>JAQQTP010000037.1:7500000-8750000 GCA_029884605.1 Ormosia emarginata
ATTACACTCCTAGGGAGGATTCTGAGGTGTCGTTTGCTCAGATTCCTGTCCATTGAGACATGCCCCGACTGGGGAATTTGTCTGTTGAGGATTCCGAGGAGGATCTAGTGGAGGACCCTACCCTCCAGGTGTTTGGACTAGGGCCAGATTAGGTTTTATTATGGTAGTTGTACATATTCTTTTGAGTAGGTAAGTTTTATGTAATTAAGTTGTCACTAATCTATGTTATGTACATAAGATGTGTATTATTTAGTTACTATGTCTTGTGTTTTTTTCAATATTCTGTCATGTTTATGTTATCCACGAAAAGAAATTTTACAACTCGAATATTATAATAATAAATTAATTATGACTTGGGTTTACTTTTATAATCTTTTAGTCTGAAATGTAATTCCCAAATAAGGGTGTTACAATTCAGCTTTTGAGGTCTTCATTAAACTTGTAGAGAATTGTCTTAGCTTTCTTATAAGATTAAAATTACATTAGTCAAATATTTGAAACTCAAATTATAGCCAATTTACTAAACGCTGCCAAATAGACAATTTAAGGCCATTTCATGCAATAATTCCTTCAATGATCCAATTAGGCCCAATATCATAAAATATGACAAAACCAACTTAATTAAGCCTAATTGAAACCTTAAAAAGCCCAATGAGAGGATTATTAAATGAATAAAATATATTGTTATCACTTACCATTATCTTCATATTTGTTATCATCAAAACAACTCTTCAATAGGCAATAGCCAATTACATGTTCAACATGAGGTTGACTGTGAAATCACTTTTGAAGTGATGGTGTGAGGTTCTAGATATAAGAGTGTTAGTGTTGATACACTAATAGGTATTCCTTGAAGAGGACAACCACCTAGTATAAATGGATATTTGAGCAAACCTTAGGCATTCAAAGTGTAACACCCCAAATTTTCTAGCTATTTGACATTAATAACAGAATTCTACAGTTTAGTGATTTCTGTGTACTGTAAAATTATTTTGAGTATTTCGTGAATGCATTTGATCATTTTGTGTGATTTACTCCGTGTCAGGAAAATAATAATTTTTGAGCTAGGGAAAATCTTACTTGTTTTATTTATATTTGTTGATTCTTAATTAATTTTTCAAATCTGATTTGATTTCCATGAATTTCATAATATTTATGGTTTTTGTGAGATTTTATATTTTTTTATTATTTTAATATTATTCTCGGGCTGTATGCGGGCCCGGGACTGGTCCAGAAAAATGAAAATTTTTCTATGGCCAAAAAATTTTGTACTGTTGAGACAGGGATGAGGGATCTTACTAAACCCGAAACCGGAAATAGTTTTTAAAATTTTCTTTTACCGTGTTTTGTACTGTATTATTTATCGAGTAATAAAAATATAGTAAATATTGTTCGTAGAGTAATAGCAGCTAGAGAAATATTATACTGGTTAGTCAAAATTAATGGTTATGACAACTTTATGATGGACCAATAGGAAACAAGCTTGGTGAGGAAGGCTTTGGATATCCACCATTGATTTAATCAAGGGTGGAGATTGGTCTCACAAAGTGGCAAGGACCATTTGTGACCATTAGATAGAAAGTAAGAAGAGTAGATCTTGACCCTTCATTTTGAAGATACTTCTAATGGCTAGGATTTCAAGGAGGAAAGATCCAATGGCTTAGATTTAGTCTTATCAATATAGAAGCTACAGTTAGAAGCTACACCAATATCAACCATTGATCTAATCAATGGCTCTTGAACTCCAACAATGGTGGCTAATGAATTTAGTCACTCCTTGAGTGTACAAGGAGGGGTTCGGTTTTTAGAGGCTTTAATGCCATAGCAAAGTTTCAAGACACAATTATTAGTCATCTTTCTCATTTCCAAAAACTAAAGCTTCACAAAAAATTTCTCTCATTTTCTCTCATCCTTGCTCACGGCCAAAGCACCCAAGACCACCTTCCACCACTCTATAATTTTAAACAACCACATATCTTGCATTCTTACCTCAATCTAAGACACTTTGTAGTTTGGTCCAAGTCCTAGATCATTCATCTTCAAGGACTTTCTTCAAGATCAAGCTCTAGGGTTTTTAAGGTGAAGTTATGGAAACTTCACTCTTTATCTCTTTTTCATGTTCTAGGCCATGATTTGATCCATGGTCATTCTTATTCAAGCTTTAGATGCTAATAAACTTGTGTTTGTTTTGTGTTTAAGAAGCCCTTGGTGGTGAAGGACTTCAAAAATGAGCAAAGGAAGGAGCTTTGGAGGTTTCTTAAAGAGGTAAGAGGGAGATTCATCTCACCAACCAAGTATGGCGGTGAGAGATGTATTTGTATTTGATGGATGATGAATCCATGTAAGAATTCATATCCATGGTTATGTAATTATTTGTGAGTGTTATTATGGTTTATGTGTTTTGTATGATTTATTTGTGTTTATATGTTTGGTATGATTTTTATTGCTTTTATGGTATGCTTGAAATATAATATGTTGACTATATGTTATGTATGCCATAATAATTATTGGAAAGGAAAACAATTTTTGGTTCCAAAGATTATGAGGATTTCGACCTCAACACCTCAAAATAGGTGTTTCCAAGTTAATAGTTTCATGAATGGTAAAATTAGATGTTTAGAAGAGTAAAGAAAATGAACAAATGTTTTGGTTTCAAGGACCAAGTACCTCACGGCCATGGAGGCTTAAAAGGAATGGTTTTGTGTAAAAATATGATTTATGAATGGAAATTTAATTGATTAAGTACAAGGATTAAGGAAATGGAAACAAAGTGTTTTGTGTAATGCTCCTTTTTCTTATCTCGCAAAGAAGGAACGTCACACCATAATATAGAGAAATGAAATAAATTGTGAAAAATAATAAATACGTTGATTAATTAAGACCCGGTTCATTTTTAACACGTGAATAAATAATTTGTGTTCTTGTATGATAAGATAATCGAGTATTGAAATATCTGTATATTATTTTTAATAATAACAAAGAGATTATAATAAATACAGATACAATAGAATCAACACAGAATTTAAAGGTCATACATTCACAATTCATATATAATATTATATGCATCACCCTGTTTAATTACACCATGATTTACAAAAAGCAAAAGGATGTACCCACCCAAATTGATACAAATATACACCCACTAAATACGGCAAAACATCAGGCTTCCCCAAAAAGATAAACAGTTAGCCATCAGTAGCCACTGACAGTATTAGCCCCTATGACTGATGAGAAGGGACCGTAGCTAGGTCCTCCTCAGGGTCCTCTTCATCCAATGAAATTGCCATCAGAGTGACCGAATTTCGGGCAGAAGCCCAAGCAGTGGAGAGGAACGAGTCCTCCTGTGGGGTGTAATATAGATCATCCCACAGATCTCTAACTGGTAGGTAGAATTCCAGGTGGACAAAAGTAGTAAAATAAAAAACAGGCGTGTCGTAACGGCCCCACGCTAAAGATACAGTCAGCTCCCCATGGTAGATACATCAGTCAGTGCTCAAATTAATGTGCCAGCAGTCGGGTCCTCCATGAAAGGTCATACGGGAGTACCCCAAAAATTGACATGGATGTGACGACATCCTCAGCAAGCTCTAGTCTAAGTATGACCAGAAACCCAGAAACTCAAGTGTTTCATTCTCTTCCTCATGAACGTCTTCTCAGAAGTATACAAATCAAACGAGAACATTGAAAATATAGAAAGAGGTGAGACACCCAGCTTTCAGTAACAAAATGACAACAAGAAAATAAAACGACGCTGGACGCCCACATATCAACGCAGTTCATATATCTAATCACAGTAATAATTAAAATTGACAGTAAAAGCAGAACAATAATAAATAGTGGTAAAAATCATCAATAACAAGCATACAGTATCAATATTTCTAGCAATCAACAGTTCAAGCAATTAAATAAACATTACGGTAATAATAACAGATAATTTCCACAGTTATAAATGCTCATGCTTAATGATTTATGAGACTGATAGTTCACAATGCAGATGGTACTAGATTCCTACTCCATGGAGCTAGACATAAACATTTTTAAAGTGAATGATCAAGGAGTTATGCCAGTATCTCGTCAGCCTTAAAAATAGTGTGCTCATCTCATAAAAATATTTGCGCAAAATGGTTTATACATGGCACCTCAACAGTTGATCGCGATATAGGATAGCGTCTCAGTCTGGATCGTCGGTGTGTTTGCATCGGTCTATCCCACAGCCCCGGTGTAGCTACCACCATCTATTGTGAGACACCCGCACCCCGACGCCCCCAGGGCCAACCACTATGACCCTACGCTTAGTCTACTCGCACCCATACATAGGTGTTATTCAAACTCCTAGGAATACATCGCCTTTTCAACAATTTCCAATGGACAACACATATGTATGACGACGCAATTTACATCATGTATGTTCATCAATGATACATTTATCATAAAATATACCACAATGACATATATATACATGGCTCAATGTCAACATGTCATAATTTCATTAATAACTTAGTCCCACATAGGAACGCACGATGGCATATATTCATGTTATAATATCAATATGTCATAAATTCCTCAAGTACACAGTCAACAAGTACTTAGCCCACATAGGATCTCACAATAACATAAAATCAATTTTCAACATCAATATGTATTTATACATGGCCCATCAATTATTACAAGTCCATATCATGGATCCACATTTTCAAAGTCTTAAGCTTTGGTCAATTATGAAAATTTTTAGGTTAAGTAACCCTTCAAAACCATGGCCCTCTTAAGTGTTATTGTTCAATTTAATTCTTCCACTTCATTATGGATTTTGCATGGCTCTTAACTCTTAATTTCCAAAGATACACAAAGGCATCATTTGAACCATAATCTTTCTCTAAAAATCGTGGTCTCCATAGGTGATCAAAGTTCTAATTTCTTTCCATTTTATGCACTAGTCTCTTGACACCTAATTACTTAAATTTTAGTTCACACAAAATCAATCCAATCCCTCAAAATCCCAAGCCAAAACCATGGCCTCACCTTAGTGTAGTAAACCCTCAAATTTTTTCATTCATTGATTCTAACATTTCAAGTATTCCAACAACACCAATACAATCAAAATCATTATTCAGTCATCAACATCAATTTAGAACATATACACATGCAAAATCATCAAACAAAGTAAGCATAGAAATATGGATTTCTCCATCAAACAAACACACAAAGTCTCCTCACCACCAATAATGGTAGACGTGAGTAAATCTTCCTCTTACCTAAAGGAAGAACACAAAAATGATCTCCTACTTGCTCCTTGAAGGTTCGATTTTTAGAGCTCCAAGAACCCTAGAATTTCAATCACAAAGAATCAACATCAAGCTTGTTAAAGTATGGATCTTTGGTCTCCAATGAGACCATAGAGCACGAAAATGAAGAGAAAGAATATCAAAAATGGAAACTTTACCTCAAAGTTTGAAGCTTTGTCTTGGAAGACAATGGAGGTAAAGATGGATTTTGAAGAAACTTTCTAAATAGAAAGTGTAGAGGAGGTTGAGATGAGTGTGGAAATGGTGTTTATGAAGATAAAAGTGAAGAGAAATGGTTGCTAATGGGGGTTGCAATTTCATATGGAGAGGGGAGAAGAAGAGAGAAGGTGGAGAGAAAAATGAAGAAGAACTAGAGAGAGAAAGTGTTATAGGAAAATGTAATATTTTTTAGTGAAATGATTAAGTGTGGAGGAAAAATTTTGCCTCCCTTGGAGTGGCATTACCGCGGCAATGGAGAGAAGAGAGGGGGAGATTTTTGGCTTCCCCAACAAGGCATGGGCATTCTTGTCCTTTGGTGGTCAAAGCTTCTCAAAGAAGCTTTAATTAAAATACAATAAATTTGAATTAAAGTGGGTTTGATTAGACTTAAAGTAGATTACATTAGGATAATGTGATAGGATTTTTAATACATGTTATTATTTAATGGACAATTGTTACAATTGACAGAAGTCAGTATTAATTTATCTGACAGATAAAATTTACATAGCGATTATTATTTTATCTGATAAAATTTATCAAAAAATGTGAAACCTCGTAAACCATGTCCAGTTTCGTGTTTAGTAAGATCCCCCATCGACGTTTCCACAGATCAAGGTTCTCGAAAAAAATATCTCGTTTTCCTAGCTTCGCTCAGTTTGCAAGCAAAACGAGGAATAATATTAAAATATTTTGCGTTCTCTAAAAAATCCAGAAAAATTCCCAAAAATCATAAATATTGGGAAATGAATATTTATCACAAAATAAATGAAATTTGGGTTGTTATATTTTGTCACTTGAAAAAGGGAAATTTCGTCTATGAATGAAAAAAAGAGGTTGAAAGTGTTTGAACCTCAACTTATTTTGAAGAGGATTAATTTTTAGAATTGAATTAGAATTATGAAGAATACATTGGTGACCAAAAATTTACTAACATATAGCTCACTCATTTTGTTTTTAAGCGCGTTAGGAAATTTTAAAGTTGGAAAATATGGAAAAGCAAAGCAATAAGTGGAATGAATTTGAGAAAGGTTGAAATGGAATTTAGAAGGTTGAGAAATATTTTACGTAGTGGAAAAATGATGGAAAATGCTTTTCGTAACTTAAAAACGTGATTTTTAAGCTACGTGATTGCAAAAACGATGAAAAATCGCTATGCGATTTGAAAAACGTTTAAATATTTCTACACGATTTGAAAAGTGTTTAAATTTTTTTATGCGATTGAGAAAATGCGATAATATGATTTCGTAATTGAAAATACAGTAAAGATACTGTTGGGCCAATATGTGAACCCTGAATATGAGATTATGAATTTGAACTGAGAATGGGTCAGTGTGTGGACCCTGAATATAAGATTATGAATTTGAACTGAGAATGGTTGTGTGCATTTGAGCATGCATTGGAAAGGTCCGATGGACTGGATAAGGCTAATTGCCTAAGAGAAAGTACACCTCTTGAGTGGGTGCAATATGCGTAGTGTAAGTCACTCGTTGACCTTGGGGGCATCGGGGTGCAGGTTGCCTACAGTGGGTAGTTAATAGCTCTTCTGTACCATGGGTTAGACTGATGCAACACATGGATGATCCGGACCGAGACACTATTCTTAATTAAGATCTAATAAAAACTGTCGTGTATATGCTAGATGTGCAAATACTTATGAGAATTATGGCACGTGGTCTGAGGCATGTTGGTATAGACAGATCTTTTCGATCAATCTCTCCGATCTGAGTTTAGCTCCATGGAGTAGGAAATTGAGTCTATGTGCACATGCATAATTATTGAGCATTGATATCGATGTAATATTTGAACTGTTGAATATTTAGAAAATGTTGAGGGCATTATCATAATTATTGTTTATGATAATTGAATTGTTAAATATTTGGATAATGTTGAGGGTATGATCGTAATTATTATTTATTACATCTGTTGTGATGATAAATAATGTTGAGGGCATGATTGTAATTACGGTATGATGTATCTGTATGATATATTGTATGTGTTATCTCCATGCTACCATGTTAGTATTGGCATAGGTGATCTCACCTCTTTGTATGCCTATTTTGTACTGTATTTATATTTGTAAAGACGCTGAGCAAGGGATTGAACAAGAAGGCGAAGAGGAGAAGATTCCTGTGGATGAAGCTGAGTTTTGTTCGGATGGCAGCCCGATCAAGTTTCTTTGGGTACCTGAGACTACAGTTCCACGACGGAGTTGGCGCTTGGAGGTTTAGTCCCAATGAGGAAGGACTAATTTATCAAGGACATCTGACGAAGAACATGAGCAGGATTTTTCATGGATATCCGTTCTTTTATGTAACTATATATATACATGTTGAATTTCCGCTGTCGATTAGGCAGTATTAGGGTGGTAGGTATCTCATCCCAACGGAGATTAGTATAATGTCATCTGTGTGGACACCTGTCCATAGCACGTCGCGTCAAG
Source organism: Ormosia emarginata (assembly GCA_029884605.1). NCBI lineage: Eukaryota > Viridiplantae > Streptophyta > Magnoliopsida > Fabales > Fabaceae > Ormosia > Ormosia emarginata. Next base: position 7,507,942 of record JAQQTP010000037.1, read on the forward strand.
TTAGATTGCTACCTGCTGAGGAATTTGAGGAGGACCCGTCTGAGGGTTTTATTGTCTAGTTAGGCTTGGGCAAGTATGTTAGTTTAAATAATGTCTAACTACTTTTGAGAACTATGTCTGTAAATATTTAAGTACGACAGTACTAAGACTTGTGTATATATGATGTAAATTATTTGTGATGATGTTCTAATATTTTTATTTTCCACTAAGTTTATCTTATTGATATTAAGAAATTTTACAACTCGTATTTACATTACAAGGCATATTTTAAAATGGAAGGGGTAATTCAGTAATTAAGTAACATAAATGTGATGCCCTATGGTGAGTGTTACACAAAGTGTGGTGGAATGCCATAGGGTAGTGTTGATAACCTTGAACTTTCAAAGTGTAGTGAAATGCCATAGGTTAAGTGTAATACCCTTAATAACATGTTAGACCTTTTTATGTATACTAAGGTAGTATATGACTTGCTTAACATGTCTGTTCATTTTTATGACAAGCTGAGTTAGTTTAAGCACTTTATTACAACCCGAAAGGTGAAAAGTAGCTTAAAATGACTCAAATAATGACATAAATTGCTTAGATGAGGGAAACAAATATGGAGGATTTGTTTCTAAGTCACAAATGAGTTAAGTAAGATGTCGTTAAAGTTTAAGACAATAGGAGTTAGTTTAGTATTTTTAGGCATACTGGTTGTGCTTTTAATGCTTGATTAACTAGCAACAAATATGAAAAATGTGTTAATGGTGAAACAAGAATTTTAATGAATCTTCTTATTTATTTTAAAATTGTTGGAAGTTGGAAATCTTGATTTAGCTAAAGCTAAATGTTTTTAGCATATCGGGATTTATCAGTTATGGCCTAAAGGCCTTATAAGTCTTTTGTTTCCTCCTATTTAAGCCTCATTCACGGTTTCTTTCAGCACCAAAAACAGGAATAGAAAACGTGCAGGAGCAAAGGAATGAAAAGGAAAGAAAGGAAGAGAAGAGGATGGAAGAAGAGAAAAGGATCAAGAGAGCCAAAGTCAAAGCCAATGTTTAAGATCAACCAAGTTTGAAGCTTCAATCCAGCTGCTAAGGTGGGGGATTTAGAATTATTTTCATCTCTTTTCATCATTTTCACCATAGATGCATTTTTGGTGCATAATAGGTCAAAATGAGTTCTAGAGACGTTTGATGTGTTTTGCTTACATGAATGTGTTTCAATGGTTGTTTATGACTTGTTCATAGCATAAGTTGAAATTAGAAACTTAGAATATCTCATTTAGACCTTTGATACTCATTATGGGGTTTTAGGTCAAGTATGTGTGTTTTTGGTGCATGAATCCAAATTAAGAGGTTTAAGTTGGTGATTATTGATGCCTATTTGTTAATGAACTAATTAGAGACTTAGAATCACTTAGAAACTGTTTTGGAATGGCAAAAAATCATGAAAAGAACTAATGGAATAGTACCACAATTCTGCAGAACCCAGTTTCTACTATGAACGCCGCAACGTGAGGATGTCACACTGAGGCGTGAGGCTATTTCTGCTAAGTGTGCCGCAACATGGAGAAGTTCACGCCGAGGTGTGATGTGCATCAGGGTGCATCATTTAGAAACCCGAGAGCAGGGTGCCGCGGCGTGAGGTCCAGAATTCTAAAAAATGTGAGTTTTGAAGAATTGAGTTTCCTACTTGTTGGGATTCTTTATGCATGCTTTCTAGGGTATGTTACGAGACTACCAAGGGTAATTCAAGAGAAGAATGACCATCTAGAAAGTATGAGAATTGTATGAACCTTTATGTAATCAAAAGTAAAGGATTGCCTTGGTTAGGTATCTAGCACCAAAGGTAACTTAATGTTGCTTTAGATATCACATTAGACGTGAGAAGATGGTGTATTAGGTGCAAGCAAGCTAGGATGGATTGGTAGTGTTTTTCCTATGAATGTGACCTAAAATGATAAGTATTATCATTTAGCTAGAAGGAAAGGAGTTAGAAGTTCCTAAGGGGACAAGCATTCCTAACCAAGAGCTAAGGTTATATGTAGTTGAGGTTACAAATTTTCGTCCCTACAATAGGTAAGCACAAGAAGCCAAAGTTCCTAGTAGAACAGGCTTGGGATTTAAATGTGCTAAGTGTGTAAGTATGAATGTATGTATAATTAACTTGGTTTATCTAGATACTAATGTTAAACCTTGTAGAGAATGTAAACATATCTTATTATAACATATGTTAAGATTATGTTTATTGTATTATGTATGACTAGTTTTGGTTTACTAATGCTGAGAAATGTTGTTTCTTACCCCGCTGTGTTGCCATGTAAATCCAGGTGAAAGTTCTTCCACGAGTAAGAAGAAAAAGGAACTAAAAGACTAGCATAATTTTAGTTTTTATTGCTTCTAGATCAAGCTTGTATTTGTTTATTCTAGTTTGTTATGTAAATAGATTATGTATTATACTAAGCATTTCTTAGGCTAATATTGTATATGTATAAGCATTTTGTTATGATTCAAGTTTTTTGCATTTCATAAGGTTCTCTATAATGACTCCAATGTACATTATGGATATATTATTAGACTATTACATATGTAGTGACATTGTAATGTTGTTTATCATTATAAAGGCTATATTTATGGAGATTTGAGTATTAGGGCATTACATTAAATATCGAGGACCTTGAACAACATATGGTTGCCTTTGATATCACTTGTGAAGTGATGAGGTGGGGTCCTAAGTATAAGTAAGCTAAGTGTGCTTGGCTAGTTTATACTCTTTCACTTGGTTAAGGTGAACCTTGTGATAGGATTTGCTGAAACCTTGGACATCCAGGTATTATGGAATGCTATAAGGTAGTATTTAGAGCCTTAAGCAACTTGAGGTTGCCTTGAAATCACTTATGAAGTGATGGTGTGAACTGCTAGATGTAAGAATGCTAGTGCACAATCATGTGGCCTGAGAACAAGGTATTGAATCTAGATTCTCCTAGCATCACTGCTATTATGGTCAGGGTTACCAGTATGGGGGTAGTAGTAGTACTCTTACCTTTATGAGGGGAAGGAATCCACGTATTACTAAGTAGTGTTAGGGCTTTTTTACTTATCCTACTTAGTATATACAAGGGAACGAGGTTCCTGGGAAAGAATAAGTAGCATATGTTATTCTAAAACTAAAAACCTGCATTTCCATTGCATACTCATAATATTAAGACCTTGTGTGAGCATAACCATACATCATATCATGAAGCATTGCATTTGTTGGCAGTTGTATGGGCAGTTGCCTTGCTTGTCGCTTGCTAGTTGATGATATTTTTCGATTGTATAGGTGGTCGTTTGATATAATTGATTGTCGTATATATATGAGTTAAGATTATAACTTGCCTTGTGAATGTTACATGGAGTTGTATGTATCTTCTGATAGTGTTGCGCAGTGGCTCATTGTTGTAGGTATAATCTTTTGCTTATAGTGTGGTTTATTTATAGTGAATGAATAAACGCTGGTATTGGTTACTCATACTAAGAAATTGTGATTTCTCATCTTGTTGTATTTCTATGTAAATCCAGGTAGCAGCCCCTAAAAAGGAAATGAAGATAGTGAAGCAGAATAGCTAGTGTAGTTTTATTGCTTTTGGTATAAAGCTTGTATAATGTTTTTATATCTACTTTATTTCTGTATAAGGTTTGTGTATTACACTATGCCCAGTTAAGGTTATTGATGTATATGTATGACCTTTTCTCTTTGGCTTTCCATAATTATTTGTGAAGTTATGGATTAGTTGTTGTTTTATGATAGAAGTAACATAGCTAATGCTGCTTAACCAAGTATATGTCAGGTATACTACGTTAATGGTATTAGGATGTTACATTATGGTATCAGAGCGGTTCATCCTATTGAACCGGAGTATGGACTAACTATGCTTAGGCATGTTTAGGAGTTTCTTTGTGTGTTATGCATTTCCTTGTCTCTTGCTTGAGAGATTTGAATGAAATTATATGGCTTGCATTGTGTTTAGGTGTTATTAGTTACTATTGCGCAGTTACATGATATTGAGGCTGATCAACTCAATATGTAATGTTCTGGGTGCACAGGAAATTATGTCACCACCAAGGCAAACTAGAGGATCTAGGAGAACTTTTAGTGAGGGCTCTAGTATGGCTGCAGTGGTTATGGCTATGGCTAATGCCATAAGGGAGCAGTCAGCTGCGACCACATATGCTATTAGGGACCAATCGACTGCCACTACCAAGATGTTTGAGAGCATGGGCATGACTCAGCATCAACAACCTACACCACTACCAGTTCAGCCAGTGCAACCAGTTCCAATGGAACCTATGGGGCAGAGTCAGAGTTTCCAAGACCTCTCGGAGTTCAAGAAGGCAAATTTGTCATTCTTCAAGGGAAAGTACGACCCAGTCAAAGATAAGAGCTAGCTAAGGGAGATGGAGAAGATCTTCACTGCTATAGTGTGCTCGGACGTGCAGGGAGTGCTCTTTGCTTCCTTCATGTTGGAGAGGGAAGCAGAGGATTCGTGGACGCATATCAAGGGTTTGTTCGATGCATCGGGGACTCTTGTCATTTGGGAGATTTTCAAGAATTCGTTTCTAGAGAAGTATTTTCCGCAAAGGTGCGAAATGCAAAGGAAATGGAATTCTTGAGGTTGGAGCAAGGTGAGATGTCTGTTGGTCAGTATGTAGCCAAGTTCAATGAGTTGTTTAATTTCTCATCCTGTATCAAATTTAACCCAAATGAGATTTGGAAGTGTGTTAAATTTGAGGAAGGATTGAGGGAGGACATTCAGAAGGTTATCCGGCCTTTTAAGATCCAGGACTTCGCAAGGTTAGTGAACAAATGCAGAATTATTGAGGGTTTTGATGGTAAGTCTCAAGAAGAACAAAAATAGTAGGACCTTCAAAAGAGCAAATGGGTGGATGATGGGTATGAGGAAAGTGTTTCTACTCCCAGTGATCCACAAGATGAATGAGAAGAAAGCGTTTCTACATACAGTTCTTCGGAAGACGATGAAAATGAGCAAGTTTAGGTGGAGGCCTTAGAGCCTGAATGCCTTGTGTGTGGAAGGTCACATGGCGATAAACCTAGTGTGGTGTGCTTTGTGTGTGGTCAACCGGGGCATTATGCTAAGAGGTGTCCACAATGGCAAGGAGTTATGCCCAACCCTAGAAAGCAAGCTCTAGGAAGGGTGTATACTCTAGTCAAGACAGAGAAGGCTCAATCTTCAGATCCCATGCAAGGTATCCTTTTGTATGTGCCATTAGTTGGAAACTCATCAGGGTATTCTTATAGGTTTTGTACAAGTTGAGTTGTTTGTTGGTGGCTAAATTCAGCAAGATATCACTAAGAAAGGTGAAATCCCTTCGAGTATGATATCATACCTAATATAAGGTAGTACTTTTGAATGGACCCAAGAATGTGAAAATAGTTTACAGGATCTAAAGTTCAGGTTGATCACTTCACCGGTGTTGGTAATTTCAAATCCTGTGGAGAACTTTGAGGTGTACTGTACGCTTCAAAGACGGCCTTGGGTGTGTTCAAATGAAACATAGGAGAGTTGTTGCCAGTAACATCCTGCCCAACCTGATAGTCTTTATCAGAGTTATAGTAGTTCAATCAAATTAGTGAATGTTGCCTAATAGTTGTGGCAAGAATTTGGGTTGAATTAAGTGTAAATCTATAACACTGAACATCAAAGATAGCTCAAAATAACTTAGAAAAAATTTATAAAATTATAAATAATTGTAAATTAGAGGATGAAGAATTAATTGGAGAGTGAGGGTAAATTAGAATGGTGCATGGAAGTTTTTTAATTCAATTCTTTAAGGGTTAACTTAACCTAGGGATGAATAGTGAAGTTAAGTGATTGGTAAGTTGTAAAAATGAAATTTAAAATGAAATTCTTGAATTTTTCATATCATCAAAAAAATTAGAAAATTCATTAAGGGAATATAAAAATATTCTTATAGACATAAGTTTTAGGATTTATTCCTATATTTTGTTTAAACCACCTTTGGTTTATTATTTTCTATCCTAGCTTAACTTTACCTTTACCATTAAATTTATTTTCTTATTCTGTCTCTTACAGTCATTCATCCCTTATCCATTCTTTTTCTATTCTTTTTCATTCATCTTCTTTCTTTCACTCTCTTTGATCTCTCACTCTTATTCGTCCTCTCTCTCGCTCGTTGCTTCCTTTGTTCTTTTTTCTGCTCATTCGCTCATTGTTCTGTTCTTTCTTATTTGTCTGCTCGATGTCCTCTCCTTCTCCTTCACTCACGTTGTTCGTTCTTGCCAGTATGCCCCGTTGTTGCTCGATTTGGTTTATTCCGATCTTTTCTTCTATTTCGTTTCTTTAATTCTCATTCACACTCTCTTTTGTCTTTGTGTGCTGGACGAAATAGAAGAAAAACAAAAAAGGGGGAAAATGAGAAAAAAAGGGAGGGGGACCGTGAGACAGCAAATGGAGAAAGAAGAGAGAAGAATAGTGGCCAACCAAGAAAGAACATGAGCAAGGAGCCGTGGTGTAACACCCCAATTTTTAGAAAATGTTCCGAATGTATTGTTTGCTGTTTTTCAAGCTTTTGTGTGAATGACCGTTGTGTCCTTATTTTACTGTTTCTCGATTTCTGTATGAAATACAAATACGTTTATACAGGCTCAAATTTTATTTGATCTTTTTACGTAATTTGTTTCGAGACGGTAAAATAAAAGTTTTTCCGAGCTACTGTTTTAATTTTTCTGATTGATATACAGACAATTAATACTGTCTGTAATTTTATTTGAACGTTTTGGTTGATTAGCTACGTTGTGAGAAAAAATAGGAAAATGACCATTACGTCCCGAATGTGCTGTTTGTGTTGTTTTTGCTATTTTTAATTGTTTTCTACTTGATTTAGTGTTCAATATTACTGTCTGTGATTTTATTTGGACTTTTTGTCCGATTTGCTCGGAGACGGAAAATAATATTTTTTCGGGTGGGAAATCTTGTTTTAATTATTCATTGGGGGATCTTACTAAACCCAATTCTGAATGAGACGATTAGTAATCTTTTAATTTTTAAAATTTAACTGTCCAATAAAATAATTTTGTATATTATTTTATTAGTCAGTATAATTAGATGATAGTGGACCCGAAAATGTTTTGCGGGACCCACGTTTAGCTAAAACAACTAACTTAGTAGCTTAATTAATCATGATTAGTGAAGGAACATTCTTGAACATGGTGACTAAGCTAGATGACAAGGCTAAGTAATGATTAAGCATGATGACTAAGGGTAATGACTAGGTTAGGAACAACCAAGCTAACCAAGTTTTAATCTTGACCTTTGATGCATCCAAGGGCTTGGACGAAACCAAATCCATGCACACCTTGCATGCCCATTGAATGCTACGGCCAAGGGAGTGTGGAAGACCATTCTTCACTTTTCTTTCATGCAAATTTCTCTCTTCTCTCTCATCCAAGAACCCTAAACACCATTGATGCTTTACTTGTGAAGCATTCGGCCAAGTCAATACCTAGACCATCCAATCATCCAAAATTTCATCTAACCAAGTTTTCTAAACCTAAACACAATCCTAAGAACATCTCTAGTTGGGAGTTCTTGCTAAATCTTTCATTTAAAGCTTGAAAACCTACTTGGAAGATTGTACCAAGAAGGTGAAATTCGTAGTTTTTCTTTTCTAAACTCTTTTTCAAAGTCCTAAGCCATGTTTTCTCCATGGTTTAAGCTCTCTTTCTTTGGTTAGTAACTTGTAATTTTTGTTTAAGCTTGTTAGGTTCTTGAAGGAGGAAAACCGAAACTCTAGGAGGAGTGAAAGAATCCTTTTGTCTTCATTTAAGGTAAGAGGAAGACAAATCTTATCATCTATGGATGGTGGTAAGAAGATGGAGTGTGGTTTTGTGATTGTAGAATCCATAAGGATTCATTGTGTGGTTGTTAGTAGCTTGTTAATATGGTTGTGTATTTGTTAGTAGCTTTCCTATTTGTTGTTTGTAATAATTTGCATGTCTACAAGCTTTAATTTGCATGTCTACAAGCTTTGATAATATTGCATGTGTTAGAATTGCATGATAATGTATAAGATGTGAATAACATGTCAAGGAATGCATGTGTGTTCCAAAGAACACTCCACAATGCCCACAGTTTCTAACCAAGAGGGGAACCAAAATGTTCTCTTAATGTTTCTAAAAGGTAATTTAATTAATCGAGGAGAATTAGCAAGATATCAAGTTGTTTAGATCATGAAAAATGAATTGAGAAATCATATGGTAAGACTTAGTATTTTCGGCCAACATGCCTAAAATTAATGTGTTGATTTATAAAACTTCTTTCTAAAACAATGGGTTAATGAATTTAAACAATACAGTAAGTTTGAAAGGTATTTAGAAGATGAAAAATAATTTTGAAATCAAATACAAAGGGTTTATGAAATTTGGCCAACATGCCAAACTAGGTATTCATAATTTCTAAAATCAATACCAAACCTCTTTAAGTAATATAAGTTAAAAAGGGAATTTTTTTCTATAAAGAATTTTGAAGAAACAAATTGATTTGACTCAAGTTAAAGGATTAAAACTAAAGATTTTACCGATAGAAAGGAAATACAGTACTTTCGAGAATTCTAACATATAGCTCACTTTATGTTTTGAAGCAAGTTAGAGATTTTCAAAAAGAATTAAATTATATGGTTAAAAATTAGGTAAACAGAATTTTTATGGAAAATTTAGGAAACCATTTATATAAATTTTCTAAACAAAATATTGTCAATTTTTATTAAAAATGGACAAATAAGATAGAAAAGAAGTCCAAAAGACAGTATACGGTATGAAAAATATTTTACGTAGTTTAAACGTACTATTTATTATTTCTGTTTATTTAAACAGTAATTTTTAAAGTATTTGAATAAGAAAACGATTTAAACATCTTACGCGATTGAGAAAACGTATTAAAAATCCTACGCGATTTTGAAAACAGAAAAATATATTTACGCGATTTTAAAACGTTTATAAAAATGACGAGATTGTGAAAACGCGATAAAATTTCTACGCGATTGACCGAAACAGTATTTTTCTGGACTTCTGTATTTTTCTGCTGTCGGGCTATGAGGTGAACCCGTACAGGCTTTGAGACAGTATTTGTTCAAGTGGGACTTACTGTATATTTTTGCCATTGAGGGCATATATTTTTATACCTTGAGGGTATTCTGGTAATTTACTAATTTTTGGTGAATTTTGGTTGACGAGGTGAATCACATCGTGTTGTCGATGCGATAAACGTAGTGTGGTTCATTGTTCTAATGAACTTGGAGACGTTAGTGTACGGGATTCCATATATGGACAGTTGGTAGCTCCGCTGGGCCGTGGTAACCGATAGCACACTAATGGACTCGACACGCACTATATTTAATCGAGATTTGTAAAGTCTAGTAGTACATTTGCCTGTAGTGTCACGACGTGAGACAGTGAACTACACCACGCCTGGATGGTGAATTCCCAGTGATGTGGGGCTACAGACGCAACGTGTGACCGCGGAATAGTTGGCTGGGCAGCCGTGGTACTAATAGATTTTTGCGAGTCATTCCCTCTGATATCTGTGGTATCTGTGTTGTTTAGCTCCATGGAGTAGGAACGTGTCATATTTCATATGAGTATATCTGGAACCTTATTTTATTTTATCTGTCTATTTTTATCTGGTTAGTATTATGGGGATTATTTATCTGTTCTATTATTTTATACGTGATGTTATGTGTCGTTATGATAATTAAATCTTTTTCTTTATTCTCGTTACTAATTTCATTTATAGCTTTTATATTGCATGAATTGTATAAGCGTTGTTTGACGTTTTCTTATTTGCCATGTTTGTGATGATTTTAGATTGTCTTACCTATGTATTGTGTATGTTTCTGTATATTTATTTTACGCGGTAAAGAGTTTGAGGAAGAGGAAGAGGAACAGCCTCTTGAGGTTCTGTACCCCGAGGAGGAGGAAGATCAGCTAGCCGACGACCAGTTTGACGATCAAGAACCATCTGATCATCCATATCCGTTGGACTGATTAGTTTGGAGATGGCGATGCCTGGATTTTTGGGGTTCGTGACTCTTGAGTTTCACGGTGGGTCATTAGCTTGGCATATGCGAGGAGACAGAGACTCCGTGACGTATGTGGGACGGCTGATAGTGTCCCTACGTCATAGGTTTGATGAGGAGCCAGTGATGAGGACTACATTGTTCCTACATTTGGAGTTACCGTTGTCCATTAGGCGTCATTGGGGTGGGATATCCACTGAGCCTAGTGAGATGACACTTGTGTCGCGCTGCGCGGTCACATTTACGCCTAGAGTCGAGGCATCCTGGATATTTGTCTTCGATGAGTTTCACGAGAGTGATCCATCGAGGATTGAATGTTCATGATGTGATTTGGGCGCGTCTGCGTATGGTTGTAGAAATTGCTTTTCTTTTTTTTATTTCTTGTTTTGTTTAAATATTTGTAGATGTAGTTGTAAATTATTTGTATAACTTATAACTTGGAACATATGTATATTATGAGTGATGTTGTTTTGTTTATTTTATGTTTCCGCATTATTTTATTTTTAATAATCTGTTTAACAGGAATTATTTTACGACCCATATTATTATGTAATAAATGTTTTATAACTTGGGTAGATTTTATTTATTTTCTTTATATATGTGACATCCTCCAAAGGGGTGTTACATTAGTTGGTATCAGAGCCCAAGTTAGAGTCTTTTGGGGTTGTGGTTGGGTCTGTTTTTGTTTGTGCTGTGTGATTCTCTGTGATTTACTTCCAAAAGGATGTATTTGACTTTGTTTTGTTATGTTTGGATTGTCCTGTTGTTGTGAAGGATCGTAAGTTTTTGGTCAACTTGATTTGTTTACCTCTTGTTGAGATAGATGTAATCTTAGGGATGAACTGGTTATCTTCCAACCATATCCTTATAGATTGTGCCAGTAAAACCATAGTTTTTCCTAAGGAAGAAAAGTCTGGATTCTTAACTGCTGTTAAGGTCAAGTCTTTGTTAAGAGAGGGAGCACAGGGATATGTGGTATTGTCTTCTCTAGAGGTTAAGAATGAGAAGGATGTGAATACTATTCCTGTTGTCAATGAGTTTCCTGAGGTTTTTCCTGATGACGTACCTGGTTTACCACCTGAGAGGGAGATCGAGTTTTCAATTGATTTAGTACCAGGAGCAGGTCCTATCTCAATTACACCGTACCGTATGTCGCCAACAGAGTTGGAGGAGCTGAAGAAGCAATTGGTGGAATTGTTGGAGAAGCAGTTGGTGCGACCAAGTGTTTCGCCATAGGGTGCGCCAGTGCTTTTGGTCAAGAAGAAGGATGGAACTTCTCGGCTTTGTGTGGATTATCGTCAGCTGAATAAGGTAACTATCAAGAATAAATATCCGCTTCCAAGAATTGACGATTTGATGGATCAGTTAAGAGGAGCTGTGGTATTTTCCAAGATAGATCTAAGATCGGGGTATCATCAAATTCGTGTTAAAGGGGAAGATGTACCGAAAATCGCTTTTCGAACTCGATATGGGCATTATGAGTATCAGGTGATGCCATTCGGGGTGACGAATGCTCATGCCATATTTATGGATTATATGAACAGGATTTTTCGTCCGCATCTAGACAGATTTGTCGTTGTCTTTATCGATGACATTCTGATCTATTCTCAATCTAAGGAAGAGCATGCTGAACATCTTGGTATTGTTCTTCAGATTTTGAGAGAGAAGCAGCTGTATGCGAAGTTAGCTAAATGTGAGTTCTGGTTGGAAAAAGTTCAGTTTTTAGGTCATGTGATTTCTAAAGAAGGTATTGCAGTAGACCCATCAAAAGTGGAGACTGTTTTGCAGTGGAAAAGACCTAAGACGGTAACAGAAGTTCGAAGTTTCGTTGGACTTGCTGGTTATTACCGGAGGTTTATCAAAGGTTTCTCGAAGATTGCTGGACCGCTTACACAACTTATGAGGAAAAGTCAAGCTTTTGAGTGGGCGGAAGAACGTGAAGCCAATTTTCAAGAGTTAAAGAAGAGGTTAACAACTGCACCTATGTTGATCTTGCCAGATTCTAAGGGAACTTTTGACGTGTATTGTGATGCTTCTTATCAAGGGTTAGGCTGCGTTTTGATGCAGAATCGGAATGTTGTAGCATATGCTTCTCATCAATTGAAGGTTCATGAAAGGAATTATCCAACGCACGATTTGGAATTGGCTGCAGTGGTTTTTGCTCTGAAAGTGTGGAGGCATTTTATGTATGGAGTATTTGTTCAATGTCTTTAGTGATCACAAGAGTCTGAAGTACTTGTTTGATCAGAAAGAATTGAATATGAGGCAAAGACGATGGTTGGAATTCTTAAAGGATTATGATTTTCAACTTCAATACCACCCAAGAAAAGCTAATGTGGTAGCTGATGCCTTGAGCAGAAAGGTGCTTAGTGTTTTGGCAATGATGATCAAGGAGGAAGAGTTGAACAACGAGTTTCGGGATCTATGGTTGTCTGTGGAGTTTCTACCTGAAAAAGTTCGTTTGTTTAAGGTTGTGATCATAAACGAATTTCTTGATGTCGTCCGAGATAAACAAAAGGAAGATGTGTTTTTGCAAAATGAGAGAGAATTGCTAAAGCAAGGTCATAAAGCGACGGTAGAAGAAGGAATAGATGGAATCTTAAGGTTTAAGGGAAGAATTTGTATGCCTGATGATTCTGAATTGAAGAAGTCGATTCTAGATGAAACTCATACTAGTGATCTTAGTTTACATCCGGGGATGACCAAAATGTATCAAGATTTGAAGAGGTTGTTTTGGTGGCCAAGGATGAAAAGAGACGTAGCAGAATATGTGGAGTCTTGTCTAGTTTGTCAGAAAGCGAAAGTGGAACATCAGAGACCAGCTGGAATGTTGCAACCGTTATCTATTCCAGAATGGAAATGGGATAGTATCTCGATGGATTTCGTTACTGGTTTGCCGAAGACGAGGAAAGGTCATGATTCAATATGGGTTATAGTCGATAGGCTTACTAAATCGGCTCATTTCTTACCAATTAATATCAAGTATTCGTTAGAAAGATTAACCCACTTGTACATCAGCGAGATTGTCAGATTACATGGTGTACCTACATGTATAGTTTCTGATCGAGATCCGAGGTTTACGTCAAGGTTTTGGCGGAGTCTGCAAGAAGCTATGGGAACGAAGTTGCGACTGAGTTCGGCATATCATCCGCAAACAGATGGTCAGACAGAGAGAACTATCCAGTCTTTGGAAGATCTGTTGCGTGCTTGTGTTTTGGAGCAACGAGGAAGTTGGGATGAATTTTTATCTTTAATAGAATTCACCTACAACAATAGTTTTCACTCAAGCATAGGGATGGCACCTTATGAAGCGTTGTATGGAAGACGATGTCGGACACCATTATGTTGGTATCAAGATGGGGAAAGTATGACTGTTGGACCAGATCTTATACAACAGACTACAGAGAAAGTAAAGATGATACAAGAGAAAATGAGGACGACGCAAAGCAGACAGAAGAGTTATGCGGATAAACGAAGACGACCTCTTGAGTTTGAGGAGGGTGAGCATGTGTTTCTAAGAGTTACTCCTACGACCGGTGTCGGAAGAGTTATCAAGTCTAAGAAGCTTACTCCTAAGTTCATTGGACCGTATCAGATTATCCGACGTATAGGTCCTGTGGCGTATCAGATTGCTTTGCCGCCTTTTCTATCCAATCTGCATGATGTATTTCATGTGTCTCAGCTCAGGAAGTATATACCGGATCCGACGCATGTTATACAACCAGATGAAGTACAGTTGAAGGAGAATTTGACTTACGAGACTTTACCTGTTAGAATCGAGGACAGAAAGGTAAAGCAGCTTCGAGGGAAAATGATCGAGCTAGTAAAGGTTATATGGAATGACGTGACGGGTGATGCTACCTGGGAGTTGGAAGATAAAATGAGGGATCAATATCCTCATTTGTTTTGAGAAACAGCGAATTTCGAGGATGAAATTTTTATTTGTTGGGGAGAGTTGTAACACCCCAATTTTTAGAAAATGTTCCGAATGTACTGTTTGCTGTTTTTCAAGATTTTGTGTGAATGACTGTTGTGTCCCTATTTTACTATTACTCGATTTCTGTATGAAATACAAATACGTTTATACAGGCTCAAATTTTATTTGATCTTTTTACGTAATTTGTTTTTGAGACGGTAAAATAAAAGTTTTTCCGAGAACTCTTGTTTTAATTTTTTCGATTGATATACGAGACAATTAATACGTCGTAATTTTATTTGAACGTTTTGGTTGATTAGCTACGTTGTGGGAAAAAATGGAAAAATAACCATTACGTCCCGAATGTCTTTGTTTGTCTTTGTTTTTTTGTTTTTAATTGTTTTCTACTTGATTTAGTGTTCAATATTACTGTCTGTGATTTTATTTGGACTTTTTGTGCGATTTGCTCTGGGACAGGAAAATAATATTTTTTCGAGCCGGGGAAATCTTGTTTTAATTATTCAGGCTGGGGGATCTTACTAAACCCAATTCTGAATGAGACGATTAGTAATCTTTTAATTTTTAGAATTTAACTGTCCAATAAAATAATTTTGTATATTATTTTATTAGTCAGTATAATTAGATGATAGTGGACCCGGAAATATTTTGCGGTACCCACGTTTAGCTAAAACAACTAACTTAGTAGCTTAATTAATCATGATTAGTGAAGGAACATTCTTGAACATGGTGACTAAGCTAGATGACAAGGCTAAGTAATGATTAAGCATGATGACTAAGGGTAATGACTAGGTTAGGAACAACCAATGGGAGACAAGCTTGCTAACCAAGTTTTAATCTTGACCTTTGATGCATCCAAGGGCTTGGATGAAACCAAATCCATGCACACCTTGCATGCCCATTGAATGCTACGGCCAAGGGAGTGTGGAAGACCATTCTTCACTTTTCTTTCATGCAAATTTCTCTCTTCTCTCTCATCCAAGAACCCTAAACACCATTGATGCTTTACTTGTGAAGCATTCAGCTAAGCCAATACCTAGACCATCCAATCATCCAAAATTTCATCTAACCAAGTTTTCTAAACCTAAACACAATCCTAAGAACATCTCTAGTTGGGAGTTCTTGCTAAATCTTTCATTTGAAGCTTGAAAACCTACTTGGAAGATTGCACCAAGAAGGTGAAATTCCTAGTTTTTCTTTTCTAAACTCTTTTTCAAAGTCCTAAGCCATGTTTTCTCCATGGTTTAAGCTCTCTTTCTATGGTTAGCAACTTGTAATTTTTGTTTAAGCTTGTTAGGTTCTTGAAGGAGGAAAACCGAAACTCTAGGAGGAGTGAAAGAATCCTTTTGTCTTCATTTAAGGTAAGAGGAAGACAAATCTTATCATCTATGGATGGTGGTAAGAAGATGGAGTGTGGTTTTGTGATTGTAGAATCCATAAGGATTCATTTGTGTGGTTGTTAGTAGCTTGTTAATATGGTTGTGTATTTGTTAGTAGCTTTCCTATTTGTTGTTTGTAATAATTTGCATGTCTACAAGCTTTAATTTGCATGTCTACAAGCTTTGATAATATTGCATGTGTTAGAATTGCATGATAATGTATAAGATGTGAATAACATGTCAAGGAACCATTGTGTGTTCCAAAGAACACTCCACAATGCCCACGGTTTCTAACCAAGAGGGGAACCAAAATGTTCTCTTAATGTTTCTAAAAGGTAATTTAATTAATCGAGGAGAATTAGCAAGATATCAAGTTGTTTAGATCATGAAAAATGAATTGAGAAATCATATGGTCAGATCTAGTATTTTCGGCCAACATGCCTAAAATTAATGTGTTGATTTATAAAACTTCTTTCTAAAACAATGGGTTAATGAATTTAAACAATAGAGTAAGTTTGAAAGGTATTTAGAAGATGAAAAATAATTTTGAAATCAAATACAAAGGGTTTATGAAATTTGGCCAACATGCCAAACTAGGTATTCATAATTTCTAAAATCAATACCAAACCTCTTTAAGTAATATAAGTTAAAAAGGGAATTTTTTTCTATAAAGAATTTTGAAGAAACAAATTGATTTGACTCAAGTTAAAGGATTAAAACTAATGATTTTACCGATAGAAAGGAAATACAGTACTTACGAGAATTCTAACATATAGCTCACTTTATGTTTTGAAGCATGTTAGAGATTTTCAAAAAGAATTAAATTATATGGTTAAAAATTAGGTAAACAGAATTTTTATGGAAAATTTAGGAAACCATTTATATAAATTTTCTAAACAAAAATATTGTCAATTTTTATTAAAAATGGACAAATAAGATAGAAAAGAGGTCCAAAAGACAGTATACGGTATGAAAAATATTTTACGTAGTTTAAACGTACTATTTATTATTTCTGTTTATTTAAACAGTAATTTTTAAAGTATTTGAATAAGAAAACGATTTAAAAATCTTACGCGATTGAGAAAACGTATTAAAAATCCTACGCGATTTTGAAAACAGAAAAATATATTTATGCGATTTTAAAACGTTTATAAAAATGACGAGATTGTGAAAACGCGATAAAATTTCTACGCGATTGACCGAAACAGTATTTTTCTGGACTTCTGTATTTTTCTGCTGTCGGGCTATGAGGTGAACCCGTACAGGCTTTGAGACAGTATTTGTTCAAGTGGGACATACTGTATATTTTTGCCATTGAGGGCATATATTTTTATACCTTGAGGGTATTCTGGTAATTTACCAATTTTTGGTGAATTTTGGTTGACGAGGTGAATCACATCGTGTTGTCGATGCGATAAACGTAGTGTGGTTCATTGTTCTAATGAACTTGGAGACGTTAGTGTACGGGATTCCATATATGGACAGTTGGTAGCTCCGCTGGGCTGTGGTAACCGATAGCACACTAATGGACTCGACACGCACTATATTTAATCGAGATTTGTAAAGTCTAGTAGTACATTTGCCTGTAGTGTCACGACGAGAGACAGTGAACTACACCACGCCTGGATGGTGAATTCCCAGTGATGTGGGGCTACAGACGCAACGTGTGACCGCGGAATAATTGGCTGGGCAGCCGTGGTACTAATAGATTTTTGCGAGTCATTCCCTCTTATATCTGTGGTATCTGTGTTGTTTAGCTCCATGGAGTAGGAACGTGTCATATTTCATATGAGTATATCTGGAACCTTATTTTATTTTATCTGTCTATTTTTATCTGGTTAGTATTATGGGGATTATTTATCTGTTCTATTATTTTATCTGTGATGTTTTATTTTATATGTGATGTTATGTGTCGTTATGATAATTAAATCTTTTTCTTTATTCTGTTACTAATTTCTGTTATAGCTTTTCATATTGCATGAATTGTATAACTGTTGTTTGACGTTTTCTTATTTGCCATGTTTGTGATGATTTTAGATTGTCTTACCTCTTTTCTGTATTGTGTATATTTCCTGTATATTTATTTTACGCGGTAAAGAGTTACAGGAAGAGGAAGAGGAACAACCTCTTGAGGTTCTGTACCCCGAGGAGGAGGAAGATCAGCTAGCCGACGACCAGTTTGACGATCAAGAACCATCTGATCATCCATATCCGTTGACTGATTAGTTTGGAGATGGCGGTGCCTGGATTTTTGGGGTTCGTGACTCTTGAGTTTCACGGTGGGTCATTAGCTTGGCATATGCGGGGAGACAGAGACTCCGTGACGTATGTGGGACGGCTGACAGTGTCCCTACGTCATAGGTTTGATGAGGAGCCAGTGATGAGGACTGCATTCTTCCTACATTTGGAGTTACCGTTGTCCATTAGGCGTCATTGGGGTGGGATATCCACTGAGCCTAGTGAGATGACACTTGTGTCGACTGCGCGGTCACATTTCTGCCTAGAGTCGAGGCATCCTGGATATTTGTCTTCTGATGAGTTTCCTGAGAGTGATCCATCAGAGGATTGAATGTTCATGATGTGATTTGGGCGCGTCTGCGTATGGTTGTAGAAATTGCTTTATTGTTTTTTTTTTTATTTCTTGTTTCGTTTAAATATTTGTAGTTGTAGTTGTAAATTATTTGTATAACTTATAACTTGGAACATATGTATATTATGAGTGATGTTGTTCTGTTTATTTTATGTTTCCGTGTTATTTATTTTTAATAATCTGTTTAACAAGAATTATTTTACGACCCATATTATTATGTAATAAATGTTTTATAACTTGGGTAGATTTTATTTATTTTCTTTATATATGTGACATCCTCCAAAGGGGTGTTACACGTGGAAATGAGGTAGGGGGTTTCTTTGATACTTTTTATTCATCTTTCTCATTAATTTTTAGTTTTGAAATTTGATTTATGGAGCTACATAACTCACGACCAAGGCTAAACCAGGAATGTTTATTTTTTTAATTTTTATATTGTGTTCCTATCGATTTTATATGCATTTGATCCTAATTTTGTTTCCTTGAGATTTGTTAATTAAAGCTTGTGAAATTAGTTGATGCTTGAGGCTCCAATGTCAGAGTTGAGTTGGGTTTGGTCACGAATTGACTTTGTGTGTTAGTTGTGTGTTGGCTAGTCACAAATGGAATAAATAGAAAACAGAGAACTTCTTGTTATTTCTATGCATTAACTTGTGACTTTAAACTGATTCTTTATTGTGATGAGATTTTGTATGAGAAAATTGTGAGATTCTTGTTGTTTTAGGGCTATAAAGGTCACGATCAACACCAACTGAACAAATGGTGTTTTGATTCATTTTGTGCCTTTGTTTTTACCATTCTCTAGTTCTATTTCTGTTATAAGTTTCTAAGTAAAAGTTTGATATAATGTTTGTATTTTGTTGTATTATGTCTCACAGCCATGTGGGACATTAGAGGTGATAATATTCTTTTATTTGTTGATCTTTGTATTGAAGTTATGATGTAGGAAATGATAAGAAAATGAGATTTCATTATGTTATTTGGGCTAAATTGTTGTGGCAACTTGCTACCCTGTTTTTGAATTGAAATCATGATGTTTTCATGCTTGAAATAAATGGTTTGTATGGCTGGATTTGTGGTGGTAAATTAATGCCCAAAGTTGTTTGAAATTGTGTTACCTCTAGTATGAGAATTTATGACTTAAAAAGGGTTGTATTGGCTTTGGTAGTATGCTACCTATTTGTGTTCAAAGTACTCATATTGGAGTTGAAATATGACATGATTTTTTATGTTAAATTAATGGCATTTTGAGTTGAACATCATGGTTGTATTGGTTCTGTTTTAAGCAGAAATTGTGATGATATTATGCTTAAGTTTATGATGGAAATTAAGGTTGGAATTATGAGGTAAAAGGAGGGTTGAATGTTGCTTTAATTATTGTTGTATTTAAAGGTTGTTGTACTTGAGATGAAGCATTGGACGTTTGATTTTACACTATTGAGTGTCACAGTCACTCATTGTAAAGATATGTTGCTGTTGTGCTTGTCTGTATATGATGTTTTGGTGGTTGTTTGTTAAGGCAGTATATTGCCCAAATTAAACCAATATTTTGTTACTTTAAATGTGTAAAATAGTGACTTAAAATGGTTGGAAGTGTTAATATAGAAGGTTGCCTTTTTGTAATAAGACATATGTTGAAACTGTGCCTAATAAGGTGGCTTAAAAAGTGCTTGAAACTCAAAGTTGAAGTTTGCCCTATTTTGGCCATAGTTAAGAATATATGAGTTATGCTTAAATAACAATTTATGATTGATAATGTAAAGAATAAATTACATATTGATTATCATACATATTATTGAACTAAGAGAATGGTATTTGATTGTTGATTGAGAAAGGATTTCTATGATGATATAGTTATGACTTGAAGAATTTTTTGAAATGAGAATTTATCGATAAAATTTTTATGTTAAGGATATATTTTACTTACTTGAAAATACAAAAACCACTGTTATGACTTATATTTAAGGATTTGATTCATGATGTAAATTTTAATAATATAAATGATTTTTTTTATAAAGAGAAAATGAACTGACTATTTCGGAAAGAGAAAGGACTTATTTTGGATTTCAACCACCTTCCTATAAAGATAACAAATATTTTATAACGGACTTTTCTCCGAAATAGTTGAAATTGTTGTGTTAACACTTTTAATTAAATTACTGAAGTTTTTCATAATTTTCACCCCCTACATCTAAGTTTTCCGCAATGCTTCTAGAAAAGTCCAGCAGTAGATAAGCACACTGAAGATAGATGGAGCATTTATATTTACAAGAGATAGTTAGTTTCTCTAGTTTAATGTTTAATAAGGTTTAATGATATGGTATAATATATAATATTCGGTGATGTATAATTTAATTATAAGTCTTTTCATTTTTTTTGAATGAATGCTTCCGCTAAAGCTCATATATTGTATCTTATTAAAGTGTTTTATTTAAATTTTTAATATTCATAAGTAATATACCAAATTTCTAATTACTAATGTGTAACTGGATACGTTAGTAGTGTAAGTAATTTGGGATGTTACATTATGGTATTAGAGCAGTTCATCTTGTTGAGCCGGGGTATGAACTAGCTATGCTTGTTATGCAATTGTCTTATCTTGATGATAAGATGCATAGATAGAGTTGCATAATTGTCTCTAGTTTGTATGTCTATAGTTAACTGTCACACTACTACATAATATTGTACCTGATCAACTCAATATAAAGTGTGGAGTGTACAGGAGAATATGGCATCGACCAGGCATACACTTAGAGGTAGGATAACTGCTAATGAAAACATGAGAGATGTTTAGAGAATTGACAGTCTTTAAGAGAAAGTAAAGAGAAATGTCCATGGTTATGAGGAAACAAAATGTGGTAATGACTAAGATGTTGGAAGTTACTTTTATGGGTAACTATAATTCCTATGATTTATAGAAGAAAAAGAAATAGAATTCCTAAATTTTGGATAAAGGAAAACAGTAGGAGTTGTTTTATACCCTCATGATGTTCACGGTTGAAATAGAAAATTAGTGGATGATTATTGGTTTCAATTGTTTTCGTTTCTTTGATTTGGAAGACTTTGTAAAGTAAGTTGATAAGTAGGGGTTGTTTCTTTCAATTTGCTTATCTTCTTCTATGTTTTGCATGGGTTGGAATTTTGTTTTTCTGTGTACAGGGTTCATGACTGACTATTAAAGTAAAAAGGGGTTTTATTTGTTTAAATTTGCTCATTTAATTTCATTGGGTCATGAGAAGAATTGTATTATTGTTTAAATTTTCTTGTGTTATGGCTGAATGGTTAACGACCATGCTATATGTCAGATGTGATTTTATTGTTTTTAATTGTTCTTTCTTTATGTTTGAGTTGAAGTGTTAATGTTGTAAATGACAAGAAAGATAAGTCTTTGATGTGTTTTTGGCGTTGATTGGTCTTGGCAGCTGTTGCCCTACTCATGACTAGAATTTTGATGGCTTTGATGCTTGAGATTGTGCCTTAAATGGTGGTAGAAATACATGACAAATTACTGTCCAATTTTAATATAATTTTGATGTTATGTTGTACTTAAAATTGTGTCATAAATGGCGGTTGGAAGTTGTGGTAAAATGATGCCCTGTATAGGTAGAATTTTGGGGCCAATATTTATGTAATAAAGGCTTGATTAGTGGTAAAAAGAGTCACGACAGTGTTGGTTCTATTTATGACTAGAAAAGTGTTATTTTTTTAAGCATGAAATTGTGATTTGGATCTTGGTTATTGACCTTGTCAGAAATCTGCCCTTTGAGATCATAAATTTAGTGCTGATGTGTTTGAATTTATAAAGTGGAAATATGTTGAAAAATCAGGTTGAACACTATTATGTTATGACCTTAATTTGAATGAAATTTTGTTATGCGTTGAAGTTAGATTTTATTGAAATTGAGAGATTTGGACTAAATGGTGGTCATGGTCAAGTGTATTAAAATAAGGAACATGATTGAATTATGTATGTTACAGCCATACTTAAAGGAAAAGGGTTTTGGTTAAATTATGAGATTTACCATGTTTTTATATCTGTTGGATAATCATGTTAAATAAGGAAATGATGTGTAATTGATGAATATAGTTATAGTGTACTTGAATAAAAGTGTATTGTGAATTCATAAAACATGATGAATGAAGTGGAGTTATACACTTATTGTTGTATATATTTGAGACTATGATACTCCTTGATTATATTTGATTTGAAGTTAAATTGATATTTAGAAATGTTGATTTTGGAGTGAGCTTGGATGTGAATGATACTAAAAAGCATAACGATATATGCATGTTAATGAATAAGGTTGTTAAACATGGTATTAAGAGACATAAAAATGAAAGGATAAGGGTAGATTAAGGTTGAGTAAGTTACTCCCTCTCTACTTGAATATAAATGTAAGGATTAAATAATTTTATATGTAATGAATTGTATGAATGAAAAGCATGAGGACTAAAGTATGTCTCTCTATTATGTAAAAAAAAAAGGTAAGGTTATGTGAAAAGTAAATGAAGGAAAAGTTTTAAAATATTTTTACATGTTTTGTTTTCAACTTGTTACTTGCTATTTTCCTGTATGAATGACCCTACGACTTGAGCAAAAGTCTCATAGTGCCCAGGGTTTTGGGTATTAATGGATGTAAGGCAAATTAATTCATTCATACTAAGTAGTGTTAAGTGGTTGATGCTCTACTACTTAGAGAGGTAATACCCATGGTATTCAAAAGGGTAATACTAGGTAGTGCAAGGTGGATAAAGAACAAAGGTTTTCCTACCCCTTCCTGCTTAAGGATATACAAGGATCAAAAGGACTTCCTGGAACAAAAGTTTTCCTGGAAGGGCTTCTTGGAACAAAGGTTATCCTAGAAGAAAGGGATCCTTAGAAATAAGCAAGTAATATGTGTTTTCTATATAATGGTTTTAAAAGTAACTTTGCATGTTTTGGTTTTCAAACTTGATGTTTGCTATTAGCTTAGGCCAAAGGTGCTCCCATGGCAGGGTTATCATATTAAGGGAAGTCAAGGAACAAATTATTTCCAAGAACCTTAATGAGGGAGGTCAAGGAACAAAGGTTTTTCCTAATACCTCATTTTACCCAGAAGAAATACAAGGACCAAAAGTTGTCCTGGGAATATGTAATTTTTAGAGAAGGGATATTTGTACATCCAAATAATAATAAATACAATAACATGAAAATCATTCTCGAGAGCTGAAAAAGAAACTAATTACCATATTAGTTCTAGTGATCCTAAATCCTTAATGATGTCTATAAGAGTAACTACTCTATCTATTATGAAATTATGAAAATGTATTAAGACCTCAAGGGATGATTAGAGGCCTCATATAAAAGTTGATATTGTTTAATGCATCCAAATGAATTGTGGACAAAGAGAAAAGAAAGATAGAATACTAGAAATTCTCAGAATCTTTATACTCCTTATAAGTACTTGAATGAGAATGGAAACTATATCAATGGCAATAAAATGTTCTAGAAGACTTTCTTGTGAATCCTATGTTACCAAGTGGCTCTAGTACTCAAGAAGAAGTTAATTGAATATTAAAAACTTTTCGCAAATGCTTATAAAATAAACTTTATTGAAACTATTTCTCAAAAGAATATGAATGCAAAAAGAGGATAGAAAGCCTTAAGGATAGAAAAATAAATAGATAAGTAATAATAATGAACCTACAGTAAATAAAGAGATAAAGATGAGAAGAGCAATCACGATATTTATCCTGGTTTAGTCACCAAACCACTTGTGGCCTACGTCTAGTCCTTGAAACATAATTCGAGATTTTTTTTCATTATCAATACAAGCTTAAAATAGGTGCTTGCAATCATTACAAACAAGAGCACTTTTCACACACATGGAAACTCAACCCTTGTGCTAAAGCCTCAAACTTTCAGGGATACCTCACTCTTATACAAACCTTTGAGGGATACCTCACCCTCATTACAATACCTTTGGGGGATACATCACTCTCTCATAAATATAACCGAAAAATAGATGAAGAGAAACTGTCACAAAGAGCTAATGTCACAAATTGAAGCACTATAGAGCTCTTTATGGATATCTTAGAGTTTTGGTGAAAAGAGC
Organism: Ormosia emarginata; assembly: GCA_029884605.1. NCBI lineage: Eukaryota > Viridiplantae > Streptophyta > Magnoliopsida > Fabales > Fabaceae > Ormosia > Ormosia emarginata. The sequence goes on from JAQQTP010000037.1 coordinate 7,532,016, forward strand.
ATAGAAAATATAGAAAAATTGATAAATCACGTTTTCAAGAAAGCAAAGAATGATTCAGATAGTTAGGCAGCTTGCAAAGGTGACTCAAGGTCTCTATTTATAGAGCCTCTAAGGATAATGGTCGTTGAAGAAATTAATTTACGTATTAAATTTGAAATATAGTTTCCTTCTAAATCAGGATCCCGTGGTTTATTCGAATACCTTTTGAGTTATTCGAATACCACTAATTTAAAAAGCTTGCGAAAATCAGTTCTGAAGAAGATTATTCGAATACTTTAAAAGTTATTAGAATACCTCTATTAAAAGAAGCTTTTTGTGAAATGGGTCTATTCGAATACCTTGTGGGTTATTCGAATAGATCATTTAGAAAAATAGAATTTTGGAAAGCTTTGTATTCGAATACTAAATGTACTATTCAAATAGTACTTTGAAAATAGAAAAACGTATGAAGTTTTAAACAAGTTTATTTGAATACCTTGGGGGTTATTCGAATAACCCTAAATAAGAAACGATTCAGCTGACTTGGTTTATTTGAATAAAGATACCTTTATTTGAATAACTTTGTTCCAAAACAGTTTTGAACACTTTAGAATTTCCAGAAATATTTTTCAAAAGTTTAAGATCATTCTTTGAATTTGGAATATTAATTTAAAACATTTTTGTCTTTTCGTGCAAAATCAATGAGATATCTGAAAAGTCTCTGTACAAAAGATCCTAAGTCCTAGGCTAATCTTGAACTTAGTCTTCTTATCATCTTCATGTTCGTTATCATCAAAACCAGTCTTCACTGTCATATTATCAATCATATTCTCCCTTATTTTGATGATGACAAACTATCATTGAGAAAAGCATTGGTTCAGATAAATTGGAATTCACATAGTTTAAAGTTTAGTGAACTTACTCCCCCTCTTTTTCATAAGAGTTGATTTATATCAGTGATGCGCAGCTCCTCATTTCTTTTGAAATCCAATTACTTTTACCTATCTTTTTGCTTGTCTTTTCCCAAGTGTTACAAGATAATACATATGAAAGGTAGAGAAATAGGCATATAATTGCAGCAAAACACTCATTTCATTAAGAATTATATTGGCTAAAATTACATGTACATTTGAATAGGAAAACAATCAGCCAAAACACATAGAGCAAAGATCCTAAGTCTAAGCAATTCCTAGAAATGGGCATCTGGTGGCAAAGGTGGAGAGGCAGGTTCATTTCCAAACAACAGAGCTCGAAGGGCAGCCTGTTCATGCTCAACACTTGCTATTCTGTCAAACAGAATGGTGAAGTTGTTCTCCATGTAAGCTCTGTTGTCCAACAGAGTGGCCATGATCTGCTCATTTGTAACATAAGAAGGGGCAAGGGCAAGAATATCAGCAGCATGGGCAACAGGGGTAGTAGGGGCAACAGGGGCTCCCTAAGGTTCTTCCATATCATCTTCAACCTCAACTGGGTACACCCATCCATCATCGGTCTTGATCATCTTCATCTTATTCAGTGTAAAGAAACCAAACACGTGATGATGAGTAAACTGAGTTGCCCGCTCGATTTCTAGAATTTGAGGATATTTGCCGAGGAAGGCAGTGATGATCAAACCATAGGACAATTCATATCGCTCTTTGCCTTTTGCCCTTATCATACGCTTCATGATGAAGATGGGTCATTTAATTTGGTATCCCCTCTTCAGAATCCACAATATGAATATATCATCTTCACTCAAGTAGGCGTAATTCCCACCTCGAGGAGCTAGGATGTGGGCATAAGCATAACGTAGGAGCCTGTCCTGGCTCTTCATCGTGCCTCCTTTGACTCCCTTTTGAGTCAAAGGTAATGCCAATCCAGGCCTCAAAACATCTTTAATAGCTCTGTTCTTGTTATACTCCTAAAGAAACGAGTCGCCATCTTCGTCAATATTGCATCCAGTGGACTGTAAACCAAACAACTGAACCCAATCCTGGGGAATGATCACAATGTGCTTGTCACAGATATTGGAATGGAGTTCCTGACTGTCAATCTTCAAATTACAGTAGAACATTTTTACCAATCAGGATAGAGAATGACATTGAAGGAGCAAAGTTGAAGCACACCTTAGTGGTTCAGCAAGTTCAGAAAATCAAAGCCCCATTCTTTCTTGAAGAAACCCAGGTTGAGATACTTCGGTTGCACAAGATTGCGCTCTTGAAAATGAGAGATGAAATGACCAAGCTCCTCACTATTGGAGGAAAACCTTCGCAGATCCAACGGGTTGTTGCATGGGGTCGTCTTCAATCGGGGACATTTTGGGCGAGAAGATGAGGATGCCATTGTTGAAGGGAGATGGTGGGAGAGATGGTAGAAGGTTGAACAATGGTGGGAGAAGAGGTGAGAGGTTTAGGGAGACCAACGAGTTTTAGAAACTGAGAAAGAATGAGAGAATAACAACAAAAAGGTTTGGTAGGGTATTTAAAGAAAGCCCAAAAATCTATTTGAATAACATGTGGTCTATTCGAATAGGCCTGCTTGGGAAAACCAAAGAGACGTAACCTTCTGTAAGGAGGTATTCGAATAACTAGGCAATTATTCGAATAGCTAAGCCATTTTAGCTTGGCTTCCAGCCATAGATTATCCGAATAACTCTTTGTGTATTCGAATAACCAGGACCGGATAAGAATCCCTTGTAAAGGATGTATTCGAATAGATGGTCACTTATTTGAATAGGCCAAACGCATGCGAGGGATACTGATGTCAATAGGTATCTGGTTATTCGAATAAGGTGAAGTTATTCAAATAGACTAGCTTATAAAAACATCGAATATACAAGGCTGATACATGGTTATTCGAATAACCACAGGTCTATTCGAATAGACCGATCAGAAAAACACTAGAAAACACATTCAAATGCAATGGTATTTGAATAACTTCAAAGTTATTCGAATAACTTTAACAGAAAAATGTAACACCCCAATTTTTCATATTTCTCAATATATGTGATTTTTACGAGTTTTATGATTTTTGTGATATTTTTTAGATATTTTGAATATTTATTATATTATAAATATTTTGAGATATTATGAATATTTTATTTTTAGATATTTTTAGATATTTTGAATATTTTAATATATTTTAGATATTTTAAGATATTTTGAATATTTTAATATATTTTAGATATTTTGGGATATTTTGAATATTTTAATATATCTTAGATGTTTTGGATTGATTTTGTGATTTTGTGAGTTGTTTGATTTATTTTAATTTTTCTGTTGATATTTTTGAGCTTTTCTGTGTGTTTGAGGTGGGCCAGAAAAATAAAATTTTTCAGGGTCGGGAAAATTTTGGACTGTTAATACGGGGCCAGGGGAGCTTACTAAACCCGAAACCGGAAACAAGTTTCAAAATTTTCTTTTACAGTGATTTTACTTTATTTTATTATCCATTGGGTAAAGCTATTATCAATTGGACAATAACCACTAGGTAATACATTGTAGCTTCTGTCCATTGGACAATAGCTACCGATAAATATCTATCTTGAAGATATCTCATTGGATGATTCTAGAAAATGATGGGTCATGAGCCTAGTCACGCGCCTAGTCATCAAGTACTTGAGTACTTGCTTTACGTGTGGACCAATGAGGAGCTAGTCAACAATTGTGGCTATGACTTATCGTAATGGACTAATAGGAGTTGGACACCTCACCCTGTGACTCATTGTGTTTTGGAAGCTTGTAGAGCGATGACTCACTATGTTCTAGAATGTGGTAGAACGGTGACTCACCCTGTGACTCACCACAGTGAGTCATATATTCCAAAAGGTTCTCTTAGTGACTCGGCTAGTGACTCAGGGCTACGACTCACCATATTGACTCACCTGTTCTAGAAACCTCCATAGTGACTCACCATAAAGAACCAATAGGAAGGAAGCTTAATGGTGAAGCAGAGACACCTTGCGACCCTATGTGTCATGATCTAGAAGCTTGTAGAACAAGAGAAAATTTAGGTATATTCTATTATTCATTGGACAATTGAAACTAACTTTATAAGCAGTAATTATTATCCATTAGTTAAAGTAAACTGAAAAATATCTTGGAAGCTAATCATGACAAGCTTTATATGAGCACCAATGGGAGAAGCTTGCTTACTTACTTAATTATTAAAAAAGTCAACAATAGTGGCTAGCACTAAGAATGACCAATAGGAAGGTTTCTTAGTGGCTAAGCTTGGAGGAAGTAGAAGAGAAGTTGGATACTCTTTCTTAAAAATATCTTTTGTAAATATGTTCTTGAAAATATCTTGATTAAATATCTTGGTTAGATATTTTGATTAGATATTTTAGTTAGATATTTTGGTTAAGAAAATATCTTGCTTAGCTAAATATCTTAATCAAAATATCCTAAGCTTTCATCTTTTTCATGAAGCTTAAAAATAGGAGGACTTTAGCTTCTATCTTGTTCTTTTACATCCACTCTTGCATGAAAACTCTCACCTTTCTCTCCTTGTGTTCCACGACCATGACCATTTAGAGAGCTAAGTTCCTACACTTGCTCATCTTTTATTCACTTCATCCAAGAAACCAAAAACTATACACCAAATTCTCTTAACTTTCATGAACACTTTCTCACCCTTTCTCTTCACTAAACCCACGGCCAAGACACCTTGGGAGACCAAGTTCTATACTTAGTTCAGCCTTTTCTTAATTTCACCAAGAACCAAGAGAACTAAACACAAACTCTCTTCCTTTCCTTTCCCTATACCTCACGGCCAAGAGCCTAGATATCACTTCCAATCTTCTATAATTCTATCCAACCATAGATCTTGAATCTAGATACAGATCTAAGAAACTTTCATGTTGGGACTTTCTTCTAAATTCATCATCTTCAAGCACTTTTCTAAGCTCAAAGTTTAAGGGTTTTAGGTAGAGTTCTTGATATTCATTTCTAATCTTATTTTTAAAGTTCCAAGGCCATAACTTGATCAATGGTCATCTTATCTCTAGCCTTAGATGTTAATGTTTGTGTGTTTGTTTTGTATTAAGGAGCAACTTAGTGGTGGTAGAAGTTCACTCAAAGAGGGTGTTACCAAGTGGCTTCCAGTACTCAAGAGGGGGGGTGAATTGAGTAACAAAAACTTTTGCAAAAGCCTTAAACAAATAAACTTTGCTGAATATAAATATTAAAGAACGTGGAAGAGATGAGAAAAGGAAGAACAATTAATAATTAAATTGCAGGAATCAATAAATAAAGTGCATAAACTAAAGAGAATAAGGGAAGGAAAACAGGCACAGTATTTATCCTGGTTCGACCACCAACCACTTGTGGCCTACGTCCAGTCCCCGAAACACAGTTCGAGATTTTTCACTATTCAAGACAAGCTTAAAACAGGTGCTTGCAACCTTTACACAATAGAGCACTTTTCACACACAGGGAAACTCTACCCTTGTGCTCAAGCCTCAATCAATCAGGGATACCTCACCCTTATACAATCCTTGGGGATACCTCACCCTCAATACAATATATTAGAGAAATAGATGAAGAATAGAAACTCTCACTCAGAGTAAATAATTACAAATTGAAGCACTAAAGAGCATGTCTCTCGAGATATCTCAAAGATTCAATGTTAAGAGCACAGAGAAAGAGAGAAAATAATGTAAACTCGTTTTTAACAAAGCAAGAAATAATCAGAATGTCTGGGAGTTTTTCAGAGGTGTCCCAGGCCTCTATTTATAGAGCTCGTAGAAGAAAATGGCCGTTGGGAGCATTAATTGGTTTTAATTGGTTTTAATTTTCGTATGAATTCAAAAACCAGAATCGATTAAAAGGTTATTCAAATACTGCAAGAGGTATTCGAATACCTCTGTCAAAAGCTTTTAAAAAAATTGATTAAGTTGGGGTTATTCGAATACAGAGGTATTCGAATACCTCTAAAAGGCATGTTTGAAATCGGGGTATTCGAATACCATATGGGGTATTCGAATGCCTCATTTAAAAGGTTCATTCGAAACTAGGGTATTCGAATACCATATGGGGTATTCGAATGCCTGTTTTAACAATGACAAAAAATATCGATTTGAAGCAGGTTATTCGAATACCATATTGAGGTATTCAAATACCTCGATTAAAAGCAGTTATAAAACCTTTCTAAAGCTTGAAATGCTTGTTTTTAACCTCTAAAACATTTGATCTTTTAAAAGCAACTTTAAAACTTCAGTTTAGGTTATCCTTAATCATTTGAGATATTTAATTGTGACTCCATACATGATAGATCCTAAGTCCTAAGACTAATCTTGAAACACATGGACTTGATCTTCTTATCATCTTCATGTTTGTTATCATCAAAATACATCTTCATTGTTGCGTAGTAAACACATTCTCCCCCTTTTTGATGATGACAAACTATCATCAAAACACATTCTCCAATTATTTTTGTACTAATGCTTTTCTCTATGATAGTTTGTCATCATCAAAAAGGGGGAGAATGTGTTGACTACGCAACAATGAAGATGTATTTTGATGATAACAAACATGAAGATGATAAGAAGATCAAGTCCATGTGTTTCAAGATTAGTCTTAGGACTTAGGATCTATCATGTATGGAGCTGTCAATTAAATATCTCAAATGATTAAGGATAACCTAAACTGAAGTTTTAAAGTTACTTTTAAAAGATCAAATGTTTTAGAGGTTAAAAACAAGCATTTCAAGCTTTTTAGAAAGGTTTTATAATCATTTTTAACCGAGGTATTCAATACCTCAATATGGTATTGAATAACTGTTTCAGAATCGATATTTTCTCATGTTGCCAAAACAGAGGCATTCGAATACCCCATATGGTATTCGAATACCCTAGTTTCAGAATGAACCTTTTAAATGAGGCATTCGAATACCCCATATGGTATTCGAATACCCCGATTTCGAAACATGCCTTTTTAATGAGGTATTGAATACCCTTGACGGTATTGAATAACCCCAACTTAATCGCTTTTTTAAAAGCTTTTGACAGAGGTATTCGAATACCTCTTGCAGGTATTCGAATAACCCACGGGAATCAGATTCTGGTTTTTGAATTCATACGAGAATTAAAACCAATTAATACCTTTTTAATGCTCCCAACGGCCATTTTCTTCTACGAGCTCTATAAATAGAGGCCTGGGACACCTCTGATGAACCCCCGGACATTCTGATTATTTCTTGCTTTGTTAAAAATGAGTTTACATTATTTTCTCTCTTTCTCTGTGCTCTTAACATTGAATCTTTGAGATATCTGTGAGACAGCTCTTTAGTGCTTCAATTTGTAATTATTTACTCTGAGTGAGAGTTTCTATTCTTCATCTATTTCTCTAATATATTGTATTGAGGGTAAGGTATCCCCAAGGATTGTATAAGGGTGAGGTATCCCTGATTGATTGAGGCTTGAGCACAAGGGTAGAGTTTCCCTGTGTGTGAAAAGTGCTCTATTGTGTAAAGGTTGCAAGCACTGTTTTAAGCTTGTCTTGAATAGTGAAAATCTCGAACTGTGTTTCGGGACTGGACGTAGGCCACAAGTGGTTGGTGGTCGAACCAGATAAATCTTGTGCTCGTTTTCCTTCCCTTATTCTCTTTAGTTTATGCACTTTATTTATTGATTCCCTGCAATTTAATTATTAATTGTTCTTCCTTTTCTCATCTCTTCCACGTTCTTTAATATTTATATTCAGCAAAGTTTATTTGTTTAAGGCTTTTGCAAAAGTTTTTGTTACTCAATTCACCCCCCCTCTTGAGTACTGAAAGCCACTTGGTAACAAGTGGTATCAGAGCTAGACTCTTGTATAAAGAGCTTAACCGCTTCAAGTGAACATGGCATTAATCATAATTTCTTTGCCCCTAGAGCTCCACAACAAAATGGAGTTGTAGAAAGAAAAAATCGTTCTTTAGAAGAAATGGTGAGAACTATGCTTAATGAGGCTGCTCTTCCTAAGTATTTTTGGGCGGATGCTGTAAATACAGCTTGTTATGTTATGAACAGGGCCCTTATAAGGCCTATTTTAAAGAAAACCCCATATGAATTATACAAGGGAAGAAAGCCAAATGTCGCACATTTTCATGTTTTTGGATGCAAATGTTTTGTTTTAAATAATGGAAAAGATAACTTAGGCAAGTTTGATGCTAAGTCGATGAAGGTATATTTCTTGGTTATTCAAATCATAGTAAGGCTTTTCGTATATATAATAAAAGAACTATGACTATTGAAGAATCTATACATGTTGCATTTGATGAAACCGACCCAAATGGATCGAGAAAGGATCTTGTTATTGATGATGTTGCGAAGCCTTAGCGGAAACACATTTGGATAGCAAGGAAAAAGAAATCAAGAAGCAAGAAGATAAACAAAGACAAGAGGATTCACAAGCTTTGGAACTTCCCAAAGAATGGCGTACCTCAAAATATCATCCGCTTGATCAAGTAATAGGTGATGTATCCAAAGGTGTAAGTACTCGAAACTCCATTAGAAATGCATGTAACCACTTAGCTTTTGTTTCTCAAATCGAACCTAAAGACATCAATGAAGCCTTTAAAGATGAACATTGGTTTCTAGCTATGCAAGAAGAATTAAATCAATTTGAACGAAACCAAGTTTGGGAACTAGTTCCTAGACCTAATAATCATCCTATTATCGGTACTAAATGGGTGTTTAGAAACAAACTTGATGAAGCTGGCATAATAACAAGAAATAAAGCTAGACTTGTAGCAAAAGGTTATAATCAAGAAGAAGGTATAGACTATGAGGAAACCTATGCACCTGTAGCTAGATTAGAAGCTATTAGGAAGTTACTTGCTTTTGCTTGCATCATGGATTTTAAATTATATCAAATGGATGTTAAAAGTGCTTTTTTAAATGGCTTTATTCAAGAGGAAGTATATGTTGACCAACCTCCAGGTTTTGAAAATTATGATCTACCTAACCATGTTTTCAAATTGAAAAAGGCTTTGTATGGCTTAAAACAAGCTCCACGAGCTTGGTATGAAAGGTTAAGTAAGTTCCTTTTAGAACACGATTTTACAAGAGGTAAGGTTGACACGACTCTTTTTATTAAAAATAAAAACCATGATATACTCCTTGTACAAGTATATGTAGACGATATCATATTTGGTGCTACTAATGAAAATCTGTGCAAGGAATTTGCCAAAATCATGCAAAGCGAATTTGAGATGTCCATGATGGGAGAACTCAATTTCTTCCTTGGACTTCAAATCAAACAAACAAGGAATGGAACGTTCATTAGCCAAACAAAGTATTGCAAAGAACTTCTCAAGAGGTTTGGAATGGACAACTCAAAACATATGGCTACACCAATGAGTACTTCGTGTTACTTGGATAAAGACGAAGCAGGTAATTCTGTAGAAATTACTAAATATCGAGGTATGATTGGATCTCTTCTCTATCTCACTGCTAGTAGACCTAATATAATGTTTAGCGTATGCATGTGTGCTCGATATCAAGCTAATCCTAAAGAGTCGCACTTAAGTGCTGTAAAACGTATTATGAAATATCTAGGTGGCACTACACAAGTGGGCTTGTGGTACCCCAAAGGTTCCACTTGTAGTCTTATTGGTTATTCTGACTCCGATTTTGCTGGATGCAAATTGGATCGGAAAAGCACTAGTGGAACATGTCACCTGCTTGGCAATTCCTTAGTTTCTTGGCATAGCAAGAGACAAAATAGCGTGGCCTTATCCACCGCCGATTTGAATATGTGGCAGTAGGAAGTTGTTGTGCTCAAATTCTATGGATGAAGCAACAACTTCTAGACTTTGGTCTTCAGCTTAACCACATCCCTATAAGATGTGATAATACTAGTGCAATCAATCTGACAAAGAATCCCATTATGCACTCTAGGACTAAGCACATTGAGATAAGACACCATTTTATACGAGATCATGTTCAAAAAGGTGATTGTGTGTTAGAATTTGTTGAAACCAAAAATCAACTTGCTGATATTTTCACAAAACCTTTACCTAAAGATTCTTTCTTTCATTTAAGAAGAGAACTTGGCATTTTGGATCAATTGTGTATTTAAACTGCTAAATTTACTGTTCATTCATTGTTTTATTGATCTTTAATTATTACTGACTTGAGCGTCGGAGATATCCTCAATTCTGTTTTGCAGGTACTCATTTAATTGGGTAAGTCTTTATCCTTCAAAAAATGCATTCTGGACTTAATTTATATGTTTTTTTATCTAAGTTATTCGAATACCTTCATCTGGTATTCGAATACCATCATTTCTTCGTATGTTTTCATGGTTTATAAAACAGGTGTATTCGAATACCTTAGTGGTTATTCGAATAACCTGAAGCCTCTTGCTATCAGGCTTTAGTTTCTGTCTCTGAAGTATTCGAATACCCTAAGCAGTATTCGAATACCTGCTTAACTGGGCCAATCCATTTTGGACAGTCTATTCGAATACCTACAGCAGTATTCGAATACCTTCTTTCAAGATAGCCCTGTCCTTTGCGTTTCCAAACAGCAGTATTCGAATACCAATTCTGGCATTCGAATACCTTGGGTCTGAGTTATATAACCCCCCTTCGTACACCCGTTCCCTCACTCATCTCATCTCTGCATTTCTTCTCTCCCGTTTTCACCTCTTCCTATTCGAATACGTCTGACCCAACCGTTACATTTCTCCCACTCTCTTCAAACCCATCCCTCTCATCTTCAACCTCCATCCATGGCATCCTCCTCCAAGCGTGCTCGCACAAAAACCGCACCATGCAACAACCCGTTGGATCTGCGAAGGCTCTCCTCCCACCAAGAAACCCTTGGACGTTTCATCTCTCATTTCAGAGAACGCAACCTTGTGCAGCCCAAGTATCTAGATTTGGCATTCTTTGAAAAAGAAGGTGGCTTTGATTTCCTACACCAGCTGGACATCCAGGGCGTGCTTCGTTTTTGCTCCTATAAGGCGGTCCTATATCCTGATCTTGTCAAAATGTTCTACTGCAACTTGAGGATTGAAGGTCTGGAACTCCATTCTGACGTCAGTGATCAGCACATTGTGATCACTCCTCAGGACTGGGTTCGCTTCTTCGGATTAGAATCTGCTGGCCGTAACAACGAAGACTGTGAAGAGTTTGTCCAGCGGTTCGACAAAATTAGAGCCATTGAAGATGTTCTTAGACCTGGGTTGGCATTACCTCCGACTCAAAAGGGAGTCAAAGGGGGCATGATGAAGAGCCAGGACAGGCTCTTACATTATGCTTATGCCCACATCCTAGCTCCTAGAGGTGGGAACTACGCCTACCGAGTGAAGATGATGTGTTTATATCTTTGTGGATCTGAAAAAGGACACCGGATAAAGCGGCCCATCTTCATTATGAAGCATATGATGAGAGCTAAGGGAAAAGAACGCTCGAGCTACCTTATGGGGTGATCATCACCGCCTTTCTAGGCAAGTATCCGCGGTGTGGAGACCGAGCGAAAAACTCGGTGACCCATCATAATGTGTTTGGCTCTTATACGCCTGAACCGAATGAAGATGATAAAGATCGATGAAGGTGGGTATTCCCAGTTGAAGTTGACGATGATGAGGACGACCCAGCTGATCCTGCTGCTGCCCCTGCTGCCGCCCGGTAGCCCCCTGCTTTGCGCCTCGATCTCTTGGCGCCGCCGCCCCCTGCTCCCGCGCCTGGTTCAGTTACTCTGGATCAAGTCATGGCCACCTTACAGGCCAACCGGGCTTATATGGAGGATAACCGAGCTTATCTGGAGCACACCTTCTCTGTTCTGTTTAACAGACTTGATGGTGTTGAGCGTGAGCAAGCTGCCTTGCGTGCCTTGCTATCTTCACGGAGTTCTGATTCCCCTCTTCCTCCGCCAGACGCCTATTTCTAGGCTTTATGTTTTCTTTGGTTCTTGCTTGTATTGGCTGGTTATTTTTTGTTTATTGTATATCTGTTGGCAAATTTATTAATAAAAGCAGTCTCTTTGTTTCTCTTTGTGTATCCTTTTATGCATTATATATTATCTTTTTGATTATGCCAAAGGGGGAGAAAAATATAACTATGAGAAAAGACAGGTTTAAAATAACTATTATTGGATTCCAACATTAAAGGGGAGCTACGCCACGCACATATTAGATATGAATGTAAGTCTCTTACTTTGTGAATTCCAATTATTTCTGTACTAATGTTTTTCTCTATAATAGTTTGTCATCATCAAAATACATGTTCATTGTTGCGTAGTAAACACAGAGGGCAACAAGGAGCTTTAGATCATCATCTAAGGTAAGAAGGAGATTAACCTTATCGACCAAACATGGTGGTGAGAAATGGATTTTTGTGTTTGTAAATGAAGAATCCATGTGAGGATTTATTTACTTGATTGTGTGATTTTGATTACTTGTGTTTGTTTACATATGTATGATTATATGATCTTGATAGTATGCATCACAGTTATATGGTTGTTTAATTGCTATATGGATTTATCTACTTGATTGTATGAGTTAGATAGTTTGTACTTGTTTGCCTATGCTATCAGTATTGCTTTAAAAGTATGCATAAACTAGTATGGTAGAATTTTGATATGATCCACGTTACAAATATATATGTAAAAGGAAAGAAGTTTTGGTTCCAAGGACCATTATGGCTCATGGCCATTTAGCCCAAAATAGGGGTAAACACGTCAAAAATATTTTATTAATTATGGACTTAGTTGATTAGGTAATAAGGATATGAATTAAAGATTTTTAAGTTTGGAAAGGAAATAAATATGATTTTATAATTCGGAGGAAATGGATTTTTGGGCAATAATCATAAAGAATGAGTTTGAAGGATGGTATAAAGTTTAAAATGTTTTATTTTATTTTAGAAAGGATTTTTAAGAGGAATATAAAAACATATGGATTTTATTAGACAAAGAATGATTTTGGCAATAGAAACAAAAAAGGAGATTTTAAAGGTGATTTGAGATTTAAAGTATTTTTAAGAAAAATGGAATAAAGTTTTTATTATGAGATAAAGGTGATTTTTGATTTTGATGATGGAGAATAAGTTTTGAAAGTGATTTAGAACTCAGTATTTTATTTAAGAGGATTTTAGTAAATGAAGTAGAAGGATTTTTTAGTAGATTAAGAATAATACAATTATTATGGAAAACGTCAGAAAATATTACGTAAAGGAATTTTAATGGGAGAAATTAGATTTAAGGTCCAAATTATATTTTAAACTTATAAAGTTTCAAAATGGAATTTAAAACATCAAGAAATATTTTATATAGTGAAAAACAGTAGAAAAACCTTACACATTTCAAAAATGTGGATTTTTTAGCTACGCGATTTAGAAAACGTTTAAATATTTTTACGTGATTGAGAAAACATTAGAAAATGGTTATGCGATTTGAAAACGTAACAAAAGTGTTACGCAATTGTGAAAATGTGATAAAATGTTATGCGATTGAAAAATACAGTAAGTTTATTGTCAGGCTGACGTACTGGACCCGGGTGTATCAAGGATATTATGTAATTGTATGGGCGATTATATAATATCATTGGGAATAGTCAAATGGAGGATTTGTATTGAGTTATCATGCATTGGACATTATACAGTCGGTGGTTGTTATGGCTTGTGTTTATGCATTGAATCATTGATCATGCATTGTGAAAGTCAGGTAGACTATGTTAAGGCCTGTGGCCTAGGAGTTGAATTACACCTTTGTGCGGGTGAGAATTGGGTAGTTCCGATCAGTTATTGATCTTGGAGACGTCAGGGTGTGGAATGTCATATGTGGCTAGTTGGTTGCTCAATTGTGTCGTGATATCCGATGCAAACGCACTGACGATCTTGATGGAGTTGCTACTCTTTTCGTGATATGGTGAAGAGTACCTTATATAAGCCATGATGTGTAAAAAACTGAGGAAATATATAGCATTTGATTTGAGGTTGACGATATGCAGACATGTACTCCCTAATCATTCTCTCTGATTTGTGTCTTAGCTCCATGGAGTAGGAACTGGTGCATTATGCATATACATGGTCAGTACACACATTGTCATAGCATGGTCAAGGTACATATTGTGGTGGCATAGTCATTATATATATTGTTGATATATGTTGTTATAGTACTGTTAATGTTTATATTATTGTGAGATATACTTAGCTCCATGGAGTAGGAGCTTGGTATCTAGCATACATGCATACGCTAAACATAATATCCGGTCTACTAGCAGTGAGATAAATAAGAGATTCAATCATACCTCTATATTTAGTAATTTCTACAGGATTACCTGCTTCATCCTTGTCCAAGTAACATGAGGTACTCATTGGTGTATCCATATGCTTTGAGTTGTCCATTCCAAACCTCTTGAGAAGCTTTTTGCAATACTTGGTTTGGCTAATGAATATTCTATTCCTTGTTTGCTTATTTTGAAGCCCAATGAAGAAATTAAGTTCTCCCATCATGGACATCTCAAACTCGCTTTGCATAATTTTTGTGAATTCCTTACACAGAGTTTCGTTAGTGGCACCAAAGATAATATCATCTACATATACTTGTACAAGGAGAATATCATGCTTTTTATTTTTAATAAAAAAGGTTGTATCAACTTTGGCTCTTGTACAACCATGTTCTGAAAGGAACTCACTCAACCTTTCATACTAAGCTCGAGGAGCTTGTTTAAGCCATATAAGGCTTTTTTTAGTTTGAAAACATGGTTGGGTAGTTCATGATTTTCAAAACCTAGAGGTTGTTCAACGTATACCTCCTCTTGAATAAAACCATTTAGAAATGCACTTTTGACATCCATTTGATATAATTTGAAATCCATGATGCAAGCAAAAGCAAGTAACATTCTAATAGCTTCTAATCTAGCAACAGGCGCATATGTTTCTTCATAGTCTATACCTTCTTCTTGATTATATCCTTTTGCAACAAGTCTAGCTTTATTTCTAGTTATTAGGCCAACTTCATCAAGCTTGTTCCTAAAGACCCATTTGGTGCCTATAATTGGATGATCATTGGGCCTTGGAACCAAGTCCCAAACTTGGTTTCTTTCAAATTGGTTTAGCTTCTCTGGCATGGCCAATATCCAATGTTCATTGCTAAAGGCTTCATTTATTTCTTTAGGTACAATTTGAGAAACGAAAGCCATATGGTTGCATGCATTTCTAATTGAGTTTTGAGTACTTACACCTTTAAATACATCACCTATTACTTGATCAAGGGGATGGTATCTTGAGGTTTGCCATTCTTTAGGAAGGTCCATGACTTGTGAATCTTCTTGATTTGGGGCGTCCTCTTGACTTTCTTCTTGTTTCCTTTTTGCCTTGTTGTCCAAATGTGTTTTTGCCATAGCCTCTGCAACATCATCAATAACAAAATCCTTTCTCGGTCCATTTGGGTTAGTTTCATCAAATGCGACATGAATGGACTCTTCAATGGTCATAGTTCTTTTATTATATATTCTAAAAGCCTTACTATGAATAGAATAGCCAAGAAATAAACTTTCATCAGACTTAGCATCAAATTTTCCTAAGTTATCCTTTCTATTGTTTAAAACAAAACATTTATATCTGAAAACATAAAAATGTGAGACATTTGGCTTCTTTCCCTTGTATAATTCATAAGGGGTTTTTTTAAAAAAAATAGGCTTAATTAAAGTCCGGTTCATTACATAACAAACGATACTAACCGCATCCGCCCAAAAATACTTAGGAAGAGAAGTCTCATGGAGCATTGCTCTTGCTATTTCTTCTAAAGATTGATTTTTTCTTTCTACAACTCTATTTTGTTGTGGAGTTCTACGGGTAAAAAAAATTATGCTCAATTCCATGTTCATCACAAAAAGTTTCAAAATCATGATTTTCAAACTCACCACCATGGTCACTTCTTATGGATGTAATTGAAAAACCTTTTTCATTTTGGATAACTTTGGCAAGTTCCTTAAAAGCTAGAAATGCATTATTTTTTTGAGAAAGAAATAAAGTCCATATGAACCTCGAAAAATCTTCCACAATCACTAAGGCATAATAATTCCCACCAAAGCTCATAGTTCTAGATGGTCTAGAAAGATCCATATGCAAAAGTTACAAAGGTCTAGTAGTTGAAATAATATTTTTGACTTTAAAAGAGACCTTTACTTGTTTTCCCTTTTGACATGCATCGCATGATTTATCTTTTTCAAAATTGAGCTTGGGTAGTCCAATTACTAACTCTTTAGAAACTAACTTTTTCAAGTGATCCATGTGAATGTAAGCAATTCTCCTATGCCATAACCAAGACTCATCTTCCTTACTTAAAAGACATTTCGTATTACTTGAAGATATATCATCAAGACTAATAATATAAATGTTAACTCTATGACCAACAAACTGTCAAAAAAAAAAAGCTCTATGACCAACAAACTTAACGTGCTTGTCATTTTTATCTTCAATTATGCAACAATTTGAATCAAATATAATTCTATTTCCTTTATTATATAATTGACTAATACTAAGTAGGTTGTGTTTAAGTCCTTAAACAAGCAATACATTATCAGTAGAAGAGTTAGGACTCTTACCGACTTTGCCAACTCCAAGAATCCTTCCTTTGTTGTTATCTCTATAGGTTACATGTCCGTGAGTTTTGGGAACAAGGAATGAGAATTTAGAGTTATCTCCGATCATGTGCTTTGAGTATCCACTATCGAGGTACCAATTTGAGCTTTTTGCCTTCAAGCACACCTACAACACAAATTTAATTTTTAACTTTTGGTACCCAAATTTTCTTGACTCCTTGAATATCAGTTTTAGGTATAGTTCCCTTCAGAACCCAAACCATTTTTGTTCCAATTTTTGTGTTAATATTTTTCCTTGCATTGCAAGTTGAAACACTATGTCCTTGCTTCCCACAATAAATGCACTTGATAAATGGGCTACTAGAAGTACTGGAATGAACAAAGAAATTTTTATAAGATTTTTGCTGATTTTTCGGGTTATATCCTATCATGACTTTTTGAAAAATAGCTCTTTGTTTTCCTAACAAAATATTTAAATTATCTCTTCCAAAAGTGAATTCAGCAAGGGTGTTCTTTAAGTCTTCAATTTCTTTTTCAAGAACATGACAAGATGAAGAAGTGGAAGCATGTGAAGAACAAGTTATGCATGCATCAATTAATCCTAGAGTCTCATTTTTAATTTTTAATTCTTCAATTTCTTTATTTAAATTAAGAATTTGATTTTCTAAAGAGGAAATTGTTTTATTAGACGAAGAGACTAATTTGATGAGCCTTAGTTGTAACACCCCAAATTTTATTTATTTTATGATAAATATTCATTTTCTAATATTTGTGATTTTTGAGAATTTTTTTGGATTTTTCTGAGAACGCGAAATATTTTAATATTATTTTTCGTTTTGCGTGCAAACTGAGCGGAGCCAGGAAAATGAGATATTTTTCCTGAGAACTTTGATCTGTGGAAACGTCGATGGGAGATCTTACTAAACTCGAGACTGGACACGATTTATGAGGTTTCATATTTTTCGAGAAATTTTAACAGATAAAATAATAAATCACTGTGTAAATTTTATCCACCGGACAATTAATACTGACTTCTGTCAATTGTAACAATTGTCCATTGGATAATAACATATATTAAAAATCCTATCACATTATCCTAATGTAATCTACTTTAAGTCTAATCAAATTCACTTTAATTCAAATTTATTGTATTTTAATCAAAGCTTCTTTGAGAAGCTTTGACTACCAAATAACCAAACATGCCCTTGGCTTGTTGGAGAAGCCTCTCCATCCCTCTCTCCTCTCTCATTGCCGCAGCAACCTATAACCCAAGGGGAGTGAATTTTTGCTCCCTCACTTACTACACTTAATCACATTTTACTCATTTTTCATCTATCCACTTCTCTCTCTAGTTTTCATCTTCATATTTTTCTCTTCCTTCTCTCTTCTTCTCCTTCTTCCCTACGAAATTGCAGCCCCCATTAGAGACCATTTTCTTTGATTTTTCTCTTCACCAAGATCATTTCTACACTCACCTCAACCTCCTCTACACTTTCTATTTAGAAATTTTCTTCAAAATCCACCATCACCTCCATTGTCTTCCAAGACAAAGCTTCAAGCTTTAAGGTAAAGTTTTCATTTTTCTTCTTCTTTCTCCTCATTTTCGTGCTCCATGGTCACATTGATGATCATGGATCTCTTCTTTTTCAACCATTGATATTGATTCCTTGTCTTAAAATTTCTAGGGTTTTTGGACCCCAAAACTGAAACTATCAAGGAGCAATAGGAGATCATTTTTGTGTTCTTCCTTTAGGTAAGAGGGACATTACTCACTTCAACCATTATTGGTGGTGAGGGAACCTTTGTATGCTCACTTTATTTGGTGATTTTGTATGTTTATGTATTCTTGAATTGGATTAATGCTTGAATAGTGATCTTGAATGTGTTGGATATGTTAAAATGCTTGATGATGTTAGGGTTGTTAAATGGAAAATTTGGAGTTTCCTACCCTAATGTGAGGCCACGGTTTTGACTAGAATTTAGGGATATAAATTGGTTTTTATATACAAATAAAATGAAGCTTATGTGATTAAATGTTCAATGATAAGATTAAAATTTATGAATGCAAAATTTTAAGGGTTTAATACCCCAAAGTGAGGCCACGATTTTGGCTTTGGATCCTAAGGGATTGGATTGATTTGGTGTGAAATAAAATCTAAGTAATTAGGTATCAAGTAACTAATGCATAAAATGGAAAGAAATTGGAACCTTGATGACCTAGTGAGGCCACAGTTTTTAGAGAAAAATTAGGGGTTAAATGATGCCTTGATGCATCTTTGGAGATTAAGAATTTAGAGACATGCATAATCCATAATCAAGTGGAAGAATTAAATTGAGTAATAACTCTTGAGAGTGCCACGGTTTTGAAGGGTTATTCAACTTAAAATTTTCATAATTGACCAAAGCTTAAAACTTTGAAAATGAGGATCCATAATGTGGACTTGTGATAAATGATAAACCACAAATACATATTAATGTTGAGGATTGATTCTATGTTATTGTGAAATCCCATGTACTTGAGGGAATTATGACATATTGATGTTGAGAAATGAATATATATGCCATTGTGGTATGCTTATGATAAATGTATCATTGATAAACATACATGATGTACATTGTATCATCATGCATATGTGTTGTCCGTTGGACACTGTTGAAAAGGCGATGCATGCCTAGGAGTTTGAATAACACCTATGTGCGAGTGCGAGTAGACTAAGTGTAGGGTCATAGTGGTCGGCCCCGGGGGCGTCGGGGTACGGGTGTCTCACAATAGACAGTGGTAGCTCCACTGGGGCCGTGGGATAGAGCGATGCAAACACACCGATGATCCGGACTGAGACGTTGTCCTATATCGTGATTAACTATTGATGTGCCATGTATAAGCCATTTGCACAACTATTTTTATGAGATGAGCACATTATTTTTAAGGCTAACGAGATACTGGCATAACTCCTTGATCATTCACTCCAAAAATGTTTATGTCTAGCTCCATGGAGTAGGAACTTGGTACCATTTGCATTGTGAACTGTCAGTCTCATTATTCATTGAGCATGAATATTTATAATTATGGAAAGTATCTGTTATTATTACTGCAATAATTATTTGATTGCTTGGACTGTTGAATGTTAGAAATGTTGATGTTGTCTGCCTGTTATTGATGATACTTACTGCTATTTATTGTTGTTCTGCTCTTACTGTTAATTTTAATTATTACTGTAATTGGATGTATGAACTATATTTATATGTGGGCATCCAGTGCCGTTTTGTTTTCTTGCTGCCATTTTGGCATTGAAAGCTGGGTGTCTTACCTCTTTCTGTATTTTCTGTATTTTCTATATTTCTGTTGGACTGTGTACTTCTGAGAAGACGTTCGTGAGGAAGATAAGGAAACAACTGAGTTTCTAGGATTCTGGCCACATTACGACTAGAACTGCTGAGGATGTGATCGCGCCCCCGCCGCTTTTTAGAGTACGTGAAGTTGACCTTTCATGGAGGACCCGATTGTTAGCACTTACATGTGCAGATGGACCGATGCGTCTATCGCGGGGAGCTGACAGTGTCTTTAGCCTGGAGTCGCTATGACCCTCTTGTTTTCGATTTTACTGCTTTTGTTATTTTGGAATTTTACCTACCCGTGAGGGATATGTGGGCTGATATGTACTACACCCCACAAAAGGACTCTTTCCTCTCCACTGCTGAGGCTTCTGCCCGAATTTCGGTCGTTCCGATGGTAATTTCATCGGATAAAGAGGACCCTGAGGAGGACCCGGCTACGATCCCTTCTTGTCAGTCTTAGGGGCTGATACTATAGGTGGCTACTGATGATTAACCGTTTATCTTTTTGGGAAGCCTGATGTTTTGCTGTACATGATGGGGGTATATTTATATCTTTTTGAGTGGGTACATCTTTTGCTTTTTGTGTAAATCATGATGTAATTAAACAGGCTGATGCATGTATATATATATATATATATATATATATATTGTGAATGTATGATTTTAAATTCTGTGTCGATTTTATTGTATCTGTAATTATTGTTATCTTTTACCATTATTTAATAAAAAAAATGTATAGATATTTCAATACTCGATTATTCTATCATCCAAGAATACAAATTATTTAATCTCGTGTTAAAAATGAATCAGGTCTTAATTAATTAACGCACTTATTATTTTCCACAATTTATTTTGTTTCTGAATATTATGGTGTGACGTTCCTTCTTCGCGAATCAAAGAAAAAGGGGCGTTATATTAGTGATTCATCATGCAATTCTTCAAAGGCTTCTTGCAATTCATCATAAGAAGGAGATAAATCATAATTAGAATTTACCTCAATATCGCTCTCATGATCTTCTTCTCCTTTGGCCATAAGACATAGATTAGCTTCCTCGCTATCTGAGCTATTAGTTAATTCCATATCATTGTCATCCTATGTTATGTAGGCCATTCTTCCTTTTCTTTCTTTGAAAGTTTTCTTCTAAATTTCTCCATCTTCTTTTAGTAAATTGGGCACTCCATCTTCATGTGACCCGATTTTTCACATTCGTAGCAAGTTGGAGTTGAAGTTGTTCCTTCTCCTTTGTGAAGAGTTTTCTTTGGAGGAAAAGGCAGTCTTCTTTTGTTTCCCTTCTTTCTGAGAAACTTATCGAATTTCTTTACCATAAGACTGAGGTTTTCTTCATTTAGCTCAAGGTTCTCTATGCTTTCCCCATCCTCCTCATCATCATCATCAATTGCTGAGGTGGTGGCTTTGAGATCTATGCCCTTTTTCTTCTTATCATTTTCTTCACTTTGGCTTAATATGTTCATCTCCAGTTTGTGTTCATAGAGTTTTCCAAAAAGGGTAGTTAGTGTCATTGTCGACAAGTCCCTTGATTCTGATATAGCTGTCACCTTGGGTTGCTAAATCCTGCTCAAACATCTTAAAACTTTGTTAATCAAATCTTCATTAGAAAAATTCTTTCTTGATGATGCAAGATGATTTACGATATGGGTGAACCTCTTTTGCATTTCTTGAATGCTTTCTCCTTAGTTCATTCTAAATAATTCATATTCGCGAGTAAGAGAATTAATTCTTGACCTCTTAACTTCACTAGTACCCTTATGGGTGATTTGTAAAGTGTCCCACATTTCTTTAACAATTTTGCAGTTTGAAATTGTGAAAAATTCATCATACCCCAAAGCAGTGGTAATGATGTTTTTGGCTTTCAAATTATGTTGAACTTTTCTTCTGTCCTCATCAGACCAATCACTTCTAGGTGTCTCAGTTTTTACACCATCGATCACTCGTGTAGGTATAAATGCACCATTTTCGACAACATCCCATACATCTAGATCAATAGCTTCAATGAAGATTTTCATTATTTCCTTCTAATATGTGTAACCATCCCCATAGAAAAAAGGTGGTCGATTTATGGAAGATCCCTCTGAAAAATCATTTGAAGAAGCCATGTTCTCTTAAAGCTGCTAAGCTCTTTAAACAAGAGTCTAGCTCTGATACCACTTGTTACCAAGTGGCTCCAATACTCAAGAGGGGGTGAATTGAGTATTAAAAACTTTTCGCAAACACTTATAAAACAAACTTTATTGAAGCTATTTCTTGAAAGAATATGAATGCAGAAAGAGGATAGAAAGCCTTAAGAATAGAAAAATAAATAGATAAGCAATAATAATGAATTTGCAGTAAATAAAGAGATAAAGATGAGAAGAGCAGACACAATATTTATCATGGTTCAGCCACCAAACTACTTGTGACCTACGTCTAGTGCTTGCAATCATTACAAACAAGAGCACTTTTCACACACAGGAAAACTCTACCCTTGTGCTAAAGCCTCAAACTTTCAGGGATACCTCACCCTTATACAAACCTTTGAGGGATACCTCACCATCATTACAATACCTTTGAGGGATACCTCACCCTCTCAGAAATATAGCAGAAAAATAGATGAAGAAAAACTCTCACAAAGAGCAAATGTCACAAATTAAAACACTATAGAGCTCTTTAAGGATATTTCAGAGTTTTGGTGAAAAGAGCATAGAAAATATGGGAAAAATTATAAATCACATTCTCAAGCAAGCAAAGAATGATCCAGATAGTTAGGCAGCTTACAAAGGTGACCCAAGGTCTCTATTTATAGAGCCTCTGAGGAAAATGGTCGTTGAAGAAATTAATTTACGTATTAAATTTGAAATATAGTTGTTTCATTCTGAATCAGGATCTCATAGTTTATTCGAATACCTTTTGACTTATTCGAATACCATTGATTTAAAAAGCTTGTGAAAATTAGTTCTGAAGAAGGTTATTCGAATACTTTAAAAGTTATTCGAATACCTCTATTAAAAGAAGCTTTCTGTGAAATAGGTCTATTCGAATACCTTATGGGTTATTCGAATAGATCATTTAGAAAAATAGAATTTTGGAAAGCTTTGTATTCGAATACCAAATGTACTATTCAAATAGTACTTTGAAAACAGAAAAACATATGAAGTTTTAAACAGGTTTATTTGAATACCTTGGGGGTTATTGAATAACCCTAAATAAGAAAGGATTCTGATGACTTGATTTATTCGAATAAAGATACCTTTATTCGAATAACATTTTTCCAAAATAGTTTTGAACACTTTAAAATTTCCAAAAATATTTTTCAAAAACATTAAGATCATTCTTTGAATTTGGAAGATTAATTTAAAACATTTTTATCTTTTTGTGCAAAATCAATGAGATATCCAAAAAGTCTCTGTAAAAAAGATCCTAAGTCCTAGAGCTAATCTTGATCTTGGTCTTCTTATCACCGTCATGTTTGTTATCATCAAAACTAATTTTCACTGTCATATTATCAATCATATCCTCTGCCCTATAAAAGATGAGGATTGTAACCATTCTTTTATTTGAAAAGATAATCTTGATTATATTTGTTTTGTTTTTGGGATTATTGACCGAGTAAGTGAAACTATTTTTGAGTTCCAGTACAAGGTTAAAATGAGTACAAAAATGTATGTGATTGATTCATAGAATACTAAAGAAAAGTGGTTGTATCTTGTAACAACCCAAAATTTGTTTATTTTATTATAAATAGTCATTTTATAATATTTGTGATTTTTGTGAATTTTTCTTGATTTTTTTGAGAATGCAAAATATTTTAATATTATTTCTCATTTTGCATGTGTGCTGAGTCGAGCCGGGAAAATGAGATATTTTTCTCGAGAACCTTGAACTATGGAAACGTCGACGGGAATCTTATTAAACTCAAGGCCAGACACGATTTATGAGATTTCATATTTTTTGAGCTTTTTATCTGATAAATAAAAATTACAAAATAATTTTATTATCCGTTGGACAATAAATAGCAGTTTTGTTAACTGTAACTCCAATCCACTAATAATAAATCTGATACAGTGTTAGTCATATTTTAGAAAATACTTTAATGACATCATAACGGTGACATCATCACCACGACATTACTTTGACTTTTCAAAAGGTGGAAGCTTAGCTTATTGGAGAAGCTTGGAGGAAACTTCCTAGTAATTTCCTCATGGCTTGTAGGAGAAGCCATATTTTCCTCTCTCCTCCTCTCCACCACACAATTTTGGGGGCTCTTTGTGGCTACTCATTTTATTCCATGCATTTACACAAAATATACTTAAGCCACATTTCATTTCATTTCAAATTTTACTATCACTTTCTCTCTCTACCTTTCTCTCCTCTCACTTTTTCTCTCATATTTTCTTCTTCCTTCTTCCTCCTCTCTTCCACGGCTACACCCTCCATTTCCCTCCTATGGATGCTTGATTTCAAGCTTCAACCATGCTTGAATATATACTTCCATTGAGGATCTTTCTTTCTTGTTGAAATCACCTACAAGGAACTCACTTTTTTTCTCCATTCTCTCACCATCTCCAAGGCCTCACCCCTCTAAACCACTCATCCATCTTCTTTAATTCCAACCAACTCTTGATTTGAATCTAGACACCATTCTAAGCAACTTTCATGTTGTGACCATCACCAAAATCTGCCATTTTCATTTTGTTCCATCAAGCTTCAAAGTTGGAGACTTTAATGTAAAGTTCATAGCTTTTTCACCTTTCCTCCCCATTTTCATGATTCTTAATCTCTTAGGTGATCAAGGATTCCTTTTCTAAGTTTTGATGATGATTTTGGTGAGTTTTGATGTCCTTAGGGTTTTTGTTGAAGGTGGAAAACGAAAATCAAGAACAAAGGAGCTTACTTTTTTATGTTGTCTTCAATAGGTAAGAGGGAGATTTACTCACTTCAACCATTATTGGTGGTGAGAGAACTTTTGTGTGGTTGTTGATGGAGAAATCCATAATGGATTGCTCACTTTGTTTGATTATTTTGCATGTTTTGTGTATTCTTAATTTAGATTAAAATGTTAGTTGTTTTGAATGCATTAATAATGTTAGAATGCTTGAACTTGATGAATGGAAAATTTGGGGGTTTACCACCCTATTAAGGAGGCCACGATTTTGGCCAAAAAAATTTAAGGGTTTAAATCATGTGGTGTCTTGGGGCCAACGAGAGCGGGGAGTGGTCGCCGGTGCTAAGTGAAAGCATCAATAAGCGTCTCCTGGCAGGCTTCTAGGTGAAGAGTCCCATGAATGAACTGAATACGCACCGGAATTAGAGGGATTCAGAGACTGTGCAGGTATGGGACAACATAGTTAAGGATGACTTAAAGGAGTTGATTAGGCGTAGCCATATCAACAAGTTGCAACTTCTTTTCGGGAGCCTAGAACATAAGAACTCTATGGTTAAGCGTGCTTGACCTGGAGCAATTGTGGGATGGGTGACCGCCTAGGAAGTTTCCTAGGATGCGTGTGAGTGAGGACAAAGCAAGCTGAAAAGACCCGTTGGCGTGTGAATTCGCAAGTGTACAATTTCATCGTCAAGTAATAAAAGATCGAATCAACAAGGACTATGTCTATGAATACCAATTAATTAATTAATTCAATTAATTAAACAAAAGGGAATAGATTTATTGAGTGAATAAAATGCAGTAACCAAACAATTAAATAAATAAAAGTTAAGATGAGAGTTGAGAATAAAAACAACAAATTGTTGAGAAGGATTTTTTAGATTCAAGAAAGCTTCCAGGATTAGGGATAACCATAATGATACAAGACTCCTAATTGACAATCCTTTTATTAAAATTGAAATTCAATTGAAGGTGAATTACCCTAATTTAGTTAATGTTCTTTCTCAAGAGACAAGAACCGTGCCCAATTAAACCAATTTCTATTCTCGTGGTAATTGAATATAAATTGAACCCATTACGCTTTTTGGTAATTCATTAATCCTCGAAAGGCTAAACCTACTCTAGTGATTTAGACCTTAAGTTCAATTCTTATGGTTCCGACACCTAGGTTCACCTCTCAGTACGTCCCTAGATATCTATGAGATGCAAATAAGTAGCTAGCAGATTCACATGGATAAGCGCAATAAGGATTGAATCAAAGAACATTCAAGATTAATAAAAGGGATAAACAAAATCAATTAATCATCATCAATGTATTAAAGGGCATTACCCAATCTTAGAAACAAAAGGAACTACTCAGACATGGAGAAGAAGAAACCAGAAATTAAGTTCAAAAGCATTCAAACCCGTAATCAAATAGAGAAAAGAGGAGAAAGATGAAGATCAAGAGCCTCCAATGTGCCACCTCTAAACCAATTTCGAATCCTAATAATGTATTCCGAACAACTATATATACCCTAGGGGTCTAAACTGATCCAAGCCCATAAAAAATAAGAAAAACGAACTTTAAAATCTGTCACGGGCTGCGATCCATGGCCGTGGATCATTCCATGGCCAGGCCGTGGAACTTGCTGTCTGAATTCCACGGCCAGGCCGTGGAATTTTTTGGAACTTCCCTTTTGCTTTTTCACGCACATGCTTGATCCATGGCCATGAGAAATTCCACAGGCAGGCCGTGGATCTCTCTGGAGTGAGCTTTTTGTCCCAAATTGCTATCCTTTAAGCTCCAACTTCAATTATACAAGCTTTCCATCCATTTCAAGGCCAATTAAGCATCAATCATGCACAACAACACCAAAAACACCGCAGTTATCCGAACTAAGGGAAAAACAAATAAAAAGAAAAACTAAAATGCCTAAAATGCATAAAAATGCATGCAAAACAATAACAAAATATGATGTTTCACACACATCAAATCCTCCCAAGCTTAAGATTTTTCTTGTCCCCAAGCAATAACTAATGCCAAACTAAGAAGTGGGATCAAAAGACAATAATGAATGAGGAACCCGAGAAAACATCCAACCAAGCAATAGGCAAAGGCAAACCAAGAATTTGAGAGGTAATCAAAATCAAGTCCAATTAGAGGCTAAGTTCTCAGAAATCATGCTCCTCACTAAATTGGGTTCACTTTACTAGCCACACTCAAAGTGTTTAAGGGTGAAGACAATGCACTCAAGATTCCTCAAAGAAACAGCACTTCTATAAGCTTGATAAGAAATCAAATTTTCACTAATAATCAGCATACATGCAAGAATCAAAAGGTCTCTCAAGGGTTATAATGGGGCCCTGGGAATGATGTTAGGTAGGGTAAAGAAAGGAAGGTATGCACAAAGGGCTAACAAAATTTTCAATAAGCACAAGAAACCCAATAGAACATAAATGGAGTAAAGGCATTTTTCAATCAAGAGCATAACTCCACATTTTCTCCCTTTCTTTTCCTTCTTTTCAAGCTTTCATCTCATGCTTTTCTTTTATTTTCTTTTTCCTTTCCCTTATTTTTTTTTTCAAAGGGAAGAGACTTCATTTTCAAAACACATGAATCCCAATACAACACTCAAACCTAATTTGCTCCATTCAATATTCTAAATGATCACCGATAATGTATCATCATAGGCATCAAGAAAAACAATTATGCAATAGGCTCAAAATGGCAACTAGTGGATGAAAGTGTAACAATTACTTCAGAAAGCCAGAAAAATACCTAAGATGCCTTAATCACATTCAAGCATGCAACCAAAAATTTCGCCTCAAAATGGTTTCAAATCAAGTTCTAGAGCACAAAATCAATGAGGAATGACCACTTAACACAAAGAATGGGAGCAAAAATCATATAGTGCATAAATCCTATAGGCTCAAAAACTCACATATAGAGGTTCAAAAATCAATGAGAAGCACAAATTCAGAGAATATATGCTAATTATCAATTATCAAGAAATCACCTCCACTATCAATTAAAGACAATGCCTGTTGCCTACCACAAGAATCAATAGATTGGGTTCCAAATCAATATTGTCTCAAAATCCCCAAAAGATAGGGGCACAAGGATTAACCAAAAAGCAGAAAGGTGTGATGGTGTGAAAATGCAATAAGGAGATGCAATGCAATATGAGACATGGGAATGTATGACAATGAAGATGAAAAATAAAAATGAAAAATACCCCCCAAGCTTAGACCTTACATTGTCCACAATGTAAAAATCTATAACTATAGAAAGAATAAATGAAAAGAACTCACAGCAGCGGTGGGAAAGGGTGCTGACTTCATCTTTTTTGTTTTGGGCCTTGATGCGTACGGATGTAGTGATTAAAATTAAGATAAAAATCAGTTGTCAGGCCCACCAGAAAATAAAAACCTTACAACTAGTTGTAGTTAGTAAGGGTCGATCCACAGAGAACCAATTCAATTAACACTATTAAACAATTCCCAATTTAGACTCTGATTAACAATAAACAGTAAAAGGGGGGTTTTGGAGTTTTGATGAACAATGAACAGCTTCAAAGATAACAATAAACAAATTGAAATCAACAATATAAGAAAATTGGTTAAGAGATTGAATCCACCACTAGATTTATATGATAATGTAAATCCACATATCCTTTTTATTCCAACATGCTCAATTATGTTTTTATGCAATTGTGATATTAAATCTCTGTTTTCCTTACGTGTTGGCCAATTTAGCAACCGCTCAAATCAACTCCTAATCACTGATTAGTCATAAAGCAACCGCTCTTACAACTATCCAACAATTGCATTAAGATTTAGAAAACCAATTACACTAAGGTCTAATCACACACCGGGATTAAATTACTTAGAACATATATTTCTCTAGATCTAATACCGCAACCGCGCATAATAAACCCAGATCTACCACTTTTATAAGCGGCAAATAGCACAAAGATAATTATACCCACATGAACATCATACATCCCACTAGATCTACTACCGCAACCGCGCATAATAAACCTAGATCTACTACTTTGAAAGTAGGAACAAGTACAAAAACCTTCATACCAACAATAGATTCGAGAAATATATGAATAAAAACATAAGCGTGTTGAAATAATCAAATATGCAAAGTTTACAACATTAATACTAGCGGTTTCATCACCCCCTTAACCAAGGGAGGTTTAGTTACACATAGCTAGAAAGAAATCACAAGAAAAACTATGAAGAAACAAGAAGAAACTATGAAGAAACAAGAAACTAAGAGAGAAAATGAAGGAGAGTTACATCTTGTTCATGATAAATGGTGCCTTTTATAGAAGTCTAAGGTAACAAAATGACAAAGTGGGTGGGAAGTGGGTGGATGAGTGGGTGAGTGAGTGGAGTGTTTGAGTGGATGGATTAGTGGGTTGGTTTAGTGGATTGGTTTAGTGGATGAGTGAGTGGAATGGTTGAGTGGTTGAATTAGTGAAAAATGCCAAAGGACTTTTGGTGAGTGGGAAATTATGGACATGAATGGGTGAGTGGATGGATTAGTGGATGAGTGGGTGGAGTGGTTAAGTGGTTGGATTAGTGTATGAGTGGATGAGTGGGTGAGTTAGTGGATGAGTGGATGAGTGGATTAGTGGATGGATGAGTGGGTTAGTGGATGGATGAGTGGGTGGTTGAGGACGAAAATTTCGTGTCTGACTTGGAAGCCAAAAACGACCCACTATACTTCAGAACCACGAAAAGTGTTCTTCATGAAAGTTGTAGATCCTTGTCTTGTCTATAAAATGGATAGCTGGTTCGTCCAATTTGGCTTCCTTAAGCCCAAGATATGTCCCAAATACCGTAGGTTGCTCAAACCCAACTTCAGCACCTCTGTTCCGACTTGCAAGCTCAAAATGACCTACTAGACTTCTTTTTCTCAAAATGTGTTCTTCATGAAAGTTGTTTATTTGGATCTTGAATATCCACTTTCCAAATTTCAGCCCATCTCCATTATTACATCTTGAGATATGATTTTTTGAGTGCACACTGTTCGGATTCTACTGGCAGAACCCGTATTCTGACTTCCATGTAAACTTAGGTCCCTTAGACATCTGAATCAGACTTCGAGCTCTTCATCAAAGTTGTAGAGCTTCCTCTTAGCTTTCCTACAAGGTAAAATTCATGTTCATCAGATATTAGGAACTCAAGTTATGGCCAAAATACAGAAACAGTGTCAAATCTCAATAATGCTGGAAATATTCAATTAGGACCAATTTGAGCTCAAACTCACAAAATCATACCAAACTCAATCAATTAAGAATATGGAGAGTGTAAATGACTAAACATAAGGGTTTCTTAATGAATAAAATATGTGTTTATCAAATTCTCCCACACTTAGCTTTTTGTACTCCTGGGCAAAACTCAAGACCAAAATTTTACAATCAAGAAGAACAACCAAAGGTTCAAGGGATCAAAACATTCATGGGTTAACAATTCTCCACATCTCAAACCATCAAGCAAGGTATCTTCAACATGAATCGAGAATGATAGATCTTCACAAGATTCCCTCTCAATCTCTCAAGTGTTTAAAGGGTAGGTATTTCACTCAATTCAACCCATGAAAATTGCACTACCATAAGCTTGCTTATCTTCTACTTCTCCACTACTCAAAACACATGCACACACAAATCATGAGGACTTTATTCAAGGTTGTAGTGAGGTCAAGGTAACAAGAGAGGATAAAATGGATATGAGAAGATAAATACCAAAGAGAATAAAAACTAATGAGAGCTGAGTTCAAATAACAAGCATAAAAGTTCATCCCAACTCTAGTGTATATCCCTTTACATATTCATTTCCCAATCCTTTTTTTTAAAAAAAAAAAACACTTGGTTTTTTTTTTTTTTTTTTTTTTTTTTTTTTTTTTTTTTTTTTTTCTTTTTCTTTTATATATATGAACATAACTATATACATACATTTTTTTTTCTTTTTGTGCACTCTTTTCTTTTTCAACAACCATTTTGTACACACACCCCCACACTTGTTCAAAAACTCATCCATTAACCAAGCCAATGTTCTTTTATTCCCTAAGGTAAAGTAAGAACACGATTTCTCATTTAAGGCACATAATGAGCTAGAAACAAGGAATGGTCAAATAAGCTCAAAGGGGTTAAGCAAAGGAAAATATACAAGGTTGGCAGGAATCAGAGAATTTCCAAGAAGTCAAAAGAGTGCTTGATATCATATTGAAAACAAGGTTGGCTATTTGGTTAAACTAGCTAATTAAGAAAGAGGGCCTCAATCATGTTCATGCATGCAAGTGAAATGTAGCCTTAAAAAGAATTAAAGCAAGTTCTAGAGTGGTCATTAACATGAGTGAAAATCACACAAGAAAGAAGAGAATGGCATAAATGTTGAATCCATCCATTAGGCTCAAAATCTCACAAGGTATGCATCCATCAAACTCAATTCATCAATTTAATCATCTATCACCAAGCATATCAGTTCAAGAAGGAGAAAAGTTATTCAATCATGCAATGAACCCCTTTTTTTTTCTTTTTTTTTTTTTTTGAATTTTTTTTTTTTTTACAAAAAGAACATGTTGAAATCTCTCCCCCACGCTTAATATAACATTGCCTTCAATGTGAAAGAGAGATATAGAAAAGAGCAACACAACCTGATAAGAAGTGAATCAACGCCAAGCAGAAAAGAAACACACTGTCAGTACCGCATCGACACGAAAAGAAATCAAACAATAAAACTTTAGTACTAATTAGTTACTACGTAAAAAAAACTCCTTACTCTGCCACCAATTAAGATGCGTCTCAAGAGTAAAATTACTCCTTACTCTGCCATCACTAATTGATTTAATAAGTACATGACAATCATATCATACTTTCCAAACAACACAACAAATTTTTTTTATTTTTTTTTATTTTTTTATTTTTTTTATTTTTTATTTTTTGGGTCAACTATCCTTCCCCCCCAACTAAATCACAACATTATCCTCAATGTTAAAATATAGATGAGTAAAGGACAGAAGATATTACCTGTTGGAGAAAGCTGACACAAATTTAAACAGAAACAAGGTACAATAAAATCAAACCCATTAAAGATGAAGTCGCAGATCGGCTTTTGTTTCTTGTTACTTCCTTCTTATTTGCTTCTGTTGACCAATCTATCCGAGCTATAATACCGGATCAGGTACATACTCAAAAGCTTCTAATTTATCAATGAGCTCATCAATAGTGGAGGCGAGAGATAAGAAGTTGTCTTCTTTGAAGGAGTGATAAATTTACGTTCCATGACTTTGTCAAGAAAAGATAACAAAAGATCAAAGAAATTATTAACATTCAACAAACCAATGGGTCTATGGTGGATGTTTAGTTCGCCCAAGAGACAATTTGAAAAATTTCTTCTAAAGTACCAAATCCACCTGGTAAGACAATAAATGCATCAGAATTGTCAACCATTGTTTTCATTCGTCCATGCATAGATGTTACCTGAATTTCTTCTCCAACTGTCTTTCCAGTGATGTTATTTTCAGCCAAAGGTTTAGGAATAACACCTAAAACCTGACTGCCTCCTATAGAAGCAGCAAGTGATACAGCCCCCATTAACCCACGACAACCTCCCCCATATACAAGATGAATATTCCTCGCAACAAGTGATCGACCAAGAGTGCTAGCTGCGTTTACAAACTCTAATCCCTTCCCATAACTCGACCCACAAAAAACACAGACATTTTTGAGGTTACGAATAGAAGGCCCCATTCTATACTCTTCCTCCCTTTGAGTGTTTCTGAGTTGAAGGAAAATGGAGAAAATGGAGTGTTTAAGTAGGAAAAAGAATGGAAAGGGAATAATTGTACCTATGAGGGTAGGTTGGTTGTTGTCAGAAAAGGTTGAAATTAAGAAACACATAATCTTTTCTCCTTTTTTTTTTTTTTTTTTTATTTTTTATTTTTTTATTTTTATTTTTTTTTGTTTGACTTCAAGAAAACCATCAAGGTAAAGAAGTCTAGAAACCCCCGAAGGACCCCGCTCAAAGGGATCGTCGTACAAAAATTAAAATACAACAAAATAATACAAAGATAAAAGAAATAGAAAATGATGACATACTGTATGTACAAAGTGTCCATGGCGTATCTTTATCTTTGCGTGTCATGAGTGCAGTAGACATCACGTCCTCTCTCTTTTTTTTTTTTTTGAAATTGTTAGAAAAACTTGATGAAAGATGAGTGTATACTTACTTAAGATTGGGATGGAGGTAGTCTGCTCTTTCGGCTTTGTGCCAAAGCATTGTTGACCAAGTATTCGATCCATTCAAGACCCGGCGTAACATAGGGCTCCCAAAAGGGACAAGTGGCCATAATACGACTGGCTGCCTCACATGTGGAATACAATCTACCTTCTTTGTTTTTCAATTAAGAAGGCTGGATAAGGATGCATGCATTTCCCCATTCACGGTGTGTGTTACCAAAGCCAACCCTAAGACGTATACAAAATTTTTTTTTTTTTTTTTTTTTTTTTTTTGTTTTTTTTTTGTTTTTTTTGTTTTTTTGAGAGATGACATGAAGAAGAAGAAGAAGAAGATGATATGTACAGATTGTTGTGATTGTGGCTCACATCTTCCTCTGGTTTTACGTCCAGAAACGGCTTAAACGCCTTCTATGAGTCGGGATAGGCTTCCCATCCAATTTTCTTATAAAGCGGCAAACAGGGTCTTTTAGAGTCGATTCCCAAGATTGTAGCGTTTTTCTTCATCTTTGAAGAGATTCCACAATTTAAGAATTTCACGATGCACCAATCCACAAGAATGCGTCTCAAGAGTCGATAAGATATCATCTAATGACTCCTTACTCGATCCATTCTTAATGAAGAAAATTTTATCTTCTCTATTTGCGGAAACCATCCCCTTAGTACGACATCGCTTGTTACGGTTCCATCGTCCACATTTGTGACAGACTTGTAACCTTTTTGCTCTTCTCCTTTTAGAATATGAACTTCTTCCAAGACCAGGGCATATATGAGTCAAATGAAATTGAGGACTCACCGCTAATCGAACCTTTGCTTCAATTATCCAACAGTACATCTTCGGCATACCTTTGTGCATTAACATTCTCAATCTTTCACATCGAACTTTGTAGATTTTTCTCGAGCATTTTGAGGAAAAGAAGGAAAATGTTTTCTCGGGTTTGAAAGAATGACATCCATTTTGAAGGAGAAGAAGGATTCGGTTATTTTGGAAAACCGAAAAATAAACCGACTTGAGAGTCACGGAGTACCGTATCCGCCACTTAACCAAGCAACACAAAGAACTCAAGAACTTGATTTTCCAGAATGGTTGAGTCTTTGTCCATTAACTTTACGCGCATTACCATTCCTAGGATCCTCAATATTTACGGCCCCGAGAGGATACACGTGTTTGATGACCAAAAGAACCGCGCCACCTAGATCTCAATTTTTCAAGGAGTAGGTGCAGATGATAATCTCAAAGCGAACTTTTTTGACCAGTTTCGCAACTTTTGCAAAAGGTGTAACAGACTTTGAATAAAGTAGGCCAATAAAATTCATACTGCAAGATTTTCGCAGTTGTTGTCGCTGAAGAAAAGTGACCTTCACATGCTTCCGAGTGACAAAATTTAATGGCACTACCTACCTTATTGTCGAGCACACAGCTTTTTTTTTTTTTTTTTTTTTTTTTTAGAGATTCAAATGCTTACAACCAACAAACAGATAAAAACATAATCTAAGAAACTAATGAAAACACAAAATAAAAAGGGATAAAGAGAGCAAATCTGGTTGGGTTGCCTCCCAATGAGCGCTTAGTTTATTGTCCTCAGCCCGACATGATGATACTTTCTCGCTCCTCATATTGTGGAAGGATGAGGGTCATCAC
Source organism: Ormosia emarginata (assembly GCA_029884605.1). Classification (NCBI taxonomy): domain Eukaryota; kingdom Viridiplantae; phylum Streptophyta; class Magnoliopsida; order Fabales; family Fabaceae; genus Ormosia; species Ormosia emarginata. Next base: position 7,566,601 of record JAQQTP010000037.1, read on the forward strand.
TTCCATCTCGCCTTGTCGGGAAGTTCATGATATGGTTTGAGACGATGACCATTGACCTTAAATGTTTTGCCGAATTTTCACTCCCGATCTCAAGCGCACCAAAAGGAAAAACATTAGTTACCACAAACGGCCCAATCCACTTAGAACGCAGTTTACCGGAAATAATTTGAGTCTTGATTGGAATAGCAGGACTTTTTGTCCTCTGTGAAATTTCTTTCTCGGAAATCAATTGGTCGTGGAATGCCTTAGCTTTAGTCTTATAAATCGGGGCATTCTCAAAGGCCTCATTTCTTAGTTCTTCTAATTCCGTAATGGAACTTCCTTTGCTTTCCAAAGACCTTCCAATTCCATATTAACTTGTTTAATGGCCCAAGTAAGATCGATGTTGCAACTCAACGGGCAAATGACGGGGCTTTCCATACACCAACCGAAATCGTGACATGCCGATGGGAGTCTTATAGGCAGTCCTATAAGCCCATAAAGCATCTTCAAGTCGAGTGCTCCAATCCTTTCTTGAGAGATTCACTGTCTTTTCAAGGACTGACTTAATTTCCCGATTGGACACTTCGTTTGCCCATTTGTCTGTGGATGGTAAGGAGTGGAAATTCGTGCATTACTCCATATCTCTTCAATAGAGCATTCAAAGGTTTTGTTGAGAAATGGGTCCCTTGGTCACCGATGATAGCCCTTGGGGTCCCGAACCTGGAGAAAATATGTGACTTAACAAAATCGCAACAGATTTTAGAATCATCGGATCGAGTGGCTTTTGCTTCCACCCATTTAGACACATAATCAACGGATAAAAGAATGTATGTGAAACCAAATGAAGGAGGGAATGGTCCCATGAAATCAATACCCCACACATCAAAGAGTTCCACAAAAATGATCGGAGTCTGAGGCATTTGATTACGAGGACCAATATTACTTGTTCTCTGACAGCGGTCACAAGACTTACAGAAGTTGTAAGCGTCTTTGAAAATTGAAGGCCAATAGAAACCTTTGTCAAGCACTTTATTGGCTGTCCTTTTCTTCGCCAAAGTGTCCTCCACATGCATAGGTGTGGCAAAAGGAGAGGATGGAGTGTGTCTCGAGAATCGGGAATGCACCTCCTAATGACTTGATCTCGCACAATGCTTCCATAAGTACGGGTCATCCCAGATATAGTATTTACTGATCACTCCTTAATTTATCTCTTTGGGCCTTGTTCAAACCCTCCGGAAAGTCCTTAGTAACTAGGTAGTTAACAATGTCAAGCATACCAAGGGATTATGGTGTTGACAACCATCAAATATTCATCAGGAAAAGTCTCCATGATAGGCATTTCTTCCTCTTGATTACCAATCTACTCAAGTGATCGGCCACCAAGTTTTCGCTCCCTTTCTTGTCTTTAATCTCCAAGTCAAATTCTGGAGCAATAAAATCCATCGAGCAATCTAGGCTTTGCTTCTTTCTTTGTTAGAAGATACTTCAAGGCTGCATGATCTGAAAACACAATCACTTTAGAACCAATTAGATATGATCTAAATTTTTCTAAAGCAAATACAATGACTAGAAGTTCCTTTTACGTGGTTGAGTAATTAAGTTGAGCATCATTTAGAGTCCTTGATGCATAGTAAATGGCATAAGGAACTCTATCAACTCGTTGTCCCAAGACACTCTTCTTGCAAAGTCACCGGCATCACACATTAGTTCAAAAGGTAACTCCCGGTTGGGTGGCCACGATGATAGGCGCAATGCAGTTAACAACTTCTTGAGTTTATTGAAAGCTTCCATACATTTCTCATCAAAGTTAAAATTAACATCTTTTTGAAGAAGTACGCAAAGGGGCAATGAGACTTTAGAAAAGTCTTTAATGAATCTCTGGTAGAAAACTCGCATGACCAATAAAAGAACGAATCTCCCGCACACTAGTGGGTGGTGGCAAAGAATGCATGAGTTCTACTTTAGCTTTATCTACTTCATTTCTCCTAGCAAAATTACAAGGACCTACAAAAAAACTTCATTCACCATGAAATGACATTTTTCCCAATTCAGTACCAGGTTAGTGTCAATGCATCTTTTAAGCACCAAAGTTAAATGTTCCAAACAATTTTCAAAATCATTTCCAAAGACACTAAAGTCATCCATAAAAACCTCAATGATGTTTTCAATGTAATCAGAAAATAAACTCATCATGCATCTTTGGAAAGTTCCTGGTGCATTGCAGAGTCCAAAAGGCATTCGCCTATATGCAAAGGTACCAAATGGACAAGTGAATGTAGTCTTGTCTTGGTCTTCTGGAGCTATGGCAATCTGATTGTAACACGAAAAACCATCCGAGAAAATAATAATAAGAATGACCACTAATCTTTCTAACATTTGATCAATGGAAGGTAAAGGAAAGTGGTCTTTTCTCGTGGCGGCATTCAACTTCCGTAATCAATACAAACACGCCACCCTCATGCGTAACCTAGTAGGAATAAGCTCATTTTCAGCATTTCTTACCACGGTAATTCCCGATTTCTTTGGTACTACGGATTGGGCTTACCCACTTGCTTTGTCGAAATGGGGTAGATCACCCCCACACTTAGGAGCTTCGGTATCTCCTTTTTCACAACCTCCATCATGGGAGGATTCAATCTCGCCGAGGTTCTCTCACGGGTTTAGTATCCTCCTCCATTAATATCCTGTGCATACAAATGGAGGGACTAATACCCTTGATATCGCCTATTGACCAACCAATGGCTGTCTTATGTTCCCGCAAAACATGACTACCGAGTTTCTCTTCTTGCTCTTGGGTGAGTGACTTTGCAATTATTCTTTGGAAGGGTGTCCTTCTCCCCAAGAAGATGTATTTAAGATGATCAGCAAAGTGCTTTCGGTTCCAATTCGGTGCACAATGTGAAGGTTGAGGTATATCGGTAGTAACGGGTAAATCAACAAAAGTTACCTCATGCTCTTCTCGGAGTGAAAGAGAGCTCTTGTAAGGCGGCAACAATTTCATCAATGTCTTCACTCCATGGCTCTTCTTCACTCTTCTTCTTTTCCTCCCTGTACATCTAAGCTATGAGTTAGAATTGTATCAAGAGTATCAAAATGGTCGGTATCAAAAGCTGCGAGAAATTAAAGAATCAAAAGGATCAAAAGAATCAATTAAACAAGCGAGTGCACATCACTTGGGTATCTCATAGCTTCAAAAATATTGAATCTAATTAATTCCCCATCAAATTCCATTGTTAGAATTCCCGAGTGCACATCAATTTTTGTCCGTGCGGTCTTCAAAAATGGTCTTCCTAGCAAGATAGGAGCAGATTTGGGAGACTCATCCTCTTCCATGTCCAAAACATAGAAGTCTGCCGGAAACACTAATTCATTCACCTGTACCAAAACATCTTCAACCACACCCTTAGGGTATGCATTAGATCTATCACCAATTGAATAACAACACCAGTAGGTTCCAAAGGACCCAAGTATAAAGATGCATAAATAGAATATGGCATGACATTTATAGATGCACCTAAATCAAGCATTGCCCTTTCAAACCTTGTGTTACCTATAGTGCATGGAATGGTGAATGTGCCAGGGTCCTTACATTTGGTTGGGAGTTTCTTTTTAATTACAGCTGAAACATTTTCTCCCACTTGGACCTTTTCATTTCCTTTTAATTTCCTCTTGTTAGTGCATAATTCTTTCAGAAATTTTGCATATCTAGGTACCTGCTTAATGGCATCTAACAAAGGGATATTAACCTCTACCTTCCTAAAAGTCTCAAGTATTTCTTTTTCTGCTTCTTCTTTCTTGGTTTTAACCAACCTACTAGGAAAAGGAGCTTTAGTGACATATTTAGGAAGGGGTTCAGAAATACTTACCTTAGGGGTTTTGGAAGTTTGCCCCTTATCATTTGCTTCTTTGGGTGGTTCATCCTTCTCTTGAATGATTGGTGGAAGAGAGGTAGGCTCATCCATCGTCTTTCCGCTTCTCAATGTGACAGACTAGCATTTTCCCTCGGATTCACTTACATTTGTGAGGGTAGTTTCCCTGAAGCTTGGCTTTGAAACTTGTTGAATCTCGTGGACAACTGTCCTATCGATTCTCGCAAGTTATTGATTGCGATCCTTATTTCTTGTTTGAAACTTTGTATAGTTGCATTTGTTTCTTGTTGGAACCGCAAATTATTAGTGGCCATTTGTTTTACTAGCTCCTCTAATGAAGGCTCAGATTGCTTAGGAGCTTGAACTTGCTTTGTTGTCTCGAGGGAAAGGTACTTGCCTTTGTTGGAATCCGGAGGTCCATAAGCGGAGGTTGATTTTGAGGTTGCTTTGCATAGCTGAAATTTGGATGATCCCTCCAACCGGATTATATGTGTTTGAGTAGGGGTTGTAATTTTTGAAAGTCCAAAGATATCCCCCTCTTGCTCTTACCTCCTCATTTGTGTCTTCTTGGAGAGTGGGACACATATCGGTGGGATATCCGGATAAACAACAGATCCCACAAGCATGAACTGGTGCTTTACCCGAATCCATTAACCGCCGAACCATAGCGAGTCAATTGAGTCATTTCTTTGTTGTATCTTGGTTGTCTCTACTTCTTTTCATCGCTCTTACTCCAAAGTGTCATTTCTAGAGTAGAATTGTTGAGTATTGGCGACCATTCTTGAGATCAAGTTTCTAGCTTCTTGAGGAGTTTTATCAATCAATGCTCCTCCGCTAGCAAAGATCAATCATGTTGCGATCCATCACTTGTAAGCCTTCATAGAAATACTTGAATTAAAAGTTGCTCACTTATTTGATGATGAGGCGGCTGAAACATAGCTTCTTAAATCTCTCCCAAGTAGTCATGGAGTGATTCCCCATGCCTTTGTTGAATACCACAGATTTCTTTTCGATTGTTGCGGCTTTTGAGGCGGGGAAGTATCTGTCTAGGAAAGTTCGGGCCATGTCCCGCCATGATTGGATGGATCAGGGTGGCAAGTAGTAAAGCCACTCCTTAGCCGAGTCTTTCAATGAGAATGGAAAAGCTCTCAACTTGACTTGCTTTACATGAATTCTCCAGGTTTCATGCTAGAACATACCGCATGGATTTCCTTCAAGTGCTTGTTGGGGTCCTCTCCGGTAATCCATTAAAAGATGGCAAGAGATGGATTAAACCGGATTTCAATTCAAATGCCTCTTCATTTTCAAGAATGTCTATGCAAAGAGGTCGTTGATCTAGATCTGGAGCACCCAATGCCCTTAAAGTGTTTTTTCGCCATTGTCACTTCTTCAGATATTTCAGATGGCTCAAATGTCTCGAACTTCATAGATCAATGTAACGGGCAGCTTCAATGTCAGTAGGTGTGAGTTGGAAGTTAGCCGGATGGAAGGGAAATTGAGGATGTGAAGTGAGTTGATCAATATAGTTCCTCAAATTTAGCAATCCTTCGTCTACTCCTTCAAGGGACATCAACACCTACAAAACACTCGAGAAAGAAAGATTAAAAATAAAATAAAATAAAATAAAAAAAAACAGAATAAAAATAGGAAATAAATTAATAGTGTAATTGAAAAAATTGGTTCCCGCAAACGCGCCAAAATTCGATGCGTGCGGATGTAGTGATTAAAATTAAGATAAAAATCAGTTGTCAGGCCCAAGAAAATAAAAACCTTACAACTAGTTGTAGTTAGTAAGAGTCGATCCACAGAGAACCAATTCAATTAACACTATTAAACAATTCCCAATTTAGACTCTGATTAACAATAAACAGTAAAAGGGGGTTTTGGAGTTTTGATGAACAATGAACAACTTCAAAGATAACAATAAACAAATTGAAATCAACAATATAAGAAAATTGGTTAAGAGATTGAATCCACCACTAGATTTATATGATAATGTAAATCCACATATCCTTTTATTCCAACATGCTCAATTATGTTTTTATGCAATTGTGATATTAAATCTCTGTTTTCCTTACGTGTTGGCTAATTTAGCAACCGCTCAAATCAACTCCTAATCACCGATTAGTCATAAAGCAACCGCTCTTACAACTATCCAACAATTGCATTAAGATTTAGAAAACCAATTACACTAAGGTCTAATCACACACCTAGGGATTAAATTACTTAGAACATATATTTCTCTAGATCTAATACCGCAATCACAAGCGCATAATAAACCCAGATCTACCACTTTTATAAGCGGCAAATAGCACAAAGATAATTATACCCACATGAACATCATACATCCCACTAGATCTACTACCGCAACCGCGCAGCGTAATAAACCTAGATCTACTACTTTGAAAGTAGGAACAAGTACAAAAACCTTCATACCAACAATAGATTCAGAAATATATGAATAAAAACATAACTGTGTTGAAATAATTAAATATGCAAAGTTTACAACATTAATACTAGCGGTTTCATCACCCCCTTAACCAAGGGAGGTTTAGTTACACATAGCTAGAAAGAAATCACAAGAAAAACTATGAAGAAACAAGAAGAAACTATGAAGAAACAAGAAACTAAGAGAGAAAATGAAGGAGAGTTACATCTTGTTCATGATAAATGGTGCCTTTTATAGAAGTCTAAGGTAACAAAATGACAAAGGGAAGTGGGTGGATGAGTGGGTGGATGAGTGGGTGAGTGAGTGGAGTGTTTGAGTGGATGGATTAGTGGGTTGGTTTAGTGGATTGGTTTAGTGGATGAGTGAGTGGAATGGTTGAGTGGTTGAATTAGTGAAAAATGCCAAAGGACTTTTGGTGAGTGGGAAATTATGGACATGAATGGGTGAGTGGATGGATGAGTGGATGGATTAGTGGATGAGTGGGTGGAGTGGTTAAGTGATTGGATTAGTGTATGAGTGGATGAGTGGGTGAGTTAGTGGATGAGTGGATGAGTGGATTAGTGGATGGATGAGTGGGTTAGTGGATGGATGAGTGGGTGGTTGAGGACGAAAATTTCGTGTCTGACTTGGAAGCCATAAACGACCCACTATACTTCAGAACCACGAAAAGTGTTCTTCATGAAAGTTGTAGATCCTTGTCTTGGCTATAAAATGGATAGCTGGTTCGTCCAATTTGGCTTCCTTAAGCCCAAGATATGTCCCAAATACCGTAGGTTGCTCAAACCCAACTTCAGCACCTCTGTTCCGACTTGCAAGCTCAAAATGACCTACTAGACTTCTTTTTCTCAAAATGTGTTCTTCATGAAAGTTGTTTATTTGGATCTTGAATATCCACTGTCCAAATTTCAGCCCATCTCCATTATTACATCTTGAGATATGATTTTTTGAGTGCACACTGTTCGGATTCTACTGGCAGAACCCGTATTCTGACTTCCATGTAAACTTAGGTCCCTTAGACATCTGAATCAGACTTCTAGCTCTTCATCAAAGTTGTAGAGCTTCCTCTTAGATTTCCTACAAGGTAAAATTCATGTTCATCAGATATTAGGAACTCAAGTTATGGCCAAAATACAGAAACAGTGTCAAATCTCAATAATGCTGGAAATATTCAATTAGGACCAATTTGAGCTCAAACTCACAAAATCATACCAAACTCAATCAATTAAGAATATGGAGAGTGTAAATGACTAAACATAAGGGTTTCTTAATGAATAAAATATGTGTTTATCAGGCCTCTTGAATTCCACGGCCATGGTTGGATCCACGGCCAGGCCGTGGAATTCTCTGACTTTGATATTTTCCTCTGGTTTTCATTCCATGGCCATGGAATTTTCCATGGGCTAGGTGTGGAACTTTCTGACTTCACTTTCCTTCTAAATTTAGCTTCAAAAAGGGTCAAACCTAGACAAAATCCATGAGACAAACATCAAACCAACAATTTAACACACAAAATTAAAAGAAAAAGAGGAAGTAAAATAAAGGAAAAACAAGGAAACTTGGGTTGCCTCCCAAGAAGCGCTTGTTTAAAGTCATTAGCTCGACTCTGGTCTGGTTTCTGTGCTCATGTGATGTCTATGGAGTGGTACTCAGTCTCCACTCCTTCTTCAAGGTGTTTCACTCTTTGGCCATTGATCATGAATAACTCATTGCCTTCTTTCTTCACCTCAAGCACACCGTAGGATAAGACTCAAACAATCTCATATGGTCCTGACCATTTTGACCATAACTTACTAGGACAGAAACGTAGAAGCGAGTTATCAATAAGAACTTTATCCCCTGGTTTAAATTCACGCTTCTTGACGCTTTTGTCATTCTGCTTCTTTGGTCCCTTCTTGTAGGGCTTGACCTTCTCGAACTTGGTAGCAACCTTGGGCAAGGTCTCCTCTAATATGGCATCAGTCACAGATTCTTGCATATCTGAAAGCACAACACTGTCCACAACATCAGTAGCATCTATGCGATTACATGAATTAAAGGAATTAGGAATTTTTTCAGAATTGAAAACATTAAAAACTACTTCCTCATTGTTCAATCGCAAAGTCAATTTCCCTTCGTGGACATCAATAATTGCCCTTCTAGTGGTGAGGAATGGACGCCCAAGTATGATCGACATTTTGGCATCTGCTTCCATGTCAAGCACAACAAAATCAACTGCTATGAAAAACTTACCCACTCTAATAGGAACATCCTCCAAGATGCCTATGGGGTATTTGACAGATCGATCCGCTAATTGAAGGGAGATGGTTGTGGGTTTTAGTTCACCCACCTCTAATTTCTTGCACACAGAAAGGGGCATAAGACTAACACTAGCCCCCAAATCACACAAAGCTTTATCAAAACTAGTGTTACCAATCAAGCAAGGAATAGAGAAGCTACCTGGATCTTTTAGCTTGGGAGGCAATTTATTTTGAAGTAAAGTAGTGCACTCCTCAGTTAAAGCTACTGTCTCATATTCCTCAAGCTTTCTCTTATTAGACAGAATGTCCTTAAGAAATTTTGCATGGGTAGGCATTTCTTGCAACGCCTCAGTGAAGGGTACATTAATGTACAATTTCTTAAGGACCTCTAAGAACTTCCCAAATTGTTTATCTAGCTTGACCTTAGCCAATCTTTAAGGGAATGGCACTGGGGGTTAGTATGGTTCGGGGGGTACATACTTAGACACCTTCTCATTAGTTTCATCTTCCTCTAAGGGTTATGTCTTAGTGTCTTTTTCCCCATTCCTCTCATCTTTGTCACTCACCCCCTTACCCTTGGGATCTTCTAATTTCTTACCACTTCTCAAACTAACAGTCATGCAGTGTTCATTACCTGGATTTATTTCAAGCTGACCAGGAAACTTACCCTATTGCCTATGTGAAGTGCCTGCAAGTTGGGAAATCTGAGTTTCTAACATCTTATTATGAATGGCCAAATTTTCAACCTTAGATGATAACTCTCTAATGGCCTCAATCACAACTTGCCCATGTTGCCTAAACTCTTCATTTTGCTTAGATTGACTCTCAACAAAATTCTCAAGTAGAGACTCAAGTTTAGATTTTTGTACCTGTTAGAATCCAGAAGAGGGTTTACCATTACCTTGCCCAGCTTAGTATTGATTATTCCGGTAGGAGAAGTTGGGATGTAACCTCTAACCGGGGTTGTAAGTTTGGGAGTATGGATCATTCCTCCCCTTTTGGTTGAAGTCATGGAAATTGTGGCATGATTCCACTTGCTCCACCGGTGCACCTTGTGAGGAGCCAATTCCAACTTGGCATTCAGCACCCATGTGTCCCTGTGCTCCACAAATCTCATAAAAATTATTAGAGGCACCTATGGCATTTACATGAGCTTTTTCAAGCATGGCAAACGTTTATTCAAAGAATCAAATTTTGACATAATTAAATCAACCCCGTTTACCTCAAACTTACCTCCCGAGAGTTTTCTCGGGTTATTACCTCTTTCATTTGCCCATTGGTGATGATTTGTGGCAACACTCTCAATGATCTCATAGGCTTTTGTCAGTCTTCTGTTCATCAAAGCTCCACCAGCTGCGGAGTCTAGAGACATCTTCGAAGAATATTCTAGCTCATTGTAGAAGGTGTGGACAATCAACCATTTTTCTAACCCATGGTGTGGGCAGGCTTCCAGCAAAGCCTTATATCTATCCCAAGCTTCCGACAATGACTTACCATCTTTCTGAACGAAGCTTGTGATTTGGGTCCTAAGATGAGCAGTCTTGGATGGTGGAAGAAATTGTTCAAGAAAGTTTGCTCTAATTGGTCCCAAGTAGTGATTGTCTCAGCGGGAACTGACTTCAACCAAGCTCTAGCTCTATATCTCAATGACAATGGAAATAGGCGGAGACGAATAGCATCAACAGAGGCGCCTTCAATCTTAAGGTTCTCACAGAATTCCAAGAACATATCCACATGATCATTTGGGTCTTCTAATAGCAATCTTCCAAACTGGTTCTGCCTTATCATAGAAAGTAAGGCAGGAGGTATGGTGAACTGTCTAGCTTCAATGTCTGGCCGAGCAATTCCAGAACGCAAACCCCGAGCATTAGGGGCTGCATACTCTTTGAGGGGTCTATTATTAGCAGGTGCAGCCATGACAAGTGTTGGCTCAAGTATTTCTCTCGCTCTTTGCCTTTGTTGTCTTCTCCTTCTGCGAAAAGTTCTTTCAATTTCAGGATCTGCTTCTTCAAGAGTCCTAGAACGTCTAGTACTTCGCATCAATAAGAGAAATTACATGCAGAGAGTCAAAGAGAAACCAAAAAAGTAGTAAAAAGGTTTAAAATAATTAAATTAAAAATTAAACTAATATTCAAGAAAAACACAGTCCCCAGTAACGGCGCCAAAAACTTGGCGTGTGAAATCCACAAGTGTACGGTTTCATCGTCAAGTAATAAAAGATCGAATCAATAAGGACTATGTCTATGAATACCAATTAATTAATTAATTCAATTAATTAAACAAAAGGGAATAGATTTATTGAGTGAATAAAATGCAGTAACCAAACAATTAAATAAATAAAAGTTAAGATGAGAGTTGAAAATAAAAACAGCAAATTGTTGAGAAGGATTTTTCAGATTCAAGAAAGCTTTCAGGATTAGGGATAACTACAATGATACAAGACTCCTAATTGACAATCCTTTTATTAAAATTGAAATTCAATTGAAGGTGAATTACCCTAATTTAGTTAATGTTATTTCTCAAGAGACAAGAATCGTGCCCAATTAAACCAATTCCTACTCTCATGGTAATTGAATCTAAATTGAACCCATTATGCTTTTTGGTAATTCATTAATCCTCGAAAGGTTAAACCTACTCTCGTGATTTAGACCTTAAGTTCAATTCTTATGGTTCCAACACCTAGATTCATCTCTCAGTACGTCCCCAGATATCTATGAGATGCAAATAAGTGGCTAGCAGATTCACATGGATAAGCGCAATAAGGATTCAATCAAAGAACATTCAAGATTAATAAAAGGGGTAAACAAAATCAATTAATCATCATCAATGTATCAAAGGGCATTGCCCAATCCTAGAAACAAAAAGAACTACTCAGACATGGAGAAGAAGAAACCAGAAATTAAGTTCAAAAGCATTCAAACCCGTAATCAAAGAGAGAAGAGAGGAGAAAGATGAAGATGAAGATCCTCCAATATGCCTCCTCTAAACCAATTTCGAACCCTAATATTGTATTCAGAACAACTATATATACCCTAGGAGTCTAAATTGATCCAAGCCCATAAAAAATAAGAAAAACGAACTTTAAAATCTGTCACGGGCTGCGATCCACGGCTGTGGATCATTCCACGGCTAGGCCATGGAATTTTCTGGAACTTCCTTTTTTCTTTTTCACGCAGATGCTCGATCCATGGCCGTGGGGAATTCCACAGGCAGGCCGTGGATCTCTCAGGAGTGAGCTTTTTGTCCCAAATTGCTATCCTTTAAGCTCCAACTTCAACTATACAAGCTTTCCATCCATTTCAAGGTCAATTAAGCACCAATCCTGCACAACAACACAAAAAACACTGCAGTTATCCTAACTAAGGGAAAAACAAATAAAAAAGGAAACTAAAATGCCTAAAATACATAAAAATGCATGCAAAACAAGAACAAAATATGATGTTTCACACACATCACCCGTGTTATGTAACACCCTTGTGGGGATGTCACATTTATAATGAAATAAAAATAAAAATAACTAAATATTACCCAAGTTGTAAAACATTTGTTATATAAATATTATGGGTTGTAAAATTTTTCCTGTTAAACAGAATATTACTAAATAAAATAGCATGAAACATAAAATAAAGCAAACTGTCATCACACATAATATACATAAGATTTTGTTTTAAGTTATACAAATAATATACAACTACAAAATATTTAAATAAAGCGATAAAGAGTTAATGTAATACATAACATCAGAAAGTACCCAAGTGCACATCACAGATCCCTAACCCTCTGAAGGATCACTCTCAGATGAAACTTTAGGAGATAGGTATCCAGGATGTCTCGAAGCTCTCCGGACACGAGTCCGTGCTGTCGACACACTGTTGATCTCACTAGGTGCATAGAACATCCCTTTCCAATAACGCCTAATAGATAGCGACAACTCTAAATGCAAAAACAGAGTAGTAGTAAATACAGGCTCCCCATCAAACTCAGTTCTTAGGGGCACAGTCAACCGTCCCACATAAACAATTGAATCTCTATCCTCCCGCAGTCGCCAGGCTGTCAAACCTCCGTGAAACTCAAGTCTCACGAACCCAAGAAACCCTGGCAACGCCATCCTCAAAGTCAATCTAGCAGGTATGGATGATCGGATGGTTCGCAGTCGTCGAACTGATCCTCGGCTTGCTGCTGCTCCTCCTCCTCCTCAGGATATACACAATCAAGAGGCTGATCCTCTTCCTCAAACTCTTTACAATATAAATTAAAAATACAGAAACAGTACATATAGAGAGGTGAGATAATCATACATCAATACCAGCATGGCAAATAAGAAAACGCCAAATACAACAGATATAACAATTAATTAAAGCATACCATAACATCATAAATAATAGTGCAATATAATACAGAAATTCAATATAACAGTATCACAGAAATTTAATACAACAATATAATAATATCAAAGATAATAATGTTACGATGCATGATACAAATACAATACGACTCGTTCCTACTCCATGGAGCTAGACACAGATATCTGAGAGAATGACCCGCAAAGATCTATTAGTACCTCAGGCTGCCCAACCAAACTATTGCATTATCTAACGTTGTGTTTATAGCCCACTGTCCAACATCGTGTAGTAGCACACAGTCCAACATCGTGTACTGCAGGCATTGTACTAAAATAGACTTTACAAGATCTTAATTAAGTATAGTGCGTGTCGAGATCACTAGTGTATTGCCAGTTACCACGGCCCATAGGAGCGACTAACTGTCCACATGTGGAATACTCCGCACACTAATGCCTCCAAGTCCATATAGAAATAAACCACACTACGCTTATCACACCGACAACACGGTGTAATTTGCCTCGTCAATCAAATCACCAATTATCAACTAAATTGGCACAACTTAATGCATGAATAAAAATAATAATTATCAAAATACCCTTAGTCTCAAAATTATTCTCATATTTACAAAAACGCCCTCAATGACACTATTACCCATATTTACGCAAATGCCCTCAATGGCAAAAACCTCAATTATACAGTACGTCCCACTTGACAGTACCGTATCTCAACATGTATGGGTCCACCATTTTGGCCCGAGAGTAAAACTCGTCGTTCCAATTAATCGCGTAGAAATTTTATTGCATTTTCACAATTCTATTGTTTTTACAAATGTTTTTAAATCGCGTAAATATATTTTGTTATTTTTAAATTTGCGTACTATTTTTAAATCATTTTCTCAATCGCGTAATATTTTTAAGTCGTTTTCTTAACCGAAAAGCCTTAAAATCTCTGTTTTAAAACTACGTAAGCTATTTTTACTACTTTAAAACTACGTAAAATAATTTTCCTTACATTATAAATATATTATAAAACGTTCTCTTTTATTTGTCTGTTTTTAATAAAATTTGTGATATTTTGTTTATAAAATCTATTAAAATTGTATTTTCTACGTTTTCCTTCTAAAAATTTGTATACTTGGTTTATTATTTCTAAATCCACTTTAGAAATTTTTACTATACTTTAAAATTTAAAAGTAAGTATTTTTCAAAGATCTACTCATTTTTCTTCCATATCACATTCTTTAATAAAAATTGATTTACTTCTTTAAATCTTGGAAATTCATTACTAATGCATTCTTTTTTATGTAAAACATCAACTCTACATTTAGAAAATAAATTTTGTATTGATTTTACCTTTACTAGGCATGTTGGCCGAAATTGATAAAACATTGGCATTTGATCTTTGGATCATTTTTCTTCTTCTAAATCATTTTGTAATTCATTCATTAACCTAATTCCATTAGATCCCTTCTTTTAGAAAATGGTTGAGAACATTTTGGTTCTCTTTTCTTGGTTGAGGCTGTGAGCCTCTATTGTGTTTTTTGGAACACTCATACAAACCTTTACATGTTATTCACATCCTAAGTAATAATCATGCATATATCACACATGCAATATATCTTAAAGCTTGTAAACATGCATTAAACAATATCAAACACAAATAAGAAAGCTTTTAAACAATCAACACAAGTGAATCCTTATGGGTTCGTCACACACATACAAGTCCATTTTCTCATCACCACACATGGTTGATGAGATTGAATCTCCCTCTTACCTTTAAGGAAGATAAAATCTACTACTCTCCTTCCTAGTGGTTTCGGTTTTACCTCCAAGAAAACCTAAAGATCTTAAACAAAAATTTCAAGAGTTATAACTATAGAAGAAAAATATAAACCATGGATAAATCATGGCTTAGAACCTTGAAAAAGAGGTTAGAAATGAAAAATAAGGATTTTCACCTTTTAGGAAAAATCTCCAAAGAAATTTTCCAAGCTTTAGATGATGAATTTTGGAAGATCTCTCAACTAGAGATGTTCTTAGAATAATGTTTAGAGTTGAGAAAGTAGGTTAGATAAAATTTTGGGTGGTTGGATGGTGGTGTAGGTGATGAGGCCGAATGGTCTCAAAGAGAAGCAACAATGGTGGTTTGTGTTTTTGGAAGAGAGAGAAGAGAGAAAGTGTTAGAGAATGAAGTGATTTTTGCTCTCCAAATGGTGCATGGCCGTGTAACTCAATGAATGGCCATTTTGTTTGACTCATCCAAGACTCCATCCTAGCCTTAGATGTGATCAAAGGTTAAGATCAAAACTTGGTCACCAAGCTTGTCTTCCATTGGCTAATCCAAGCCTTGTCATAAGCCTAGTCATATGCAATGTCATGTGTTCTTGAATGTTCCTCCCTAATGATGCTTAATTAAGCTACTAATCCCATTAAGCTTCTAAGCACACTTAACTTAATTAGGAAAATTAGCTATATTACTAATTAATTAACATTCTTATAATCCAAAATTCAAGAGCCATTTGATCATATCAATGGTTGATATTAGGTAATGATATGATCAAATCTAAGCCATTAGATCTTATTTTCATGAAATTCTAACCATTAGATTCATCAAAGATAAAGGGTCAAGATCTTCCCTATATTCTTCACATCCAATGGTCACAAATACTTCTAACCATTTTTGTAAGACCAATCTCCACCGTACAATTGATCAATGGTTGATATCCAAAGCCTTCTTTAAGAAGCTTATCATTACAACCATAGATTAAATCAACGGTTGATATTCAAAACTAAACATTTTCATCCAACGGTGCAAATTAAGTCAAGCCCTCTTCGTTGACTTAATTCCTATTGGTTCAAAATAAATCAAGCCACTAATGTTGACTACTTTTACTAAACGTGGGTCCCGCAAAGTAATTGTGAGTCCTACAAATCAAAAGTGGGTCCCACGGACATTTCCGGGTCCACTGTCGTTTTATTTGTACTGACTAATAAAATAATATTATAATAATATAAAATTATTTTATTACACAGTTAAATCCTAAAAATTAAAAGATTAACAACCATATCATTCAGAATCAGGTTTAGTAAGATCCCCCAGCTTCGAATAATTAAAATAAGATTTCCCCGGCCCTAAAATTATTATTTTCCTGACCCGGAGCAAATCACACAAAACTCTCAAATATGAACTCAAAACAGTCAAATAAATTTTATAACATACAGAAAAACATAAAACAGTATAATCAAGACATAACGGTCATTTATCCTAAAGTTAGGGTGTTACATGTTAGTTTGTGGAGACACTCATTAATCTTGCAGGCAGTCTCGCGATGTTACATATCTGAACTTAAAATTGTTGAAGATGATCTCATGGTAACTGTAATCTCTGTGTGCCCAAGGTAGATAAAGTAGATGAAACTTTATCAAGATGAAGGATTCAATTTCTTTATTTGAAACCTTGCAGGTGAGCATCCCGAGGATTATATCTTGGTTTATGTCACTAGATCTGGGAAAATAGTCATGATTATCAGTTTCGTGTAGAACCTCCTTAATAAGTATCTAAATGCTAGACCTTTTGTAACACCCCCCTTTTGTAGAAGGGACAGTCACACCAAAAACTAAACAAAAACAAAAGATAATACTAAGACCCGATTCATTTACATATATATGATAACCTGTTCATTTATAAGCATATAATAATTTGGCAATTCCCTTTTTTTTGTAAGTGGATAAAACATAAATTTAACAAAAATTAACATGAATATTAAACCACACATTTATACAGAAGATATGAGTCATAAGTGTTTAGATACATCAACGGATTTAGAAAAAGAAAATAGAAGCTTTACATACCCAAAAGGATATACATATTACAGCCCACCAAAAAGACAAAATATCAGGCCCCCAAAGTGATGTACAGACAGCCACCAAAAAGAGTCATGCCTCCAACAACTACTAAGAAGGAGCCTCAGATGGGTCCTTCTCAGAAGAGGAAATCCTTATAGGAGTGGCGGGCTCACGAGCAGGAGCTCGTGTAGAGGACATAAATAAATCTGAATCCTTGCGTGGAGTGTACACACGATCACCCCACACCTTGTAGCACCCCAAAAATTCATCTTTTATTTATTTCAGTTAACGCTTAATTATTTTATTGACTTTTATTAAGTTTTATAATTTTTATGATTTTTGGGAATTTTTGTGGAATTCTGATATTTTTTATTGTTTGTGGGCCCGGGGCGGACCCAGAAAAATAAAAACTTTTCTGGAGCCAAAAAATTTTGGATTGTTAATGTGAGGTCAGGAGATCTTACTAAACCCGAAATCGGAAACAATTTTCAAAATTTTCTTTTATTGTATATTTTTTTGTTTTATTTATTGGATAATGAACAAATACAGTAGCTATTGTCCATTAGTTAATATTTATCGAAAAATATCTATTGTGCACCAATAAGAAGAAAACCTTAACGCTAAGCAAGGTCTAGTCTAACATAGTGGCTATGACTTCATTATGGACCAATAGGAAAGCTTGGTCAACATTAAAGGCTATGACAACTTTAGTATAAGTTAATAGGATTTGAGAGCTTCATGGTGAAGTCTTGAATGGTCAAGCAAAGTGGCCACCTCCTTGGTGTGCTCCACGGCCATGCATGCCAAAATGGAGCCAAATTCACTTCATTATGCACTTGGTCATTTTCTTGTTCAACATTCATCAAAGCAAAGCAAAAAAAATATCTCACCTTTCTTTCTCTTGAATCCCACGGCCATGCACTCCAAATAGGGAATCAATATTCATTAATTCACTCACTTGTTCACTTGTTCATCACTTTGTGCAAGCAACCAAGAAAACAACACAAAAAGTTCTCTCACTTTTTCTTCCTCCATAGTTTCGGCCAAGCTTCACTAAACACTCTCCAAACTTCAATAATTTCTACTAACATCATTTCTTGAATCCTTACATCAATCCAAGAAGCTTTGTAGTTGAGGCCAAGTCCTAAATTATTCATCTTCAAGGACTTTCTTCAAAGCCTAAGTTCTAAGGTTTTAAGGTGAAGGTTATGAAAACTTCACTATTTATTTCGTCTTCATGCTCTAGGCCATATTTTGATTCATGGTCTTTCTTATTCAAGTTTTAGATGCTAATATACTTGTGTTTGTTTTGATATTCAAGAAACTCTTGGTGGTGAAGGACTAGTTCAAGAATCAAAGCAAGGATCTTTGGAGGCTTCACCACAAGGTAAGAGGGAGATTAACCTCATCAACCATGTGTTGGTGGTGAGGAGTGGATTTGTGTGTGGTGAAAAAATCCATAAGGATTTATTTACTTATTTGTTTAAGGCTTTCCGTGTTTATGATTTGTTTGATGATTAATATGTTTATCGCTTTGATAATATGTTTTAGTATGTGTTTATGATGCATGAATTTTTATAGCATGCTTATTAAATTGAAGTACGTGATATGATGTGTATCTTATGTGGAAAAGGAAAGATTTTGGGTTCTAAAGAACCACAGAGGCATCACGGCCTCAAACTAATTTTTGGGAGTAAAAGATTTTGAGTTATTTCATTAATCATGGATTTAATGATTTAGAAATCAAGGAATTGGGTTTTAAAGGTTTTTATAAATAAAAATGAGATGGGAAATAATTAAGTAGTTGATTTTAAAGAATAAAGTAATTTATGGCCAATATGCCAAGGATTGGTAAATTGAGTCAAAAATGATTTTAAGAGTAATCTTAGATGATTTATTAACAAAGGATTTAAATTAATGGATTTTGAGATTTTTAAAGTAAGTGAGAATTATTTTTGGAATTTATTAAATTAGTGGAATCAGTTTATAAAGAGAAATAAATTGGTGACTTGAAGTTTACTGACATATAGCTCACCCATTAAGTTTTGAGGCACGTTAGGAAATTTTAAGTTAGCACAATTGATTTAAAACAATGAGAAAGCAATTTTGTGGGAAATAGTAGAAAATTTACGGAAAGGATTTCTTAAGTGAGAAAATGTGGAAAATGAAGGTAGAAATTGTATTGATTTTTGAAATGTCCAAAATGATGTTTGAAATATTGAGAAATATTTACGTAGTTGAAAAATGATAAAAAATGATTTACGCAACTTAAAAATATGATTTTTAAGCTACGCGATTTCAAAAATATTGAAAAATTGCTACGCGATTTAGAAAACGTTTAAATATTTTTATGCGATTGAGAAAACATCATATAATGGCTATGCCATTTGAAAACGTAATAAAAGTGTTACGCGATTATGAAAATGCGTTAAAAATGATACGCGATTGAAAATACAGTAAAGTTACTGTAAGAACTTACGTACTAGACCCGGATGTATCGGTGATATTATGTAATTGTATGAGCGATTAAATAATATTCATTGATCTTATGATATTAGACAAATGTATGGGCAGTTGTTCTAATCTCATTTGGGAACAGTCTAATGATGAAATTAAGTTTTGCATTGAGTTATCATGCATCGAACAGTGTATAGTCGGTGGCTATTATGGCTTTTGTTGCCTGCCTATGAGTGAATGAGAATCAAATAGTGAGATCTATGATGGATCTTAGGGGACCGTAAGGCGCAGTGATTCATCTAGTGATTATGTTATCACATTTTACACCTCTGGCCATGATGAACCATTGCAACGCATTACACGCCAGACAACACTATCTCTTTTCGCGCTTGGCGTAGACTGTCATTGAGGTTGGCAGATCTTCTGGGCCTTTCATCTTTGAAATTATGATTAGCTCCATGGAGTAGGAATTGGTTTAGTATGCATATATATGGTCAGTACACATATTATTGTGGCATAGTCAATATTCATACAGTGTGACATAATCATTTCATATATATTAATGATATCTGTTATGATAAAATTGTTACTATTTATTTTACTGTGGTATATGTTTACTAGAATTGTTTATGAATTGATAACATGAATATAATTGTGGTATTGATGAAATGGGATCTCACCTCTTTGCTGTACTATTTTGTTGTGTTTGTATTATTAAAATTCGTATAGTAGATGAAACGAGCTTCTTATGCTTGACTGGAGGCAATATTCTGAATTTAGTGATGGCATCGAGAAGTGATCTTCCCAGTTTCAACAATGTGCAGTTTTACGGAGGAACAGATATCTAGCACGTCGAGATTGATGCATAACGAAATAAGTATGCTGAGTTTTCTCGTTAGTGTTATTATCGTGCTATTAAGTAGGACCCATCATGGGGTTTGCTACTATTTCTTTTGAGTCTGTAAGTTTTATGTTTATTGAATATTTGTTAAATATCATGTGGTTTCTGTTATGTGAGTGTTAATCAATTTAATATGTTTTTAAATATAACCTACAACTTTGGCAAATTTATATTTTCAGCAAGAAAGAAGTTTTAAACCGTATTTAAAATAATCAAATCTTTTATAATTTAATTCAGTCTTATTTTGTGGAGTCGAAAAATGTGGTACTCGAAGGAGGGTGTTACACACCTCCCACATTGGCATGTAGAACTCCAACCACACACGAAAATCAAAAGAGAAAACAGGTGGGTCATAACGACCTCACGTCAATGACACCATCACATCCCCCACGTAGACAAAATGTTCGGTATCTGAGTCGATGTGCCAGCAGTCAATGCCTCTATGGAACCTCAGTCTGGCATACCCAAGAAAGCCTCACCGGGATGCCATCGCAAAACAGAAGACTAATTTGACCAAAATCCAAGAAATGCAGGCTCTTCCACGCCTTGGTCTTTACAGAAACATAGATACATTCAGAATAACAAAACAAAGAGGTGAGATATCTAACATCATTATCAGTTATGGCAGTAAAGAAACATAAACGACGCATAACACCAAACAGTGCAGTAAAACAATAAATAGCATCAAGATAAGATAGCAGAGAATATAGGAAAGATGTGAGACACCCGTCATTCATTACCACTATTGGCAGTAAGAAAATAGCATGGCGTAAAGCACCCACCAAGCAATACAGTTCATATATTCATCAATAGTAACAACGGAATTTACAATAAAAGCAATTCAATTCTAAGCAATAATCAGAGTCAATAATAACAGTGATATTTATAGTAAAGGTAGAACAACAGTAAGCAATAGCAGGCAGATCACAATAGTATTTCCAGAAATCAGCACAACAATCAGATAATCATATACAGGTATTCATGCTCAATAGTTTATAAGACCAGTAATGAACGATGCACAATGCATGCTTTCCTAATTCCAACTCCATGGAGCTAGACTCAAATAGTCGGAGAGAAAGATCAGGAGACGTGTCTGTAACTCGGCTGCCGTGGCCTGATAATCACATATTTTATTCATTAAGAAACCCTTATGTTTAGTCATTTACACTCTCCATATTCTTAATTGATTGAGTTTGGTATGATTTTGTGAGTTTGAGCTCAAATTGGTCCTAATTGAATATTTTCAGCATTATTGAGATTTGACACTGTTTTTGTATTTTGGCCATAACTTGAGTTCCTAATATCTGATAAACATGAATTTCACCTTGTAGGAAAGCTACGAGGAAGCTCTACAACTTTGATGAAGAGCTCGAAGTCCCAAACAGATGTCTAAAGGACCTAAGTTTACATGGAAGTCAGAATACGGGTTCTGTCACTAGAATCCGAACGGTGTGCACTCATAAAATCATATCTCAAGATGTAATAATGGAGATGGGCTGAAATTTGGACAGTTGATAGTCAAGATCCAAACAAACAACTTTCATGAAGAACACTTTTTGAAAAAATGAAGTCTACTAGGTCAGTTTGAGCTTTCAAGTCGGAACAGAGGTGCTGAAGTTGGGTTTGAGCAACCTACGGTATTTGGGACATATCTTGGGCTGAAGGAAGCCAAATTGGACGAACCAGATATGCATTTTATAGCCAAGACAAAGAACTACAACTTTCATGAAGAGTACTTTTCATGGATCTGAAGTATAGTTAGTTGTTTTTGGCTTCCACATCAGACACAAAATTTTCGTCCTCAACCACCCACTCATCCATCCACTAATCCACTCATCCACTAATCCACCCACTCATCCACTAATCCACCCACTCATCCACTCATCCACTAATCCAATCACTCAACCACTCCACCAACTCATCCACTAATCCACCCACTTATCTATCCACTCACCCATTCATCTCCATAATTTCCCACTCACCAAAAGTCCTTTGGCATTTTCCACTCAACCATTCCACTCACTCATCCACTAAACCAACCCACTCAACCACTCCACTCAAACACTCCACTCACTCACCCACTCATCCACCCACTCCCCTTTGTCATTTTGTTGCCCTAGACTTCTATAAAAGGCACCATTGGTTATCATGAATAAGTGGCATTCTCCTTCATTTCTCTTATAGTTTCTTCTTGTTTCTTCATAGTTTCTCATAGCTTTTGTATATTTTGATGCTCCCCTTCATGGTAATGGAGGGCTAAGCTACTTTTGGTCAATTTAGAACTCTTGAAGAGATTGTGGTTTGGATTCTTGAGATCTTGGTTATATATTGTATTTGATTTGTAATTGAATTCCTCTTTTCTTCTTCTTGATCTTGAATGCACGAATGGTGATTCTATTTATGTTGATCTGATTTGATCTTGGTTTAAGATTGAGATTTGTGATGAAACTTAGAACTGTTTGTTCTAAATTAATCACAAAATTGAAAAGGTTAGGTTACTGATTTGTGCCTAAGTTAATTGAATTCGGTACTTGAAATTAACATAGATCTTCATGAATGTTGTGATTGCGGATTTGTGATTATCACTTGTTAATTAAATTCTAGACGATCGTCTAGTATGAATTCTAGATTTGATGTAGAGATCTCGGTTAGATCCAAATTAACAATTCAATTGCGCTTCAAGTGTTCTATGAAGGGTCTATGATTGAATCCACCCAATCTTGGATAGGTTTCTAAATTGACTGCTCTTTAATTGTTATTTCTTCCTTTAATTTTGTTAAGTGCGATCTTAAACTATCAAACCCCCTTTGCTAACTTTCACTTGATTTGATTAAATTGCATCTACAATCCTCGTGGAGATGATCCGGTGTTGTCACTGTGCTACAAGCTTAGGTAATAACTTCGGTTATAATTTTGATTGAGTTCGGCGCTCGTCAAAATTTTGGCCCGATTGCCGAGGGATTAGTAAGTGTAATCTTTTCATTTTAAGTGTTTTTACTAACTTTTGCTTTTTATTAACTTTTCTAACATTTTTATCCATTATCTAGTATTGTTCATACACACTAACAATTTTTTTTCTTAGATTTCTGAATTTCTCTAGTGAAGGAAAGACGGAAAAGCTGGTGATTATGGGTAGTTGATATAATTTTCGAGCCCGAACGTGCCCGAGAAAAATATGAAACTTGGTGAAGGAAAACTTGACCTAATAAACAAGACTCACAGGTCAACCCTGGTTTTTCGAAATTCTATCATTTAGACCATTTTTCTAATTTTTTGTTATTTTTTATTGCATTTTTTAGTTTTATTTTTATGTAGATTTTGTCCTGTGTTGCTCCCATAAATTTTAAAAATATTTAGATACATTAACTAGATTTATTTTTGCATATTTTGAGTGTTGATCCCATACTAACTCTTTCTTTTTAATTTTTTCTTTTTCTTTCATTATCATTTTGTTGCATTCTATTGCATTTTAAGGATACAATGGACCATGCATAATGGAGTCAAAACTTGAGGAGTTGACTTCTTTGGTAAGACATATAGTAGTGAGACAACAATCACCTGTGCAGGAAGCTACACTTGTGTGTAACATTTGTTTTTGTTCATTTCACCCCACATATGCATGCCCTACACTTCAGTATGGTAGTTCTGTTTTTCCAAATCAATTTGTTGCAGCAGCTGGTTATTTTCCTGATGAACCACAGTTCCAGCAGTAGCAACAGAGTTATGACCCCTTCTTCAACACATACAACCCTAGCTGGGAATACTATCCGGATCTGGGATATGGCAATACGGCATCACTACAGCAACAATCATTTCAACATGAGCAGCCATTCCAGCAGATAACAAGTCTATCAACCACAAAACTTGAGC
The DNA here is from genome assembly GCA_029884605.1 of Ormosia emarginata. Taxonomy (NCBI): domain Eukaryota; kingdom Viridiplantae; phylum Streptophyta; class Magnoliopsida; order Fabales; family Fabaceae; genus Ormosia; species Ormosia emarginata. The sequence continues at coordinate 7,590,554 of JAQQTP010000037.1, forward strand.
CTTCATGGGAGGACTTGATGAAAACCCAAATTGAGTTTCAAAGAGAATTTCACTGCCACTATTCAGAATTTAACAACCCAAATTGACCAGTTGACAACCACTGTTAATGAACTGAGATGTCAAGAGTCAGGCCAACTCTTTTCCCAAACAATTCCCAACTCCCTGCATTCTAATTGTCATATTGATTTACATGCAGACTTAGTTGAGGAAACTCATGATGAGTTGTGTGCTGAATTTCCTGATTTAATTGATTTTGATGATTCTATCAATTGTAACTCATGTGTTGATCATGATGGTGATATAAAATGTGTTGTGTGTGCTGAAATTTCTGCATATTTGAAAACTAATGATTCTGTTTACGCAGGATCTAATGATATAGAAGGGTCTATTAATAATGTAGTTGCAGAATCTGAAACATATAGGGAGGTGGAGTTGAAGGCCATTGAGGAATTTTCAAAGAAAGAGGAAAGTCAGCAGATGCTAGTAACTACTGAAGTGGATTTTGTTTTTAGGCCATGGTCCAGCATTATCAATGAAAGCAGGATTGCAAAATTACACGTATTGCATGCCATTGGTGAAGGCAAGGAAGACCAATGGGACCCCAATGTGAACCCTCATGCTTCAAGCTTAACTTGGTCATTACACTTCAACCAATGGGACCCTAGTGAAAGCTATCATGTTGTGTCAACCATAACTTGGTCATTACGTTTCAACCAATGGGATCCTGGTGGAGTCTTTTCACCAACCTCACTTAATAAGACCAATGGACACCATCTCAAGCCAAAAAATGTGGAAGTGAAAGTGATGGGCTTTTACCATCCACATTATAAAGATCACTAAGAAGTGTCCCAATGTCGAGCTAATGACGTTAAATAAGCGCTTATTGGGAGGCAACCCAACTAGATTTGTTTTCAAGATCTTTGGGGATGGTTTTTGCAATCTAAGAAGATAAAAACATACTTCACTTTAAATGGCTGAGTAAGGAGTCAGTAAGTTATATCTTATTGACTCTTGAGACGCATTCTTGTGGCCTGGTACATCATGAACTTCTTAATTGTGGAATCTCTTCAGAGATGAATAGAAGTGTTACAGTCTTGGGAATCTGACTCTAAAAGACCCGCATTTCCTCTTTAATTTTATATTATTCCAGTCATTTTATTTTGGTCTTACATTTTACTCATTTGTTTTGTGAGTTTTCAGGTTCTGTTGCAGCTTTGATTCTTACGCATATTTTCTGCTTGCCATTATCTCGCCCCTCATCAGGTTGTGTTGCTCTTTTCTTTCCGTTTTATTTATCACTTTCACATTGAGGACAATGTTTATATTAAGTGTGGGGGAGAGATTTTAGCATGTTTCTTTTTTGTTAAAAAAAAATAAAAAAAAAAGGTTCATTGCATGATTGAATAACTCTTCTCCCTTCTTGAACTGATATGCTTGGTGATGGATGATTGAATTGATGAATTGAGTTTGATGGATGCATACCTTGTGAGATTTTGAGCCTAATGGATGGATTCAACATTTATGTCATTCTCTTCTTTCTTGTGTGATTTTCACTCATGTTAGTGATCACTCTAGAACTTGCTTTGATTCTTTTTGAGGCTACATTTCACTTGCATGCATGAACATGATTGAGGCCCTCTTTCTTAATTAGCTAGTTTAACCAAATAGCTAACCTTGTTTTCAATATGACATCAAGCACTCTTTTGACTTCTTGAAAATTCTCTGATTCCTACCAACCTTGTATATTTTCCTTTACTTAACCCCTTTGAGCTTATTTGACCATTCCTTGTTTCTAGCTCATTATGTGCCTTAAATGAAAAAATCATGTTCTTACTTTACCTTAGGGAATAAAAGAACATTAGCTTGGTTAATGGATGAGTTTTTGAACAAGTGTGGGGGTGTGTGTACAAAATGGTTGTTGAAAAAGGAAAGAGTGCCTAAAAAAAAAGGAAAAAATGTATGTATATAGTTATGTTCATATATATAAAAAAGAAGAAGAAAAGGATTGGGAAATGAATATGTAAAGGGATATACATTAGAGTTGGGATGAACTTTTATGCTTATTATTTGAACTCAGCTCTCATTTGCTTTTATTCTCTTGGGTATTTATCTTCTCATATCCATTTTATCCTCTTTTGTTACCTTGACCTCACTACAACCTTGAATAAAGTCCTCATGATTTGTGTGTGCATGTGTTTTGAGTAGTGGAGAAGTAGAAGATAAGCAAGCTTATGGTAGTGCAATTTTCATGGGTTGAAATGAGTGAAATACCTACCTTTTAAACACTTGAGAGATTGAGAGGGAATCTTGTAAAGATCTATCATTCTCGATTCATGTTGAAGATACCTTGCTTGTTGGTTTGAGATGTGGAGAATTGTTAACTCATGAATGTTTTGATCCCTTGAACCTTTGGTTGTTCTTCTTGATTGTAAAATTTTAGGCTCTTGAGTGTCGTTGGAATTTAAATTTTTGTTAATCTCTTATGTCCTTGTTTTGGTCTTGAGTTTTGCCCAGGAGTGCAAAAAGCTAAGTGTGGGGGAATTTGATAATCACATATTTTATTCATTAAGAAACCCTTATGTTTAATCATTTACACTCTCCATATTCTTAATTGATTGAGTTTGGTATGATTTTGTGAGTTTGAGCTCAAATTGGTCCTAATTGAATATTTTCAGCATTATTGAGATTTGACACTATTTCTGTATTTTGGCCATAACTTGAGTTCCTAATATCTGATAAACATGAATTTTACCTTGTAGGAAAGCTAAGAGGAAGCTCTACAACTTTGATGCAGAGCTCGAAGTCCCAAACAGATGTCTAAAGGACCTAAATTTACATGGAAGTCAGAATACGGGTTCTGTCACTAGAATCCGAACGGGTGCACTCATAAAATCATATCTCAAGATGTAATAATGGAGATGGGCTGAAATGTGGATAGTTGATAGTCAAGATCCAAATAAACAACTTTTATGAAGAACACTTTTTAAAAAAATGAAGTCTAGTAGGTCAGTTTGAGCTTGCAAGTCGGAACAGAGGTGCTGAAGTTGGGTTTGAGCAACCTACGGTATTTGGGACATATCTTGGGCTGAAGGAAGCCAAATTGGACGAACCAAATATGCATTTTATAGCCAAGACAAAGATCTACAACTTTCATGAAGAGTACTTTTCATGGATCTGAAGTATAGTTGGTCGTTTTTGGCTTCCAAGTCAGACACGAAATTTTCGTCCTCAACCACCCACTCATCCATCCACTAATCCACTCATCCACTAATCCACCCACTCATCCACTCATCCACTAATCCAACCACTCAACCACTCCACCCACTCATCCACTAATCCACCCACTCATCCATCCACTCACCCATTCATCTCCATAATTTCCCACTCACCAAAAGTCCTTTGGCATTTTCCACTCAACCAACCCACTCAACCATTCCACTCACTCATCCACTAAACCAACCCACTCAACCACTCCACTCAAACACTCCACTCACTCACCCACTCATCCACCCACTCCCCTTTGTCATTTTGTTACCCTAGACTTCTATAAAAGGCACCATTGGTTATCATGAATAAGTGGTATTCTCCTTCATTTCTCTCATAGTTTCTTCTTGTTTCTTCATAGTTTCTCATAGCTTTTGTATATTTTGATGCTCCCCTTCATGGTAATGGAGGGCTAAGCTACTTTTGGTCAATTTAGAACTCTTGAAGAGATTGTGGTTTGGATTCTTGAGATCTTGGTTATATATTGTATTTGATTTGTAATTGAATTCCTCTTTTCTTCTTCTTGATCTTGAATGCATGAATGATGATTCTATTTATGTTGATCTGATTTGATCTTGGTTTAAGATTGAGATTTGTGATGAAACTTAGAACTGATTGATCTAAATTAATCACAAAATTGAAAAGGTTAGGTTACTCATTTGTGCCTAAGTTAATTGAATTCGGTACTTGAAATTAACATAGATCTTCATGAATGTTGTGATTGCGGATTTGTGATTATCACTTGTTAATTAAATTCTAGACAATCGTCTAGTATGAATTCTGGATTTGATGCAGAGATCTCGGTTAGATCCAAATTAACAATTCAATTGCGCTTCAAGTGTTCTATGAAGGGTCTATGATTGAATCCACCCAATCTTGGATAGGTTTCTAAATTGACTGCTCTTTAATTGTTATTTCTTCCTTTAATTTTGTTAAGTGCGATCTTAAACTATCTAACCCCCCTTTGCTAACTTTCACTTGATTTGATTAAATTGCATCTACAATCCTCGTGGAGATGATCCGGTGTTGTCACTGTGCTACAAGCTTAGGTAATAACTTTGGTTATAATTTTGACTGAGTTCGGCGCTCGTCACGGCCAAAGTGCTATAATCAATATTTTTCACGTGCACATCAGGCATTGTACAGACAGTCCACGCTCGATCACGACATAGGACAGTGTCTGGTCCGGATCGTCGGTGCGTTTGCATCGGTTTGCCCCACGGCACAGAGGAGCTCTAAACTGTCTATGTGAGGGACTTGCACCCCGACGCCCCCAAGGTCATAACACGACCCACACTAGTCTATTCGCACCCGCACCAAGGTGTGTTCAATCTCCTAGGCAACTTAGCCTTACAACAGTCCACAAGATATCCACAATGCATAAAACTCTATGCATGAACATGTATGATCAACATCACATACTATTCCATAATATGCCATAATTGGCTCAAATAAGCGTTAATACAACGTTGGTCACTCATATGGACCCACAATATCATAATATTGAAATCAAATAAGGTAATACATTTTTAAGGTTCATTATGCATTCTTATTCAAGATTTGCCATTCTCAACATTGTCCAACCATGTATGTTCATCAATAATGCATTCAACATAAGCATTGCCTCAATGGCACGTCATCATTTCTTATCTCATTGAATACTGAATCAATAACTGCATAACCCACATAGGGAATCACACTTGCATTAATAACTCTCACTAGGAATATATGTTCCTACATACCACAATTTCCATGTCATGGATCCAAGAATTCCATTTTCAAAATCATTTCTTCTCTATTGGTATGAATACATATTCCTATCGCATTTAAGTAAAGTAAAATCCTTGAATCCAGAGTTTTTAGGTTATGTTTGAGTTACAAAGGACAAGGAACCATAAATCCAATCATTTCCAGCTCAAAAATCTCATTTTTGGGTCTTGGTAATCGATTACATCACCTTGGTAATCGATTACCAACGTAACAGAATCTCTGTAATCGATTACAATCTCATTGTAATCGATTACATGATTCCCAGAACCACGATTCGTAACTTCAAGGTCTTGGTAATCGATTACGTAGACGTGGTAATCGATTACCAATTGGACAGAACCTCCGTAATCGATTACCCACAAGTTGTAATCGATTACGTGATTCCCAGAAGCACCATTTCGTAACATCATAAGCTTGGTAATCGATTACACCATTCTTGTAATCGATTACAAGCTAGACAGAATCTCTGTAATCAATTACACACAAGATGTAATCGATTACCAGATTTCCGGAATCACGATTTCGTACCCTTAAGAGCTTGGTAATCGATTACAAGCCTCGTGTAATCGATTACCACGCGTAAACTTGCAGAAAAGAGAGTTCTCAAGGTCCTCTAACTCAAACCAAACCAAACCAATCCTTATTATATTTAATCATCAAGATACTCAAATATACCTTCAAATCATGCAAGAGGCATCAATAAATCATACAAACCCAACAAAATGCACTATCATCAAGAACAACATAAAAATGAGAGAACTTTATACATGGATTCAGAAATCAATAACAACACATACAAGACATTCTCTTACTACCAAGATTAGTTGAAGAGGATCATCTCCCTCTTACCTATTTGGAAGACAACACAAGGTGTTACCTCTTCTTGCCCTAGATTTTTGTTTTCCCTTCAAGAAGAACACCAATGTGAGTGATTTCCATAATGTTCACTCAACCCATAGAAAAATGAGTTCTTGATCACATAAGTGACCAAGAAAAATGAAAATGAGAAGAAAGTGAAAGAAAGGTTAAGACTTTACCTCCAAGCTTAAAGCTTTAGCTTCAATGGTGAAAAATGGAGGAAGAAGAAGAAGAAGAAGAACCAAGGATGGCCACAAGGAAGATGGTCTTAGAATGATGGAAGAAAGCTAGATGTGGAAGTGGGGAAGAAAAGAAATGAAGATGGTGAATGGTGAGGGTGTACGGTGGTGAAGCAAGAAGAAGAAGAGAAGAGAAAAAGAAGAAGAAAATGTGATTATTAGCTCCCAAAAAGGGGCCTCTGCCGTGTAGAAGAATGGAGGGAGGGAAGAGAGAAAAATGGGAAATGGGTGGAAATTTCCTAGAAGCTTCCCAATGAGTTTTTGAATTAATTTAACTTCTATTTTGAAAATAAGGTTAAAGGAGCTTGACACAGGGTAGATTTTTGAATAGTGTGGTAAGATTTTTATTTCATGTTATTATTTATTGGACAATAGCTATAGTTGGCAGGAGTCAGTATTAGCAAATCTGACAGATCAATTCTTCGCATTGTTTTATTATTCCATCTGTTAAAAATTTCTCGAAGGACGTGAAGTCTTGTAAACTGTGTCCGGCCTCGGGTTTAGTAAGATCCCCCGTCGACGTTTCCATAGTTCAAGGTTCTCGGAAAAAATATTTCATTTCCCCGGTTCGGCTCGGTGTGTGCGCAAAACGAGAAATATATTAAAATATTCGTCGGTTCTGAAAAATTCTGAAAGAATTCACATAAATCACAAATATTAGAAAATGACTATTCGTAATAAAATTTTCCAACTTTGGGAGCGTTACAGTCATTCTGCCAATTCTGCTCGTGCTCGTAGAACGAGAAACAATATTAAAATATTCCGCGTTCTCAGAAAAATCCAGAAAAATTCCTAAAAATTCAAAATATTGTAAAACGATCATTTATCCTGAAATTATAAATTTTTGGGATGTTACAGTTGCTCGATTTGGTTTGTTCTTCTTCTGTTTCATTTCTTTAATTCTCTTTCACACTTTCTTTTGTCTTTGTGTGCTGGACAAAATTGAAGAAAAACAAAAAAAAAAGGAAAATGAGAAAAAGGGAGAGGGACTATGAGACAACAAATAGAGAAAGAAGATAGAAGAATGAAGGAGGCCAACCAAGAAAGAACATGAGCAAGGAGCCGTGGAAATGAGGTAGGGGGTTCTTTGATACTTTTTGTTCATCTTTCTCATTGATTTTTAGTTTTGAAATCTGATTTATAGAACTACATAGCTCACGGCCAAGGCTAAACTAGAAATGAGGTTTTTATTTTTTATATTGTGATCCTATTTATTTTATCTGGTTTTGATCCTAATTTTGTTTCCTTGAGATTTGTGAACTAAAGCTTGTGAAATTAGTTTATGCTTGAGGCTCTAATCTCACGGCTGAGTTAGGTTAGGAGTAGAATTTGATTTGTTCATTTACATTTTAATTAGATTTATGTTGAAGTTGTGTGTTGACTGGTCACAATTGGACTTTGTGTGTTGGCTTTGTATGTTAGTTAGTCACAAATGGACTTTGTGTGTTGGCTGTGTATTGGCTGGTCACAAATGGAATAAAGAGAAAAGAGAGAGCTTCTTGTTATTTCTATGCATTAACTTGTGACTTTAAATTGGTTCTTTATTTTGATGAGATTTTGTATGAGAAAATTATGAGATTCTTGTTGTTTTAGGGCTATGAAGGTCACGACTAACACCAACTGAACAAATGGTGTTTTGATTCATTTTGTGCCTTTGTTTTTGCCATTCTCTAGTTCTATTTCTCTAATGAGTTTTTGAGTCAAAGTATGATATAATGTTTGTATTTTGTTGTATTATGTCTCACGGCCATGTGGGACATTAGAGGTGATAATATTCTTTTGTTTGTTGATGTTTGTATTGAAGTTGTGATGTGGGAAATGATAAGAAAGATAAGATTTCATTATGTTATTTGGGCTAAATTGTTGTGGCAACTTGCTACCCTGTTTTTGAATTGAAATCGTGATGTTTTCATGCTTGAAATGGATGGTTTGTATGGCTGGATTTATGGTGGTAAATTGATGCCCAAAGTTGTTTGAAATTTTGTTACCTCTAGTATGAGAAGTTGTGACTTAAAAATGGTTGTATTGGCTTGGGTAGTATGCTACCTATTTGTGTGCAAAGTATTGATATTGGAGTTGAAATATGACATGATTTTTTTATGTTAAATTAATGGCATTTTGAGTTGAACATCATAGTTGTACTGGTTCTGATTTAAGCAGAAATTGTGATGATATTATGCTTAAGTTTGTGATGGAAATTAAGGTTGGAATTATGAGGTAAAAGGAGGGCTGGATGTTGCTTTAATTATAGTTGTATTTAATGGTTGTTGTACTTGAGTTGAAGCATTGGACGTTTGATTTTACACTATTGAGTGTCACGACCACTCATTGTAAAGATATATTGTTGTTGTATCTTGTCTGTATGTGATGTTTTGCTAGCTATTTGTTAAGGCAATATACTGCCCAAATTAAACCAATATTTTGTTACTTTAAATGTGTAAAATAATGACTTAAAATGGTTTGAAGTGTTAAGACAGAAGGTTACCTTTTTGCAATAGGACATATGTTGAAACTGTGCCTGATAAGGTGGCTTAAAAAGTAATTAAAACTCAAAGTTGAAGTTTGCCCTATTTTTGCCATAATTAAGAATATATGAGTTATGGTTAAATAACAATTTATGATTATAATGTAAAGGATAAATTACATATTGATTATCATGCATATTATTGAACTAAGAGAATGGTATTTGATTGTTGATTGAGAAATGATTTCTATGATGATATTGAGTTATGACTTGAAGAATTTTCTGAAATGAGATTTTATCGATAAAATTTTTATGTTAAGGATATATTTTACTTACTTGAAAATACAAAAACCACTGTTATGACTTATATTTAAGGATTTGATTCATGATGTAAATTTTAATAATATGAATGATTTTTTTTTACAAAGAGAAAATGAACTGACTATTTCGGAAAGAGGAAGGATTTGTTTTGGATTTTAGCCACCTTTCTATAAAGATAACAAATACTTTATAACGAACTTTTCTGCAAAATAGCTGGAATTGTTGTGTTGACACTTTTAATTAAATTACTAAAGTTTTTCATAATTCTCACCCCCTACATCTATGTTTTCCGCAATGATTCCAGGAAAGTCCAACAGCAAATAAGCAAACTGAAGATAGATAGAGCATATATGTTTACAAGAGATAATTAGTTTCTTTAGTTTAAGGTTTAATGATATGGTATAATATGTAATATTCGGTGATGTATAATTTAATTATAAGTATTTTCATTTATTTTGGAATGAATGCTTCCGCTAAAGGCTTATATATTATATCTTATTAAAGTGTTTTATTTAAAAATTTTGATATTCATAAGTAATATACCAAATTTCTAATTACTAATGCGTAATCGGATACGTTATTAGTGTTAGTAACTTGGGATGTTACATTGCCTATGCATCTAGGCAGTGGTGACCACATTTGGAAAACTACCCTACCAATGATCTGGAGTTAGTCACAATGGTGTTTTCCCTAAAGGCTTGGAGGAATCTAATTTGAAATGTTCAGTGATCATAAGAGTTTGAAGTACTTATTTGATCAGAAGAAGTTGAATATGAGACAATGAAGATTGATAGAGTTTTTGAATGACTATGACTTTGAGTTAAAGTATCATTCGGGTAAGGCCAATGTGGTGGTTGATGCACTAAGTAGGAAATCCCTACATGTGTCTCGAATGATGATCTAGGAGAGTGAACTTCTTGAGAGCTTTAGAGACTTGAGCCTTGCAGTGACTATATTATCACGTAGCCTCAGGGTGAGTAAATTGAATATAGTGAATGACTTGAGGGCTCAGATCATAGAATCTTAAAGGGAGGATGAGACTCTTAGGGATGTAAGTGTGCAGATCTTCTTAAACAAACCCGATGAGTCTATATTTATAGCCTTATATTTGATAAATTGTGGTGATTTACTTATAATTATTGGTGAATTTTAGATGGATCCTTATCCTTATCTTCGTTTTTGCAAATTAAGAGAGATTTAACACATTTAAAGTGAAAGCAGACAAAGATGTCATGTTTTCAGAGCAAAAGAGGACCATTTTAGCTTAGACAGTGCCCTGTGTCAACTCAGAAGTGATTTAAGACTTAGACACAACCCTGTCTAACTTAATTGAAGCTTCTGACTTAGAGACACAGTTGTGTCTCTTGGTCACACAGTCGTGTCTCACTTAAAATGCATAACGGTGTTTTCATGCTCACACGGCCGTGTCGTGTGATCACATGGCCGAGTGAGCCTTCCTGACGTGAAAATTAAGCTATTTTGCCCCCAAATCATTATTAATAGAGCAAATCCCTAAACCTAAAGGAACTTTTTAGTAGAGACTTATGTGACGACAGGTTTTGAGAGGCATAAACAAGGATTGGAGGCTAGGGCTGGGAAGACAAGGATCAAGAGTAATTGAAGTTCAATCATTGAAGACATCTTTTTTTCTTCTCTTCTCCATCTTTTCTTTTTAATTTTATTCTTTCCAATTCTCCAAAGATAGAATCATGGTTGTTTCTTTGACTATTGTTCTTGTTTATGCAACATTTGCCATGTGTGGTTAAATCCCTTTTTCTAGGATTAAGATGAAACTCTCTTTTTTTCTATGTTTATTTGTTAATTTGATTCTTTATTAATGGAAATTATTGTTTTTGATTCATTCTTAGTATGCCTAATGCTTGTGGCATGTTGCCGGCCATATTTACATTATCTTAGACTTTAGGTGAAGGATCGAAAGATGAAATCTAATTGCTAGATAATCTAAGAATTGAACTTAGGAATTGAGACCTAGACATAGGCTTAAATCCTTTGAGGGGTAAACAATTGTCATAAAACTTAATGGGTTGAAACTTGGATTAATTGCCATGAAAATAAGATTGATGAAGTTTTAGCACGTTTTTAGTGCTAAGAAATTAGGCTTTAAATAATTTAGGACAAATCACCTTCAAGAACATAATTGAACATTAACAAAGATAGGATTACAATTTATCATAGGAGGTAGCGTAGTGGATTCCTAGGTTTTTGACTAATGTGCCCCCAGTGGCAAAATTATTTACTAAATTGCCATCATTTCCAAACTATTTATCAAAATGCCCCTATTTTGGCCACGTTGGAATTTTTTATTATTTTTCGTTCCACGTAGGATGCGCTAAAGGAGATGGCGCATCCAACTAGGATACGCCAATACGCCACACGTGTTGGTGTATCCACGTGGGATGCGCCAAGCGTGTTGGCGTATCCTAGTTGGATGCGCCAGTGTTGGCGTCTCCCACGTGGGAAAAAAAATAAAAAAAAATACTACGTGACATGTGCAGGATAGCGTATCCATGTAAAAAACGTCATGTAGGATGGCGTATCCACGCTACGTGAACAAAAAAAATTAAAAAAAAATATCACGTTAGGTGTGCTTCTAGGGCATTTAACCCATTTCACGTGGATCTCGCACTCCTCCCAAAGGCACATACATTTCACATGCCTATTTGAGAGTGCACTATAACCTTAGAAGACATCAATATTTATAGGCCAAGTGTTTGCTTTTGATCCGAAAATAGTCGATGTGGGACTTTGGTATTAATAAGGCAAAGCAACTAAGTAAGGCAATAATATACTTTTATTCGATGTGGGACTTTGGTAAATGAAACAAATATCTTATTTACACACCTAAAACCATTTTTTTACTTTCTTAGTTACTCATACCGAATTGTATGGTTAAAGTTCTAAAGATTTAACAAATTTTAAGACATTAATTTCTCGAAGCATGCTGTTCTTAGCAAGTGCTAGAGGCTTATCCTTATAAGCACCTTTATGTTTTACTAATTAATATTAATGAAAATAGGCTAAAGTTTTGGGTGATTACGCCTAACTTTTTTGCTTATAGTAATGTATATATAAGTATAATATATAATTAGTAAATTGCTTAAGTTGATAAAGATGTTTGATGGATGAGTTGTCCTCCTAACTTATTAATAATTTACGCAAAATCATGCATTCAAAATTTGCAAAAATATAGTTAAAAAACTTCAATACGTTTGAGAATGCCCCTGTGTGAGTCCATCAAATCAAAACATTAACTCCTTTCCATTGTTCCATATCTAATGGAGTCTAGTTTTAGAATTTTGCATCATGATCCGCATCTAGTATGAATCCATTTTTCAACCACATTATTGAAGCTTCATATTCCTATAACCTAAAATAATTGGACAAAGTTATTAAGCTAACTAATCAAACAATTATCAAAAGGCTCATATTTCCATTGTAACTAAGATATAGAAACTGAAATTTCATATCCATCCTTAGTGTAGAAAGAAAACGTTTGCAGCCATGTTCCCTATGATGGATATCTCGACCCTCATCACTTTTGCTAGAAGCCGCTGCCTATCTTCAGGGCATAACTCTAGTCGAACACCCTACAATCAAACAATTAATAATTAATTTGTGTAAGAACATATGACAATTTTAATTTGTGTAAGTAAATATGGGTATTCCTATGACCGAAACTGCTGATGGTCATTCATTATGATAACGTAAGAATCTTAAGGGGGCGAGAAAGGTATTGTGGTGAGTTGCACAGCATGCTAAGAACAGGTGCTTATAAGGATAAGCCTCTAGCACTTGCTAAGAACAACATACTCTGAGAAAGTAATGTCTTAAAATTTGTTAAATCTTTAGAACTTTAACCATACAATCCAGTATGAGTAACTAAGAAAGTAAAAAAATGATTTTAGGTGTGTAAATAAGATGTTTGTTTTATTTACTAAAGTCCCACATCGAATAAAAGTACATTGTTGCCTTACTTAGTTGCTTTGCCTTGTTAATACCAAAGTCCCACATCGACTACTTTCGGATCAGAAGCAAACACTTGACCTATAAATATTGATGTCTTCCAAGGTTATAGTGCACTTTCAAATAGGCATGTGAAATGTATGTCCCTTTGGGAGGAGTGCGAGATCCACGTAAAATGCATTAAGTGCCCTTGAAGCACACCCAACGTGATATTTTTTTAATTTTTTTTGCCCACATGGCGTGGATACGCCATCCTGCACATGCCACGTAGTATTTTTTTTTCCATGTGGGAGGCGCCAACACCGTTGGCGCATCCAACTAGGATACGCCAACATGTGTGGCGCATCCTACGTGGATACGCCATCGCGTGGGGCGTATCCGAAGGATACGCCAAATGTGTTGGTGTATCCACGTGGGATACGCCAAACGTGTTAGCGTATCCTAGTTGGATGCGCCATCTCCTTTGGCGCATCCTACGTGGAGCGAAAAATAATAAAAAATTCTAACGTGGCCAAAACAGGGGCATTTTGATAAATAGTTTGGAAATGATGACAATTTAGTAAATAATTTTGCCACTGGGGGCACATTGGTCAAAAACCCGTGAATTCCTAGTCCTAAGCCTTTAAACCGTAATTGAATCTTAATTTTTCTAGATTAAATTGCTTACTTAATTGCTTTGAGTTTTGTTTTGATATTAATTTAGCTTTCACTATTGTTTTTATTCGCTTAAATAATCAACATCGTCGTAAGAGTTAGTAATCAATCGATCCTCATAAGAACGATCTTTATTTTACTACTTGTATGATCCGTGCGCTTGCGGAAGATTCACAACAAGTTTTTGGCATGATCTATCGATTATTTCTATATCATAAATGTCTTATGTTTGATCTAATTGGACTCTATATATGCTTAATTGTTAACATTTAGCTAAGTTTCTAAATATGAAGCTTAATCGGATCCTTTTGTGAAACTATGCTTAAGTGTGATTATAAGCGCTCATAATTGAATTGTGCTTTTCAGGAGATCTTTAAGTGATGGAGTCCATTAGTGTCAAACTAAGCTTGCTATCCAATTGAGGAAGAAACTAAAGACTCAAGGAGATCAACATCACCTCTAGAGTAAGGAGAGAAGATCATATGTGAAGAATCGGGGATGAACATGAAGAAATCAAGTGACATGGTCCGTGTCCTTTATCTGGCACCTCAATTGGACCAAGTTGTGATCATGACTGAAGACACAGCGACACTGGGGGGCTCGTGTCCTTCTCTGCCTGCTCAATCCCATGAAAATTATGAATGATGAGCTATGGGCTCAAATGTATAAATAGGATTGCTTAGGGTTCCAAAAGGGATTCGTCTAGACTCTAAGCCGCCAAGCAATTGAAGAGAATTCAAAGAACAAGAGAGAGAGAGAGATTCGATCAAAGATTGGAGATTCGGGTTCAACCCATCGGAGATCAATCATCCTCGATCATTGAAAACTAGTTTGATCTTCAGTTTTCTTTCGCACTTATATTCTTGATGATGTCTTTCTTTCGTTTTTCTTTTGATTTTGAATTCGCCATGCGTGGCTAAGTTTCTTATTCGGTTAAGGGAAGATGAAATCCTAGTTTTGATCTTGTGACACCTACATAGTTCTTTATATCAATACAATTATATTTTTTTCATATGTTTCTTATCTTAATTTAATATAAAGGTTTTTATATTCTTTGCCATTTTCAAAAGTGGTAAAACTAGGATTACTATGCGCGGTTGTGGTGGTAAGACTAGTAAGACATATGATCTAAGCAATTCAATCTCGGTGTGTGATTGGACCTTAGCGTGATTGGTTTTCTAAATCTTAATGCAATCATTAGGTAGGTGTAAGAGCGGTTGCTTTATAGGTAACTAATGATTAGAGATTAATTTGAGCGGTTGCTATATTAACTAAAACTTAAGCAAAACAGAGAATTAATCTCACAATCGCATAAGAACATAATTGATCATATTGGGATAAAGGATAAGTAGGTTAGCATTATCATATAAATCTAGTGGTGGATTCCATCTCTTAACCAATACCTTTAAATTAATAATTCAAATCGTGTTTACTATTATTGCTTTAGATTTAATTTCTATTCTTAGTTTTAACAAACAAAATTCCCTTTTATTGTTTATTGTTCTTCAGAGTTTAAATTAGGAATCAGTTTATAGTGTTAATCGAATTAGTTCTCTGTGAATCGACCCTTACTAACTACAACTGGTTATAAGATTTTTTATATTTTTGGTGGGACTTGACAACTGATTTTGATCTTTTTTTTGTTCATAATCCACACAACACCAAATTTTGGCGTCGTTGCTGGGGAACTAATTTTATGATTGCGCTATTAATTTGTTTCCTATTTTTTACGTTATTTTTGTTCCAATTTTTAATTACTTTAATTAGTTCTTTATGACTTTTTGCAGGTGTTTATGTCTATTGAAGGATTTGACGAGAAATTGAGGAATTTGAGGCACTACATTGATCAAGTCAACTCACATCCTCAATTTCACTTCCATCCATCTAATTTCCAATTCACACATGCTGACATTGAAGCTGCCCACCATATAGATCTATCAAGTTCTGAGACATTTGAAGAGGAGGCGATGGCAGAGTCTACTCTAAGGGCGTTGGGTGCTCCAGACTTGGACCAACAGCCTCTGTGCATAGAGATTCTAGAAAATGAGGAGGGATTTGAGTTGAAGTTTGGCCTAATCTATCTTTTGTCATCTTTCAATGGATTAGCCGGGGAGGACCCCAACAAGCATTTGAAGGAGATCTATGTGGTGTGTTCTAGCATGAAGCCCATGGGAATTCCAGTTGAACAAGTCAAGCTAAGAGCTTTCCATTCTCACTAAAAGATTCTTCAAAGGAGTGGTTATACTACTTGCCACCTGGATCTATCCAATCATGGCAGGACATGACTCAAGCTTTCCTGGATAGATACTTCCCTGCCTCAAAGGCTGCAACCATCAAAAAATAAATTTCGGCATACAATAAAGGCATAGGGAGTCACTTCATGAATACTGCGAGAGGTTTAAGAGATTATGTGCTAGCTGCCCTCAACATCAATTTAGTGAGTAACTTTGGATTCAATATTTCTATGAGGGTTTGTTAGTGATGGACCATAACATGATTGATACTGCTAGTGGAGGAGCTTTGGTTGATAAGACTCCTCAAGAGGTTAGGAACTTGATATCAAGAATGGTTGCAAACACTCAATAATTTTTCACCAGGAATGACACTGGAGTGAGAGCCGTTAAAGAGGTAGAAACGACTAGTTTGCAACAACAAATGACCAAGTTGACTACCATGGTTCAACAACTGATGGATAATGGGAAAACATTGGTAAATGCTTGTAGGATTTGTTGCTCTTCTGGACATCCCACTAATGTGTCCCACTCTACAAGAGGACACAAATGAGGAGGTAAAGACAATATGTGGATATTCTAGACCTTCCAAAAACTACAACCCCTACTCTAATACGTATAATTTGGGGTGGAGGGATCGCCCTAACTTGAGCTATGGAAAGCAGTCCCAAAATCAACCTCCAGCCTATGGACCTTCAGGATTTCAACAAAGGCAAACATCTTTCCCTCAAAGACAACAACAAGCTCAAGCTCCTAAGCAATCTGAGCCCTCACTGGAGGAGTTAATGCAACAAATGGCCACTAGTAACATTCAATTTCAACAAGAAACAAGGGCCACTATCAATAACCTGCTAAACCAAGTAGGGCAGTTTAGCCACATAACTCAACAAGGTTCAAAGCTAACTTTCTGGGAGACTTCCCTCACAATCAGAAGTGAAACCGAAGGAAAATGCTAATTCTATCACATTGCGAAGTGGGAAAATGTTAGATGAACCTACATCTTCTCCACAAGTCACTAAAGAGAAAGATCAAGAGCCTAATGAGGTAAATGAGGAGGGACAAAGCTCTAAGGCCCCTAAGGTAAGTACTCGTGAACCCCTTCCTAAGTATGTCACTAAGGTCATTCCCTAGTAGGTTGGTTAAGAATAAGAAAGATGAAGTAGATAAAGAGATCTTAAAGGCCTTTAGGAGAGTGGAAGTTAACATTCCTTTGTTAGATGCCATTAAGTAAGTGCCTAGGTATGCCAAGTTTTTAAAGGAATTATGCACTAACAAAAGAAAGTTAAAAGGTAATGAGAAGGTCCAAGTGGGAGAGAATGTATCAACTGTAATTAAAAAGAAACTCCTAACTAAGTGTAAGGACCCTAACACATTCACCATACCATGCACTATAGGTAACACAAGGTTTGAGAGGGCAATGCTAGATTTAGTTGTATCCATAAATGTCATGCTTTACTCCATTTATGCATCTTTATATCTAGGTCCTTTAAAGCCAGCTGATGTTATAATTCAACTGGCAGATAGATCTAACGCATACCCAAAGGGGTTTGTTGAGGATGTGTTAGTGCAGGTGAATGAACTAGTATTTCCAGCAGATTTCTATGTGCTGGACATGGAGGAGGATAAATCCCCCAACTCTGCTCCTATTTTGTTGGGGAGACCATTCTTGAAGACTTCATAGACAAAGATTGATGTGCACTCAGGGATGTTGACCTTGGAATTTGATAGGGAGATAATCAGATTCAACATTTTTGAAGCTATAAGATACCCGAGTGATGTGCACTCTACCTATTTGATTGATTCCCTTGATGCTTTTGATTCTTTAATTTCTATAGCTTTTGAGTCTAATCATTTTAATGCTCTTGATACAGTATTGACTCATGGCTTAGATTTACAAGAAGAGAATAGGGATGATGAAGGAGAGTCATGGAGTGAAGACATTCATGATGTTGTAGCAGCCTTGCATGAGCACTCTTCCACTTCAGAAGGACATGAGGTTTCTTATGTTGAGCTACCAGTTACTAATGATGCACTTAAACTTTCTGTTGTGCAGGCACTAAAGTTGGAATTGAAGGAATTACCTGATCATGTCAAATATATATTTTTGGGAGAAAAGAAAACACTTCCAGTGATAATTGCTAAGTCACTCACCCAAGAACAAGAGGAGAAATTGGTATTTGTATTGAAGAAGCATAAGACGACCATTGGTTGGACTATAGCAGACATCAAGGGCATTAGCCCTTCCATTTGCATGTACAGAATCTTAATGGAGGAGGGGGCAAAGCTAGTGACAGATCCCAAGAGGATGTTGAATCCTCCTATGATGGAGGTTGTGAAGAAGGAGATACTAAAGCTCCTGAGTGTGGGGGTGATCTACCCTATTTGTGACAGCAAGTGGGTAATCCCGATCCAAGTAATACTAAAGAAATCTAGAATTACTGTGGTAAGAAATACTGAAAATGAGCTTATTCCCGCTCAGCTACAAATAGGGTGGCGTTGTAACACCCTCCTTAGGCATTACATTTAAGACTTCAAATTTACCAAACTAGAACTAAGTTGTAAAAGATTTAATATTGTAGTATACGATTTTCAAAATTTTTTTTAAGGATAACATAATTAAATAAAATAAAAGAATACAAGTTATAATAACTAAATAATATACATCATATGTACATCAAACTTTAGTACTTCAAAACATATATACAGACACTAAAATAAAACATAAATTGTTCTAACATCATACATCTAACTAGAGGAATCCTCAGCCAGATCTTCCTCTGTCTCCTCAGACAACAAAAACCCCGGGTTGTAACACCCACCGTAGGGTATCACATTTTTCGACTAATTATTATTAAACTAAACCCAAGTTGTGAATAATTTATTCTTATTTAATATAATAATACGAGTTATAAAGTTTCTTTTTTACTTATAATGTAAACTTACTCTTATATCAAAATAGACAACATTACTGAATAATATACATCATGTACATAATATAAGTTAGTGATAAACTTTAATACATAAGACTGAAGTTCTCAAAATAAATATATACAACTACTACTGTAACTATAGACTGGCCCAAGTTCATGCCTAGGGAGTTGGGTCCTCAGATGGATCCTCCTCCTCCTCAGATTCCTCATTAGTCAAATCCCTTAGATGGGGTAAGACTGGACGAAAAGGAGTCCGAGCGGATGAGACCTCGGAGTCCTCCCTCTGGGTATAATAGATATCACTCCAGAGATCTCTAAGAGGCATGTTAAACTCTAAACATAACCTAACAATAAAAGTAAAAATAGCGACCTCCTACTGGGTCCTGCTAATAAACATAGACGAATATCCTCGGTATGTCACATGCTCCGCTTCCCGATTGAAGTTCCATGCACTACTATCATCATTAAATTATACTCTTACAAAACCAATCAGTTCGCGTCCTGATGCCATACAAAGACTCAAAAATCAACCCAAACAATATGGATGTTGTTCTTCCTCACCTTCTTTACCAACATAAATACAACACAGGAATAACATACAAAGAGGTGAGATCACCTACACCAATACGAATATAGCAGTAGAGAAATAGAAATGACAGTAATGTCATACAGATATAGCAAACAATGAATATAGTCATGGCATCAAGTATCAATCAATTCTTAACAGATATAAAATACGGCAATAATAAGTAGACAAATTATGCACATATATAATGAACTAGTTTCCTACTCCATGGAACTAAACACAAGTCGGAGAGAATATTATAGAAGATTTGTCTGTATCTCAGCTACCTCAGACCAAATGCTTATAAATTTTTATCAACATGCACTTCAGGCATTATACAAGACAATCTACGCCAGATCTTGATTAAGAATAGTATCTCAGTCCGAATTGTCGGTGCGTTGCATTGGTCTGATCAACGGTATAGTGGGGCTACCAACTACCCATTGTGGAAAACTCGTACCCTGACGCTCCCAAAGTCAACAAGTGACCTACACTATGGCTATCACACCTACACTAAGGTGTAATTCAACTCTTAGGCCACCGGCCTTAACATAGTCCATCGGACTTTAACAATGCATGATTTATGCATAACAAGCCAATTGCAAGCCAAAGTCACAACTCACAATTCTGGGTCCACTACATTGCCCAATAGTAATCCTACTCTATTTTCAATCGCGTAACCATTTTATCGCGTTTTCACAATCACGCAATATTTCTGTCGCATTTTCAAATCGCGTAAATATTTTCTATTTTCTCAATCGCATAAAAATATTTTGATATTTTTTAAATTGCGTAGTTCAAAATCCACATTTTTGAAACGCGTAAGGTTTTTCTACTGTTTTTCACTGTATAAAATATTTCTTGATGTTATAAATTTAATTTTCAAACTTTCTATGTTTAAAACATAATTTGGACTTTAAATTCTCATTTTTCTTAATAAAATAGATCTAAATAATATTTTCTATCATTTTTCTCAAAATTTGTATTACTTTAATTTAATAAAATCTTTTCCATTTATTTTACTAACAATCCTTTATAAAAAAATACCTTAAGTTACTACTTCACTTTTAAACCCTAATTTCTAACATTATTACCGAAAATCATCATTTGTGAAATAATAAAATTTATTTATTCCTTGTTTCCATTTTATAAAACTTTCATTTATTTTATTTCACCTAATCAACTAATTTTACCATGAATAAATCATTTTTGCACTAGGTTATCAAAATTAAGCCTTATGGTTGTGAGTCAAGTGGTCTTTCGAACCAAAACTCCTTTTAATTTCTCTTTCTTACTTCCTAATCATCTAACTTCTTTATTCATAAAAGAATTTTAACTTGATATACCCATTTTGGGGCATAGAGGCTGTGAGCCTCATGGTCCATTGGAGACCAAAATTTATTTCCTTTCCAACATGATTCACATCCTATCAGGCACATCAATCATCAATAATCTATTCTAACAATTCCATGCATAATATCAAAGCTATAAAATTACATACCATAAAACAAGCATAAATCATAAAAGCTCATAACCAAAGAAAACACAAACAAATAATTTACACCACAAGGTGAACAAATTCTCACATGGATTTCCCACCAACAAATCACAAATTTTGTCCCTCACCACCATGAATGGTTGGTGAGGTTAAATCTCCCTCATACCTTGGATGATGTCTAAGGCTCCTTGGTTGGCTTCTTGCTCCAAGCTTTCACCACCAACTTGAACTTGAAAACAAAGAAAACATCTAATATTAACATCCAAGGCTTAAACTAAGATAACCATGGCTCAAATCATGGTTTAGAACTTTGAAACAAGATTAAAAATGAAGATCAAAGACTTCACCTAAAAAATCTTCAAACTTTAAGCTTGAAGAAAAGATAGAAGATGATAGAACTAGATCTTGGTTACAACTACAAAGTGTCTTAGTATGGTATAAAGATTCAAGAAATGAGGTTGGTTGGAATTATTGAGGTTTAGAAGTATGGATTTGGCCTCTTGGCCGTGGGCTATGGTAGAGAGAAAGTGAGAGAGTTTTGACTTTAGCTTTGCTTTAGGAAGATGATAGAAATGTATTGAATGATCTAGAGTCACCTTTGGCCTCTCCTTGAAGCCTTGGCCGTGGAGTCCCCTAGCCTCCAAGGGTGTCCAAGTTCAAGCCTCCAAGCTTAACCATGAAGCTAGCTTTCCATTGGTTCTTTACATGTAGTCCAAGCCATCTTTGTAGACTTTCACCAAGCTTACTTAACAAGCTTGTTTCCTATAGGTTGGGTGGCTAACATCTTGCTTCCTATTAGTGGTTAAGGAGGAGTCAAAGCCATTATATAAGACTAGTTCTCTTTGGTTTATTTTAAGGAGACTAGTTTCTAATTGGTTCATCATAAAGATGTCATAACCATCACATTTGACCATTAGTTTGCTTAGCCATTAAGTTTTCTTCTTATTAGTGCAAACAAGATATTTTCCATTATACTTTAACTAATGGATAATAGCTACTGCTTGAAAAGTTAGTATCTATTGTCTAATGGATAATAGCTTTACCCAATGGATAATAACATTGTCCAATGGATAATAAAACAACACAAATTTACTATAAAAGAAAATTTCAAAAATTGTTTCCGGTTTCGGGTTTAGTAAGCTCCCCCGGCCCCAAATCAACAGTCTAAATTTTTTCAATCCTGAAAATTTTTTATTTTTCTAGGCCTGCCTCAGGCCCCACATATAGCCCAAAATAATACTAAAGTAATCACAATTTCGGAAAAATCCACAAAAATTCTCAAAAATCACAAAAATTATAAAACTCATATTTATTTAGAAAAAATGAAATTCGGGGTGTTACACAGGTGGTACGTGGTCCTATGGACATGTGTCCGAGTAGAAGACACAACACTGTCCTCTCTAGGAGTGTAATAACTGTAACCCCACAAGTTTCTCATAGGCATGTGAAATTCTAAATGTACAAAAGCAGTAAATGAAAAAGTAGTAATCCCATGGTAGGTCCTACTTCTTGATAGGGTCACATCCCCAATATATCTAATATGCTCTGTCTCTAGGTCGACACGCTAGGCATTCATGCCCCCGTGAAATCGTGCACTAACGTAATCGGAAAACCCGGTCTTGATGCCATCACCAAAGCCCAGAAAATCAACACAAACAGAATGGATGCAATCCTTCCTCATCTTCCTCACAGTCTTTACCAAGCATAAACATACAACATAATAATACAACAAAGAGGTGAGATCCCTTACATCACATACCAACATGGTAGCATAGAAACAGTAATGATAGTAATGCCATTCAAATACAGATATAACAAATATATTGATGGTATCAAATAACAGATAATTCAATAGATATACATCACACTATTATGTCAAATGACTATGCATATGCACAATAGACCAATTCCTACTCCATGGAGCTAAAACACAATTTCAAAGAGAATGATTAGGGAGACATGTCCGTATATCGTTAGCCTCAACAAAGTGCTATCACAAATTTTAGCGTACACATTGTGGCTTATACATGACATTCTTCACAAGATCGAGAATAGAATAGTGTCTGGTCGAGATCGTCGGTGCGGTGCTCAGCCACTACGGCCCAGTAGAGTTACCAACTATCCACTTGTGGGATACTCACGCCCTAACACCTCCAAGATCAACAAGTGACCCACACTACGCAATTTGCACCTGCACTTAAGTGTAATTCAACTCCTAGGCAAATGGCCTTAACAAACACAGTATTTACGACTTTTTATGCATGATTAATGATCCAATGCGCAAACAAATATCAATATCATGGTTTCTCACAAAAACGAGCCATCACTGGCCAAAACCATATATCGATATCTCCGGGTCTAGTACGTCGGCCCGATAGCAAACTGTTGCTCCTCCCAATCACGTAGCACTTTTATCTCATTTTTACAATTGCGTAACATTTTTGTTACGTTTTCAAATCTCGTAAACATTTTTAAACGTTTTCTCAATTGCATAAATTTTTTTAAAGGTTTTCTCAATCGCGTAGCTCAAAAATCATCATTTTTGAAGTGCGTAAGGTTTTAACACTATTTTTCAATCGCATAAAGCTGTTATTGGCTTTCTAAACATAATTTTTGAAACTTTCCAAGTTTAAAATAAAATTTGGCCTTAATTCCAATATTTTCTTGCTAAAACTTCTCTAGGAAATATTTTCTAACATTTTTCCCAAAAGTTGTATTATTTTAATTTAATAAAATCCTTTTCATTTACTTTACTAAAAATTCTCTTAAATAAAATACTTTAAGTTTCCAATTTGCTTCTTAACCTTATTTTCTAATATCATTGCTGAAAATTGCTTGATGATTAATAATAAAAATTTTATTCATTTCCTTTTCCATTTTGTAAAACCCTAATCCAATTCCTTTCCAATAATAAAACTTTGTTCACTTCCTTCTTCAACTTATAAAACCTTAACTCACATCCTTGTTACAAAATCAACTAAGTCCACAGTTAATAAAACATTTTTGCCTTTGATATCCTATTTTAAACTTGATGGCCATGAGCCATGTTAGTCCTTGGAACCAAAAATTTTCATCCTTCCCACATGATTCAAAGCATACAACATATTTCAATCATCAATTTCTATCATAGCAAATATTATGCATACTATTAGAGCAATAAAATCATATAAAGCAAATAAATACAAAGCACTAAATTTATACAAACAAGTGAATAAATGCTCACATAGATTTTTCACCAACAAATCCAAATTTCGTTTCTCACCACCATGAGTGTTTGATGAGGCTAATCTCCCTCTTATCTTAGATGATGCTCAAAGCTCCTTGTATACCTCCTTTAAGGTAAACTTTCTCCACCAAGTTGTTCTTGAAACAAAATAAACACACATATATTAACATCTACGGCTTGACTAGGATGACTATAGATCAAAGTTATGGTCTTAGAACTTGAAAATGAAAAGAAAAATGAAGATTTCAAAACTTCACCTTAAAAGCTTCAAATCTTAAGCTTGAAGAAAAAGATAGAAGATGGATGAACTACATGATAGTCACAATACCAAAGTGTCTTAGAATGGTGTATAGGTTCAAGTTATGTAGTTGGTTGAAATTATAGAAGATTGGATGGTGTTTCTTAGTTGCTTGGTCGTGGGCTTCAATGGAGAGAAAAGTGAGAGAGTTTTTGTGTTTCTTTGCTTCATGAAAGTGAAGATAGAAATGAATAAGTGAAAGACAAGTTTCTAGGGCTCTCCTACACTCCTTTGCCGTGGAGGTCACAAGGTGAGTCACCCAAAAATTTGAGTCATACAATGAGTCACAAGGTGAGTCATGCAATGAGTCATAGGCACCTTAGATGGCTAACCTCCTAATTGGTCCAACAAAGTGAGTCACTAAGGTGAATCACAAAAGAAGTCTCTAGAAAATATGACTTGCCTAAGTCTAGAATTATCCAACTAGATTTTTAGTGGGAGCTATTATCCAATGAACAAAGGCTACTGCAAGTAAAGTCAGTATTTATTGTCTAATGGACAATAGAACATACCTAGATTTTATTTTCAAATCAAATCTCAGATAAAAAAAATTTTTGAAAACTGTTTTCGATTTCGGGTTTAGTAAGCTCCCTCGACCCCGTATTAATAGTGCAAAATTTTTCGGTCCCAAAAAAAATTTAGTTTTTCGATCCTGCTACAAACTCACAGAAAGTCCAAAAATAATAATAAAATAATCAAAATAAATCAAACAATTCATAAAAATCACAAAAATTATAAAATCACATATAACTGAAGAATAAAAAATTTTGGGGTGTTACAACTCTCCCCCTCTAAAAAAGATTGTCCTTGAAATTTATTACACCTTAGAACAAATGTGGATATTGCTCTTTCATCTTGTCCTCTAATTCCCATGTTGCATCTCTTGTTACATTATTCCAGATTGCTTTTACTAATGAAATCTCCTTTCCTTTGAGTTGCTTCACCCTCCTGTCCTCGATCGTAACAGGAAGTGCAACACCCATCTTAGGGTGCCACATTTAAATGTTATTATTATCGAATTACCCCCAAGTTCATAAATTGTGATGTTATAAAAATACGAGTTGTAAAATTTCTTGATGTCGATAAAATAAACTTAGCGGAAAATAAAAATATTACAACATCATCACAAATAATTTACATCATTTATACATTACAAAAGTACTGTCAAGATTATTTATATACAGGCATAGTCCTCAAAGTATTTGAACATTATTTAAAATTAACATACTGCCCAAGTAAAACTAAACAGCAGAACCCTCAGACGGGTCCTCCTTAGATTCCTCAGTAGGTAGGAATCTAGTTCGACACGAAGTCCTACGGACAGGTGTCCGAGCAGATGACACGATGCTAATCTCACTAAGAGTACAGTAGTAAGCTCCCCAGTACTGCCTAATGGACAACGGAAACTCTAAGTGTACATAAATATTTACACTGAAATAAGGGTTCCCTTGATAAAGCCTACTCAGGGTAATATTTAAGTCTCCTATATAGAAAATACATCCTCTATCAAGATGGACATACAATGCCTCCGGACCTCCTCGAAACTGCAACGTCATATATCCTAGGAAACTAGGCATCGCCATCTTCTCAAAACTCTGCTTCCTTAGGAGGAATCTGCTTTTCTTCACCCTCTTGTTCAATTCCTTGCTCAGCGTCTTTACAAATATAAATATAGTACAAAATAGGCATACAAAGAGGTGAGATCACCTACGTCAATACCAATATGGTGGCACAGAGATAACACATACAATATATCATACAGATACATCATACCATAATTACAATAATGTCATCAACATTATTTATCATCACAATAGATGTAATAAATAATAATTATGATAATGCCCTCAACATTTTCCAAGTATTCAACAATTCAATTACCATCAACAATAATTACGATAATGCCCTCAACATTATCCAAATATCCAATAGTACAATTATCATAACCAATATTCCTTAATTAATATATCACACAGATATAGATATTTAGATAAATGCATGTGCACAAAGACTCACTTTCCTAATGCATGGAGCTAAGACTCAAGTCGGAGAAATTAATCCAAAAGATCTGTCTATACCAACATGCCTCAGACCACGTGCCACTATTCTCATTAGTGTTTGCACATCTAGCATATACACGACTGTCTTTAATAGATCTTGATTAAGAATAATGTCTTAGTCAGGATCATTGGTGTGTTGCATCGGTCTAACCCACGGTACAAAAGAGCTACCAACTGCCCACTGTAGGCAACCTGCACCCCGATGCCCCCAAAGTCAACAAATGATTTACACTACGCATATCGCACCCACTCAGGAGGTGTACGTCTCTTCTAGGCAAATAGCCTTATCTAGTCCATCGGACCTTTCCAATGCATGTAAAATGCACTAATGCCAATCACAGGCAAAACTCATCATTTTCTCATACAGTATTCATATACTGGTTCAGCAATAATCATACTGTATATTCAATCACGAAATCATATTATCGTGTTTTCATAGTCGCGAAACACTTTTGTCGCATTTTTCACAATCACGCAATATTTTCTGTTACGTTTTCACAATTTCGTAACATTTCTGTTGTGTTTTCAAATCGCATAGCGATTTTCCATCGTTTTCTGAATCACGTAAAAATATTTCATCATTTTTCAATCACATAGTGATTTTTCAACAATATCTCAATCATGTAGAAATATTTAAACCTTTTCTAAATTGCGTAGAAATATTTTAACGTTTTTCAAATCGCGTAGCTTAAAATCACGTTTTTAAGTTACGTAAATCATTTTCTCCATTTTTCAACGTCGTAAAATATTTCTCAACCTTCAAAATCTCAATTCAACCTTTCTCAATAATATGACTTATCACATTATTTTCCACAACTTTTTACTCAATAAATCTTTTTCGTAATATATTCCATAATTTCACCACTTCATTAAATCAATGTTTCTAACTTAAAATTTCCTAACGCTCTCCAAAACCCAAAGGATGAGTTATACGTTAGAAATTTTCAAGTTACTAACGTATTTTTCATAATTCATGAATCAATTCTAAAACTCAATTCTCTTTAAAATAAATTGAGGTTCAAACACTTTCAACCTCTCTTTTTCTCTTATAACCTAAATTTCTATTTTCCAAGTGATAAAACACTTTGTTTCCATTTCTTAAATCCTTGTACTAAATCAATTATATTTCCACTTTGAAATCACTTTGTTTCATAAAACCAAGGCATTACAAGCCTTCAAAAAAAAGTGGAGTACTTGGCCATTGAAGCCATCATTTTTTTTTAAATCAACTAAGTTCCATTCATGTTTATACATAAACAAAACCATTAAAAATCCTCCAAAAACTGTGAACACTTGGTCTTTGAAATCAAAAAATTTATTCATTTTCCTTGTTCTTCTAAACATCTAATTTTACCATTCATGAAAATATTAATTTGTAAACACCTTTTTTGAGGTGTCTTGGCCGAAATTCCTCTTGGTCTTTAGAACCAAAAATTGTTTTCCTTTCCATCATCAAATCATGGCATACATATACATATTCATCATATATATCACAAGCATGCCACAAACAAAAGTAATAAATCATGCAAATCATATCAAGCATAAGCAAATAATCGAAACACATAAGCACCCACAAATAAT
This sequence comes from Ormosia emarginata, assembly GCA_029884605.1. NCBI lineage: Eukaryota > Viridiplantae > Streptophyta > Magnoliopsida > Fabales > Fabaceae > Ormosia > Ormosia emarginata. The sequence goes on from JAQQTP010000037.1 coordinate 7,618,497, forward strand.
TACATAACCATGGGTATGAATCCTCACATGGATTCACCATCCATCAAATACAAATTCATCTCTCACCACCATACTTGATTAGTGAGATGGATCTCCCTCTTACCTCTTGAAGAACCTCAAAAGCTCCTTGCTTTGCTTCTTTTTCAAGTCCTTCACCACCAAAGGTTTCTTAAACACAAAACAAAACACAAGTTTATTAGCATATCAAGCTTGAACAAGGAGAACCATGGATCAAACATGGCTTAAATCATAAAAAAGAGATAAGAAGTGAAGTTTCCTTACACTTCACCTTAACACCCTAGAACTTTGCTCTTGAAGAAAGTCTTTGAAGATGATGGATTTAGAACTTAGTGTAAACTACAAAGGTTCTTGGATTAAGGAATAGATTCAAGAAGTAAGGTTGCTTCAAATTTTTGAGTGATGGAAAGTGGTTGTAGATGTCTTGGCCGAAACTAGAGAAAAAGAGAAATGGAGAGAAAAGTTTGAAGAGCTTTGCTTCTTGGAAATGATCAAGAATGATCAAGAATGGCAATAATGGTCTTGAAACTTTGCTATGGCCTTAAGGCCTCTCCAAAACTGAACCCCCCTTCTTGCACTCTCAAAGAGTGACTAATGTCATTAGCCACCATTTTGGGCATTGCTAGCCATTGATTAGATCAATGGTTAGGATTAATGTAGATTCTAGGTATAGCCTTTAGATGTAAGACTTAATCTAGGCCATTAGATCTTTCCTCCTTGAAATCCTGCCATTAGATGTATCTCCAAAATGAAGGGTCAAGATCACTCGTTCATACTATTTCTGGATTCAGGTTTAGTAAGATCCCCCGTCTCCATCTCAACAGTACAAAATTTTCTAGCTGTAGAAAAATTTTTACTTTTCTAGACCCACATGGGGCCACGTACAGCCCCCTGGGCCCACAGACAACCCATGGATAATATTAAAATAATCAGAGAAATATAAAAATTTTATAATCATCCATAAAATTATAAAACTTATGAAAATCAAATCAGATTACATAAAATAATTAAGACTTAACAGTAATAATTAAAATACGTAAGATTTTTCCTAGCCTGAAAATTATTATTTTCTTGACACAGAGTAAATCGCACAAAACGATCAAATGTATTCACAGAATACTCAAAATAATTTTACAGTACACAAAAATCACTAAAAAGTAGAATTCTGTTAACTGCCAAAATTACTGTCAAATAGTTACGAAATTTGGGGTGTTACAAGAAGTGTTTCATAGGTCAAATTCTCTCTTAATTGTATTGTATCTGGTTCTATGACATGGGTTAGATCAGGAACATACTTTCACAATTATGACACATGAAAGACATTATGAAGGGTAGAAAGAAAAGATGGTAAAGCTATTGATACACTACTAGACCTATCCGACGAAGAATTTGATATGGTCCAATGAATTTGGGAGTGAGTTTTCTGGATTTAATAACCTATCTAACCCCAGTTCTGGGTGTAACTCTTAAAAACACATGTTCTCCTTCCTTAAACTTGAGGTTTTCTTCTCTTATCAGCATAGCTTTTCTGTCAACTCTGAGTTGTTCGCATCTTTTCCTGAATCATCTTAACTTTTTCCTTCATTTGTTGCACAAGCTCAGGTCCTAATGCAAAATTCTCCCCATCTTGGTACCAACACAAAGGTATTCGACACTGTCTTCCATATAATGCATCATAAGGTGCCATCCCTATGCTTGAATGAAAACTATTATTGTAAGTGAATTCTATCAGAGGTAAGAATTCATCCCAACTTCCAATTTGTTCTAAAACACAAGCCCTTAATAGATCTTCCAACGATTGAATCGTCCTCTCCGATTGGCCATCTGTTTGTGGATGATAAGCAGAATATAGACGAAGTTTTGTCCCCATTGCTTCTTGAAAACTCTGCCAAAACCTTGACGTAAACTGCAGGTCTCTATCAGAAATAATACTAGAGGGTACACCGTGAAGTCTAACAATTTCACCGATATACAACTAGGTTAATCTTTCCATTTAATACCTTATGCTAATTGGCAAGAAGTGTGCTAACTTTGTAAGCCGATCAACAATCACCTATATAGAATCATAACCCTTTCAAGTCTTTGGCAGTCCAACAACAAAATCCATTGCAATACTATCCCATTTCTATTCTGGAATAGTCAGGGGTTGTAATATTCCTGAAGATCTTTGATGTTCTACTTTAGCTTTCTGACATACTAGATAAGATGTCACATACTTGGCAATGTCTTTCTTCATCCCTTGCCACCAATATAATCGTTTCAGATCTTAGTATATCTTAGTCATTCCTGGGTGCATACTCAGCTTGCTCTTGTGGGCTTTATCGAGAATCAACTTCTTAAGCTTTGGATCACTTGGTATTTAAATCCTATCTCAAAACCTTAGGATTCCATAAAGTCCTTCCTTAAATTCTGACATAACACCTTGCTTTACTAGCTCCTTCTCATTCTGCAAATATTGATCATTTAACTGCTTCTCTCGAATTTCTTCCATCAAATCATTTGAAATAGTAATCATGTTTAAGCACATTCTTCTTGGTGTCAATTCCATTAACAACCGTATATCTCTGAATGGTTCTACCAATTCACCTTCCTTAATCATCATAGTAGAGACACTAAGCATCTTTCTACTCAAAGCATCTACTACGATGTTCGCCTTTCCAGGATGATATTGAAGTTGAAAATCATAGTCTTTTAAAAACTCTAACCACCTTCTCTGCCTCATATTCAACTCCTTCTGATCAAATAGATATTTCAGACTCTTGTGATCGTTGTAGACGTTGAATGTTGCTCCATATGCAAAATGCCTCCAAATCTTCAATGCAAACACAACAGCAGAACTTCATATCATGCGTCGGGTAATTCTTCTCATGCACTTTCAACTGCCTTGAAGCATACACTACTACTTTTCTATTATGTGTGAGCACACATCCTAAACCCTGATATGAAGCATCACAATACACCTTAAAAGGTTCATTGGAATTAGGTAGAATTAATACTGGCGAAGTAGTCAATCTTCTCTTCAACTCTTGGAAAGTTTCTTCGCATGCATTAGTCCATGTAAAAACTTGATTCTTTCGTGTAAGCTGAATGAGAGGTCCTGCTATCATGGAAAATCGCTTGATAAATCTTCGATAATAACTAGATAATCTAACAAAACTACGGATCTCCGTTACCGTCTTCGGTCTTTCCCATTGAAGAATTGTTTCAACTTTCAATGGATTCATCGCAATTCCTTCCTTAGAAATTACGTGACCTAAAAATTGAACTTCTTCCAACCAAAACTCGCACTTAGATAGCTTAGCGTACAACTTCTTTTCCTTCAAAATCTGAAGAATCACACTGAGATGTTCAACATGTTCCTCCTGACTTCGAGAATAGATCAGAATGTCGTCAATAAAGACAACGACAAATCTATCTAGATAAGGACGAAAGATCCTATTCATGTAATCCTTGAATACAACAGGAGCATTTGTCACTCCGAACGACATCACAAGATACTCATAATGCTCATAACGCGTTCGAAAAATTGCCTTGGGAACATCCTCTACTTTCACACGATTCTGATGATAACCAGAACGTAAATCAATCTTGGAGAATGCTCCTTTCAGTTGATCCATCAAGTCATCTATCCTTGGAAGTGGATACTTATTCTTGATCGTGACCTTATTCAACTGGCGATAATATACACACAAATGAGAAGTTCCATCCTTCTTCTTAACTAACAACATTGGAGCTCCCCATGGTGACACGCTAGGTGTCACAAACTATTTTCCTAATAGTTCCACCAACTACTTTTTGAGTTTAGCTAACTCTGACAGTGACATCTGATATGGTGTCATTGATAGAGGACCAAATCCTGGTACAAGATCAATAGAAAATTTTATCTTTCTTTCTGGCGGTAGTCTAGGTATATCGTTAGGAAAACCTCGGGAAACTCATTGACTACAAGAATAACATTCACATTCTCCTCCCTCTTGACCTCCAAAGAAGAAAATAACAAGTATCCTTGAGCTCCTTCTCTCAAGAAAACTTTGACTTGGTTGGCCGTTAAAAATCCAGAAATCTCAGTCTCAAGAAAAACTAAAGTCTTTTTGGAACAATGTAACAGGATATGGTTAGAAGACAACTAATCCATTCCTAAAATTATGTCTATTTGAGAAAGAGGTAAACAAATCAAATTAACATAAAATGTTTAGTTTTTAACAGAAATAGGACAGTTAAACATACTTAAGTAGTAACAACATGCTTAGCAGTAGGAGTAGAAACAATCAAATCAAAAGGTAATGAAGACACAAATGACCCTAACTGATCCACACAGTCATAGGCAATGAAAGAATGGGTCGCCCCCGAATCATACAGTACAGTTAAAAGATTACCTCCTATGGCACAATCTCCCATAATCAAATCTTCAGATTGGGAGGCTTCTACTCCACTCATAGTGTAAACTCTTCCTCCTGCCTGAGGTCTTGCCGCATGTACATTGCTAACAAAAGGCTTTGCCTTTGGTTGATTACAATCTTTAGAAATATGTCTGGGCTTTTCGCATATGAAACAAACGATCCCCTTGATTGTGCAATCCTTCGTTAAGTGGTCCTTTCCACACTTCAAGCATTTTGACAAAGATGCCATAGTCTAACTAAATCTATTGCTACTAGAACCTCTTCCATATGATCTCTGTTGAGGTTGATTCCCTGGCTTTTGCTGAAAACAATTGGCATTGCTACTCTTTCCCCTTTGGAACCGAGTTGGTCTAAAGTTACGGTTTCTTATGTCTCGAGATTGGTCTAACTCCTCAATCCGGCAACACTTATCCAACAAAGCTGGGAACTGATCAATTCCCAAAGGTAACACCACATGCTTCAAGTCATGCATCAACCCTTCTTCAAACTTCTGGCATTTCCATTCTTCATCATGTTGTAGTTGAAAATACCTTGAGAATTTTGATAGGCTTTCAAATCTAGCAGCGTACTCACTGACTGACATTCCTCCTTATCTTAGACCAAGTAACTCCATTTCCTTCACATTCCTCATACTGGCTAAAAAATATTTCTCCAAGAATTTATTCTTAAAGACTTCCCATGTGATCGTCCTTCCTTCAGCTTCCAACAATCATTGCGTTCTTGCCCACCAATCCTCGCCATCACCAGCAAGCATAAAGGTAGCATAAGTTACCTTCCTCTCATCAATACATCCCATTCCTGTAAATATTTTCTCCAACTCCTTGATCCAAAGATTTACTTTCTCCAAATCAAATTCTCCTTTAAATTGTGGTGGATTGTTGCGATGAAACTCCGACAAATTTTGGGCTTCAGTGGTCGCTTCTTACTGTTGGGCAACCCTCTGGTTCTGTTATACTATAACATCTACCATCCTCTACATTGCTTCAGCAGCTGCAGTTATACCGTCATTTTCACGTCCAGTGTTCAATGTAACACCTACCGTAGGGTATCACATTTATGTTACTTAATTGCTAAATTGCCCCTTTAGTTATAAAATATGATTTATAATGTAAATATGAGTTATAAAATTTCTTAATATCGATAAGATAAACTTAGCAAAAAATAAAAATATTAAACATCTTCATAAATAATTTACATCATATACATTACAGAAGTACTATCAAAATTATTTATATATAGACGAAGTTCTCAAAAGTATTTGAACAGTATTTAAAATAACATACTTGCCCAAGTATGACTAGACAGCAGAACCCCCAGACGGGTCCTCCTCAGATTCCGTAGCAGGTAAGAATCCAACTTGACGCGAAGTCCTACGAACCGGTGTCCGTGTAGACGACACTATACTAATCTCCGTTGGGACGTGATACCTACCACCCCAATACTACCTAATCGACAATGAAAATTCGACATGTACATAAATAGTTACATAAAAGAATAGATCTCCATGAAATATCCTGATCATGTTGATCGTCAGATGTCCCTGATATATTAGTCCCTCCTCATTGGGACTAATCCTCCAAGCGCCAGCTCCACCATGGAATTGTAGTCTCACATATCCAAAGAAACTTGATCTAGTTGCCATCTAATCAAAACTCAGCTTCCTTAGTAGGAATCTGTTCCTCTTCACCTTCTTGCTCGATACCTTGCTCAGTGTCTTTACCGAAATATAAATACAATACAAGATAATACACGAAGAGGTGAGATTACCTACACCATTACCAATATGGCAACACAGAGATAACACAGATAATACATCATACAGATATATCATTCAATGATATAGATATAATAAATAGTAAAGATCATCATTTCATTCCATTATTCATCAACATTTGATAGATACTATATCATTACACAATCAAACATGTCCAAGTTATGCATATGCTCACTAACTCATTTTCCTACTCCATGGAGCTAAACTCAAGTCAGAGAAATTGATCTGAAAGATCTGTTGTAACATCCCAAAAATTTATAATTTCAGGATAAATGATCGTTTTACAATATTTGGAATTTTTAGGAATTTTTTTGGATTTTTCTGGGAACGCGTAATATTTTAATATTATTCCTCGTTCTGCGCGCACGTTGAGTAGAATTGGCAGAACGACTATAACGCTCCCAAAGTTGGAAAATTTTATTACGAATACTCATTTTCTAATATTTGTAATTTATGAGAATTCTTTCAGAATTTTTAAGAAACGATGAATATTTTAATATATTCCTCGTTTTGCGTGCACACTGAGTCGAACCCGGAAATTGAAATATTTTTCCCGAGAACCTTGAACTATAGAAACGTCAACGGGGGATCTTACTAAACCCGAGGTCAGACACAGTTTACAAGGTTTCACATTTTTTGAGAAATTTCAACAGATAAAATTATAATCGCTGTATAAATTTTATCTGTCAGGTAAATTAATACTAACTTCGGTTAGCTGTAACGATTGTCTGCTAAATAATAACATGTAATAAAAATCTTATTACACTGTTCAAAATTTACCTGGTGTCAAGCGCCTTTAGCTTTATTTTCAAAATAAAAGTTAAATTAATTCAAAAGTTTATTTGGGAAACTTCTAGGAAGCTTCCTCCCATTTCACTTTTTCTCTCTCTTCCCTCTCCATTCTTCTACGGCAGAGGCCCTTATTTTGGAGCCCATATTCACGTTCTCTTCTTCGTTTCTGCTTCTTCTTCTTTTCTTCTTCTTCCTTCTCCACCGTCCACCCCCACCATTCACCATCTTCATGATTTGCTAAATCAAACCCATATCTAGCTTCTTCCATCATTCCAAGACCATTTTCCTTGTGGCCTCCCTTGATTCTTCTTCTTCTTCTTCCTCCATTTTTCACCATTGAAGCTAAAGCTTGGAGCTTTTGAGCTAAAGTCTTCAGCTTTCTTCTATCTTCTTCTCATTTTCGTTTTATTGGTCACCTATGTGGCCAAGGAGTCATTTTCTATGGTTGGAGTGAACACATTAGGAATTTCTCACCCTAGGGTTTTTCTTGAAGGGGAAAACAAAAATCAAGAGCAAAAGAGGGAAAGCATTCTTGTGATTGTCTTCATTTAGGTAAGAGGGAGATAATCCTCTTCAACCAATCTTGGTAGTAAGGAAATGTCTTGTGTATTGTGTTGATGAGGGAATCCATGTTGGATTTCCCTCTTTGTTATGTTGTGTCATTTCCATGATGTTGTAGTTGTTTGAATGGTATAAATGTATGGATGTATATTGTATGCTTTGATGATCATGAACATATATATTGTTATTTTGTATTTAGAGGACATGAATCATGCTTTGGATTGTGGAAAATAAATGAGAAACTATGATAAAGGATGGGCCAGAGCTCTGCAGAAACGAATTCTGCAGAACCCCTGTTAATGCACTAGCGGCCAGGCGCTGTGCATAGAGCGCCTAGGCGCTCCATGCCCAAAAAGTTTTCCCTGTGACGCGGCCTGGTTAGCGCTTAGGCGCTTCGTGGTTAGCGTCCAGGCACTCCACCAGCGCTCAGGTGCTACAGAAATGGCGCCTAGGCGCCCAGAACAGAACCAACTAGGTAACTGTGAGATGAAGCTAAGTAATTGGAGATGTGAATGTTAATGTTGGGAATTTGAGATGGAGAGTTTTAAGGGTTATTTAACTCAATTTGAAGCCACGGTTTTAGATGGAAACTATAAGGAATTGGAATGAACTTAGTGAATTAAAACCTAAGTAGGAGATATCAAGAAATCAATGCATAAAATGGGAGAAATTGATGTTAGTAGTGGACTTTAGGAAGCCACGATTTTGATCATGGATTTTAGGAATTGGATTGATCCCATGTAGAATAAAAACTAAGTGATGGTATCAAGAGACTTGAGCATAACGCGAGATGGAAACTTACTTAGTGATGGATTCTTGTAAGAATGGAAAATCTTGAATAAGAATGCATAATGGACCCTAAAAATATATTACCTTATTTGATTTCAATATTATGATATTGTGGGTCCATATGAGTGACCAATGTTGTATTAATGCTTATTTGAGCCAATTGTGGCATATTATGGAATAGTATGTGATGTTGATCATACATATTCATGCATAGAGTCTTATGCATTGTGAATGTCCTTGTGGACTGTTGTAAGGCCAAGTTGCCTAGGAGATTGAACACACCTTAGTGCGGGTACGAGTAGACAAGTGTGGGTTATGTTATGACCTTGGGGGCGTCGGGGTGCGGGTCTCTCACATGGACAGTTTAGAGCTCATCTGTGCCGTGGGGCAAACCGATGCAAACACACCGACAATCCGGACTTGACACTGTCCTATATCGTGATCTAGTGTAGAATGTCTGTACAATGTCATGATTGTGCACTGGCCTCGGCAGCCGAGTTACAGGCATGTCTCCTGATCTTTCTCTCCGCTTGATTGAGTGTAGCTCCATGGAGTAGGAATTGGGAAAGCATGCATTGTGCATCGTTCATTACTGGTCTTATAAACTGTTGAGCATGAATACCTATAAATGATTATCTGATTGTTGTGCTGATTTCTGGAAATACTCTTGTAATCTGCCTGCTATTGCTTATTGTAGTTCTACCTTTACCATAAATATCACTGTTATTATTGACTTTGATTATTGCTTAGAATTGAATTGCTTCTGTTATAATTTTCGCTGTTGTTATTGATAAATGTATGAACTGTATTGCTCGATGGGCGCTTTGCGCCGGGCTATTTTCTTGCTGCCAATAGTGGTAATGAATGACGGGTGTCTCACATCTTTCCTATATTTCTGTATTACTGTTTTATATTCATATTTGATAAAAGATCGTGAAGAAGATGATGAGGAATCACACCTTGCCGATGGGGTTAAGAACCTGGCAAGATTTCTTTGATTTCGTGGGAGTGCAGCTGCGAGGGGGCATTGATGCCTGTTGTGTCAACTGGGACGCCGAGTGTCTATGCATATGGGGTTGCGGCTTTGTGTAACATCCCAAAAAATACTTGTTTATGAATAAATAGTCATTTTATATTATTCTTGATTTTTAGGAATTTTTCTAGAATTTTACAGAAACGTCGAATATTTTAATATATTCCTCGTTTTGCATGCGCGCTAAACGAAACTGGGAAAACGCGATGTTTTCTCTGCGATCCTTGAACTATGGATAAGTCGACGGGGGATCTTACTAAACCCGGGACTTGACACAGTTTACGAGGTTTCACAAATTTTCGACAAATCTTAACAGATAAAATAAATCGATACAGCGAAAAGAAAAATTCATCTGTCAGATTAATTAAATACTGACTTCTGTTAACTGTAACTATTATCTATTGGATAATAGTGTGTAATAAAAATACTATCACATTATTCTAATGCAACCTACTTTATATCTAATCTATCCACTTAGATTCAAATTTAATGGTTAAAAATGGCCAAAACTTCTTTGAGAAGCTTTGACCAAGTCAATGACCTATGTGCCCTTGGCTTCCTTTGGAAGCCAACTCTCCCTCACTTCTCTCTCTCTTCACTTCGGCAGCAGCCCTTGGAAGGGGGAAAAGAATTGATTTTTCCCATATCACCTCTCTTCTACTTCTTCTTCCGTCTGCTTCTTTCTTCTTCTTCTATTATTATTTTTCTCCTTCCTTTCTCCTGGAACCCCACGACACCAGCCTCCTTCCCCCACTCAACATTCACAAAACTTTCATCCAAATACATTTCCTTAATCCCTACCCTCTCCTAAACATCTTTCTTGCTTGGAGCATTGCCAAATTTCACCATTTTCATCATCTTCTTCAAGCTTCAAGCTTTGAGCTTTTGTGTAAGTTTCAAGGCCTCTCTTCTCTCTTCTTCATTTTCAGTTACAAGGGTCTTCTAATAACCATTCATATTTCGTTTTTCATGTCCATGTGCCATTCTAATCAAGTCACCATTTTTAGGGTTTGATGAAACTCAAATCCGAAAGTTCACAAGAAGATTTCTTGGTGTTTCTTTTGTTTTCTTCACTTAGGTAAGAGGAAGACACTCCTCCTCAACCTCTCTTAGCATCTAGGTACCTTGTATGTGTATTGTTATTGATTTTTGAATCTATGTATAAAGTTCTCTCATTTTATGTTGTTCTTGATGATAATGTATTTTGTTGGGTTTGTATGATTTATGGATGTCTCTTGCATGATTTGAAACTGTATTGGAGTAATCTTGTTGATAAAATATGATAATGATTGGTTTGGTTTGAGTTAAAGGACCTGAGAACCCTGTTTTCTGCAAGTTTACGCGTGGTAATCGATTACACGGGGCTTGTAATCGATTACCAAGTTCATAGAGATACAAAAATTGTGGTTCTGGAAATCTGGTAATCGATTACATCTTGCGTGTAATCGATTACAGAGATTCTGTCTAGCTTGTAATCGATTACAAGAATGGTGTAATCGATTACCAAGCCTCTGATGTCACGAAATGATGCTTTTGGGAATCACGTAATCGATTACAACTTGTGGGTAATCGATTACGGAGGTTCTGTTCGATTGGTAATCGATTACCACGGCTGTGTAATCGATTACCAGGTCCTTGAAGTTACGAATTGAAGTCCTGGAAATCGTGTAATCGTTTACAATGGGATTGTAATCGATTACAGGGATTCTGTTTCGCTGGTAATCGATTACCAGAGTGATGCAATCGATTACCAGGACCCAAAAATGAGATTTTTGAACTGGAAATGATTGAGATTATGGTTCTTTGTCCTTTGTAACTCAAACATAACCTAAAAACCCTGAATTCAAGGATTTTACCTTACCTAAATATGATAGGAATATGTATTCATACCGATAGAGAAGAAATAATTTTGAAAATGAAATTCTTGGGTCCATGACATGGAAATTGTGGTATGTGTGTGATAAGGAATATATGTTGATGCTTATATTGGCCTATTGTGGCATGATATTGAATGGTATGAAATTGTGAATCATACATGTTCATGCATAGTGTCATATGCATTGTGAATGTCATTGTGGACTGTTGTAAGGCTAAGTTGCCTAGGAGATTGAACACACCTTAGTGCGGGTGCGAATAGTCAAGTGTAGGTCATTGGTTGACCTTGAGGGCGTCGGGGTGCGGGTTCCTCGCAATGGGAGGTTGGTAGCTCTCCTGCCCGTGGGGTAGACCGATGCAAACGCACCGACGATCCGGACCGAGACACTGTCCTATATCGTGATCTAGTGTAGAATGTATGTACAATGCCATGATTGCGCACGAGAAAATTTATTGATAGCACTGGCCTCGGTAGCTGAGTTACAGACATGTCTCCTGATCTTTCTCTCCGATTGTTTGAGTCTAGCTCCATGGAGTAGGAATTCGGGAAAAGCATGCATGCGAGTCATGATATACACTGTCATTGTTAATATTCATTTTCCATAACCATGAGTGATTTGATTACTACCGTGATGATTATCTGCCTGGAACTGTTTATTTGCTTACTGTTGGAATTATTGTTTATTAATTGGATGTGATATTTTGAATTGCTATTTGGGCACGTGGCGCCGTTTTGTTTCTAGCATGCTACAATTGGTAATGATGGTAGGATGTCTTACCTCTTTCTGTATTTCTACTATCTGTTGTCTGTACATATATACTTTGTATCGACCAGAAGACGACGGCAACGAGTTAGAAACTCCCGACTTCCCCGCTTCGGCCCGAACAAGATTAGCATCTCGCTGCGGAAGATGGGGACACGTATGCGTGGATTCTTGGGCGATGTGCGTCTGACCTTCCTCGGAGGGCCAGAGTGCTGGCACATCAACCTGAACTCCGAGCGCTGTATTTACTTGGGAGACGTGTCCATCACCCTTGCCTGGAGACAACATGAGGCGCCTGTCCTCACCTGCCACGTCAGCCTACGACTAGAGTTTTATTTTCCTATCCGTGAGATGTGGGGCGATCGCTACTACACTGCTTGGGAGGACTCCTTTGATTCCAATGCTCGGGCCCCGTCCCATGCTTCTGTGGTCCCAATGGAGGTTTCCTCGGAAGAGGAGGATCCCGCTGAGGATCCTGACACGGTTCCTCTTCATCTGAGGGATTGATTTTACTAGTGGCTACTGATGGTCGCCAGTGCTTTTATTTTGGGGGCCTGATGTATTTATTTTGGTGGGCTGTATATTTTGTATATGCATGATGGTTATATATGCATGATTTCCTTGGGGCGGGTATAGTTTTTGCTTTTTGGATATTCCAGGCTTGTATTTTAAAACGTTGTTAACATTCATATATATATAATATATGTGCAAGTTATTCAGCTATAAGTTTTACCTTTTTGCCTTATTTTTACAGCTAATTACATTTGGTCAATTGATTCATTAAAAAAAAAAACATATATATAATATACCGTCATTTTACTCATGTACCGATAAGTTTAAATAAACTAATCTTGAATAAAATGAACCGGGTCTTAATTGTCTTAATTATTTAATTTTCACATTTTATTTTATTTGATAATGTGACGTTCCCTTCCGAAAAAGGGGCGTTACACTTTGTCTGCTGGTAGTACCCATCCCTGGGTTATTACCTCTCCCCTTTTTCATGTTTTTTTCCCGCTGTATTTTATTTGACTCTGTAATTATTACGTTCTATGTTATCAATGCTTTGTGTAAATTGACTAAAAATATATATATATATATAAAAGGAATATGATTCTATTTTGAGGTTGTATTATGGGTCGAATACATTTATATTTCATTCGAGGCTCGTATTTTCTACTTATGCATATTGTCAAAAATATATATTTAGACTCCTGAGAATGTGAATGACTGTTATCATGGTTGTGACACACTTGGATTTAGTAACTGTGGTGTAATGACGATTGTGCCGCGGTTGTTAGATCTAGGTGCGTCACATCTGTCGGTACCAACATGCCTCAGACCACGTGTCACAATTCTTATAAGTGTTTGCACATCTAGCATATACACGATAGTCTTTACTAGATCTTGATTAAGAATAGTATCTCGGTCTGGATCATCGGTGTGTTGTGTCGATCTAACCCATAGTACAGAAGAGCTACCAACTGCCCACTGTAGGCAACCGGCACCCCGATGACCCCAAGGTCAACGAGTGACTTACACTACACATATCGCACCCACTTAAGAGGTGTATTCTTTCCTAAGCAATTAGCCTTATCCAGTTCATCGGACCTTTTCAATGCTTGTATAATGCACCAAAGCCAATCACAGACAAAACTCATCATTTTCTCATACAGTATTCATACACTAGTCCAACAATAATCCTAATGTATATTCAATCGTGTAATCATATTATTGCGTTTTCTCAATCGCGCAACACTTTTGTCGCGTTTTCACAATCGTGCAACATTTTTGTCGTGTTTTCAAATCGCGTAGCGATTTTCTATCGTTTTCTCAATCGCATAAAAATATTCCATAGTTTTTCAATTCCGTAGCAATTTTTTGATGTTTTTAAAATCGCGTAGCTTAAAAATCACGTTTTTAAGTTACGAAAAGTATTTTCCACCATTTTTCTACTACGTAAAATATTTCTCAACCTTTTAAATTTCATTTTGACCTTTCCAAACTTCCATACCATTTCTTGCTTTGCTTTTTCATATTTCCTGACTTTAAAATTTCCTAACGTGCTTAAAAACCCAATGAGTGAGCAATACGTTAGTAAATTTTAAGTCGCCAACGTATTCTTCAAAATTCTAAATCAATTCTAAAAATTAATCTTCTTCAAAATAAGTTGAGGTTCAAACACTTTCAATATCTCTTTTCCTTTTATAAATGAAATTTTCATCTTTCAAGTGATAAAATATTTTGTTTCTATTTCTTTAATCCTTGTACTTAATCAACTAAATTTCCACTTTAAAATCACATTGTTTCATAAAACTAAGGCATTACAAACCTTCAAAACCGTGGTACATGGCCTTTGATGTAACGCCCCTTTTTGGGAGGGAACGTCACATTGTCAAATGAAATAAAATGCAGAAATTAAATAAACAAACGATTAAGACCCGGTTCATTTTAATTAATTGATGTTTAACCATGTGAGCGAAATTGGCAATATTTTTTTTTCTTTTTATAATAATAATAATGATGATAATACGGGATGCGGATAAAGGTGACGAATAAAATAATACACAGAAATTGCACCTGAATAGCATATATATATATAATTTGATACAACCGTTTTGTAGATACAAGCCTGGCCATCATCAAAAAGCAAAATTATACCCACCCCAAGGGAAACATGCATATATACCCTCATGCATATACAAAATATACAGCCCAACCAAAAGAAAAATACATCGAGGCCCCCAAAACAAAAACACTGGCAGCCATCGGTAGCCACCAATGATCATCGACCCCTCGGATAAAAGGGACCGATTCGGGATCCTCAGGAGGACCCTCATCAGGATCTTCCTCATCCGAGGACTCATCCATAGGAACCACAGAGGCGCGGGACGGAGCCCGAGCGGTGGAATCAAAAGAATCCTCCTGCGGAGTGTAGTAACGGGCACCCCACATCTCCCTAATGGGCGGGTAAAACTCCAGACGCAAGCTGAGGTAGCAGGTGAGGACAGGAGCCTCATGACGTCTCTAGGCAAGTGCTATCGACACGTCTCCCAAATACACGCAGCGGTCGGAGTTCAGGTTGATGTGCCAGCACTCCGGCCCTCCAAGGAAGGTCAGACGCACGTCTCCCAAGAACCCACGCATACGTGCAGACATCGTCGCAGTAAAAGTCAATCTTGTATAGGCCAGAAGCTGGGGAAGGCAGGATCTTCTGTCTCTTCACCGTCGTCTTCGATCAGTACAGGGTGCACATAAACAGCAAATAATAGAAGCACAGGGAAAGAGGTAAGACATTCTACCATCAATACCAATACAGCAACCAAGAACCGAACGGCGCATAACGCCCACGTAGCATGTAAAGGCAATGAATAAGCTTTGAAACAGATAACCAGTCAGGCAATCATTAATAAAGGTAATGAATAATTCATAATATCCAGGCAGTTAAATTCGAGACGCAGTTAAATATCGTGTAAACAATAATTTTCGGATGATGAGAATATTCCACGATGCATGGACACAATATTCAATTTCCTACTCCATGGAGCTAGACTCAAACGGTCGGAGAGAAAGATCGGGAGACATGTACGTGACTCGGTGCCGAGGCCGGTGCTATCAATAAATTTTCTCGTGCACAATCATGGCATTGCACAGACATTCTACACTAGATCACGATATAGGACAGTGTCAAGTCCGGATCGTCGGTGCGTTTGCATCGGTTGCCCCACGGGCAAAGGAGCTACCAACTACCCATTGTGGAGGACCCGCACCCCGACGCCCCAAGGTCATAACAAGACCCACACTTGTCTATTCGCACCCGCACAAAGGTGTGTTCAATCTCCTAGGCAACTTGGCCTTACAACAGTCCACACGGACATTCACAATGCATAGGACTCTATGCATGAACATGTATGATCCACAATTTCATACAATAGCATAATATACCACATTTGATCAAGAGAGTGCAATAAGCAAATTTGCATCCAAAAAGAACCCAATATCAACATAATATCAATTTATAATTCAAGGAACATATTTTAGGTCCATTATGGATTTCTAAAATCTCCAAGTCTTATGAAAATTATCTCATTGGTTCATTAAGGTTTATGAAATCCTTAATCTCTTGTATTCTTTGATTACTTGTAATCCGAGTAATGGGTTATGGAATCTTAACCCAAATTTTCACCTAGAGGTCGTGGCCTTCCCAAGGTTTCAAGTAAGTCATGTTCACATCATTAGGTCCATTTACTTGTTATTTTGATTCAAGTTATTTGATTCTTATAATTACCTTCCAAATTTAGCTTATCTCCAAAGTCTTAACCACAATCCATCATAAAAATTATTGTTGCAAGTTTCCTGCTATTAATCTACGTTTAATTACTTGATTAATTCAAGTCTTGATATCTCAAATTTGTTATCTTTTCCCTCATTCAAGCCCTCAAAACCGTGGCACTCAAGAGGGTCCTAGGTTACAATTTTCTTCTCACTAGTTTAGTCTTCCTTTACTTAATTTGCCTAGCATTATTCTTGACACAATGTCAACCAAAATTCTGCTCTTAAAACAGCCCAAAACCGTGGCACTCACCAAGGTCCAACAACCAGAATTTTGTCCACTTGGATCAACCTTAACTACTTGATTTAATTAGCCTTGCATTGGTCAAAATTCAAGCATCATTTCCCTTCATTTTCCAGCCCAAAACAGCCCCAAAACCGTGACACATCCAGGGGTCCAGCAACCAGAATTTTCCAGCAAGCAATCATGGATTTCAATCACAAAATTACATGAATAATTAACCACTCAATCAACTACTCAAAGCTAAATTAAGATAACATTCAAGAAATCAATTTCAAGCAATTTCAAGAACAACCACCATGTGGTTTTTCTTCCAAAAATCAAACACAAGATTCCTAGTTGTTAAAGAGGTTGAGGAGGATTAATCTTCCTCTTACCAAGATGAAGAACCAAGAAAATTCCAAGAAGCAATCTTGATTTTCGGATTTGAAGCTCAAAAACCCTAGAAAATGTGGTCCAAGTTAGAACAATGTAATGATGTGAAAAAGAAGAAGAAAATGACCATTATATCAAGAGGAAACCAGAAACGAAAATGGAAGTGAAGGTCTGAAATTTTTTCAGCCATGGAAGCTCACCTTCAAAGCTTGAAAAATGGTTGAAGATGGAAGCTTTCTTGAAAACTCCAAGCACAAAAGATGATGAGAAGGAGTAGGAGATTAAGAAAACATGGTTGGTGTAAATTTTTATGAAGGTTGGGGTTCTTGGGGGTGGCTGGCCGTATGGCTATGGTGGAGAGAAAGAAGAGAAGAAAAAAATGGAGAAGAAGGAGAAGAATGGATGAGAGAGAAAGTGTTTGATAATTAATGAATTTGTGTAATGAAAATTAAATGAAACAAAGCAATATTTTGCCTTGCATGGGCTGCAATCAGCCGTGCATAGAGAGAGGGAAGAGAGAGAGAATTTGGCTTCCTTTGGAAGCTAACACATGTGGTCAAAGCTTGGGGTCAAAGCTTCTTAAGGAAGCTTGAATATTTAACTATTAAATTTGAATTAAAGTGATTTGATTAGACATAAAGCGGATTACACTAGGATAATGTGATAGTATTTTTATTACACACTATTATCCAATAGATAATAGTTACGATTTGATGAAGTCGGTATTTAATTAATCGACAGATAAATTTTTCACATTGATCTTGATTTAATTGTATACGTAAAGATTTCTCGAAAATTGTGAAACCTCGTAAAGCTGTGTCAAGTCTCGGGTTTAGTAAGATCCCCGTCGACATGTCCATAGTCCAAGGTTCTCGAGAAAACATCGCGTTTCTCACGGTTCTCGCTTTCACAGCAGCACGCAAAACGAAGAATATATTAAAATATTCGACGGTTCCGGAAAATTCTCAGAAAATTCCCAAAAATTGCAAATATTATAAAACGACCATTCGTCATATAATTTTCCAATTTTTGAAGCGCTACAGTCATTTTCCCGACTCTGCCCGAGTTTCACGCAAAACGAGGAATATATTAAAATATTCATCGTTTCCGAAAAATTCCAAAAAAATCCACATAAATCACAAATATTAGAAAATGACTATTCATGGTGAAATAATCAATTTCCGGAGTGTTACACTGGTCTCAGCAATTCTCAGCCCAGTGTGCACGTAAAACGAGGAATATATTAAAATATTCATCGTTTCCGAAAAATTCCTAAAAATCAAGAATATTATAAAACGATGATTTATGATCAAATATGTATTTTTCGGGATGTTACAACACTCCCCTACTAAAAGGAATTTCGTCCTCGAAATTTACATACCTTAAAACAATTCTGGATGTTGCTCCTTCATCTTATCTTCCAATTCCCAAGTCGCATCACCAGTTGCTTCATTCCAAATCACCTTTACCAATGGAATCTCCTTGCCTCGTAGTTGCTTTATCCGTCGATCCTCGATTCTCGCAGGAGACGTTTCATAGGTCAGGTTCTCTTTTAAGTGTCGTGTCCAGGTGCTATGACATGACTTGGATCGGGTAAATATTTACGAAGTTATGACACATGGAAGACATTGTGTATGTTTGAAAGAATAGGGGTAAGGCTATACGGTAAGCTCTTGGACCTATCCGCGAAGAATTTGGTAAGGTCCAAGAAATTTTGGAGTGAGTTTTCTAGATTTCAAGGCCGGCCGACCCCGGTCGTGGGTGTGACTTTCAGAACACATGCTCACCTTCTTCAAACTCAAGAGGCTTTCTTCTCTTATCCGCATAGCTCTTCGTCGGCTCGGCAGTTCTCATCTTCTCTTGAATCATCTTAACCTTCTCGGTCGTCTGTTGGATAATGTCGGTCCAATCGTAAGATGCTCGCCGTCTTGGTACCAACATAATGGTGTTCGACACCGTCTTCCATACAGAGCTTCATAGGGTGCCATCCCTATACTCGAATGATAACTGTTGTTGTAGGTGAACTCCACCAGTGGTAGAACTTCATCCCAACTTCCAGTCTGTTCCATAGAACAAGCTCTAAGTAGGTCCTCTAGAGATTGGATCGTTCTTTCCGATTGACCATCGGTTTGCGGATGATACACCGAACTCAGGCGCAATCTCGTCCCCAACGAAGCTTGTAAACTTTGCCAAAACTTTGAGGTAAACCTCGGATCCCTATCCGAGATTATACTCGTAGGCACACCATGTAATTTGACAATTTCCCCAATATACAGGCGGGTCAGCCTTTCCAAACTGTACCTTATGTTAATCGGGAGGAAATGAGCCGATTTTGTAAGTCGATCAACTATTACCCAAATCGAGTCATGTCCCATCCTTGTCCTTGGCAATCCCACAACAAAGTCCATTGCGATGTGTCCCACTTCCATTCGGGAATAGACAATGGTTGCACAGCAACCACCCCGCAGTCGCCGATGTTCCACTTTGGCTTTTGACGAGACTAGACAAGTCGATACACATCTAGTGACATCACTTTTTAGTCCATGCCACCGAACAACTTCTTCAAGTCTTGGTACATCTTTGTTATACCGGGGTGCATACTTAGCTTGCTAGTGTGGGCATGATCCACAATATATCGTCTAAGCTCTTGGTCACGAGGAATACAAACTCTACCTCGAAATCTCATAATTCCATCTGTTCCTTCTTCGAACTCGTTTTCTCGCCTTGTTTCATTTGTTCTCTTATTTCTTGCAAGAATTCATCGGTCTTCTGTTTTTCTAGTATGTCTTCCATCAACTCGCTTGAGATGGTAACCATATTCATGCAAATTCTTAGGGTTCCAACTTAACAAATGACCATACATCTCTAAATTGTTCGATGAGATCTCTTTCCTTAATCATCAAGGCGTAAACACCGATAGTCTTTCTACTTAAGGCGTCGGCCACGACGTTCGCCTTGCCGAGGGTGGTACAACAACTGAAATCATAATCCTTTAAAAACTCCACCATCTCCCATTTGTCTCATATTGCTCTTTCGATCGTACAAGTACTTCAAGCTCTTGTGGTCACCGAAGATGTTGAATGTCGCTCCATAGAGGAGGAAATGTCTCTATATCTTCGCAGCAAAACCATAGCCGCCAACTCCAAATCATGAGTCGGGTAATTCTTTTCATGCACTCTCGCAACTGCCGCAAAGCGTAGGCTACCACCTTTCGGTGTTGCATAATCAGATCCCAATCCTTGATACGAGCGTCACAATACACCTCGAACGGTTCATTCGGATCGGGTAACACTAATACAGGTGAGGTAGTCAGCCGTTTCTTCAACTCTTGAAAACTCTGCTCACATCTATCAGTCCATTCGAAATCTTGATTCTTCTTTGTCAATTGAGTGAGCGGTCCCGGCAATCTTGGAAAACCCTTCTATGAACCTCGGTAATATCCGCTAAGCCAACGAAACTACGGACTTTCGTCACTGACTTCGGTTGTTCCCACTGCAGTACTGCTTCTACTTTGCATGGATCCACTGCAATTCCTTCTTTTGAGATCAAGAATTCATCGGTCTTCTGTTTTTCCCGTATGTCTTCCATCAACTCGCTTGAGATGGTAACCATATTCATGCAAATTCTTCCGGGTTCCAACTTAACAAATGACCATACGTCTCTAAATTGTTCAATGAGTTCTCTTTCCCTAATCATCAAGGTAGAACCAGCGACAATTTGAAGCCATCATATCTTTTCTTTTCCTTTCCTTTTCCTTCTAATCATCCAATTTTACCATTCATGAAAATCTTAACTTGGAAACACCTATTTTAAGGTGTTGAGGCCGTGAGCCTCTTGGTCTTTGGAACCAAAATTTCTTTTCTTTTACATCATAAATTATGTCATACATATACATATTCATCATATCATACAATCAAGCATACCATAAAGCAATAAAAATCACTTAAAGCATACAAACACAAATAAATAATTTAAAGCACATAAACACCCACAAATAAATTACATAACCATGGATATGAATCCTCACATGGATTCACCATCCATCAAATACAAGTTCATCTCTCACCACCATACTTGGTTGGTGAGATAGATCTCCCTCTTACCTCTTGAAGAAACCTCCAAAGCTCCTTGCTTTGCTTCCTTTTCAAGTCCTTCACCACCAAGGGCTTCTTAAACATAAAACAAACATAAGTTTATTAGCATCTAAAGCTTCAGCAAGAAAGACCATGGATCAAATCATGGCCTAGAACATGAAAATGAGACAAGTAGTGAAGTTTCCATAACTTCACCTTAAAAACCCTAGAACTTGATCTTGAAGAAAGTCCTTGAAGATGAATGATTTAGGACTTGGCCTTAACTACAAAAGTTCTTAGAGTGAGATATAGATTCAAGAAGTAGGTTGGTTGAAATTTTTGAAGAGTGATAGTAGGATTTTGAGGTCTTGGCCGTGAGCTAGGTTGAGAGAAAATGAGAGACAATTTTTGTGAAGCTTAGCTTTTTGGAAGTGATAAAGATGAGTAATGAAATATGTCTTGAAACTTTGCTATGGCATTAAAGCCTTCCAAAACCGAACCCCCTTTGATCTCTAGGGTTATGTCCAAATTCATTAGCTACCATTTTAGACATTAATAGCCATTGATTAAATCAATAGTTGAGCTTTGGTAGAAGCTTCCAAGTGATATGATCAAATCTAAGCCATTGGATCTCTCCTCCATGAAATCCTAGCCATTAGATATATCTCCAAAATGGAAGGTCAAAATTTACTCTTCATACTTTCCATCCAAGGGTCACAAATAGTCCTTGTCACTTTGTGAGACCAATCTCCACCATAGATTAAATCAATGGTGGATATCAAAAGCCTTCCTCACCAAGCTTGCTTCCTATTGGTCCTTCATAAAGTTATTATAACCACTAAATTTGACTAACCAGTACAATATTTTTCTAGCTGCTATTCCCCTACGGACAATATTTACTGTATTTTTATTACCTGATAAATAATACAGTACAAAACACAGTAAAAAAAAATCTCAAAAATTGTTTTCTGTTTCAAGTTTAGTAAGATCCCCTGCTCAACAATACAAAATTTTATGGCTCCAAAAAATTTTACTTTTTCGGGTCTGCCTGGGCCCACAAACAACCCCCTGGGCCCACAAACAACCCCCTGGGCCCACAAACAGCCCAAGAATAATATTAAAATAATTAAAAAAATATATAAAATCTCAAAATAATCCACAAAATCATAAATATTATAAAACTTATGAAAATCAAGTCAGATTATTAAAAATAGTTAATAATCATCCGAAATAATTAAAATACGTAAGATTTTCCTCAGCCCAAAAATTATTATTTTCCTGGCACGGAGTAAATCACACAAAACGATCAAATGCATTCACAGAATTGTCAAAATAATTTTACAGTACACAGAAATCACTAAACAGTAGAATTCTGTTATTACTGTCAAATAGCTAGAATATTTAGGGTGTTACAACTTTCCCCCTCTAAAAAGAAGTTTTGTCCTTGAAACTTAACATACATTCAAAACAAATACGGATATTGTTCCTTTATTCTATCTTCCAGTTCCCATATAGCTTCACCGCTTACGTTGTTCCAAACTACTTTAACCAATGAAATCTCCTTACCTCAAAGTTGCTTTGTCCTTCGATCCTCAATCTTGACTGGAAACGTTTCATAGGTTAAGTTATCCTTTAGTTGTACTGTGTCTGGTTCGATAACATAGGTGGGATCGGGAATATATTTTCGTAGTTGTGATACGTGAAATACATTGTGAAGATTCAACAGAAAAGGTGGTAATGCAATCTGATAAGCTACCGAACCTATCCAACGGAGTATTTGATACGGCCCGATAAACTTTGGAGTGAGCTTTTTAGACTTAAGCACTCGTCCAACCCCAGTCATAGGTGTCACTTGCAGAAATACATGGTCACCTTCCTCAAATTCAAGCGATCTTCTCCTCTTATCTGAATAACTATTTTGCCGTGTTTGAGTTATCCTTATCTTATCTTGAATCATCTTCACTTTCTCTGTTGTCTGTTGTACAAGTTCTGGTCCTAAAATAGCACTTTCACCATCATGATACCAACATAATGGTGTTCTACATCGTCTCCCATACAATGCCTCATAGGGTGCCATCCCTATACTCTAATGAAAACTATTGTTGTACGTGAACTCTATCAATGGTAAGAATTCATCCCAACATCCAGTCTGTTCCAAAACACATGTCCTCAGTAAATCTTCTAATGACTGAATTGTTCTTTCTGACTGACCATCAGTTTGCGGATGGTAAGCAGAACTCAAACGTAACTTTGTTCCCATCGCTTCTTACAATTTAATCCAAAACCTCGACGTAAATCTCGGATCTCGATCCGAAATAATATTGGAAGGTACACTATGAAGTCTAACAATTTTACCGATGTACACTTGGGTCAACCTCTCCATTGAGTACTTGATATTAATCGGCAAAAAGTGCGCCGACTTTGTAAGCTGATCAACAATTACCCAAATAGAATCGTGACCTTTCTGAGTCTTTGGTAGTCCTGTTACGAAATCCATTGCTAAGTCATCTCATTTCCATTCAGGAATAGGCAAAGGTTACAACATTCCTGATGGTCTTTCATGTTCCACCTTAGCCTTCTGACAGACTAAACAGGATGATATATATTCAGCAATATCCTTCTTCATTCCTTGCCACCAATATAATTGCTTCAAATCTTGGTACATCTTTGTGGCTCCTGGATGCATACTCAGCTTACTCCTGTGAGCTTCATCTAAAATTAATCTCCTAAGTTATTGATCGTTTGGCACGCAAACCCTTCCTTTAAACTTCAGAATTCCATCAGCACCTTCGCTAAATTCCAACACCACTCCTTGGCTCCTTGCTTCCTTAGCTTCTTGTAAATACTGATCACTGTTTTTCCCCTCTCGGATTTTATCCATTAAACTATTCGAGATGGTGATCAGGTTCAAATGCATCCTCCTCGGTGTCAACTTCACAGATAAACGCATATCCCGAAATTCTTCTATTAATTCCTTCTCCTTAATCATCATAACAGAAACACTAAGCATTTTCCTACTTAAAGCATCCGCTACTACATTCGCCTTCCTAGGATGATATTGTAACTGAAAGTCATAGTCCTTAAGAAATTCTAGCCAACGCCTTTGCCTCATATTCAACTCTTTTTGGTCAAACAAGTACTTCAAGCTTTTCTGATCACTAAAAATAGTGAACGCTGCCCCATAGAGAAAATGTCTCCACACTTTCAATGCAAACACTACAGTTGCCAATTCCAAATCATGAGTTGGATAATTCTCTCATGCACTTTCAACTGCCTTGAAGCATATGCCACAACCTTCCGATGTTGCATAAGTATACAACCCAATCCTTGGTACGAAGCATCGCAATATATTTCGAAAGGTTCATTTGGATCAGATAGAATCAGTACCAGTGAAGTAGTCAGTCGTCTTTTCAACTCCTAGAAACTTTCTTCACATGCATCAGTCCATGCAAATGGTTAATTCTTTCGTGTAAGTTGGGTAAGAGATCCTGCTATCTTAGAAAACCCCCCAATAAACCGTCGATAGTAACTGGCTAATCCGATAAAACTATGGATCTCTAATACAGTCTTCGGCCTTTCCCATTCAATAATCGTCTCCACTTTTGAAGCATCAACTTCAATTCCTTCCTCCGATATCACGTGTCCTAAAAATTGAACTTCGCTTAGCCAAAATTCACATTTGGACAACTTGGCATATAGCTTATTCTCCTTCAAGATCTGGAGAACCACTCTAAGATGCTCAGTAAGTTCCTCCAATGTCATCTATAAAGACAACAACAAACATGTCCAAGTACAAATGAAAAATCCTGTTCATGAAGTCTATGAATATGATTGATGCATTAGTCACACCAAATAGCATCACTTAATATTCGTAATGTCCATAACATGTCCGAAATGCAATCTTGGGAATATCTTCCACCTTCACACAAATCTGGTGATAACCAAAACGTAAATCAATCTTGAAAAATATCGCGGCTCCTTGCAATTGATCTATCAGATCATCAATTCTTGGAAGTGGATATTTATTCTTAATCGTAATTTTGTTCAACTGCTGGTAGTCTACGCATAGATGAAAAGTCTCATCCTTCTTCTTTACCAACAACACTGGAGCTCTCCATGGCGACACACTTGGTCTCACAAATTGTTTCGCCAACAAATCCTCTAGTTGTTTCTTAAGTTCTGCTAACTCTACTGGTGACATGCTGTAAGGCGCCATAGATATAGGTCCAGCTCTAGGTACTAAATCAATAGCAAACTCAATTTCTCTTTCTGGCGATAGTCTAGGTATATTTTTAGGAAATACCTCAGGAAATTCATTAACGACAAAAATATCTTTCAAGATATCTTCACATTGAACCTCCAAAGAAGACATCAATAAATACCCCTAATCTCCTTCCTTCAAACAAGCTTCTACTTGAGTAGCCGTTAGGAAGCTAGAATCCTTAGCCTCAGGAAAAACTAATGCCTTACTAGAACAATCTATTAGGATATGGTTAGAAGACAACTAATCCATTCTTAAGATTATATTAATCTTGGAAAGAGGCAAACAAATCAAGTCAACATGAAAGATTCTATTCCTAACATAGACAGGACAATTCAAACATACTTTTGTAGTAATCACAGGCTTATCAGTAGGAGTAGCAACACTTAAATCATAAGGTAATGTTGTCACAGATAATCCCAAACGCTCCACACAATCATATGCAATCTGATTTTGCAACTTCCTCCCTGCTCATGGTATATACACGACCACCCGCCTGTGGTCTCACTGTACGGACATTCCCTATAGAGGGTTCCGCCTTTAGTTGATCACATTCTTTGGAAAAATGTCCAGGCCTTCCACATCTGAAACAGATGACTCCCTTATGTTGCCAATCTTTAGTTAAGTGATCCTTTCTACACTTAAAACATTTGGGTGTAGAAGTTCCAACTTGACCTATCTTGCTGCCACCAGAACTCCCCCCAAAAGATTGTTGCCGAGTCTGACCTCCCGATGGTCTCGCATACGGCTTCGGCTGAGAACGATTTCCACTGCTACCCTTTCCTATTTGGAACCGTGTAGGTCCAAACTTCCTATTCCTTGCCTCGCATTGATGATCAATTTCCTCAACCTTTCGACATTTGTCTAACAATGATGGAAACTGATCAATTTCCAAAGTTGCTACAACTCGCTTAATGTCAAGTTTCAATCCTTCTTCAAATTTTCTGCACTTCCATTCCTCATATGGGTGCATCTGAAAATACCTTGAAAACTTAGATAAGCTTTCGAATTTTGCAGCATATTCGCTTATGGACATCACCCCTTGTCTCAAACTAAGGAATTTTATTTCATTAGCATGCCAAACACTAGCTGGGAAATACTTCCCCAGAAATTTCTGCTTAAAGAGCTGCCACATCACAACTCTTATCTCAGCTTGTATCAATCTTCAGGCTCCTGCCCACCGGTTTTCTCCATCTCCTACTAACACAAAAGTTACAAAAGTAAGCTTCCGTTCATCGGTACAACCCATACCTTCAAATATCTTTTCTAGTTCTTTGATCCATAGATTAACTTTCTCTGGGTCAAAATCTCCATGAAACTTTGGTGGATTATTTTTACGAAATTCTAACAAACTTTGAGTGTTCTCATTCGCTCTTTGGTTTTGCTGCACAACGACATCAGCCATCCGTTGCATTGCTGCCACTGCTACAGCCATGTTTTGGTTGTCATCGCCAACATTTCCAACTCCTGCTCTAGTATTTACGCGTCCTCTTCCTCGTCCAGCCATTACATTTTCTCTTAGTTCAAACTGGACAACACAAAGAAGAGTTGAATTCAATCTTTCAAACAATATTATTTCCTTTCGGAAACTAGCCACAGAGAATCACACAACATAAACAAAACAGACTTAACCACAAACCCAAAAGACTCTAACTTGGGCTCTGATACTAACTAATGTAACACCCACCGTAAGATATCACATTTATGTTACTTAATTACCAAATTGCCCCTTTAGTTATAAAATATGATTTGTAATGTAAATACGAGTCGTAAAATTTCTTAATATCGATAAGATAAACTTAGCAGAAAATAAAAATATTAAACATCATCACAAATAATTTACATCATATATATTATAGAAGTACTATCAAAATTATTTATATACAGACAAAGTTCTCAAAAGTATTTGAACAGTATTTAAACTAACATACTTGCCCAATTATGACTAGACAGCAGAACTCCCAGATAGGTCCTCCTCAGATTTCTCAGTAGGTAGAAATCCAACTTGACGAGAAGTCCTACGGACTGGTGTCCGTGCAGATTACACTATACTAATCTCCATTGGGACGTGATACCTACCACCCCAATACTGCCTAATCGACAGCAAAAATTTGACATGTACATAAATAGTTACAGAAAAGAACAAATCTCCATGAAATATCCTGCTCATGTTGATCGTCAGATGTCCCTGATATATTAGTCCCTCCTCATTGGGACTAATCCTCCAAGCGCCAGCTGTAACATCCTGTGACTGCCTGCAGGATTGACGAGTGTCTCCACAAACCAACACGGGTCTTTTCAGCGTGCTTTGTCTTCACTCACACGCATCCTAGGAAACTTCCCAGGAGGTCACCCATCCCACAATTGCTCCAGATCAAGCACACTTAACAATGGAGTTCTTATGTTCTAGGCTCCCAAAAAGAAGTTGTAACTTGTTGATATGGCTACGCCTAATCAATTCCTTTAAGTCATCCTCAACTATGCAGTCCCATACCTGCACAGTTTCTGAATCCCTCTCATTCCGGTGCGTATTCAGTTCATTCATGGGACCCTTCGCCTAGAAGCATGCCAAGAGCTGCTCCTTGTACGTGCTTCTCATGCACCGACGTCCACTCCCCGCCCTCATCAACCCTGGGACACCACACCAGCTCCACCATGGAATTATAGTCTCACATATCCAAAGAAACTTGATCTAGTTGCCATCTGGTCAAAACTCAGCTTCCTCAGTAGGAATCTATTCCTCTTCACCTTCTTGCTCGATACCTTGCTCAGTGTCTTTACCGAAATATAAATACAATACAAAAATAATACACGAAGAGGTGAGATCACCTACACCATTACCAATATGGCAACACAAAAATAACACAGATAATACATCATACAAATATATCATTCAATGATACAGATATAATAAACAGTAAACATCATCATTTCATTACATTATTCATCACCATTTGATAGATACTATATCATTACACAATCAGACATGTCCAAGTTATGCATATGCTCACTGACTCATTTTCCTACTCCATGGAGCTAAACTCAGGTTGGAGAAATTGATCCAAAAGATCTGTCTGTACCAACAAGCCTCAAACCACGTGCCATAATTCTTATAAGTGTTTGCACATCTAGCATATACATGACAGTCTTTACTAGATCTTGATTAAGAATAGTGTCTCGGTTCGGATCATCGATGTGTTGCATTAGTCTAACCCACAGTACAGAAGAGCTACTAAATGCCCACTGTAGGCAACCCGCACCCCGATGCCCCCAAGGTCAACGAGTGACTTACACTACGCATATCGCACCCACTCAAGAGGTGTATTCTCTCCTAGGCAATTAGCCTTATCCAGTCCATCGGACCTTTCCAATGCATGTATAATGCACCAAAGCCAATCACAGGTAATGTAACACCCCAAACTTTCTATCTAATAGATAGTATTTTTGACAGTTAACAGAATTCTACTGTTTAGTGATTTCTGTGTGCTGCAAAATTGTTTTGAATATTCCATCAGTACTTTTTATCGTTTGGTGTGATTTACTCTGTGTTAGAAAAATAATAATTTTCGGGCCAGAGAAAATTTTACGTAATTTAATTATTACTGTTAAGTCTTAATTATTTTACGTAATTTGATTTGATATTCATGAATTTTCTGATTTTTGTGATTTTGTGGGTGATTATGAAATTTTTATATTTTAGTGTTATTTGTAGGTCCCGTGGACCTTATGTGGGCCCGAGGTGGGTCTCGCAAAGTGAAAATTTTCTGTAATTAGAAAAATTTGTATTGTTGAGACAGAGACAGGGGATCTTACTAAACCTACATCCGAAACAGTTTTTAAAAATTTCTTTTACTATGTTTTGTACTGTATTTAATTATCAGGTGATAAAAATACAGTAAAAATATTATTAGTAGGGTAATAGCAGATAAAAATAAATATTATACTAATTAGTCAACCTTGGTGGTTTGGAGATCCACCATTGATTTAATCAAGGGTGGAGATTTAGTCTTAAAAAGTGTTGGAGATCCACCATAGATTTAATCAAGGGTGGAGATTTGGTCTTAAAAAGTTACAAGGACCATTTATGACCATTAGATGTAAAGTTTGAAGGAGTGATCTTGACCCTTCATTTTGGAGACACATCTAATGGCTAGAATTTCAAGGAGAAAGATCCAATGACCTAGATTAAGTCTTTTAATCTAAAGGCTATACCTAGAATCTACCTTAATCCTAACCATTGAACTGATCAATGGTTAGGAATGCTTCAAATAATGATGGCTAGGAGATTGGTCACACTTTGAAAAGTGCATGAAGGGGGGGCGGTTTTGGAGGCTTAAGACAATAGCCAAGTTTCAAGACACCAATTATTTCTCAATCTTGGTCATTATTGATCAATTTCAAGAAGCTAACTTATCAAAAAAAAATTCTCTCCATTCTCTCCATGCATGTTTCAGCCATAACACCAAGAAGCACCTTCCACCACTCTTTAATTTCAAACATCCATATTTCTTGAATCTTTACCTTATTCTAAGACACTTTGTAGTTTACACCAAGTTCTAAATCTTTCATCTTCAAGGAGTTTTTCCAAGAGCAAGTTCTAAGTTTTTGAGGTGAAGTAAACCTTTGTTGGTGGAAATTTTGATCAAAGTGCAAAGCAAGGAGCTTTTTGAGGATCTTCAAGAGGTAAGAGGGAGATCCATCTCACTAACCAAGTATGGTGGTGAGAGATGATTTTATATTTGATGGATGGTGAATCCATGTGAGGATTCATATCCAAGGTCAAGTAACAATTTGTGTGTGTTTTTGTGCTTTCATTATTTGTCTATGCTTGATATGCTTTGCATGATTTTATTGCTTATATGGTATGCTTATAATATGCATGATGAGAATATGGTATGCTTATGATATGCATGATGAAGATATGTTGAATATATTATGATGGATGTATGTTGGAATAGGAAATTTTGGCTCCAATGGCCAAGGGGAGGCTACGGTTTTGACACCCAAAAATTAGGGTTTATGTTAAAATTTTTCAAGAACAAGGAAATTGATTTGTTTAAAGAAAGTATGAAGTGGAGAAATTATTTTTTTGGTTCCAAAGACCATGGTGAATTTCGGCCAAGACACCTCAAAATAGGTGTTCATAAATTAATATTTTCATGAATGATAAAATTGGATGATTAGAAAAGCAAAGAAAATAAACAAAGGGTTTGTTTTTCAAGAAGTAATGTTCACGGTTTTTGAGATGAATTTTTATTGATTTATTTTGTATGAAAACAAGAATGGAACTTAGTTGATTTAGAAGGAAAAATATAAGAATGGTTTCAATGGCCATGTCCACGGTTTTGAAGACTTGAAATGCCTTGGTTTTGTGAAAACAAAGTGATTTTCAAAGTGGAAATATAACTTGTTTTAATACAAGGAAGTTGAAAAGGGAATCAAAGTGTTTTATCACTTGAGAAATGAAATTTTCATATGTAAATGGAAAAGAGAGGTTGAAAGTGTTTGAACCTCAATTTATTTTAAAGAGGATTGATTTTTAGAAATTGATTTGGAATTACAAAGAATATGTTGGTAACTTGGGATTTTCTAACGTGTAACTCATCCTTTGGGTTTTGGAGAGCATTAGTAAATTTTAAAGTTAGAAACATTGATTTAATTTAATGAAATGGTGAATTTATGAAATATATTGCGAAAAGGATTTTCTTGAGTAAGAAAATGTGGAAAATAATGTGAGAAGTCATATTATTTTGAGAAAAGTTGAAATGGAGATTTTGGAATATTGAGGAATATTTTACGAAGTTGAAAAATGGTGAAAAATGATTTACGTAACTTAAAAATGTGATTTTTAAGCTACGCGATTGGAAAAACATTAAAATATTTCTACGCGATTTGGAAGGTGTTTAAATATTTTTACACGATTGAGATAATTTTAAAAAATCACTACGTCATTGAAAAATGATGAAATATTTTACGTGATTGATGAAAACGTTAAAAAATCTATATGTGATTTGAAAACATAACAGAAATGTTATGAAATTGTGAAAACGCGACAAAAGTGGTGCGTGACTATAAAAATGCGATAACATGGTTTTTTGTCATTAAATATACAGTAGGATTACTGTTGAACCAGTGAATGGACACTGTATGAGAAAATGATAAATTTTACCTATAATTAGCATTGGTGCATTTTATATGCATGAACTGGTGTATGGACACTGTATATGAATTTTGCCTATGCTTGGCATTAGTGCATTGAACATGCATTGGAAAGGTCCGATGGACTGTATGAGGCTATTTGCCTAGGAGAGACGTACACCTCTTGAGTGGGTGCGATATGCATAGTGTAAGTCACTTGTTGACCTTGGGGGTTGGTAGCTCTTTTTCCCGTAAGTTAGACCGATGCAACGTATTAATCACTTGAGATAGTGACCATGTTCATGCAGATTTTTCTTGGCATCAATTCCACAAAAGACCACCCGTCTCTGAATTGTTCTATTAAATCTCTTTCTCTAGTCATTATGGCAGAAACACTGATTGTTTTCCTACTTAAGGCATCGACCACAACATTCGCCTTTCCAGGGTGATACTGAAGTTGGAAATCATAGTCTTTCAGAAATTCTAACCATCTTTGTTGTCTCATGTTCAACTCTTTTTGATCATATAGGTATTTCAAGCTCTTGTGATCACTGAAGACATTGAACATTGCTCCATAAAGATAATGTCTCCATATCTTCAAAGCAAATACAACAGCAACTAGCTCCAAGTCATGCGTTGGGTAGTTCTTCTCATACACTTGCAATTATCTTGAGGCATACGCCACCACTTTTCCGCCTTGTATAAGGACACAACATGTAACCTCGAGCTCCTTCTTTCAAGAAAGCTTTCACTTGATTGGCCGTCAAAAATCTAGAATTCTCATCCAAAGAGAAAACTATCGTTTTTCTTGAACAATCTAATAGGACATAGTTAGAAGATAACCAATCCATTCCTAAGATCACATCTAATTGAGATAGTGGAAAACAGATCAAATCAATAGAAAAGATTCGACCTTTAACAATCAATGGATAATTTAAACAGACTTTGGCAGTGACAATAGGCTTAGCTGTTGGAGTTGAAACAGTCAAATCAAAAGGTAAAGAAGACACGGGTAACCAAGTCTTTTCACACAGTCATAGGAAATGAAAGAATATGTTGCACCTAAGTTATACAGTATAGTTAAAAGATTACATTCAATGAGACCTTCCCCTTGTATAAGATCTTCGGATTCGGAGGCTTCAGCACCACTCAGAGTGTAAACCCGACCTTCAGCCTGCGGTTTAGCGGTTCTAGCAGCATTGATGGAAGGTTCCGCCTTGTGTTGATTACAGTCACGTGAAATGTGTCCAGGTCTCCCACACCTATAGCAGATCAATCCTTTGATAGTGCAGTTCCTCGTGTAGTGATCTTTCCCGCACTTCAAGCATTTCAGCGTAGACGCTGTCGTTTGACTAGATCTGCCTGGACTTCCTCCAGGACTTCCACCTTGTGGCCTCTGTTGTTGATTTTCAGGTGGTCTGGAATAGGGCTTCCTCTGGTAACAGTTAGCATTACTGCTTCCTCCTCTTTGGGACCGAAAATGCCCAAAGTTTCTGTTTCTTGCATCACACGCCTGATCCAAGTCTTCCACACGACGACACGCATCAAGTAATTCTGAGAACTAAGTAATCTTCAAAGTTATGATGGCTCTCTTCACATTATGTCTCAGACCTTCCTCGAACTTTCGACACTTCCATGCCTCGTTCGGTTGATGTTGAAAGTAGGTTGAGAATTTGGACAAACTCTCAAACTTGGCAGTATATTCACTCACAGTCATATTTCCTTGCCTTAAGCCAAGGAATTCCATCTCCTTTGCATGCCTAGCACTTTCCGGGAAGTACTTATTCAAGAATCTCTCCTTAAAAATTTCCCAAATTGATTGCTCGATTCTCAGCCTCCAATAAGCTCTACTTCCTGGCCCATCAATCCTCTGTGTCCCCAATCAACATGAACGCAACATATGTCACCTTCTTGTCGTTAGCACAGTTCATGCCCGTGAATATCTTTTCCAATTCCTTGATCCACAGTGTAGCTTTCTCATGATCATACTCTCCCTTAAACTGTGGAGGGTTAGTACGATGAAATTCTGCTAGATTCTGGGCATCAGCAGTTGCCTCCAATTATTGTGCAGTCCTTGCTTACTGTTGAGCTGCTTGCTGGTTTTGTTGCAACATAGCTTCAACCATCTTTTGAATTGCTTCGATCACAGCAGTCATGTGATCTCGACGAGCCATAATCTCCTCAAATCAAGCTAAACAAAAACACAGAGAAAGTCAGATGTATCCTCGCAAAATACCAAACATAGAGAGTCACACAGCACAAACAAGACAGTCCAAAACCACATGACCCAAAAGAAAACTTAAACCGGGGCTCTGATACCAAGACAATGTAACGCCCCTTTTTCTTAATATCGCGAAGAAGGAGCGCCGCACCATAATACTAAGAAACAAAATAAATTATGAAAAATACAGTTATAATGATTAATTTAGACCTGGTTCATTGTCAACATATGATTAAATAATTTGCGTTCTTGGATTGCAAAGTGATCGAATATCGAATTATGTGTACATTTTTTTTATTAAATAATGGTAAAAGATAACAATAATTATAGATGCAATAAAATATGATTTGTCATGTAAATACGAGTTGTAAAATTTCTTAATATCGATAAGATAAACTTCGCAGAAAATAAAAATATTAAACATTATCACAAATAATTTACGTCATATATATTATAGAAGTACTGTCAAAATTATTTATATATAGACAAAGTTCTCAAAAGTATTTGAACAGTATTTAAACTAACATACTTGCCCAAGTATGACTAGACAACAGATCTCCCAGATAGGTCCTCCTCAGATTCCTCAGTAGGTAGAAATCCAACTTGACGCGAAGTCCTACGGACCAGTGTCCGTGCAGATGACACTATACTAATCTCCATTGGGACGTGATACCTACCACCCCAATACTGCCTAATCGACAGCAAAAATTCGACATGTACATAAATAGTTACAGAAAAGAACAGGTCTCCATGAAATATCCTGCTCATGTTGATCGTCAGATGTCCCTGATATATTAGTCCCTCCACATTAGGACTAATCCTCCAAGCGCCAGCTGTAACATCCTGGGACTGCCTGCAGGATTGACGAGTGTCTCCACAAACCAACACGGGTCTTTTCAGTGTGCTTTGTCCTCACTCACACGCATCCTAGGAAACTTCCCAGGAGGTCACCCATCCCACAATTGCTCCAGATCAAGCACGCTTAACAATGGAGTTCTTATGTTCTAGGCTCCCGAAAAGAAGTTGCAACTTGTTGATATGACTACGCCTAATCAATTCCTTTAAGCCATCCTCAACTATGCAGTCCCATACCTGCACAGTTTCTGAATCCCTCTCATTCCGGTGCGTATTCAGTTCATTCATGGGACCCTTTGCCTAGAAGCATGCCAGGAGCCGCTCCTTATATGTGCTTCTCATGCACCAGCGTCCACTCCCCGCCCTCATCAACCCTGGGACACCACACCAGCTCCACCATGGAACTATAGTCTCACATATCCAAAGAAACTTGATCTAGTTGCCATCTGATCAAAACTCAGCTTCCTCAATAGGAATCTATTCCTCTTCACCTTCTTGCTCGATACCTTGCTCAGTGTCTTTACCGAAATATAAATACAATACAAAAATAATACACGAAGAGGTGAGATCACCTACACCATTACCAATATGGCAACACAGAGATAACACAGATAATACATCATACAAATATATCATTCAATGATACAGATACAATAAACAGTAAACATCATCATTTCATTCCATTATTCATCAACATTTGACAGATACTATATCATTACACAATCAGACATGTCGAAGTTATACATATGCTCACTGACTCATTTTCCTACTCCATGGAGCTAAACTCAGGTCGGAGAAATTGATCCAAAAGATCTGTCTGTACCAACAAGCCTCAGACCACGTGCCATAATTCTTATAAGTGCTTGCACATCTAGCATATACATGACAGTCTTTACTAGATCTTGATTAAGAACAGTGTCTCGGTCTGGATCATCTATGTGTTGCATCGGTCTAACCCACAGTACAGAAGAGCTACCAAATGCCCACTGTAGGCAACCCGCACCCCGATGCCCCCAAGGTCAACGAGTGACTTACACTACGCATATCGCACCCACTCAAGAGGTGTATTCTCTCCTAGGCAATTAGCCTTATCCAGTCCATTGGACCTTTCCAATGCATGTATAATGCACCAAAGCCAATCACAGGTAATGTAACACCCCAAACTTTCTATCTAATATACAGTAATTTTGACAGTTAACAGAATTCTACTGTATAGTGATTTCTGTGTGCTGTAAAATTATTTTGAATGTTCCATCAGTACTTTTGATCGTTTGGTGTGATTTACTCCGTGTTAGGAAAATAATAGTTTTCGGGCCGAAGAAAATTTTACGTAATTTAATTATTACTGTTAAGTCTTAATTATTTTACGTAATCTGATTTGATATTCATGAATTTTCTGATTTTTGTGATTTTGTGGGTGCTTATGAAATTTTTATATTTTAGTGTTATTTGTGGGTCCAGTGGACCTTATGTGGGCCCGAGGTGGGTCCCGCAAAGTGAAAATTTTTCTGTAATTAGAAAAATTTGTACTGTTGAGACGGAGACAGGGGATCTTACTAAACCTAAATCCGAAAACAATTTTTTAAATTTTCTTTTACTGTGTTTTGTACTGTATTTAATTATCAGGCGATAAAAATACAGTAAAAATATTATTAGTAGAGTAATAGCAAATAAAAATAAATATTATACTAATTAGTTAACCTTGGTGGTTTGGAGATCCACCATTGATTTAATCAAGGGTGGAGATTTAGTCTTAAAAAGTGTTGGAGATCCACCATAGATTTAATCAAGGGTGGAGATTTGGTCTTAAAAAGTGACAAGGACCATTTATGACTATTGGATGTAAAGTTTGAAGGAGTGATCTTGACCCTTCATTTTGGAGACACATCTAATGGCTAGAATTTCAAGGATAAAGATCCAATGGCCTAGATTAAGTCTTCTAATCTAAAGGCTATACCTAGAATCTACCTTAATCCTAACCATTGAACTGATCAATGGTTAGGAATGCTTCAAATAATGGTGGCTAGGAGATTAGTCACACTTTGAAGAGTGCATGGAGGGGGGGCAGTTTTGGAAGCTTAAGATAATAGCCAAGTTTCAAGACACCAATTATTTCTCAATCTTGGTCATTATTGATCAATTTCAAGAAGCTAACTTATCAAAAAAAATTTCTCTCCATTCTCTCCATGCATGTTTCGGCCATAACACCAAGAAGCACCTTCCACCACTCTTTAATTTCAAATAACCATATTTCTTGAATCTATACCTTATTCTAAGACACTTTGTAGTTTACACCAAGTTCTAAATCTTTCATCTTCAAGGAGTTTTTCCAAGAGCAAGTTCTAAGTTTTTGAGGTGAAGTAAACCTTTGTTTGTGGAAATTTCGATCAAAGTGCAAAGCAAGGAACTTTTTGAGGATCTTCAAGAGGTAAGAGGGAGATCCATCTCACTAACCAAGTATGGTGGTGAGAGATGGTTTTTATATTTGATGGATGTTGAATCCATGTGAGGATTCATATCCATGGTCATGTAATAATTTGTGTGTGTTTATGTGCTTTCATTATTTGTCTATGCTTGATATGTTTTGCATGATTTTATTGCTTATATGGTATGCTTATAATATGCATGATGAGAATATGGTATGCTTATGATATGCATGATGAAGATATGTTGAATATATTATGATGGATGTATGATGGAATAAGAAATTTTGGCTCCAATGGCCAAGGGGAGGCTACGGTTTTGACACCCAAAAATTAGGGTTTATGTTAAAATTTTTCAAGAACAAGGAAATTGATTTGTTTAAAGAAAGTATGAAGTGGAGAAATTATTTTTTTGGTTCCAAAGACCATGGTAAATTTCGGCCAAGACACCTCAAAATAGGTGTTCATAAATTAATATTTTCATGAATGATAAAATTGGATGATTAGAAAAGCAAAGAAAATAAACAAAGGGTTTGTTTTTCAAGAAGTAATGTTCACGGTTTTTGAGAAGAATTTTTATTGATTTATTTTGTGTGAAAACAAGAATGGAACTTAGTTGATTTAGAAGGAAAAATATAAGAATGGTTTCAATGGCCATGTCCACAGTTTTGAAGACTTGAAATGCCTTGGTTTTGTGAAAACAAAGTGATTTTCAAAGTGGAAATATAACTTGTTTTAATACAAGGAATTTGGAAAGGGAATCAAAGTGTTTTATCACTTGAGAAATGAAATTTTCATATGTAAATGGAAAAGAGAGGTTGAAAGTGTTTGAACCTCAATTTATTTTAAAGAGGATTAATTTTTAGAAATTGATTTGGAATTACAAAGAATACGTTGGTAACTTGGGATTTTCTAACGTGTAACTCATCCTTTGGGTTTTGGAGAGCATTAGTAAATTTTAAAGTTAGAAACATTGATTTAATTAAATGAAATGGTGAATTTATGAAATATATTGCGAAAAGGATTTTCTTGAGTAAGAAAATGTGGAAAATAATGTGAGAAGTCATATTATTTTGAGAAAAGTTGAAATGGAGATTTTGGAATATTGAGGAATATTTTACGAAGTTGAAAAATGGTGAAAAATAATTTACGTAACTTAAAAACGTGATTTTTAAGCTACGCGATTGGAAAAATGTTAAAATATTTCTATGCGATTTGGAAGGTGTTTAAATATTTTTACACGATTGAGATATTGTTGAAAAATCACTACGTCATTGAAAAATGATGAAATATTTTACGTGATTGATGAAAACGTTAAAAAATCTATATGTGATTTGAAAACATAACAGAAATATTATGAAATTGTGAAAACGCGACAAAAGTGGTGCGTGACTATGAAAACACGATAACATGATTTTTTGCGATTAAATATACAGTAGGATTACTGTTGAACCAGTGAATGGACACTGTATGAGAAAATGATGAATTTTACCTATAATTGGCATTGGTGCATTTTATATGCATGAACTGGTGTATGAACACTGTATATGAATTTTGCCTATGCTTGGCATTGGTGCATTGAACATGCATTGGAAAGGTCCGATGGACTGTATGAGGCTATTTGCCTAGGAGAGACGTACACCTCTTGAGTGGGTGCGATATCCGTAGTGTAAGTCGCTTGTTGACCTTGGGGGTTAGTAGCTCTTCTTCCCGTAAGTTAGACCGATGCAACGCACCGATGATCCTGACCGAGACACTATTCTTAATCGAGATCTGGTAAAGATTGTCGTGTATATGCTAGATATGCAAACACATATAAGAATGTGGCACGTGGTCTGAGGCATGTTGGTACAGACAGATCTTTCAGATCAATTTCTCCGAATTGAGTATTAGCTCCATGAAGTAGGAAATTGAGTATATGTGCGCATGCATAAATTTAAGCATTTATATCTGTATGATATATTAATTGAGGGATATTAGCTATGACAATTGTTTTGTTGTGAAATACTTAGATGATGATGATGATAATAATGTTAATGGCATGATGGTAATTATTTTTTATTGTATCTGTTATGATAAATAATGTTGATGGCATGATTGTAATTATGGTATGATGTATCTGTATAGTATGCTGGTTGTGTTATCTCTGTGCTACCATGTTGGTATTGGCGTAGGTGATCTCACCTCTTTGTACGTCTATTTTGTACTGTAATTATTTTTGAAAAGACGTTGAGCAAAGGATTAATCAAGAGGGTGAAGAAGAGCAGACTCCAGAGGAAACAGAGTTTTGAGAAGATGGAAATGCCCAGCTTTCTAGGATACGTGACATTATAGTTTCGCAGAGGTCCGGAGGCATGGCATGTTCATTTGGATCGATAGTGTATATTTTATATAGGGGACCTGAACATTACCTACAGTAGGCTTTATCAAGGGAACCCCTATTTTAGTATCAATATTTATGTACAATTAGAGTTTCCACTATCCATTAGGCAGTACTGGGGAGCCTACTACCGTACGCCTAGTGAGATAAGTATCGTGTCGTCTGTGCGGACACCTGTCCGTAGGAGGAGTCTGAGGAGGACCCGTCTGAGGGTTCTGCTGTTTAGTTTATGCTTGGGCAAGTGTGTTAGTTTTTAAATAATGTCTAACTACTTTTGAGAACTTGGTCTGTATATAAATAATTTTGACAGTACTTCTGTAATATATGATGATGTAAATTATGTGTGATGACGAATGATATTTTATTTTCCGCTAAGTTTATTTTATCGTTATCAAAGAAGAAAGAAAAAATTTTGCAACTCGTATTTTTATTATAACATGACAATTTATGAACTTGGGAGTAATTTGGTAATTAAGTAACTTAAATGTAGCACCCTACGATGGGTGTTACAAGTAAAACTCATCATTTTCTCATATAGTGTCTATACACTGGTCCAACAATAATCCTACCGTATATTCAATCGCATAATCATATTATCGCATTTTCTCATTCGCACAACCCTTTTGTCGTGTTTTCACAATCATGCAACATTTTTGTCGTGTTTTCAAATCGTGTAGCGATTTTTCATCGTTTTCCCAATCCCATAAAAATATTCCATCATTTTTCAACCGCATAGTGATTTTTTGACATTTTTGAAATCGCGTAGCTTAAAAATCACGTTTTTAAGTTACAAAATTCCACCATTTTTCCACTACGTAAAATATTTCTCAACCTTCTAAATTTCATTTTGACCTTTCCAAACTTCCATACCATTTCTTGCTTTGCTTTTCCATATTTCCTGACTTTAAAATTTCTTAACGCGCTAAAAAACCCAATGAGTGAGCTATATGTTAGTAAATTTTAAGTCACCAACGTATTCTTCATAATTCTAAATCAATTCTAAAATTAATCCTCTTCAAAATAAGTTGAGGTTCAAACATTTTCAACCTCTCTTTTCCTTTTATAAACGAAATTTTCATCTTTCAAGTGACAAAATATTTTGTTTCCATTTCTTTAATCCTTGTACTTAATCAACTAAATTTCCACTTTAAAATCATATTGTTTCATAAAACCAAGGCATTACAAACCTTCAAAACTATGGTACATGGCCATTGAAACCATCATATCTTTTCTTTTCCTTTTCTTTCTAATCATCCAATTTTACCATTCATGAAAATCTTAACTTGGAAGCACCTATTTTAAGGTGTTGAGGCCGTGAGCCTCTTGGTCTTTGGAACCAAAATTTCTTTTCCTTTCCATCATCAATTATGTCATACATATACATATTCATCATATCATACAATCAAGCATACCATAAAGCAATAAAAATCACTTAAAGCAAACAAACACAAATAAATAATTTAAAGTGCATAAACACCCACAAATGAATTACATAATCATGGATATGAATCCTCACATAGATTCATCATCCATCAAATACAAGTTCATCTTTCACCACCATACTTGGTTAGTGAGATAGATCTCCCTCTTACTTCTTGAAGAAATCTCCAAAGCTTCTTGCTTTGCTTCCTTTTCAAGTCCTTCACCACAAAGGCTTCTTAAACATAAAACAAACACAAGTTTATTAGCATCTAAAGCTTGAACAAGAAAGACCATTGATCAAATCATGGCCTAGAACATGAAAATGAGACAAGTAGTGAAGTTTCCATAACTTCACCTTAAAAACCCTAGAACTTGATCTTGAAGAAAGTCCTTGAAGATGAATGATTTAGGACTTGGCCTTAACTACAAAAGTTCTTAGAGTGAGGTATAGATTCAAAGAGTAAGGTTGGTTGAAATTTTTGAAGAGTGATAGTAGGATTTTGAGGTCTTGGCCATGAGCTAGGTTGAGAGAAAAGGAGAGAAAATTTTTGTGAAGCTTAGCTTTTTGGAAGTGAGAAAAATGAGTAATGAAATGTGTCTTGAAACTCTGCTATGGCATTAAAGCCTTCCAAAACCCAACCCCCCTTGATCTCTAGGGTTATGTCCAAATTCATTAGCCACCATTTTAGACATTAATAGCCATTGATTAAATAATGGTTGAGCTTTGGTAGAAGCTTCCAAGTGATATGATCAAATCTAAGCCATTGGATCTCTCCTCCATGAAATCCTAGCTATTAGATATATCTCCAAAATGGAGGGCCAAAATTTATTCTTCATACTTTCCATCCAAGGGTCACAAATGGTCTTTGCCACTTTGTGAGAACAATCTCCACCATAGATTAAATCAATGGTGGATATCCAAAGCCTTCCTCACCAAGCTTGCTTCCTATTGGTCCTTCATAAAGTTATCATAACCACTAAATTTGACTAACCAGTATAATATTTTTCTAGTTGTTATTCCCCTACGGACAATATTTACTGTATTTTTATTACCAAATTAAAAGAAAATCTCAAAAACTGTTTCCGGTTTCAAGTTTAGTAAGATCCCCTATCCCTGTCTCAACAGTACAAAATTTTCTGGCTCCGAAAAAATTTTACTTTTTCGGGTCCGCCTAGGCCTACATACAGCCCCCTAGGCCCACAAATAGCCCAAGAATAATATTAAAATAATAAAAAAATATAAAATATCAAAATAATCCACAAAATCATAAATATTATAAAACTTATGAAAATCAAGTCAGATTATTAAAAATAGTTAATAATCAACCGAAATAATTAAAATACGTAAAGATTTTCCCCGGCCCAAAAATTATTGTTTTCCTGACACAGAGTAAATTACACAAAATGATCAAATGCATTCACGTAATTGTCAAAATAATTTTATAGTACACAGAAATCACTAAACAGTAGAATTATGTTATTACTGTCAAATAGCTAGAATATTTGGGGTGTTGCATTCAACATGCACTTCTATCATGAGCCATTGTTTTCCTCTGAAATCAGACTAAGCAAAACACAATGAAAAATCAAATATTGTCATTT
Source organism: Ormosia emarginata (assembly GCA_029884605.1). NCBI lineage: Eukaryota > Viridiplantae > Streptophyta > Magnoliopsida > Fabales > Fabaceae > Ormosia > Ormosia emarginata. The sequence goes on from JAQQTP010000037.1 coordinate 7,660,826, forward strand.
CAAACAACATTGTCTCTATTCGAAAACCAAACACAAAGAATCACACAATACAAACAAGATAGACCTAACCACAAAACCCAAAAGACTATAACCGGGGCTCTGATACCAACTAATGTAACACCCTCCCTATGAATTACATTTAAGACTTCAAACTTACCTAACTAGAACTAAGTTGTAAAAGATTTCATATTGTAGTATACGATTTTCAAAATTTTCTTTTGCGGATAACAACATAATTAAATAAAATAAAAGAACACAAGTTATAATGACTAAATAATATACATCATATGTACATCAAACTTTAGTACTTCAAAACAAATATACAGATACTAAAATAAAACATAAATTGTTCTAACACCATACATCTAACTAAAACAGTCCTTAGCCGGATCTTCCTCTGTCTCCTCAGACGACAAAAACCTCGGGTGGTACATGGTCCTACGGACAGGTGTTCGAGCAGAAGACACAACAATGTCCTCTCTAAGAGTGTAATGACGGTCACCCCACAAGTCTCTCATAGGCATGTAAAATTCTAAATCTACAAAAGTAGTAAATGAAAAAATAGTAACCCCATAGTAGGTCCTACTTCTCGATAAGGTCACATCCCCAATATATCTAATACGCTCTGTCTCTAGGTCAACACGCCAGGCATTCATGCCCCATAAAACCATGCACTGACGTAAATAAGAAAACCTGATCTCTATGCCATCACTAAACCCCTAGAAAATCAACACAAACAGAATGGATACGATCCTTCCTTATCTTCCTCACAATATTTACCAAGCATAAACATACAACATAATAATACAACAAAAAGGTGACATCCCCTACATCACATACCAACATGGCAGCATAGAAACAGTAATGACAGTAATGCCATTCAAATACAGAAATAACAAATATATTCATGGTATCAAATAACAGATAATTCAATAAATATACATCACACTAATATGTCAAATGACTATGCACATGCATAATAGACCAATTCCAACTCCATGGAGCTAGAACATAATTTCGGAGAGAATGATCAAGGAGACATGTCCGTATATCGTTAGCCTCAACAAAGTGCTATCACAAATTTAGCGTATGCATTATGGCTTATACAAGACATTCTTCATAAGATCAGGAATAGAATAGTGCCTGGTTGAGATCGTCGGTGTAGTACTCAGTCACCACGGCCCAGTAGAGCTACCAATTGTCCACTTGTGGGATACCCACGCCCCGACGCCTCCAAGATCAACAAGTGACCCACACTATGCAATTTGCATTAGCACTTAAGTGTAATTCAACTCATAGGAAAATATCCTTAACAAACACAGTCTTTACGACTTTCTATGCATGATTAATGATCCAATGCACAAACAAATATCAATATCATGGTTTCTCACAAAAATAAGTCACTACTGGCCAAAACCATATATCGATATCTCCGGGTCTAGTATGTCGGCCCGACAGCAAACTATTGATCCTCTCAATCGTGTAGCACTTTTATGTCGTTTTCACAATTGCATAACATTTTTGTTACGTTTTCAAATCGTGTAAACATTTTCCAATGTTTTCTCAATCGCATAAAATTTTTTAAACATTTTCTCAATCACATAGCTCAAAAATCATCATTTTTGAAGCGCGTAAGATTTTAACACTATTTTTTAATCACGTAAAGCTTTTATTGGCTTTCTAAACTTAATTTTTGAAACTTTTCAAGTTTAAAATTAAATTTAACCTTAATTCCAATATTTTCTTGCTAAAACTTCTCTAGGAAATATTTTCTAACGTTTTTCCCAAAACTTGTATTATTTAATTTAATAAAATCCTTTTCATTTACTTTACTAAAAATTCTCTTAAATAAAATACTTTAAGTTTCTAATTTGCTTCTTAACCCTATTTTCTAACATCATTGCCAAAAATTGCTTGATGATTAATAATAAAAATTTTATTCATTTCCTTTTCCATTTTGTAAAACCCTAATCCAATTCCTTTCCTATAATAAAACTTTATTCACTTCCTTCTTCAACTTATAAAACCTTAACTCATATCCTTGTTACAAAATCAACTAAGTCCACAATTAATAAAACATTTTTGCCTTGGATACCCTATTTTAAACTTGATGGCCGTGAGCAATGTTTGTCCTTGGAACCAAAAATTTTCATCCTTCGCACATGATTCAAAACATACAACATATTTCAATCATCAATTTCTACCACAGCAAATATCATGCATACTATTAAAGCAAATAAATACAAAGTGAATAAATCCTCACATGGATTTTTCACCAACAAATCCAAATTTCGTTCCTCACCACCATGAGTGATTGATAAGGCTAATCTCCCTATTACCTTAGATGATACTCAAAGATACTTGTATGCCTCTTTTAAGGTAAACTTTCTCCACCAAGTTATTCTTGAAACAAAATAAACACACACATATTAACATCTAAGGCTTGACTAGGATGACCATAGATCAAAATTATGGTCTTAGAACTTGAAAATGAAAAGAAAAATGAAGATTTCAAAACTTCACCTTAAAAGCTTCAAATCTTAAGCTTGAAGAAAAAAGATAGAAGATGGATGAACTAGGTGATAGTCACAACACTGTTACCCAAGTGGCTTCAGTACTCAAGAGGGGGGGTGAATTGAGTAATTAAATATTTTTCGCAAAAAAACAAATAAACTATACTGAATTTAATTATTAAAAGTCGTGAATAAGATGAAGATAAGAAGAACAGTTAATAATTAAATTGCAAGAATAAATAAAGTGCATAAAGATAAAAGATTAAGGGTAGAAAAGCAGGCATGATATTTATCCTGGTTCGACCACCAACCACTTGTGACCTACGTCCAGTCCCCGAAACACAGTTCGAGATTTTTCACTATTCAATACAAGCTTAAAAACAGGTGCTTGCAACCTTTACACAACAGGGATACCTCACCCTATTTACTAAAGGGATACCTCACCCCCTTTGAAGGATACCTCACCTTCTTTACAACAAGGGATACCTCACCCTTTTACTAGAGGGATACCTCACCCTCGCAAATTCACTAAGGGATACCTCACCCTTTTACAGAAGCAGAGAATAGATGAAAAATAAACTCTCACTTAGAGCAGATATTACAAATTGAAGTGCTAATAAGCTCTCTAAAGGATATCTCAAGGTTTTGGCAAAAAGAGCACAGAAAATATGAAAGAATCACGTTTTAACACAAGCAAATAATTCAAATGGTTGGGGCTTTTCAGAAGAGACCCAAGGTCTCTATTTATAGAGCAATGAGAGAAAATAGCCGTTGGAGCAATTAAAACCATGTAATTATTGAAATTATGGTCGTTGCTGCCATTTTCGAAAGCTTCGTGAAAAATCCACTGGAATACTGAAGATTCGAATGCCTTATGAGGTATTCGAATACCTCTTGCCAAAACACTTTTAAAAAACTGATCAGAGCTGGGTTATTCGAATACCAGGAGGAGGTATTCGAATACCTTAGTTAAAGAGGTATATTATGAAATCAGGTTATTCGAATACCATAAGAGGTATTCGAATACCTCTGTTTGAAGAAACAGAAACATTCGAATTGGAATCAGGTTATTCGAATACTTTAGAGGGGTATTCGAATACCACTTTGAAAAACAGAAAACGTATGAATTTGAAAACCATTCTATTCGAATACCTAACAGGGTATTCGAATACCTCTGCTATAAAAACAGTTTTAAATGCTTTCAAATGTCCAGAAAATGATTGTTTAAGTTTGGAAAAACAATTTTGAAAACATTTCTTTGCAACGCCAAATAATGAGATATCCAAAAGGCTTTTTACAAAGATCCTAAGTCCTAAAGCTATTCTTTGAAGATCTTGGACTTGGTCTTCTCATCATCTTCATGTTTGTCTTCACGTTTGTTATCATCAAAACTATTGTTCATGATAGCTAGCCAATTACAAACACCAAAGTGTCTTAGAACGGTGTATGGGTTCAAGATATGAAGTTGGTAAAATTATGGAAGATTGGATGGTGTTTCTTGGTTGCTTGGTCGTGGGCTTCGATGGAGAGAAAAGTGAGAGAGTTTTTGTGTTTCTTTGCTTCATGAAAGTGAAGATAGAAATGAATAAGTGAAAGACAAGTTTCTTGGGCTCTCTTACACTCCTTAGCTGTGGAAGTTACTAGGTGAGTCACCTAAAAATTTGAGTCATGCAATGAGTCATAGGTACCTTAGATGGCTTACCTCCTAATTAGTCCAACAAAGTGAGTCACCAAGGTGAGTCACAATAGAAGCCTCTATAAAAGATGACTAGCTTAAGTCTAGAATCATCCAACTAGATTTTTACCGGGAGCTATTATCCAATGGACAAAGGCTACTACGAGTAAAACCAGCATTTATTGTCCAATGGACACTAGAACGTACCTAGATTTTATTTTTAAATCAAATAAAAAATAAAGAAAAATTTCTAGAATTGTTTCCGGTTTCAAGTTTAGTAAGCTTCCCAGGCCCCGTATTAACAATCCAAAAGTTTTCGGCCTTGAATTTTTTTTATTTTTCCAATCCCGCTACAAACCCACAAAAAGTCCAAAAATAATAATAAATAATCAAAATAAATCAAACAATTCATAAAAATCACAAAAATTATAAACTCACATATAACTGAAGAATATGAAATTTCGGGGTGTTACAGGCATGTTTGTATAGACTATAGAAAATTAAATGCTGCCACTAGAAAATACCACTTTCCTTTGCCTTTTATTGATTAAATGTTAGCGAGATTAGCTGGTCATACTCACTACTATTTTTTGGATGAATTTTAGGATATAACCATATTGCTATTGCTCCAGAAGATTAGGACAAGACCACTTTCACTTGTCCCTTTGGCACCTTTGCATATAGGTGAATGCCTTTTGGACTTTGCAATGCACAGGGACCTTTCAAAGATGTATGGTGAGCATATTTTTTTATTATGTAGAGAACATAATAGAGGTCTTCATGGATGATTTTAGTGTATTTAGGAATGGATTTGAGAGTTATTTAGAACATTTGAAATTAGTACTAAAAAAATACATTGACACTAACCTTGTGTTGAATTGGGAAAAATGTCACTTTATGGTAGAAGAGGGTATAGTGTTAGGTCATGTGGTCTTTGCTAAAGGAATCGAGGTTGATAGAGCTAAGGTAGAGCTTGTGTGTTCCTTACCCCAGCCCACTAGTGTGTGGGAGATTCGTTCTTTTCTTGGTCATGCATGGTTCTATCGGAGATTCATCAAGGATTTCTCCAAGATATCTTTGCCCCATTGCACACTACTTCAAAAGGATGTTCTATTCCATTTTTATGATAAGTGTATGGAGGCTTTCACCAAACTCAAGAAGTTGATGACTATAGCGCCTATCATTAGGCCACCAAATCGAGAGTTGTCATTCGAGTCGATATGTGATGTTAGTGACTCCATGGTAGGGGTTGTCCTAGGATAGCGAGTTGATAGGGTGCCTTATGCTATCTACTATGCATCAAGGACCCTAAGTGATGCTCAACTCAATTACTCTACAATTGAAAAAGAGCTTCTAGCTGTGGTTTTTGCTTTAGAAAAATTCAAATCATATTTAATTGGTTCTAAAGTAATTGTTTTTCCTATCATGTAGCCTTGAAGTACCTACTTACAAAGAATGAAGTGAAGCCTAGATTGCTCCGATGGATTCTATTGCTCCAGGAGTTTGACTTGGAGATTAAATACAAAAAAATAGAGCAAAAACTTGGTGGCATACCATTTGAGTAGGTTGGTGACTGAGGAGGAGGAGATGCCTATCAAAGAGAGTTTTTTGTATGAGCATCTAATGGCCATCAAGATTACAATTCCTTGGTATGTTGATATTGCCAACTACTTGGCCACCAAAGACTTTCCGAAGGGCTTGAACAAGGCACAAAGGGATAAACTGAGGAGTGATTGCAAATATTATATCTGGGATGATCCTTACCTCTGGAAGCATTGTGCAGATCAAATGATTAGGAGGTACATTCCGGACTCAAAAACTCACTCCATACTCTCTTTTTGTCACACCTATGCATGTGGAGGGCATTTTGGCATAAAAAGGATAGATAACAAAGTGATTGACAATGGTTTCTACTGGCCTACAATTTTCAAGATAATTATAACTTATGTAAGTCTTGTGACCGCTGTCAAAGGATAGGTAATATTCGTCCTAGGAATCAAATGCCTCAAACTCCGATAATTTTTGTGGAAGTTTTTTATGTTTTGGGCATTGACTTCATGGGACCATTCCCTCCCTCATTTGGATTTTCATTCATTCTCCTAGCAGTTGATTATGTATCAAAATAGGTGGAAGCAAAGGCCACCAGATCCGATTACTCTAAAATTATTGTGGATTTTGTGAAGTCTAACATTTTCTCTAGGTTTGAAACTCCAAGGGTCATAATTAGAGATCAAGGGACACATTTTTGTAGCAAAGCATTTGAGGCTCTATTGAAGAGATATGGTGTGATGCATAAGACTTCCACTCCCTACCATCCACAGACAAATGGGCAGATTGAAGTGTCTAATCGAGAAATCAAGTCCATCCTTGAAAAGACAGTGAATCCAACGCGCAAGGATTGGACTACCAGACTTGATGATGCATTATGGGCTTATAGGACAACATATAAGACCTCGATTAGCATGTCACCATTCTGGTTGGTATATGAGAAGCCGTGTCATTTGCCCATGGAGCTGGAGCATCGATCTTATTGGGCTATCAAGCAAGTCAACTTGGATTCAGAAGGTGCTAGAAAGCAAAGAAAGCTCTAATTACAAGAGTTAAAAGAATTGAGGAATGAGGCTTATAAGAGTGCCTTTACTTACAATGCAAAAACCAAGGCATTCTATGATCAAATGATCTCTAAGAAAAGTTTCAAATAAAGACAAAGAGTGCTGCTACACCAATCTAGACTTAAAATGTTTCCAGGTAAATTACATTATAAATGGATTGGACCATTTGTGGTGACTTATGTTTTTCCTTCTGGTACAGTGGAGATCATGAATGAGGCATTTGGAAAAACATTCAAGGTTAATGGATACCACCTCAAGCCTTACCATGAGCTTCCAGATAGTGAAGAAGTGGAAGAGATGAACTTACTCTATCCACATTATGAAGAATATTAAGGAATGACACAATGTCAAGCTAAGGATAATAAACCAAGTGCTCAATGAGAGACAACCCATCACCAAGAAAACCATATTTGCTTTCTTTGTCCCTCTTATTTTATGTTGCTTTATTGTTTTCTTGATTAGTTTCTCAGGTTAAGTAGATCTTGGTGTGTTTCTTGAATGATTACCCAGGAATCCTTCAAAATCTTTGTGTTTTGTAATGCTGAAACTGTGATTGAATGCATGATTTATTTGTTTGATGATTGTTTGAGGTCATGATAAGAGTTTTAGGTGGATGAGAACCCTTGGGAATTTATAATTTAGTGGGGAATTAGAGTTAATTGCAGAGTTACCAAGTCAGTGGACAACATGGGGGGTGTGTTTCAAGGCACACCCCATGTTTCTAACAAGTTGAAGCCCCAATTGCTCATAGAGCCATACACCGAGGGGGCATGTCAAAAGACACGGCCCGTGTTTTCGATTAGGGAAGCATCAATTGTTCACAGAACCATACACTGGGGGGTGTGTCATCATACACGATTCGTGTCTTTGAACACGGAAACCTCATTTTTTTTCACAAAGCTATACACCGGGGGGCGTGTCATAAGACACGGCCTATGTTCACATGAAAGATCAAATAAAACCCTAACTTAGGGTTTCTAGGCCATTTTTAGCCCCAAATTCCCCCACTCTTGCGTCATCCCCTTGTGCCGTCCCCCACCTCCACCACCCCATTTCCCAACTTTCTTCCATTCAAGCACCAATCAAGCTCATATTCCCTCCTTCCATCCATTCCTAAGCACCAAACACTCCCATTTTCTTCCTAATCCACTCCTAAAAGCCTTACAATCTTCTCCTTTCATCTTTTCCCCACTATCTACCTCCATTTCTCTTGGTTTCACCTCTAATGCCTCCAAAAAAGTGAATGAAGCACACGACAATGAGGGAAAGGGCATCTTCCCTAGCTCTACCTATAGAGCCACCTCAACAAGTACATGCTCTAGATAGGAAGGAGATAGTACCTACTCGGTATCTAGATGAGGATACATTAAGAGCTATTGGTTTACATGAAGAGATTTATGATTTATTGCATAGAATAGGATAGGTTGAGTTTGCCAACATGCATAGGCCTACCTATGCTAATTTGACTAGCGAGTTTCTTTCTACTTTTACCTGTAAATTGTACCCTCTATGTGATCAAAATGGTTGGCCTAGAGAGATAACTTTTAAATTCTTATGAAAACCCCATTCGTTAGACATTCATCAATTTAGTGCCACCTTTGGCTTTCTTGTGGTGCACAATTGTATTCCTCGTGACTTCCATCAGGAGAATGTTTGGTATGATTTGACTGTTCAGATTCTAGTTGTTGTGAGCCCAAACCTTCTAAGGCTTCCAAGCTTTGATCCCTTGCCCACAGATACACACAAAAGTGGTTGGCAAATATAATTTGTGTGAGGGGAGAAAGCTAGAGGGTCCTTTGTAGGCCCGAGTTGTTTTTCATTCACTGCATGGTACATAAGGAAAAAGTGAATAGGGGTTGTTGGCTTTGTAATCATTTCAAGCATGTAGGGTCCACTAGAGTTGGACAAATATTACTTGGAGGTTACATCACTGCTATCGTGGAACAATATGGAGTTGATCTAGACTTACTAGAGGAGGATCCCGTAAAGGGTCCTAGTGCTATTGATGGGTCTATTTTGGTAGCCATGGGCATGTGCGTGAACCAGAATGGTGCCTTCCACTTGGTTGGTCCAGATGGTAATGTCCTACCTAGGAAAGCTCTGATACTCGAGCCACAAGAGCATGTTGTAGCATCAATACCACTGGAGTATGTTCCCCCTTTTGCAGCAGATGCAGGGCCATCCACTAGAGTTGCTTCATATGATAAGGTCATGGCCCATATTGATAGACTGGAGTAAATTCATGCCACCCGATTCCAACACTTAGAGGATCGATTACAACAGGTGGAGGAACTCACTGCTAGGCTAATGAATACCATACATGGCAAGCTGGATGCGTTGCTTCAGAGCCATTTTATCCCCCACCCTCATCTTGATTTATTACCTTTACTGTTTTGGATTATGCTTTGGATCTGACTGTTGGTATTTTGGCATTATAATTGGATCTTATTTTGGAATATAAATGATGACTACTGGTTATGGATTTAATTTCCATATTACCACTTTGAATATGCACTATTCGTTTACTTGAGTTTATTTTCTCTGATGTGTGTATGCCTTGACATTGGGGACAATGTCTACTATAAGTGTTGGGGGGTAATGATCTTAGTTGAATATATGCTGCATGGCTTTCCAATAGGTTTTAGAGTGATTTGAGTGGTGAGCAAATTATTAATTTTTTTTAAAAAAAAAACTAGTAAGTTTTTAAGCTTGAAGGAGTAGACTTTCTTGTTTTCAAATCTGTCAAGTGAGGTTTTGAAAAATTGAAGGGTTAATTCAAGTATGATAGATTGAGACCTAGTGAGATTATGGGCCTTAGTGTGAATGACTAATATTATGCTATCTTTGTTCTTTGTTGTGTGATTCCACTCATGACTATATGTTCTTCAGAACTTATCCTGATTATCTTTTAAGCTACAAATGACCACTGCACACATTTGAAATGACAAAAGGCATTTCTTTCAAATAACTACTGGTCAAATAGCCATCCTTACATTTTTATCTATTGTTTACCCCCTTTGAGCCTAATTGACCTTTTCTTCCTTTCCTTTTATCATAACTCAATACAAACCTAAAAACGAAAAACCATTATGCTACCCTACCTTAGGGAGTAGAAGAGCTTAGTGATTGTGTTGGAAATTGGTTTTGAATAAGTGTGTGGGGATTTGAAATTGTGTTTGCCTAGCTATGTATGCATATAAAAAATATGTATTGGAAAAATATTAAGATGCTTGGTGTGATGTAAGGTACAAAATGAAAAAAAAGCTCAAAAGTAAAAAAGAAATAAATGAAGAAGAAAAGGTAAAATTTGATTATTGTATAGAGAAAGGCAAGAAAAGGAAAAAGACACAAAAAGAGAATTTGTTGGTGTATGCCTTAGATGTCGATACATTTTGTTTGTATTTACTTACATTGTATTATGTTATTTTTTAATATATGAGGCATTTCATTTATTGTGTTCTTTTTTATAAACATAATAAAGTCCTTAGAATAGTAAGTTTGATGCCATATGACATTATGTGGATGACTTGATTGTGAGATCCTATTGGATAAAACAATATTCTTAAATGTCCCTGGTCAAGTATTATTATTCATTAGGACAACAATAATGTATTGAGACTAGTATGTGCGTAGACTAATAGTAACACCCCAAACTTTTTAAATATTTGACAATAATTTTGACAGTTAACAGAATTCTACTCTTTAGTGATTTTTGTGTACTGTAAAATTATTTTGAATATTCCATCAATACATTTGATCATTTTGTGTGATTTACTCCGTGTCAAGAAAATAATAATTTTCGAGGCCGGGGAAAATTTTACGTAATTTAATTATTATTGTTAAGTCCTAATTATTTTACGTAATCTAATTTGATATTCATGAATTTTCTAATTTTTGTGATTTTTGTGGATGATTATGAAATTTTTATATTACTCTGTTTATTTTAGCGTTATCCGTGGGCCGTCTGTGAGTCCAAGGAGGTCGTATGTGGGCCCGGCGTGGGTCCAGAAAAGTGAAATTTTTTCTATAGCCAGAAAAATTCGTACTATTGAGATGCAGACGGGGGATCTTACTAAACCTAAATCTGGAAATAGTTTTTAAAATTTTATTTTACTGTATTTTGTACTGTATTTAATTATCGGGTGATAAACATACAGTAAAAATATTATTCGAAGGGTAATAGCAGATAAAAAAATAAATATTGTACTGCGTAGTCAACATTAGTGGCTTAGATATCCACCATTGATGTAATCAACGGTGGAGACTTGATCTTGATTTAATCAATGGTTGAGATTTAGTCTTACAAAGTGGCTAGGAGCATTTATGACCCTTCGAAGTAAAGTTTGAAGGTGCAATCTTGACCCTTCATTTTGGAGATACATCTAATGGCTAGGATTTCAAGGAGGAAAGATCCAATGGCCTAGATTAAGTCTTTTATCTAAGCCTAAACCTAAAACCTACATTAATCCTAACCATTGATCTAATCAATGGTTAGAAATGCTTGAAATGGTGGCTATGGAATTTGTCACAAATTTGGAGTGCATGAAGAGGGGGGATAGTTTTGTGAAGCTTAAGAGCATGGATAGGTTTGAAGAGCATATTATTGCTATCATAATTCATCTTTGTCTCCTCCAAAAAGCCAAGACTTCATCAAAAATTTTCTCTCCATTCTCTCCATGCAAGTTTCGGCCAAGACACCAAATTTTACCTTCCACCACTCTTTAATTTCAAACAACCATATTTCTTGAATCTATACCTTATTCTAAGACACTTTGTAGTTTACACCAAGTTCTAAATCTTTCATCTTCAAGGAGTTTTTCCAAGAGCAAGTTCTAGGGTTTTTGAGGTGAAGTGTAAGGAAACTTCATTTCTTCTCTTCTTTTTCATGTTCTAAGCCATGTTTGATCCATGGTTCCTCTTATTCAAGCTTTATATACTAATAAACTTGTGTTTGTTTTATGTTCAAGAAACTTTTGTTGGTGGAGATCTTGTGCAAAGTGCAAAGCAAAGAGCTTTTTAAGGTTCTTCAAGAGGTAAGAGGGAGATCCATCTCACCCACCGAGTATGGTGGTGAGAGATGGTTTGTGTATTTGATGGATGGTGAATCCATATGAGGATTCATATCCATGGTTATGTAATTATTTGTGTGTGTTTATGTGCTTTGATTATTTGTTTATGCTTGGTATGATTTGCATAATTTATTGCTTTGATTATAGCATGCTTGTGATATATATGTTGAATATGTATATGTATGTCATGATTTGATGAAGGAAAGGAAAGTAATTTTTGGTTCCAAGGACCATGGTGAATTCGGCCAAACACCTCAAAATAGGTGTTCATAAATTAATATTTTCATGAATGATAAAATCAGATGTTTAGAGAAATAAGGAAAATAAACAAAGGGTTTGATTCCAAAGAATAAAGTGTCACAGTTTTGTGAAGAATTTTTAATGGTTTTATTTGTGTAAAACCATGAATGGAACTTAGATGATCTAGAAGGATAAATATTTTGATGGTTTCAATGGCCATGTCCACGGTTTTGAAGGCTTGTAAAAGCCTTGATTTTATGAAACAAAGTGATTTTCAAAGTGGAAATATAATTAATTTAGTACAAAGATTTTGGAAAGGGAATCAGAGTGTTTTATCCCTTGAGAAACAGAAATTTTGGGTATGAAAGGAAAATAGAGGTTGTAAGGGTTTGAACCTCAAATTATTTTGTAAGAGGATTGAATCTGAAAATTCATTTTGATTTATAAAGGAAACATTGATGATTTAAAATTTACTAACGTAAACTCATCCTTTGGGTTTTGGAGAGCGTTAGGAAATTTTACATAAGAAACACTGATTTATTTCAATGGAATGGTGATTTTATGGAATAAGTTGCGAAAAGGATTTTCTTGAGTAAAAAAATGTGGAAAATAATGTGAGAAGTCATATTATTTTAAGAAAGGTTGAAATGGAATTTTTGAAGGTTGAGAAATATTTTACGAAGTTGAAAAATGATTTACGTAACTTAAAAACGTGATTTTTAAGCTATGCGATTTGAAAAATGTTTAAATATTTCTACACGATTTGGAAAGCGTTTAAATATTTTTACGCATTTGAGATATTGTTGAAAAATCGCTACGCGATTCAAAAACGATGGAATATTTTTACGTGATTGATGAAAACGTTGAAAAATCTATATGTGATTTGAAAACACAACGAAAATGTTGCAAAATTATGAAAACACAACAGAAATGTTGCGCAATTGTGAAAAACGCAATAAAAGTGTTTCGCGACTATGAAAACACGATAATATGATTTTGCGATTGAAAATACAGTAGGATTACTGTTGGAATAGTGTATTGACACTGTATGAGAAAATGATAAATTTTGTCTGTGATTGGCATTAGTGCATTTTACATGCATGGATCAGTGTATAGACACTGTATGAGAAAATGATAAATTTTGCCTATGATTGGCATTGGTACATTGAACATGCATTGAAAAGGGTCCGATGGACTGTATGAGGCTATTTGCCTAGGAGAGACGTACACCTCTTGAGTGGGTGCGATATGCGTAGTGTAAGTCACTTGTTGACCTTGGGGGCATCGGGGTGCGGGTTGCTTACATAGACGGTTGGTAGCTCTTCTTACCGTAAGTGAGACCGATGCAATGCACCCATGATCCTGATCAAGACACTATTCTTAATCAAGATCTAGTAAAGACTGTCGTGTATATGCTAGATGTGTAAACACATATGAGAAATATGGCACGTGGTCTGAGGTATGTTGGTACAGACAGATCTTTTGGATCAATTTCTCCGAACTGAGTATTAGCTCCATGGAGTAGGAAATTGAGTCTATGTGCGCTTGCATAAATCTGAACATTTATATCTGTATGATATAATAATTGAGGAATATTGGTTATGACAATTGTTTTGTTCAGGAATAATTGGATGATGATGATGATGATAATAATGTTAATGGCATGATGGTAATGATTATTTATTGTATCTGTTATGATAAATAATGTTGATGGCATGATTATAATTATGGTACGATATAACTGTGTGGTATGCTATTTGTATTATCTCTGGTCTACCATGTTGGTATTGGCGTAGGTGATCTCACCTCTTTGTATATTATTTTGTAACAAGTTTACGAAGTTTACGATATAACAGTTTACGAAGTTTTGTTTTTCAAGTTTTTATCTCAAAAATAAAATCACAGTACAATTTATTATCCATTGGGTGATGGATACTGGTTTTGTTAACTGTAACATTTGTCCATTGAATAATAGATTTTAGTAAAGTTCTAGTCATCTTTTCTAAAGTGTGTAACATCACCTATCTTTATGACTTTTTTTAGCCTTTTTTGAAACTAAGCTCTCTCTTTACAAGAGACTTGTTGGAGAAGCCTTTTTTTCTCTCTCTTTGGGAAGGCCCCACGGTTTTGGGGGGAAGGAAAAGACAACAAGATTGTCATCTTTTCACTTAAGCTTTCATTTCACCTTTTCAATTCAAAAGTTTCTCTTTTCTCTCTTACTTTTTCTCTCCATGCTCCACGGCCAAGCACCCCATTGCCACCCTCCATGTTTGTTTGCTCAAATCAATCCTTGTTCTTGAATCTACTCATAATTTGGGAGCTTTTCTTTGTTGTGATCACCATCTAGTTCTCCATCTTCATCATTTTCTTTCAAGCCCTAACTTGAAGCTCTTAAGGTAAGATTCTTGATCTTCATTTTTCTTTCCTCTTTTTCGTGTTCAAGGTCATCATCTTGATCATTGGTCTTCTCTTTTCAAGCTTTAGGTGTTGATCTTGTGAGTTTGAAACTTCTAGGGTTTGGTTAGAGGTGTTAGACAAAAATTCTAAGAGGCATCAAAGAGCTTTCTTTTCTTGCTATCTCTTTTGGTAAGAGGGAGATTGCTCTCATCAACCTATCATGGTAGTGAGAAACGAAATTTACTTGTTGTAGTGAAGAATGCATGTGTGGGTTATCCTTTTGATTATATGTATTTTGATGAGTTTGGTTGTATGTATTCTTAGTGATTTTTGTGGGTTTTTGCCTTATATGATTTTATGGCTCAATGTTATGTATAATCTTGGTTGAGTAGAAATTTTGATGATTGAAGTATATTGGAATCTTGTTGATGAGAATGAGAATTTTGAGGTCCAAGGACCCTAAGGCTCACGGCTAAGTGGCCATAATTTGGGTATCCAAGACAATTTTTTGGTATTAATGTGGAACTTAGATGCTTAGGAAAAAAGAAATTGGATTAAGGATTTATAACAATGGAAGAGTGATAGAACAAAATTTTATCATTTCCTAAGAGAGAGATTTAGGTTATTGAGTGGAAAAATAGGCTTGGAAGAGAAATTGGAAACTTAAGATATTTTACTAATGGCAAAGGAAAAAGAATTTACTAAATTAATATAAAGTGAATTTTTCTTTCGTATCCTTTGAGAAAAAAAATGGTTAGATTCTTTATTAATCTTTGGAAGTTTCAAAAGTAAGCTAAGAGTATAACAAAAAGTTTTATGTGATTGAAAAAGAATAAAGATTTCTGAATTATGCGATAATAATGCTTCGCGATGGAAAATAACAGCAATGTGTTGTCAGCTCTCAGATGGGACCCGGAGAGGTTAATGGTTGGTTTGGCTCTTGAGTAATCTATGTTTATGGAAAATTATAATACTAATATATGTGTATGCATTGAGTCATTGATCATGCATTTTACCAGCGGTGTCGGTACGCCTAGGAGATGAATTACACCTTAGTGCTGGTGCAATGGGCATAATGTAGGTCATTTGTTAACCTTGGGGGCATCAGGGCGCGAGTTTCTCACAATGGTCAGTTGGTAGCTCCACTGTGTCGTAGGTCAGACCAATGCAACCCACTGATGATCCGGGCTGAGACACTATTCCTAATCACAATCTAGTGTAGACAGTCTTGCATAAAGCCATGATGCGCAAATTGAGAAATTATAGCACTTGACTTGATGCTGATGAGATACAGACAATGTCTTCTAGATCATTCTCTCCGACATTGTGTTTAACTCCATTGAGTAGAAAGTTGGTTCATAGTGCACATGCATTGTTCGTCTACATATCACTGTATTATTTTATATCTACTAAATTATCTGATATTTGTTGCTCTAATTGGAATTTAGGTTTCTTGTATATGAATTATATTACTGCTCTTTAATGTTTCTATGCTGCCATGTTGGTATAGATGTAGAGAATCTCACCTCTCTGTTATGTTACAATATTTTATATGTCTATAGTGGATAAAGACTAAGAGGAAGACGAGGAAGACTGCATCTTTTTATTGTTTTGTTTTCTACGATGGCGACTAGGAGAGATTTTGCTGGTTTCGTCAAAGTTTAGTTCAACGGAGGGACGAGTTCTTGGCGAATTGACTGGGCTACTAAACGTGTTAGATATATAGGAGATGTGAACCAATTTATGCGTAGGACCCGCGATGGGGATCCTTTCTTTTCTCTTGATGTTGCAATACATTTAGAGTTTGACATGCCAATTAGGGAGTTGTGGGGTGACCAGCATTATACCCCTAGAGAAGAGGAGGGTTCTGTTGTGTCCTCTGCTAGGACGCCTGCCCGTGGGGTTTTGTCCCATCCTATATTCCTATCTTTTGAGGAATCTAAGGAGGATCCCGAGGAGGACTTTGCTTCCTAGGCATGTGAGCTTGGGTTAGTTTATGTTTTGCTGAACAGTTTGTATATATCTACATATCTTTTTGGAGTACAGCCTGATATATTTTGGGTGGACTATGATCCATGCCATCTTTTGTATATTTTATTATGTAATTATTTAGTAATGACTTCCTGTGTTGTTTACGTGTTGTTTAAGCTTGTGTCTTCAAGAAGAAAAATTTAAATCTGTATTTTATCATATTAAATCTTTTACACAAATTATTTTTAAGAACAAGTTTTAGCCGTAAATATAATACCTTAGGGAGGGTGTTACATTAGTTAGTATCAGAGCCCAAGTTTGAGTCTTTTGGGGTTTTTGGTTAGGTCAGTCTTGCTTGTGTTGTGTGATTCTCTGTGTTTGGTTTCCGAAAGGTTACATATGAATTTCATTGTGTATTGTTCAGTTTGACTTCGAAGGAGCATAATGGCTCGTAGCGGAGGTATATGTACGAATGCTGAACGAGACAACGAGAGCATGGCTGCAGCAGCTGAAGCTATATAGAGGATGGCAGAGGTGATAGTGCAATAGAACCAAAGGGTTGCCCAACAACAAGAAGCGACCGCTGAAGCTCAGAATTTATTGGAGTTTCATCACAACAATCCACCACAGTTCAAGGGAGAGTTTGATTTGGAGAAAACAAGTCTTTGGATCAAAGGGTTGGAGAAGATTTTCTGAGGGATGGGAAGTACTGATGCTCAGAAGGTAACCTATGCTACCTTTATGCTCGTTGGAGATGTTGAAGACTGGTGGGCTGGAACTCAGAGATTAATGGAGGCTGAAAGAAGATCGATCACCTGGGAAGTGTTCAAGAACAAATTCCTGGAGAAGTACTTTCCAGCTAATGCAAGGCACACGAAAGAAATGGAGTTTCTTGGTCTAAAGCAAGGGAGCATGTCAGTCAGTGAATATGCTGCTAAGTTTGAAAGCTTGTCGATGTTCTCAAGATATTTCCAGCTACAGCCTGATGAGGAGTCGAAATGCCACAAGTTTGAAGAAGGATTGAGGCACGACTTGAAGAGAGCAGTGTTACTTTTGGGAATTGAAGAGTTCGCAACTCTTTTGGATAAGTGTCGCTGGATCTAGGAGTTAGACCAATTATGAGACACAAGAAGTCATAACTTTGGATCCTCTCGGTTCCAAAGGGGGAATAGTAGCAATGTGAATCGTTCTCAAAGAAAGTCGTATTCCAAACCATCGGGGAATCAATCCCAACAACAATCACATGGATGAGGTCCTGGTAGCAACAAGTTTGGCCAAACCATGGCATCTTTGTAACACCCGTGAAAATATGATAGACTTGTATATAATTACGGAGGTAGCTTAATAGTTAATTATCATGTCTGTTAAGTTTTGTGACTTTCTGAGCATGTTTAGGCACTTTGTTGCAACGCTATATGTGAAAAATAATCGTTTTTAGCTCTGGAAATGGCTTAAATTGCTTAGTTAATAGAAATAAATGTGGATATTCTATTTCTAGGTCACAAATGTGTGTTTTGAGCTACAATTAAGATTTGAGGTTAATCAGAGTTAGTTTGGCATTTTTACGCATACTGGTTGTGTATTTTAATGCTGAATTAACCCCCAACAGATATGGAAAAATGTGAAATTAGTGAGACAAGATTTTTAATGAATCTTAGGATTTATTTTAAACTTGTTGGAAGTGAGAAAATTGGATTTGGTGAAATCCAAGCATTTTTAGCAGATCGGGAGATTATAACTTGGTCACTTAAGTGACCAAGTCTTTCATGTTTCCCTCTCTGCAGCTTTGGCTATTTGAAGCTTCTAAATGAGATATTTATCTCATTGTTCTCATCTCTTTTCACGGTGGAATAGCAGAAAAAGGCAAAGGAAGAAGGGAAAGCAAAGGGGAAGCAACAACAACCAAAGAGAAGGAAGAGCTTGGTGGTGGAGAGGAGCTGCTAAGTGACTTTGTTTCTGGCGATTAGAGGTAGGGGGGAAGTTTGTTTTACTTCTTAACTTCATCTTCTTCATTTGGTTTATGGGGACTTGATGGGGGATGTGGGGTTTTGAAGTGTGAGAATTGTGTTTATGTTAGTAAATGCATGAATCTTGTTAGGAAGCTAGAGGATAGCATGTTTTTGGTTTGATGGAAGCAAGAAGTTGGATTTCCAGCCCTTGAACATCTTAAATTTCCTTTGAGTTGAGATTTGGGGTTTTAGGTTTTGAGTTGGATGATTATCCATGATCCATGGTTTTGCGTGAAATCAAAGTGGAATAAGAGTTGCTAGGTGTAGTTGAACCTTGTGGAAGGTTGTAAATCACTTGGATGTGAAGTTTGAGTGATTAAAGTAGGGGTAAGTCCCAATGGAACAGTACCCAGATCTGCAGAATTTTGCAGATTTCATTCTGGGCTGCTAGTGCTTGAGCACTGGTATTTGGGCGCCTGAGTGCCCACTGTCCAGAAGAGTATTGCGTGATGCAATGCACCCAGCTCTTGGGCGCTGGGATTTGAGCACCTAAGCACATGTTTAGCGCTTGAGCACCATGAAGTGAGCGCCTGAGCGCTGAAGCAGGGGAAAATCTGGGCTGGTTTTGCCCAGTCAGCGCTTGAGCGCTGGGTATGTTAGCGCCTGAGCGCTCAGTTCAATTTCACTAGAAACTTTATTTTTTGGAACTAGAGTTTCTAATTGATGTAGTTACTCTTTTTGTGCTTCTTAATGAGTATTTAATGAAGTGAGAATATGATAAAGCATGTGTATATACATATACTTAGGTATTGTTTGTAGTGATAATAAGAATAAATTTTCTTATGGTTAGAGGATGGATTTCCTTGTTGGTCATTTAAGTCCGAGTAGTTGATGAATTTCACTACTTGGAATGTTACTTTTCTGGATGGACTTCCAGTGCTTGTCCAAGGTTATGGATGAGACTTCCATTACTTTGTTCAAGATACATGCATTCATAACATTGCCATTGACTTAGTATCATACATTATACATTTCATCTTTAGGTTACTGCATAGGCATATTCATTAGACATAACTTGGCATAGCATGGTAATTGTATGGGCAATTGCCGTCATTCATAAAAACTTCATGACATGCAATTGTATGGGCGGTTGCATGCTTTTGAGAGGGAACTGTTAAGTGCTTTTGTGATTGAAGTATTGGTACTGTAAATGCATAACGTTTATGAATGTTTAAGTTGCTGGTTTTGGAATACTTCTATTGAGATGTGATTTTTCACCCCGATTGTGTTGCCTTGTAAATCCATGTGCAAGTTCTTCTAAAAGGGAGAAGAAGTGTTGTGAAAACTAGTATAGTGTAGATTATATACTTTTTGAGATAAAGCTTGTATTATTTGTACTCGAACCAGTGTGTAAAAGGTTATGTATTACAATATGTCTCCTAAGGCAATGATGTATATATAACTCTTAGTTTATCGTGGCTCTCTATAAAAGTTTGCATGATTTTTATAGATTAGAATTGTGGTTTAAGGTTAAAAGAGACATAGCCAATATTGGATATCCTAGAATGTGTTAGACATATCGGAATGCTAATTTTGAGATGTTACAATCTTCACCAAAATGCTTCAAGTGTGGAAAGGACCACTCTACCAAGGAGTGTATGATCAAGGGGATCATTTGCTTCAAATGTGGAATGCCTTGGCACATCTCAAAGGATTGCAATCAACCCAAGGCAGAGCCCTCTGTTAGTAATGTACATGCTGTGAGACCTCAGGTAGGAGGAAGGGTTTATCCTATGAGTGGAGCACAAGCCTCCCAATCCAAAGATTTGATTTAGGGAGATTGCACTATAAGAGGTAACCTTTTAACTGTACTGTATGACTCAGGAGCGACCCATTCTTTTATTGCCTATGATTGTGTGCACCGTTTAGGATTGTCTGTGTCCTCCTTACCTTTTGATTTGATTATTTCTACTCCTACTGTTGAACACGTTGTTACTACTCAAGTTTGTTTGAACTGTTTTATTTTCATAGAAAATTGAACCTTTTCTGTCGATTTGATTTGTTTGCCTCTTTCGCAAATAGACATGATTCTAGGGATGAATTGATTATCTTCTAACCATATCCTACTACATTGTTCCAATAAAACCTTAGTATACCATGATTCTAAGATTTCTGGATTTGTAACCGCCAACCAAGTGAAAACTTTCTTGAAGGAAGGAGCTCAAGGATACATGCTTTTGCCTTCCTTAGATGTAAAGAGGGAGAATAATGTGAATGCTATTCATGTGGTCAATGAGTTTCCTGAAGTCTTTTCTGATGATATACCTGGATTGCCACTTGAAAGAGAGGTAGAGTTTTCTATTGATCTTGTACCAAGATCTGGTCCTATATCCATAGCACCATATCAGATGTCGTCATTAGAGTTAGCCAAGCTCAAGAAGCAGTTAGAGGAATTGTTAGAGAAGCAGTTTTTGAGACATAGTGTTTCACTGTGCGGAGCTCCAGTGCTATTGGTGAAGAAGAATGATGGATCCTCTCGGCTATGTGTGGACTACCCTCAGTTGAACAAGATTACAATTAAAAACAAGTATCCACTTCTGAGGATATATGATTTGATGGATCAATTGAGAGGAGCTATTGTTTTCTCCAAGATTGATATATGATCTGGCTATCATCAGATTCGTGTGAAGGTAGATGATGTTCCCAAGATGGCTTTTTGGACACGTTATGGGCATTATGGGTATCTCGTGATGTCATTTAGAGTAACCAATGCCCCCGCTGTATTCATGGATTACATGAATCGAATTTTTTGTCCATACCTAGATAGATTTGTTGTCGTCTTTATTGATGACATCTTGATCTATTCTCAAAGTTAGGAAGAACATGTTGACCACCTCAAGGTGATTTTTCAGATTCTGAAGGAGAAGAAGCTATATGCTATGCTGTCAAAATGTGAGTTCTGGTTGGAGGAGGTTCAATTTCTAGGTCATGTGATTTCAAAGGAAGGAATTGCAGTGGACCCATTGACCGGTTATTATCGAAGATTCGTTGAGGAATTCTCTAAGATAGTAGGACCTCTCACCCAGCTTACCAGGAAGAATCAAGCTTTCGCATGGACGGATGCTTGTGAAGAGAGTTTCCAAGAGTTGAAGAGATGGTTGACTACTTCGCCAATGTTGATATTGCCCAATCCCAATGAACCTTTTGAGGTGTATTGTGATGCTTCATATCAGGGTTTAGGATGTGTCCACATGCAGAATAGAAGAGTGGCAGTGTTTGCTTCAAGCCAACACTACGCATGACTTGGAGTTAGCTGCCATTGTGTTTACATTGAAGATCTGGAGGCATTTTCTTTATGGAGCAACAAATCAATGTCTACAGTGATCATAAGAGTCTGAAATACCTATTTGATCAGAAGGAGTTGAATATGAGGCAAAGGAGATGGTTAGAGTTTTTGAAAGACTATTATTTTCAACTTCAATATCATCCAGGAAAGACGAACATTGTAGCGGATGCTTTGAGTAGGAAGATGCTTAGTGTCTCTGCTATGATGCACAAAGAAAGTGAGTTAATAGAATAGTTTAGGGATATACAGTTGTCCATGGAGTTGACACTAGAAAGGATGTGCTTGAATATGATCACCATTTCAACTGGATTAATAGAAGAAATTCAAGTGAAGTAATGAAGTGACTCATACTTACAGAATGAAAAGAAGCTGGTGAAGCAAGGCATTGTATCAGAATTCAGGGAAGGACCGGATGGAGTCCTAAGATTCTAAGATAGGGTTTGTGTACCAAGTGATCCCGAGCTGAGAAGGTTGATTCTTGATGAAACCTATAGAAGCAAGTTGAGTATACACCCAAGAACTACTCAGATGTACCAAGATCTAAAACGATTATATTGGTGGCAAGGAATGAAGAGGGTTGTTGCAAAGTATGTGTCGTCTTGTTTAGTTTATCAAAAAGCTAAGGTGGAACACCAAAAGCTTTCAGGGATGCTATAACCTTTGACTATTCCAAAATGGAAATGGGATAGCATTGCAATGGACTTCGTGGTTGGACTACCGAAGACTAGAAAAGGGGTGTGACTCAATATGGGTAATTGTTTATTGGCTTACAAAGTCAGTGCACTTCTTGCTAATCAACATAAGGTATTCGATGGAGAAGTTGACTCAGGTGTATATCGGTGAGATCGTTGGACTCCATGGTGTACCTTCGAGTATTGTTTCTGATAGAGACCTAAGGTTTACATCAAGATTTTGGCAGAGTTTGTAAAAGAAAATGGGAATGAAGCTTCATCTAAGTTCTGCATATCATCCATAAACAGATGGTCAGTCAAAGAGGACAATCCAATCATTGGAAGACCTGTTAAGAGCTTATGTCTTGGAACAAACAGGGAGTTGGGATGAATTCTTACCTTTGATAGAATTCACCTATAACAATAGTTTTCACGCAAGCATTGGGATGGCACCCTATGAGGCGTTGTATGGACGACGATGTAGAACACCTTTGTGTTGGTACCAAGATTGCAAAAGTTTTGCGATAGGACCTGAGCTTGTACAACAGACAACTGAAAAATGTTAAGATGATTTTGGAAAGAATGAGGGCAACTCAGAGTCAACAGAAAAGTTATACTGACAAGAGACAGCGACCTCTTGAATTTGAAAAGGTGAATATGTGTTTTTGAGAGTTACACCCACGATTGGAGTCGGAAGGGTTATTAAATCCAGAAAACTCACTCCTAAATTCATTGGACCCTATCAAATCCTTCATCGGATAGGTTTGATAGCCTACCAAATAGCCTTACCACATTTTCTTTCCAATCTTCATAATATTTTCCACGTGTCGCAATTGCGAAAGTATATTCCTGATCCAGCCCATGTCATAGAATCATATACAATACAATTAAAAGAGAACTTGACCTATGAAACACTTCCTGTTACGGTTAATGATATGAGAGTGAAGCAACTCAAAGGCAAGGAGATTACATTAGTAAAAGCGATCTGGAATGATGTGACTGGAGATGCAACATGGGAGCTAGAGGACAAAATGAAAGAGTAATATATGTATATGTTTTAAGGTATGATGAATTTCGGGGACGAAATTCTTTTTAGAAGGGGAGAGTTGTAACACCCCGGAAATTGCTTGTTTTATGTTATATATAATTTTTATAATATTTGTGAATTTTGTGAATTTTTGTAAATTATTTGGGCAATTTTGATTATTTTATCATATTTCTCAATTTACGTGTGCGTTAAGCGGGGCCAAAAAAATAAAATATTTTTTCGAGGCTAGAAAGCTTTGGACTGTGGAAGCGGTACCGGGGGATCTTACTAAATCCGAGGCTGGACACAGTTTACGAAGTTTTTGTTTTTCAAGATTTTATATGATAAATAAAATCACGGTACAATTTATTATCCATTGGGCGATGGATATTGGTTTTGTTCAATGTAACATTTGTCCAATGGATAATAGATTTTAGTAGAGTTCTAGTTATTTTTTCTAGAGTGTTCTCTTTATGTGACATCACCTATGTGACATCATACAAGTGACATCATCTTTGACTTCCCAAAAGGTGAAACTAAGCTTCCTCAACAAGCTTTATGTAACACCCCAAACTTTATTTATTTTATGATAAATATTCATTTTTTAATATTTGTGATTTTTGGGAATTTTTCTAGATTTTTCTGAGAACGAGGAATATTTTAATAGTATTCCTCATTTTGCATGCAAACTGAGCGAAGCCAGGAAAATGAGATATTTTTTCTGAGAACCTTGATCTGTGGAAACGTCGATGGGGGATCTTTACTATCATAGTATCCTAATATAATCTACTTTAAGTCTAATCAAGCCTACTTTAATTCAAATTTATTATATTTTAATCAAAGCTTCTTTGAGAAGCTTTGACTACCAAATGACCAAGCTACCCTTGGCTTGTTGGGGAAGTCAAAACTTCCCCCTTCTCTCTCCCCATTGCCGCGGCAATGCATGGCCAAGGAGGGCAAAATTTTGCTCTCCCACTTAATTCACTTAATCACATTTTACTCATTTTCCTACAACACTTTCTCTCTCTGACTTCATCTTCTTCATTTCTCTCCATCTTCTCTCTTCTTCTCCCCTTTCCATACGAAAATTGCAGCCCTTTGAGCAACCATTTTTCTTCACTTTTCTCTTCATCAACACCATTTCCATACTCATCTCAACCTTCTCTACATTTTCTATTTGGAAATTTTCTTCTAAATCTATCTCGACCTCCATTGTCTTCCAAGACAAAGCTTCAAACTTTAAGGTAAAGTTTTTATTTTTCTTCTCCTTTCTCTTCATTTTCGTGTTCCATGGTTTCTTTGATGACCATGGATCTCTTCTTTTTCAACCATTGATATTGATTCTTTGTCTTGAAATTCCTAGGGTTTTTGGACCCCAAAACTGAAACTACTAAGAAGCAAGAAGGAGATCATTTTTGTGTTCCTCCTTTAGGTAAGAGGGAGACTACTCACTTCAACCATTATTGGTGGTAAGGGAACCTTTGTATGCTCACTTTGTTTGGTAATTTTGTATGTTTATGTATTCTTGAAATTTGATTAATGCTTGATTGATGATCTTGAATGTATTGGATGTGTTGAAAATGCTTGATCATGTTAGGGTTGTTAAATGGAAAATTTAGAGTTTCCTACCCTAATGTGAGGCCACGATTTTGACTAGGATTTAGGGATATAGATTGGTTTTGTAGACAAATAAAATGAAGCTTATGTAATAAAATGTTGGATAGCAATATTAAAATTAATGAATGGAAAAATTTGAGGGTTTCCTATGCTAAAATGAGGCCACAGTTTGGCTTGTATTTTAGGGGGATTGGATTGATTTTGAGTGAACTAAAATTTGAGTAAATATATATCAAGAAATTAATACATAAAATGAAAAGAAATTGGAACCTTGAAGGCCTAGTGAGGCCACGGTTTTTAGAGAAAATTTAGGGTTTAAATGATGCCTTGATGCAACCTTGAAGATTAAGAATTTAAAGACATGCATAATCCATAATTAAGTGGAAGAATTAAATTGAGTAATAACTCTTGAGAGTGTCACGGTTTTGAAGGGTTACTCAACTTAAAATTTTCATAATTGACCAAAGCTAAAGACTTTGAGAATGGGGATTCATAATGTGGACTTGTGATAAATGATGAACCACGAAAACATATTGATGTAGAAAATTGATTCTATGTTATTATGAGACCCTATGTGGGCTAAGTACTTGTTGGTTATGTACTTGAGGAAATTATGACATGTTGATATTGAGCCATGTACATATATATGCCATTGTGGTATGCTTATGATAAATGTATCATTGATAAACATACATGATGTACATTGCATTGTCATGCATATGTGTTGTCCATTGGACATTATTAGAAAGGCGATGTATACCTAGGAGTTTGAATAACACCTATGTGCAGGTGCGAGTAGACTAAGCGTAGGGTCATAGTGGTTGGCCTTGGGGGCGTCGAGGTGCGAGTGTCTCATAATAGACAGTGGTAGCTCCACTGGGGCTATGGGATAGACCGATGCAAACACACTGACGATCCAGACTGAGACATTGTCCTATATCGTGATCAACTGTTGAGGTGCCATGTATAAGCCGTATTGCGCAAATATTTTTATGAGATGAGCACACTGATTATTTTGGCTAACGAGATACTGGCCTAACTCCTTGATCATTCACTCCGAAAATGTTTATGTCTAGCTCCATGGGTAGGAATTTTGGTACCATTTGCATTGTGAACTATCTGTCTCATAATTCATTGAGCATGAGCATTTATAATTGTGGAAAGTATCTGTTACCATTACTGTAATAATTATTTAATTAGTTGGAAATGTTGATGTTGTCTGCCTATTATTGATGATACTTACTGTTAATTATGGTTGATATGCTCTTACTGTAACGCCCCAATTTTTAGAAAATATTCTGAATGTACTGTTTTCTGTTTTTCATGCTTTTGTATGAATGACCCATTGTGTCCCTATTTTTCTGTTCTTGAATTTTGTATGAAAACAACTACGATAATACAGTTCAAATTTTATTTGATCGTTTTACGTAGTTTGCTTGAGACAGTAAAATAAAAATTTTTCGAGCTCTTGTATTAATTTTTTCGAAAGATATACAGCTAAATAATCTTCTTGGATATTTTATTTGAACGTTTTGGACGATTACCTACGTTGTGGGAAAAAACGGGGAAATGACCGTTACGTCCCAACGCGTCTTGTTTTCTCTGTTTTTGTCTGTTTTTAATTGTTTTCTTCTTGATTTAATGCCGAAAAATATGCTCGTGATTTTATATGGACTTTTTGTGCGATTTGCTCGAGGCAGGAAAATAATATTTTAGGGTCGGGAAAATCTTATTTTATTATTTAGAATTGGGGGATCTTACTTAACCCAGATTCTAAATGAGACTAAAAATAATCTTTTAATTTTTAGGATTTAATCACAAATAAAATAATTTTATATTATTATAATATTATTTTATTAGTCGGTATGTTTTAGTGACAATGGACCCGAAATATTTTGCGGGACCCACAATTAGCGTAACAGTTAGATCGGTAGCTTAATTAATCACCGTAGTAAAGTGTAGAACTTTCAGAACAAGTGACTCGATGCTAGTGACTCGTGAGCATTTATTACGCAGTGTGACTAAGCCATGTGAGTCAGGGAACCAACCAATGAGAAGAAGGCTTGCTCACCAAGGCTTAATCTTAGCCTTTGATTCATCCAATGGTTTGGATGAAGCCAAGCAAGGTGCCCACCTTGCACCCCACTTGAAGTCCACGGCCAAGAGGCCTTTGGTGACCTAAAAATCACTTTGTCTTCATCACTTTTCTCTCTTCTCTCTCATCAAGAACCCTAGCCACCATTCTTGCCCATTTTCTCCACCATATTCGGCCAAGCTCATTTCTAACCATCCAACCATCCAAAAATTTTTCTAACCAAGTTTCCTTAATCTAAACACCATTCTAAGAACCTTTGTAGTTGGGAGTTTCTTCAAATTCTTCCATCTAAGGCTTGGAAACCAACCTTGGAAGTTTTACCTAGAAGGTGAAATTTCATACTTTTCTTTTCTCTCTTCTTTTTCAAAGTTCTAAGCCATGATTTTTCCATGGTTTAGCTTCTTTTTCATGGTTAGTAACATGTAGGTTTTGTTTGAAATTTTTAGGTGTTTGGTGGAGTGAAAACCGTGACACGAGGAGGTGAGAAAGCAAGTTTTTGTCTTCATTTAAGGTAAGAGGAAGACAATTCTTATCATCCCTTGATGGTGGTAAGAAGATGAGTTGTTTGTAGAATCCATAAGGATTCGGTTGTGGTGTGTTTATTAATATGTATTTGTTAATTTTTGTGGTTGCTAGTAGCTTAAGTGTTATGTGTTAGTAGCTTTCTTATTTGGTAATTGTAATAATCTTGCATGTCTAATAGCTTTTGATTGTATGTCTATAAGCTTTAAATTAGGAAATATTTTATGTGTTAGAAATATTTTGCATGTGTTAGAGATATAAATGCATGTGTTAGAATTGTATGATAAGGTTTAGGATGTGAATAACATGTGTAAATTTGCATGAGTGTTCCAAAGAACACAATCCAATAGCTCACGGCAATGACAAGTTTGGAGGACCAAAATGTTCTCTTGATTTTTCCTAAAGTGTAGCTTAATTAACCTAGGAGAATCAAGAAAGTTTCTAATTGATTTGATCAAAGAAAAATGCATTTAGAAATCAAATGGTACAAACTTAGTATTTTGGGCCAACATGCCTAAAGGATTAAATTGAATATAGATAACTATTTTCTAAAATGATTTAATGAACTTAGACTATAGAATACATTTGATATGATTTAAAAGGTGAAAGACATTTTGGAAATCAAATGCAAAAGTTTTATAAAATTCGCCAACATGCCACTATAGGAATTCATGACTTTAAAAACTTGTTTCTAAACCTTTTTCAATTAAAAAGAAACAATACAAGTTAAGAAGAAATTTTCTATAATGATTTATGAAGGAACCAATTGATTAGAAGTAAGTCTAAAGGGTTAAAATTCATAATTTTATCATTAGGAAGGAAATACAGTAATGTTAAGAAATTTTCTAACATATAGCTCACTTTCGATTTTGAAGCATGTTAGAGATTTCAAAAAGAATTTAACGAAATGGTTAAAAATTAGGTAAATAGAAATTTTATGAAAAATTTAGAAAATCATTATTATAAATTTATAAACAAAATGCTGTCAATTTTTAGTAAAAATTGAACCTATAGGATAGTCAAAATATCCTAATGACAGTATACGGTATGAAAAATTATTCTACGTAGTTTAAATGTACTAAATATTATTTCTATCTGTTTAAATGGTAATTTTAAAGGCATTCGAATAAGAAAATGATTTAAAAATCCTACGCGATTGAGAAAACGTATTAAAAATGCTACGCGATTTTAAAAACAGAAAAATATCCTTACCCGATTTTTAAACGTTTGTAAAACGACGAGATTTCAAAAACGCGATAAAATTTCTACGCGATTGACCGTTCTAGTATTTATTTTTTCGTCGGGAAAATGTGAACCCGTCTGTGTTTTGAGGTTATTTATTTGTCGGGAAAAAGTGAACCCGTGATGCTTTACGCCATTGAGGGCATATATTTTTATCTTAAGGGCATTTTCGTAATTTCATATATTTGGAATTATGTTTTGTCTTTATACCGATTTTTGGTGTTTTGGGTTGACGAGACGAATCACATCGTGTTGTCGATGCGATAAGTGTAGTGTAGTTTATTGTTCTAATAAACTTGGAGACTTTAGTGTACGGGATCCCACATGTGGACAGTTGGTAGCTCCGCTGGGCCGTGGTAAACCGATAGCACACTAATGTACTCGACATTCACTATATTTAATCGAGGTTTGTAAAGTCTAGTAGTACATTGTCTATAGTGCCACAACGGGAGACTGTGAACTATACTACGCCTGGATGGTAGATTCCCAGTGTCGTAGGCTATTGACGCAACGTGTGATCGCGTAATAGTTGGTTGGGCAGCCGTGGTACTAATAGATTTTGCAAGTCATTCTCTCTGATATCTGTTTGGGTTTAGCTCCATGGAGTAGGGTTATGTTTTGGTATATTTGATTATATCTTGGATAATATTCCATTTTCTCTATTTATCTTTATCTGGTAACATCTTGGATGTTTTTTTTTCTATTTGTATTTATCGATAATTTTTATGTTAGTTGTCTATTTCTTATCTTATTTTATCCGTGAGATTGATTTATACGTGTGAATTTCTTTATTTGTGTTATATTTGTGATGTTCGAAACACTAGGATATTTAATATGTATTCTTGTTATAGCTTATTCGTATTGTATGAACCGTGTAGTAGTTATTTGTCGTCTTCTTATTTGCCATGTTGTGATGATTTTATGTTGTCTTACCTCTTTATTGTATGTGTCTATTCTCTATTTATTTTTATGCGGTAAAGAGTTTGAAGAGGAAGAGGAGGAACAACCTCTTGAGATCGTGTACCACGAGGAAGAGGGAGATCGGCAG
Organism: Ormosia emarginata; assembly: GCA_029884605.1. Classification (NCBI taxonomy): domain Eukaryota; kingdom Viridiplantae; phylum Streptophyta; class Magnoliopsida; order Fabales; family Fabaceae; genus Ormosia; species Ormosia emarginata. Next base: position 7,690,820 of record JAQQTP010000037.1, read on the forward strand.
ACCGACGATCGGTTTACGAGCAAGAACCATCCGATCATCCATACCCTCTGGATTGATTGTGTGGGGGATGGCGACGCCTGCATTTTGGGATTCGTAGAGAGCTGGTATTCCATGGAGGTGATATGGCTTGGCATTTACGAGGAGATCGTGCTTCGTTACCTATCTTTGGACGTATGACTGATTCTACGTCATCGGTTTGATGGAGATCCGATTTCGACGACGACGCTTTTTACGCACTTAGAGTTACCCTTATCCATTAGGCGTTATTGGGGTCTTGAAACCCCGAGCCTAGTTAGATAAGCATCGTATCGACGCGCGATCCCGTTATCGCCGTGTGTCGAGACATCAGGATATCTATCTCCCGATGATCATTTTCACCGAGAGTGATCCATCGAGGATTAGATAACCATGATGTTTTTTTTAGGCGCGTCACGTATGTCGTATATATTAACTCTTTTATTGCTTTCTTTCTTGTTTTTCGTTTAAATAGTAGTAGTATTAGTTGTAAATTATTTGTACAGTTTATAACTTAACCATATGTATATTATTAGTGATGATGTTTTTTTTTTATTTCGTATTTTCCGCATTAACTTTTATTACATATTTACTCTATCAGGAATTATTTTTACAACCCGTAATAATTTTAACAAATATTTCGCAACTTGGGTAGATTTTATTTCTATTTATTTTATTTTCTTTTATGTGTGACATCCTCCAAAGGGGTGTTACACTTACTGTTAATTTAAGTATTGCTGTAATTAGATACATGAATTGTGTTTATATGTGGATGTCCAACGCCGTTTCGTTTTCTTGGTGCCATTTTGGTAGTGAAAGCTGGGTGTCTCATCTCTTTCTATATTTTCTGTATCTTATGTATTTTTGTACTTCTATCGGACTGTGTACTACTGAGAAGACGTTCGTGAGGAAGAGAAGGAAACACCTGAGTTTCTGGGTTTCTGGCCATACTTAGACTAGAGCTACTGAGGATGTTATCGCATCCACGTCGATTTTTGGGGTATGCCCATATGACCTTCCATGGAGGGCCAGACTGCTAGCACATCAACTTGAGCACTGACTGGTGCATTTATCACGGGGAGCTGATTGTCTCGTTGGCGTGGGGTTGTTACGATATGCCTATTTTTGATTTCACTACTTTTGTCCACTTGGAGTTCTACCTGCCAGTTAGAGATCTGTGGCATGATCTATACTACACCCCATAGGAGGATTCGTTCCTCTCCACTGCTCGGGCTTCTGCCCAAAATTCGGTCGCTCTGATGGTAATTTCATCGGATGAAAAGGACCCTGAGGAGGACCCGGCTATAGTCCCTTCTCATCAGTCATAGGGGCTGATACTGTAGGTGGCTACTGATGGCTAATTGTTTATCTTTTTGGGGAAGCCTAACGTTTTCTAGATTGTGGGTGTAAATTGTAACTATCTTGGGTGGGTAAAACCTTTACTTTTTGTATATTTTGGGATGTAACTAAACAGGTTGATGCATATAATATATATATTGTGAATGTATAGTTCTTGGTTTATGTTGATTTTATTGTATCTGCAGTTATTCTTATTTCTTTTATTATACACAAACAAAAAAAATGTAGCGCATATTTTAATGTTTAATTATTTTGCTATCAAGAATACAAACTATTTAATCTTGTGTTAATAATGAACCAAGTTTTAATTAATCACTGTAACAATTATTTTCCACAATTTATTTCGTGTCTTTTGTATTATGGTGTGACGTTCCTTCTTCGCGGTATTAAGAAAAAGGGGCATTACTCTTTACATGAGATTTGTTGGAGAAGCCTCTTTTTCTCTCTCTTTAGGAAGGCCCCACGATTTTGGGGGGAAGGAAAAGATGACAAGGTTGTCATCTTTTCACTTAAGCTTTCATTTCACCTTTTCAATTCAAAAGTTTCTATTTTCTCTCTCACTTTTTCTCTTCTCTCTTTTTCTCTCCATGCTCCACAACCAAGCACCCCATTGCCACCCTCCATGTTTGTTTGCTCAAATCAATCCTTGTTCTTGAATTTACTCATAATTTGGGAGCTTTTCTTTGTTGTGATCACCATCTAGTTCTCTCATCTTCATCATTTTCTTTTAAGCCTTAACTTGAAGCTCTTAAGGTAAGATTCTTGAACTTCATTTTTCTCTCCTCTTTTTCGTGTTCAAGGCCATCATCTTGATCATTGGTCTTCTCTTTTCAAGCTTTAGGTGTTGATCTTGTGAGTTTGAAACTTCTAGGGTTTGGTTAGAGGTGTTGGAGGAAAATTCCAATAGGCATCAAGGAACTTTCTTTTCTTGCCATCTCTTTAGGTAAGAGGGAGATTGCTCTCATCAACCTATCATGGTGGTGTGAAATAAAATTTGCATGTTGTAATGAAGAATCCATATGTGGGTTATCCTTTTGATTGTATGTATTTTGATGAATTTGGTTGTATGTATTCTTAGTGATTTTTGTGGTTTTTGCCTTATATGATTTTATGGCTCAATGTTATGTGTAATCTTGGATGAGTAGAAATTTTGATGATTGAAGTATGTTGGAATCTTATTAATGAGAATGAGAATTTTGAGGTCCAAGGACCCTAAGGCTCATGGCCAAGTGGCCATAATTTGGGTATCCAAGACAAATTTTTGGTATTAATGTGGAACTTAGATGCTTAGGTAAAAAGAAATTGGATTAAGGATTTATAACAATGGAAGAGTGATAGAACAAAATTGTATCATTTCTTAAGAGAGAGATTTAGGTTATTGAGTGGAAAAATAGGCTTGGAAGAGAAATTGAAAACTTAAGGTATTTTACAAATGGCAAACGAAAAAGAATTTATTAAATTAATATAAAGTGGATTTTCTTTTCGTATCCTTTGAGAAAAAAAATTGTTAGATTCTTTATTAATCTTTGGAAGTTTCAAAAGTAAGCTAAGAGTGTAATGAAACGTTTTACATCATTGAAAAAGAATGATGATTTCTGAATTATGTGATAATAATGCTTCGCAGCGGAAAATAACAGCAATGTGTTGTCGGCTCTCAGATGGGACTCAGAGAGGTTAATGGCTGGTTTGGCTCTTGAGTAATCTATGTTTATGGAAAATTATAATACTAATATATGTGTATGCATTGAGTCATTGATCATGTATTTTACCGGCGGTGTCGGTTGAGACTGTATGCCTAGGAGATGAATTACACCTTAGTGCGGGTGCAATAGGCATAGTGTAGGTCATTTGTTGACCTTGGGGGCGTTGGGGCGCGGGTTTCCCACAATGGTCAGTTGGTAGCTCTACTGTGTTGTGGGTTAGACCGATGCAACACACCGACGATCCGAACCGAGATACTATTCCTAATCACGATCTGATGTAGACTGTCTTGTATAAAGCCATGATGTGCAAATTGAGAAATTATAGAACTGGACTTGAGGTTGACGAGATACAGACATTGTCTTCCAGATCTTTCTCTCTAAAATTATGTTTAGCTTCATGGAGTAGGAAATTAGTTCATTGTGCACATGCATTGTCTGTCTACATATCACTGTGTTATTTTATATATACTAAATTATCTTATATTTGTTGCTCTAAGTAGAATTTATGTTTCTTGTATATGAATTATATTACTGTTCTTTACTATTTCTGTGCTGCCACATTAGTATAGATGTAAAGAATCTCACCTCTCTGTTATGTTACTCTGTTTTATACATCTATGGTGGATAAAGACTAAGAAGAAGACGAGGAAGACCGCATTTTTTTGTTGTTTTATTTTCTGCGATGGCGGCTAGGAGAGATTTTGCTAGTTTCATCAGAGTTCAGTTCAATGGCGGGACGAGTGCTTAGCGAATTGACTGGCTACTGAACGTTTTAGATATATAGTAGATGTGAACCTGTCTGTGCGTAGGACTCGCGATGGGGATTCTTTCTTGTCTCTTGATGTTACAGTACATTTAGAGTTTGTCATGCCAATTAGGGAGTTGTGGGGTGACCTGCATTATACCCCTAGAGAGAAGGAGGGTTCTGTTGTGTCCTCTACTATGACACCTGCCCATGGGGTTTTGTACCATCCTGTATTCATATCTTCTGAGGAATCTGAGGAGGATCCTATGGAGGACCCTGCTACCTAGGCATGTGAACTTGGGCTAGTTTATGTTTTGCTGAACAGTTTGTATATATCTATATATCTTTTTGGAGTACAACCTGATATATTTTGGGTGGACTGTGATCCATGCCATCTTTTGTATATTTTGTTATGTGATTATTTAGTAATGACTTCTTGTGTTGTTTACGTGTTGTTTAAGCTTGTGTCTTCGAGAAGAAAAATTTAAGTATGTATTTTATCATATTAAACCTTTTACATAATTTATTTTTAAGAACAAGTGTTAGCCGTAAATGTAATACCCTAGGGAGGGTGTTACTTTGGTGATTCATGCCACTTGTTTTGATAACGCTTCAAAAGGTAAACAATTTTAAAAACTCAGATTATGGCTTTTTCGCATGGATCTTTGGTGGGAATTATGTTTTCTACTGTATGATTTATCCGCGATTCCTAACAGAATTGAGGTTGAAAAGTGCTAGGGTAATTTTTATTGTAATGATTGAATATATTCTCCTTTGCTATTCTATTTCCTATGCTCTAACCTTGTTCATCCTTGGTGTATCCTACCTTAACCCTGATCCCATTACAACCTAATTAAAGACCTCTTGATTCTTTTATGCATGTGGCCTAGGTGGTAGAGAAGTAGAGGCTTGCCAAGCTTATGGTAGGGCTTGTTTTCATATATGGGTTGAAAGTAAACACAAGCCCTAGACACTTGAGTGAAAGAGTATATTTGTGAGGATCTATCATTTTGATTTAACCCTGATATTTGATTGACTTTACTTGCTGATCTGGATTGTCAAGGAAAGAAATTCCTGATTGTTTAGATTCCTTAAAAAGACTAAGGTGTGTAGGTCTTTGCTCATTGTTCTGCACTTTCATTGATTGTTGGGAAACACGTGCTTAATTCTATATTTTTGCCTAGGAATGCAAAAAGCTAAGTGTGGGGGTATTTGATCTATCGATTATTTCTACATCTTAAGTGTCTTATGTTTGTTCTAATTGGACTCCATATATGCTTAATTGTTAATATTTAGCTAAGTTTCTAGATATGAAGCTTAATCGGATCCTTATTGTGAAATTATGCTAAGTGTGATTATAAGCGCTCATAATTGAATTGTGCTTTTTTAGGAGATCTTTGAGTGACGGAGTCCATTAGCGTCAAATCAAGCTTCCTATTCACTTGAGGAGGAAGCTAAAGACTCAAGGAGATCAACATCACCTCTAGAAGCAAGAAGAGAAGATCATATGTGAAGAATTAGGGTTGAACATGAAGAAATCAAGTGACACAGCCCGTGTCCTCAGACATAAGGGGGGTCGTGTCCTTCTCTGGCACCTCAATTAGACCAAGTTATGATCATGACCAAAGAAACAACCCGTGTCCCTCTCTGCCTGCTCAATCCCATGAAAATTATGCTATAGAGCAAGACACGGGTGGGGCCTTGTCATCAGACACGACCTGTGACCGTGGCCTAGAAAATTAATTCTGAATCTGAATGATGAGCTATGGGCCCAAAGGTATAAATAGGATTGCCTAGGGTTCCAAAAGGGATTCGTATGGACTCTAAATTGCTAAGTAACTGAAGAGAATTCAAAGAACAAGAGAGAGAAAGATTCGATCAAAGATTGCAGATTCGGGTTCGAGCCATTGGAGATCAATCAACCACGATCATTGAAAACTAGTTTGATCTTCAATTTTCTTTCGCACTTGTATTCTTGATGATGTCTTTCTTTTGTTTTTCTTTTGATTTTGAATTCGCCATGCATGGCTAAATTTCTTATTTAGTTAAGGAAAGATGAAACCCTAGTTTTGATCTTATGAAACCTACATAGTTTTTTATATCAATACAGTTATGTTTTTATTCATATATTTCTTATCTTAATTTAGTATAAAGGTTTTTATACTCTTTTCCATTTTCAAAAGTGGTAAAACTAGGATTGCTATGCATAGTTGCGGTGGTAGGACTAGTGAGACATAAGATCTAAGTTATTCAATCCTAATGTGTGATTGGACCTTAGCGTGATTGGTTTTCTAAATCTTAATGCAATCATTAGGTAGGTGTAAGAGCGGTTGCTTTATAGCTACCTAGTAATTAGGGATTAATTTGAGCGGTTGCTGAACTAACCAAAACTTAAGAAAAATAGAGAATTAATCTCACAATCGCATAAGAACATAATTGATCATATTGGGATAAAGGATAAGTAGGTTAGCATTATCATATAAATCTAGTGGTGGATTCCATCTCTTAACCAATACCTTTAAATTTGTAATTCAAATCGTGTTTACTGTTGTTGCTTTAGATTTAATTTCTATTCTTAGTTTTAACAAACAAAATCTGCTTTTACTGTTTATTGTTCTCTAGAGTTTAAATTAAGAATTAGTTTATAGTGTTAATTAAATTAGTTATCGACCCTTGCTAACTATAATTGGTTTTAAGGTTTTTATATTTTTGATGGGCTTGATAACTGATTTTGATCTTTATTTTATTCACAATCCACACAGCACCATCGCGCTATTGTCAGGGATCGTGTTGATATTAACATAAGCGGCAATTTGGTTGATTTAAGCAAAAAAAAATTATTTTATTTTTTATCTTAATTTGTCTAATTTATTTCTTTGAATTTTCAAGAATTGTTTCTTTTTTTTACGTAGAACGAGGAGTTAAGAAGATCTTACTATTCCCATTGATTTGTGATCGAGAGGACCCTTCATAATATTAGATGGGAAAGAAGAACACCAAGAGTTGAGGATGACCACATGGCGAACAATAATAACCAAGTCGCTAATCAAGAGCGAATGCTAAGGGATTATGGAACCCCCAATGCTAATGCTCATTAGTATTCCATTGTAAGACCACGGGTAGAGGCCAATAACTTCAAGATCAAGACGTCATTGTGTTGGTGTATGCCCTAGAGGCCAATACATTTTGTCTATATTTACATACATTGTATTATTGTATTTTTTAATATATGAGGCATTTCATTTATTGTATTTTTTTTATAAACATAATAAAGTCCTTAGAATAGTAAGTTTGATACCATAGGACATCAAGTGGATGACTTAATCGTGAGATCCTATTGGATAAAACATTATTCTTAAATGTCCCTAGTCAAGTATTATTGTTAATTAGGACAACAATAATGCATTGAGACTAGTATGTGCGTAGACTGATGACCACATCTCACGAGTCATAGATATGAGATATCAAGTCTTCACATGGATACATATTAGAGTAATGTATTGGACAGACCCACTATAAGAATGCTACGTGGATCATTACATGAGTGTCATAAGCGATTCTCATAATGATAATGGTGCATATGGTCCTTTGACCTGAAATCACTACGATTCCTACATGAGGAGTTGTGTGTTTTAATGCCATCAAATGTCATCTATAACAAGATGATTATAAAGTTAGTTATTAGACATACCGCGATTCATGTGGAGGGATGTGAGTGACCTAGATGGGATTTGTCCCTCCTACATAACAAGAGTGATATCTTCGTGGGCCCTGATTGAGTGAGACTACGAAATGCATGGTCATGCTCAAATGAGTCAATATGAGATATTGATCTCATTTGTTATTACTATGTCTACTCGAGAATCAGGAAACTGAAGATTGAACTAAACAAGGGTGACACGTTCCATGCCTTGTGTTCAATCTAGATATCTAGACAAAGGGACTAAACTACATGGAAACATTGGTCATGGATAGATTATGTCAAATCACTGACATTCTCATTACTTGGGTAGCAGCGATGTGTTGTTACATACTGTTCATTATTTGTAATATTAAAATAAGATTTTAATATTACTACCAACGTCATGAGAACTTGCAGGGTCGCACACTTAGAGCAGACTAAATTGGAGCAATAAAGATCCAAGTTAGACTCGGATTCAATTGTGGGCCTAACTCATAACAGATGAGTCGAGGGTTGCACAGCTTACCTTGCTACTGCTCACACTCACTTAAGGCAGACAGTATTATAAATAGTACTGCTAAGGGGGTTGCTAGGAAGGCATTATAGAACCCTAGTTGCGCCTACAGAAAGTGAGTGAGAGAGTGACAGGCTTTCGTCTCTTTTGTTCGTAGCTAGCACTGTTGTAAAGAGGTCAGACTCTACGACTGTGGACGTTGGACGTTTTGTAAGTCTGTTCGTGTGGATACCGCTGAGACATCGTCATTATTACGGTGTTGGTGATTCACATCGCTTGTGTTTATCACGCTTCAAGAGGTAAATGTTTTAAAACATTTTAAAACTCGGATTATGGCTTTTTAAACATGGATCCTGTGAGGGAATTTTTATTATTCCGCTGCGTGATGTATCCGCAATTCCCAACACATTGATCCAAATGGTCCAACAATTACATTTCAATGGGTCATGAACCGAGGACCCAAATTAGCACTTGGATGAATTCTTGGAGCTCTGTAACATGATTAAGATAAATGGAGTTTCAACCGATGCTATACGAGTCATACTTTTCCTATTTTCTCTTAGGGGGAAGGCGAAGAAGTGGATTCACTCGGAAGCCCTAAATTCACTTACCACATGGGACTTAATGGAGCAAACTTTCTTGGATAAGCATTATCCAATTGGAAAAACAATCAAGCTTTATCATGACATCACTACCTTCTCCCAAAAGGAAGATGAATCACTTTATTGTTATGCAAACATTCTATGTTGGGTTGACTTTTTCTACAAAGGCAACTCTTGATGCCGTAGCTTGCGCTGCTTTGATGGCAAAGACTCCAACAAAAGCAAGGGTTTTGATTAATGAAGTCACTTCGAACATTTATTTGTGGCTAAGTGAGATATCATCTTCAAAGAAGCAAGCCAGAATGATAGAGCTTGATGTTATTACTCTGTTGAATGCCAAGTTCGATGCCTTGACTAAATCACTTGAGAAGATGAATTTTAATGTTGTTGCTACTCCTAATATAACTTTTGAAACATATGGAGGAGGCCATTTGACTTCAAAATGCAATGCAATAGAAACGTATTCTCAAGACCCGTTTTGGAAGAAGTGAGTTATCTGCAAAATGGCAATTTCAAGGCTCAAAGAAATCCTCTCTCCAACATATATAACCCCGGATAGAGAAACTACCCCAATTTCTTATATAGTAACCAACAAAATAAAGGGTTCCATGTAACACCCTAATACAGATATCTAGATATATCATAGTTACACAATGATATATAAAGATAATGGTACTAGAAACATCACTTCCGCATACTTTATTCTAACATATATTCATAATCACAACTGAGTAATTATAGAAAGCCTTGAGAGATTGCGAAAAAACTTAAACTCATACATATATATACAAACTTAGCCACATGAGGGCTTATTGTAATATATAAAACATAAAACTTACAGAATAAATATAAACTGATTACATAAGTTTTGTTTATTTAAAGCAATAAAAACTACTCTAGTCTTCATGATTTATCCACTTACCCTAAGCAGGGTCTGTACCATCGTACCTGTGTCGTTACCTGCATCTGGATTTACATGGAATAACAACTGGGGTGAGAATTAACATTCTCAGTAAAAGCAATTCCAATACCAGTTCTCTATAACATTGTATATAACAATTATATAACAGATGCTATAATTTCTAACTTAGGAGCTTCCTCTTCTTTTCTCATAGCTGCACACTACCTAGTAGTGTGATATCAACCGATAGCCTACACATTGTTAATATATATAACGCCTATACAGTTGTAAATATCAACAGTGATGGACAATGCCCATACAACTGTCTGTAAATGCAATGAGAATGATATGTAATATGAATATGTTTAAGAAGATCCTAAAAGTATGTGGATGAAATGTAAATGCAGGATTTTGTTTTGAAATACATGCAGAAGTTTATTTTGAAAACAAGGAAGTTTGCTAGGAACTGGTTCAGTATATCATCCAGTGCTAAATAGAAGAAAAGTTCATCCTCACATTACACATATCTTGGCACGCTGAGAAATTTGGGCTTCATCCTTGCTCAAAGAGCGTCTTTGGATTTCCCACTTATCTCCTTTGGCCTTGGCACTATCGAGACATTAGGGTTATGTCCTTCTCAAAAGTTCCTCAGACACCCATCTATCTCCTTTTGCCTCCATGACTGGAAATCAAAGGATACTCACTAAGATTAATACTACTTGACCAATTCGTAGACTTACATACATACTTATATACTTAGTTCCTTTACGACCTAAGCATATTCTACTGGGCACTTTGGCTTCTTATGTTTACCCTTTGTAACGAGGAGAATATATAACCTCATACTACATGTAACTCTAGCACTTGGTTAGAAATACTAGTCCCCTTAGGAACTTTTGATTTATTTCCTTTTGGCTAAATGACCTTTTGCCATATAATGTTACATTCTTCGGTAAACACTACCAAACCATTTCTCATACTTGTACCTAAACTCTACGTCATCACTCATATCTCGTAAGTGATTTCTAATGCAACATTATGTTGCTGAGGTGTTAGGTACTCATCTATGGCAAACCACTAATCTTGGTTGCTAAGTGATTTCTAATGCAACACTATGTTGCTAAGGTGTTAGGTACTCATCAATGGCAAACCACTAATCTTGGTTTCACTAAAGTTCTTTCTCTTCACATACATACTAGATTAACTAACTAGTGTGTGAAAAGCTTAGTGTTATGTTTAACTCTTACATAAACACCATCTTAACTCTCCTATAGAGTCAACTCATCCTAGTGAAAGAGTCTATCTTAGCTAATACCTCATTCAACCTTACTTAGAGGAATGAGTGAGCATTTCTCTAGAACTTTGCATACTTAATGAATGTAACAAGCTTACAAGTTAACATTCATCCTATTGTGTATTGTACAATGCATAAGTTCCACTTAACTAGAGACTTAGTACATAAACATTCCATCTTTGGGACTAATACACAATCTCATCTTCACTCAAACAATCTAACTCAAGTGTGATTCTTACTTACAACTCTTGTTGTTCAAGGTCTTAGGTATTTTCCCAAGATAATCCACTTCTCTTGGATATTCTAAGGTTCACACCTTTCTAATTCTCTACTAGAGTGAATACCATTATGCATACTTGCATACTTGTCTTCATTGCACCATCTCACCACATCTTAAGTGATATCTAATGCAACACTAAGTTGCCTAAGGTGCTACTAAAGTTTCTAGTGTCCAACTTTCTCAAAAACACCTCAAAAAAGCTATTTTTCATAAGTGCACCAATTGTGCATCATAACTTCATAAATTCTGAAAGTTTAGGAGCAACTAGCTTTCTCTCATATCTTTCCAATGCCATAAACCTTGCCTCATTTGGCTAGATGTAGCCAAAGTTATGCGACATTTTGTAGAAGCCAAAACAGGTTATTTTCTGATTCACCCGATTTTGACTTGACTTTAAATTGTAACTAGGAACAATCCACAAGTGAGAAAATTCTACAATTTTACAGCAAAGAACCTTACATCTTAGCTTCAAAATGTCACTGGTCTCATGTCGATACGACATCGGAGCAAGAAATTATGCAATCTGGTTTATTGGCTGTCAGAATGCCTTTTCTGCAGAATTTGTCTCTAAGAATCTGGTATTAATTGGCTTAGTAGAAAATTCTAAAATTTTTACCACATGAAGCCTTATGTCTTAGCTTTCAAATGGCACTGGAATTAGGTCAATCCGACATTTACAACCCAAGTTATTCAACAAACACTGCACGTTGTTCAGAATTTTCCTGTCCTGGTTTTCAGGCCTCACGCCGCGGCGCCACACTCCCCACACCGCGGCTCCCATAACAGAAGCACGATTCTGCATAATTCTGCTGGGCATGGTACTATTCAAATGGTCATTTGCACAAATTTTGGCCATTTCTAATCAGTTTCTAAGTGATTCTAAGTTCCTAACTAGTTCATTAACACTTAGGAAACATCAATCACTAACTTAAACCTCTTAATTTGGATTCTTGAACCAAAATCATACATGCTTGACCCTAAACCCCAAAATGAGCATCAATGGTTTAAATGAATATTTCTAGGTTTCTGAATTCATTTTATGACATGAACAAGTCATAATTGATCTAAGAAACATATCCATGCAAACCAAGCACAACTAGCATCTCTAGAACTCCATTTAGCATATTAGGTTATTTATATGCATACATAGAGAATATAGAGAAAGTAGATGAGTAGAAGTCTTAAACCCCTACCTCTTGAAGACTCTTAATCTTGAAGCTTGATTCTTGATCTTCCTCTTCCCTTCTTCTTCTCCCTTTTCTTCCTTTCTCCCTTTCTCTTTTCTTCTTTCTTTCTCTGTTTTTCGATTCTCTACCGAGAGAGAAGAGAGAAATAGGGGGTGAGACATGGAGGGAATGAAGAGAAGAGTTTAACTTAAGTTTCTGTACTGAAACTTTTATCTATTAAGGACACCCGAATTATGCTAATTCAAGTTTTTCAGCTTCCAATAACTTTAGAATAAATCATACGATTCATCTAAATTATTGTTTCATAATTCTCATCATTTTCTATATCTGCTGCTAGTCATTCGGTATTAAAATGCACAACCAATATGCCTAAAAATACCAAACTGACTCTGATTCTCTTGAAACTTTTACCACATCTTACTTGGCTTATTTGTGACCTAGAAATAAACTCTCTATGTTTATTTCCTTCAACTTAGCAACTTATGCTATTATCTGAGTCATTTTAAGCTACTTTTCAACTTCTGTGTTGCAACTAAGTGCCTAAACGAACTCAGTTTGTCACAAAACTTTACTGACATGCTAAACAAGTCAAATGCTACCTTTGGTAACCATTTACCAGTCTAACATGTGTTTAAGGGTATTACATTTCTCCCCTCTTTTTTAAAAATTTTGTCCCCAAAATTGCTCACCTCAAGTAAACAATTCTGGCTCAACAAAACCCTACATAGAACTTCTGCTTCCATGTAGTCCTTTTTCAGTACTAGCTTCTCCCAACCATCTTCTCTTGAGGAGACTTGCTCATTTTAAAGCTCTTGATCCCTCTGCTTATGGATGGTAAGCTGTACTAAAACATAACTTAGCTTTGAACTCCTTCTTATAAGGCTTCCAAAACCAAGTGTGAATCTAGTATCTCTATCAGACACTACATTCACTCAAACACTATGAATCCTAACTCTTTCTTTCAAAAGTAGTTGAACTACCTTATCTAGAAAATAGCTAACTGTTCTTGGCAAAAGATTGGTAGATTACTTAATCTCACCACCTTTACCTGCAGCTCAACATATTCTATTATGTTCTTTAACATACTATCCCACTATACATCTTCCATACTCTTGGAAAACCTTAGTAGCCTCTTAATAGATGGTATACTTTCTCTAGTGAGCTTCCTCTGAAATCCTTTTTCATGATTTTTGACCCTCTTGAAAAACAAAGTTGTCTCTGAACCTCGTTATTCCTTCTTAGTCATAACAAAATCCTTTAGGATTCCTTAGAAGATCTGCTCACACTTGTCCCTTAGAGCTTCATTCTCCTTCTGAGCTTCAAAGAAATCTGGGTCTTTAGGCCTCTTACTATGTCCACCTTGCTCACTGAGAGAATCTAGAATCATAGTCACTGCTAGACTCAAATTCTCGAAAACTCTCAAGAAATTCACTCTCTTGGACTATCATTTGAGACACCTGTAGGAATTTCCTACCTAGTGCATCGACTCCTGCTTTGACCTTACCCGAATGATATCAAAACTCAAGGTTATGAGCCTTGAAAAACTCTATCCATCTATTCTACTTCGCGTCCAACTTCCTTTGATCAACAAGCATCTAGAGATCGCTGAGCATCTCAAACTAAACTCCTTATGAGTTATGTCTCCATAATTATATGGTAATCACCACTGTGGCTAATTCCAAATCATACCTAGGGTAGTCCTTCTCTTGTAGACTTAACTGCCTTGATGCGTAGGCATTTACCTACCTCTATTGCATTAAACATACCCTAGTCCCATCTTCGAAGTATATCTGACTACCTCAAAGTTCTCACGGGAATTTGGAATTACCAAAACTAACGTAGTAATTAACCTTCTCTTTTACTCTTGGAAAACAAACTCACTATCTAGAGTCCATTGTTGAGTACTACCTTCCTTAATTGGCTTAAACTAGGTAGCATTAACTTAGAAAATCTATTGATAGATCCTCTGCTCTTGGATACAATGGCTACTCTACCCATTGTATCTTTACTTAGACTCTACTAGGGTTCTCTGCAATTTTCTCTCTTGAGAAACTACATGTCCCTTAAACTGCACCACTTGTAACCCAAAATTGACTTTCAGCTTACTTGGCACTTAACCACTTCTTTTGCAAAAGTTTCCAAAACTACTTTGACATACTCTTCATGTCCTTTCGTAATCCTGGAAAACTCTCAAAGATCTGCTCTTCTTTACTCTATTTCTATGACAACCAAGTCTTAGATCATCTCCTGAGAAAATTCAAAGATTCTCTCAACTGATCTACCTGATCATCCTTCTTTTAGACAAAGACATTTATTCTTGATATTCCCTTTGTCCAACTTGCCTTTAACTTAAGGCACAGTCTCACATACCAACTAAACAAGGTAAGCAAACTAGATTCATAATGTAAACCAACATGATCTACAAAGTAAATCTATTCTCTCTTTATACACACCTTAAAAGATTTCTTTTTACATGTGTTCTCATCTCATACCAAGTTGGAAGATTTTGTCGCTTCCTTTGTCCAAGAATCATCTCCCTTACGATGTCCTGGTTACTCATTTATGCAGCACACGGATTACCCGTCAAACACGACCTACATCCATGTATCTTACCACATCTACCACGTCTTAGTGACTTAAAGCTTGATTTACCTTTTTCCTTAGAGTTGTTCCTCTAAAAGCACTCTACTTGTACATATCATCACTCCAAGCTTCCACTGTGCAACTCTGATACAAATTGAGATCAAGAAGTACCCTTACTTATCTCAACATCTGATTTTTTCCTCTTTAGGAACCTTCTAACTCTTGTTCCATCGAGGCTCTGAGATTATCTACTTCTACAACTCTGCATTCACTGACTAGAGTGAAGAAGTCCATAACCTTTTTTTTACATCGCAACTCTTCTAATGCCCTCTCCAAGCTCTACTTCAAATTTTACTCACTTCCAGTCTTTATCTGGGCTGGATGTAAAATAAGAAAAGAACTTCTGATATTCTTTAAATTGCTTCGCATACTGGTCTTCAGTAATATCCCCTTGCTCCAACTTTAGGAATTCCTATTTCTTTGCTTTCTATAACTCAAGGGAATAATACTTATCTAGCAAAGTAACTTTAAACACCTCTCAGGTGGTTCGAGTACTAACCATCTCTAGTAACCTCTCTGCTTCATCTTATCAGCTTTCGGCTTCTTCTACTAACCCTTATGAAGCAAGGTCACCTTCTATTCATTAGCGCACGACATGACCTCAAGGATCCTTCCATCACGTGAAACCACCTTTCAACTCTGACAAAACCAAACTCTTCCTTGAAAACAAAGGAGTAACTTTCCTGAACTCTGAGAAATATTGATCTCTCAAAAGTTCTTTCTCAACCTCGTAACTAACTAAGCGAGTTTTATTCTATCACTTTCAATAGACTTCTACTGATGGCAGTTTACTCTCTCAACACAGCAGCCATTTCTCTAAGAGCTCTAGTTTTCTCCTCCTTACCAGACTCCTCGTCTCATAGGTTCGCCTGGTAGTTACCATAGTTTCCTGTATACGCAGCACAATACATATTGAGCTAGTTAGGCTCAATATCATGTAACTGTGTGACAATAGCTATTAGCACACATACCTAAGGCTAGTCATGCAATTCCATCTGCATATCTCAAAAAAAGATAAAAGAATGCATAATTTTCTACTAAACTGCTACTCATGCCTATGTATAGTCAGTCCATACACCGGTTCAACAGAATGAACTGCTCTGATACCATAATGTAACATACTAATACAGATATCTGGATATATCATAGTTACACAACGACATATAAAGATAACAGTACTAGAAACGTCACTTCCTCATACTTTATTCTAACATATATCCATAATCACAACTGAGTAATTATAGAAAGCCTTAAGAGATTGCAGAAAAACTTAAACTCATACATATATATACAAACTTAGCCACATGAGGGCTTATTGTAATATATAAAACATAAAACTTACAGAACAAATATAAACTGATTACATAAGTTTTGTTTACTTAAAGCAATAAAAACTACTCTAGTCTTCATGATTTATCCACTTACCCTAAGCAGGGTCTGTACCATCGTACCTGTGTCGTTACCTGCATCTGGATTTACATGGAATAACAACTGGGGTGAGAATTAACATTCTCAGTAAAAGCAATTCCAATACCAGTTCTCTATAACATTGTATATAACAATTATATAACAGATGCTATAATTTCTAACTTAGGAGCTTCCTCTTCTTTTCTCATAGCTACACACTACTTAGTAGTGTGATATCAACCGATAGCCTTCACATTGTTAATATATATAACGCCTATACAGCTGTAAATATCAACAGTGATGGACAATGCCCATACAACTGTCTGTAAATGCAATGAGAATGATATGTAATATGAATATGTTTAAGAAGATCCTAAAAGTATATGGATGAAATGTAAATGCAGGATTTTGTTTTGAAATACATGCAGAAGTTTATTTTGAAAACAAGGAAGTTTGCTAGGAACTGGTTCAGTATATCATCCAGTGCTAAATAGAAGAAAAGCTCATCCTCACATTACACATATCTTGGCACGCTGAGAAATTTGGGCTTCATCCTTGCTCAAAGAGCGTCTTTGGATTTCCCACTTATCTCCTTTGGCCTTGGCACTATCGAGACATTAGGGTTATGTCCTTCTCAAAAGTTCCTCAGACACCCATCAATCTCCTTTTGTCTCCATGACTGGAAATCAAAGGATACTCACCAAGATTAATACTACTTGACCAATTCGTAGACTTACATATATACTTATATACTTAGTTCCTTTACGACCTAAGCATATTCTACTGGGCACTTTGGCTTCTTATGTTTACCCTTTGTAATGAGGAGAATCTGTAACCTCATACTACATGTAACTCTAGCACTTGGTTAGAAACACTTGTCCCCTTAGGAACTTTTGATTTCTTTCCTTCTTGCTAAATGACCTTTCGCCATATAATGTTACATTCTTCGGTAAACACTACCAAAACATTTCTCATACTTGTACCTAAACTCCACCTCATCATTCATATCTCTTAAGTGATTTGTAATGCAACACTATGTTGCTGAGGTGTTAGGTACTCATCTATGGTAAACCACTAATCTTGGTTGCACTAAAGTTCTTTCTCTTCATATACATACTAGATTAATTAACTAGTGTGTGAAAAGCTTAGTGTTATGTTTAACTTTTACATAAACACCGTCTTAACTCTCCTATAGAGTCAACTCATCCTAGTGAAAGAGTCTATCTTAGTTAATACCTCATTTAATCTTACTTAGAGGAATGAGTGAGCATTTCTCTAGAACTTTGCATACTTAATGCATGTAACAAGCTTACAAGTTCACATTCATCCTATTGTGTATTGTACAATGCATAAGGTCCCACTTAACTAGAGACTTAGTACATAAACATTCCATCTTTGGGACTAATACACAATCTCATCTTCACTCAAGCAATCTAACTCAAGTGTGATTCTTACTTATAACTCTTGTTGTTCAAGGTCTTAGGTATTTTCCCAAGATAATCCACTTCTCTTGGATATTCTAAGGTTCACACCTTTCTAATTCTCTACTAGAGTGAATACTATTATGCATACTAGCATACTTGTCTTCATTGTACTATCTCATCACATCTTAAGTGATATCTAACGCAACACTAAGTTGCCTAACGTGCTACTAAAGTTTCTAGTGTCCAACTTTCTCAAAAACACTTCAAAAAGGCTATTTTTCATAAGTGCACTAACTGTGCATCATAACTTCATAAATTCTGAAAATTTAGGAGCAACTAGCTTTCTCTCATATCTTTCCAATGCCACAAACCTTGCCTTATTTGGCTAAATGTAGCCAAAGTTATGCAACATTTTGTAGAAGCCAAAATAGGTTATTTTCTGATTCACCCGATTTTGACCTGACTTTAAATTGTAACTAGGAACAATCCATACGTGGGAAATTCTACAATTCTACAAGAAATAAGCCTTACATCTTAGCTTCAAAATGCCACTGGTCCCATGTCGATACAACATCGGAGCAAGAAATTATGCAATCTAATTTACTGACTGCCAAAATGCATTTTCTACAGAATTTGTCTCTAATTCAAACAGAATTTGGTATTAATTGGCTTAGTAGAAAATTCTGAAATTTTTACCACATGAAGCCTTATGTCTTAGCTTTCAAATGGCACCAGAATCAGGTCAATCCGATATCTACAGCCCAAGTTATGCAACAAACACTGCAGGCTGTTCAAAATTTTCCTGTTCTAGTTTTCAGGCCTCACGCCGCGGCGCCACACTCCCCACGCCGCGACTCCCATAACAGAAGCACGATTCTGCATAATTTTGCAGGGCGTGGTACTGTTCCAATGGTCATTTGCACGGATTTTAGCCATTTCCAATCAGTTTCTAAGTGATTCTAAGTTCCTAACTAGTTCATTAACACTTAGGAAACATCAATCACTAACTTAAACCTCTTAATTTGGATTCTTGAACCAAAATCATGCATGCTTGACCCTAAACCCCAAAATGGGCATCAATGATTTAAATGAATATTTCTAGGTTTCTGAATTCATTTTATGACATGAACAAGTCATAATTGATCTAAGAAACATATCAATGCAAACCAAACACAACTAGCATCTCTAGAACTCCATTTAGCATATTAGGTTGTTTATGTGCATACATAGAGAATATAGAGAGAGTAGATGAGTAGAAGTCTTAAACCCGTACCTCTTGAAGACTGTTGATCTTGAAGCTTGATTCTTGATTTTCCTCTTCCTCTTCCCTTCTTCTTCTCCCCTTTCTTCCTTTCTCCCTTTCTCTTTTTTTCTTTCTTTCTCTGTTTTTTGGTTCTCTGCCGTGAGAGAAGAGAGAAATAGGGGGTGGGACATGGAGGAAATTAAGAGAAAAGAATAACTTAAGTTTCTGCACTGAAACCTATATCTGTTAAGGACACCCGAATTATGCTAATTCAATTTTTTCAGCTTCCAACAACTTTAGAATAAATCATACGATTCATCTAAATTATAGTTTCACAATTATCATCATTTTCTATATCTGCTGCTAGTTATTTGGTATTAAAATGCACAACCAATATGCCTAAAAATACCAAACTGACTCTGATTCTCTTGAAACTTTTACCACATCTTACTTGGCTTATTTATGACCTAGAAATAAACTCTCTATGTTTATTTCCTTCAACTTAGCAACTTATGCTATTATCTAAGTCATTTTAAGCTACTTTTCAACTTCTGTGTTGCAATTAAGTGCCTAAACGAACTCAGTTTGTCACAAAACTTTACTGACATGCTAAACAAGTCAAATGCTACCTTTGGTAACCATTTACCTGTCTAACATGTGTTTAAGGATATTATATTCCATCCAATAATAGACCTCCACCCGGATTCCAACAACCTTAACAATCTTCTCAAGGTGCGAAGTCCAATTTAGAAGCGCTCATGGAGAATTTCATAGTTACTCAAAAGGAGCAAAATCAAGTCATTCAAGCACAAGTGCAACAACATGGGGAGTACATCAAGCAACACATTACTCGCCTAGATTAAATAGCCACTCACTCCAAGATGCTTGAAACTCAAATAGCCAAACAAGCAAGCTTGTTCAACATGGTTCAGGGGTGAATACCAAGTCAACCAAAAACTAACCCAAGGGAGTAAGTTCAAGCAATTTCATTGAGAAGTGGTAAGCAACTTGAAGGCCCCACGAGGGAAAAAAAGCTTGAAGATAAGGAAATTCATAAAAAGGAAGAGAAGCAAGAGATGAGTGAGGACAAAGAAGGAAATGAAAAAAGCACTAAAAGGTACGTTCCTCTAAAAGCATATATCCCACCTTTGCAATTTCCTCAAAGGTATCAAAAGCCAAAGCTTGATCATTAATTTGGAATATTTTTGGAGGTACTTAAGAAGTTTTACATTAATGTTCCTTTTACAGAAGCTCTCTCCCAAATGCCCATTTATACTAAGTTCTTGAAAGATATTCTCTCCAATAAGAGGAAGCTTGAAGACTATGAAACCATTACGTTGACGGAAGAATGTAGTCCAATCATTCAAAACAAGCTTCCTCCTAAGCTTAAGGATCCGGGTGGCTTTTCAATTCCATGCTCAATTGGAAAAATGAATATTAACAAGGCTTTGTGTGATCTTAGGGCAAGTGTGAGTTTGATGCCCCTTTCTCTTTGCAAGAAACTTGATATTAAGGAGCTCAAACCAACCACCATCTCTCTTCAATTGGCAGATAGGGCCAATGAAGCATCCTATTGGCACATTAGAGAATATACCATTGAAGGTGGGAAAGTTCTATATACCAGTCAACTTTGTTGCGCTTGAGATGGAAGTGGATGCTCAAATCCCCATCATTTTAGGGAGGCCATTCCTAGACACCACTGGAGTCATGTTTGATGTGAAGCATGGGAAAATAACTCTCAAAGTAGGTGAAAAAGTTGCTGAGTTTAATATGTTTCAAGTTTCCAAGCAACTAGCTATTGTTGATTCGTGCCTGAGGGTTGATGTGGAAGAAAGGCGAACTAGAGAAGTGCACACTAAAGGCCATCCACAAGACCCTTTAGAGAAGTGTATAGTGCACAATGGTAACACAAACAATAAAGATGAGGAGGTTGCCACTTATGTCCAAATTTTGGATGCATGCACAATCATTTCCCTTTCTCAAAATAGTAAGTTCAAAAAGCTCAAGGTCCTCTCAATCGAAGATTCTTCGCTTAAAGAAAAAGAGGCCCCAAAGGTAGAGCTTAAACCTCTTCCACCAATGCTAAGGTACTTATTTCTTGGTCCTAATTCTACATGTCCTATCATTATAAATATAAATCTTAGTGATAATGAGGTTGATAAATTATTGAATGAGTCTGCCCATTTCTTATCCATTAGAGCCAACTACTCCTTGGATAGACTAGCCCAGTTATACCTTCAGGAGATAGTCAGGTTGCATGGTGTTCCCTTTAGCATAGTTTCAAATAGAGATCCTAAATTTGCATCTAGATTTTAGAGAGCCCTGCAAAAAGCTTTTAGGACAAAGCTTAGCTTGAATACGACATATTATCCCCAGACAAATGGTTAATTGGAAAGGACTATCCAAACTCTAGAGGATATGCTTAGAGTATGTGTGCTAGAGTAGAAAGGTAGTTGGGATAAGTACTTACCTTTAGTAGAGTTTGTTTACAACAACAGTTACCATACCAACATAGGCAAGGCATCGTATGAAGCACTTTATGGTAGGAAGTGTAGGTCCCCCTTGTGTTGGTATAAGGTTAGAGAGAGTTGGTACAGCAGACCACTGAACAGATCAGAGTGATCAGGGATGATTTGTCTTATGTTATACAACTGGTAAGGATCATGGAAAGAGGGGTAAAAGAGCTTAGAGATAAGCAAATTCATCTGGTGAAGGTGTTTTGGGGTGGTGCTGGCTTTGGGGAGGCTACATGGGAGTTGAAGTCCCATATGCAACAAGGCTATGCACAGTTATTTTTATGAGGTAAGTTGAATTTTGGGGACAAAATTATTAAAAATAAGGGGAGAAATGTAACGTCATCAATAACATGTTAAGCTTGTATATAGTTACAGAGGTAACATAATGCTAGCTTAGCATGCTTGTTAAATTTTGTGACAAATCTAATCTCGTTTAGGCACTTTGCTATAACACAGAAGGTGGAAAGTCACTTAAAATGACTTAGATATTAGCATAAATGGCTTAGCTAATGGAAATAAATATGGATAATTTATTTCTAATTCACAAATATGTGGAATGCGATATGTCTAATTTTTTAGAGTTAACTGAGGTCATTTGATATCTTTAAGTGCACTGGAATGTATTTTAATACCGGATTGAATTGTGACAGATATGGAAACTTATGAAAAAGATGAAATTAGTATTGAGATAAATCTTAGGATTTATTTTAATGCCAATGGAAGTTAGGAAACTTGATTTGGAGAAATCTAAGTATTCTTAACAAATACGAAGTTAAGTAAAAGGACCAAAATGCCCCTAGTGCTCATCTTTAAAGTGAAATCTCATTTCACTTTCCTTTTCTCTCTCACGCACGGGCAACAGCTGCAAAAGGGGAAGGGAGAAACGAAAATGGAGAAAAGAGAAGGCCAAAGAGCGGATCTTCATCGTCAAGATGTAGGGGTGTTTGCTATCTTGTTCCTCCATCTTCTATTTCTCTTCTTCATGCTTGTTGCTTGCGGATTTGGAATAGAAAATAGTTTTGGATAAGTTTCTTTGAGTTTGAGTTAAAGGAACTCGTAAGAATCTGGAAATGGGTTTCCTTTTGAGTTGAGTTATGCTTGATTTATGGCTATAATAATGGTTGTATCTATGGATCCACTTGGATTGAGGGTTGTAAAATAGGTATGGGAGCTTAGGTTTTGATTCCAAAATTCATGCTTAGATGGTGTGAATCTATACATGTGATGTATTTGATGTTTAGAGGTGTTTAAGGATCATGTTTATAATTAGAAATACCTTGGAATGTTTGATAATGGTGAAACTTGGTTTGTGTTCTTGAATTTTCTAGAAAACCCAAAAAATTCATGGGAAGCCACAGCACTTCCCCATGCAGAGTCGCGACCCATAAGCTTTTGCAACTCAGGAATACTACCCAAGAGCATGGAGTCGCGGCACAAAAAAAAGGGAGCCACGACACTCCCTTCAAAATGGCCCAAACTTGCTTCCTTATGTAGTTTTTGCTATGGAATGCATGATGTTTTGGCATGAGGTGATATAATGGGTACATTCATGCTTGATTGATGAAATAACAATGCCTTACGCCATGCTGTAAGATTGATTAGTGAATGTGAATACTCATGATAAGTAAACCCTAGTTGCTTCCTTAGTGGTTGAATTTGAGCTTGAATGGTATGTGAGCCATGTGTTGCTCTCTTTTTGGCTAAGGTTAAGCTAGGATGATGTGATAAAAGGCCTTTATGTGATGGAGTTATGCCATGTGCAATTGTCTAAGTGCATAAGTGTCCTTTCATGTGTGAAGTCGGACTAGAATGCATGTATGAGACAATTGTCTTCTTAATTACTCAGATTGGGTAATAGGGAGTACTAGAAACATGATAAGGGTGGAATGTTTGCTAGTTTCCTTTTTCACTCGGTTATGTGAACCTTGTGATGTGCTTAAGTACCTAGAACCTTGTTCAACATGAGGTTAATTATGGAATCAATTGTGAAGTGATGGTATGAGGTTCTAGATACAAGAGTGTTAGTGTTAATACACTAATAGGGGTATTCCTTGGAGAAGACAACCACCTAGTATAAATGAATATTTGAGCAAACCTTACGCATTCAAAGTGTGGAGGAATGCCATAGGGTAATGTTAATAACCTTGAACTTTCAAAGTGTAGTGAAATGCCATAGGTTAAGTATCTAGGACCTTGAACAACATGTGGTTGCCTTTGATATCACTTGTGAAGTGATGAGGTGGGGTCCTAGGTATAAGTAAGCTAAGTGTACTTGGCTAGTTTTTACTCTTTCACTTGGTTATGGTGAACCTTGTGATAGGATTTGGTGAAACCTTAGACATCCAAGTATTATGGAATGCTATAAGGTAGTATCTAGAACCTTGAGCAACTTGAGATTGCTTTGAAATCACTTGCGAAGTGATGGTGTGAGGTGCTAGATGTAAGAATGCTAGTGACATGGGATTTATTGCTTATGTGATAAGTTGAGGTAAAATCTTAAGTTACTAGTGTTGCTTTTCTCTTGGTTGTGTGAACCTTGTGATTAATTTAAATTCGGTTTGAAGACTCCTTGTATGTTTTGTTTTCAAACTTGCTATTTGCTTTTTCCTATATATTGTAACCTTAGATGGTGTGCACAACCATGTGCCCTAAGAACAAGGAGTTAGATCTAGATTTTCCTAGCATCACTGTTATTATAGCTAGGGTTATTGGTATGGGGGTGGTAGCAGTACTCTTATCGTTGTGAGGGAAAGGAATCCATTTATTACTAAGTAGTGTGAGGACTTTTTATCCTACTTAATATATACAAGGCGTAACACCCCAAAATTTATTTATTTTATTATAAATAGTCATTTTATAATATTTGTGATTTTTGTGAATTTTTCAGGATTTTTTCTGAGAACGCGAAATATTTTAATATTATTTCTCGTTTTGCATGCAAACTGAGCGGAGCCGGGAAAATGAGATATTTTTCCTGAGAACTTTGATCTGTGGAAATGTCGATGGGAGATCTTACTAAACCCGAGGTTGGACACAGTTTACGAGGTTTCATATTTTTTGAGATTTTTATCTGATAAATAAAGATCATTGTGTATTTTATTATCTGTTGGACAATTAATATTGACTACTGCCAACTGTAACAATTGTCCATTGGATAATAGCTTGTAGTAAAAATCTTATCTTATTCTAATGTAATTGACTTTATGTCTAATCAAATCCACTTTAATTCAAAAATATTATATTATAATCAAGCTTCTCATGGAAGCTTTGACCACAAAAGACTAGAATACCCTAAGCTTGTAGAAGAAGCCACTCACTCTCTCTCTCTCTCCTCATTGCCACGGCAATTAGTGCCTAAAGGGAGGCAAATTTTGCTTCCCACACTTAACACTCGTCACCCAAAAATTCACACTTATTTTCTACTATCACTTTCTCTCTCTTCAATTTTTCACTCTTTATTTTCTCTTCATCTTTTCTCTCCATTTTTCTCTCTTCTTCTCCTTCACCCTCTCCATGGTTTTGCAGCCCCATTGGTGACCATTTTTCATTTTCTTGCTTCACCATCACCATTTCTACACTTCACTCCTCATTCCAAAGCTTTTCTCTTTAGTAATCTTCTTCTCAAGCCATCATCTTCTTTACTTTTTCTCAAGAACAAAGCTTGAAGCTTTGAAGGGTTTTTGGGAGGCCAAAATTGAACCACCAAGGAGCAACCAAAGAGGTGATTTTCATGTTCTTCCTTTAGGTAAGAGGGATATTTACTCACTTCAATCATTATTGGTGGTGAGAAGACTTTTGTGTGGTTATTGATGGAGAAATCCATAATGGATTGCTCACTTTGTTTGATTGCTTTTCATGTTTATGTGTTCTTGATTGAGACTAAAGTGTTGGTTGTTTTAAATGCTTTGAAAATGTTGGATTGGATGAATGGAAAATTTAGGGTTTCCTACACTCTTAAGGAGGTCACGGTTTTGACTCAAATTTTAGGGATTTGAATTTGATTTTGTACAGAATGTAGCTTATGTAATTAGATATTAAAGGATTGATGCATGAAATGGAAAAATTGGAATCTTGATGCCTTAAGGAGGCTCACGACCTCTAAAGGATTTTTGGGTCCAAGTGGTGCTTTTGTGCATCCTTGGGAATTAAGCAATTTAGACATAAGAAAATTATAATGTGATGGAAGAAATTGATTGAGTAATGGTTCTTGACAGGAGCCACAGTTTTAAGGGTTCCTTGACCCAAAATTTGCATAATTGATCAAGACTTAGGTAATTAGGAATGTTGAATTCATGATATAGAATTGTGGTATTTGTTGAACTATATATATATATATATGAAATGTTAATATTGAGAATAGATTGTATGATATTGTGAGTCCATGTGTGGGACTAAGTACTTGTTGATGTTTACTTGGCTAAATTGTGGCATAAAGTTATTGAGGACTGTTTATATGTCGTTGTGATATGTTCCATGAGAAATATATCGTTAATGAATATGCATGATGTGCATTATTTTATGAGGAACATATAATTGATGAACATACATGATGTACATTGAGTCATCATGCATATGTGAATATCTATTGGACTTTGTTAGAAAGGCGGTGTATGCCTAGGAGATTGAATTACACCTTAGTGCGGGTGCGAGTAAACTAAGTGTAGGTCATGATTGTTGGCCTTGGGGGCGTCGAGGTGCGAGTGTCTCACAATAGACAGTGGTAGCTCTACTAAGGTCATAGGATAGACCAATGCAAACACACCAATGATCCGGACTGAGATGTTGTCCTATGTCGCGATCAATTGTTGAGATGCCATGCATAAGCCATGTTGCACAAAATATTATTTTTATGAGAAAGCACTTTATTTTAAGGCTAACGAGATACTGACATAACTCTTTGATCATTCTCTCCGAATGTTAATGTGTAGCTCCATGGAGTAGGATTTTGGTACCATATGCATTATGCATTGTTAGACTCATAATTCATCTGGCATGTGTACTTACACTGTTAAATTATCTTTTTTTAATGTTGTAATAATGACCTGATTGTTGAGCTGTTGATTGCTTGAAATATTAATGTTGTTTATCTTTTATTGCTTAATTTCTTTATTATTACTTATTGTTATTTTTCTTTTACTGCTTATCTTATTTATTACTATTGATGAATATGTGTGTTGTGATGCTATGTGGGCGCCCAACGCCATTCTGTTTTCGTACTGCCATATTGGTAATGAATGCTGGGTGTCTCACCTCTTTCTTGTATACCTGTATTTTTGTTTCATTTATTTGTTTCTGAGAAGACGTCCATGAAGAAGAGGAAGCACCTGAGTTTCTTAGTTTCTGGCCCGATTACAATTAAAGCTTGCTTGAAGATATCGTCACGTCCATGCCGATTTTTAGGATATGCGAGGATGACCTTTCACGGGGGTCCTGACTGTTGGCATATAAACTTGCGCACGGACCGATGCATCTATCATGGGGAACTGATTGTGTCTTTAGCTTGGGCTCGCTATGACTCGCCTATTGTTTATTTTACTGCTTTTGTCCACCTAGAGTTTTACCTACCCATTAGAGATTTGTGGGATGACTGCTATTATACCCCCACAAAAGGATTCATTCCTGTCCACTGCTTGAGCCTCTGCTCGAAATTCGGTCGCTCCAATGATGATTTCATCTGACGAGGAAGACCCTGAGGAGGACCCTGCTACGGTTCTTTCTCGTCAGTCTTAGGGGCTGGTATTGTCAGTGGCTACTGATGGCTAACCATATATCTTTTTGGAAAACCTGACATTTGGCTATTTTGATGGGCTGTATATTTTGTAAACATCTTGGGGGAAGGTAAAACCTTTTACTTTTTGTAAATTTGATGATGTAATTATACAGGCTGATGTAATTATATATATATAATGTATGGATGTATGTTTTCCTTTTATGCTAATTTTGCTTGCTGTAACTACGTTTTATTATTCTCTCACTTCGACAACAACAAAAAAAAAATTATATACGTATATATGCTACTCAATTATTATACATTTATTATTTGAAGGAGTTTACTTATTATAATATAAAAATGAATTGGGTCTTAAATTATGATTTGATTTACTTACTTACTGCATTTTTATTTCACTTTACTATAGAGTGTGACATTCCTTCTTCTCCTAGAAAAATGGGCCTTACACAAGGGAATGAGGTTCTTGGGAAAGAGCAAGTAGCATGTATTTTTCTAAAACTAAAAACCTACATTTGCATTGCATACTCATAATATTAGGACCTTGTGTGAACATAATCGTACATCATCTCATAAAGCATTGCATTTGTTGGCAGCTGTATTAATAGTTGCCTTGCTTATCGCTTGCTTATGAATGATATCTTACAATTATATGGGTAGTCATTTGATATCATTGATTGTCATATATATGTGAGTTAGGATTATAGCTTGCCATGTGAATGTTACATGGAGTGGTATGTATCTTTTGATAGTGTTGAGCAGTGACTCATTTATGTGTTGCAGGTATAATCTTTTGCTTATAGTGTAGTTTATTTGTGGTAAATGAATAAACGTTGGTATTGGTTACTCATACTGAGAAATTGTGATTTCTCACCCTGTTGTGTTTTTATGTAAATTCAAGTAGCAGCCCCTAAAAAGAAAGGGAAGACAGTGAAGTAGAAGAGCTAGTATAGTTTTATTGTTAGGAATCGCAGATACATCACGCAACGGAAAACAGAATTCCCACCAACGATCTATGCGAAAAAGCCACAATCTAAGTTTTTAAAATTGTTTACCTCTTGAAGCGGGATCAAAACAAGTGGCGTGAATCACTAACACCGTAACAACGACGATGTGTCTGCAGTATCCACATGAACAAACTCACAAACGTCCAACATCCTCAAATAGGAGTCATGCCTCTCTCACAATGCTAGCTACGAAGAGAATAGAAGAAGTATGTCACTCTCTCACTCACTGTTTCTGTCAAGTGCAGCCAGGATTTTTAATGCATGCCTTGACAGCCCCTTAGCAATGCTATTTATAATAGCTGACTGCTTTAAGTGAGTGAAAGCAGCAGCAGGGTAAGTTGTGCAACCCTAAACTCATCTGTTATGAGCTTGGCCCACAATAGAATCCGAGTCCAACTTGGATCCTTATTGCTCCAATTTAGTCTGCTCTAAGTGTGTGACCCTACAGGTTCTCATGACATTGGCAGTAATATTAAAATCCCATTTTAATATTACAAACAGTGAACGGTATCTAACAATATATCACTACTACCCAAGTAATGAGAATGTCAGTGATTTGACATAACCTTTTCCATGATCAATGTTACCATGTAGTTTAGTCCCTTTGTCCAGATATCTAGATTGAACACAAGGCATGGAATGTGTAACCCTTGTATAGTTCAATCCTTCGTTTCCTGATACCCGAGTAGACTTAATAACAACAAATGAGATCAATATCTCATATCGACTTAATTGAGCATAGTCATGCATTTCGCAGACTCACTCAATTAAGGGGCTCGAAGATATCGCTCCTATTGTGTAGGAGGGACAAATTCCATCTAGGTCACTCACATCCCTCCACATGATTCGCGGTTTCTCCAATAACCGACTTTATAATCACCTTGTTACAGATGACGTTTAACAGCATTAAAACACACAACTCCTCATGTAGGAACCATAGTGATTTCAGGTCAAAGGACCACATACACCATTGTCACTATGATAATTGCTTATGACACTCACGTAACGATCCATGTAGCGTTCACTTGGTGGGTCTGTCCAGTACATTATTACTCTAATATGTAACTATGTGAAGACTTGATATCTCATATCCATGACCTGTGAGATGTGGCCATCAGTCTACGTACATACTAGTCTTAATGAATTATTGTTGTCCTAATTAACAATAATACTTGACTAGGAACATTTAAGAATAGTATTTTATCCAATAGGATCTCACAATCAAGTCATCCACTTAATGTCCTACGACATCAAACTTACTATTCTAAGGACTTTATTATGTTTATCAAAAAGAACACAATAAATAAAATGTCTCGTATATTAAAAATAGCATAATACAATATATGTAAATATAGATAAAATGTATCGGCCTCTAGGGCATACACCAACAATCTCCCACTTGCACTAGTGCTAATCAGGCAAATGTCTAATGCTTAAAGATCTAGTATGACCCTCATGCTTCTACTATGCAAGAGGCTTCGTCAGTGGATCAACAATGTTATCATCTGTTGGTACTCTGCATATCTTCACATCTCTTCTATCGACGATCTCTCGAATGATATAGAAGTGCCTAAGTATATGTTTGGATCATTGGTGAGATCTAGGCTCCTTAGCTTATGCAATGGCTCTATTTTTATCACAATAGAGGTCCACTGGGTCCATAATACTAGGAATAATGCCAAGTTTAGAAATGAACTTCCTAATCCAAACAGCCTCCTTTGCTGCATTGGAGGTAGCAATATACTCAGCCTCTGGGGTAGAATCGATGATTATCTCCTATTTTAAATTCTTCCAGCTCACAGCCCCACTATTCAGGCAAAAAACATAATCTGATTACGATCTGGAGTCATCCTTATCAGTTTGGAAGCTGGCATCAGTGTAACCCTTTACAACTAGCTCATCCTCAGCTCCATATACCAAAAACGAATCCTTAGTCCTTCTCAAGTACTTAAGGATGTTCTTGTTAGCAGTCCAGTGACTCTCACCGGGATCAGATTGGTACCTACTTGTCATGCTCAAAGCATACGATATATCTGGTCGAGTACATAACATGACATACATGATAGATCTAATTGCAGATACATATGGAATCTTGCTCACGCGATCCCTCTCATCCTGGGTGGTAGGGGATTGAGCCTTAGATAGGCTTACACCATGCAACATAGGCAAGAGTCCTTTCTTGGATTCATGTATGTTAATTCGTTTTAACAGTTTATCTATGTATGTACTCTGACTTAGGCTAAGCAGTCTCTATGATCTATCTCTATAGATCCTAATACGTAACACATAGGTGGCTTTGCCCAAGTCCTTCATAGGAAAACACTTCCTTAACCAAGTCTTTACAAATTGTAAGGTAGGGATGTCATTTTTGATGAGTAGTATGTCATCTACACACAACACCAAAAAGACAACTATGCTCCCACTAACCTTCTTGTAGACACAAGATTCTTCTTCATTCTTGATGAAACCAAACTGTTTTATTATATCATCAAAACAAATATTCTAGCTTCTGGAAGCTTACTTCAATCCATAAATAGATCGTTGTAACTTACACACCTTTCTAGCATTCTCTGGAGTAGTAAAACCCTCAGGTTGTGTCATGTACACATCATCGAGAAGGTTTCCATTAAGGAAAGCAGTTTTGACATCCATTTTTCAGATTTCGTAGTCATGGTATGTTGCAATAGCAAATAAGATCGCAACGAATTTAAGCATCGCAACTGGGGAAAAAGTCTTATTATAGTCTACACCATGAATTTGCTTGAAACATTTAGCCACCAATCACGCCTTAAAGGTGTGCATATTACCATCCATGTCGGTTTTCTTCTTGAAAACCCATTTGCACCCAATAGATTTTACCCCTTCAGATGGGTCAACCAAAGTCCATACCTAGTTGGCATACATGGATTCCATTTCAGATCTCATGACCTCAAGCCATTTCTTAGATTCTGGGCCAATAATGGCTTCTTGGTAAGTCACAGGCTCATCTTGATCCATGAGCAATATGTTACCTTGTTGGATCATGAGAAATCCATATCTCTCTAGTTGATGACGTATCCTGTTAGACCTACGCAGGTCTTCTGCTACTAGAGTAGGCTGTTGTTCCACAACACTTTGTAGATGCTGCTCTATTTCCACCATCGATTCATTGTTACTCTGTGTGCCTTGAACTTCTTTAAGTTCTACTTTTCTCCCACTAATTCCTTTGGAGATAAACTCCTTTTCTAGGAATATAGCAGTCCATGTGACAAACACTTTACCCTCGATAAGATTATAAAAATAGTATCCTTAGTTTCCTTTGGATAGCCCATAAAGAAACATTTATCTGATTTGGGCCTAAACTTATCAGAAACTTGACGTTTGACATAAGCTTCGCAATCCCAAATCTTCATGAAAGACATACTAGGCTGTCTCTCAGTCCATATCTCATATGGTGTCTTTTGAACCTTTTTAGATGGAATACTATTAAGTGTGAAAGCTGCTATTAACAGAGCATGTCCCTAGAAGGAGCCTGGAAGGTCTGCATGACTCATCATGGATCAGACCATGTCCAACAAGGTCTGGTTCCTCCTTTCAGAGACACCATTCCATTGTGGTGTTCCTGGAGGAGTGAGTTGAGATATTATCCCACACTTTTTCATATGATCATCAAACTGTTGACTCAAGTATTCACCACCTCGATCTGATCGAAGGACTTTAATACTCTTGCCAAGTTAGTTTTGTACTTCATTCTTGAACTCCTTGAACTTTTCAAAGGATTTTGATTTGTGCTTCATAAGGTATACAAATCCATATCTACTGAAATCATCAGTAAATGTAATGAAGTACTGAAAATCATCTCTAGCCAGTGTGTTTAGGGGTCCATATACACCACTATTTATAAGGCCCAAAAGATCACTAGCCTTTTCACCTTATCTAGTGAATGGGGCCTTGGTCATCTTCCCCAATAAACAAGATTCATATATCTCATATGATTCGAAATCAAACAAGTCTAAGAATCCATCTTTATAGAGTTTGGAGATGCGTTTCTTATTTATATGGCCCAAATGACAATACCAGAGATAAGTTAGGTTCATATCGTTTGATTTAAACCTTTTTGTATTTATGTTATAGACGGTCGTTTCGAGATCAAGGATATAAAGTCCATTACTCAATTATGCACTACCATAAAAAATATCATTCAAATAAATAGAATAACATTTCTCCTTTATAATAAAAGTAAAGCCTTTCTTGTCCAAACAAGAAACAGAAATGATATTCCTACTTATGGCAGGCACAAAATAGCAGTTCTCTAACTCTATTACAAGCCCAGTGGACAAAGATAAAAGATAAGTCCATACGGCTAATGCAGTAACCTTTGCTCCATTTCCAACTCATAGGTCAACTTCGTCCTTAGTCAATGGTATACTATTTTTTTGATCCTGCACATTTACACAAATGTGAGATCTACATCTAGTATCTAATACCCATGATGTAAAAGTAGATCAATTGACTTCTATAACAAAAATACCTGAAGAGGAAGTCTCACTTCCCTTCTACTTCTTGAGCTTCTCTATGTACTTGGCACAGCTCCTCTTCCAATGTCTAGTCTAACCATAGTGGAAGCACGTACCTTCCTTAGCCATTCCACCCACTGGTTTCAAGCCATAAGTGTTAGGCTTGGACTTATCCTTGCCCTTGCCCTTCCACTTGTCCTTAGGCTTTTTCTGTTGTTTCTTGCCTTTATTCTTTTAGACCATCATTATGGCTTTTCCTTTGCCTTTGTTTATGTTTTGCTTAGCAATTCTCAATATGCTCAGTAGCTCTGGGAGTGATTTGTCAATTTCATTCATGTTGTAGTTTGTGACAAATTGATTAAAACTTTCCGACAACGATTGCAAGACTAAGTCAATGGCCAACTCTTGGCCTAAAGGAAAACCAAGTCTCTCTACGTTTTCAATGTACCCAATGATCTTGAGTACATGAGCACCAACAAGGCTTCCTTCTACAAGCTTGCACTGAAACAATGCTTTAGAGACCTCGTATCTCTCATGTCTAGCCTGCTCTTGATAAAGCGTTTTGAGGTGTACAATCATATCATTGGCATCCATGTTCTCGTGTTGCTTTTGGAGCTTAGAGTTCATGGTGGCTAGCATTAGACATCCGACGTCCAAGGTGTTACCAAGTGGCCTCAATACTCAAGAGGGGGGTGAATTGAGTAAGTAGAACAAGTTCGCAAATCTTTCGCAAATCGTTTGATAAACAATTTTCGTTGAAGCTATTGAACGATTAGAGATAAATGGATGAATGAGATTAACACTTTTACTTATAAATGTGATAGCCAAAGGAGATAATATCTAATCAATTCAATAAAACAGTAAACCAAATAAAGAGAAGGGTTTAGAGAGAACAAACACAATCGTTTATCCTGGTTCGATCACCAATCCACTTGTGATCTACGTCCAGTCCCCAAGCAACAACTTGAGATTTTCCACTATATCTTCAAGCTTCAATGGGTGCTTGACAACCACTACAATCTTGAGCACTCAACACTATGGGATACCTCACTCTAATGCTTGAGCCTCTATTTTCAAAAGGATACCTCACCCTTACAATACTTGAGGGATACCTCACCCTCACTAAAACAGATTGAATAAGATTTGTGTGTATTGAAATTCTCTGAAGAATAAGTAATACAAGTTGAAGCTTAAAGGTGTCAAGGATTCACTCAATTAAAGCCCAAAAACAGAGATTGATTGAAGAGATCTAGAAAACGTGAATTCAATGCTTTTGTAAGTTTTTCAGACTTGTTCTCCTACCTTCAATCAATGCCCAACAACCAGATTTATAACCAGAGGCAAATTAGATCCGTTGGGATGGTTGGTAGCATTTAATGCTCTGTAAAAAGACCGTTAAAACGAGTTTACTGGTTTTCCAGATAACCGATTAGAGGTTCCTCCTAATCGGTTAGACCATTTAGAAATCAGTTCCAGGGCTTCTGTTTTGAAGAATAATCAATTAGTAAAATATCCCTAATCGGTTAGGCGTTTAGAAATCAGTTCACGTGGTAAATAAAAAGGCATACTAACCAATTAGCAAGAAGCACTAATCGGTTAGGACATTTAGAAATTGATTCTGAGTTATCAAATAATCAATTAGTTGGTTATCCTAATCGATTAGGATGCTTTTAGAAATAGCTTCTGTTTCTCAAATAATCAATTAGCAAGATATCCTAACCGGTTAGGATATTATAAGGAACAGCCCACGTATCTTTCAAATGGTCATACTAACCAATTAGCAAAATTCTCTAATCGGTTAGGACACTTTAGAAATGGATTCTGAGTTCTCAAATAAACAATTAGCAAGTTGTTCTAATCGATTAGGTCCTTTTACAAAATGTTTCCTGTGACATTTAAAAGCACATTAACCAATTAGCAAACATGCCTAATCGGTTAGGCAATTAAGAAAAGGTGGTTCACGTAGCTTTTATAACAAATGCTAATCAGTTAGTGAAAAGGTTTAATTGGTTAGGAACAATTAGAAAAACATGTTTTGACTTGATGAATAACCAATTAGTTGGAGTTCATAATTGGTTAGGAGCTCTTAAAAAGATTTAGTACTTTGTTCTTGATCAAGTCACTAACATGTTATCCCATTAAAACATTTTAGCTCAAACATAAACCAATTTTTTTCATAAGATTAAAACATGATTTTGTAAAGCCATTTAAGTCAAGTGAAAAACCATTTGAATGAGCTTTGGAGTGAATCCTAAATACCTTAACATAATATCTAAGCCCTATGTGCTATACTTGAATATTCTTGAAGCTTGATCAATGCACATCCATCATTTCTTGTTTGTAAACATCAAAACCAATTTCTTGAAACAATGACAATCACACAAGGCATCATCTTGATGTTTCTTATAAGCTTCTCTTTCAGCTCTAGGGGCATTAGTAGCATGTGGCTTAGGAACAAGTTGTTCTAGAACATACAATTTTTTCTCTTGCTTGAAGACAATTCTTAAGTTCCTGTACCAATTTAGAAAATACAACTTGTCCTTCTCAAGGACTAATCGCAATGATATGTTACTTGAACCTCTTGCACCGCGGGGAACCCTTGTGCCGCTATTCAACATTTGAATCTCTTGCACCTTCTTGAAGGCTTGACATCAACACTTGATGCCATTGTTGCAAAATAGGAACAAGGTTTCCAAAACCCTTGCAACGCGCTGCTTATGCAGAAACAAGGATTTTATAGTCCTTGCTACCGCAAACCAATAACAAGATTTCCTAAACCTTTGCGTCGCGCAACAAAAACAAGGATTCCATAACCCTTACTCTGCGCCACTGTGCATAACGTTGTACATATCACATACATACTAGAAAGCTTTGCAAAAACATACATCTCAATACAAAATGGTTTTCATAGAACATATGAACAACTTCATGGTTTTTGAAAACAACATCATAATTTCGCATACAACACATAAAATAGAATATGTTTTCACAAAAGGTTTCATTTGTTTTCTGAAATAACATATTAAAGATTTTATCTTTTACCAAAAACAGAACAACAATCATGTTATCTGATGCTGATTAAAGGATGCAAACCCAAGTATAGGTTGTCTCAAGTAATAAATTCTCAGGAGTTCGAGGTCGATCCACAGGGAATTGATGAAGAAAAATTCTTTGAGGTAAGGGAAGACTTTGTCACAACAATAAAAGTAATAAAACTTATTTACAATTAAATTAAAGAACTTGCTTGGGCTAGGAGATCCACTTTTGGTAATAAATTAAGGACAAGATTAATTCTTTTTATAACTCAATTGAAATCTACACACAACAGAGGTTCCAATCGGAGAATAAAACATTCAAAGTCCATGTAGAATTATATACGTAGTTATATTATGGTTCCTTTAATTATTTACCAACACCTACACTTGTAAATGGGTTCAAGCATTCATTGTGTCAAACCACTTGTCTACAATGAATCAAGAACTCCACTTTACAAGGAGGGTTTCTGAATTGATTGGAAACAAAATTCAACATGTATAATGATAACTTGATAATATATCATTTAAGCACAAGAAAGAAATTAATCTAACCTTACTTTATTACCAAAAGCTTCACTCCTTCACCCAAACAAGATGAAAATTAGTTACTCATAAGCAAGAAGAAAGAAAGAAAGAAGAAGAAGATGAAGATGATCATAACTTCTATTTACAACAAAAGAAAATTACTACAAGTAAATAACATAATAGTATGAACTTAATCTAAAACTAAAATTCTCCAAATGATCTGCCTATGGTCCCTTTTGTAGTGGATTAGGGATACAAAATGACAAGGGAATTGATTAATGAGTGAATGGATGAGTGGGCGGATGAGTGAAAAATGCCAAAGAACTTTTGTGAGTGGAAAATTATTAAAATTTCTTATCTCTGAAATTATTCAGTGATGAACTCATGGATAACGTCATAACAAAGCAAAGTGGTCTTCATGAAAGTTCTAGGAAATTATCCCAGCTTTCCAATTCTACTAGAATCATCCAAAAATTCGTCTTACAGCTCAAGATATGACCCAATTACTGTAGACTACTCAGGCACAATTTCAGCACCTTTGTTTTGACTTCCAGACCCAATATGACCTCCAAGCTATCCGAATGAGCTCTTATGTTCTTCATGAAAGTTGTAGATATGGGTCTTAACTTTGAGATTCCAAATTTTCAGCCCATTTCAGTTCTTCAACTCGAATTATGCAATGATTACTGTACACTATTCAGGTTCTAATCACAAAACTCGAGTTCTGACTTTCAAGCTCAATTAGCTCTACTAGATGTTCGATTTTTCCCTAGAGCTCTTCATGAAAGTTGTAGAGCTCTCTCTTATCTTTCCTACAAGGTAAGATACATAAATATAGGACATCTAGAACTCAAGATATAACTGAAATACAGAAACAATGTAAGACCAAAATAATGCTGAAAAAATCAATTAAGTCCAATTTGAGTCCGAACTTACAAAACATAACCAAGCTTAATCAATTAAGTACATGGAGAGTGTAAATGACTAAAAAAGAGGGTTTATTAATGTATAAAACATGTGATTATCATTATCTCATACAAAACAAAAATAAAAAAATCGAATCATGGTTTTGCAAGTGCTTTGATACCACTATTGGGAATCACGGATACATCATGCAGCGGAAAACAAAATTCTCACCAAGGATCCATGCGAAAAAAGCCACAATCTGAGTTTTTATAATTGTATACCTCTTGAAACGTGATCAAAACAAGTGGCGTGAATTACTAACACCGTAACAACGATGATGTCTCTACGGTATCCACACGAACAGACTCACGAACGTCCAACGTACGCAAATAGGAGTCACGCCTCTCTCACACAGTGCTAGTTACGAAGAGAAGAAAAAAGCCTATCACTTTCTCACTCACTGTTTCTATTAAGTGCAACCAAGGTTTTTAATGCATGCCTTGACAACCCCTTAGCAGTGCTATTTATAATAGTTGACTGCTTTAAGTGAGTGAAAACAGCAGCAAGGTAAGCTATGCAACTCTAGACTCATCTGTCATGAGTCTAGCTCACAATAGAATCTGAGTCCAACTTGGATCATTATTACTCCAATTTAGTCTGCTCTAAATATGCGACCCTGCAGGTTCTCATAATGTTGGCAGTAATATTAAAATCCCATTTTAATATTACAAATAGTGAGTGGTATCTAGCAACACATCACTGCTACCCAAGTAATAAGAATGTCAGTGATTTGACATAACTTTTCTGTGATCAATGTTACTGTGTTGTTTAGTCCCTTTGTCCAGATATCCAGATTGAACACAAGGCATGGAATGTGTCACCATTGTATAGTTCAATCCTTCGTTTCCTGATACCTGAGTAAACTTAATAACAACAAATAAGATCGATATCTCATATTGACTCAATTGAGCATGGCCATGCATTTCATTATCTCACTCAATCAAGGGGCCCGAAGATATCGCTCCTGTTATATAGGAAGGACAAATCCCATCTAAGTCACTCACATCTCTTCGCATGATTCGCGGTATATCCAATAATCGACTTTATAATCACCTTGTTACAAATGACGTTTGACAGCATTAAAACACACAACTCCTTATGTAGGAATCATAGTGATTTCATATCAAAGGACCACATACACCATTATCACTATGAGAATCGCTTATGACACTCACGTAACGATCCATGTAGCGTTCTGATAGTGGGTCTGTCCAGTATATTATTACTTTAATATGTATCCATGTGAAAACTTGATATCTCATATTCATGACCCGTGAGATGTGGTCATCAGTCTACGCACATACTAGTCTCAATGCATTATTGTTGTCCTAATTAACAATAATACTTGACCAGAGACACTTAAGAATAGTATTTTATCCAATAAAATCTCACGATCAAGTCATCCACTTGATGTCCTACGGCATCAAACTTACTATTCTAAGGACTTTATTATGTTTATAAAAAAGAACACAATAAATGAAATGCCTCA
Organism: Ormosia emarginata; assembly: GCA_029884605.1. Classification (NCBI taxonomy): domain Eukaryota; kingdom Viridiplantae; phylum Streptophyta; class Magnoliopsida; order Fabales; family Fabaceae; genus Ormosia; species Ormosia emarginata. The sequence goes on from JAQQTP010000037.1 coordinate 7,729,581, forward strand.
TATATTAAAAAATAACATAATATAATGTATGTAATTACAGACAAAATGTATTGACCTCTAGGGCATACACCAACATTTATTGCTTTTGGTATAAAGCTTGTATAATGTTTTTATATCTGCTTTATAATCGATTACCACTCTAGCAAAGGCTATGTAATCGATTACCACTCTAGCAAAGGCTATGTAATCGATTACCACTCTAGCAAAGGCTATGTAATCGATTACATGAACCCTGTAGTCGATTACATCCTATCCAAAAAGCCCAGAATGTGTTCTAAGAGGCATATAATCGATTACAACATCCATGTAATTGATTACCATGAGTCTGAAACGTTCCCAACAACTATAAATGAGTAGTTTTCATAAGAAATATTTTAAATACTACCAATAGCTATTTTATCACTTGGGCTCTATATATAAGTGATGTTTCAAGCTTTTACAATTCTATAACACTTGATTTGATCCTTGAATCATCAAAATCATAATTTGAGTTCTTTATTGCAAAATCCTTCTATTCCTTTGTTCTTCAAAATTTATATCTACTCTTGTGAGAGTTTCTAATCTTTCTCTTCATCTTAATATCATTGTTATGAGTGCTCTTGAATGTAAAGGTTTTTCAAGCACTTGTGAAGTTAGAAGAGTTGGAGGTTCTAGCACAAGGGTGAGGTATTCCAAGGTGTGAGGAGTGATTTTACTTGTACAAAGGTTTTCCTAGCACCAATGAAGTCTAGAAGATAACGAAGAAAATATTAAGTTAAGCTTAGGGAGTAGATGTAGACCACAAGTGGTTGGTGGCTGAACCAGGATAAATCATTGTGTTTGCTCTTCTCAACTCTATCTCCTTTACATTTGTACTTTAATTATATATGCTTGAGTTGAACTTAATATCTAACTTATTTGCTAGATTTATCCTATAGCCCAAGTGGTATTTGAGAAATCTCTAATAGTTTTACCTTTGTTAGACTTATTCCGCTGCATGTGTTGATTGAAAATATCAAAATGCATAATTTCTCAAAGTTGTTTTAAAAATTTGTAGTCACCCAATTCACCCCCTCTCTTGGGTGATGGTTGTCATGGCTAATAATAAATATTCAAGTGATAGTGAGTTATAGTTCATACTTCATATATTCTTGATAAAATCTATGATTTAGTGATGATGTGTTGAATCTATTTATATTATTTGAATATATATATTGTTGACTAATGATTAAAATTGAATTTCTACTTCAAGAAGAGAAAGGAAACTTTTTGGCTTTAACCACCTTTCTATATGATATTTCAAGTATTGATTTGACTCCCCGAAGTAGCTAGAGTTATTATGATGGCATTTTATATTTTAGAACTATTGAGAATTTCTAGGATTCGCGCCCCTATATGTTCTTTCCATGATAATTCTAGCTCAATATCCACCTTTAGAGTTAGAGTTAAGATGTTGATATAGTATAGGACTATTTATTATTATGACCATAACTTTGTACTTACTATTATGCAGTGGTTGTATATAGTTTATATGTGTAACATCCTTAATAATATTACTAATAACATATCCAATTTATGTATTAGCAAATAGAATTAAGTATGTCACGTAAAATAAAAAAAATAGTTTAATATTACATTTGATTAATATACTGAGAAAATATAAACTTTTCGTGGAATAATATAACATGTGTACATTAGAAACATAATATACAACGTACTTTATAATACAATAATTTACATAAACTTTTATAGAATACTAATTACACATAATGCTATACATTATAACTTCAAAACTATTCTATGTCTTCTACTTTAGTCTCATTGCTGCAGATCTCGATCCTGGAAATATTACGAAAACAAGAACATAAAAAGGGATAAGAATTCAAAGAATTCTCAGTAATATTATTAAAATCAGTAACATTTTAATACTTTCAGCTGCTTCAAGAAAAAATATATTTTTTAAAACTCATTTTATTACGTAGGAAGGTGGTAAAAAACAAATCAAGTCCTTCCTCTTCCCAAAACAGAAATTACATTATTATTAGTTTTTGAAAACATTAATTATAAATCATAACAATATACACTCACAAATAAATTTTAGAATCATACATTTAATCAAACATCACGATAAATCACATAAATTCAGTTTCACTAGTATTACTTATTTAAAACACTTGATAGTAGTCTTCTTTCAGGTTGGTGCATTTCAACCTATTTATGACCATTCACCAGTCACACAGAACTACTCCGTTAGATAAGTAACCTGGCCATCTCTAGTGAGAGAATGTCCCTCCTCAACATAGAGTTATGAGTAGAGAAATAATTATTCATCTTCAACTACTAAAATAGGGAGGGAATGTCCTCACACTATCAACAATCTAGGTTCACCTCTAGTAGAGAGGGAATGACCCTCCTTATCTACTTTCCACTAGGAAGAACTACAGTCATCCTAAGATAATGTGATTCTAGTTCAACCTCTTGGCCATATAAAATATAAGGCTACTCATATAAATCACAACATACAATAGGCTTCCATTCAAGCAATAATGTATACACAATCATATATTTTCCATATTTAAGCATGCTTGGCCGTGAGCTTCTTGCTCATTTTAAATCCAACATTTCAATCAAACAAGCTTCAATGTATAAAAACATACACTCAAATAATGATTGTGTTATGGCAGCCTTCAACTTTACATATTCAAACACATTCTTAACCATAATTCTTACACAAAGATAATAAAGTTTTGGCTAAAAAGGGGTAGCTTTGTGCCATAACCTTTACCCATCATATATGTCATAATATCATGCTCAAAATAACAACATTTGTGGTCACACAAGACAGCCATGCTGCCATGACCATTATGGACCATTTAAGACAAAATTTTCATGTAAAAACACATCAAAATTGTAGTCACAAATAGACCCAAAACTTCTATGATTATTCAACATCCTTAAGCCATGATTTCACACATTAAAATCATTCATTTACAAGTTAAAAACAGGGCAACATTCTGGCCTTATTTTGAGTCATCATTCAAGGTTCCATTTCAAGTATAAAAGCCATCATTTACAACCATAAATAGGGCAGCCTTGAGTCTTCATTTTCCTTGACAACTTAGACCACAATTTCAATCACATAATCAATCATATTATCATCTCAAATTCTGTCCAAAACAAAACACATACAACCATGACAATCAAGCCGCAAAATCCAACTATTTTCTCATTAATAAAGTACCAAAATTCAATACAATTATCAATAGGAATAGATGAACAGATAATAGAACCTAAAACCCTCCATGGCCGTGAGACATAGGGTAAACAAACATCAACCAAATTCACAATCTTTTGCTTAAGAACTCATATAGGAAATATAACTAGAGCAAGATAATAATAGAAACACAAAAGTGATCAAAAGACAAACTATTTTCCAAGTTGTTGGCCATGAGTTCCCAGGCTCTAACAACCAGATTTTTGGTTCAAAAATAATATAAAAAGATGAGCAAGATGATGGAAAGAACCCTTTACCTCACTCCTAGCCTTACTCCCTTGAATTTCCTTACTTTTCCTCTTGTTTTGGTTCTTGTTTCTCTTCTATTTTCCTTTCTCTTGGTCACAGTTTTGCAGCTGAGTTTTGTATCTTCTTGCTTCTATTTTTTTCCGTAGGAATTGTGTAGAAAAAGTGAGAAAGTAGTAGAGAAATCTAGAGTAAAAATGGTGGGCGGTGGGTGGTCAAAGTATGACCAAATTTTTTTTGTACTATAACTTTTATATCTATTAAGTACTCTTTAATCTTCCAAAGCTAAGTTTTTAAGTTACAATAAGTATTATGAAAAATTTTAGAACTCAAATTAATTCTTGGTTTCATTTATTTTGGATTTTTTCATAAACTTCTATTTATTAGTTAAACTTCATTAATCAGTCCCGAATTGAATTAAACTCATGAATTAAGTAAATTTACTTACTAATACTTATCTTAATTGGCATTGTATACCAAATTATTCTCCATATATTACTTATCATCTCCATAAAATTTTATAATTTTCTGACATACTTAGTTGTTCCATAACTGTTTCCTTAATTTCTCTTTGGTATTCTTAAAAATACCAAATTGGCTCAAATGCTTCCCAAAAATTTACTACAACATTTATCCATAGTTTATAGTTAGGAAATAAATTTTTTATATTTATTCTCATTATATTAGTTGTTTATGCATATACTTTGGTTATTTCATTGTATTCAGTATTATAGAATTATGCTCAAACTAGTTTAGAAAATTACCTGAATTAACAAATAATTCTTACTAGTATTATTGAGCTTCTATAATCCTAATTAGGATCATTAGGGTAGGAGGATGTTACAATATGTACTATGCCTATAATGGCTTAGTTTGTATCACTTGAACACTAATGTACTAGATTGTATGGAATATTAATGTTGGTATGACTGGTATATTTCAAGTGTATAACTAGATATTTCATATGTATATTATACTTAGAGATTTTATTATCCTTTACAAGACTCAAATTAGCAATAAAATTAGTTTATTTATTAACAAGAATCGATAATAGAATAGTTGTAATGTACCTAATTCTAAATACTTTTGTATAATTCAAATATATTTATAGTAATATTATTGGGACGTTACACCTTGGGCAAGAACTGGTTCACTTCAGCATATTCTTTAAGCTTGGAGGCCTTGGAGATGAGAGGTTTGGTACTTGGAAGACACTCCAACGCTCAAGTCAGTGTGGGTGTAATATGGTGCAATGAGCAAGAAAAAATCCTTACCCTCATGGACACTATAGCTATTTATAGAGGGGAGTCATTTGGTGGTGAAATGTTAAGCAAGGATATCTGTGTCATCCTACGTACCATAGGTGAGGCTTGCTGGCAGCTTCATAGGCTCCTTTGTTAGCATGATGATCGAGTTGGGAGGAGTCTCTCTAACTGAGGGCTATGGGTCACATATTTGTTAATGTGCTTGGCCTTCTTAGGCCCGATAACCCAATATGGAGATATATATATATATATATATTGTTATCAAGTGGTCTCAAACTCAAGAGGGGGGTGAATTGAGTATGTAAAATAAGTTCGTAATTCTTTCACAAAACACTTGATTCTCAATTTTTCGTTGAAGCTATTATTTGTTAGAAATGAATGAATAGAGAGAATAAAGGGCTTACACTTACAAGTAAATCAACCAAGCAAGATAGAATGCAAGATATTCAATAAAACAGTACACAAAGTAAAGGCGCAAAGCTTTATCCTGGTTCAACCACTAATTCACTTGTGGCCTATGTCCAATCTTCAAGTAAACACCTGAGATTTCCACTATATCTTCAAGCTTCAAACAGGTGCTTGAAAACCTTTACAAGATGAACACTCAACACACCTTGGGATACCTCACCCTTTATGCTTAAGCCTTAATAACAAAGGGATACCTTACCCTTACAATCCTTTAAGGGATACCTCACCCTTTTTTTAGAATAAATAAAGTATAGATGAATGGAAATTCTCACAAGAGTGGATAATACAAATTGAAGCTTATGGTTATAAAGGATTCACACTACTAAAGCTCAAAAACAGAGTATGATTAAAGGGATAGAGAAAATGTGAATTCAATGCTTAACAATATTTTTCAGATTGATTGTCTAACCTTCATAAATGTCCAATAACTTAGTTTTATAGCTAAATACAATTAAGAGCAGTTAGGGTGGTTGGAAATATTTAATGCTCTGTGAAAGAGGCGTTAAACGTGTTTACTAGTTTCCCAGATAACTAATTAGAGAGGAACCCTAATCGGTTAGGCCTTCACAAAAGTCATTTCCTGTGATGTTATAAAACCATACTAACCAATTAGCTTAATACCCTAATCGGTTAGGACATCTTATAAATCAGACTTTGTTTCTTAAAAAATACACACTAACCAATTAGGCCAAGTCCCTAATCAGTTAGGCTTTTTAATATTAGCCTCTGAGTTCACAAATAATCAATTAGATGGACATCCTAATCAGTTAGGACATCATAAAAATTCAGTTCACGTTTCTTCTAAAAACCATACTAACCGATTAGCCCAAACCCTCTAACAAGTTAGGACCTTTATAAATGAAGAGGCAAGGCTTCTATCTTGACAAATATTCGATTAGGCAATCTTCCTAATTTGTTAGGCCATTTACAGAAATAGTCCAACCAAGAGACTTTTGCTTAAACATTTTGTTGGAATCCAAACCTAATTTTCTTAAGTATAAAACATGATTTTGCAACGCCATTTTAGGAAGAGAGAAAAACCATTTCAATGAGCTTAGAGTGAATCCTAAAATACCTTTACTCAAAATCTAAGACCTATATGCTAACCATGAAGTTCCTTGAGTCTTTATCTTTGCTTTTCATTTCTTCCTTGTTTGTTATCATCAAAACCATTGCTTTAGTCAATGCCAATCACATTTTCCCCTTTTTGATGATGACAAACAACTATTGAGAAAATATTAGTTTAAATTGGAATTCACAAAAGGTATTAGAGACTTACTCCCCCTCTGTTTTTCAAGAGGTGATGATATCAGAGATGCACAGCTCTCCCTTAGTTTTGGAATCCCAAGATCATTTTATTCATTTAACAAATATACCTTTTAGAAATTTACCTTGCTTTTCTCAATGGCATGTAAGCCAAAAACCTTCTCCCCCTTTTGACATAATCAAAAAGAGCTTTTCGAAAAGGAGAGAAGTAACAACATATTCTTAAACACAAAACCATAGATATTCAATAATGAACCAGCAATAAGATCAGAGTATATGCATATCAAGAGATTATTCATGGCAAAGCATTGTTCAAGTCATACCCGAAAGTATCAAAGTTAGACTAATGTTTAGCAATAAGCTATCAGCATACTCAAAAGATAAAAAATATGATTAGATTAGCATAAGCATAATAAAAATGCTCCATGCCTAAGTCCCATGATCCTCAGGTTGTGGATAACAGCGCTCAAGCCTATCCAAGTGATCTTCTATAGCACTCAGGCGATCATGGATGACAGTGTTGTTATGTTCTTGATATGTTTGAAAACTCGCAATCCGAGATTCAATACTCACTTGTATGTTTGCAATGGCTTCTAGGATGTGGTCTTCATTTGTGGCAAGCTTCTTCCATAGGCTCATCAGGTTCTTCTGCTAGTGCTGGTGCGTCATGTCATCTCCCGTAAATCCATACATCGTCTACCTTCTTGAGTTGCATTCGGTTGAAGGAGGCTAGACCAAATTTGTTGTGGGCGGCTAGATCAATCACACTATCTTCATGAAGATTAAGCTTGTATTGATCTAAGATTTTTGCAACAACCAGAGTATAAGGAAGGTCCATCATTAGCTTATCCTTAGCCTTCATCATGTAGTTCATGATGAAAAATGGCCAATTGATGTGTAGCCTCTGTTTCATTGCCCATATTAAGAAGATGTCTTCTTCTTCCACCAAGGCATAATTGGTAGCCCATGGAGCTAGAATGTGTGTCACAATATAATGAAGAAGTCGGTCTTATGGATTCAAGTAGCCAGCAGTGAAACTTTTCTTGTCTCCAATACAAATATCAGGTCGAAGCATACTTGCAAGAGCCTTACTTTTATTAATACCTTCCCAAGTCCTGTGATTATCCATTGTAAATCTCTCCCCAGCATAAGCAAGCCCAAAGAAAGTATTCCAATGATTAGGAGTTACTACTATCCTATGCCTTTTTATATTAGAAATTAAGTTGCCACCCGTAATACTTAAATTACAGAAGTATACTTTAGTAGCTTCAAGATAGTAGTACTTACTTGGAGCAGAGACAAAGGTTTTCAGGCCATGATATTCTAAGAGTTCTGTGAGAAATGTGAAACCTTCTTGAACGAAGAATTCCCAGTCCATGTGCTTAGGTTGGATGATATTCCTAGCTTAAAGCTGCAACTTATATTTGTGCATTTGCTTTTTGTGAGAGAAGAATTTTCTGTGGTCTAAGCTAAGATGAATGTCAGAATTAAATTCAGGGACTGGAGGTTCATTAGGTTCCAATGGATTTTTGGTTTGTGCCCTTTTGGGGTGTGATGAGCTACTTGCCATGGATGACAATAGAGGTTAGGTCACAGTTTTAGAGAGAGAAAGGATGAGAGGAGTGAGATTTTTGGAAGAATGTGTGAGTTTTAATCAGTGGAAAGGGATGGAAAGTGATGGAAAAAGTGTTTTAGTGATGGTTTACGGTTGGATTTGGAGTGGGTAAGGAGTGCGTGTGAGAGGGGAAGATAAAGAAGACGATAATGGTGAAAGAAGGGGAGTTTCGTGAATGAGGAAGAAGACGTGGGTGGTTGTTTTAAGGGGGTGGGTAACTGGTTATGTGTTGTGGGTAATTGGTTAGTGGCTTATGAGAGGAAAAAGTGAGTCTCGAGTTTGTGAGAATAACCGGTTAGAGATTGATGGCTAACCGGTTAGGAGTTGAAATAACAAGTTAATTTTGAAGCTTTTAAAAGGTCCTGTCATGGGTCAGCATGAATAATCGATTACAGAGTAGAGTATAACCGATTATATAAGTGAGGAAAAACAACAACAAAGCTTCTATGAGCCTCAATAACTGATTACCTTATCAATCTAACTGGTTAGATTGATGTTTCTTAAAACACCCTGATCTCTGCCTCTTTCAATAACCTGTTAGATAGAGCTTCTAACTGGTTATTTTCTGTCAAAACAGAAAGGAATCCTTGAGAGTTCATCTTAAAAATACCAGCTCATGACATTTTTGAGGTTCATTTTGACTTTTGTCTCAAAAACATCCATTCTTAGCACAGTGAATGCATCCCAACTCAGATTTATATTCTTCAGAAGTACCAGAAATCTCTGAGGTGTGCCATTTTGAGGTTTGCCATATTTTAAATACTAAATAACCATAAATGTAGCTCATAAGTTGCTTTTGTTTCTTCAAAAGTACTAAGATCATTTTGTTTTAGAAAGAACCAAGATGCTCCAATTGAACTTCAAAAACCAAAGCAAATTCTTTAAGAATTTAGTCCTTAAACCACTAACTTTTGCCATGATACTTTGGTTCTACCTTCATAAACCATAACCACTATAACAACATTCCAAACACAGAATTTTCTTCTTCAAGAGAACCAGAATACACATTTCTTGAGCAAGAACAGAATTAAAGGAAATTAGAGGACTTAAGCATGGATCAAGCATCTATAAAACAAACTTAGGAGAAACTCTGACGCTCAGTCAGTATTGGATTCAACAATAATTCAAGGTACGACAATTATGCAGCCATATAGTGCGACAAATGACTAATTATGCAGCAAGGGACAGATTATGCAGCAGAATTAGATGCATGATTGATCTAATATGTCAAGTTCTCTTCTTATATTGAAGAATGCTTCTTTGTTTAATACTTTAGTGAAGATATCAACTAGTTGCTTAGTGGTTTCAACAAATTCAAGCAAACAATCTCCTTTTTGAACATGATCCCTTATGAAATGATGCATAATCTCAATATGCTTGGTCCTAAAGTGCAAAATGGGATTTTTAGACAAATTGATTACACTTGTGTTATCACACCTTATAGGAATGTGATCTAGTTTAAGACCATAGTCTAGAAGTTATTGCTTCATCCAAAGGATTTGAGCATAACAACTCCCAGTTGCAACATATTCAGCTTCAGCTGTTGATAATGCCACACTATTTTTGTTTTTTCCTATACCAAGAAACTAGTGAGCTTACAAGCAAGTGGCATGTCCCACTAGTGCTCTTCTTATCTATTTTGCATCTAGAAAAATCGTAATCGAAATAACCAATTAGGCTACAAGAGGTACCCTTAGGGTACCATAATCCCATTTGTGAAGTGCCTATTAGATATTTCATAATTCGTTTTACAGCACATAAGTGTGATTCTTTAGGATTAGCTTGATATCTAGCACACATGTATACACTAAACATGATATCAGGCCTACTAGCAATAAGATAAAGGAGTGAGCCAATCATACCTCTATATTTTGTAATTTCTACCGATTTACCTCCTTCATCCTTGTCCAAGTAATACGAAGTGCCCATTAGTGTAGCCATTTGCTTGGCTCCTTCCATTCTAAACTTCTTAAGCAACTACTTGTAATATTTGGATTGACTTATGAAAGTTCCTTCCCTTGTTTGCTTGATTTAAAGACCAAGGAAGAAGTTAAGCTCACCCATCATGGACATCTCAAACTCACTTTGCATGATATTAGCAAATTCTTTACAAAGAGAGTCATTAGTAGCACTAAATATAATATCATTAATATATATTTGAACATGTAGAATGTCATGTTTTTTATGCTTGATGAAAAAAGTAGTGTCAACATTTCTCTTAAAAAAGCCTTTTTTCCAAAAGGAACTTGCTCAACCTTTCATACCAAGCTCTAAGAGCTTGTTTCAAGCCATACAAGGCCTTTTTGAGTTTAAAAACATGGTTAGACTGTTCAAAGTTTTCAAAATCAGGAGGTTGTTCCACATACACTTCTTCTTGTATAAAATTATTTAAAAAGACACTTTTGACATCCATTTGAAAAAGCTTGAAATCTATGATGCATGCATATGCAAGTAACATTCTAATGGCTTCTAATCTAGCTACGGGAGCATATGTTTCTTCATAATCTATGCCTTCTTCTTGATTATAACCCTTAGCTACAAGCCTAGCTTTATTTCTTATTATTAAGCTCGTTTCATCAAGTTTGTTCCTAAAAACCCACTTGATGCCAATTATGGGATGATTTTTAGGCCTTGGAACTAACTCTCAAAGTGGTTTAGTTCATCTTGTATGGCCAAGATTCAATGTTCATTATTAATGACCTCATTTATGTTTTTCGGTTCAACTTGAGAGACAAAAGTCATATGATTACATGCATCTCTAAGAGTGATACGAGTGATTACCCCTTTTGATACATCACTTATTACTTTGTCAAGAAGATGATATCTTGATATCCTCCATTTCTTGGAAAGATCCATAATTTGAGAGTCCTCTTGTCTTGAGGAATCATGTGGACTATCTTCTTGCTTGTTGACTTATTTTTCTTTGTTCTCTAGGTGAGTCCTTGCCAAAATCTCTGCAACATCATCAACAAACTCCTTTCTAGGCTTATTTGGGTTAGTTTCATCAAATGCAACATGCATGGACTCTTCTATGGTCATTGTTCGTTTATTGGAAACTTTAAAGGTCTTACTATGCATAGAATAACCAAGAAATATTCCCTCATCAAATTTTGCATCAAACTTTTCCAAGTTATCTTTTCCATTATTTAAAACAAAGCATTTACATCCAAAGACATGAAAATGTGAAACATTTGGCTTCCTTCCATTATACAATTCATAGGGGGTTTTCTTTAAAATTGGCTTATCAAAGCCCTATTCATAACATAACAAGCGGTGTTAACTGCATCTGCCCAAAAATACTTAGGAAGGGTGGTCTCATTGAGCATAGTTCTTGCCATATCTTCTAAAGATCGATTTTTCCTTTCTACAACACCATTTTGGTATAGTGTTCTAGGGGTCAAAAAATTATGCTCAATGTCATGTTCATCACAAAAGGTTTCAAATTCATGGTTTTTAAACTCACCACCATGGTCACTTCTTATGGATGCATTACAAAAACTTTTTTCATTTTAGATAACTTTGGCAAGCTTTTTGAATAATTGAAAATCATCATTTTTATGAGACAAGAATAATGTCAATGTAAACCTAGAAAAACCATCCACAATCACTAAGGCATAGTAATTCCCACCAAAACTCATAGTTCTAGAGGGACCAAAAAGGTCCATGTGCAAAAATTGTAGAGGTCTAGAAGTTGAAACCACATTTTTATCTTTAAAAGAGACCTTTACTTGTTTTTCCTTTTGACATGCATCACAAAGTTTGTCTTTTTCAAATTTAAGCTTTGAAAGTCCAATTACTAGTTCTTTTGAAACCAACTTCTTTAAGTGATCCATATGAATGTGAGTGATTCTCCTATGCCATAACCATGAATAATTTTCTTTAGTCATAAAGCATTTAGCATCATTTGAGGAAATGTCATCAAGGCTAATCATGTATTTATTATTGACCCTATGACCAACAAACTTGTCTTGTTATCATCCTTTCCTTCAATTATGCAACAATTAGAATCAAATATAATTTTATTATCCTTATAACACAATTGACTAATGCTAAGTAAGTTATGTTTGAGTCGTTCAACAAACAAAACATTATCAATGGATGAGGAAGGGATCTTACTAACTTTACTAACTCCAAGGATCTTTCTTTTGTAGTTGTCACCATATGTCACGTGGTCACTCTTCTTGGGGACAAGGAAGGAAAACTTGAAGTCATCACCGGTTATGTGCTTGGAGCAACTACTATTAAGATACCAACTTGAGCTTTTGGTCTTCAAGCACACCTACAACTCACATTCAAGTTTTAACATTTGGTCCCCAAATTTATCTTGGGTCCTTATGTGTTAGAGTTAGGTAAAGTGCCTTTAGGAAGCTAAACCATTTTAGTTCCAACCTTGGTGTTTTTGTTCTTTTTAACATTACATGTAGATGCACTATGCCCTTTCCTACCATAATAAAAATATTTGATAAAGGGGCTAGTTGATGTACTTGAGAAAACAAAGAAATTCTTATAAGATTTGTGTTAGTTATTGGAATTGTACCAAAAACCAGCCTTTTAAAAAGCACATCTTTGTTTCCCTAGTAACATATTCAAATTGTCCCTTCCCATTGTAAATTTTGCAAGTGTATTTTTCAAATCCTCAATTTCATTTTCAAATTCTTTACATGATAAACAAGATAAGAATGTGGGTGCATTATCATGTGAAGAACAAATCATGCATGATGAGTTAGCATTAATAAGTCTAAGAGTCTCATTTTCAATTTTAAGTTCTTTAATCTCCTTGGTTAAAATAGAAACTTTGTTTGACAATAAGGAGATTGTTTTGTTAGAGGTTAAAACCATTTTAGTGAGTCTCATAGATTCATCATGTAATTCTTGGAATGCATCTTGCAATTCACTATATGAGGGAGAAGATTCAAGATTAGATGAAGTTACCTCGTTTTCATATTCTTCTTCTTCTTCTCCACTTGCCATGAGGCAAAGATGAGCTTCTTCATTTTTCAAACAATCGGTGGAATCTATATCATTGTCTTCCCAAGCAATGTATGCTCTCCTTCCTTTTCTTTCCTTCAAAGGTCTCTTTTCATATTTCTCCATCTTCTTTTGATAAACCGAACACTCCATCTTCATGTGCCCCGGTTTTCCACATTCATAACAAGTTGGAGTAGATGAAGCTCTTTCTCCCTTTTGATAAGTTTTCTTATGAGGAAAAGGTGGTCTTCCTTGAGTTCATTTCTTTTTAAGAAATCTTCTAAACTTTCTCACAAGAAGACTAAGATTTTCTTCATTTAGCTCAAGATTTCCTACTTCATCTTCATCATCATCATCATCATCATCTTCAATTGTGGATGAGGTGGCTTTGAGAGCAATCCCCTTCTTCTTTTTGTCATACTCCTCACTTTGATTTAGCCTATTGAGCTCTAACTCTTGTTATTGGAGTTTTCCAAATAGGGTGGCTAGAGACATTGTTGATAAATCTCTTGATTCCGCAATAGCCATCACTTTGGGTTGTCAATTCCTACTTAAACATCTCAGCACTTTGTTAATAAGATTTTCATTAGGAAATGTCTTTCCCAATGAAATAAGTTGATTTACAATGTGTGTGAATCTCTTTTACATATCTTGAATACTTTCTCCATGGTTCATTCTAAACAATTCATATTCATGAGTAAGGCTGTTTATTCTTGATCGTTTTACTTCACTTGTGCCCTCATGGGTTACTTGTAGAGTATTTCACATTTCTTTAGTGGTCTTACAATTTGACACCCTAGAGAATTCATCATACCCCAAGGATGTGGTAATGATGTTCTTGGCTCTCAAATTATATTAAACCTTCTTTTTGTCCTCATCGGTCCAATCACTTCTTGGTGGATAAGTTCTTACACTATCAATAGTACGTGTGGGAACAAAAGCACCATTTTCAATGACATTCCACACATCTAAGTCAATAGCTTCAAAAAAAAATTTCATTATTTCTTTCCAATAGGCATAACCATCCCTATTGAAAAAGGGGGGTCTATTTATAGAAGAACTTTCGTTTAAAAAACCATTTAAAGCAATTTCTTCTCTTGAAGCTACTAAGCTCTTTACCCAAGAGTCTAGTTCTGATACCACTTATTACCAAGTGACCTTAATATTCAAGAGGGGGTGAATTAAGTATGTAAAATAAGTTCGTAATTCTTTCGCAAAACACTTGATTCTCAATTTTTCGTTGAAGTTATTGTTTGTTAGAAATGAATGAATAGAGAGAATAGAGGGCTTACACTTACAAGTAAATCAATAAATCAAGATAGAATGCAAGATATTCAATAAAACAGTACACAAAGTAAAGGAGATGAGTTTAGGAAGACAAACACAAAGTTTTATCCGAGTTCAACCACTAATCCACTTGTGGCCTACGTCCAGTCCTCAAGTAAACACCCGAGATTTCCACTATATCTTTAAGCTTCAAACAGGTGTTTGACAACCTTTACAAGATGGAGCACTCAACACACCTTAGGATACCTCACCCTTTGTGCATGAGCCTCAATAACAAAGGGATACCTCACCCTTTTTTCAGAATAAACAAAGTATAGATGAATGGAAGCTCTCATAAGAGTGGATAATACAAATTGAAACTTATGGGTATCAAGGATTCACACTACTAAAGCTCAAAAACAGAGTATGATTGAAGGGATAGAGAAAACGTGAAGTCAATGCTTAAGAATGTTTTTTAGATTGATTGTCTAACCTTCGTAAATGCCCAACAACTTAGTTTTGTAGCCAAATATAATTAAGAGTCATTGGGGTGGTTAGAAACATTTAATGCTCTGTGAAAGAGCCGTTGAACGTGTTTACTGGTTTCCCAGATAACTAATTAGGGAGGAACCCTAATCGATTAGGCCTTCACAAATGTCATTTCCTGTGATGTTATAAAATCATACTAACCAATTAGCTTAATACCCTAATCGGTTAGGACATCTTATAAATCAGACTTTGTTTCTTAAAAAATACACACTGGCCAATTAAGCCAAGTCCCTAGTCGGTTAGGCTTTTTAATATTATCTTCTGAGTTCACAAATAATCAATTAGATGGACATCCTAATCGGTTAGGATATCATAAAAATTCAGTTCACATTTCTTCCAAAAACCATACTAACCGATTAGCTCAAATCCTTTAACAGGTTAGGACCTTTATAAATGAAGAGGCAATGCCTCTGTCTTGACAAATAATCGATTAGGCAATCTTCCTAATTGGTTAGGCCATTTACAGAAACAGTCCAACCAAGAGTGTTTTGCTTAAACATTTTGCTAGAATCCAAACCTAATTTTCTTAAGTATAAAACATGATTTTGCAACGCCATTTTAGGAAGAGAGAAAAACCATTTCAATGAACTTAGAGTGAATCCTAAAATACATTTACACAAAATCTAATACATTTACACAAAATCTAAAATACATGAAATTCCTTGAGTCTTGATCTTCACTTTTCATTTTTTCCTTGTTTGTTATCATCAAAATCATTATTTTAGTCAATATCAATCACCAATATATAATAATAGGTGAAAAGATTTGACTGTGAATTTTATTTTGATCTAATGATTTAAATTAGTTCATTTAATAAAGAAATAGAATAAGTGGTGATTAATTTTAATGAAAAAAGTGAATATTTGAATTACATTTAATGAAGAGAGAGAATCAAACTTTATTATTAATTGTATTAATTAAATTTTAATTATTAAATTTTAGATTAAAATATGTTTAAATAATTAGTTACATATATATATATATATATATATATATATATATATATATATATGAATTTATTCATTATAAGTTACATAATTTATCAAGAGTGCTAAATAATTGATATTTACCAATTTATTCATTCAAACATTTTTAATTATGTACCTCGGAAGATTAATCTCTCACTTATCGAAATGATGATACTCTAAAAAAATTGTTAGTTACATAACTTTCCAATTTTGTATACAAGTTTTTTTTTTTTACATAATTTTTAGGGTCTTTCCCTACCATTGTGAAGCAGCCAAACATAATTACATAATTTCTATTTTTTATAAAGTAATAAAAACTTTTTAATCACGTATATGAATTGATTATGTATACAAATTTAATTATTTATATTTAATTTTATATTAAAATGTGTTAAAATAATTAGTAATATATATGAATTCATTCATTATAAGTTACGTAATTTGTCAAGAGTACGAAATAGTTAATATTCACCAAGTTATTCAGTCAAACATTTTTAGTTTCGTAACTTTCTAATTTCGTATGCAAATTTTTAATTCTTATATAATTTTTGGGGTCTTTCCCTACCATTGTGAAGCAGCCCAACCTAATGGCATACATTTTATTTTTTATAAAATAATTAAAACTTTTTAATCACCTATATGAAATAATTAGGTCTACAAATTTAATTATTTACATAAAATAAAAATTACGTAATTATATTATTTTTTATTTTTTTTCTTATTTAATAAAAAAGTCAAATTCTCTTTCGTCATTAAAGTTTAAGTCAATATTCTTTTTCTTCATTAATCTTAATAATCTTAAATTATTAAAATATCCTAAAAATTAAGTTATTTTATAAACGAAGATTTTGATACTTTTGTCTAAATAAAATGTTAATTTTGTTAGCTTTCATATGAAGAAGTGGAGGTTAGGACTTAAGTTGACCTGTAAAAATATATTTTTATAATGTTGATCATAAAACCCTTTTAAATATCCATATGCATTTGTTCATAATGAAAAGAAGAGGCCAAAATTATCACCCTATT
Organism: Ormosia emarginata; assembly: GCA_029884605.1. NCBI lineage: Eukaryota > Viridiplantae > Streptophyta > Magnoliopsida > Fabales > Fabaceae > Ormosia > Ormosia emarginata. Next base: position 7,746,471 of record JAQQTP010000037.1, read on the forward strand.
TGCTGGGCCAAGCACTACAATATATGGCATTATTTAGTAATTAGTATTAATACTACGATATGTTATGCACCATTTACCCCCATAGCAAACTGTGGTTTGACAATGCTTAGTTGTGCACATCTTTCCCTAAAATATTCTCATAATTCTTTGATGTTTTGAAGTAGAGGAACATCATTTGAACAAATATAGCTCCTGTTTCCAACTATATATGCCTATTCTTAGAAATGTTCAAAATTCAATAGATTTCAAACCTACAAGTGAAATTAAAGGAATACAGATACTAAAGAGAAAGGGAAGATACTAAAAGCAATACAAGTCAGTATAGCAAGAACCACAGCACAAATTGGTGTTGAAGCCATCCCAAATGACACCTGACCTGAGTCATGCTGCTGCCAAACTTCTGTCCATGACCTCAATAAGTTTGTTGGCTATGGCACTCGCATAAACTGAGGAACCTTCACATATCTGCGCCAGTGTAGAAAAATTCATACTTTAATATACATATATGTACAAGTAAATCAAAGCCAAACACATGAATTTCAAATACCTATTTCTACACAAACCTTGCTATTGAACATAAAGCTGCAGAAATCGCCAATGTGGCCACCAGCAACATGTTGGAGATCCAGCTTAAGTTCGTCCAGAACCTGTGAAGCATACACCAGGCAATTGATCTTCTTCCTTTGAACAAGCTTTATTGTTACCTCGTTATCAATGATACGCACATCAACCTCAGTGTTTTTGGATTTCCTTTGGATCCAAGAACTCCTTAAGCTTTCATTGTAGGAGTGGTCATCTGGGTCGCCAATTGCAACCTGCTTCAAGTTGCAACCCTCCAAGTCCCCTTCAGTGGCACCTTCTTCAACCTTGTGTCTCTTGATCCTTTGTTTCTCGTACCTTTTCTTCTCCACCAATAATTTGAGCTCGTTCACTGTCCTTACAAGCTCTCTAATATAGTCAATTGCATCTCCCACCACAGATGCTCTATCACTCTTAGTTTCAGTGGTTCCACCACAACAACAAAAAAAAAGAAAAAGCAAGGTCAACAATTTATGCATATCCAAAGAAATAGTGATGAGTGAAACAAATTTTGAGACGAAAAGTAGTACCTTGGAAGCGTTTGGAATTAGTTCCTTCAAGGTATCAAATTTGCTACCCAAATCCACTCTCCTTTGTCTCTCTGTGGTACAGGTAAACTGCTTCGTCCTTTTCCCTCCTCTCCTTTTACCTACATAAGCCACATCCTGGGTGAACTCTAGCACTCCATTATCAAAATCTTTCCCATCTCCACCTGGATAGGCAACTCCAGTGCCTTCTATGTCATCCCTTCCGCCGAAGACAAAATCATTTCTTGAAGCTGGCACGGTGTAGCCATGGGCTAGAGACTGAAACAACTCGCTGAGTGGAGATGGAGGAGGTGCTGGCAGGTTCAAATGCAAGAAAGGGTCATAGGCAACAGAGGACACGTTTGTGCTGTCCGCCCCCATAGGACAGTTACCAACCCAGGTGCCATGGCCTGAGGGTTTTGGAAGATTGGTGATGTGGTGGGTTGGGTTTTCAAAAGTTATAGAAGAGTTCCCAAATGAAGAAGCTGGGCTTCTGGGCAAGTTGTGGAGGACGTTAAAGAGATCTGGTGTTGGTGTGGGATAAGGGAATTGCCTATCTTGGTGATTTTGGTGATGGTGACTGTTGTAAACCCTCTGCAGTTCTGGGACACAAGTGTCCAAGTTGGACTGGTCAAAGGAAAGGTCCTGACTTGAACCATGATTATTATTGACCTCTTCCACCAAATGCGTGGTGAAGTTATTGCTGTGATTGTATGGATTTTCCATGTCAAAACTCATATGTTGTGGATGGGCAATGATCTTCATTGCAGTGGTAGCAGAAGCAGCAACTCTATTTGTGAGGGTAGTGGTAGCAATTATAGCATCTTCTCCACAGGAATATGGGTATGGTAAGATTTCCATAGTAAGACCCACATTCTCTGCAAAGCTGTTGTGGGTCTCTGTGGCAGTGCCAGTCATAACTGCCTGAAGTGGTGGGTCTGACTCTGCAACGATTTGGGAGAAGCAGTTTTCTGATGGGCCTGCTGCTGCTGTGCCCTGTACCATCATTGCATTGGGATCAAAGCAACCACTGTCTTCATACATTTTTGGACCTGAAACTGATATTTGTCTCTATATATGTGGCTATGTTCCTGCAAAGTAAATGAAATAACGAACAAAATTGAGAAACAATACTGTTGGAAAGCAATGATTACTGAGAAGAATTACATATATAGGAAGAATGATGAGAAAAAAAAAAGCATCGTACCAGCTAATAAATTTGAGACCGTTAATCCAAAGACCAAAACTAGTTAAGTTTGAGACACTAAAAAAGAAATGATTTTAGAGAGTGGAAAAATGTATCACGCACAAAGAAAATAGGAGTATGGTGGTAGTGGCATATGGAATTCTCTTAGTGGTTTTGAGGCTAGAGTGATTGTGAAGGTTTTGAAGGGGTAAATGGCCAGAAGCCATAGATGGAATGGTATGAGGGTGTGAAATCACCAAAAGAGGCCTCATTCTGTTACTCGTTGTGCAGATTCCAGTCATGTGGGCCCTACAAAATGATCTGCTCCGTTTTTCAAATACACTGCATTGCAGGGCGCAGCAAATATTTATAAGAACAACAATAATATTCTTACATCTAACAGTATTTACACTTATTTTTATATTAGTTATTATTTATAAGACTCACTCATGAATAGTACTAAATTATGTTTTTTTTTATTTTATTTTTTAGTATATGTTCATTAACCAACTTCTATACGTAATTAACCATTTTTTTATTCTTTATTAACTAACTTTTTCACGAGTATAGAAACAAAACTGATTAATGAATAACAAAAATATGGTTAATGACCTATAAAAGTTAGTTAATGACACAAGATTTTACCACATGATTTTTATGCTCGTGAAAAAAATTAGTTAACGAAGAACAAAAAAGTAGTTAACGACGTAGAGAAGTTGGTTAATGGACATATACTAAAAAAAAAAAAGATAGAAACATGATTTGGTACTGTTCATGAGTGGGTCCCATGAACAGTACCTGGTGTTAAAAATGATGTGGTATTGTTTGCGGTAAGATGATACTTTTCCTTATGAGAAAGTTTAGTAATATAGTTTTTTGACATTTAAAAATATTTTATTATTGATTTATTATTGATTTAAAAATAAGTGTTATTAATATTTTTTTATTAATTTTTTTATGTAAAATGAATTAATAATAAAATAAATATTAAAATTAATATCTAAAAAATATATTACTAACGTATTCTTCAAACTTTCAAAGATTACTTATTCAAATTTTTAACTTTTTTCTTTTTTTTATTTAATATAAAGTTAATTAATTGATGAAGTAAATAAATAAATGATATTAATATTCATCTTAATAAAATCACCTTCTCAGCCAATGCCATGTGCATGAGATACCTACAAGAAAACGAGAATGTGAGACTGTTTTATAATTGTATAATTTGAAATGAGGACATAGAGTAAATAACCAATTTTGTTTATGAGAAAATCTTCACCTTCTATATTAGTTCTTAAGAAATGAAAATTCTAACCTTGAATTTTAAGAATTTTAAAAATTGGGTCAAATTAATGTTTTTTTTTCAGACACTTTAATTTTTATTAAAGACTAATTTGACTCGATTTTTTATATACTTAGAGATTAAGTTGATGTTTTTATTTTTTAGAGATTAATATAAGGGATAAAAATTTTCTCAATGTTTACTTGAGGACATATGAGCATGTGATTATGTCATGGATTATTTAACGTTTAATTTAAGTGATTGAAAAAGAATAGGATTAATGTCTAGATGAACTTGTTGTAGAAGAGAAACTTAATGACTTAGTTGTATAATTGTAGTAGAAATTTGGAAGTCTTTTTCTTTCTTTTTCTTTTTTACAAAAGTATTTGTCAAACATTTACCCAAACAAATGATGTTTCTCCCTTCTCTTACAGAAGAAAAATGAAAAATCACGGATTGAGGCCTGAACACTTGCTGGCAAAAGTTGCATTAGGGAAGTTTTGGACAATGCATGGAATCACTCTGAACAGGGCCTTGCTCAAGTACTACAATTTGATGCGTTTTAGTTTAAGGAGTATAAACGTTTATTGGAACGTATATTTATTTATTCTTTCTCCACGAAGCTAGGTAATTTTATTAAAGACCACTATCAATAGCTAATGAAGAAAAAAAGATATTGATTTATGCCCAAGGGAACACCCTAATAAGCAGGAAGGAAGGCCAAGAAAAAAATCAAAACCTTTTATTAATATTATTTAGACCAAGAAGCTCTTACCACTGCTCTAACATAATTGCCAAATTGAGATTTATGTTCTCCCCAAACAAGGCCAATCTATCCTCAATAAGAAAACTGTTAGCCCAGAATGTAGGTTGCTACTACTCGCAATCCCAAGAAAGAAGAGTAAAAAGAGTAATGTTATATTCTTTTAACAAATTCTTGTAACGTCATCTTAAATACTTAAAACATAAATATGAAATGAAAAAAATAATAATATTTAATATTTTGATTCAAAAAACATTTAACAATAATTTCTTTTTTTAAAAAAAATAATTAAGATGATTATTAAGCATATCTATTAAGAGGATTTAGAATTACGCATAAAGAAATCCTTCCCTAGTTGATAAGAATATTTATTTAAAAATTCCTAAATCTACCTATATTTTCCTTATCTCAAATTTACACTCCATAGATAAGCAATATTTTTGTGTCCCTCTCTTAGCCAATGCACTATTTAATTTTTGGTAATTTAGAAAGTAATTCTTCCTCCTTCCAAGCCTATTTTCCAATGTACATTTTGGGGATTAACCAACTGGTGGGTCGTAGTCTCAATTTTTATTGTTAGCAGCGTCCGAATCAAGCTAAAAAAGACTCTAAGAGAGAAGAGGAAATTTGATATTTAGGAATATATATATCTATTAGGGGTCAAGCTCTTATAACTTCATGAAAACGTCATGATTAGTTACCGAGTAAGCCTACTTGTATAACTTAATTACTATAATTATTTACAAGAATTTGACTCATTCGATAATTAGGGATGGAAATAGGTCAGACTACCCGTCAGAGGCCTATGGCCTGACCTACTTGAGGTCTGACCTAATTTTGCCTATTTACTAAACAAGTTAGGTCAAGAATTTTTTAAAAACTTGTTTAACTAAAAAGGTTAGGCTTCAGACCATCTAATAGGCATTTTAAGCCTGACAGACCGACCTAACTGTTTAACTATATATAATATAATATATATTATTATAATAATTATAAATTATAATTATAATTATTAATTTATTATAATATATTAATATATTTTTAATTAAATTTTAATAAAAGTCAATAATTAAAATTTTAGTAAGTTAGAATAAAAATAACATATTTATTAATATATTTAATGTAATACATTTATTAGAATGAAAATAATAAGTTAACCTTCACTCTCTACTTTTATAGATGCACACTACTTTCTTGCTCTGGTCTTTGATCGATGTGAGACTTGGAGATATATGCCTCTAATAATTTTATAACTCGGTATATCTCCAAGTCTCACATTGAACAAAGACTAGAGTAAGAAAGTTGTGAGTATCTATAAAATTAGAAGGTGAGTGTTAAGTTATAACAAAGACTTATTAGCCTAAAGTAGGCTTGTTGATCTATTTCAAGGCTTAAGTTTGTTAGCCTATGTAAAGACATGTTGGTTTGTTAATATATTTAAATACCTCATTGCAAAGTAGGCCTTTAAATAGGCTTTCAGGCCAGACCAGACTTTTAAAAAGGTCAGGTCAGACATTAAAAATTAGCCTATTATAGGCTCATAGGGCAAGCTCAGGCCTTATAATTGGGATACAAGCCAGACTTGTTTAAGGCAAAGTCTGGTCTGACCTGACCTGTTTTCACCCTTATCTATAATCCAATCTAGAACTTGTTGAAAGAGCTCAAACAAGAAGCATAAGGTGAATGGATAGCATCTCGAGCAGTATTGGGGAGGTGAAGTTGATTGCTGAAACCCTTCAATCACTTTAATCAACTGAGAATGAATAATGAAGTCGATCCAATGACTATAAATCAAACACTTCTTAAAAGGTAATCCAAGTTTTTAATCTGTTTTCTCCTTTTCTTTTATCTAGGAAAAGGATAAAGGATGAATGTTAGTTAGTTTCGGTTAGTAAGTTAGAGATTCTGTTACAATGTTAGTTTGTTAGTTATGAAGGTTAGTTACAATTCAGTTGAGTGATTAAAAAGTGTTATGAGTTGATATATAAAAGCATCATTCAGTGTATCATGATTTCAATAATGAGAATCAATCATAGCAAGTTATACAAAAAACTTTGTTTCTTCTTCTCTGCATTTCTTTAAGCTTTCCTAAGCTTTCTTGCACATTCTTTCATTTTCTCTAGCTCTAGTTCTGGTACCTTACATGGTATTAGAGCTATCTATCTTCCATGGAGACCATCTCAAATTCTTTTTCCATGTAATCTTCCTCCGTAACCTAGTTTACCCTACACACTTGTTTGTAATCCAGATTCAATTAAACTCGATGAGGAGAATTTTCTTCCTTAGAAGCAACAAGCTTTAGCCACAATCAAAGTTGATAAGCTTCACAAATTCATCACTGGTGCATCAATTCCCAAAAAATGACACTGATGAAGATCAGCTCAATGATAATCTGAGTGAGGAATTTCTAAATAAAATCAATTGCTGCTATCTTGGTTGCTTTCTTCAATGAACAAATCATTTACTTACAAGAATGATAGCCTCTGAATATTCTTATCAGGTTTGGAAAAAGCTAGAAGAGTTCTTTGCATCTCAAAGTAGAGCCAAGGTGAGACAACTCAAGCTTAAACTGAGAAATACTAAAAAAGAATCTTCTATAGTCTCATATCTTCCGAAAATTAAGAAAATAGTAGATACACTAGCCTCTATTGGATCACCTGTTGATGGATTCGAGCATGTTGAAGCCATCTTAGATGGTTTAACAGAAGAGTATGAATCGTTTGTCATAGCAATTGTTTCAAGATCAAATTCAATCAGTGTTGGACAAATTGAAGCACTTTTGATGGCTTAAGAAGAAAGAATTGAAAAATTTAGAAAAAATCGAGATTAGTTCAGTTCAGGCTAATATAGCTCAGTCAAGACAATCAAATCAGCAATCAAGGAAATAATTTTTTAGTGGGAATGGTTAGAGATATCAAGGTTTCTACAATCATGGCAGATCTAATTCAAATTTTAGAGGCCAATCTAATTTCTTTAAAAGAGGTAGAGGTGGTAGAACTAGTGGCAGATTCACAAATAAAGTTTCTTGCTAATTATATGGCAGAAATGGTCATCTTTACTTTACAAAGCTAGTATTGATTTGATCAAAGTTTTAATGGTTCCTCTCAGAATCACAGTGTTGCTAGTTTGTCTCAAAATCAGCCATTTTCTCCCACTGTTCTTCTAGCTACAAGTACTGAGTTAACTTCTCCAGTAACTCTTTTTTATCCAAACTGGTATCTAGATTCTGGAGCCAGTCATCATCTAACACCAGATTCTTCCAATTTGTCAACAAAAGTGGATTATGGTGGCACAGAACAAGTTGTTGTAGGCAATGGATTAGGTTTGTTGATCTCTCACATAGGGCATTCCAAATTTTCTTCTTCTAGTCCTATATCTCGATAATTTTCTCTTAATAATTTGTTACATGTTCCTTCTATCATAAAGAACTTGCTTAGTGTCTCTTAATTTGCAAAGGACAAAGAATTTCATGCTAACACTTGCTTTGTCAAATGTCAGGTTACCAAGGAGATCTTTCTCCAAGGAATCATTAAAAATGATCTTTATGCATTTTAGAATTTCAACTTTTTTCCATCTGCTACTCATATTCAGTCTAATGTTGCTTCAACCAAGTCAGATTCAACTTTTCAGTTATGGCATTCAAGACTTGGTTATCCTTCTCCTTCAATTGTCTTTATAGTCTTAAAACTTTGTAATGTACTTATAGATTCTACTGTTTCTAATTCTGTTTGTGCTGATTGTTGTATGGGAAAATTACATCAATTCCTTTTTCTTGTTTCTGAAACTGTGCAAACTAGATTATTGGAGCTTGTATATTCAGATATTTGGGGACCAGCTCCCATTAATACAACAAATAGTGCTCGCTATTATATCTATTTTATTGATGTTTACTCCAAATATACTTGGATTTATTTGTTGCATTCCAAGTCACAAGCCTTTTTTATATTCCTTAATTTTCAAAAAATGGTTGAATTACAACTTGGGATAAAAATAAAAGCAATTCAAACTGATAATGCTAAGTAATACTTATCTTTCTCTTCTTATCTAGCTTCCAATGGAATTGTTCATCATTTGTCCTGCCCTTATGTTCATCAGCAGAATGACAGTGCTAAGAGAAAACATAGACATATAACAGAAGTTCGTCTCACATTGTTAGCTACCTCTGCTCTTCCTTTTCAGTACTGGGGGGAAGTTTTTCTCATGGCCACTCAGTTGATAAATTCTCTACTTACTCCAAAGCTTATTCAAGCTCAAGGTGCTGGGTGATTTGAAGTATTTCCTTGGACTAGAAATTGCACAATCTACAAAGGGTATTTACCTTTCTCAAAAGAAGTATACGATTTCTTTACTTGAAGATACTAGTTACTTGGATTATAAACTAGTAAGTTTACTAATGGAACCAAACTTGAAACTCAATAATTCATATGGGGATCTAATTGAAGATGTTTCTATGTATAGAAGACTCATTGGGAGGTTGATGTACTTAACAATATCCATACTAGACATTTGTTATGTAGTAAATAAACTGAGCCAGTATATGAGTTCTCCAAGAACTCCTCACGTACAATCCTTGCATCATTTCCTAAGATATTTGAAAAATTCTCTTGGCCAAGGTCTGTTGTTTCCAAAGCTTCATCACTTAGCATTAGGGCCTTTGCAGATGCTGACTGGGGTAGTTGTCTTGACATAAGGAGGTCTACCACTAGTTTTTGTATTTATTTGGGAGATTCTTTGGTTGCTTCGAAATCAAAGAAGCAACATACAGTATCAAGGTCTTCTACTGAAGCCGAATACAGAGCTTTAGCCAGTGTTTCTAGTGAAATCACTTGGCTTACAACTTTGTTGAAGGATTTCAAAATACAAATGGATGCAACTATAGTTTATTTTGATAATCAAGTTGCCATTCATCTTGCCACCAACCCAGCATTTCATGAAAGGTTAAAACATGTGGAGATTGATTGTCACTTTGTTAGAGAAAAAGTAAATGTTGGTTTAATAAAACTGGTGCATGTTAAATCTTAGCATCAACTTGTGGATTTACTGACAAAGTCTATGATAACAACTCAATTTCATCACCTTATGTCCAAGTTAGGAGTATTAGACATATACTTCCCACCTTGAGGGGGATTATTACACAATATGTAAATTATAAGTTAGTTATTATAGTTAGTTAGTTAGAATAATTAGTTATCAATTAGTCAGTTTGAATAGTTAGTTGTTTGTTATTCTTTTCTATTATATCAGTTCAGTTTCTGTAAGTGGTATATATACCACATTCAATCAATCATAATGTGATGATTTTCTTGGTTCCATTATGTTTACCTTCATTTTGTTAGGAATGTAATATTTTTGGAAACAAATTCCCATTTTTTCAACCAAGAGCAAGCACGAAGGTTAGGTGACAAAAATTTGAAAAAGCTGCCTAGAGCACGTACTAGATCAGCAAATCTCATGGCATTAAACCACCCAACAATCGCAAGTCTAGGAACGAGGGCTTCGGATTTTAGTGTTTTGTCGTCAATAATGGCCGAAATCTCGCCGTTGCTTTCTCAAATTTTGGGTAGATCTAATCTCTTGTCCAGATGCAACTCAGAACACACAAGATCTCGTTACTCTCCCAAATCTCAATCTTGAGCATGGACTTATAAGCAAAAATGAAATAATGTGAGGTCTCTTTAATAAATAACAACAAACTACAATAAAAAAAGTATGTGTAACTGATTGTTTTGGGAAAAAAAGTGTGGAGCATCCATGCTCCAATGATTATTTCGAAAATTGTAAATGCTTCCCGTTTTTCATGGTTCCAAAAGGAGCTGCAAGTAGAGGTGAAAATAGGTCAGGTCAGGCCAGACTTTGTTTTAAACAGGCCTAGCTTGTATCCCAATTAAAAGGCCTGAGTTTGGCTTGTGAGCCTGAAATAAACTGATTTTTAAGGTCTGGCCTGACCTTTTTAAAAGCTTAGTTTGACCTAAAAGCCTATCTGAAAGTGTACTTTGCAATAAGACATTTAAATAGGCTAACATGCCTACCTTTAAATAGGCCAACAAGCCTTTACATAAGCTAACAAGTCTAAGCCTTGAAATAAGCTAGTATATACTTTTGTTATAACTTAACACTCGCCCCTTATTTTTATAGATACTCACCACTTTCTTGTTCTAGTCTTTAGTCAATGTAGGACTTGGGAATATATTATTTCATATGTGGACATCAGGACATGGATAACGAGTCACCCACTTCTTGTTGGTAATTTTGTCCTTTTGTGATTTGCTACCATCATTTTTACCAACAAATTTTGTCAAACTTAGATTCCATCAAACTTATTAGATAGAGGATCAAGCCTAGAAACTATGTCTATTTTGTAATCCTGTAGATAAAGAATTGGAACTAACGTTGTTGTCCTCATATGGCAATCCTAAACACCAAAAATAAAATTTAAAAAACATATGATAATGAAACTCACACGTGGATCTATAGCAGGTTTATTGGGTTAGACCTTCACATATCCTCTTGATGTTGTTAGAAGGCAAATGCAGGTAATTTACTTCACTTGGTCATTCCAATAATGATAGATGGATATCAAATAACATGGTACAAAGTTGAGAACAATCTGGCTAGGTTCAAAAACTCCTAACATCTAATAATGCAGAATTGAAAGGGACTCTAAAATCCCTTATTGTGATTGCTCAAAAGCAAGGTTGGAAACAACTATTTTTAGGGTTGAGTATCAATTACGTAAAGGTGGGAAAACTAATAGCATAGAGAAACTAACATTGTATAATCGTTCTGTATAGCTAAGTGTTGATTTTTGTAATTCAGGTTGTTCCATCTATGACCATTGGATTTACAATTTATGATACAATGAAATCATGCCTGAGATTTCCATCAAGAGATGAAATTGCAATTGAAGAGGTAACTAATAAAATAATCAGCCAGCCATCCGCACAGTAAGAATATAAGATGTTTCCCTTCAAATTTCAGCCCTCTTAACTCCTCGTAGGCTTCAAACTGACTTCTTGGTCTCACGCTATTTGCACTGTTATTCATACATTATTAAACCCAAGTGTTTGAAGACAGAGAACCGAAGAAGGTTCAGAGGAATTATGACCAGAAAATGAACAAAAAAAGCAAAGATGGAGACACCATAGAAGAAGACTCCAGGGTACGAAATCAACAACTTGGTATATCTCTAAGTCTCACATCGATTAAAGACTAGAATAAGAAAGTGGTGAGCATTTATAAAAGTAGAGGGTGTGTGTTAAGTTATAAAATAATTCTGATAATATGTTATTTCCATTCTAACTTATTAACTTCGGTATTAGTTATTGACTTATATTAAAATTAATTAAAAAATATAATAATAATAATAATAGTTAAATATTATTATTATTATTATTATTATTATTATTATTATTATTATTATTATTATTATTATTATTATTATTATAATAGTTAAATAGACTGGGCTGACCTTTTTAGTTAAACAAAATTTTAATAAAGTTTTAGTCTAACTTGTTTAGTAAACATGTCAAGTTAGGACCAGCCTCAAGCAGGTCAGGTCATAGACCCCTGATGGGCAGTCTGACCAATTTTCATCCTTAGTTGCAGGCGAGAATTTCTTCATTGCTCTTTAAATTTTCTAGTGTAACACCCTCTCAAGGGTATTACATTTTAGACCAAAAACCTTCTAACTAAAACCATTTCATAAAAAAATTGATATTATAATATATGGGTTTCAAAATTTCTTTCGCGGATAACTTAAACCTAGTAAAATAAAATAGAGAACACAAGATATAACCAACTGAATAATATACATCATATATATATAACATAGAGTACCAACAACATAAAACATAAATACATAAGATTTACATACTTAAAAGGAAAAAAGTAGCAAACCCCATAACGGGTCCTACTTAAAAGCACAGAAACAAACCCAACAAAAACTTAGAACGCTTCGTATCCAGATGAAAACGCCATGCGTCGGTACCTCCACAAAATAGCGTCCAAACAAAACCAAGAAGATCTCCGCTTCACCACATTCACGGTCTTTATAGAACACAAACATAAAACAAAACTAACAGAACAATACAATAAAGAGGTGAAATTCCCCTACATCACATACCACCACGGCAGCAAAGAAACAGTAATAACACAAAGTGCTACTCAAGTACAAAATCATCAAGTATAATCATGTTATCAATTAATAATTCAACAGATATAAACATATATCACATCAATATGTTGACTGACTATGCATATGCACAATGGACCAATTTCTTACTCCAAGGAGTTAAAACCAACCTCGGAGAGAATGATCTAGAAGACATGTCTGTAGGTTGTCAGCCTCAAATTAAGTACTTTAATATTATCAAAGTGCGCATCACGGCTTATACAAGATATTCTACACCAGATTGGGAATACGAATAGTGTCTCGTTGAGATCGTCAGTGCGTTTGCATCGATTGCCATGACACAGTGGTGCTACCAATTGGCCACTTGTGAAATTCCGCGTCCTGACGCCCCCCAAGATCATTCATAGATCTTCACTATGCAATTCACACCAGCACTAAGGTGTAAATTCATCTCCTTGACAGACAGCCTCACAACACACAGTCTACATGACTTTCAATGTATGATCAATGATCTAATGCATAAACAAATATCAACATCATGATTTCACACAAAAACGAGCCACACTGGCTAAAACCATATATCATTATCTCTGGGTCCAGTATGTTTATTCGACAGCAACTTGTTGTTCCTCTCAATCGCGTAGCACTTTTATCGCATTTTCACAGTCGCATAGCTCAAAAATCATTATTTTTGAAACGCGTAAGATTTTAACATTATTTTTCAATCGTGTAAAATATTTATTAACTTTCTAAACTTAATTTTGAAACTTTCCAAGTTTATTATAAAATTTAATCGAAATTCCAATATTTTCTTGCTAAAACTCCTCTAGAAAATATTTTCTAATGTTTTTCCCAAAATTTGTATTATATTAATTTAATAAAATCTCTTCCATTTACTTTACTGAAAATTCACTTAAATAAAATACTTTAAGTTTCAAATTTGTTTTTCAACCCTATTTCCAACATTTTGAACTAAACTTACTTAATGATCAATAATAAAAATTGTTATTTATTTCCTTTTCCATTTTGAAAAACCCTAATCCAATTCCTTTCTAATAATAAAACTTTGTTCACTTCCTTCTTTAACTTGTAAAACCTTAACTTACATCCTTGTTACAAAATCAACTAAGTTCACAATTAATAAAGTATTTTTTCCTTGGATACCCTATTTTAAAACTTGATGGCCATGAGCCATGTTGGTCTTTGGAACCAAAATTTCCATCCTTCCCACATGATTCAAATCATACAAAATATTTCGATCACAAATTTCTACCATAGCAAATATCATGCATACTATTAAAGCAATAAAACATATAAAGCCAATAAATACAAATCACTAAATTAATACAAACAAGTGAATAAATCCTCACATGGATTTTTCACCAACAAACAAATTTTGTTCCTCACCACCATGAATGGTTGATGAGGTTAATCTCCCTCTTACCTTAGATGTTGATAAAAAAATTCCTTGTATGCCTTCCTGAATACAACTTTCACTACTAAGATGTTCTTGAAAACACAACAAACATACAAATATTAACATCTAAGGCTTGAAACAATATAACCATGGATCCAAAACATGGCATAGAACTTGAAAATCAAAAGAAAAGTGAAGATTAAAGAACTTCACCTATGAACCCTTAAACTTGAGCTTGAAGGTGGATGAACTAGGTGATGGTCACAACGCAAAAGTGTCTTAGAATGATGTTTGGATTCAAGATGTAAAGTTAGTTGAAATTATGGAAGATTGGATGGTGGATTTTTGGTGCTTGGCCGTGAGCTTTTTGAGAGAAAAGATGAGTGTTTTTGTGTTATCTTTTTGGTTCTTGATAAAAATGGTAGGAAATGAACTGAGTGTAGGAACTTAGCCTCCAAAACAAGCCTTGGTCGTGGACAAGCTACTCCTCCTAGCTTTGTCTTCATTGGTTTATGGATGTGAGTCATGGCCACCATCTTTGACCACCACTATGCTTAGCTTGTAAGCTTGCTCTCCATTGGTTCTCAAGGATGAGTCGTAGACACAAAACTTAGCTTTCCTTCTCATTTGTCCAACAAGCAAGGTGAGTCACAAAGAGGCTAGTGACTAGGTTCATATCTAGAACCTTCCCACTAGATATTTACTGGAAGCTATTATCCAATGGGCAAAGGCTACTGTGAGCAAAACCAGTATTTATTGTCCAATAGATAATAGAATGTACCTAGATTTTATTTATGAATAAAATCTCAGAATAGGAAAAATTTCAAAAATTGTTTCCGGTTTTGGATTTAGTAAGCTTCCCCAGCCCTACATTAATAGTCCAAAAATTTCTGGCCCTGAAAAATTTTTAATTTTTCCTGTCCCACTAAAAACACACAGACAATCCAGAAATAATAATAAAATAATCAAACAATTCACAAAAATCATAAAAATCACACATAATTGAGAAACAAGAAATTTCGGGCTATTACAACACTCCCCCTCTAAAAAGAATTTCATCCTCGAAATTATCTTACCTTAGACTTCCATCTTTGGTTAAGCACAGTCTCTGGAAAAATGTCCAGGCTTTCCACACTTGAAATAGATTATTCCTTTGAATGGACACTCCTTTGTTAAGTGGCCCTTTCCACACTTCATACATTTTGGTGGGGATGCCACGATTTGACTAGATCCACTATCCCCGGTACTTCCTCCATATGTTTGCTGTTGTTGTTGATTCCAAGATGGTCGTGAATAAGGTTCTTACTAGAATCAGTTGTTATTACCATTACTCCTCCTTTGGGACCGAGATAGTCCAAAGTTACTGTTTCTCGTATCGCGAGATTGATCCAACTCTTCAATCTGATGACACTTGTCCAACAAAATTGGGAATTGATCAATCCCCAAAGGTAGCACTACCTGCTTCAAATCATGCCTCAAACCGTCTTCAAATTTCTGGCACTTCTATTCCTCATCAGGCTGTAGTTGAAAATACCTTGAGAATTTTGATAGGCTGTCAAACCTAGCAGCATACTCACTAATTGACATTCCCCTTTGCCTTAATCCAAGGAACTCCATTTCCTTCGCATGCCTCATGCTAGCAGGAAAATACTTCTCCAAAAATTTATTTCGAAAGACTTCCCACGTGATCACTATTTCTCTAGCTTCCAACAATTGTTGAGCTCCTGCCCACCAATCCTCGCTATCTCTAACAAGCATAAAGGTAGCTTAAGTTACCCTTCTCTCGTCGGTACATCCTATTCCTCTAAAGATCTTTTCCAATTCCTTAATCCAAGGTTTGCTTTCTTTGGATCAAATTCTCCCTTAAACTGTGGAGGTTGTTACGACGAAACTCTGAAAAATTCTAAGCTTCAGCGGTTGCTTCCTATTATTTGGCAGCTCTCTGGTTCTATTGTACTATAACATCTACCATCCTCTGCATTGCTTGAGCAACTGCAAGTATACCGGCATTGTCACGTCCAGTGTTCACGCGTGCACCTCTATTACGAGCCATTGTTCTCCTTCGAATTCAAACTACTCATAACACAATGAAAGTCAAGTATAATCATTTCAAACAATATTGTCTCCTTCCGAAGACCATACATAGAGAATCACACAACACAAATAAGATAGTCCTAACCACAAACCCAAAAGACTCAAATCGTGCTTTAATACCAACTAATGTAACACCCTCTCAAGGGTATTACATTTCAGACCAAAAACCTTCTAACTAAAACCATTTCATAAAAGATTTAATATTATAATATACGAGTTTCAAAATTTCTTTTGCAGATAACTTAAACGAAGTAAAATAAAATAGAGAACATAGTATATAACCAACTGAATAATATACATTATATATACATAACATAGAGTACCAACATTATAAAACATAAATACATGAGATTTACATATTTAAAAGGAAAAAGTAGCAAACCCCATGATGGGTCCTACTTAAAAGCACGGTAACAAACCCGACAAAAACTCAGAACGCTCCGTATCCAGGTGAAAACGCCATACATCAATACCTCCACAAAATAGCGTCCTAACAAAACCAAGAAGATCTCCTTTTCACCACATTCACGGTCTTTATAGAACATAAACATAAAACAAAACAAATAGCACAATATAATAAAGAGGTGAGATTCTCCTACATCATATACCAACACGGCAGCAAAGAAACAGTAATAATACAAAGTGCTACTCAAGTATAGAATCATCAAGTATAATCATGTTATCAATTAATAATTCAACAGATATAAACATATATCACATCAATATGTTGACTGACTATGCATATGCACAATGGACTAATTTCCTACTCCATGGAGCTATAACCAACCTCATAGAGAATGATCTAGAAGACATGTTTGTATCTCATCAGCCTCAAATCAAGTGCTTTAATATTATCAAAGTGCGCATCATGGCTTATACAAGCCATTCTACACTAAATCGGGAATAGGAATAGTATCTCATCGAGATCATCAGTGCATTTGCATCGATTACCATGACACAGTGGTGCTACCAACTGGCCACTTGTGGAATTTCGCACCCTGACGTCCCCAAGATCATTCATAGATCTTCACTACGCATTTCGTACCAGCACTGAGGTGTAAACTCATCTCCTCAACATACAACCTCACAAACACAGTCTCCACGACTTTCAATGCATGATCAATGATCTAATGCATAAACAAATATTAACATCATGATTTCTCACAAAAACGAGTCACCACTGGCCAAAGCCATATATCGATATCTTCGAGTCCAGTACGTCGGCCCGACAGCAACTTGCTGTTCCTCTCAGTCGCGTAGCACTTTTATCGCATTTTCACAATTGCGTAACTCAAAAATCATTATTTTTGTAACGCGTAAGAATTGAACATTATTTTTTAATCGTGTAAAATATTTATTAACTTTCTAAACTTAATTTTGAAACTTTTCAAGTTTATTATAAAATTTAATCGAAATTCCAATATTTTCTTGCTAAAGCTCCTCTAGAAAATATTTTCTAACGTTTTTCCCAAAATCTGTATTATATTAATTTAATAAAATATCTTCCATTTACTTTATTGAAAATTCACTTAAATAAAATACTTTAAGTTTCAAATTTTTTTTCAACCCTATTTCCAACATTATGAACAAAACTTACTTGATGATCAATAATAAAAATTGTTATTTATTTCCTTTTCCATTTTGAAAAACCCTAATCCAATTCCTTTCTAATAATAAAACTTTGTTCACTTCTTTTTTCAACTTGTAAAACCTTAACTTACATCCTTATTACAAAATCAACTAAGTTCACAATTAATAAAGTATTTTTGCCTTGGATACCCTGTTTTAAAACTTGATGGCCATGAGCCATGTTGGTCTTTAGAACCAAAATTTCCATCCTTCCCACACGATTCAAATCATACAACATATTTCAATCACAAATTTTTACCATAGCAAATATCATGCATACTATTAAAGCAATAAAACACATAAAGCCAATAAATATAAATCACTAAATTAATACAAACAAGTGAATAAATCCTCACATGGATTTTTCACTAACAAACAAATTTCGTTCCTCACCACCATGAGTGGTTGATGAGGTTAATCTCTCTTTTATCTTAGATGTTGATCAAAAACTCTTTGTATGCCTTCTTGAATCAAACTTTCACCACTAAGATGTTCTTGAAAACACAACAAACATACACATATTAACATCTAAGGCTTGAAACAATATAACCATGGATCCAAAACACGGCCTAGAACTTGAAAATCAAAAGAAAAGTGAAGATTAAATAACTTCACCTATGAACCCTTAAACTTGAGCTTGAAGATGGATGAACTAGGTGATGGTCACAACACAAAAGTGTCTTAGAATGATGTTTAGATTCAAGATGTAAGGTTGGTTGAAATTATCGAAGATTGAATGGTGGATTTTTGGGGGTTGGCCATGACCTCTTTGAGAGAAAAGATGAGAGTATTTTTGTGTTAGCTTTTTGGTTCTTAATAGAAATGGTAGGAAATGAACTAAGTGTAGGAACTTAGCCTCCAACACAAGCCTTGGTCGTGGAACACCCTTAGAGGTGAGTGTCCAAGCTACTCCTCCTAGCTTTGCCTTCATTGGTTCATGGATGTGAGTCATGGCCACCATCTTTGACCACCACTATGCTTAGCTAGTAAGCTTGCTCTTCATTGGTTCTCAAAGATGAGTCATAGACACAAAACTTAGCTTTCCTTCTCATTGGTCCAACAAGCAAGGTGAGTCACAAAGAGGCTAGTGACTAGGTTCATATCTAGAACCTTCCCACTAGATATTTACCAGAAGCTATTGTGACACCCATGGCCGACGAGGGTGGGGAGTGATCGCTGGTGCAAAGAGATGAAGCACGGACAAGGAGCGGCTCCTGGCAGGCTTCTAGGCAAAGGGACACATGAATGAACTAAATTCACACCGGAATGAGAGGGATTCAGAGACTGCGCTGGTATGAGACTGCATAGTTGAGGATGGCTTAAAGGAATTGATTAGGCATAGCCATATCAATAAGTTGTAACTTCTTTTCTGGAGCCTAGAACATAAGAACTCTATGGTTAAGCGTGCTTGACCTGGAGCAATTGTGAGATGAGTGGCCTCCTAGGAAGTTTCCTAGGATGCATGTGAGTGAGGACAAAGCACACTGAAAAGACTCATGTTGGTTTTTAGAGACACTCATCAATCCTGTAGGCAGTCCCAGGGCGTTACAAAAAATATCATGTGACACCCGAGGCCAACGAGGGCGGGGAGTGATCACCAGTGCAAAGAGATGAAGCATGGACAAGGAGCGGCTCTTGGCAGGCTTCTAGGCGAAGGGACACATGAATGAACTGAATTCACACCGGAATGAGAGGGATTCAAAGACTGTGCAAGTATGAGACTGCATAATTGAGGATGACTTAAAGGAATTGATTAGGCGTAGCTAATATCAACAAGTTGCAACTTCTTTTCGGGAGCCTAGAACATAAGAACTCCATGGTTAAGCATGCTTGACCTGGAGCAATTGTGGGATGGGTGACCTCCTGGGAAGTTTCCTAGGATGTGTGTGAGTGAGCATAATAGAACATACCTAGATTTTATTTATGAATAAAATCTCAGAAAAAGAAAAATTCCAAAAACTATTTCCGGTTTCGGGTTTAGTAAGCTTCCCTGGTCCCGCATTAATAGTCTAAAAATGTTTGGCCCCGAATTTATTTTTATTTTTTCGATCCCACTAAAAACACACAGATAGTCTAAAAATAATAATAAAATAATCAAAATAAATCAAACAATTCACAAAAATCACAAAAATTATAAAAATTACACATAACTGAGAAACAAGAAATTTTGGGGTGTTACATCTAGTGTATGGATGCACCAGGTTAATTGAACCATTGATTTATTATTTAAAAATTCAACTGGTGGGATTAGTTACCTGATAGCTACCCAATAGGTCATGACTCTTCAATGAGAAAATCTTGAAATTTTCAAAATTAGTCCCTAGATATAAATGGGATGAGGATCCTCTCTTGTTGGTAAAAATAAGAGAGGCTCCTATTTTTCCTAAGAGGGGAAAAATGGTGGTTAGAGGGTGGGAGGGGAAGGGAGAGGAAAAACTAACTATTTTTTCCCTTTTAGAAAAAACAGGAGCCTCTCTTGTTTTTACCAACAGGAGAGGATCTTCATCTATATAAATGAGATTCATAGGAAGACATTTGCAGAAATATCTTGAGGTTAGGTTTTGCTCTGGAATGATACAGGGCATGGGTATTTGAGGACCTGTGAAAAAAGAATTTGTTGTCATCCTAAAATATTAGTATTAGCATACTGCAAACTCGAATTTGAGTGGCATGGATCACTTTGTTGTCATTGTTGGTGTAGATAGGATGTTAATGGACCCATTGAAGCTTGTTTGTGTATTTTGTGAAAGCAACCCAAGCATAGGTTTTTACTAAGAAGCTACTTGGGATAATGAAAAGCTAATTCGTAGCATGCAAAGAATTGTTTCAGTCTTAAAAAGTGTGGTGTTTGAAAGTTCTGGCTGGGATTTGGATCGTTACTTGATAGGTAAGTGAGATAAACATATGTGATTACAAGTTTGTCTTTTATGATATATGTTTGTGTGTTATTTGTATGCTTTGTCATCCAATACAGGGTAATTAGTTTGTTTTCAAATGTTTGGACATTGTTTGTGATTTATTTGTTTGCTATAAATTTTCAATTAATGTCAATATTACCTAGCTGAGTGGGAAACAACTAAGAGAGAAGAGCGAAGAAGCAATGAGATAAAGAGGTTTAAGGAGTGAAGGAAATGAGATAGGAAAGTTCTATGATGAACATAGAACCTAATTAATTTATTGAGTTGAGTGTGAAGGAAAGCTAATACTTTGTGCCATATATTAGAATCTGAAGTAGTAGGAAATAGGCTTTGGATCTAGAAGGCAAAGAAGTGAAAACAAAGAGATTAGATAAAGTAAGAAGAATATAGATAAGTTGTGAAGGTATGTAGTTAAGTATAAAGGAGAAACTGCATGCAATGTTTCATTCCTCCTAGTGTTGTAATTTGTTATAATTCACTTGAATAATCATTTATCATAAATTCACTGAGAGTAGATGTGAGACATGTACATAGGAATTGGTGGGTCAATATCATAGAGGCTTAAGCAGTAGAGGCACACAAGTGTTGGAGTGATGAATGTGAAATTGAAATAGAATGAAAGCTTGTAGCAGAAATTGTGAATGAGATTGAGTATGGGTGGTTTATGGTTTATTGTGAAAATTGAGGAATGAAACCTCATTTGTTTCACAAACAACAAATTACAGGAAAGATGTCGTTTTAGAATCATGAAGAGTTGTTGTCTAGAAGATGAAGTAAGATAACAGTAATCACTTTTTCTATTTTGGTTGAGTAACTAATTATGATTAATTAATGAATGTGGTCCCTTTACTTGAAACCAAAGTATTTGTGATTATGTATTGTATATTTATGATTATAGATGTAATTAGTTATTTGAAACCAAAGTAACTAATGGACTATTAGGTAAGAGCTTGAAGAATAAATTACCAAACATTTGTAATAAAAGTGAAAAAAGTAATTAATGAAGAGACAAATATGCAAAAGAGATGTAAGGTTGGTAAATAAAACATAATATATTATGGAGGGGTAGTATTAGATGGTACAAAAATGTGATTTTATGATTAACTAATGAAAGTGGCCTTTTACTTGAAACCAAAGTATTTGTGATTATGTATTGTATATTTGTGATTATGCTTGAAAATTTTTGTTTGTAATTACTAATTGAAAAGTGAAGATAAAACACATTATATTAAAGATAGCACGTGTACTAACAAATTTATATATATTAGTTAGGGCTGCGATACACAGGTTGAGTTTTGAAACACTGGGGCTTTCTGCTGACTAATTGAAGAAAGATGTTTTCTTTACTTTAATAAGAATATAAAAAACAATAATGCATGACATATCTAAACAGCGAGGAAATCTCCGGGCTATGGTTAGATGTGCCAAAATGAGCCGGCCTCGCCCATTTGTGGCAAGTTAGTTTAGTTCAAGCCATTTCACGATGACCCAAGTTTGGCATAATATATAAGAGGCTAGCATTTTGCTTACCTAGCTTAAGCTATTGTGGGCTGCAGGTTTAGGGTTTAGGGTGCCTAATAAGCAACAACTCTTTTTGGAAAAATAATGCAATGAATTTAATGTTTAAAAAGGTTGGAAGAATGAAAAATAGAAGATTTAGACAATTCGACTAATGACATATAAGTCATGGAGGTGCTTCAAATGTTAATTGGGTTTAATTTATGAAAAAAAATGTGGTATAGTCTTAGGTGATAGTAATGTTAAATTTAAAAACAAAAATTAGGCAAATAGACCAGCCCGGCTAACATGGCCTGGGCCACTTTTGGACTGAATTTTAGTAGGCCATCCCACACATTTTGTCAGGCCATTTGTCCAATGCATCATGGTCAACCCATCTAGACAACTCTAGTTGTGCTACCTAGGCTAGACACCGTTTAATGTATTACTTACCTATGGGTTGTTTGTTTTGTTTGTCTAAGGGCTTATTTGTTAATTTTTCTAACACGATTATGTAAAAAAGATGTTTTGAGTGTAACATCGTGACTAGGGGTATTGAGTTCTTAATCTTTTAAAAGAATTCTTTAAAAGTATCTTCTATTTCAGATTTATTCGTTCTCCAATACTCCTATCCACGTTATGACATGGAATTTTTCTTAAAATTTCTAGCTTATTTTTATGATATAATCTTAGTTAGCGCAGAAATATCATAATTAGCTTAAACTACAAACAGATAAATATGAAACTTAAACAAAGCATATGACAAAGCATGAAATTAGTTCTAGCTAAAAATACCATATGAGATTCAAGAGTTCATACAAACTGTAACACCCACCGTAGGGTGTCACATTTAAGTTACTTAATTACCAAATTACCACCAAGTTCATAAATTGTCATGTTATAATAAAAATACGAGTTGCAAAATTTTTTCTTTCTTCTTTGATCATGATAAAATAAACTTGGCAGAAAATAAAATATCATTCGTCATCACACATAATTTACATCATCATACATTACAGAAGTACTGTCAAAATTATTTATATACAAACTAAGTTCTCAAAAGTAGTTAGACATTATTTAAAAACTAACACACTTACCCCAAGCATAAACTAAACAGCAGAACCCTCAGACAGGTCCTCCTCAGATTCCTCCGTAGGTAGAAATCCATTTTGACGCGAAGTCCTACGGACAGGTGTCTGCGCAGACAACACGATACTTATCTCACTAGGCGTACGGTAGTAGGCTCCCCAGTACTGCCTAATGGATAATGGAAACTCTAACTGTACATAAATATTGACACTAAAATAGGGGTTCCCTTGATAAAGCCTGTAACGCCCCTGAATATACCAACTACAGTGCAATCATCATTACACCACAGTTACTAGATCCAGGTGCGTCACAGTCATACCAGCAGTAGTTTCAAAATTTACAAGTTTATTTCTGTTTTTCACATTTATGCATAAATAGAAAATACGAGCCATGAATGAAATGTAAATGTATTCAACCCTTAATACAACCAATGAAATGACGTCACGTTCCTTATATATATATTTCATAGCCAACTTACACAAATCACTGATGACATAGAATATAATAATTACAAAGTCAAATAAAATACAGCGGAAATAAAAACATTAAAGGGGAGGAGTAGTAACCCAGGGATGGGTACTACCAGCAGACACGTCCGCAACCCCATATGCGCATGACATTCAGCGTCCCGGTTGATACAACAGGCATCAATGCCTCCATGCTAATGCACTCCTAGGAAAATCGAAGAAATATTGTCCAGGTTTCCAACCCCATCGGCAAGGTGTGATTCCTCATCATCTTCTTCACGATCTTTTATCAAATATGAATATAAAATAGAGAATGCAGAAATATAGGAAAGAGGTGAGACACCCGTCATTCATTACCACTATTGGCAGTAAGAAAATAGCACAAGCGCAAAGCGCCCACCAAGCAAATAGTTCATATATGCATCAATAGCAACAACAGAATTTATAATAAAAATAATTCAATTCTAAGCAATAATCAGAGTCAATAATAACAGTGATGTTTATGGTAAAGGTAGAACAACAGTAAGCAATAACAGGCAGCTCACAATAGTATTTCCAGAAATCAGCACAACAATCAGATAATCATTTACAGGTATTCATACTCAACAGTTTATAAGACCAGTGATGAACGATGCACAATGCATGCTTTCCCAATTCCTACTCCGTGGAGCTAGACTCAAACAGTCGGAGAGAAAGATCAAGAGACGTGTCTGTAACTCGGCTGCCGCGGCCAAAGTGCTATAATCAATATTTTCCACGTGCACATCAGGCATTGTACAGACACTCCACGCTCGATCACGACATAGGACAGTGTCTCGGTCTGGATCGTCGGTGCGTTTGCATCGGTCTGCCCCACAGACAGAAGAGCTACCAACTGCCCATTGTGAAGGACTCGCACCCCGACGCCCCCAAGGTCATCACACGACCTACACTTGTCTATTCGCACCCGCACCAAGGTGTGTTCAATCTCCTAGGCAACTTGGCCTTACAACAGTCCACAAGGACATTCACAATGCATAAGACTCTATGCATGAATATGTATGATCAACATCATATACTATTCCATAATATGCCACAATTAGCTCAAATAAGCATTAATACCACATTGGTCACTCATATGGACCCACAATATCATAATATTGAAATCAAATAAGGTAATATACTTTTAGGGTCCATTATGCGTTCTTATTCAAGATTTTCTATTCTTACAAGAATCCATCACTAAGTAAGTTTCCAACTCGCATTATGCTCAAGTCTCTTGATACCAATCACTTAGTTTTTATTCTACATGGGATTAATCCAATTCCTAAAATCCATGATCCAAATCGTGGCTTCCTAAAGTCCACTGCTAACATCAATTTCTCCCATTTTATGCATTGATTTCTTGATATCCTTTACTTAAGTTTTTGTTCACCAAGTTCATTCTAATCCCTTATAGTTTTAATCTAATATCCTGGCTTCAAATTGAGTTAAATAACCCTTAAAGCTCTCCATCTCACATCCCAACATTAGCATTTATATTTCCAATTACATAGGCTTCATCTCACAATTCCCTACTGGTTCTGTCATGGGCGCCTAGGCGCCATTTCTGTAGCGCCTGAACGCTGGTGGAGCGCTTGGACGCTGATCACGAAGCGCCTGAGCGCTCACCAGGCCGCGTCACAGGGAAAACTTTCTAGGCATGGAGCGCCTAGGCGCTCTATGCTTAGCGCTAGAGCGCTAGTGCATTAACAAGGGTTCTGCAGAATTCGTTTCTGCAGAACCTTGGCCCATCTTTCACCAAAGTTTCTCATTCATTTTTCCCAACAATCCAAAATATGATACATGACATCTAAATACACAATAGCAATACATAGGTTCATAACCATCAAGGCACATAATGTAAATCCATATATTCATACAAATCAACAACCATAAAATCATGGAAATAACATAGTATAACAAAGAGGGAAATCCAACATGGATTCCCTTATCAACACAACACACAAGACATTTCCTTACTACCAAGAGTGGTTGAAGAGGATCATCTCCCTCTTACCTAAATGAAGACAATCACAAGAATGTTTTCCCCTTTTTGCTCTTGATTTTCGTTTTCCCCTTCAAGAAAAACCCTAGGGTGAGAAATTCCCAATGTGTTCACTCCAATCATAGAAAAATGGCTCCTTGGCCACATAGGTGACCAATAAAACGAAAAAGAAGAAGAAGATAGAAGAAAATTGAAGACTTTACCTCAAAAGCTCCAAGCTTTAGCTTCAATGGTGAAAAATGGGGGAAGAAGAATAAGAAGAAGAACCAAGGATGGCCACCAGAAAAATGGTCTTGGAATGATGGAAGAAGCTAGATATGGAAGTGGTGAAGCAAAGAATGAGGATGGTGAATGGTGAGGGTGGACGGTGGAGAAGGAAGAAGAAGAAAAGAAGAAGAAGAAAAAGAAACGTAGAAGAGAAGAAGAAGAAGAAGACGAAAGAGAAGAGAATGAGAATGAGAATGAGAATGAGAAGAGAGGGAATATTAGGAAGATGAAAGTAATTATTTGGCTTCCAACGTGGTCTCTGCCGTGGAGAAAAGGGAGGAGGGAAGAGAGAGAAATGTAATTAGTTAGGAAATTTCTAGGAAGCTTCCCTTGGCAAGCTTAAATTAATTTAATCTTTATTTTGAAAATAAAGCTAATGGATTTGACACAAGGTAAATTTTGAATAATGTGATAGGATTTTTATTACATGTTATTATTTATTGGACAATAGTTACTGATTGATCGAAGTCAGTATTAATTTATCGACGAGATAAAATTTATACAGCGTTTTATTATTTCGTCTGTTGAATCTTCTCGAAAAATGTGAAACCTTGTAAACTGTGTCCGGCCGCGGGTTTAGTAAGATCCCCCGTCGACGTTTCCATAGTTCAAGGTTCTCGGGAAAAATATTTCATTCCCCGGTTCGGCTCAGTGTACACGCAAAATGAGGAATATATTAAAATATTCGTCGCCCGAAAAAATTCTGAAAGAATTCACATAAATCACAAATATTAGAAAATGACTATTCGTAATAAAATTTTTCAACTTTGGGAGCGTTACAGTCGTTCTGCCAATTCTGCTCAATGTGCGCGTAGAACGAGAAATAATACTAAAATATTCCTCGTTCTCAGAAAAATCCAGAAAAATTCCTAAAAATTCCAAATATTGTAAAACGATCATTTATCCTGAAATTATAAATTTTAGGGATGTTACAGCATACGATAGTAGGCTCCCCAGTACTGCCTAATGGATAGTGGAAACTCTAACTGTACATAAATATTGACACTAAAATAAGGGTTCCCTTGATAAAGCCTACTGTAGGCAATGTTCAGGTTCCCTATATAAAATATACACTGTCGATCCAAATGAACATGCCATGCCTCCAGACCTCCGCGAAACTATAATGTCACGTATCCTAGAAAGCTGGGCATTTCCATCTTCTCAAAACTTTGTTTCCTCTGGAGTCTGCTCTTCTTCACCCTCTTGATTAATCCTTTGCTCAACGTCTTTTCAAAAATAATTACAGTACAAAATAGACGTACAAAGAGGTGAGATCACCTACGCCAATACCAACATGGTAGCACAGAGATAACACAACCAGCATACTATACAAATACATCATACCATAATTACAATCATGCCATCAACATTATTTATCATAACAGATACAATAAATAATAATTACCATCATGCCATTAACATTATTATCATCATCATCATCCAAGTATTTCTCAACAGAACAATTGTCATAGCTAATATCCCTCAATTAATATATCATACAGATATAAATACTCAAATTTATGCATGCGCACATAGACTCAATTTCTTACTCCATGGAGCTAATACTCAGTTTGGAGAAATTGATCTGAAAGATCTGTCTGTACCAACATGCCTCAGTTCATGTGCCACATTTCTCATATGTGTTTCCACATCAAGCATATACATGACAATCTTTACTAGATCTCGATTAAGAATAGTGTCTCGATCATGATGATCGGTGCGTTGCATCGGTCTAACTTACGGGAAAAAGAGCTACCAACCGCCCATGTAAGCAACCCGCACCCCGATGCCCCCAAGGTCAACAAGTTACTTACACTATGCATATCGCACCCACTCAAGAGGTGTACGTCTCTCCTAGGCAAATAGCCTCATACAGTCCATCGGACCTTTCCAATGCATGTTCAATGCACCAATGCCAAACAAAGGCAAAATTCATATACAGTGTCCGTACACCAATTCATGCATATAAAATGCACCAATGCCAATTACAGGCAAAATTCATCATTTTCTCATACAGTGTCCATTCACTGGTTCAACATTAATCCTACTGTATATTTAATCGCAAAAAAATCATGTTATCGCGTTTTCATAGTCGCGCACCACTTTTGTCACGTTTTCACAATTTCGTAACATTTCTGTTACGTTTTCAAATCACATATAGATTTTTCAACGTTTTCATCAATCACGTAAAATATTTCATCATTTTTCAATCACGTAGTGATTTTTCAACAATATCTCAATCGTGTAAAAATATTTAAACGCCTTCCAAATTGCGTAGAAATATTTTAACGTTTTTCAAATCGCGTAGCTTAAAAATCACGTTTTTAAGTTACGTAAATCATTTTTCAACTTCGTAAAATATTCCTTAATATTCCAAAATCTCCATTTCAACTTTTCTCAAAATAATATGCTCTCTCACATTATTTTCAACATTTTCTTACTCAAGAAAATCCTTTTCGCAATATATTTCATAAATTCACCATTTCATTGAATTAAATCAATGTTTCTAATTTTAAAATTTACTAACGCTCTCCAAAACCCAAAGGGTGAGTTACACGTTAGAAAATCCCAAGTTACCAACGTATTCTTTGTAATTCCAAATCAATTTCTAAAAATCAATCCTCTTTAAAATAAATTGAGGTTCAAACACTTTCAACTTCTCTTTTCCATTTACATATGAAAATTTCATTTCTCAAGTGATAAAACACTCTGATTCCCTTTCCAAATTCCTTGTATTAAAACAAATTATATTTCCACTTTGAAAATCACTTTGTTTTCATAAAACCAAGGCATTTCAAGTCTTCAAATCCGTGGACATGGCCATTGAAACCATTCTTATATTTTTCCTTCTAAATCAACTAAGTTCCATTCTTGTTTTTACACAAAATAAATCAATAAAAATTCTTCTCAAAAACCAAGACATTACTTCTTGAAAAACAAACCCTTTCTTTATTTTCCTTGCTTTTCTAATCATCCAATTTTATCATTCATGAAAATATTAATTTATGAACACCTATTTTGAGGTGTCTTAGCCGAAATTCACTATGGTCTTTGGAACCAAAAAAATAATTTCTCCACTTCATACTTTCTTTAAACAAATCAATTTTCTTGTTCTTGAAAAATTTCAACATGAAACCCTAATTTTTGGGTGTCAAAACCGTAGCCTCCCCCTGGCCATTGGAGCCAAAATTTCTTATTCCACCATACATCCATCATAATATATTGAACATATCTTCATCATGCATATCATAAGCATACCATATTCTCATCATGCATATTATAAGCATACCATATAAGCAATAAAATCATGCAAAGCATATCAAGCATAGACAAATAATCAAAGCACATAAACACACACAAATTATTACATGACCATGGATATGAATCCTCACATAGATTCACCATCCATCAAATATAAAACCATCTCTCACCACCATACTTGGTTGGTGAGATGGATCTCCCTCTTACCTCTTGAAGATCCTCAAAAAGCTCCTTGCTTTGCACTTTGATCAAGATTTCCACCAACAAAGGTTTCTTAAACATAAAACAAACACAAAGAAATTAGTATATTAAGCTTGAATAAGAGGAACCATGGATCAAACATGGTTTAGAACATGAAAAGGAAGAAAAGAAATGAAGTTTCCTTACACTTCACCTCAAAACCTTAGAACTTGATCTTGGAAAAACTCCTTGAAGATGAAAGATTTAGAACTTGGTGTAAACTACAAAGTGTCTTAGAATAAGGTATAGATTCAAGAAATATGGTTGTTTGAAATTAAAGAGTGGTGGAAGGTGCTTCTTGGTGTTATGGCCGAAACATGCATGGAGAGAATGGAGAGATTTTTTTTTTGATAAGTTAACTTCTTGAAATTGATCAATAATGACCAAGACTGGGAAATAATTGGTGTCTTGAAACTTGGCTATTGTCTTAAGCCTCCAAAATCGTCCCCCCCCCTTTATGCACTCTTCAAAGTGTGACCAATCTCTTAGCCACCATTATTGAAGCATTCCTAACTATTGATTAGTTCAATGGTTAGGATTAAGGTAGATTCTAGGTATAGCCTTTAGATTAGAAGACTTAATCTAGGCCATTGGATCTTTCTCCTTGAAATTCTAGCCATTAGATGTGTCTCCAAAATGAAAGGTCAAGATCACTCCTTCAAACTTTACATCCAATGGTCATAAATGGTCCCTGCCACTTTTTAAGACCAAATATCCACCTTTGAATAAATCTATGGTGGATCTCCAACACTTTTTAAGACTAAATCTCCACCCTTGATTAAATCAATGGTGGATCTCCAAACTGCCAAGGTTGACTATTTAGTATAATATTTATTTTCATCTGCTATTACCCTACTAATAATATTTTTATTATATTTTTATCGCCCGATAATTAAATACAGTACAAAACACAGTAAAAGAAAATTTTAAAAACTGTTTTCGGATTCAAATTTAGTAAGATCCCCTGTCTCCGTCTCAACAGTACAAATTTTTCTAATTACAGAAAAAATTTCACTTTGCGAGACCCACCCTAGGCCCACATAAGGTCCACTGGGACCCACAGATAACACTAAAATATAAAAATTTCACAATCTCTCACAAAATCACAAAAATTAGAAAATTCATAAATATCAAATCAGATTACGTAAAATAATTAAAACTTAACAGTAATAATTAAATTACGTAAAATTTTCTCCAGCCCGAAAATTATTATTTTCTTGACACAGAGTAAATCACACCAAACGATCAAAAGTACTGACGGAATATTCAAAATAATTTTACAGCACACAGAAATTACTAAACAGTAGAATTCTGTTAACTGTCAAAATTACTGTCTATTAGATAGAAAGTTTGGGGTGTTACAATACTCCTCCTCTAAAAAGAAGTTTCGTCCTCGAAACTTGATAAACTTGACTTCACATCCTCAGAATAAATGCGGATATTGCTCTTTTATCTTTTCTTCCAGTTCCCATGTAGCTTCACTGCTTATATCGTTCCAAACGATTTTAACCAATGAAATTTCCTTACCTTGACGTTGCTTCGTCCTTCGATCCTCAATCTTGACTGGAAACGTTTCATAAGTTAAGTTCTCCTTTAGCTGTACCGTGTCTAGCTCGATAACATGGGTAGGATTAGGAATATATTTTCGTAATTGCGATACGTGAAATACATTATGAAGATTTGATAACAATGGTGGTAATGCAATCTGGTAAGCTACCGGACCTACTCGACGTAAAATCCGATACGGCTCGATAAACTTTGGAGTGAGCTTCTTGGACTTAAGCACTCGTCCAACTCCAGTCATAGGCGTCACTTGCAGAAAAACATGGTCACCTTCTTCAAACTCAAGCGATTTTCTCCTTTTATCACCATAACTCTTTTGCCGAGTTTGAGTCACTCTCATCTTGTCTTGAATCATCTTCACTTTCTCAGTTGTCTGTTGAACAATCTCTGGTCCTAACACAACACTTTCACCGTCCTGATACCAACACAACGGTGTTCTGCATCGTCTCCCATATAATGCCTCATAGGGTGCCATCCCTATGCTCGAATGAAAACTATTGTTGTATGTGAACTCTATCAATGGTAAGAACTCATTCCAACCTCCACTTTGTTCTAGAACACAAGCTCTCAACAAGTCTTCTAATGACTGAATCATTTTTTTTGATTGACCATCAGTTTGTGGATGGTAAGCAGAACTCAAACGTAGCTTTGTTCCCATCGCTTCTTGTAAACTATTCCAAAATCTCGATGTAAACCTTGGATCTCGATCGAAAATAATACTGGATGGTACACCATGAAGTCTAACAATTTCATTGTAGTACACTTGAGCTAACTTTTCCATTGAGTACTTAATATTAATCAACAAAAAGTGCACCGACTTAGTAAGCCGATCAACAATTACCCAAATAGAATCATAACCTTTCTAAGTTTTTAGTTGTCCTACCGCAAAATCCATTGTTGTGTCATCCCATTTCCACTCAGGAATAGGCAAAGGTTGTAACATTCCTGAAGGTCTTTGATATTCCACCTTAGCCTTCTGACAGACTAAACAGGATGATAATACTCAGTGACATTTTTCTTCATTCCTTGCCACCAATATAATTGTTTTAAATCCTGGTACATCTTTGTGGCTCCTGGATGCATACTCAACTTACTCTTGTGAGCTTTATCCAAAATCAATCTCCTAAGTTCTTGATCATTTGGCACACAAACCCTTCCTTTAAACTTCAGGATTCCATCAGTACCTTCATTGAATTCTACTTCTGTACCTTGGCCCTTTGCTTCCTTTGCCTCTTGCAAATATTGATCACTGTTCTGTCCTTCGCGAATTCTATCCATCAAATCATTTGAAATGGTGATAATGTTTAAACGCATCTTGCCCGGTGTCAGTTTCAAAGACAAACGCATATCCCGAAACTCTTCTATCAATTCCTTCTCCTTGATCATCATAACAGAAGCACTAAGCATCTTTCTACTCAATGCATCTGCTACGACATTCGCCTTTCTGAGATGATATTGTAACTGAAAGTCATAGTCCTTCAGAAACTCTAACCAATGCCTTTATCTCATGTTCAACTCTTTCTGGTCAAACAGATACTTCAAACTTTTATGATCACTAAAAATATTGAATGTTCCTCCATAGAGAAAATGTCTCCACACTTTCAACGCAAACACTACAGCTGCCAACTCCAAATCGTGAGTTGGATAATTCCTCTCGTGCACCTTTAGCTGCCTTGAAGCATAAGCCACCACCTTACGATTCTGCATAAGTACACAACCTAATCTTGGTATGAAGCATCACAATATACATCAAAAGGTTCGTTCGGATTAGGTAGAATCAAAACTGGTGAAGTAGTCAATCGTCTTTTCAACTCTTGAAAACGTTCTTCGCATGCATCAGTCCACGCAAATGGTTTATTCTTCTGTGTAAGTTGGGTAAGAGGTCCTGCTATCTTCGAAAACCCCTCAATGAACAGTCGATAGTAACCAGCTAATCGAACAAAACTATGGATTTCTGATACAGTCTTCAGTCTTTCCCATTCCAAAACTGTCTCCACCTTTGAAACATCAACTTCAATTCCTTCCTTTGATATCACGTGTCCTAAAAATTGAACTTCGCTTAACCAAAATTCACATTTGGACAACTTTGCAAACAACTTATTCCCCTTCAAAATTTGGAGAACCACTCTGAGATGTTCAGCATGTTCCTCCTGACTTCGAGAATAAATCAAAATGTCATCTATAAAGACAACACCAAATTTATACAAGTACGAATGAAAAATTCTGTTCATAAAGTCCATGAATATGGCTGGTGCATTCGTCACACCAAACGACATCACTAGATATTCATAATGCCCATATCTCGTCCGAAATGCAGTTTTGGAAATATCATCCACTTTCACACGAATCTGGTGATAACCAGATCGTAAATCAATCTTGGAAAATATTACGGCTCCTCGCAATTGATCCATCAAATCATCAATTCTTTGAAGTGGATATTTATTCTTAATCATAATCTTGTTCAATTATCGACAGTCTACACATAGACGAGATGTTCCATCCTTCTTCTTTACCAACAATACTGGAGCTCCCCATGGTGACACATTCAGTCTCACAAATTGCTTCTCCAATAAATCCTCCAGTTATTTTTTAAGCTCTGCCAACTCTGCTGGTGACATCCGATAGGGTGCAATAGATATAGGTCCAGCTCCAGGTACTAAATCAATAGCAAACTCAATTTCTCTTTCTGGTGGTAGTCCAGGTATATCTTCAGGAAATACCTCAGGAAATTCATTGACCATGAAAATATCTTTCAAGGCATCTTCACACTGAACCTCCAAAGAAGACAACAATAGATACCCATGATCTCCTTCCTTCAGACAAGCTTCTACTTGAGTTGCCGTTAGGAATCTAGGATCCTTAGCTTCAGGAAATACTAATGCCTTATTCGAACAATCACTTAGGATATGGTTAGAAGATAACCAATCCATTCCTAAGATTACATTAATCTTGGAAAGAGACAAACAAATCAGATCCACATGAAAGATTCTGTTCCTAACACATACAGGACAATTCAAACATACTTTTGTAGTTAACACAGGCTTATCAGTAGGAGTAACAACACTCAAATCATATGGCAATATAGTCACAGTCAATCCTAAACGCTCCACACAATCACATGCAATAAAAGAATGTGTTGCTCCCGAATCATAGAGTACGATTAAAGGATTACCTTCAATAGCACACTCCTCCATGATTAAGTCCTCAGATTTCGTGGCTTCTTCCCCGCTCATAGTATACACTCGACCACCTGCCTGTGGCCTTGCAGTACGAACATTCCCCACAGAAGCTTCTCTCTTTATCTGGTCACAATCCCTGGATAAATGTCTAGGTTTTCCACATCTATAACAAATAAGTCCTTTATGCTGACAATCCTTGGTCAGATGATCCTTCCCATACTTGAAACATTTATACGTAGGAGTTCCAGTTTGACTTGTCTTACTGCCACCAGAACTTCCTCCCACAAATTGCTGTCAGTTCTGATTTCCTGCCAGTTTGGTATACGGCTTCTGCTGAAAATGATTTCCTTCATTGTTCTTTCCTCTTTGGAATCTTGTAGGTCCAAAGTTCTTGTTTCTGGCCGCCCGTTGAAGATCAATCTCCTCAACCTTACGACACTTATCCAACAATTCTGGAAATTGTTCAATTCCCAGGTTTGCTACCGCTCGCTTAATGTCAAGCTTCAATCCTTCCTCAAATTTCCTATACTTCCAGTCCTCATCTGGATGCATTTGGAAATACCTCAAAAACTTAGAGAAGCTCTCGAACTTTGCCTCATACTCACTAACAGACATCAACCCTTGCCTCAGACTAAAAAATTCCATCTTCTTAGCATAACGCACACTTGCTAGAAAATACTTTGCCAGAAACTTCTGCCTAAAGAGCTGCCATGTCACAACTCTTCCTTCAGCTTCTAACAATCTTCGGGCTCCTGCCCACCAGTTTTCACCATCTCCGACTAACATAAAAGTCACAAAAGTCAGCTTGCATTCATCAGTACAACCTATACCTTCAAATATTTTCTCTAATTCCTTGATCCACAGATCAGCTTTGTCTGGGTCAAATTCTCCCCGAAACTTCGATGGATTGTTCTTACGAAATTCTGACAAACTATGAGCATCCTCAGTTGCTCTTTGATTTTGTTGTGCAATGACATCAGCCATCCGTTGCATTGCTGCTACAGCTGCAGCCATGTTCTGATTATCGTCGCCAACATTTTCCATTCTAGTTCTAGTATTGACATGTCCTCGTCCTCGTCCTCGTCCTCGTCCAGCCATTACTTTTCTCTACTCAAACTGGACAACACAAGAAAGTAAGGTCAATCTTCAAACAGTATTGTTTCTTTTCAGAAAACAATCATAGAGAATCACACAACACAAGCAAGACAGACCTAATCACAAACCCAAAAGACTCTAACTTGGGTTCTGATACCAACTAATGTAACACCCACCGTAGGGTGCCACATTTAAGTTACTTAATTACCAAATTACCCCCAAGTTCATAAATTGTCATGTTATAATAAAAATACGAGTTGCAAAATTTTTTCTTTCTTCTTTGACAATGATAAAATAAACTTAGTGAAAAATAAAATATCATTCGTCATCACACATAATTTACATCATCATACATTACAGAAGTACTATCAAAATTATTTATATACAGACCAAGTTCTCAAAAGTAGTTAGACATAATTTAAAAACTAACACACTTGCCCCAAGCATAAACTAAACAGCAGAACCCTCAGACGGGTCCTCCTCAGATTCCTCAGTAGGTAGGAATCCATTCTGACGCGAAGTCCTACGGACAGGTGTCCACGCAGACGACACGATACTTATCTCACTAGGCGTACGGTAGTAGACTCCCCAGTACTGCCTCATGGATAGTGAAAACTCTAACTGTACATAAATATTGACACTAAAATAGGGGTTCCCTTGATAAAGCCGACTGTAGGTAATGTTCAGGTCCCCTATATAAAATATACATTGTCGATCCAAATGAACATGCCAAGCCTCCGGACCTCTGCAAAATTGTAATGTCAAGTATCCTAGAAAGCTCGGCATTTCCATCTTCTCAAAACTTTGTTTCCTCTGGAGTCTGCTCTTCTTCACCCTCTTGATTAATCCTTTGCTCAATGTCTTTTCAAAAATATTTACAGTACAAAATAGACGTACAAAAAGGTGAGATCACCTACGCCAATACCAACATGGTAGCACAGAGATAACACAACCAGCATACCATACAGATACATCATACCATAATTACAATCATGCCATCAACATTATTTATCATAACAGATACAATAAATAATAATTACCATCATGCCATTAACATTATTATATTCATCATCATACAAGTATTTCTCAACAGAACAATTGGCATAGCCAATATCCCTCAATTAATATATCATACAAATATAAATGCTCAAATTTATGCCTGTGCACATAGACTCAATTTCCTACTCCATGGAGCTAATACTCAGTTCGGAGAAATTGATCCGAAAGATCTGTCTGTACCAACATGCCTCAGACCACGTGCCACATTTCTCATATGTGTTTGTACATCTAGCATATACACGATAGTCTTTACTAGATCTCGATTCAGAATGGTGTCTCGGTCAGGATCATCGGTGCGTTGCATCGGTCTAACTTACGGGAAGAAGAGCTATCAACCGCCCATGTAAGCAACCCGTACCCCGATGCCCCCAAGGTCAACAAGTGACTTACAATACGCATATCGCACCCACTCAAGAGGTGTACATCTCTCCTAGGCAAATAGCCTCATACAGTCCATCGGACCTTTCTAATGCATGTTTAATGCACACATGCCAAACATAGGCAAAATTCATATACAGTGTCCATGTACCAGTTCATGCATATAAAATGCACCAATGCCAATTACAGGCAAAATTCATCATTTTCTCATACAGTGTCCATTCACTGGTTCAACAGTAATCCTACTGTATATTTAATCGCAAAAAAATCATGTTATTGCGTTTTCATAGTCGAGCACCACTTTTGTCGCGTTTTCACAATTTCGTAACATTTCTGTTACGTTTTCAAATCACATATAGATTTTTCAACGTTTTCATCAATCACATAAAATATTTCATTATTTTTCAATCACGTAGTGATTTTTCAACAATATCTCAATCGTGTAAAAATATTTAAACGCCTTCCAAATCACGTAGAAATATTTTAACGATTTTCAAATCGCGTAGCTTAAAAATCACGTTTTTAAGTTACGTAAATCATCTTTCAACTTCGTAAAATATTCCTCAATATTCCAAAATCTCCATTTCAACTTTTCTCAAAATAATATGACTTCTCACATTATTTTTCATATTTTCTTACTCAAGAAAATCCTTTTCGCAATATATTTCATAAATTCTCCATTTCATTGAATTAAATCAATGTTTCTAACTTTAAAATTTACTAACGCTCTCCAAAACCCAAAGGATGAGTTACACGTTAGAAAATCCCAAGTTACTAACGTATTCTTTGTAATTCCAAATCAATTTCTAAAAATCAATCCTCTTTAAAATAAATTGAGGTTCAAACACTTTCAACCTCTCTTTTCCATTTACATATGAAAATTTCATTTCTCAAGTGATAAAACACTCTGATTCCCTTTCCAAATTCCTTGTATTAAAACAAGTTATATTTCCACTTTGAAAATCACTTTGTTTTCACAAAACAAGGCTTTTCAAGTCTTCAAAACCGTGGACATGGCCATTGAAACCATTCTTATATTTTTCCTTATAACTCAACTAAGTTCTATTCTCGTTTTTACACAAAATAAATCAATAAAAATTCTTCTCAAAAACCATGAACTTTACTTCTTGAAAAACAAACCCTTTGTTTATTTTCCTTGCTTTTCTAATCATCCAATTTTATCATTCATGAAAATATTAATTTATGAACACCTATTTTGAGGTGTCTTAGTCGAAATTCACCATGGTCTTTGGAACCAAAAAAATAATTTCTCCGCTTCATACTTTCTTTAAACAAATCAATTTCCTTATTCTTGAAAAATTTCAACATGAAACCCTAATTTTTGGGTGTCAAAACCGTAGCCTCCCCATGGCCATTGCAGCCAAAATTTCTTATTCCATCATACATCCATCATAATATATTGAACATATCTTCATCATGCATATCATAAGCATACCATATTCTCATCATGCATATTATAAGCATACCATATAAGCAATAAAATCATGCAAAGCATATCAAGCATAGACAAATAATCAAAGCACATAAACACACACAAATTATTACATGACTATGGATATGAATCCTCACATGGATTCACCATCCATCAAATATAAAATCATCTCTAACCACCATATTTGGTTGGTGAGATGGATCTCCCTCTTACCTCTTGAAGATCCTCAAAAAGCTCCTTGCTTTGCACTTTGATCAAGATTTCCACCAGCAAAGGTTTCTTAAACATAAAACAAACACAAAGAAATTAGTATATTAAGCTTGAATAAGAGGAACCATGGATCAAACATTGTTTAGAACATGAAAAAGAAGAAAAGAAATGAAGTTTCCTTACACTTCACCTCAAAACCTTAGAACTTGATCTTGGAAAAACTCCTTGAAGATGAAAGATTTAGAACTTGGTGTAAACTACAAAGTGTCTTAGAATAAGGTATAGATTCAAGAAATATGGTTGTTTGAAATTAAAGAGTGGTGGAAGGTGCTTCTTGGTGTTATGGCCGAAACATGCATGGAGAGAATGGAGAGAAATTTTTTTTGATAAGTTAGCTTCTTGAAATTGATCAATAATGACCAAGATTGAGAAATAATTGGTGTCTTGAAACTTGGCTATTGTCTTAAGCCTCCAAAACCGTCCCCCCCCCCGCTCCATGCACTCTTCAAAGTGTGACCAATCTCTTAGCCACCATTATTTGAAGCATTCCTAACCATTGATTAGTTCAATGGTTATGATTATGGTAGATTCTAGGTATAGCCTTTATATTAGAAGACTTAATCTAGGCCATTGGATCTTTCTCCTTGAAATTCTAGCCATTAGATATGTCTCCAAAATGAAGGGTCAAGATCACTCCTTCAAACTTTACATCCAATGGTCATAAATGGTCCTTGTCACTTTTTAAGACCAAATCTCCACCCTTGATTAAATCTATGATGGATCTCCAACACTTTTTAAGACTAAATCTCCACCCTTGATTAAATTAATGGTGGATCTCCAAACTGCCAAGGTTGACTAATTAGTATAATATTTATTTTTATCTGCTATTACCCTACTAATAATATTTTTCCTATAATTTTATCGTCCAATAATTAAATACAGTACAAAACACAGTAAAAGAAAATTTTAAAAACTGTTTCCGAATTCAAGTTTAGTAAGATCCTCTGTCTCCGTCTCAACAGTACAAATTTTTCTAATTATAGAAAAATTTTCACTTTGCAGGACCCACCCTAGGCCCACATAAGGTCCACTAGGACCCACTGATAACACTAAAATATAAAAATTTCACAATCACCCACAAAATCACAAAAATTAGAAAATTGATGAATATCAAATCAGATTACGTAAAATAATTAAGACTTAACAATAATAATTAAATTATGAAAAATTTTCTCCAGCCCGAAAATTATTATTTTTCTGACATAGAGTAAATCACACCAAACGATCAAAAGTTGTGACAGAATATTGAAAATAATTTTACAGCACACAGAAATCACTAAACAATAGAATTCTGTTAACTATCAAAATTACTATCTATTAGATAGAAAGTTTGGGGTGTTACAATACTCCCCCTCTAAAAAGAAGTTTCGTCCTCGAAACTTGATAAACTTGACTTCACATCCTCAGAATAAATATGGATATTGCTCTTTTATCTTTTCCTCCAGTTCCCATGTAGCTTCACCGCTTATATTGTTCCAAACGATTTTAACCAATGAAATTTCCTTACATTGAAGTTGCTTCGTCCTTCGATCCTCAATCTTGACTGGAAACGTTTCATAGGTTATGTTCTCCTTCAGTTGTACCGTGTCTGGCTCGCTAACATGGGTAGAATTAGGAATATATTTTCGTAATTGCGATACGTGAAATACATTATGAAGATTTGATAACAATGGTGGTAATGCAATCTGGTAAGCTACCGGACCTACTCGACGTAAAATCTGATACGGCCCGATAAACTTTGGAGTGAGCTTCTTGGACTTAAGCACTCGTCCAACTCCAGTCATAGGTGTCACTCGCAGAAAAACATGGTCACCTTCTTCAAACTCAAGCGATTTTCTCCTTTTATCAGCATAGTTCTTTTGCCGAGTTTGAGACACTCTCATCTTGTCTTGAATCATCTTCACTTTCTTAGTTGTCTGTTGAACAATCTCTGGTCCTAACACAACCCTTTCACCATCTTCATATTAACACAATGATGTTCTATATTGTCTCCCATACAATGTCTCATAGGGTGCCATTCCTATGCTCGAATGAAAACTATTGTTGTATGTGAACTCTATCAATGGCAAGAACTCATTCTAACCTCCACTTTGTTCTAGAACACAAGCTCTCAACAAGTCTTTTATTGACTGAATCGTTCTTTCTGACTGACCATCAGTCTGTGGATGGTAAGCAGAACTTAAACGTAGCTTTGTTCCCATCGTTTCTTATAAACTATTCCAAAATCTCGATGTAAACCTTGGATCTCGATCAGAAATAATATTGGATGGTACACCATGAAGTCTAACAATTTCATTGATGTACACTTGAGCTAACTTTTCCATTGAGTACTTAATATTAATCAGCAAAAACTATGAGAATCGCTTATGACACTCACGTAATGATTTCAGGTCTGTCCAGTACATTATTACTCTAATATATACCCATGTGAAGACTTGATATCTCATATTCATGACCCGTGAGATGTGGCCATCTGTCTACACATATACTAGTCTCAATGCATTATTGTTGTCCTAATTAACAATAATACTTGACCAGGGACATTTAAGAATAGTGTTTTATCCAATAGGATCTCACGATCAAGTCATCTACTTGATATCCTACGACATCAAACTTATTATTCTAAGGACTTTATTTTATTTATAAAAAAGAACACAATAAATGAAATGCCTCGTATATTAAAAAATAGCATATTACAATGTATGTAAATATAGACAAAATGTACCGGCCTCTAGGGTATACACTAACAATCTCCCATTTGCACTAAAGTCAATCAGGCATATGTCTAATGCCTAAAGACCTAGTGTGACCCTCATGCATCTACTGTGCAAGAGGCTTAGTCAGTGGATCAACAATGTTATCATCTGTTGGTACTCTGCATATCTTCACATCTCCTCTATCGATGATCTCTCGAATGAGATGGTAGTGCCTAAGTATATGTTT
The DNA here is from genome assembly GCA_029884605.1 of Ormosia emarginata. NCBI lineage: Eukaryota > Viridiplantae > Streptophyta > Magnoliopsida > Fabales > Fabaceae > Ormosia > Ormosia emarginata. The sequence continues at coordinate 7,787,784 of JAQQTP010000037.1, forward strand.
GGATCGCTGGTCAGATCTGGCCTTCTTAGCTTGTGCAATGGCTCCATTATTATCACAATAGAGGTCCATCGGGTCCACAATGCTAGGAATAGCGCCAAGTTAAAAAATGAACTTCCTGATCTAAATGGCCTCCTTTGCCGTATTGGAGGCAACAATATACTCAGCCTCTGTGGTAGAATCGATGACTGTCTCCTACTTTGAATCTTCCAGCTTACAACTCCACCATTCAGGCAAAAAACATAACCCGATTGTGATCTAGAGTCGTCCTTGTAACACCCCAAAATTTATTGATTCCATTATAGATATTCATTTTATAATATTTGAGATTTTCTGGAATTTTTCTGGATTTTTTTGAGAACGTGAAATATTTTAATATATTCCTCGTTTTACGTATATATTGAGTAGAGTCGGGAAAATGACTGTAATGTTCCAAAAGTTAGAAAATTATAGGACGAATAGCCGTTTTATAATATTTGCAATTTTTGATCATTTTTTGGGATTTTTTCGGAAACGTAGAATATTTTAATATATTCCTCATTTTACGTGCATACTGAGCGGAGCCGGAGAAATGAGATATTTTCTCCGAAAACCTTGAACTATGGAAACGTTGACGGGGGATCTTACTAAACCCGAGGCCGGACATAGTTTACAAGATTTTACGTTTTTCGAGAAATTTTAACAGATAAAATAATAAAACATTACGAAAAATTTATCTGTCAGATTAATTGATACTGACTTCTGTTGACTGTAACTATTATCCATTGGATAATAGCATGTAATAAAAATTCTATTACCTTATCCCAATGTAATCTACTTTATGTCTAATCAAGTCACTTTAATTCAAATTTGAACACTATTCAAGAAGCTTTGACCCAAGATGACCACAATGCCCTTGGCTTACATGAAAAGCTAGCAATTCTCTCTCTCCTCTCTCTCAATGCCGCAGCACTCATGGGCAATGGGGGGAGAAATTTGTTTTCCCACACTTTAACCTATCTCACAAAAATATCTCACTCACTTTAACCTAGCTACTTCTCTCTCTGCCACTTCATCTTCTCCATTTGCTCTCCCTTCTCTCTAGAAACTCCATAGCCATCCGAAAATTCCAGCTCCTTCTCCACTTGATTTCTTCACCTTTTCTCTTCATTAACCACATTTCCTTACTCTCCATCATCATCTCTACCACTTTCATTTACAAAGTTTCACCAAAATCTTCCATTTTCTCTTCCTCTCCATTTCGGGTTTCCTCTTCCACCCATACCATTTTTGTTTTCTTGCTTCACTAATTTCATTCTTAGCTTCTCTTCATCATTCTAAGTCTTTTTCCTTTCATACCCTACTTCAAAATCCTTCATCTTCACCATCTTTCTTCAAGAACAAAGTTTGAGACTTTAAGGTAAAAATCATAACTTTCTTCTCTTCTCTTCTCCTTTTCATGTTCCAAGACCATTTTCATGGCCAAGGATGCTTTCCTTTTCAAGTTATGGTGTTGATTCTTTGAGGTTGTTTTCTAGGATTTTTGAGGAGCCAAAACCGAAATCACAAGGAGCACTTGAGAGGCCATTTTCGTGCTCTCCTCTTTGGTAAGAGGGAAACCACTCTATTCAACCAAAAATGATAGTTGGAGACTTGTTGTTTGAAGATTTGTGAGAAACCCTAATAGGGGTTACTCTTGCTATTTCATTTTCTTATCATTGATTCTTTAAATTTTCATTCTTTTAATTGATTTGTTAGATAGATTTGATTCTTATGTTCATTGTAATAAGTGTGATGGATTGAAATTGATGAGAATGGGACAAAAGCCCCTTGCTTGAGGCATGGAGGCTCACGGCCACACTCTCTTTGGTGGGGTGTTGGTGCTTAAAATTTTAAAGCTTAATGGATTAGTATTAATTAAGTGATTAAGGACTAATGAAGAAATGAAAATCCTAGAACCCTAATTTTGTGAGGCTCACGGCCATGGAAGGGAACAATGGTGAAGAATTTTGACTTGGATGAAGGAATTGATAAATTGGACATTAGAAGACAATTAGGAATTCATAATGTGCAAAGATAATTAATTAAAGGCTTAATTTGGTAAATTTGAGAATCCTACTCAAGAGAAAGAACATGAGTGTGTGAGTTTTGGGAGAACATGAAATTAACACATAAAGTGAATTAATAATGAGACACTAATGCATAAAAATGAAGACAAATATTGGACTTGAGAGCCTAATGAGGACCACGGCCTTGGCTTGATTAATATGGAAATGATTTGACTTTAATGAACTAATGGGATTAAGAGAATTAGTGGTAAGGAGTTAATGCCTAATGTGGTGAAAGAATAAAAATTCAAAGACCCTTGAATGACACGAATTTAAAGGATTAAAGTAACCCGATGTTGTCACATTTAATCAATGGCTTATAACTTGAAAAAGTGGATTCCATGATGTGGACCATGATGGTGAATGTACTCTGGAAAATTAGATTGATACAGAATATGATTCTAAGTGATTATGGACCCCCTTGTGGGCTAAATACTTGATGGTTACGTACCGTGAAAATATTCTGATGAAATGATACTGTTACATGACTATGATAAACATACATGATTTGACATTGTGTCGTCATGCATATGTGTCATCCATTGGACACTGTTAGAAAGGCTGTGTGGGCCTAGGAGTTTGAATAACACCTATGTGCGGGTGCGAATAGACTAAGCGTAAGTGTCATATGTTGTTGACCTTGGGGGCATCGGGGTATAGGTGTCTCACAATAGACAGTGGTAGCTCCACTGGGGCCGTGGGATAGACCGATGCGACACACCGACGATCCTGTCTAAGACGCTATCCTATATCGTGATCAACTGTCGAGGTACCATGTATAAGCCATTGCGCAAACTTTTTACGAATGAAAGCACACAGTATTTTTAAAGGCTAATGATATACTGGTATTACTCCTTGATCATTCACTCAGAAAATGTTTATGTGTAGCTCCAAGGAGTAGGGTTTTTGATACACTTTTGCATTGTGAACTGTCAGTCGCATAACTTATGAGCATTAATAACTGTGAAACATGGTTGCTATTATTCCTGTAATAATTGTTGGTTACTTGAGTTGTTGACTGTTGATGGTATCTCCATTATTTATATGTTGTTATTCTGCTTTTACTGTAGATTTCAATACTGTTGCGATTAAATGTACAAACTGTGTTATATGTGGGCGTTCAGCATCATTTTGTTTCTTGCTGCTATTATTGGTAATGAATGACGAGTATCTGACCTCTTCACTGTACATTTTGCCATTGTGTAATATCATATGATTGTCTGAAGACGTTTGTGAGGAGGACATGGAAACCACTGAGTTTCAGGGTTTTTGGCCATATCTTGACTGAGATCGAGGTTGCTGAGGATGTCGTCTCGCCCCCATGGATTCTTTGGCTACGTGCGGATCAACTTTCATGGTGGCCCAGATTGCTGGCATATCAATGTACAGACTGACCGTTGCATTTATCACGGCGAGCTGACTGTGTCCTTAGCGTGGGGACGTTATGACGTGTCCATTTTTTATTTCCATGCTTTTGTATGGCTGGAATTTTATTTGCCTGTGAGAGACATGTGGGCGGATATGTATTATACCCCACGTGATGACTCCTTCTTGTCTACTGCTCGGGCTCCCTCCTGTTGCTTTGTCGCTCCGATGAATGTTTCATCGGACGAAGAGAACCCCGAGGAGGACCCCTCTACGGTTCCTTCTCGATCTCGTCAGTCTTAGGGACTGTTTTCCATCGGTGGCTACTGATGGCTGTCCGTTTATTTTTTGTGGGAGCCTGACGTGTTATTAGATTGATGGGTATATACATATGGTTGTATCTCTTGGGGTGGATACATATTTTGCTTTTTGTACATATTTTGGAAATGTAATTAATACAGGCTTGTACGTACAATTATGATAATGTATTTCTGATGCATGGTTTAATTTTTGTTGATTGTACTATAACTACTCAATGCTTGAAATTTCGCTACAACAGGGATTTTCTAACTTACTCTTGTACTACTTATAAGGACAAAAAAAAAATATAGTGAAAGTTTTAAGATAAATTGAACAAGCATTAATACATCGGGTTATGGAATTGAAAACAAGCACTATTTTTCGCGTTATAATTTACTTTATGTTTTACGATTTTATAAATATAATAGTGTGACGTTCCTTCTTCGCGAGTATTGGATAAGAAAAAGAGGCGTTACAGTCCTTATCAGTTTAGAAGCTAGCATCAGTGTAACCTTTTACAACTAGCTCCTCCTCGACTCCATATACCAAGAACGAATCCTTAGTCCTTCTCAAGTACTTAAGGATGTTCTTGACAGTAGTCCAGTGACTCCCACTAGGATCAGATTGGTACTTGCTTGTCATGCTCAAAGTATACGAGATATCTGGTCGAGTACATAACATGGCATACATGATAGATCTAATTGCAGATGCATATGGAATCTTGCTCATGCGATCCCTCTCATCCTGGGTGGTAGGGGATTGAGCCTTAGATAGGCTTACACCATGCGACATAGGCAAGAGTCTTTTTTTGGATTTATGCATGTTAAATCATTTTAACACTTTGTCTATGTATGTACTCTGACTTAGGCCAAGCTGTCTCTGTGATCTATCTCTATAGATCCTGATACCTAACATATAGGTAGCTTCGCCCAAGTCCTTCATAGAAAAGCACTTCCCTAACCAAGTCTTTACAGACTGTAGGGTAGGGATATCATTTTCGATGAGTAGTATGTCATCAACATACAACACCGAAAAGACAATTGTGTTCCCACTAACCTTCTTGTAGACACAGGATTCTTCTTCATTCTTGATGAAACCAAACTATTTTATTGTATCATCAAAACGAAGATTCCAGCTTCTGGAAACTTGCTTCAATCCATAAATAGATCATTGCAACTTGCACACCTTTCCAACATCCTCTAGAATGGCAAAACCCTCAGGTTGTGTCATGTACACATCCTCGAGAAGATTTCCATTAAGGAAAGTAGTTTTGACATCCATTTGCCAGATTCTATAAGCATGGTATGTTGCAATAGCAAGCAAGATCCGAACGGATTTAAGCATCGCAACTGGGGAAAAAGTCTCATCATAATCTACACCATGAATTTGCTTGAAACCTTTAACCACCAATCGTGCCTTAAAGGTATGCATATTACCATCCATGTCTGTTTTCTTCTAGTCTTGATACATCTTTGTGGCCATCGGATGTATAGAGTGCTGACTACAGTGAGCTTCTTCAAGGATCCTTTCCTTGATCACAGATTCATAAGGAACGCAAAGCCTACCTCTGAACTTAATTATCCTATCATCTGCCATATCATAATCTCTAAAATTACCTAAAAAGATATGCTCATTTAGATCACTAAGAGTTTCATCTTCCTTTTGAGATTCTAAGATTTGAGTACTAAAGTCACTCACTATGTCCACTTGACTCACACTGAGACTATGTGGTAACACAGTTAGTGAAAGGCTCATATCTCTAAAACTCTCCAGAAGTTCACTCTCTTGGATCATCGTATGAGACACATATAGGGATTTCCTATTAAGTGCATTAGCCACCACATTGGCTTTACCTGGATGATACTTTAACTCAAAATCGTAGTCTTTTAAAAACTCCATCCATCTCCGTTGTCTCATGTTCAGCTCCTTTTGATCAAATAAATACTTCAAACTTTTATGATCACTGAACATCTCAAATTGAACACTATACAAGTAATGTCTCCAAGTTTTCAAGGCAAACACTATAACAGCTAACTCTAGATCATGAGTAGGGTAGTTCTCCTCATGAGGTCTCAACTGCCTTGATGCATGGGCAACAACTCTCCTATATTGCATCAAAACACAACCTAAACCCATCTTTGAAGCATCACAATACACCTCAAAGTTCTCAAAATGATCCGAAATTACCAACACTGGTGTAGTAGTCAACCTCACCTTTAACTCTTAGAAACTATTCTCACAGTCCTAAGTCCAATCAAAAGAACTACCTTTCCTAGTTAATCTAGTCAAGGGTAGTGCTAACTGAGAAAACCCCTTTTTGAATCTTTTGTAGTACCCCGCTTGGCCTATGAAGCTTCTAATATCTGTCACAGTGGTGGGTTTCTCCCACTATAACATTGCAATTGCATCAATCTTGCTTGGGTCCATAGAAATCCCTCTCTGATATATCACATGTCCCAAAAACTGAACTTGTGAAAGCCATAACTCAACATTTCGTTAGTTTGGCAAACAACCTATTCTCCTTAAGTGTTTCCAACATTATCCTCAGATGTTGCTCATGTGACTCCTAGGGTCAACGAGGGCAGGGAGTGGACACCGGTGTAAGAGAAGCACAAACAAGGAGCAGCTCTTGGCAGGCTTCTAGGCGAAGGGACACATGAATGAACTGAATTCACACGAGAATAAGAGGGATTCAGATACTGTGCAGGTATAGGACTACATAGTTGAGGATGACTTAAAGGAATTGATTTGGCGTAGCCATATCAACAAGTTGTAACTTCTTTTTGGGAGCCTAGAACATAAGAACTCCATGGTTAAGCGTGCTTGACCTGAAACAATTATGGGATGGGTGACCTTCTGGAAAGTTTCCTAGGATGCATGTGAGTGAAGACAAAGCTCACTGAAAAGACCCGTGTTGGTTTGTGGAGACACTCATCAATCTTGCAGGCAGTCCCAAGGCATTACAAATGGTATCAGAGCGAGACCTCTCCCAATACGGTATAGTTCAGGGATGAACCAGGCTGAAGCTGGTGGGCATGTGACACCTGGGGTTGACGAGGGCGGGGAGTGGACGCCGGTGTAAGAGAAGCACGAACATAGAGCGGCTCCTGACAGGCTTCTAGGCGAAGGGACACATGAATGAACTGAATTCACACTGGAATGAGAGGAATTCAGAGACTATACAGGTATGACACTGTATAGTTGAGGATAACTTAAAGGAATTGATTTGGCGTAGCCATATCAACAAGTTACAACTTCTTTTCGGGAGCCTAGAACATAAGAACTCCATGGTTAAATGTGCTTGACCTGGAGCAATTGTGGGATGGGTGACCTCTTGGAAAGTTTCCTAGGATGCGTGTGAGTGAGGACAAAGCACGCTGAAAAGACCTGTGTTGGTTTGTGGAGACACTCATCAATCCTGTAGGCAATCCCGGGACATTACAGCTGATGCTTCTCCATTGTCATAGAATAGATTAAGATATCATCTATAAACACCATAACAAACTAATCCAGGTAAGGTCTAAAAGATCCTGTTCATATAATCCATGAACACTATCGGAGCATTCGTCAACCCAAAGGACATTACGAGGTACTCATAATGCTTATACCTAGTTCTGAAAGCAGTCTTAGGGATATCCTCTTCCCTAACTCTTATCTAATGATAACCAGACCTAAGATCAATCTTTGAGAAAATCACAGCTCCTCTCAGTTGGTCCATTAGATCGTTTATCCTAAGCAATGGATACTTATTCTTAATGGTCACCTTATTCATCTGTCTGTAATCCACACAGAGCCTCGTGGTACTATCATTTTTCTTCACTAGTAACACAAGTGCTCTCCACAGAGAAACACTTGGCCTAATGAATTGCTTATCCAACAAATCCTTAATTTGTTTCTTGAGTTTCGCTAACTCTAGTGGTGCCATTCTATAGGGTGTTATAGAGATAGGTCTCGTCCTAGGCACTAAGTCTATAGTAAACTTTATTTCTCGCACAGGTGGCAACTCCACTATATCACTTGGGAAAACATCAGGATATTCATTCACCACAGATATTTCACCTATGCTTTGCTCAACCTCAATGCTTATTGAAAACAAGATAACATATCTTAGAGATCCCTCCTTCAAACAAAGATTGACCTGATTCGCATTGAGATTCACAGACTCAAATGAAATGACTCTGGTAGGTATATCTGATAAGAAAACCAAGGATTTTTCTGAACAGTTCAACACTACATGGTGCAGACAACCAATTCATGCCAAGGATGACATCAAAATCTACTAGAGGCAAACAGATAAGGTTTACATTAAAAATCCTATCTTTTACCTTTACATAATAATCAAGACACACTCTAGATGTTGTAACTGGTTTACCAGTAGCCGTAGATATAGATAAGTCATAAGAATGTTCAGACACAAGCAAATCCAACACCGTCACATAATCATTCAAAACAAAGGAGTGGGATGCTCCTGAATCATGCAACACAATTAAAAGATGATTGTGAATAATGCATTTACCTTCGATAAGACTGAAGACTGAGTCACCACTTTACGACCTAGGGTATAGACTCTCCCTCTGGCTTGTGGTTTCTAGGTAGGTGCAGTTTCCTTCCTTGATGGACACTCTTTAGCAAAATGCCCAAGTTGTCCACACTCAAAGCACACCAAACAAGGCTAGTCTTCGTGTTGTCTCCCACACTTGGAACACTTAGGCCCCACCATCTCTTGCTTAATTTGATTTCCCTTTCCCTGAGCAAAGTTAGGTTTAAAAGATCCCTTCTTGAACTTTTCATCACTTTGCTTTCTCTTCTGAAAGCTTTAAGATTTCTGCTCAACTGAAGGTTTTCGATCATGACCCTCTATTATCCTGCACTTGTTCACCAAGGTGGCAAAATCTCGGATCTCCAATGGCTTGACAAACTTTTGGACCTCATCTCTCAATCCCTCCTCAAATTTTACACATTTCCAACGCTCATCAGTGTTAAATTTGATGTGGGATGAGAATTTGGACGGCTCACTAAACTTGGCCACATACTGACTAATAGACATGTCACCCTGCTCTAACCTCACAAACTCAAACTCTTTTGCATTTTGCAAATTTTTCAGAAAGTGCTTCTCTAGAAATAATTCTTTGAAGGTTTCCTATATTATTGGAGTCCCTTATGCAACAAACAATCTCTTGGCGTCTATCCACCAATCCTCTGCCTCCCCCTCCAACAAAAAAGAAGCAAAGAGCACATTCTGCTCATCCGAACAAACCACCATATTGAAGATCTTTGCCATCTCCTTTAGCCACTCCCCAACTCTGACTGGGTTGTATTCTCTTTTAAAAGCAGATGAGTTAAACCTTTTGAATTCCAAAAGGTCTAGCAAGTTTTGACTCCTTCCCACTTGTGGCCCCTGAACTGGTTGCACTGGTGGTGGTGCAGGTTGTGGTTGATTAGCCTCCAGCCTCTTAATCACCCTTGTCATTGCAACTGCTTACTCCCTCATTGTAGTAGCATTTGCAGTCATTTTCTCACGCATAGCTTCGACCATTGCCATTATGGCTCCGGCCATATTCGAACGTTCAATAGGCGAGTTCCTTGTCTTTTGTGTTTGCTATTTTGGTGTCATAGTTTCTTGCACACACACAGAATAATACATATTGAGTTTAGTAGTCCTTAATATCATGTTACCATGTAACAATAGCTATTAACAATCCAATACTCAAACAAGAGACAAAGAAGTACATAACATACACAAGGAAACTCCTAACATGCCAAGCATAGTCAGTTCATACTCCAGCTCAATAAGATGAACTGCTCTGATACCATAATGTATTACCCTAATATAATTATCATAAAATAAATGGAATATTTCAAGATAAGTCACATTAAACGTGTTACTTCTAAAAATGCATATAAATAAAAACCCTTAATAACCTTTATAGTCATTATAGAGAGCCTTGAATGATAAAAAGATCATATATACATACCTTACTGGCTAACAAGCCATATTGTATGCATAAGCTTTTACAAACTATTCAGCAAGATACACATATACAAGTTGAATTCAAAAAGAAAATAAAACAAATAAACTAAGCCTTCCGCTTCTTCCATTTATTGCCCTTGCCTTTTTTAGGGTCTTCACCTGGATTTACATGGAACACACAGGGGTGAGAAATTACAATCTCTCAATATATGCGTACCAAGACCAATAGTTAATCAATTATAACCAATTAATGAACTAAACACATAAATTAACACTCTATGTAAAGGAACAACCGACAATCAACAATATCAAAGAATCGCCCATACAACCCTATGATACTATTGAATAAGCAACCAAACAATCAACCAGTTAAGCAAGAACAACTGCCCATATAATTGTCAAACAATGCAATGCTTTATGTATGATGTATGGTTATGCTCAGACAAAGTTCTAATATAATGATTGTGCAATGCTAATGCAGGTTTTGGTTTTTTAAAAAATCACATGTCACTTACTTATTTCCCAGGAACCTCTGTTCCCTTGTGTATACTAGATAGGATAGGCAATTAAACCCTGACACTACCTGGTGATGTGTGGACTAATTCCCCTCACAAGGTAAGAGTACTAATACTAACCCCCAAACACCGGTAATTGTGACCATAATAGCACTACCTGCTATGAGAATTTCAGATCCCCTATCTCCTCAAGGTCATTTCCTACAATTCTCTAGCCAAATGGTTGTGCACACCATATAAGGTTATAACACATAGGAAATAGCAAATAACAAGGTTGACAACTAAATATACAAGCCATATTTAAACACTAGTACACACTACAACAAATTTGGCCCTTGGTAACCTTTCAAAAGTGTACCCTAAAATACACGGATGTGTAGCCTTTTGATGAAGGCTATTTTTTTTTACCATTAGGCAATGCTTTTGGAGGGGTGGCCTATTCAGGCGTGGCCTATTATCTAAGGCTATGTTTTTTCAGAGTCAAATGCAACGCTTTTCTTCTTCACTCTATGGGTTCCCTTGCAAAACGTCCCCTTATGTCAAACTCTATAAGTACATTTGCAAAAAGTTCCCTTATGTCAAACCTTATGGGTACTCTTACAAAGCGTTCTCTTATGTCAAACCCTATAAGTACACTTACAAAGTGTTCCCTTTTGTCAAACCCCATAAGTATGCTTACAAAGCATTGCCTTATGTCACCTTCTAATTAAATTTAATAAAATATTAAAAATGCCTCATCTTTTTAATATTTTTAATGTCATTTATTTTATATATTATTTTTATAGAATTTTAATTTTAGAATATACATAAATTTGTAAAATATAAAATTTCAAACAATAATATAAACTAATTTTAATATTTAACACATTGTTCAAAGTATTAACCAAGTATCCACAATAACACATTGGATAAAATATTAATCAAATAATCCAAAATACTAGAATTGTCACCATCATTATAATCCAAAGTACTTAATCAAAATAAACACCAATAAGTTCAAATGAATGGGGATGAAGCTCTAGAATAAGCCCTTTAGCTGCTGGCATCACAAGTACATAACCACATGCATTAGCCAATTCAACAAAGGCATTACATGCTTTTGACACCCTCAGTTTAGGACCACCCACTAGTACTAGTTTCACTGCCTTGTTGAGGAACTCTGCAACTGCCTCCACTGCTGCCTCCAACCCTAACTGATTACTCAATCTGTAAAACACCCAAAAAAAAAGAAGAATCAGATATAGACTAATCATCAACATTTCCAGTTATTGGATTCTTCACAAAGCAGTTAACAATTAATTACAAAAAAAATTATTATTTAAAAAAAAAAGAAGACTTACTTAGAGGACAATGACAAAGGAACAGGGTCATAATTGAAAGTGGGGTGAGGAATCGCAGGCAAGTTACAACTGATGCTTATGTACACAGGCTTGCTTTCTTTCAGTGAGGTTGAGATCGTTGTATCAATAAGCTCATGAGCATCATCCAAGTTAGTCACCACAGCTTATCATCAAAACCAATCACCAAAAACTAATTAACACAACTCATCAAGAGTTCATAACACAAACAGAAATCTGCTACACTACAATAAACCAAAAGTTTCATAAGATTGTGCAAATAAAACGAATATTTAATTTGGAGAAACAGATTCACTTTGTCCCGTGACATGTAGACCAATGGAATGCAAAAGAATGCAACATAAGTCATATTGTTCTGTTTATATATATAAATTGAGCCCTGAAGTGTCCTTCAAGTACATATTTTGTTCAATCAATTAATGCTTCTTGCTCATAAGTCATAACCCTTAAATATCATTAGTTTTGGTTGTTGTTCTCAAGCATGTTTTGAATTATGTTTAGTGACTCTTTGGAAGCTAGCGTTACCAGTTGAAATAACAAACTGTGGATTATTAGCAAATATTATTTAGTCCTGCATTTGCAGAATACATAATAGAACTTACACATATCAAATAAATGCCTTAGACCTTTAAGACTTTCTGTTTCATTACTACTGTGAACGAAGTTAGAGACATAAATTTTTTGGACTTTGGACTAATCCTTGTCACACTAGGAAAGACAATGTCTAAGGGACTTAAAATAAACTAGACCTTTCATGACCCAATTTAATTAGACTTTTGGGAAGTATTATATTAATAAATAATAATTGGCCTTGAACTATCAAGCAAGCTATAACTTGTAAAATTAAAGTAAGAGGCTTGAACCTAGGACCTCTTCCCGAATTTCCACTTACCCCAACAATCTAAGGGATTACATTGCCTTCTTTTTCTTTTCTTTTTTTGGTAATAGATTTTACATTGCTTTAGCAAGTAAGCATTGTTGATTGTTCTAAGGGATTACTATAAAACCATGAAGGAATTCGTTGGACCAAATCTAAGGGATTCAGAAGTTGTATTTGTGATAGAAACTTGATTGTCAACAACTAGAAGCTCACAGTACATTTGACTGGATGCACATAATTCTAGACTTCTAGTGTTATTGCAACCATGTAGCTTAAATGTTTGAAATATGTAAGTTTAAATTTTAAAGAGAATCTGTTATTAAAATAATAATAATAATAATAATAATAATAATAATATTATTATTATTATTATTATTATTAATTATTATTATTATTATTATTATTATTACTATTCAAGATTTCATATACATAATTTTTTTCATTGACAATATTTTACCCAGTAAATATAGCAGCTTATTTAATGCAAAAGTAATTGATTATGACAAGTGGAAAAACCAATTACATAGTGATGAATCAGCTAGCTAAAAGCTATAAATGGAATTATCCATAATATAAAGAAATATGCATATGAAAATTAAATTCAGACATCAATGAACAATTCTACAAGGAATCCAAAATTCTTAATTCTTTAACTTCTAAGACTTAAGAGGAATCAATAAGAAATTTCAAAATAAACTATAGAAAGAGTTGTGCAGGTATATTAATGACTGTTGGACCACTAGTATCCAGTATAAATGAACTAAGTTTTAAAATGTCTTACTATTAGACTTATGCTAGTGGGTTATTTCCAACTCCTAGTGTGTAACAGGCTAGTGCAGTAGCAATTTGTAGTAGCATAGCAGAGCAGAGACGAAAAGCAGACAATGGATTAAGAGGTGAGAGATGAAAAGTTTAGGAGTAGAAGTGTCAGAGTGATAGATGAGAAGGGTAGAGCAGTTTAGTAGTGGAAAGCGGGTAGTTATTGAAGTATATATTTACCATATAATCCATTTGTTTAAATTGTTTGAATTGTGTGTAGTTAAAATATAATGGTTAAAATGGAAATTAAAAGTTTGAGATCAAAAGGGGTAATCCCCTTTATTAAGTAATATAGATAATTTGATTCATTATACACACCGTTTCTTCAAATCAAAGGATTGAAGTTTGGCATAAATCACTATAACATACATCATCAAAACCTTATAGCTCATACCATGTGAACATTAAATCCAATAACTAAAATAAATGAAAATTAGAACCCACTAACACAATTAGGGGAGGATCAAGGAAAGGAAGAAATAGAAGACAAGGGAGCAAAACATTACTGAAATTTCTAAATAAGGAACAAGTAAATTACTCTATTATCAATCACTACATCTGATTTTGAAGATCCACAAACTTATCATATGGTTTGTTGGTGCAATTGCTAACCTATATGGAAATGGTATATTTCCTTGTTTCCTAGTCATTCATGTTGCCAAAGGTCCTAAAATACACTTTATAGCTAGCTATCGAATAAAGACATTGGAATAAATACATAAAGACACATCAAGTCGGTGATGTGCTCATAATTAGTCCGATAAACCAAAACTAAGGAACCAAATAATTCACTTTTTTTTAATTCATGTCCACCCCTAATCCTAATAAAAGTTTATTAAGAATTTAACCTAACATCTTTTTTTCAATACTGTTCGACCCTACTAGTTGAGATATCTCTCATTCAATGAGACTAAAATTGTACAATATCATTAAAGAAATACTAAAATAAGAAAAAAGAGAAGATATAAAATTGTAATTAAGCTTTGAAAAAAGAAGGAGCTAACCCAAACAAGTCATTGCAGGCTTTCCCTGGATATATTTGAGTGGATTCTTCGAAGCATTTAGCCATTTTTATGCATAAGATGGGTTGTTAATTAATTATAGAACAAAGTATATAATATAAATCTTAACCTATATACAGCAACAACTGGCAGAGTGACTACTACAACATTGTTGAGGTTTCACCAATAATTTGGTGGCTTAAGAGTTAAGAAGTTTCTCTGTTAAACCAGATGCCAATATAACATAAACAAGGGAGGATTAGGGAAAGGAAGCAGAAGAAGAAGAAGAAAAGGGGGTAAAACATTGCTGAAATTTCTAAATAAGGAGCAAGTAAGTAATAAGTGATGAAATTTTGTCGAATACAAAGCAAAAATCGAAATAAAAAAGGAAACTTGAAAAGAACCCATGAAAGCCCATTACCCCCCAAAACAAACACTAAGAAATAGAAAATCAAGCAGAGGGAAAGACGTCAGTTACACATTAATCTTGTTCAAAATACTCGCATATGTAATCTTAGAGATTTTTCTTGAAAGATAAATTAATAATACCAATATGTAGTCACATTTTCATCTAGGAACACATTTGGCACAAAAAGCTTTAGATTTACCCCAATTCATTTTCAAACAACTAAGTAAAAATGTCATTCTAACCTAGGAAACAGTTGCTTGAGTAAAAATGTCATTCTAACACAACAACAAAGAGAGGGTAGAGGGATAAGAGGAACAACGAGTACCTGAAGAAGCTCGATTGCAATCCTAACGCACCAGAAGCTCGATTATAACCCTAACGCACCAGAAGCTTGAAGTGGAGGAGAGAATAGAGGGCTGAGAGGAATAGCAGAGAGACGGTGTAATGGAGGGAGTGGCGGAGAGAATAGTTTAGGAGTGGATGAGAGGAGTCGCAAAGGATCACAGAGGGATGAGAGATGGCGTGGCGAAGGACAAAATTAAGGATTTTTTCTTAATTTCAAAAGGCTCTAAGTGACAAAATTAAGTGGGAAATAAATTCTGGCAGGTTTTAGAAATAGTTTAAGGAACACTTTGATAATGTACCATTTGATACTCAAATGAGCAATGCTTCTTAAGTGTAATGTTTTATTAGAATAAGTGTGTCTAAAAATAATATGGTATGGTAACGTTTAAAAAGCGTACCCTTTATACTTTAAAGGTACGTTTTTTAAGTGTTACTAAAAACTCGTTGTCGAAACTTTTTAGAAAAGGTTACCCTTATAAAAGCGTTCCCTATTAAGACTTAAGGGTACACTTTTAAAGTGTAGCTTAAAAAAGTGTGGTCATAGGTCTTAGAAAAGACTACTCTTATAAAGTGTTCCCTATTAAGACTTAAGGGTACACTTTTAAAGTGTAACTTAAAAAAGTGTAGCCATAGGTCTAAGAAAAGACTACCCTTATAAAAGTGTTCCCTATTAAGACTTAAGGGTACATTTTTAAAGTATAGCTTAAAAAAATATGGTCATAGGCCAATTTTGTTGTAGTGACATAGGAATCTTAGCTTCACTTATCCAACAAAGTAGTAAGAACCACTTAACTAGTATTCTTATATCTAGAACCTCACATTATCAATTTATAAATGATTTCAAAACAATCTCATGTTGTGTAAGGTCTTAGATACAAACCTAAGGCATCCTAAACTCAAAGATTTGTCTAAGGTTTCACAACTCTTAGATGTATGCCATATGGTTATTTTCTCCAAGAATTACTCTCATTTGTGCCTCAACACGCTTAGGAAAACATATAAGAATGATCCCAACACTTAGGACCTTCCAAAGATATCAAAAACACATTTTTGAAGATTATGGAGCTCACGCCGCAACACCCACTGTGCCACGCCACGGCACCTTGCTCTCGGGTTCCAATATTAGAAGTGCATCAATCTCACGCCGCAGCGTGAAATACTTGCATTGCAGTGCCAGCAGCAGAACATGGATTCTGTAAAATTCTGCAGAATCCAGGTACTATTCCATTGGAACAAGTTCCGAATTTTGGCCACTCCAAATTAGTTTCTAGGTGATTTAAGGTCTCTAACAAGTTCATTAATGCTTAGGAATCATTAATCACAAACAAAAACCTCCAATTTGGATCCAAAGACCAAATCATCATCTATGAACTAACTTTTCTCATTTTTAGCATCAAATGTCCAAATGAAAAATTTTCAGTTTTTAATCCAAACTCTTAGCATGAACAAGTCATAAACACTCTTTAAAACTTATCCAAGCAAGACAATCACTTCAAACATCACAAGAACTCAATTTGGCATATTAAACATGAAATTAGCCTAACATGAGAAATGAGTAGTAATGAGAGTTTGAGTTCAAAAACCCTATCTTTAAGCTCCACAAGCTGCAAAAAAGATAGAAATGATGAAGGAAATGGTCACAAGACTTCAAGCTTTCCTTTCCTCTTGGATTCCCTCTTCTTCGTTTCCTCTTTTTCTCCTTTCTCTTCCTTCTTTGTTGCTTCTATTTTCAGTCGTAAGAGAATGAATGAGATATAAGAATGACGGCTTGAAATATCACATAAAGAGTCAAAGAAAGAGGGTTGCCATCCGTGGATGGCTTATGGCCATTAACCATAACACTAATACTTCTTGATCTACTAAAAATACTCAACTTTAGCTAAATCAAGTTTTTCAAGTTCCAACAACTTTAAAATAAATCATAGGATTCATCAAAAATATTGTTGCACCAAAATCATCATTTTCCATATCTGTGTCTAGTCATTTTGGCCTTAAATAGACAACCGGCATGCCTAAAAATATCGAACTTACTCCGTAAATTCTCAAACTTTAACCACATCACATAAAACATATTTGTGACGTAGAAATAAATTATCCACATCTATTTCCATTAGCTAAGCCATTTATGCTAATATCTGGGTCATTTTAAGCTACTTTTCACCTTTCGGGTTGCAACAAAGTACCTAAACTAACTTAGATTGTCACAAAATCAATGTAGAGAGTGTTAAGACACTCATAGAGGTATTTCATTGTAGAAATCACCACCTAGCATATATGTACAAGTTAGAACTTTTAAGCATTCTAAAAGTTAAGAATTGTTTAAAAGAGGCGTCTAGGACCTTAAACAAAATAAGGTGGCTTAGAATACCACCTGAGGTGTGATAGTAAAGTAAGCAAGATACAAGTTTGATAAAAAAGTTACCCTTATCATAGAGGCATACTTTACCCTCTTGTAGTAAAAGTTGGGTTAAACATGCAAGTTTTTATTAATGCTCTTTCCTCTCATTGAGTTATGTTGTAATGAAGCATTAGTCCAAAGATGGTTCCTTAGTGCTACCTAAGTAGAAAGTTCAGTAGTGGACTTTCTCAGTTAGTGCTACCTAGATTAGGCCAACTAAGAAAGGTAGTACTCAGCAGTAGACTCTAGAAAGTGAGTATAGTTGGCAAGAGTTGAAGAAGAGGTAGATTACCATGTTAGTAATGGTAATTCCATATTTTCGTGAGAACTTTGAGGTAGTCAGTTATACTTCGAAGAAGGGACTGGGGTGTGTTCTGATGCATAAGAGGTAAGTAGATGCTTACGCATCAAGACAGTTAAACCTGCAAGAGAGGGACTACCCTAGGTATGTTTTGCAATTAGCCATAGTGGTGATTACCTTACAATTTCGGAGACATTACTCATAAGGAGTCTAGTAGAAGTGTTCAGTGATCATAATAGTACAAGATACTTGTTTGATTAGATGCAGTTGAATATGAGGTAGAATAGATATGTGGAATACTTAAAGGCTTATAACCTTAAGTTATAGTATCATATGGGTAAGGCCAATGTAGTGGTCGATACACTAAGTAGAAGAGTCCTATAGATGTCCCAGGTGATTGTCAAAGATAGAGTGAAATTCTTGAAAGTTTCAAGGATTTGAGTCTAACTGTGACTAGGATTCCAGATAGTCTCACTGTGAGTAAGGTGGACATAGTAAGAGGCCTAAGAACTCATATTTCTTTGAAGCTCAAAAGGAGAAGTAAGCTCTAAGGGACGTTAGTGAGCAGATCTTCTTAGAGACCCAACAGGATTTTAGTATGACAACAGATGGAACGACGAGGTTTAGAGACAGACTTTGTACTACAAGAGAGTCAGGAAATCAAAGAGGGGTTTCCAGGAGGGGTTCACAAGAGTAAGTATGCCATCTATTTAGAGGCTACTAAGGTTCTTCAAAAGTTAAGGAAGATATTTTGGTGGCCTAGTATAATAGAGGACATAACAGAATATGTTGTGTTTTTGGTAATGGTGGAAAGATTAAGTAATCTGTCTACTTTTATCGAGTAGAGTTAGCTACCCTATAGATTGAGTAATTTAACTACTTTTGAAAGAGATAGATAGATTGCAAGGAGTCTCAGTGAATGTAGTGTTTGATAGAGATACTACGTTCACACTCAGTTTTGGAAAGCCATGCAAAAGATGTTCAAAGCTAAGTTAAGATTTAGTACAACTTACCATCCATAGGCAGAGGAATCTAAGAGTTTAGAAGTAAGCATATTTTCTCTGGTAAATGTATGGTGGGGAGAAGCTGGTACAGAAAAGACTACTTGGGAGTTGGAATCCTATGTAAAGTGAGTTTACTCAGAATTGTTTGCATGAGGTGAGCAATTTTGGGGACAAAATTTTTAAAAAGGAGGGGAGAATGTAACATCCCATTAAAACATGTTAGGCTTGTATATGGTTTCAAAGGTACTATTATACTTGTATAACATATCAGTTAAGTTTTGTGACAAACTGAGTTCGTTTAGGCACTTAGTTGCAACCTAGAAGTTGAAAAGTAGCTCAAAATAACTCAAATAGTAGCATAAATTGCTAAATTAAGGGAAATAAACCTAGATAGTTTGTTTCTAAGTCACAAATAGGGTGAATAAGTTGCAGTTAAAATTTTAAGAACAATCAGAGCCAGTTGGATATTTTTAGGCATACTGTAACATCGCAATTTTCATTTTTTTCTGCACAAATATTAATTTTTTAAATTTTGTGATTTTTGAAAATTTTCTAGATTTTTCTGAGATTAAAAATATTTTAGTATTATTTTAGGCCGTCTATGGGGCCCACAGTGGGCTCGGAAACACTAAAAAATTTTATTGGCTAGAAAATTTTGTATTGTTAATACAGGACTGGAGGATCTTTCTAAACCTGAAACCAGATACAGTTACTAATTTTTCTTATACTGTGAATTTATTATTCACTGTATAATAATTACCAGTTTGTGAGCCGTAATTTTATTTTGTGAGTAATAAATTTTTATAGCTTTAGCTAGGTACTAGTCATGTGATGGCCATGTGTCACTTGATAGTAGAAGTCAAATTTGGTGACTAGTCATAAAAATTAACCAATGGTAATAAGTCAACAAAAATGACTTGTTTAAATTAATTACTAAGCTAGATGAATTAGTAAACTAATCTAAGCTTAAATGGTCACAAATTGAAACAATAATTGGTAGTAATTAGCAAGGATGTCACACGACCATGAAGGGGCTTTCTAGGACATTCAAAAAGCCAATGAATCATCAATGAAGTTTTTGCACCTTGATTGACCATGCAAATAATTTTCCCATGCTAGCACTAGCACTCCATGGCAAAGAGCTCTAGGATAGACTATCACAATTATATCATCTTTGTCTCCTAAGTTATTCTCTTCATTTCTTCATTTTCTACACTTAGCCAAAACTTCATTTCTCTCCTCCAAAGAAACCATTTGGCCAACACCTAAAGACAACCATTCAAGCTTTCAAAATTTCATCTAACCTTATTTCCTATATCTAAACATCATTCTAAGACACTTCTATGTTGAAGACTTAAGCAAAATCCTTCATCTACAACCTTTTCTACAAGTTAGTGTTCTTGAGATTTCAAGGTAAAAGTTCTTCTTCTTTGTTTCTAAGTTGGTTTTTGAGTTTCTAAACCATGATAGCTTCATGGTTTTTCTTTTTCAAGCTTTGTTTGTGACTTTGGTTTGGTTTAAGCTAGCTAGAGTTTTCTTTGGAAGGTTAACGAAATTCTTGAAGCAAGACAACTTGGTGGATTTTGTCTTCCTTGAGGTAAGAGGGAGATTACCCTCATCAATCATATGTTGGTGGTGAGGAGATGACCTTGTTTGTGGTGAAAAATCCATAAGGATTTATTCACTTGTATGGTTTAAGCTTGCTTTGTCTGTGGTGATTTATGCTTGGTTTACTTTTAAAGCTTTGATTTATGCTTGTTTACTTGATTATATGTTGGTTTACTTGATTATATGCTTGATTATATGCTTATGAAAGTATGATGATATTCATGTGAAGAAGGTTATGATTATTATGATGAGGAAATTGTATGAAGGTTCCAAAGAACCTATAATGGCTCACGACCATGACAAGACTAAGAGGGCAAAAATGTTTCAAAATATTTTCTTAAGTATGGATTGAGTGATTTAATGGTGAGAAATTGGATTAAGGGTTTTTAAAAGTAATTATATGGTTAAATATGATTTTTGAAGCTTAAGTAGATTTCAGCCAGCAAAACAAATTTTGATGTTTTAGAATCCAATTTTTTGTTCTAAGTATAGACTTAGATATTTAAATAACAAGAAGTTAGTTTAATGGATTTTTAGAAATAAAAAGAAAGTGGATTAAGTGTTAAATTATAAATAATTACATTTGAGAAATATAATTATAATTTGAAATTTGCTAACATATATTTCATCGTTGGGTTTTGAAGAGTGTTAGAAAATTTTGAGATGTAAGGTCTAATTAAATCAAAGAAATCAAATTTTTGAAAAGAATCATAGAAAATAATACGTAAAGAATTTTTAGAAAGGAAATATTTTCAAGAAGATCAAAGTGCATATTTTATATATAGAAAATAATACGTAAAGGATTTTTATGAAGAAAATATTTTCAAGAAGGCCAAAATGTATAATTTAGGTAAAGAATTTTATAAATAAATTTAGAATGTTAAGAAAATATTTTACGTAAGTGAGAAAATATTTTACGTAAGTGAAAAATGCTAGAAAACCATTATATGATTTAAAAACGCCTATTTTAAGCTACGCGATTAATTTTTACACGACGCGATTGAGGAAAAAAATGATTTTTAATATTTATGTGATTTAAAAAAGTTTGATGATATTTACGCAATTTAGAAAATGTTTGAAATTATTTACGCAGTTTAGGAAACATTTGAAAATATTTACACAATTGCGAAAACATTAAAAAATATTTACGTAATTTAAAAATGTAAGAAAAATGTTACACTGTTTAAAAAATGAGATAAAATGTTTACGTGATTGGAAATTACAGCAGTTGGCTGTCGGGCTGTTTTGATGGGCCTCATTATGTTGAAAAGTGATACTGTCAAGAAATGACGCGTATATGTGAAATACTGTAAAATAATAGAAAATTGTATGTATTTGGTCATACATCTTGCATGGAAAATTGTATGTGTTGGATCATACATATTGCATGGAAAATTGTATGTGTTGAATCATACATCATGCATGGAAAAGCATGTCAATTAAGGCGATTGGCCTAGGAGATGGAAATTACACCTTTGTGCGGGTGAGAATTGCGTAGTTACGATCTTCAGTGATCTTGGAGACGTTGGGGTGTGGAATGTCATATGTGGCCAGTTGGTAGTACCACTGCATCGTGGTATCCTTTGCAAATACATTGACGGTCTCGACGGAATTACTACTCTTTTTGTGATTGGTTGAGAGTGTTTGTATCGGCCATGTTGCGCACCATGATTTGATATATTAGCACATAATTTGAGGCTAACGATATGCAGACATGTACTCCCTATCATTCTCTCCGAAATTGTGTTTAGCTCCATGGAGTAGGAAATGGGTCGTTGTACACATGCATAGTGAGTCAGCATATTGATGTGATAACTATACTTATTTGATATGTTATTTATGATGTTATAATGTATCTGTATGATATAATATTGTATTTGTATTATTTGCTATCATTTTCTATACTACCTCATTGGTATTGATGAAAGAGGATCTCACCTCTTTGCTGTATTATTCGGTTCGTTTCTATTTTATGCTTACGTTGGTGAAGATTGCGATGGCGGCAAGGAGGGATCAACTAAGTTTCTTTAGACTACAGTTTCTTGATGGTGTTGCTGCTTGGTACATTCATTGGGACTCAGGATATATAAAGTATTGTGGTGATATTACTCTATTTGTACGTAGGATCCGCCATGGGATCGTTACTTCTTACTTTACGGCTGCATATGTAGAGCTCATTTTACCTATTAGGGAGTTGTGGAACGATCTTCACTATACTTCTCGGGATGACTCGGAGGTATATTTTACTCGAATTTCTATCCGTCAAGACATTCCTGGCTAGGGAATCTGTCTTTTGAGAAGGTCTTTTATCTTTAAAGTTTGTGAACTTGGGCTAGGTCAAGTTTTATATGGTTTATGTAATAAAGATATTCATATTCTATGATATGTACAAGAGATATATGTTGGTCTATTCTTGTATTTTGTGTTACTTTAATTTGGTAATTTTGTGTTATCCACGAAAAAAGAAATTTTGCAATTCGTATTGCAATAATATTTAAATATTTTATAATATCTAAAATATAGTGTGTTAGTTTTAATTACGTTTCACGTTTAAAGTTTTTATTTATTTTATGTTATTCCGCAAACGAAATTTTAAAATCAGTGTTTTTACAAGATTAATTCTTTTACAACTTGGGTAAGTTATATTAGGATTAGTTTTAAATGTGATACCCTACGGTGAGTGTTGCACATACTGGTTGTGCTTTTAATCCCAGATTGAACCCCAGCAGATATGAAAAAGTAAGATATCAGTGAAACAATAATTTTGATAAATCCTAGGATTTATTTCAAAGTTGTTGGAAGTTGGAAAACTTCAACTGGCGTAATTCGAGTGTCCGTAGTAGATACAAGTTTCAGCACAGAAACTTAAGTTAGACTTTTTCCTAAATTCTCTCTATGTCCCAACTTCTTATTTCTCTCCCTCTCACGAATCCCCTCTAGAAAAACAGAAAAAAATAAAGAAAATTGGAGAATAGAGAAAGGGGAAGAAGAAGAAGAAGAAGAAGAAGGGAAATGAAAGAAAAAGCAAAAGGATCAAGATCAAAGCTCCAAGGCCAAGCTCAAGCTTGAGGATCATCTCATCTATGCTAGAGGTAGGAGTTCTATGCTTATCTCCATCTATTTCTCTCATTTTCACTATAGCTGCACTTATGGTGCTTAAAGAGTCAAATTGAGTTCTAGAGGTGTGTTTGGTGTGTTTGGCTTAAATGAATGTGTTCTTTTGGTCATTATGACGCGTTCATAGCATAAGTTGAAGATAGAAACTTAGAACATCTCATTTAGACCATTGATGCCCAAAAGAGGGGTTTAGATCAAACTAAGTGTGATTTGGATTTTTGGATCCAATTGGAGGTTTTTGTTAGTGATTAATGATTCTTATGTGTTATTAAACTTGTTAGGAACCTTAAATCACCTAGGAACTTAATTGGAGTGGCCAAAATCCATAAATTGTTCTAATGGAACAGTAGCACCATTCTGCAGTATTCTCTGTCGCAGGGTCATGCGTTGGCGTGACTAAACCACGCCTAGATGTGTGGGTTGATCAATCTTGCGTACCGATCAGACAGAGAGCATCATGCCTAGGCGTGGTAAAACCAAGCCTAGGCGTGAGACAGGACATCCGCCACGCTTAGGTGTGGGGAAGTCACACCTAGACATGAGTTCCAAAATTTTTCAAGAATGTTATTCTTTATGTTTTCAAGTTCCCTACTAGTTGGGATCGTTCTTATATGTTTTCTTAAGTGTATTAAGACACTTTTAAGGATAGTTCAAAGAGGAAACAACCCTTAGTATAAATGAGAAGTCTTAGACCTTTGTGCATTCACTAGTTAAGGAAAGCCATAGGTAGGTATCTAACACCCTAGGCACTTAGTGTTGCATTAGATATCACATAAGACGTGGCGAGTGGGTGTAATAAATACGAGTATACTAAAATGAATTAGTAGTATACACTCTAGTCAATTAGTAAAGGTATGAACCTTAGAATATCCAAAAGCAGTGGATAACTTTGGAAGGGTACCTAGAACCTTAAGTAACACAGTGTTACAAGTACTAACCACTTATGAGTTAGTTTCACTCAAACGGAGTTAAGTTGGTGTATTTAGTTCCTAAGCGGGAACAGTTATGTACTATGTAACACCCTCCGTAGGGCGTCACATTTTAAAAAAATAAATAAATCTTAAAACTAATTAAATTATTTTATAAAAGCTTTGAGTTTCAAAATATGGATTTTAAAATTTCTTGTCGCGGAAATACAAACTTACTGGAAATTTTAAGTAAAATGGAAATTAAATTTAACAGATTAACATACACATCACCAATCATTTCATATAAGTTAAAACGTAATATTTACAGACTCAGAGAAACAGTAGCAAACCCAAAGACGGGTACTACCAATAGCACGGTAACAACACTAACGAGAAAAATTCAACCTACATAGTCTGTTTCTTCACCAACTGCATCTTGTTGAAACTTGAAAGACCACTCAATGACGCCGCCACCATCTTCAGAATATTGTCTCCCCTAGGGTTAAGAATGTGCTCCGCCTACTATACGAATTCGAAGAATACAAACCAAACAAAAACAACACAGGAAAGAGGTGAGATCCCCTTTCACCAGTACCAGTACGGTAGTAAAGAATAATACGAATGACAAAGTCATTCCATACACCTGAGATAATCACAATTATAGTCATGTTATCAATTTACAAATATTTCTAACATACATATAACCTAATAAAATAAACAGTAATAACATTATCAGGATAGATATAACAATTCATACCATATAAAATATCATAACAGTACAATATAAAAGAAAGATCAAATGTCATAACAACATAAATATCACAAATGGAAGGTCACAGATAAAAATCACGGATAAAAAGCATAGATAGAAATCACAAATAAAATCACAAATAAAAATATCATAGATAAAAGATGACAGATAAAAGAAATAACAAATAAAAGATAATAGATAAAAATAACAAATAGAAGATAATAATGCACCACATATCAACATATACAATAAGACACAATCCTACTCCATGGAGCTAAACCACACAAACACAGACATCAGAGAGCGAACGATCCACAAAATCCTCTAGTGCCACGGCTGCCCAACCAAGCTATTGCACTGTCTTACGTTGTGTCTATAGCCCCACGTCACATGGAATCCATCATCCAAGGCGTGGTGTAGTTCACGGTCTCACGTTGTGGCACTACAGGCAATGTACTATTAGACTTCACCAGATCTCGATTAAACATAGTGTGTGTCGAGTCCACTAGTGTGTCGCCATTTACCACGGCCCATAAGAGCAACCAACTGTCCACATATGGATTTATGCACACTAATGCCTCCAAGTCCATTCAAGATCGAACCACACTACGCTTATCGCACCGACAATACGATGTGATTCACCTCGTCAATCAATCCACCAAAAGTTTGGCATAAACTCAAGAGATAAAATATATAGAGCCTGTACGGGTTCTCATTTTCCCGACAGCGAAATCCTCAAAAGCCTGTACGGGTTCACATTTTTCCGACAGCGAAAATTCTCAAAAGCCTGTACGGGTTCACATTTTCCCGACAGTGAAAATTCTCAAAAGCCTGTACGGGTTCACATTTTCCCGACAGCAAAAATAAATACAGTAACGTTTAATTACGGAGAAATTTTATCGTATTTTCACAATTCTGTCATTTTTACAAACGTTTGCAAAACGCGTAAATATATTTTTCTGTTTTCAAAATCGCGTAGAATTTTTAATACGTTTTCTCAATCGCGTAAGATTTTTAAATCGTTTTCTTGTCCAACTTCCTTAAAATAACTGTTTAAAACAAACAGAAATAATATTTAGTACTTTCAAATTACGTAGAATATTTTTCATAGCGTATACTATCTTTTGGACATCTTTTCTATCTTATTTATCCGTTTGTACTAAAAATTGACAGTATTTTGTTTAATAAATTATAATAATGGTTTCCTAAATTTACCATTTAAAAGTCCTTTTCATTTTTATTAATACCAAATAATTATACTTTTGAAAATTCCTAACGTGCTTCAAAACACACGATGAGCTATACGTTAGAAATTTTATAAAGCTATTGTATTTCTTCTTACAGTAAAGACCTTTAGTATTAACCTCTTAAACTTAATTCTAACTACTTTATTTCTTTAAAACTCATTGTAGAAAATTTACTTTAACTTGTATTGCTTCTTCTTGATTGAAAATAGCTTGGAATTAATTTTAGAAATCATGAATGTCTAATTTGGCATGTTGGCCGAATTTGATAAAAACTTTGCATTTGATTTCCAAATTATTTTTCACCTTTAAAATACATGTTTAATCTCTTGTATTGTCTACATTGATTTAATCCTTACCCTAGAAAATAGTTTTAGAAATCAAAGTGTTGAAGTTAGACATGTTGGATGAAAATGTAAGGTTATGCCATTTAATTTCCAAATTCATTTTTCTTAATCTAAACAAATGGATATCTTACCAATTCTCTTAGGTTAATTAGGTCACTTTTTAAAAAAATTAAGAGAACATTTTGGTTCCCCATTTAAATCATGGCCGTGAGCCTTGTTAATGTGTTCTTTGGAACACTCATGCAATCCTTGACATATTATTTGCATCCTATATATTATCATGCATTTCTAACACATGCCATATTATCAAAGCTTGTAGACATGCAAATTAAAGCTTGTAGACATGCAAATTATTACAAATATCACATAAGAAGACTACTAACAAATACACAACAACCTACTAGTAAGCACCAAATTATCAAACACACAAATAACAAACACACAATTAATTAACACATCAAAACAAGCACACCACCGAATCCTTATGGATTCTACAAGCACAACCACATATATTCCTCACCACCAACACTTGGTTGATGAGGGTAATCTCCCTCTTACCTCTTGTAGAAACTTCCAAAGCCATTGTATGTCTCCTTCAAGCAATTCCTCTCCACCAAGAGCTACTTGAAAAATCAAAGAAAACATACAATATTAATATCTAAGGCTTGAGTAAGGAAAACCATGAATCAAAATATGGTTTAAAAGGAAAGAATAAAATTAATAGTGAAGATTTTATATATTTCACCTTAAAACCCTACACCTTGAGCTTGAAGAATAAGGGTGAAAATGGATGATTTAGGAAAAACTTTCAACATGAAAGTTCCTTAGAATGGCATGGAGATGCAAGATCTATGGTCATTTAAATTTTTAGAAGCTTGGAAGAGGATTTTTGGTAGTTGGCCGAATTCAAGAGGAAGAGAAAAAGGAAAGAAATTTGGTTGCTTGATCTTGGTTCTTTGAAGAAAAAGATATAGAAGAGAACAAATGAAATAAATTGATGAAGATTGTCTCCATTTGGGAGCTTTGGCCATGAACACAAAGAGAGAAAAGAAGGAAGAATATTTGAGAGTTTGGCTTGATAGCTTTGGAGAAAGATGAAGACTTTGGGTTAAAAGCAAAGTCTCCTATTTTGGAATGCATGGCCGTGAATGGTCTTGAGAGAAAGTGAGAATGCATGGTCACAAATGCATAGGAAATGAGAATGAAATAAATGATTGAATATTGCTTTCCTAAAGGCATTCAATTGCCGTAGAAGCTTGGAGAACAAGAGTGAATTAAAACATTAAAATTGCCTTCTTCCCACATGCATTTGCCAGTAAATGCATCATGACAAGAAGCCATCTATATTGACTTTGTCATACTTGGGTAATTAATGAAAGATGGAAAGAAATCAATTGATATATTTTGCCTTGCAAAGTTTTAGCTTTGCCGTAGAAACACATGCAATAAAGTCACTAAGATTGACTTGGTCTCACTTGGTGAATTAGATGAAAGATAGTAAGAATTGATTGTAATAATTGCCTCACCAAATGCTTGGCTTTGCCGTAGAGTGAAACCAAAGAAAAGCCACCAATGTTGACTTGGTTAACTAGTTGAAAGATAGGAAAGATAGAAATGTGATATTGGCTTTGCAAAAAAATTTGCAATTGCTGTAGAAGGAAAATCAAAGAAAAGAAACCAATGTTGACTAGTCTTCATTTATTCAATTTGGCTTTTCTACATGAATTCACTTTGGTGAATTTGGCTTTCTACGTAAACTTCATTTTGTGAATTTGGCTATTAAAGCCAATTCTCTTCTCTTCCACCGTAGCACCATTGCTTTTCAAGAAGTCCAACATTATTTGATAACTTATTTTCTATTGGTTCTTAAAAATTCAAACCATTAACCTTGACTAATTTTCATTGGTTAATTATTTACTAACTTAATTCTTATTGGTTGCTATTTTTGTTGACTAATTCCTATTGGTGCATACTATATATATATTTTTTTATAGTATACTTTAACCAATGAACAATATTTATTATTTATAAAGTCAGTATCTATTATCCAATGGATAATAAAATACACATAGATTTTTATTTTATATTAACAGAGTAGAAATTATTATTAATTATTTTTCTACTACTGATTACCCTTGATGAGTCATAAAGCGAGTCATCACAGAGAAATTTCTAGAATATGTGACTCACTACGATGAGTCAGTATGATGAGTCATCGTGGAATTTTCTAGAACGGGTGAGTCAGCATGGCGAGTCAGCGTAGATATTTTCTAGAGTAGATGAGTCAGCATAGCGAGTCACAGTGCTGCGTCACTGACTGCATCATCATGGCGAGTCATCAGCTGAGTCATTGAAGAAGCTTCTGGAACTGCTGAGGTGTCACGCCATGTGTCATCATCCTATTGACCCGTTGCGATGAGTCATAGCCACCAATTTTGACCAGCTCCTCATTGGTCCACGTGTACAGCACTTAATGACTAAACGTGGGTCCCGCAAAATATTTCCGGGTCCGCCGTCACTTATTTGTACTGACTAATAAAATAATATTATAATAATATAAAATTATTTTATTTGACAGTTAAATCCTAAAAATTAAAAGATTAATTTTAAGCTCATTCAGAATTGGGTTTAGTAAGATCCCCCGCCTCTGAATAATTAAAAACAAACTTTCCCGGTCCGAAAAATATTATTTTCCTACCCCGGAGCAAATCACACAAAAAGTCCATATAAAATTACAGACAGTAATATTGAGCACTGTATCATGTAGAAAACAATTAAAAACAGCAAAAAAAATTTCCCAATTTTTTCCCACAACGTAGCTAATCATGCAAAACGTTCAAATAAAATTACAGACAGTATTATTTGTCTGTATATCAACCAGAAAAATTAAAACAGCAGATTCAAGAAAAATTTTATTTCACTGTCTTGAAGAAAAATACGTAAAACGATTATATAAAATACTAGACAGTATTATACATTTGTTTTTGATACAGAAAAATTTAAAACAGTAATTTGATAAAATTTTTATTTTACTGTATCGAAACAAATTATGTAAAACTACCAAATAAAATAACAAACAGTATTATTTTTCTGTATTTCATACAGAAAAACAAGAAACAGTAAAATAGGGACACAACGGTCTTTTACCCAAAAGTTGGGATGTTACAACACTCCCCACCAAAAAGGAATTTCGCCCTCGAAATTAGCTAGCTAGCCGATCTCGAAACAGTCCTTCGTCTTGTCTTTTAATTTTCACGTTGCACCTCCGTTTACACCACTCCATTACCTCGATTAACGAAAACTCCTTGCATCGCGTAAAACATGGAGAATAGCATTTTAGTGTGATTCTTCATGATTTCGAGAATAGATCGAGAATGTCGTTAATAAAGATAATGACAAATTCTGTCTAAATAAGGACGAAAGATACTATCCACTACGCTTCCCATTGCGTCACTACGATCAGTACCATTTGAAATTATCCGACTTTGTACCGCTTCACTCTTTCGCCTTTACTTTTAGCTGGAAGTGCCTCACAATCCAAGTTCTCTTTTTCAACAATACTGTATTTGATACTTATGACATAATTTTGACTAAAAACATCCTTTCTTTACAATTGCAACACACAAAAGGACATTATAAAAATTTAGAAGAAAAGGTAAAGAAATTATCTGAATTGTTATCAGACTTGTCTAACAAAGAATTTGACATTGCCTGATTTTAAGAATAAGATTTCTGGGACACCAAAATTTTACTGAAATAATTTACAGGATATGATTAAAGATAACCAATCCATGTATAAGATCACATCTATCTCGCGAAAGAGGTAGACAATTTAGATTAACAGAAAAGATTATTTAAGGAACTAGATAATAACAATGGATTTGGTAATAAAAGCAGAAATAAAGAAGGCAAAAGGTAACAAAGATATTGATAGCTTTAATCAACTCAAATAGTTAATTAGTCATAAAAGAATGGATTAAACTAAAAGTACATTTCCACATATTTTGCAATTGCGGCATAAGGAAAATATTTTGAAAACATAGAAATAAGAGATGATAGAAAGAGATGATAGAATCATCCATACCACCGAACCTATCCAATAGAGAAATTGATATGGTCCAATAAATTTAGAAGCAAACTTTTTAAGTTAAATAATTTGATCAACTGGTCTAACAGAGCATGGATGGTTGGAAAAATACCCAATCCATATTTTTAGATCACGTCTGTTTTGAGAAAGAAGCATACAAATTGAATCAACAGAAAAGATTCAATTATTTAACAGACTTAGGATGGTTTAAGTAACTCAAGTCCTCAATCACATATTTTAGCAATAGAAACAGAAACAATCAGGTCAAAAGATAATGAAGACACAAAGAACTCTAATTGACCCACACAATTTTATGCCATAAAGAAATAGGTTACTCTCGGAATCATACAGTATAGTTAAAGGATCACCTTTCTGTGACACAATCTCCTTTATTTAGGTCCTTAATCCAAGATGCTCTTGCTCCACTTGAAGAATCAACGCTCCATTCCACTTAGGATGTCAAAGTACGTACATTACCAATAAACGACTTCGTCTTTTTGATGAGATACACTTCCCAGTAAACGTCCGGGTATCCTACACTTGAAAACAAATGATTCCTTTGATTGTACCTGTACCGTCCCTCGTTGGATGATCTTCCCTACACTTTCAACATTTTGGTGCAGATGTCACAACCTAATCAAACCTGCTACCGCTAGCTTTTCCTCTACAAGATTGTTGTTGCTGTTGATTTTCCGAGGATCGCAAATACGTTTTTTTTTTTTCACTGGACTTGCTTGGCCTTACGATTTCTCCTCCTTCGGAATCAATACGGTCTAACGTTATGAAATTACATATTCCAAGATTTATTCCGACTTTGTCCGATCCTAAACCTCAGCTATCGTTCCTTGCTACCGAGCAATCCTCTGATCATGTTGTACTATTCCTTCAACTATTCTTTGCATTGCTTTCGTAGATGCGGTTATATTGCCGATATCACGTCCTGCTTCCTCACGTCCGTTTCCTCATGTACGTTTCCTCATGTCCTTCTCCTCACGTCCACTTCCTCACGTGCACGTTTATCACAAGTCATCGCCTTTCTTCAAAGACAGATGAATCATAATACAATGGAAACCAGATGTAACCATTTAAAACAACGTTGTCTCCTTTCGGAGTCCAAGCACAGAGAGTCACACAACAAAAACAAGACAAACCCAACCACAAACCCCAAAAAGACTCTAACCGTGCTCTGATACCAACTAATGTAACACCCTCCGTAGGGCGTCACATTTAAAAAAATAAATAAATCTTAAAACTAATTAAAATTATTTTATAAAAGCTTTGAGTTTCAAAATATGGATTTTAAAATTTCTTGTCGCGGAAATACAAACTTACCGGAAATTTTAAGTAAAATGGAAATTAAATTTAACAGATTAACATACACATCACCAATCATTTCATATAAGTTAAAACGTAATATTTACTGAGACTCGAGAGAAACAGTAGCAAACCCAAAGACGGGTACTACCAATAGCACGGTAACAACACTAACGAGAAAAATTCAACCTACATAGTCTGTTTCTTCACCAACTGCATCTTGTTGAAACTTGAAAGACCACTCAATGACGCCGCCACCATCTTCAGAATATTGTCTCCCCTAGGGTTAAGAATGTGCTCCGCCTACTATACGAATTCGAAGAATACAAACCAAACAAAAACAACACGGGGAAAGAGGTGAGATCCCCTTTCACCAGCATCAGTCTGACAAGTAGTAAAGAATAATACGAATGACAAAGTCATTCCATACACTGAGATAATCACAATTATAATCATGTTATCAATTTACAAATATTTCTAACATACATATAACCTAATAAAATAAACAAGTAATAACATTATCAGGATAGATATAACAATTCATACCATATAAAATATCATAACAGTACAATATAAAAGAAAGATCAAATGTCATAACAACATAAATATCACAAATGGAAGGTCACAGATAAAAATCACGGATAAAAAGCATAGATAGAAATCACAAATAAAAATATCATAGATAAAAGATGAGATAAAAGAAATAACAAATAAAAGATAATAGATAAAAATAACAAATAGAAGATAATAATGCACCACATATCAACATATACAATAAGACACAATCCTACTCCATGGAGCTAAACCACACAAACACAGAC
The DNA here is from genome assembly GCA_029884605.1 of Ormosia emarginata. NCBI lineage: Eukaryota > Viridiplantae > Streptophyta > Magnoliopsida > Fabales > Fabaceae > Ormosia > Ormosia emarginata. Next base: position 7,820,731 of record JAQQTP010000037.1, read on the forward strand.
ATCAGAGAGCGAACGATCCGCAAAATCCTCTAGTACCACGGCTGCCCAACCAAGCTATTGCACTGTCTTACGTTGTGTCTATAGCCCCACGTCACATGGAATCCATCATCCAAGGCGTGGTGTAGTTCACGGTCTCACGTTGTGGCACTACAGGCAATGTACTATTAGACTTCACCAGATCTCGATTAAACATAGTGTGTGTCGAGTCCACTAGTGTGTCGCCATTTACCACGGCCCAGAAGAGCAACCAACTGTCCACATATGGATTTATGCACACTAATGCCTCCAAGTCCATTCAAGATCGAACCACACTACGCTTATCGCACCGACAATACGATGTGATTCACCTCGTCAATCAATCCACCAAAAGTTTGGCATAAACTCAAGAGATAAAATATATAGAGCCTGTACGGGTTCTCATTTTCCCGACAGCGAAATCCTCAAAAGCCTGTACGGGTTCACATTTTCCCGACAGCGAAAATTCTCAAAAGCCTGTACGGGTTCACATTTTCCCGACAGCAAAAATAAATACAGTAACGTTTAATTACGGAGAAATTTTATCGTATTTTCACAATTCCATCATTTTTACAAACGTTTGCAAAACGCGTAAATATATTTTTCTATTTTCAAAATCGCGTAGAATTTTTAATACGTTTTCTCAATCGCGTAAGATTTTTAAATCGTTTTCTTGTCCAACTTCCTTAAAATAACTGTTTAAAACAAACAGAAATAATATTTAGTACTTTAAAATTACGTAGAATATTTTTCATAGCGTATACTATCTTTTGGACATCTTTTCTATCTTATTTATCTGTTTTTACTAAAAATTGACAGTATTTTGTTTAATAAATTATAATAATGGTTTCCTAAATTTACCATTTAAAAGTCCTTTTCATTTTTATTAATACCAAATAATTATACTTTTGAAAATTCCTAACGTGCTTCAAAAACACACGATGAGCTATCGTTAGAAATTTTATAAAGCTATTGTATTTCTTCTTACAGTAAAGACCTTTAGTATTAACCTCTTAAACTTAATTCTAACTACTTTATTTCTTTAAAACTCATTGTAGAAAATTTACTTTAACTTGTATTGCTTCTTCTTGATTGAAAATAGCTTGGAATTAATTTTAGAAATCATGAATGTCTAATTTGGCATGTTGGCCGAATTTGATAAAAACTTTGCATTTGATTTCCAAATTATTTTTCACCTTTAAAATACATGTTTAATCTCTTGTATTGTCTACATTGATTTAATCCTTACCCTAGAAAATAGTTTTAGAAATCAAAGTGTTGAAGTTAGACATGTTGGATGAAAATGTAAGGTTATGCCATTTAATTTCCAAATTCATTTTTCTTAATCTAAACAAATGGATATCTTACCAATTCTCTTAGGTTAATTAGGTCACCTTTTAAGAAAATTAAGAGAACATTTTGGTTCCCCATTTAAATCATGGCCGTGAGCCTTGTTAATGTGTTCTTTGGAACACTCATGCAATCCTTGACATATTATTTGCATCCTATATATTATCATGCATTTCTAACACATGCCATATTATCAAAGCTTGTAGACATGCAAATTAAAGCTTGTAGACATGCAAATTATTACAAATATCACATAAGAAGACTACTAACAAATACACAACAACCTACTAGTAAGCACCAAATTATCAAACACATAAATAACAAACACACAATTAATTAACACATCAAAACAAGCACACCACCGAATCCTTATGGATTCTACAAGCACAACCACATATATTCCTCACCACCAACACGTGGTTGATGAGGTAATCTCCCTCTTACCTCTTGTAGAAACTTCCAAAGCCATTGTATGTCTCCTTCAAGCAATTCCTCTCCACCAAGAGCTACTTGAAAAATCAAAGAAAACATACAATATTAATATCTAAGGCTTGAGTAAGGAAAACCATGAATCAAAATATGGTTTAAAAGGAAAGAATAAAATTAATAGTGAAGATTTTATAAACTTCACCTTAAAACCCTACACCTTGAGCTTGAAGAATAAGGGTGAAAATGGATGATTTAGGAAAAACTTTCAACATGAAAGTTCCTTAGAATGGCATGGAGATGCAAGATCTATGGTCATTTAAATTTTTAGAAGCTTGGAAGAGGATTTTTGGTAGTTGGCCGAATTCAAGAGGAAGAGAAAAAGGAAAGAAATTTGGTTGCTTGATCTTGGTTCTTTGAAGAAAAAGATATAGAAGAGAACAAATGAAATAAATTGATGAAGATTGTCTCCATTTGGGAGCTTTGGCCATGAACACAAAGAGAGAAAAGAAGGAAGAATATTTGAGAGTTTGGCTTGATAGCTTTGGAGAAAGATGAAGACTTTGGGTTAAAAGCAAAGTCTCCTATTTTGGAATGCATGGCCATGAATGGTCTTGAGAGAAAGTGAGAATGCATGGTCACAAATGCATAGGAAATGAGAATGAAATAAATGATTGAATATTGCTTTCCTAAAGGCATTCAATTGCCGTAGAAGCTTGGAGAACAAGAGTGAATTAAAACATTAAAATTGCCTTCTTCCCACATGCATTTGCCGTAAATGCATCATGACAAGAAGCCATCTATATTGACTTTGTCATACTTGGGTAATTAATGAAAGATGGAAAGAAATCAATTGATATATTTTGCCTTGCAAAGTTTTAGCTTTGCCGTAGAAACACATGCAATAAAGTCACTAAGATTGACTTGGTCTCACTTGGTGAATTAGATGAAAGATAGTAAGAATTGATTGTAATAATTGCCTCACCAAATGCTTGGCTTTGCCGTAGAGTGAAACCAAAGAAAAGCCACCAATGTTGACTTGGTTAACTAGTTGAAAGATAGGAAAGATAGAAATGTGATATTGGCTTTGCAAAAAAATTTGCAATTGCTGTAGAAGGAAAATCAAAGAAAAGAAACCAATGTTGACTAGTCTTCATTTATTCAATTTGGCTTTTCTACATGAATTCACTTTGGTGAATTTGGCTTTCTACGTAAACTTCATTTTGTGAATTTGGCTATTAAAGCCAATTCTCTTCTCTTCCACCGTAGCACCATTGCTTTTCAAGAAGTCCAACATTATTTGATAACTTATTTTCTATTGGTTCTTAAAAACTCAAACCATTAACCTTGACTAATTTTCATTGGTTAATTATTTACTAACTTAATTCTTATTGGTTGCTATTTTTGTTGACTAATTCCTACTGGTGCATACTATATATATATTTTTTTATAGCATACTTTAACCAATGAACAATATTTATTATTTATAAAGTCAGTATCTATTATCCAATGGATAATAAAATACACATAGATTTTTATTTTATATTAACAGAGTAGAAATTATTATTAATTATTTTTCTACTACTGATTACCCTTGATGAGTCATAAAGCGAGTCATCACAGAGAAATTTCTAGAATATGTGACTCACTACGATGAGTCAATATGATGAGTCATCGTGGAATTTTCTAGAACGGGTGAGTCAAGACATGGTGAGTCAGCGTAGATATTTTCTAGAGTAGATGAGTCAGCATAGCGAGTCACGGTCTTTGCGTCCTTGATCGCATCATCATGGCGAGTCATCGGTGAGTCATTGAAGAAGCAGGCTGGCGAGGTGTCACGCCATGTGTCATCATCCTATTGACCCGTTGCGATGAGTCATAGCCACCAATTTTGACTAGCTCCTCATTGGTCCACGTGTACAAAGACTTAATGACTAAACGTGGGTCCGCAAAATATTTCCGGGTCGCCGTCACTTATTTATCTTGACTAATAAAATAATATTATAATAATATAAAATTATTTTATTTGTGATTAAATCCTAAAAATTAAAAGATTAATTTTAAGCTCATTCTGGTAATTGGGTTTAGTAAGATCCCCGCCTCCGAATAATTAAAAACAGACTTTCCGGTCCGAAAAATATTATTTTCCTACCCCGGAGCAAATCACACAAAAAGTCCATATAAAATTACAGACAGTAATATTGAGCACTGTATCATGTAGAAAACAATTAAAAACAGCAAAAAAAAATTCCCAATTTTTTCCCACAACGTAGCTAATCATGCAAAACGTTCAAATAAAATTACAGACAGTATTATTTGTCTGTATATCAACCAGAAAAATTAAAACAGCAGATTCAAGAAAAATTTTATTTCACTGTCTTGAAGAAAAATACGTAAAACGATTATATAAAATACTAGACAGTATTATACATCTGTTTTTGATACAGAAAAATTTAAAACAGTAATTTGATAAAATTTTTATTTTACTGTATCGAAACAAATTATGTAAAACTACCAAATAAAATAACAAACAGTATTATTTTTCTGTATTTCATACAGAAAAACAAGAAACAGTAAAATAGGGACACAACGGTCTTTTACCCAAAAGTTGGGATGTTACATACTAAGTTCTCTAGATAAGTGAGATCTTGTGCATTGTTTAATACACATTAGGATAAACTATGACTTGAAAGGTTGTCATATTCAAAAGTGTTTAGCACTTCTAATAGTATAGTTGAGTTAACGATGTATGTAGGAAGAGAGTTAGTTCCTTGAATACTAAGTAAGTTTGGAAGATCAAGTAGCTAGGAATTCTAATAATTAGGAGTTACCTAAAATGACTATTTCGAACCTTGAGCACTTAAGGGTGACATAGGTCACTACAGGTAGTGCAACATCAAGGAGAGCCAGATACAAAAGAGATAAGTACAGTTTACTTATCGAGATGCATGAATTACTCACTTACAGTAGAGTTAAGTTAAGTATGCAAAGATTAGAGAAATGTTCATTTGGCTTCATAAATTAGTTCAAAATGATGCACTTGTTAAGATAGATTCTTTCACAAGGATAAGTTTAGTCTATGAGTAAGTTTACAGCCAGTAAGAATTACAGTATTCCTTTGTCTCGGATAGAACTAGGATATGATAAGTTCACTTCCTCTCTTAGCAAGTGTTCGTGGAACCAGAGTTTCCTAAAACGAATGAGTAGAGGTAGAGTTAAATCGTCAGCATTGCAGTCACAATTTAGTTGTATGGGCAGTTGTCTGTGACTGTTAACATATGTGATTGTATGGGTGGTTGCTTATGTTAACGGTATGTATGCTATCAGTTTGGTTATACTAAGAGGTATTAATAAGTTGTCAGTTATAGTGGAGGAAACTCCTATGATAGTAATTATAAGTAATGTTATACACGATCGTATAATATTAAGTTTAGTTTAATTTTGTATGCAGTTCACATAGTTATTATGCCATGAATTATATGTTTATTACTGAGAATTTTTATGTTCTCACCCCTTTCTACGTTTTCATGGTAGAAGCAAGTCATGGAATCGTCATAGGGCAAGAAGTTCAAGTAACAGAAGAACTTGCATAGTATAGTTTTAATTGTTTATTGATTAGACAATGCTTGTGTATATTGTTATATTTGCTTTGTAGTTATATTCAAAGGCAAGAGCAGTAGTTTAGTAGGGTGTTGTGCATTCTTTTATCTCATAGTGAGATATGTAATGGAGTTGTATGACTTGCCTTAGGTATAAATGCTTATGGTTATTTGTATGAACAAGAAACTATGGCAACTACTAGGTGAACCCATAAGACTAGAAGACTGGTAAAGACCAGAGCTCTTAGAGAAATGGCTGTTGCAATGAGAGAGCAAACTTCCATTAGTAGAAGACCATTAGAAAGGTTAGAAAATGACTCGCTAGGGAAGTTGATGCATAATAAGGAACTAAAGAGGAATCAAGATTCCTTAGAGTTCAGTAGAGTTACTCCTTTACTTTTTAATGGAGAGTATGGTTCAGTTAGGGGTGATAAATGGCTTCAAGAGATAGTAGAGATCTTTGTAGTCATGCATGCACCGTTGAACATCAAGTGTCATTCGGGAATGTAAAGGACCTTTGGTGTGTGGTTTCGATTCTCATGTGGGTTGCAGACCGCTTAAGGGAATAAATTTGCCACCAGAACGCCTCAGTAAAGGGTCAGCCCTGAACATGGTGGAGTCTGAGAATACTGAGTAGAGTCTAGCCAGGGGGTCAGCCTTGGGGGCAGTGGCCAGGCAACCCCTCGCCAGGGGTCAACCCTAGGAGTGGTGGCACTGGGCGAGAGACCAAAAGTTAATGGGTTGAGCTAAGAGGTTACTAGAAATAGTAAGTACTCAAAACACTTGAGAAGTTTTTAGAGTCACTTTCTTAGAAAAGTAGTATTCCCTAGAGTTGCAAATAGCAAAGGAATCAGAATTACTGAGGCTTGAGTAAGGGGGATATTACAGTGGATTTGTATGGGAAGCAACACGAATAATGTTCTAAGTTCTCTTATCATTTTATGAGTAGTCCATATGAAAGCTGGAAGTGTGTAAGATTTGAAGTTAGACATAGAGATAGTATTAGAAGTGTTATAGTAGTAGAAAGTCTAGAAACCACGTAGTTGGTACTTGAGGTCCGCATTTAAGCGCTAAGAAAATGGGCGATGTAGTGCCATGGATAGGAAATTGTAGGAATTATCTTGTAGAATTTGAGTTCCCTGCTAGTTGGGATTTTACATATATGTTTCCTAGAGAGTGTTAAGACACTCATAGAGATATTTCATAGTAGAAATCACCACCTAGTATATATGTACAAGTTAGAACTTTTAAGTATTCTAAAAGTTAAAAATTGTTTAAAAGAGGTGTCTAGGACCTTAAACACAATAAGGTGGCTTAGAATACCACTTGAGGTGTGATAGTAAGGTAAGCTAGATACAAGTTTGATAGAAAAGTTAACCTTATCATAGAGGCATACTTTACCCTCTTGTAGTAAAAGTTGGGTTAAACATACAAGTTTTGATTAATACTTTTTCCTCTCATTGAGTTGTGCTGTAATGAAGCATTAATTCAGAGATGGTTCTTTTAATAATTAAAGTTAAAGCATAGCATAATTATCCTAATTAAGGGTGTGAGTTAAACCCCTTGACCTTGCAAAGTAGTGAGCAAAGCTCTTTGCTAAGGATGGAGTTGTGATGCAAGGTAGCGAGAAAAGCACCTTGTGAGGGTAAAGAGGTGAGTAAAACACTTTACCATATGTGTAGAGAAAGTAGCCCTCCAATCCCTCCACATCAAGCAAGTAAGTGAGACCAAATAAATTAAATCTTACCAAGTGTGGTAAAGGAGTGAGACAAACACTTTACCTAGTAATGGTAGAGGAGTGAGATAAAGACTCTACCTATGACAAATTAGTAAGTTAAGCTTTTTATTAAGAAACATGAGTGGTGAGAAAAGCGCTAGCGCTCATGAGAGTGGTAGTAAGAGTGAGTTAAACTCTCTACCAAGGGTCTCAGGTAGTAAGAATGAGTTAAGTTCTCTACTAAGGTCAATAAAGCGAGAAAAGTTTACAATCAAGGGTAATAGAATAAGTGAAGTTCTATGCCATGCTAAGGAGTGAGATAAGCCCTTATGCAAGTGTAGTAAAGTGGGGCCAACTTACTACAAAGAACTATAGGATGAGTTAAGTCCTAAATTAGGCAAAAAGATGAGTTAAGTAGTTTGCCAAGTATCGTTGATCTAAGATCTAGTTGTCTTAGAATCATAAATAGAAAGAGACTATCTCTAAAATTGTTTCTAAGATTATGGAAGAACATAGTCAGTATGTTACTGTAGTTTTGGAAACTTTTAGAGAAAGGTTTTAGTGTCCCAAGATAGCTAAAGAGTTAGTTTTGGCTACAAGTGGTACAAGTTTCAAGGCTATGTAATTTCTCAAAAGGTGGAAATTGCATAGAACCCTATCAAAGTTTAAACAAAAGTACAATGGGAAGAGTAACCATTGTAATCTAAATTAGAAAATTCAGTAGTGGACTTTCTCAGTTAGTGCTACCCAGATTAGGCCAACTAAGAAAGGTAGTACTCAGCAGTAGACTCTAGAAAGTGAGTATAGTAGCCAAGAATTGAAGAAGAGGTAGATTACCATGTTAGTAATGGTAATTCCATATTTTCATGAGGACTTTGAGGTAGTCAGTTATACTTCGCAGAAGGGATTGGGGTGTGTTCTGATGCATAACAGGTAAGTAGACACTTACAAATCAAGGCAGTTAAACCTACAAGAGAGGGACTACCCTAGGTATGTTTTAGAATTAGCCATCGTGGTGATTACCTTACAATTCAGGAGACATTACTCATAAGGAGTCTAGTAGAAATGTTCATTGATCATAATAGTAAAATATACTTGTTTGATCAGATGCAGCTGAATATGAGGTAGAATAGATAAATAGAATTCTTAAAGGCTTATAACCTTGAGTTATAGTATCATATGGGTAAGGCCAATGTAGTGGTCGATACACTAAGTAGGAGAGTCCTACAGGTCTCCCAAGTGATAGACCATGAGAGAGTTAAATTCTTGAAAGTTTCGAGGATTTGATTTTAACGGTGACTAAGATTCCAGATAGTCTCACAGTGAGCAAGGTGGACATAGTAAGAGGCCTAAGGACTCAGATTTCTTTGAAGCTCAAAAGGAGAAGTAAGCTCTAAAGGACGTTAGTGAGCAGATCTTCTTAGAGACCCAACAGGATTTTAGTATAACAACAGATGGAATGACGAGGTTTAGAGATAGACTTTGTACTACAACAGAGTCAGGAAATCAAAGAGGGGTTTCTAGGAAGAGTTCACAAGAGTAAGTATACCATCTATATAAAGGCTACTAAGGTTCTTCAAAAGTTAAGGAAGATATTTTGGTGGCCTAGTATAATAGAGGACATAGCAGAATATGTTGTGTTTTAGGTAATGGTGGAAAGATTAAGTAATTTGTGTAGTTTTTATCAAGTAGAGTTAGCTATCCTATAGATTAAGTAGTTTAACTACTTTTGAAAGAGATAGATAGATTGTAAGGAGTCTCAGTGAATGTAGTGTTTGATAGAGATAATAGGTTCACACTGAGTTTTGGGAAGCCTTGCAAAAGATGTTCAGAGCTAAGTTAAGATTTAGTACAACTTACCAGCCATAAGTAAAGGAATCTAAGTGTTTAGAAGTAAGCATATTTTCTCTGGTAAACGTATGGTGGGGAGAAGCTAATATTGAAAGGACTACTTGGGAGTTAGAATCCTATGTAAAGTGAGTTTACTCAGAATTATCTGCATGAGGTGAGCAATTTTGGGGACAAAATTTTTAAAATGGAGGGGAGAATGTAACATCCCAATAAAACATATTAGGCTTGTATATGGTCTCAAAGGTACTATTATACTTGTATAACATGTCAGTTAAGTTTTGTGACAAATTGAGTTCATTTAGGAACTTAGTTGCAACCCAGAAGTTGAAAAGTAGCTTAAAATGACTTAGATAGTAGCATAAATTGCTAAATTGAGGGAAATAAACCTAGAGAGTTTGTTTCGAAGTCACAAATAGGATGACTAAGGTGTAGTTAAAATTTGAGAACAATCGGAGTCAGATTGGTATTGTTAGGCATACTGGTTGTGCTTTTAATACCGGATTGAACCCCAGCAGATATGGAAAAGTAAGATATCAGTGAAAACAATAATTTGATGAAATCTAGGATTTATTTCAAAGTTGTTGGAAGTTGGAAAACTTGAATAAGCATAATTCAAGTGTCCTTAGCAGATACAAGTTTCAACACAAAAACTTAAGTTAGAATTTTTCCTAAATTCCCTCCATGTCTGAACTCCTTATTTCTCTCCCTCTCACGAATCCCCTCCAGAAAAACAGAATGAAAGAAAGAAAATAGGGGAAGGGAGAAAGGGGAAGAAGAAGAAGGAGAATAGGGGAAATGAAAGAAGAAGGAAGAGGATTAAGATCAAAGCTCCAAGAGCCAAGCTCAAGCTTGAGGATCATCTTATATATGCTAGAGGTAGGGGTTCTATGCTTATCTCCATCTATTTCTCTCATTTTCACCGTAGTTGCACTTATGGTGCTTAAAAGGTCAAATTGAGTTCTAGAGGTGTTTGGTGTGTTTGGCTTGAATGAATGTGTTCCTTTGGTCATTTATGACTTGTTCATAGCATAAGTTGAAGATAGAAGCTTAGAACATCTCATTTAGACCATTGATGCCCAAAAGAGGGGTTTAGGGCAAACTAAGTGTGATTCGGGTTTTCGGATCCAAATTGGAGGTTTTTGTGGGTGATTAATGATTCCTATGTGTTAGTAAACTTGTTAGGAACCTTAAATCACCTAGGAACTAAATTGGAGTGGCTAAAATCTATAAATTGTTCCAATGGAACAGTAGCACCATTCTGCAGAATTCTCTGTCGCAGGGTCACGCCTAGGTGTGTGGGTTGATCAATCTTGCATACTGATCAAACAAAAAGCACTATGCCTAGGCGTGGTAAAACCAAGCCTAGGCGTGAGACAAGACATCAGCCACGCCTTGGTGTGAGTTCCAAAATTTTTCAAGAATGTTATTCTTGATGTTTTGAAGTTCCCTACTAGTTGGGATCCTTCTTATATGTTTTCTTAAGTTTATTAACACACTTTTAAGGATAGTTCAAAGAGGAAACAACCCTTTGTATAGATGAGAAGTCTTAGACCTTTGTGCATTCAATAGTTAAGGATTGCTATAGGTAGGTGTCTAACACCCTAAGCAATTACTGTTGCATTTGATATCACACAAGATGTGGTGAGTGAGTGTAATAGATACGAGCATACTAGAATGAATTAGTAGTATTCACTCAAGTCAGTTGGTAAAGGTATGAATGTTAGAATATCCAAAAGTAGTGGATAACTTTGGAAGGGTACCTAGAACCTTAAGTAACAGTGTTACAAGTACTAACCACTCATGAGTTAGTTTCACTCAAGTGAAGTTAAGTGGTGTATTTAGTTCCTAAGTAGGAACGGTTGTGTATTAAGTTCTCTAGATAAGTGAGATCTTATGCATTGTTTAATACACATTATGATGAACTATGACTTGAAAGCTTGTCATGTTCAATGAGTACAACATAAAAATGTTTAGCTCTTCTAATAGTATAGTTGAGTTGAAGATATATGTAGGAAGAGAGTTACTTCCTTGAATACTAAGTAAGTTTGGAAGATCGAGTAGCTAGGAATTTCAATAGTTAGGAGTTACCTAAAACAGTTATTTGGAACCTTGAGCACTCAAGGGTGACATAGGTCACTACAAGTAGTGCAACACCAAGGAAAACCAGATACAAATGAGATAAGTACAGTTTACTTATCTAGATGCACGAATTACTCACTTATAGTTGAGTTGAGTTAAGTGTGCAAAAATCAGAGAAATGTTCATTTGCCTCTATAAGTTAGTTCAAAATGATGCACTTGTTATGATAGATTCTTTCACAAGGATGAGTTTAGTCTATGAGCAAGTTTACAGCCAGTAAGAATTACAGTATTCCTTTGTCTCAGATAGGACTAGGATGTGATAAGTTCACTCCCTATCTTAGCAAGTGTTTGTGGAACCAGAGTTTTCTAAAACGAACGAGTAGATGTAGAGTTAAATCATCTGCATTGCAGTCACAGTTCAGTTGTATGGGCAATTGTCTGTGGCTGTTAACATAAGTGATTGTATGGGCGGTTGCTTATGTTAATGGTATATATGCTATCAGTTTGGCTATACTAAGAGGTATTAATAAGTTATCAGTTATAGTGGAGGAAACTCCTGTTGGTGTATGCCCTAGAGGCCAATTCATTATGTCTGTATTTACATACATTGTATTATGCTATTTTTTAATATATAAGACATTTCATTTATTGTGTTCTTTTTTGATAGACATAATAAAGTCCTTAGAATAGTAAGTTTGATACCATAAGACATCAAGTGGATGACTTGATCGTGAGATCTTATTGGATAAAACATTATTCTTAAAGTGTCCCTAGTCAAGTATTATTGTTAATTGGGACAACAATAATGCATTGAGACTAGTATGTGCGTAGATTGATGACCACATCTCACGGGTCATGGATATGAGATATCAAGTCTTCACATGGATACATATTAGAGTAATGATGTATTGGACCGACCCGCCATGAGAATGCTACGTGGATCGTTAAGTGAGTGTCATAAGCGATTCTCATAGTGATAATGGTGTATGTGGTCCTTTGACCTGAAATCACTACAATTCCTACATGAGGAGTTGTGTATTTTTAATGCCATCAAACATCATCTATAACAAGATGATTATAAAGTTGGTTATTAGACATACCGCGATTTATGTGGAGGGATGTGAGTGACCTAGATGGGATTTGTCCCTCCTACATAACAGGAGTGATATCTTCGGGCCCCCTGATTAAGTGAGACTACGAAATTCATGGCCATGCTCAAATGAGTCAATATGAGATATTGATCTCATTTGTTATTACTATGTCTACTCGAGAATCAGGAAACTGAAGATTGAACTAAACAAGGATGACACATTCCATGCCTTGTGTTCAATCTAGATATCTAGACAAAGGGACTAAACTACACGGAAACATTGGTCACAGATAGGTTATGTCCAATCACTGACATTCTCATTACTTGGGTAGTAGTGATGTGTTGCTAGATACCGCTCACTGTTTGTAATATTAAAATGAGATTTTAATATTACTACCAACGTCATGAGAACCTGCAGAGTTGCACACTTAGAACAGACTAAATTGGAGCAACAAGGATCCAAGTTGGACTCGGATTCAATTGTGGGCCTAAGTCATGACAGATGGGTTTAGAGTTGCGCAGCTTACCTTGCTACTGCTCACACTCACTTAAGGCAGCCTCTATTATAAATAGTACTACTAAGGGGGCTGCTATGTACATAATATTACAACCCTAGCCGCACCTAAGAAAGTGAGTGAGAGATAGTAAAAGGTCTTCTTCTCTTCTCTTCGCACCTAGCACTGCGAAACAAAGGTGTGACTCCTTTTTAAAAGTCTGTTCATGTGGATACTGCAGAGACATCGTCGCTATTACGGTGTTGGTGATTCACTTCGCTTGTGTTTATCATACTTCAAGAGGTAAACTTTTAAAAACTCGGATTATGGCCTTTTTGCATAGATCCTGTGAAAGAATTTTTATTATTCTGCTGTGTGATTTTTGATCCGCAATTCCTAACAACTCCTATGATAGTAATTATAAGTAATGTTATATGATTGTAAGGGCGATCGTATAATATTGAGTTTAGTTTAATTATATAAGCAGTTCATATAGTTAATATGACATGAATTATATGTTTATTACTGAGAATTTTTATGTTCTCACCCTTTTCTATGTTTTCATGGTAGAAGCAGGTCATGAATCGCCATAGAGTAAGAAGTTCAAGAAACAAAAGAACTAGCGTAGTATAGTTTTAATTGTTTATTGATTAGACAAAGCTTGTGTATATTGTTATATTTGCTTTGTAGTTATATTCAAAGGCATGTATTACAATAAGCCCTTCTGTGACTAAGGTTGTATATATATATATATATATATATATATATATATATATATATATATATATATATATATATATATATATATATATGTATAAGTTTAAGTTTTTCCTCATTCTCTCAAAGTTTTCTATAATAACTTGCATGGTTGTTATAAATATTTTAGTAGTTAGATTTGTAGTAAGTGATGTAGCTAGTATTGTTATCTCTATATATCCCAGATATATCCAAATATCTTTGTCCTAGGGTGTTACAATTACTGGATCAGGTTCACAAACAAAAGCTTGTAATTTATCAATCAACTCTTCGGCAATATAAGCAGAGATTAGGAGTCATCGTGTCGAAGGAATGATAAAGTTCTGTTCCATAACATAGTTAAGAAAAGATAACAAACCATCAAACAAATTATTAACATTCAACAAATCTATGGGTTTTTAGTGGATGTTCAGTTGGGCCTAAGAGACAATTTGAAAAACTTCTGTGAAAGTACCATAGCCACCTGGTAAGGTAATGAATGCATCAGAATTTTCAAGCATTTTCCTTATTCGTCCATGCATAGTTGATACTTGTAATTCCTCCCTACTTGTCTTTCCAGTGATGTTCTTTTGAGTTAAAGCTCTAAGAATGATACCTAAAACTTGACTGCCTCTTAGATGTGCAGAGATTGATACAACCCCCATTAACCTAATCCTGCATCCCCCATATACTACACGAATGTTCCTCGCATCAAGCGCTCGACCAAGAATACCTGCTACTTCTACAAACTTTGTACTTTTCCCAAAACTTGATCTACAAAATACATAGATATTTTTAAATCGACGAACAAAAGTTCTCTCCATTTCTACACTCACCTTCCCTTTAAATAGAGAAAATAAAATGTTTAAATAGGGAAAAGAATAGAAAATGCAATGATAACATCTATATGGGTAGGTTGACTATTGTTAGAAAAGTTTGAAATTAAGAAACACATATTATTTTATTTTATTTTATTTTTTTTAAGAAAACAAAAGCTGGAACCAGTCCAAAACTGGAGGTTAGGCTCTCATGCCCGTTTATTCAATAAAGATGGTGTAACATCCCAAATTTAATAACCATAGTATCATACCACGATCATTAGATTCAGACCTGCTACTTCTTAGCTATGTGATTTTCAATATAACAAAACTATATATATATATATATATATATATATATATATATATATATATATATATGTGTGTGTGTGTGTGTGTGTGTGTGTGTGTGTGTGTGTAGAAAATATGAGCCTCGAATGAATACATACATATTACATCACACTGTATTTCTCATAAATACAAAACGTATATCATTTCAAAAGAAAAATACCTAGCTATAATAAGCTAAGCTCTTCAAGCTCCTGCTTTTCTTGTTGGAGAACACGCGCCTGGATTTACATGGCAACACAATTAAGGTGAAAAATCACATCTCAGTAGAAGTATTCCAAAACTAGCAGTTTATACCATCATACAAATTGCACAACCATTATGTTAACACTTCAAATCACAGAAGCACAATAACACTCCAATCTCATAAGTACGCAACTGCCCATACAATTGCATGTCATGATTTTGAATGAATGACAACAACCGCCCATACAATTGCCATGCTATGCCAAATTATGTCTAGTGTGTATGCCTATGCAATAACTTAAGTATGAAATGAATAATACATGATACTAAGTCCATAGTAATGTTATGAATGCATGAGTCCTGAACAAAGTAATGGAAGTCCCATCCATAACCTTGGACAAGCACTGGAAGTCCATCCAGAAAACAACACTCCGGGTAGTGAAATCCATCAACTACACGATCTCAAAATCAAAGAGGAAGTCCATCCTCAAAACCATAAGGAAATCCATCCTTCACAACACAACAAACATAAAGAGTATACCGCTCACCTCAACTATGTTTCACAAGCATCACATGCAATACAAATTACTAATTACTTCCCATAATTAGCTCCACAATTGATTTACATGCATCTCAAGTTCATTTTACAAACCTTTAATCTAAATACTTCTAAAAGTACTTCAACACTCTTAAAAGAGTACATATGAGTGATTCCTACTCCTAGGAAGACTCATGTTCTCAATATCACAATATATGACTTATATCTCCATGCCTAACTACCTCACATAATTAGCATTACAAAACAATTTGATTTATCACAATCTCATTTCATTAAATACTCCTATTAGAGCCTCAATACTCATTAAGAAGCTTAAAAGAAGCAACCACACCTTTACTAGGCTCCATTGCATCACATTTCAACTCTTCTCCAAGTCTGGAAGCCACGCTTAGGCGTGAAGGTGGCAGGGCAACAACTCTGTAACTTCCAGGAAACCATGCCTGGGTGCAACTCTATCACGCCTAGGAGTGACCCTGTCTTTCTCACCAACGCCTAAGTGTGGTTCAGTCACGCCTAGGCGAGCCCCAAGATAGAAAATTCTGCAGAATTCTGCAAAAATGGGTTACTAATCCATTGGAATAAAACCCTCTCCCAATCATTCAAACTTCACATCCAAGTGATTTCTAACCTTCTACAAGGTCCATCTACACATAGCAACTCTTATTTCACTTTAATTTCACTCAAAACCATTGATCATGGATAATCATCCAATTCAAAACCTAAAATCCCAAATCTCTTCTCGCATGGAATTCAAGGTGTAAAAGGGTTGGAAATCCATTTTCTAACACCCAATAACTCATAATCATACCATTCTCAAGTTCTCTAACAAGATTCAAGTACTTACCATCATAAACACAAACATCACACTTCAAAACCCCATCCCCTTTATCAAGTCCCTCATGAACCCAAAAGAAGAAGATGAAATCAAGAAGTGAAAACAAGTTTCCCCCTACCTCTTGTAGACAAGATGAAGATGATGCCAAGGATGGCCATGGAAGATCCTCCTCTTTGGTCTTCTTCCTTTCCCCTTTCTCTTTTTCTTCCTTCTTCTTTTTTTTCTCTTTTCCCTTTTCTCTTTTCTATTTTCTCTTCTCTATCGTGAACCAACAATAGCAAAGTCCAACTTTGCTATTTAAAGATAACCACTAATGTGGTACCAAAAACCCGATCTGCTAAGAACGCTCAGATTTCACCAAATCCAGTTCTCTAACCTCCAACAGACTTAAAATAAATCCTATAATTCATTAAAAATCTGTTTTCACCATTTCCACACTTTTCCATATCTGCTGGCAGTCAATCTGACATTAAAACACATAACCAGTATGCTTAAAAATACCAAACTAACTCCGATTAACCTCAAACTTTAACTGTAGCATAATTCACACATTTGTGACCTAGAAATAAACTCTCCACATTTATTTCCACTAACTAAGTAGTTTAAGTCACTTTCGCAGCTAAAAATAGCTATTTTTTCACACATAGCGTTGCAGCAAAATGCCTAAACATGCTCAGACAGTCACAAAACTTAACAGACATGTTAAGCATGTATTAGGCTACCTCTGTATCTATCTACAAGCCTAACATGCTTTTTCAGGGTGTTACAGATGGCATATCTTTATATTACATGTTATCAGTGCAGTAAACACACCATTTAAAGTGGGAGAGCCTATCGGCGTACCACAAACGGTAGCCCAGGATCACCACAGTGGTGGTCTTCAAAAGTCTACGACCCGAAGTGCCTGCGCTAAGAGCCAAAGCAAACAAATGCCTAGATCAAGCATCAGATGCCTTATAATATTCTGGGCTAACACGTGTCTAATATCATTCTAGACCAACACGGGACGCTTCTTTCTATCCATCAATCCCATAGTGCCTGAATGGTAACATTGGGTTGTGAGATATGGCTCTCTACAGAGCATGGCACACGAACCTTATTTACAGACCGGTGTGTAAAAGTCCACCCGAGCCAATGATGGGTTTGCCACTGGCAAGGGCTCAACACTCAATTAAGAGCATGGTACTCTTTCGATCGCCCTTTTTTTTTAGATGAACAAGATAATAACATACATGTTGTTGTGATTGTGGCTTACATCTTTCTCTGGTTTTACGTCCAGTAACAACTTAAATGCCTTCTATGAGTCAATGATAAGCTTCCCATTATAAATTGGAAAACATGGTCGTTTAGAGTCAGAATCCCAAGGCTGTAACATTTATGTTTGTCTTTGAAGAGATTCCACAGATTAAGAAGTTCACAATGCACAACTCCACAAGAATGCATTTCAAGAGTCAATAAGATATCACATAATGACTCCTTACTCAGTCTATTCTTAATAAAGTATATTTTATTTTCTCGGTTTACGAAAATCATCCCCAAAGAATAACATCGCTTGCTACAATTCCATTGTGCACATTTGTGACAAACTTGTAATCTTTTCGCTCTTTTTTTTTAGAATATGAACTTTTACCGAGACCTGGCATGTATGAGTCAAATGAATTTGAAAATTCATCTGCTAAATGGACCTTTGCTTTAATTATCCAGCATATATCTTCCGGGATGCCCTTGTGCATAAACATTCTCAATCTTTCACACCCAGCTTTGTATATTTTTGTTAGAGGAGGAAGCGATGGAAAATATTTTCTTAATTTTGAGGGAATCACAGCCATTTTAAAGGAGAATGAATAAGTTATTATAGGAAAGTAAAAAATAAACTGAATTGAGAGCCACAAAGTACCGTTATTCGCCACTTAACAGGCGCCACAAAGAATTGCAAAAGGAAAGCCATAAAATTAAAATAAATTTTTCTCATAACAAGGATTAGAAAAGGAAATGGATTCTACCTCAGCAACTTGATTTTCCAGAAATAGTTTAAGTCTTTGTTCATTGACCTTAAACACATTACCATTCATAGGGTTCTTAATGTCTATGGCCCCATAAGGATACACATGTTTGACAACAAAAGGGTCAGTCCACCTAGATCTCAATTTTCCAAGGAATATATGAAGACGAGAATTATAAAGTAGAACTTTTTAACCAATTTCAAAAGATTTTCTCAAAATTGATTCGTCATGAAAAGCTTTTGTTCTAGCTTTATAAATTTTTGAGTTTTCATATGCATCATTTCTTAATTATTTAAGTTCATTTAATTGCAATTTGTGTAACTTGCAAGCATAATCAAGGTTTAGGTTGAAAGCTTTAATGGCCCAAAATGCTTTATGCTCCAGTTCTACAGGCAAGTGACAAGGTTTTCCATAAACTAACCCATGTGGTGACATGCCTAAAGATGTTTTAAAAGTAGTACGGTAAGCCCAAAGTGCATCGTTTAGTCTTAAAGACCAATCTTTACGATTTAGGTTAACCGTTTTTTCCAAAATTTGTTTAATCTCCCTATTTGCTAATTCCACTTGTCCACTTGTCTAAGGGTGATAAGGGGTGGCAATTTTGTGGGTAATGCCATATTTCTTCATTAAGGATTCAATTGATTTATTGCAAAAATGTGTTCCCTCGTCACTGATGATAACCCAAGGGATTCTAAATAAACTCAAGACATTTTCTTTTAAAAAATTTAAGAACATTTTTATGATCATTATGTCGACGTAGAATCACCTCAATCCATTTTGAGACATAATCAACTACAACCAAAATATACACAAATCCAAATGATGATGGAAATGGACCCATGAAATTAATTCTCCAACAATAAAAAATTTCAATGACAAGGATAGGGTTCAGAGGCATCATGTCTCATTTAGAAATAGAACCCAATCTTTGATAGTTTTCATGTAACACCCTAATACAGTTATCATAAAATAAACAGAATATTTCAAGATAAATCGCATTAAGCATGTCACTTCTAGAAAAACATGAAAATAAAAACCTATAATAACCTGTATAGTCATTATAGAAAGCCATGAATGATAAAAAGATCATATATACATATATCACTGGCTAACAAGTCATACTGTATACATAAGCTTTTACATATAACCAAAAAAGTACAAATATACAACTAGTTCAAAAAGAAATAAAGCTACTAAACTAAGCCTTTTGCTTCTTCTTTTTGCTGCTCTTTCCCTTCTTAGGGACGTCACCTGGATTTACATAGAACACACAAGGATAAGAAAATCACAATTTCTCAATATTAGCATACCAAGACTAGCAGTTAATCAATTACAACTAATTAATGAACTAAACACATATTATTACTCTATGTAAAGGTGTAACATTCCAAAATTCTTAGTACTTTAAAATTATGATCTTAAGAATTATTAGATTAGCTTAATTAGAAAATTAAGTGCAAGACTTAAGCAAAATTGTAAAGATTGAAATTTTAATTCAATTTTCCTAAGCCACCATTGGTGAGTCCATGGCTAGACCATGGAAACTATCTACTTGATTCCATGATTCCAAGTTACAATTACAAATCTATGGATTGACAAATGCTTTTTCTCTCCACCCTATGATTCTCATGCTACCTTATCATGTTTCCAATGAAAGAAATTATTTTAAAGGCTGCTGCAAACTCAAGGGAAGCATCTCATTATGATGTTCAATGATTTGGCAAAGAAAGGAAGATGAATTCATGCAAATGGATGTGTGACAGCATGCATGGCTACATAAGTGTCAAACTTTGGGAAAGATGGATGAAAGGATATGATCATTATAATGTTAAGTGTCAAAAGATTAATCATAATTTTTATGTAACTAGAAAATTAGCAAATGGTTAGAGAAATAAGCATGGATTAGAACAAAAATTAAGCGGTATTTTCCCAACTAATGCACACGGCTACAGGATGGAAAGGTGGAATGACATTTGGAATCATTGAACACACTTGTCGAGAAGGAATATATTCCTTCAAATTTCAAAGAAGTCACGACTGGAGCAATGAGTTGTTGCATGCACTTATTCAAACATGCAATGACACCTAGCTAGACATTTTATGAAGCCAAGACAAGTGTGCAAACATGCACACCCTTCTCCATGCAACATGACAAGGTTACAAGTGAGATTCCAAGCCATGACTACACCTTACACAACCAAGGTTAACGTGTGTAGCTACATGGTCTCAAAGCCATGCTTGATGACACCTAGCTTTTGCTTTCAAAACCGTGAAGCCAAATGGACAACATGCACCTCTTTATTCCATGCAACTTGACACCTTTGTGAACCCTTGGAGGTAGTAGACCAACCTTTCCTCTTGTTAGAAGGACACCCAAGGTAGGAAAATAGGGGTGAAACTTCTCTACAAGTTTTTCTTACTTAATTCTGTAACACCCTCCGTAGGGCATCACATTTCCTACTACAAGCTCATAATCTGAAAATAATTTCATAAAAGGTTTGAGTTATAAAACATGAGTTTTAAAATTTCTTTTCGCGGAAACATAAACTTACTGAAATTTATAAGTAATACCAAAAAATAGATTTAAACTGATTAATATATATTATTGATACCACATAATATTTAACAATTATTTAGGAAACATAACACTTACAGACTCAATTTTTAAACAGTAGTAAACCCCATGACAGGTCCTACTTAATAGCATGGTAAAACACTATCGATAAAACTCAACATACTTATTCCGTCTTGTATCCATCTTGACGCGTCATGTATCTGTTCCTCTTCAAATCTGTACACCGTCAAATCTGGGATGGCCACTCCTCGATGTTGTTACCGAACTCAGAATATTTGCTTCCAGTCAAGTCTAAGAAACTCGTTCCATCTACTATGCAATTTTAACAATACAAGCACAACAAAACAATATAACAAAGAGGTGAGATCACCTACGCCAATACCAATATGGTAGCATGGAGATAACACAAACAGCACACCAAACAGGTATATCATACCATAATTACAATCATGCCCTCATCATTATTTATCATCACAACAGACGTAATAAACAGTAATTATGATCCTGCCCTCAACATTTTCCAAATATTCAATAATTCAATTATCATAAACAATAATTACGATAATGTCCTCAACATTATCCAAATATTCAACGGTTCCATTATCATATCGATAAT
The DNA here is from genome assembly GCA_029884605.1 of Ormosia emarginata. Classification (NCBI taxonomy): domain Eukaryota; kingdom Viridiplantae; phylum Streptophyta; class Magnoliopsida; order Fabales; family Fabaceae; genus Ormosia; species Ormosia emarginata. Next base: position 7,842,029 of record JAQQTP010000037.1, read on the forward strand.
TATGATATTGCCATCAACATCATCCAATATTCCTCAATTAATATATCACACAGATATAGATATTTAGATTATGCATGTGCACAAAGACTCAATTTTCCTACTCCATAGAGGTTTTCACAATTTCGAGATGAATGTTCTGGTTAATTGTCAGTCTTAGCCCAAAGACAATCTCCAGTCTTCGAAAGGAATTGTGTACTTTTCGGGTATCGTCAATGCGTTGCAACGGACCGCATCGCCAAGTGGCACAACATACTTGCCACTGCCCACTGGATCGACCGTCGCGCCTTGACGCCCCCAAGATCCATCATAGATCTCATTTTTCAATTCTCATTCTCTCTTCGACCATAAAGGCTATAATAGCTATCAGCTATATTTCATTCAATGCACGAATACCTCAATGCAAATTCTGTTCAATGCACGAATATCTCAATGCAAGTTCTGTTCCTTTCATCATATGCCTCAATGCATATCTTTCAATTTCATCATATGCCTCAATGCATATCTTTTAATTTCATCATATGCCTCATACAATGTCCATATACTGGTTTATGCATGTAAAATGCACCAATGCCAATCACAGGCAAAATTCATCATTTTCTCATATAGTGTCCATGCACTAGTTCAACAGTAATCATACTGTATATTCAATCACAAAATCATATTATCGTGTTTTCATAGTCGCGTAACACTTTTGTCGCATTTTTCACAATCGCGCAATATTTCTGTTACATTTTCACAATTTCGCAACATTTCTGTTGCGTTTTCAAATCGCGTAGCGATTTTCCATCATTTTCTCAATCACGTAAAAATATTTCATCATTTTTCAATCACGTAGTATTTTTCAACAATATTTCAATCGTGTAGAAATATTTAAACGTTTTTCAAATCGTAGCTTAAAAATCATGTTTTTAAGTTACGTAGATCATTTTTCTCCATTTTTCAATGTCGTAAAATATTTCTTAACCTTCAAAATATCAATTTAACCTTTCTCAAAATAATATGACTTCTCACATTATTCTCCACATTTTCTTACTCAAGAAATCCTTTTCACAATAAATTTCACAATTTCACCATTTCATTGAATTAAATCAATGTTTCTAACTTAAAATTTCCTAATGCTCTCCAAAACCCAAAGGATGAGTTATACGTTAGTAAATTTCAAGTCACTAATGTATTCTTTATAATTCTAAATCAATTCTAAAAATCAATCCTCTTTAAAATAAATTGAGGTTCAAACACTTTCAACCTCTCTTTTCCATTCATATACGAAAATTCCATTTTTCAAGTAACAAAACACTTTGTTTCCATTTCTTTAATCCTTGTACTAGATCAATTACATTTCCACTTTAAAATCATTTTGTTTCATAAAACCAAGGCATTACAAGCCTTCAAAAATCGTGGTACATGGCCATTGAAACCATCATATATTTTTCCTTCTAAATCAACTAAGTTCCATTCATGTTTTTACACAAACAAAACCATTAAAATTCCTCCAAAAATCGTGAAACTCTTGTTCTTTGAAACCAAACCATTTGTTCATTTTCCTTGCTCTTCTAAACATCTAATTTTACTATTCATGAAAATATTAATTTGTAAACACCTATTTTGAGGTGTTGAGGCCGAAATCCTCATGGTCATTAGAACCAAAAATTATTTTCCTTTCCAACAATTATTATGACATACATAACATATAATCAACATATTATATTTCAAGCATACCATAAAAGCAATAAAAATCATACCGAGTATGTAAGCACAAATAAATCATGCAAAGCATATCAAGCATAAGCAAATCATCAAAACACATAAACACTCACAAATTATTACACAACCATGGATATGAATCCTCACATGGATTCACCATCCATCAAATTCAAATTCATCTCTCACCACCATACTTGGTTGGTGAGATGGATCTCCCTCTCACCTCTTGAAGAACCTCCAAAGCTCCTTGGTTTGCTCCTTGAACAAGTTATTCACTACCAAAAGCTTATCAAACACAAAACAAAACACAAATTTATTAGCATATTAAGCTTGAACAAGGTAAACCATGGATCAAACATGGCTTAGAACATGAAAAAGAGATAAGTAGTGAAGTTTCCTTACACTTCACCTTAAAAACCCTATAACTTTGCTCTTGAAGAAAGTCCTTGAAGATGATGGATTTAGAACTTAGCCTAAACTACAAAGTGTCTTAGATTGAGGTATAGATTCAAGAAGTAAGGTTTGTAGAAATTTTTGAAGAGTGATGGTGGGTTCTTGGCCTCTTGGCTGAAACTAGCTTGAAGAGAAAATGAGGAGAAAAGTTTGAAGAGCTTTGTTTTTGGAATGATCAAGAATGATCAAGAATAGCAATAATGGTGTCTTTAAACTTTGCTATGGCCTTAAGCCCTCACAAAACCGTCCCCCCCTTCTTATACACTCAAAGAGTGACCAATCTCACTAGCCACCATTTTGGGCATTGCTAGCCATTTATTAGATCAATGGTTAACATTAATGTAGATTCTAAATAGCCTCTAGATGTAAGACTTAATCTAGGCCATTAGATCTTTTCTCCTTGAAATCCTAACCATTAGATGTATCTCCAAAATGAAGGGTCAAGATCACTTCTTCATACTTTACATCCAAGGGTCACAAATGGTCCTAGCCATTTTATAAGACCAATTCTCCACCGTTAATTAAATCAATGGTGGATATCCAAAGGCTTCAACATTAAGCTTACTTCCTATTGGTCCCTCATAAAGCTGTCATAACCACTAATGTTGACTAAGTAGTATAATATTTATTTTTATCTATTATAACCCTTCGAATAATATTTTTACTGTATTTTTATTGCCCGATAATTAAATACAGTACAAAACATAGTAAAAGAAAATTTTGAAAACTGTTTCCGGATTCAGGTTTAGTAAGATCCCCCGTCTCCGTCTTAACAGTACAAAATTTTTCTCGGGTCATGGAAAAATTTTCACTTTTAGGACTGCGCTCGAGCCCACGTACAGCCTTCTTGAGCCACAGACAGCCCATAGATAATATTAAAATAATCAAAGAAATATAAAAATTTCATAATCATCCACAAAATCATAAAAATTATAAAACTTACGAAAATCAAATAAATTACGTAAAATAATTAAGACTTAACAGTAATAATTAAAATACATAAGATTTTCCCCGGCCCGAAAATTATTATTTTCCTGACACGGAGTAAATCACACAAAACGATCAAATGTATTCATGGAATACTCAAGATGATTTTACAGTACACAGAAATCACTAAACAATAGAATTCTGTTATTACTGTCATATAACTAGGAAATTTGGGGTGTTACAGATTCTTTCATTTGCCCTCTTAACCCTTCTATTTTATTCATTCTTTTCTTGCAAGAACAAATTATGTTTTTATTATTTCATTATCATAGAGGAGTTCTAAATTAACAATCATGTTGTAATATCATCCTAACAAGAACTATGATCAAGTATATTATTCTGTTTTTGAGCTTAAACAACCGTTTTACAAACAAAACTCAATGTTGTCCTAAAATTTGTTCTTGTACTAAGTTAACCAATTTGTATTTTGGTATTGAGTAGTATTAAGCTTGTTTAATTAAAAGGACATCCGTGACCATGTCTTAAGAATTAATATTGTTGGATTATGACTTTGGATATGATTATGGTGCATATGCTTTGATTAGTATTCTTTGGACATGTATGGATTTGATTGTTGCACTTATACTTGATTGGAATTCTTGAACTTGTATGACTTGATATGTTACCTATGCTTGGATGGAACACATGGACTTTAAATATCTTGATGATGGTCGTGAGCCTTGGAAGAATTTATTGGATTGATTTGAAATATAATACTTTGATGATGGTCATGAGCCTTGGAAGATTGTCTTGAATCCATTTGATATGTTCCATTTTGATTTGGCTGTGAGCCTTAGAAACATGGAATGATATTTAATTGTTTGATAAGATAAAAAGTGTAAAATCAAAGTTACTTAGGATGAGCAGACATTAAGATATGTGAGGAGTAGATTGGGAGGGTGGTGGAAACCCTTTGGGAGTAACATGCCATTGTGACTACATGGTGTCCAGGTAGGACTATGATTTTGTTTACCATGGGGATCGCTGCTGGAAGTAGCGTTACTTCGACAGACCTTTTTTCTCCCGAGTGATCGAAGAGCATGCAGAGGGCGTATGTGTACTCTCGTCGATCTGCTATCCCAGTGGAACGCTCCATGGAGTATTGAGTAAAAGACACTTAAACTTCTATGTTTATCTCTTTTGCATATATTCTCTATTGTGAATTTTAATTATCATGTTACTATCATAATACTTACAACATGAATGTGCTTGTATCATGATTAATGTATTTGTCTTCATTTTGTTGCATTTTTCCAAGAACGTATTATATTTGAATTGTTCATTTATGCGTAAGTTAATTTATTGTTATTACCGTTGTTTTATTTTGTAGAGAAGATATTTTGAAAGAAAAAAATAAAACATTTTGGGAATCGAAGATTTTTTAAGGAAAAATTAATTTGCTTACTGTCAAGAACGTTTTTCTTATAAAAATCAATTCCCTTGGAACACCATTAGTTTTGTTTCTTTTTTTATTTTCCTACTAAGAAACCTTTTCTCACCCCTTTGATATTGTCATGGTATTCTAGACTCCCAATTATAAGTTCTATAATAGTGTGTCTGGGGGAGGATAGGCGCTTCTATGATACTGAAATGTAGCTCTTCACATTCATCAGTCAAATCACCATACAGGTGCAGGTGACTGCCCATCCGGAGTTTGGGACAGTTACCATTTCTGGCCATTTTACCTTTCAGCTAATATTGCCCCCTTGGTGATCCTATCGTTGGTGGTGTTTAACTATGCTGGTTGAAAGTCTGCTGCTTCATTTTCCTCTTAATGTACTACTTGAAAAGAGGAAAACTTTGTAAACATTGATGCTGTAATTTTTTTATGTTATGTTGTTTTGATTTGATGAATATATATGACCTCTAGGAAGGTCAAATTTTGTAACCCCTCATGAACTCATGCTTTTATAATTGAAGTAACAATGGATGTGGTTAGATAACATTTCCACAGAAAATTTCGTTGTCTATTTTCAATTAGATTTTTATTTATCTTGAAACATACTATTTTTCATAGAAACCATGACAAACTAAAATAAATATATTAATAAAAAAGAGAGAGAGCGTATTATTTAAGTCGTTACAAAAGGAATATTCAAGAATCAACAATACCAAAGAATTGTTCATACAATCCTAAGATACTATTGATCAAATGACCGATCAATCAATTGATCAAACAATGACAACTACCCATATAATTGTCAACCATGCAAAACTTTTTGTTAGGAGGTATGATTATGCTCAATTAATGTCCTAGTAACATGATTATGCAAATGTTAATGCAGATTTTAAGTTTTGAAAACACAAGTTACTTACTTATTTCCTCAAGAACCTTCGTTCATTGTATTTGTCTTAGTAGGTTAGGCAAAAGAGCCATCACATTACCTAGTAACAAGTGGATTCCTTCCTCTCATAAAGTAAGAGTACTGCTACCACCCTCATACTGGTAACCTTGACCATACTAGCATAAATGCAAGGAGAACTTAGATCACATCACCTCATTCTCAGGTAATTTGGTTGTGCACACCATCTAAGATTACAATACATAAGAAATTAGTAAATACCAAGTTTGAAAACAAAGTATCCAAGCCACAATTTAAACACTAGAACATAGGAACCTTAGCTTTACTTATCTTACAAATGTAGCAAGATTCATATCTCTAGCTAAACAGTATCTAGAACATCCCACAATCACTCTTAAGTGATTTAGAAATCAACCTCATGTTGACCAAAGTTCTAAACACTAACCTAGGCATTCTATCTCACTTTGAATGTCTAAGAATTTCCTAAACTTTTTATATACACAAGTTGATAATTCTCTCTAAGAAATATCCCCAAAAGTGCCTCAACACACGTAGGAAAACATATAAGAATGATCCCAACACTTAGGAACTTCCAAGGATATCAAAAACATATTTTTGAAAATTCTGGGCCGAAAACATAAGCCATGTCTGATTACATGTCCCCCCCTTTCTGGTTCTATTAGCATAATTTTACAGAATTGACAGACAGAGAGAAACACACCCCCACTTGTCTGGAAACACGAGCCATGTTTCTAGAACAAACACACTGCAAAAAATTTTACAAAACTATGCCAGTGTTCCGTTGGCCAAAAATACGAGGTTTGATCACTTCAAATTCGTTTCTTGATGATTTTAAGTTCCAAACAAGTTTACAAACATGAGGGAAACATAAAACACCAATTGATTTCACCAAAAATGGATCAAATCACCAAATCACTCATCCAAACACCTAAAACCAACACTTAGAGCATTTTAGGTCCAAATGGAGAATTTTCAGTTTCTAATCCAAATTCTTAGCATGAAAAAGTCATAAACCACATTTAAAATTTATCCAAGCAAGAAAATCACTTTAAACACCTCAATAACTCATTTTGGCATATTAAACCCCAATTAAGCCTAACATGGAAGAATGATAAAAAGATGAAGTTTCAATTCAAAAACCCCTACCTTGAGCTCCTCAAGCTGCTATGGTAATGGAGATGATGATGGAAATGATCACAAGTCGTCAAGTTTTCCTTTCCCCTTAGCTTTCCTCTTCTTTCTTTCCTTTTTTTCCTCCTTAATATTCTTTCTCTGCAGCCTCTGTTTTTCAACCGTGAGAGAGATGAGAAACAAGTGAAAACTTGAAAGAAAAAAATCATAAAAGGGGGTCAAGGAAGGTGGCTGGTAACCGTGGAAGGTTATAAGCCTTAGGTTACCATACTGATAATTCCTAATCTACTAAAATCACACAACTTTAGCTAAATCAAGATTTTCAAGTTCCAACAACTTTAAAATAAATCATAGAATTCATCAAAATTATTGTTGCACCAAAACCATCATTTTCCATATCTATGACTAGTCATTCCGGCATTAAAACACATAACCAGTATGCTTAAAAATACCAATCTAACTCTGATTATTCTCAAACTTTAACCACATGATAAAATACATATTTGTGACTTGCAAATAAATTATCCACATCTATTTCCATTAGCTAAGCCATTTAAGCTAATATCTAGGTCATTTTAAGCAACTTTTTACCTTTTCGGGCTGTAGCCAAGTGCCTAAACTAACTCTGATTATCACAAAATTAAACTGGCATGTTAAGCAAGTATTAAGCTACTTCTGTAACAATTTACAAGTCTAACATGTTGAAGAGGATGTCACATTTCATAGTTTTTGCAAAATGTATAGCTATCCTTAAATAAAATAGGCCAATAAAATCCACACTGCAAGATTTTTGCAATTGTTTTCTTTGAAGAAAAATGACCTCCACATGCTTCTGAGTGACAAAATTTAATGACACTACCTATCTCACTGTCAGGCACACATCTTTGAATGATTTGATCAAGACAATAGTTGAGCAAATATAGGTCATCCCAATAAAAATTTCTCATCTCAGTCAAAATTTTTTGTTTATCCTGGTACGTCCATTGAGGCAGCATCTTTCCTATTACAAGAAAGTTGACTATGTTAGCAAACCAAGGCATAAAATTGACAAAAAATAAAAATTCATCAGGAAAAAATCATTTATAGGTGTGATATCAAAATGTGAGTCTGTTATAAGTCTGGATAAATGATCTGCAACAACATTTTTGACTCCTTTCTTATCTTTTATTGTGATGTTGAATTCTTGAAGCAACAAGATCCACCGTATCAACCTAGGTTTGGCATCCTGATTAAAAATTAAATATCTAACAACAACATGATTAGTGAAAACAACAATGGAAGAACTAATTAAATAAGCTCAAAATTTGTCCAATGCAAAAATTACAGCAAACAGTTCTTTTTCAGTAGTGGTATAATTCAGTTATGCACTATTCAAAGTTTAAATTGCATAATAAATTACATGAGGCTCACCTTCCTTTCTTTGGCCTAGAACAGTGCCAACAACAAAATCACTAGCATCACACATCAATTGAGAAGGCAGAGACCAATCAGGGGTTTGCATGATAGGAGCATATGTCAGAAGACTAATTAATTTTTCAAAAGATTTTTGACATTCTTGAGTCCAATCAAATGGTGCATCTGTTATTAGAAGATTACATATTAGTCTAGATATGACACTAAAGTCCTTAATGAATCTTCTGTAAAATCATGCATGTCCTAAAAATGAACGAACTTCCCTGACTGTTTTTGGTGAAGGCAAATGGTCAATTAATTCAACTTTGGCCTTATCAATTTCAATTCCTTTAGAAGATATCACATGACCTAACACTATTCCTGAGGTAACCGTGTAATGACATTTTTCCCATTTTAACACAAGTCATTTTTTTTTGCATCTTTTAAGAACTTTTTCCAAATTATCAAGATAAATTTTAAATGAATTTTCAAAAACTGTCAAATCATCCATGCAAACCTCTAAACAATGCTCAACCATGTCACTAAAATACATAACATGCATCTTTGGAATGTTGCCGAAGTATTACAAAGGCCAAAAGACATTCTTCTGTATGCAAAAGTATCAAAAGGACATGTAAAAATGGTCATTTCTTGATCCTTTAATGCAATAGGTATTGATAATAGCCCGAATAACCATCAAGAAAATAGTAGTAAGGATGTCCTGCTACCCTTTTCCAGAATTTGATCAAGAAATGGCAAAGGAAAATGATATTTCCTTGTGGCAACATTTAATTTTCTAAAATCAATAAACATACGCCAACTAGAGGAGACTCGCGTAGGTATTAATTCACCTTTTTCATTTTCAACCACTGTTATTCCAGATTTCTTAGGCACAACTTGTGTAGGGCTTACCCACTGGATATCCAAGATATGGTAGATAATTCCAACATCAAGTAATTTGAGAACTTCATCTCTAACTATCTCTTTCATGTGTGGATTTCACCTTCTTTGATCTTGTTGTGATGTTTTAGCATTATCCTCAAAATGTATTTTATGTGTACAAATTAATGAATTAATGTCTTTTATGTCTTTTAATGTCCATTCAATTGCACTTTTATGCCTTTTAAGTACTTCTATCAACATACCTTCCTATTCTCCAGTAAGGGTCAAGGAAATTACCACTAGAAAGCTTTGTTTTTCTCTCAAAAATGTGTACTTCAACTCAATAGGTAATGACTTTAGTTCCAGTGTGGGTACTTCTTCATGGGTATTATCATTCATAGGTTTTAGCTCTTCGAATCTCAGCTTCCATTCTTTGTATTCCATTACTTATGTACAACCAAACAAAGAGCATATTTCAGAAATATCATCATCTAATTGCATACCTGAGTCAAATGAATTGATTAAACAAATTTCTAATGGGTCAGAAGAACTCCTAGTTTGAAGAAGATCATCGAGGTTTTTCACTATTCAATACAAGCTTAAAATAGGTGCTTGCTGTAACATCTTGAAAATTTATAATTTTAGGATAAACAATCATTTAACAATATTTGGGATTTTTGAGAATTTCTCTAAATTTTGCTGAGGACGTTGAATATTTTAATATATTTTTCATTTTACGTGTACATCGAGCAGACTCTAGAAAATGACTGTAGCGCTTCGAAAGTTGAAAAATTTTATGAAAAATATTCATTTTACAATATTTGTGATTTTTGAGAATTTTTTGGAATTTTTCTGAAAACGTCGAATATTTTAATATATTCCTCATTTTGCGTACGCACTGAGCAGAGTCGGAAAAATGAAATATTTTTCTCAAGAACCTTGAACTATGGAAACGTCGACGGGGGATCTTACTAAACCCGAGGCTGGACACAGTTTACGAGGTTTCACGTTTTTTGAGAAATTTAACAAACGAAATAATAAAACGTTGTATAAATTTCATCCGTCAGATAAATTAATACTGACTTCTGTCGACTGTAACTAGTATCCATTGGATAATAGCATGCATTAGAGATCCTATCACCTTATCCCTATACAATCCACTTTATGTCAAATTAATCTCACTTTAATTCAAATTTTGAATCTCAATTATGAAGCTTCTTCGAGAAGCTTTGGCCAAATGACCAATCTACTGACTCTAATAGCATGGAAATGACACAACACTCCCTCCCACACTCTCATAGGGCTACGGTTGGCAGCCCATTTGGAGCCAAATTTGGTCAAGCTTCTACTACACACTTAACACTCAAACCCTAATTCACTTTACCTATTCACTTCTCTCTCTTCACTTCACCTTCTTCATCTTTTTCTCCTCCTTCTCTCTACCTCCACCACCACCACGAAATTGCAGCCACCACCTCCTCCATTTTTGTTCATCTTTTCTCTTCTCCAAGCCCATTTCTACACTTGCCTTCACTTCCTCTACCTTCTTTGTGTAGAAAGTTTCTTCATTTTCCATTTCTATCTCCATTTTCTCTCCACCTCTTCTCTTCTTCCACCTCTTCTCTTCTTCCTCCTCTTGAATCCGAAAATGGCAGCCCACTAATGGCCATGATTCTTTATCTTTTTGTTTCACCAAGACCATTTCTAGACTTCTCTCAACCTCCTCTACACTTTCTCTTTAGAAAATCTCTTCAAAAATCCAACTTTTCTACCTCTCCTACTCCAAATCCGAAAATCACTCTTCCATGGATGACCAAGCTTTTTGATTTTTCTCTTCACTAAACACTTTTATATACTCACCTTCATCTTCCCTACAAGTTTCATTTAGAAGGCTTGCTCAAAATCCAACTTTGTCTCCATTGCCTTCCAAGGTAAAGATTCTTGATTTCTCTCCTATTTCTTCTCATTTTCGTTTTCCTTGGTTACTATGTGACCAACGGCTTCTCTTTTTGAGCATTGATGTGTGATTTGAGTGATTTTGAACACTCTAGGATTCTTGGGTGAGTGGAATCCGAAAATCACCAAAAAGAAATCTCAAGGAGTTCAAGCTTGAGGCTTTAGGTAAAGTTCTTCACTTTCTTCACATTCACTTCTCATCCTTTTCAATCCTTAGTTTGTAAATATGAGAATTTGACCACTTTATGGTTCTCTTGAAGGTGGAATCCGAATTTGTAAATCAAGGAGCCAAGGAGTTGTTTTCTTGAATTGTCTCCTCTAGGTAAGAGGGAGATAACTCACTTCAACCACTTATGGTGGTGAGGGAACTTTGTATGTATATTGAAGAAGAATTCCATCCTTGTATGCTTACTTGAATTGTAAAAGTTTGTATGATATAGTGTTCTTGAATATATTTGATGTGTTAAATATGCTTGATCAAGTTAAGATTGTTAAATGAAAAATGTGGAGTTTCCTACCTTGACTTGATGCCACGATTTTGAGATGATTCTTGATTGATAAATTTGTTTTGTACATAATAAAAGGAAGCTATGAAATTGAATGTTAAATGATGATAAATAAAATTTATGAATATGAAATTCCAAGGGTTTACTACCCCACATGAAGCCACGGTTTTAATCTTGAAAAAGAGGCAATGGGATTAATTTTGATGAACTAAATGTAAGTGAACTAGTATTAAGAAAACTTATGCATAAAAGTGGTAAGAAAAATTGGACATTGGATACCTATGAAGCCATGGTTTTGGCATTGAACCTTAGGCAATTGGATTGATCTTAATGAACTAAAATTTAAGTGAATTGATAATGATGACCTAGTACATAAAAAGGAAAGAAAAAGTGAAACTTAGAAGACTTATGAAACCACGGTTTAGACCTTGGAAATTTGGGAATTGAATTGATCTTGTGAGGAATAGAATTTGAGTGATTAAGTATGAAGTAACTAATGCATAATGTGGTGAAGAATTGAAACTTTGATGACAAATGATGGCCACGGTTTTGGCTTAAAATCATAAGGAATTGAAATGACTTTGATAAATCAAAATTTAAGTAAATTGATATTAAGGAGTTAATACATAAAATGGAAAGAAATTGGATCTTTGAGGACTTGAGGGGCCACGGTTTGGACCCATGATAATGAGAGTTTGGATTGAGTTAGTAAGCAATAAAGCTTGTGTAATTGAACACTAAAGGATTTATAATCATAGTGGAGTTGATTATGAAAAACTTAAAGTTTAGATGATGCCCTTGTGCATCTTTGGAGATTAGGAGTTTAAAGACATGAACAATCCCTAATGTGGATATGATGATAATTGATAAACCATGAATACCTAATAATGCTGAGGAATTGGATTGATCCCATGTAAAATAAAAACTAAGTGATTGGTATCAAGAGACTAAACCATAACGCGAGAAGGAATTTAGAACCTTGAAGGCTTGTGAGGCTACGGTTTTAAGGGTTAGTTAACCTAAAGATTTTCATAATTGATTAAGACTTAGATTCTTGGAAATCTTAAACCCTCAGTGGGAAATGGCAGTTATGATAAGCCTTAAATTTGGGTTTTTGTGAATCCTTGGGAGGGGTTATATATATATATATTTGTTGGTTTAATTCTCGATAAGAAATGATTTATTGATATTGAAAAATGAATATACGCCATTGTGGTATTGCATATGATGAATGCATCATTGATGAGCATACATGGTTGGACGTTGAGTCATCATGCACATGTAAACCTAAGAGTTGAATAACACCTATGTGCGGGTGCGAATAGACTAGTGTAGGTGCTATATGTTGTTGGCCCTAGGGGGCATCAGGGTGTGGGTTCTTCACATGGACAGTTTAGAGTTCCTCTGTGCCGTGGGGTACACCGATACAAACAGATCGACGATCCGGGCCGGGACGCTGTCCTATGTCGCGATCAACTGTTGAGGTGCCACGTATAAGCCATGATGCGCAAATATTTTTATGAGATGAAGCACACAATTTTTAAGGCTAACGATATACTGGCATTACTCCTTGATCATTCACTCTGAAAAGGTTAATGTTTAGCTCCATGGAGTAGGATTTGGTACCATAATGCATTGTGCGTCGTTCATTGTCAGTCTCATAAGTTGTTGAGCATGAACATCTGTTAAAGTAACTGTTTTACTTATGTAAATGATTATCTGACCATTGTGCTGATTTCTGGAAATCTTATTGTGATTGGTTTGATATTGTTAAATCTTATTATTGCCTGTTGCGGTTCTGCTTTCTTATTATTGCTTATAACTGAACTAATTGTGTTATAAATCATGCTACTACTGTTGATAAATGTATGAACTGTATTGCTTTGTGGGCGCTTTGTGTCATGCTGTTTTCTTACTGCCATAGTGGTAATGAAAGATGGGTGTCTCACCTCTTTCCTGTATTTCTGTATTGCTGTTTTATATTCATATTTGATAAAAGATCGTGAAGAAGATGATGAGGAACCACACCTTACCAATGAGGTTGGGAATCTGGACAAGATTTCTTCGATTTCGTAAGAGTGCAGCTGCGTGGAGGCATTGATGCCTGTTGTGTCAACTGGGATGCCGAGTGTCATGTGCATATGGGGTAGCGGCCTTGTCTGCTGGTAGTACCCATCCCTGGGTTACTACTTCTCCCCTTTAATGTTTTTATTCCCGCTGTACTTTATTTGACTCTGTAATTATTATATTCTATGTTATCAGTGATTCGTGTTAATTGACTATAAAATATATATAAGGAATGTGATTTTATTTCAATGGTTGTATTAAGGGTTGAATATATTTATATTTCATTCAGGGCTCGTATTTTCTACTTATGCATAAATGCGAAAAACAAATAAACTCGTAAATTTTGAAACTACTGTTATCGTGACTGTGACACGCCTGGATCTAGTAATTGCGGTGTAATGATGATTACGCTGTGGTTGTTATATTTAGGTGCGTTACACTTGCAACCTTTACAAACCTGAGCACTCCTCACACCTTGGGATACCTCACCCTTGTGCTTGAGCCTCGATAGCAGGGATACCTCACCCTTGCAATTTCACTAAGGGATACCTCACCTTTTTACTGAGGGATACCTCACCCTCACAATTTCACTAAGGGATACCTCACCCTTTTACAAAGAAGCAGAATATAGATGAAGAGAAACTCTCACAAAGAGCAAATATTACAATTTGAAGTACTAAAAAGCTCTCTTAGGATATCTCAAGGTTTTGGTGAAAAGAGCACAGAAAATGTGTAAAATTGAAAATCATGTTTTAGCACAAGCAAATAATGATTCAAATAATTGGGCAGCCTTTAGAAGTGACCTAAGGTCACCATTTATAGAGCAATGAAGAAAAGAGCTATTGGGTACAATTTAAAACACCATTAAAAGCAAATATGGCCATTTCTTTCCATTTTAGAAAGTTTCATAAAAACCATTTCTGATATATGTTATTCGAATACCATCAGGGTGTATTCAAATACCACTGATTTAAAGACTAATGAAAAACATATCTGAAGGAAGTTTATTCGTATACCATCAGGGTGCATTCGAATACCATTTATTTAAAAACTTGTGAAAAATGGTTCAGGAGGATGTTATTCGAATACCTCTTAAATGTATTTGAATACCTCTGTTGAAAAAACAATTTTAAATGTAACACCCACCATAGGGTGCCACATTTATGTTACTTAATTACCAAATTACTCCCAAGTTCATAAATTATGTTGTTATAATAAAAATATGAGTTGTAAAATTTCTTAATAACAATAAGATAAACATAGCGAAAAATAAATTATCATACATCATCACACATAATTTACATCATTATACAATACAGAAGTACTGTCGAAATTATTTATATACAGACCAAGTTCTCAAAAGTAGTTAGACATTATTTAAAAACTAACACACTTACTCAAGCATAAACTAAACAGCAGAACCCTCAGACGAGTCCTCCTCAGACTCCTCAGCTAGTAGGAATCCGACCTAACGCAAAGTCCTACGGATAGGTGTCTGAGCAGACAACACGATACTAATCTCCGTTGGGACATAATACCTAGTATCCCAATACTGCCTAATTGACAGCGGAAATTTGATATGTACATATATAGTTACGGAAAAGAACGGATCTCTACGAAACTCTCAACTCATGTTGACCATCAAATTTCCCTGATATATTAGTCCCCTCTCATCGGGACTAGTCCTCCATGCTCTAGCTCCACCGTGGAACTGTAGTCTCACGTACCCAAAGAAACTAGGTCTTGATGTCATCTTATCAAAACTCCGCTTCTTCCACAGGAACTTGCTCTTCTTCACCCTCTTGTTCTATGCCTTGCTCAGCGTCTTTTCAAAAATAATTACAGTACGAAATAGACATACAAAGAGGTGAGATCACCTATGCCAATACCAACATGGTAGCATAGAGATAATACAAATAACATATTATACAGATACATCATACCATCAACATTATTTATCATAACAGATACAATAAATAATCATTACCATCATGCCATTAACATTATTCAAATCACACAATAATTACAATAATGCTATTGCATTATTATCATCATCATCATCCAAGTATTTCTTAACAGAACAATTGTCATAGCCAATATTCCTTAATTATTATATCATACAGATATAAATGCTCAGTTTCATGCATGCGCACATAGACTTAATTTCCTACTCCAAGGAGCTAATACTCAGTTTGGAGAAATTGATCCGAAAGATCTATCTATACTAACATGCCTCAGACCACATGCCACATTTCTCATATGTGTTTGCACATCTAGCATATACACGACAGTCTTTACTAGATCTCGATTAAGAATAGTGTCTCGATCAAGATCATCGGTGCATTGTATTGGTCTAACTTACGGGAAGAAGAGCTACTAACTGCCCATGTAGGCAACCCGCACCCCAATGCCCCCAAGGTCAACAAGTGACTTACACTATGCATATCGTACCCACTCAGGAGGTGTACGTCTCTCCTAGGCAAATAGCCTCATACAATCCATCGGACCTTTCCAATGCATGTTCAATGCACCAATGCCAATCACAGGCAAAATTTATCATTTTCTCTTACAGTGTCCATTCACTAGTTCAACAGTAATCCTACTGTATATTTAATCGCAAAAATCATATTATCGCATTTTCATAGTCGCAAAACACTTTTATCACGTTTTTCACAATTGCGATACATTTATGTTACATTTTCATAATTTTGCAACATTTCCGTTGCATTTTCAAATCACATAGATTTTTCAACGTTTTCATCAATCACGTAAAAATATTCCATCATTTTTCAATCACGTAGTGATTTTTCAACAATATCTCAAACGCGTAAAAATATTTAAACGCCTTCCAAATCGCGTAAAAATATTTTAACATTTTTTTCAAATCACGTAGCTTAAAAATCACGTTTTTAAGTTACGTAAATCATTTTTCACCATTTTTCAACTTCGAAAAAATATTTCTCAACCTTCAAAAATTCCATTTCAACCTTTCTTAAAATAATATGACTCCTCACATTATTTTTCACATTTTCTTACTCAAGAAAATCCTTTTCGCAATATATTTCATAATTTCACCATTTCATTGAGTTAAATCAATGTTTCTAACTTTAAAATTTACTAACGCTCTCCAAAACCCAAAGGATGAGTTACACGTTAGAAAATCCCAAGTCACCAACGTATTCTTTATAATTTCAAATCAATTCTAAAAATCAATCCTCTTAAAATAATTTGAGATTCAAACACTTTCAACCTCTCCTTTCTATTCATATACGAAAATTCCATTTTTCAAGTGATAAAACACTCTGATTCTCTTTCTAAATATTTTTGTACTAAATCAATTATATTTCCATTTTGAAAATCACTTTGTTTCATCAAAATCAAGGCATTACAAGCCTTCAAAACTGTGGACATGGCCATTGAAACCATTCCTATATTTTTCCTTCTAAATCAACCAAGTTCCATTCTTGATTTTATACAAACAAAACCATTAAAATTCCTTCACAAAAATGTGACACTTTATTCTTTGGAAACAAACCCTTTGTTTATTTTCCTTGCTTCTCTAAACATCCAATTTTATTATTCATGAAAATATTAATTTGTGAACACCTATTTTGAGGTGTTGAGGCCGAAATCCTTATGGTCTTTAGAACCAAAAATTGTTTTCCTTTCCAACAATTTTTATGGCATACATCACATATAATCAACATATTATATTTCAAGTATACCATAAAAGCAAATAAAAATCATACTAAACATGCAAGCATAAATAAATCATGCAAAGCACATCAAGCATAAGCAAATAATCAAAACACATAAACACCCACAAATAATTACATAGCCATGGATATGAATCCTCACATGGATTCACCATCCATCAAACACACAAATCATCTCTCACCACCATACTTGGTTGGTGAGATGAATCTCCTTCTTACCTCTTGAAGAACCTTAAAAACTCCTTGTTTTGCTTCTTTTTCCAAGTCCTTCACCACCAAAAACTTCTTAAATACAAAACAAAACACAAGTTTATTAGCATATTAAGCTTAAACTAGGGGAACCATGGATCAAACATGGCTTAGAACATGAAAAAGAAGAGAAGAAATGAAGTTTCCTTATACTTCACCTTAAAAACCCTAGAACTTGCTCTTGGAAAAGCTCCTTGAAGATGAAAGATTTAGAACTTGGTGTAAACTACAAAGTGTCTTTGAATAAGGTATAGATTCAAGAAGTATGGTTGTTTGAAATTAAAGAGTGGTGGAAGGTGTTTTTTGGTGTCTTGGCCGAAACTTGCATGGAGAGAATGGAGAGAAAATTTTTTGATGAAGTCTTGGCTTTTTGGAGGAGACAAAGATGAATTATGATAGCAATAATATGGTCTTCAAACCTATCCATGCTCTTAAGCTTCACAAAACCGTCCCCCTCTCTTCATGCAGTCCAAATTTGTGACAAATTTCACTAGCCATTATTTGAAGCATTCGTAACCATTGATTAGTTTAGTGGTTAGGATTAAGGTAGATTCTAGGTATAGCCTTTAGATTAGAAAACTTAATCTAGGCCATTGGATCTTTCTCCTTGAAATTCTAACCATTAGATGTGTCTCCAAAATGAAGGGTCAAGATCACTCCTTCAAACTTTACATCCAATGGTCATAAATAGTCCTTGTCACTTTTAAAGACCAAATCTCCACCCTTGATTAAATCAATGGTGGATCTCTAAACCACCAAAGTTGACTAATTAGTATAATATTTATTTTTATCTACTATTACCCTACAAATAATATTTTTACAGTATTTTTATTGCCCAATAATTAAATACAGTACAAAACATAGTAAAAGAAAATTTTAAAAATTGTTTTCAGATTCAAGTTTAGTAAGATCCCCCGTCTCTATCTCAACAGTATGAATTTTTCTGGCTACAGAAAAAAATTTATTTTTTCGGACCCGCCTGGGCCCACGTATAGCACCCTGGGCCCACAAACAGTCCAAAAATAATAAGAGAAATATAAAAATTTCATAATCATCCACAAAATCATAAAAATTAGGAAATTCATGAATATCAAATCAGATTACGTAAAATAATTAAGACTTAACAGTAATAATTAAATTACGTAAAATTTTCTCTGGCCCGAAAATTATTATTTTCCTGAGACGAAGTAAATCACACCAAACGATCAAATGTACTGACGAAATATTCAAAATAATTTTACAGCACACAGAAATCACTAAACAGTAGAATTCTATTAATTGTTAAAATTACTGTCAAATAGTAAAGAAATTTGGGTGTTACAATACTCCCATTCTAAAAAGAAGTTTCGTTCTCGAAACTTGATAAACTTGACTTCACACCCTCAGAATAAATACAGATATTGCTCTTTTATCTTTTCTTCCAGTTCCTATGTTGCTTCACCGGTTACATCATTCCAAACGATTTTAACTAATGAAATTTCCTTATCTCGAAGTTGCTTCGCTCTTCGATCCTCAATCTTGACTGGAAATGTTTCATAGGTTAAGTTCTCCTTCAGTTGTACCGTGTCTGGCTCGATAACATGGGTAGGATCAGGAATATATTTCTGTAATTGTGATACGTGAAATACATTATGAAGATTTGATAACAATGGTGGTAATGCAATCTGATAAGTTACCGGACCTACCCGACGAAGTATCTGATACGGCTCGATAAACTTTGGAGTGAGCTTCTTAGACTCAAGTATGCGTCTAACTCCAATCATAGGTGTCACTCGCAGAAATACATGTTCACCTTCTTCAAATTCAAGCAATTTTCTCCTTTTATCAGCATAGTTCTTTTGCCGAGTTTGAGTTGTCCTCATCTTGTCTTGAATCATCTTCACTTTCTCAGTTATCTATTGGACAATCTACGGTCCTAACACAACACTTTCACCATCCTGATACCAACATAATGGTGTTTTGCATCGTCTTCCATGCAATGCCTCATAGGGTGCCATCCCTATGCTTGAATGAAAACTGTTGTTGTACGTGAACTCTATCAATGGTAAAAATTCATCCCAACAACTAGTTTCTTCTAGAACATAAGCTCTCAACAAGTCTTCTAACGACTAAATTGTTCTTTCTGACTGACCATCAGTCTGTGGATGATAAGCAAAACTCAAACGTAGCTTTGTTCCCATCACTTCTTGCAAACTATTCCAAAATCTCGATGTAAACCTTGGATCTCGATCAGAAATAATACTGGATGGTACACTATGAAGTCTAACAATTTTATTGATGTACACTTGAGCTAACTTTTCCATTGAGTACTTAATATTAATCGAAAAAAAGTGTGCCGACTTAGTAAGCTGATCAACAATTACCCAAATAGAATTGTGACCTTTCTGAGTTTTTGGTAGTCCTGTCACAAAATCCATTGCTATGTCATCCTATTTCCATTCAGGAATAGGCAAAGGTTGCAACATTCCCGAAGGTCTTTGATGTTCCATCTTAGCCTTCTGACAGACTAAACAGGATAATACATACTCAGCGACATCTTTCTTCATTCCTTGCCACCAATATAATTGTTTTAAATCTTGGTACATCTTTGTGGCTCCTGGATGCATACTCAACTTACTCCTGTGAGCTTCATCCAAAATCAATCTCCTAAGTTTTGGATCATTAGACACACAAACTCTTCCTTGAAACTTCAAAATTCCATTAGCACCTTCGCTAAATTCCACCTCTGCACCTTGGCTCTTTGCTTCTTTTGCTTTTTGCAAATACTGGTCACTATTCTGTCCATCTCGTATTCTATCTATCAAATCATTTGAAATAGTGATCATGTTTAAACGCATCCTCCCTGGCGTCAATTTCACAAACAAACGCTTATCCTAAAATTCCTCTATTAATTCCTTCTCCTTAATCATCATAACAGAAGCACTAAGCATTTTCCTACTCAAAGCATCCGCTACGACATTCGCCTTTCCGGGATGATATTGTAACTGAAAGTCATAATCCTTCAGAAACTCTAGCCAACATCTTTGTCTCATGTTCAACACTTTCTGGTCAAACAGATACTTCAAACTTTTATGATCACTAAAAACAGTGAACGTTGCCCCATAGAGAAAATGTCTCCACACTTTCAATGCAAATACCACAGCTGCCAATTCCAAGTCATGAGTCGGATAATTTCTCTCATGCACTTTCAATTGCCTTGACACATAAGTCACCACCTTACGGTTCTGCATAAGTACACAATTCAATCCTTGATATGAAGCATTGCAATATACTTCGAAAGGTTCGTGCGAATCAGGTAGAATCAATACTAGTGAAGTAGTCAATCATCTTTTCAACTCTTGAAAACTTTCTTTGCATGCATCAGTCCATACGAACAGTTGATTCTTCCGTGTAAGTTGGGTAAGAGGTCCTGCTATCTTCGAAAACCCCTCAATGAACTGTCGATAGTAACTAACTAATCCGACAAAATTATGGATTTCTGTTATAGTCTTCGGTCTTTCCCATTCCAAAACTGTCTCCACCTTTGAAAAATTAACTTTAATTCCTTCCTCCGATATCACGTGTCCCAAAAATTGAACTTCGCTTAGCCAAAATTCACATTTGTATAACTTGGTATACAACTTATTCTCCTTCAAAATTTGGAGAACCACTCTAAGATGTTCAACATGTTCCTCCTGACTTCGACAATAAATCAAAATGTCATCTATAAAGACAACAACAAATTTATCCAAGTATGAACGAAAAATTCTGTTCATAAAGTCCATAAATATGGCCGGTGCATTCGTCACACCAAATGACATCACTAGATATTCATAATGCCCATATCTTGTCCAAAATGCAGTTTTGGGAATATCATCCACTTTCACACAAATCTGGTGATAACTAGATCACAAATCAATCTTGGAAAATATTGCGGCTCCTCACAATTGATCCATCAGATCATCAATTCTTGGAAGTGGATATTTATTCTTAATCGTAATCTTATTCAATTGTCGGTAGTCTACACATAGAGGAGATGTTCCATCCTTCTTCTTTACCAACAATACTGGAGCTCCCCATGGTGACACACTAGGTCTCATGAATTGTTTCTCCAACAAATCCTCCAGTTGTTTCTTAAGCTTTGCCAACTCTACCGGTGACATCCGATATGGCGCAATAGATATAGGTCCAGCTCCAGGTACTAAATCAATAGCAAACTCAATTTCTCTTTCTGGCGGTAGTCCTGGTATATCTTCAGGAAATACCTCAGGATATTCATTGACCATGAAAATATCTTTCAAGGCATCTTCACACTGAACCTCCAAAGAAGACAACAATAGATATCCATGATCTCCTTCCTTCAGACAAGCTTCTGCTTGAGTAGCCGTTGGGAATCTAGGATCCTTAGCCTCAGGAAATACTAATGTCTTATTCGAACAATCAATTAGGATATGGTTAGAAGATAACCAATCCATTCCTAAGATTACATTAATCTTGGAAAGAGGCAAACAAATCAAATCCACATGAAAGATTCTATCCCTAACAGATACAGGGTAATTCAAACATACTTTTGTAGTTATCACGGGCTTATCAGTAGGAGTAGCAACACTCAAATCATATGGCAATGTAGTCACAGTCAATCCCAAACATTCCACACAATCACATGCAATGAAAGAATGTGTTGCTCCCGAATCATAAAGTACGGTTAAATGATTACCTTTAATAGCACACTCCTCCATGATCAAGTCCTCAGATTTTGCAGCTTCTTCCCCGCTCATGGTACACACTCGACCACTCGCCTGTGGCCTTACTGTATGAACATTCCCCACAGAAGGTTCCCTCTTTATCTGATCACAATCCCTAGATAAATGTCCAAATTTTCCACATCTATAACAAATAATTCCTTCATGCTGACAATCCTTGGTCAAATGGTCCTTCCCACACTTGAAACATTTATACGTAGGAGTTCCAGCTTGACTTGCCTTACTGCCACCAGAACTTCCTCCAACAAATTACTGCCGATTCTGATTTCCTGCCGGTTTCGCATACGACTTCTGTTGAAAATGGATTCCTCCACTATTGTTTCCTCTTTGGAATCTTGTAGGTCCAAAGTTCTTCTTTCTCACCGCATGATGCTGGTCAATCTCCTCAATCTTACGACACTTGTCCAACAATTCTAGAAACTGTTCAATTCCCAAAGTTGCTATAGCTCGCTTAATGTCAAGCTTCAATCCTTCCTCAAATTTTCTACACTTCCAATCTTCATCTGGGTACATTTGAAAATACCTCAAAAACTTAGACAAGCTTTCGAATTTTGCCGCATACTCACTTACAAACATCACCTCTTGCCTTAAACTAAGGAATTCCATCTCCTTAGCGTGACGAATATTTACTGGAATATATTTTCCCAGAAACTTCTGTCTAAAGAGCTGCCATGTCACAACTCTTCCTTCAGCTTCTAACAATCTTCGGGCTCCTGCCCACCAGTTTTTTCCATCACCCACTAACATAAAAGTCACAACAGTTAGCTTGTGTTCATCAGTACAACCTATACCTTCAAATATTTTCTCTAACTCCTTGATCCATAAATCAGCTTTGTCTGGGTCAAATTCTCCATGAAACTTCGGTGGATTGTTCTTACGAAATTCTGATAAACTGTGAGCATCCTTAATTGCTCTTTGATTTTCCTGTGCAACGACATCAGCCATCCATTGCATTGCTACTACAACTGCAGCCATGTTCTGGTTCTCATTACCAACATTTTCCATTCCTGTTCTAGTATTGACACATCCTCGTCCTCGTACAACCATTACTTTTCTCTACTCAAACTGGACAACACAAGAAAGTAAGGTCAATCTTCAAACAATATTGTTTTTTTTCAGAAAACAATTATAGAGAATCACACAACACAAATAAGACAGACCTAACCACAAACCCAAAAGACTCTAACTTGGGCTCTGATACCAACTAATGTAACACCCACCATAGGGTGCCACATTTATGTTACTTAATTACCAAATTACCCTCAAGTTCATAAATTATATTGTTTTAATAAAAATACGAGTTGTCAAATTTCTTAATAACAATAAGATAAACTTAGCGAAAAATAAATTATCATATATCATCACACATAATTTACATCATTATACATTACAGAAGTACTGTCAAAATTTTTTATATACAAACCAAGTTCTCAAAAGTAGTTGGACATTATTTAAAAACTAACACACTTGCCCAAGCATAAACTAAAGAGCAGAACCCTCAGACGGGTCCCTCTCAGACTCCTCAGCTGGTAGGAATCTGACCTGACGCGAAGTCCTATGGACAGGTGTCCGAGCAGACGACACGATACTAATCTCCGTTGGGACATAATACCTAGCATCCCAGTACTGCCTGATTGACAGCAAAAATTCAACATGTACATATATAGTTATGGAAAAGAACGGATCTCTACGAAACTCTCAGCTCATATTGACCGTCAGATTTTCTTGATATATTAGTCCCCTCTCATCGGGACTAGTCCTCCATGCTCTAGCTCCACCGTGGAACTGTAGTCTCACGTGCCCAAAGAAACTAGGTCTTGATGTCATCTTATCAAAACTCCGCTTCTTCCACAGGAACCTGCTCTTCTTCACCCTCTTGTTCTATGCCTTGCTCAGCGTCTTTTCAAAAATAATTACAGTAGGAATAGATATATAAAGAGGTGAGATCACCTATGCCAATACCAACATGGTAGCACAGAGATAATACAAACAACATATCATACAAATACATTATACCATCAACATTATTTATCATAACAGATACAATAAATAATCATTACCATCATGTCATTAACATTATTCAAATCACACAATAATTACAATAATGCCATCACATTATTATCATCATCATCATCCAAGTATTTCTCAACAAAACAATTGTCATAGCCAATATTGCTCAATTATTATATCATACAGATATAAATGCTCAGTTTCATGCATGCGCACATAGACTCAATTTTCTACTCCATGGAGCTAATACTCAGTTCGGAGAAATTGATCTGAAAGATCTATCTATACCAACATGCCTCAGACCACGTGTCACATTTCTCATATTTGTTTGCACATCTAGCATATACATGATAGTTTTTACTAGATCTCGATTAAGAATAGTGTTTCGGTCAGGATCATCGGTGCGTTGCATCGGTCTAACTTACAGGAAGAAGAGCTACCAACCGCCCATGTAAGCAACCAGCACCCCGATGCCCCCAAGGTCAACAAGTGACTTACACTATGCATATTGCACCCACTCAGGAGGTGTACGTCTCTCCTAGGCAAATAGCCTCATACAGTCCATCGGACCTTTCCAATGCATGTTCAATGCACCAATGCCACTCATAGGCAAAATTTATCATTTTCTCATACAGTGTCCATACACTAGTTTATGCATATAAAATGCACTAATGCCAATTACAGGCAAAATTTATCATTTTCTCTTACAGTGTCCATTCACTGGTTCAATAGTAATCCTACTGTATATTTAATCGCAAAAATCATATTATCGCATTTTCATAGTCTTGAAACACTTTTATCGCATTTTTCACAATCGCGCAACATTTCTGTTACGTTTTCATAATTTCACAACATTTTTGTTGCATTTTCAAATCACATATAGATTTTTCAATGTTTTCATCAATCACGTAAAAATATTCCATCGTTTTTCAATCACGTATTGATTTTTCAACAATATCTCAATCGTATAAAAATATTTAAACGCCTTTCAAATTGCACAGAAATATTTTAACAATTTTTTCAAATCACGTAGCTTAAAAATCACGTTTTTAAGTTACGTAAATCATTTTTCACCATATTTCAACTTCAAAAAAATATTTTTCAACCTTCAAAAATTTCATTTCAACCTTTCTTAAAATAATATGACTCCTCACATTATTTTCTACATTTTCTTACTCAAGAAAATCCTTTTCACAATATATTTCATAATTTCACCATTTCATTGAATTAAATCAATATTTCTAACTTTAAAATTTACTAACGCTCTCCAAAACCAAAAGGATGAGTTACACGTTAGAAAATCCCAAGTCACCAACGTATTCTTTATAATTTCAAATCAATTCTAAAAATCAATCCTCTTAAAATAATTTGAGGTTCAAACACTTTCAACCTCTCTTTTCCATTCATATACGAAAATTTCATTTTTCAAGTGATAAAACACTCTAATCCCCTTTCTAAAAATTTTTGTACTAAATCAATTATATTTTCATTTTGAAAATCACTTTGTTTCATCAAAATCAAGGCATTACAAACCTTCAAAACCGTGGACATGGCCATTGAAACCATTCCTATATTTTTCCTTCTAAATCAACCAAGTTCCATTCCTGATTTTACACAAACAAAACCATTAAAATTCCTTCACAAAAACATGACACTTTATTCTTTGGAAACAAACCCTTTGTTTATTTTCCTTGCTTCTCTAAACATCAAATTTTATCATTCATGAAAATATTAATTTGTGAACACCTATTTTGAGGTGTTGAGGCC
The DNA here is from genome assembly GCA_029884605.1 of Ormosia emarginata. Lineage (NCBI taxonomy): Eukaryota > Viridiplantae > Streptophyta > Magnoliopsida > Fabales > Fabaceae > Ormosia > Ormosia emarginata. The sequence goes on from JAQQTP010000037.1 coordinate 7,867,915, forward strand.
GAAATCCTCATGGTTTTTGGAACCAAAAATTGTTTTCCTTTCCAACAATTTTTATGGCATACATCACATATAATCAACATATTATATTTCAAGCATACCATAAAAGCAAATAAAAATCATACTAAACATGCAAGCATAAATAAATCATGCAAAGCACATCAAACATAAGCAAATAATCAAAACACATAAACACCCACAAATAATTACATAGCCATGGATATGAATCCTCATATGGATTCACCATCCATCAAATACACAAACCATCTCTCACCACCATACTTGGTTGGTGAGATGGATCTCCCTCTTACCTCTTGAAGAACCTTAAAAACTCCTTGTTTTGCTTCTTTTTCCAAGTCCTTCACCACCAAAAGCTTCTCAAATACAAAAGAAAACACAAGTTTATTAGCATATTAAGCTTAAACTAGGGGAGCCATGGATCAAACATGGCTTAGAACATGAGAAAGAATAGAAGAAATGAAGTTTCCTTACATTTCACCTCAAAAACCCTAGAACTTGCTCTTAGAAAAACTCTTTGAAGATGAAAGATTTAGAACTTAGTGTAAACTACAAAGTGTCTTAGAATAAGGTATAGATTCAAGAAGTATGGTTGTTTGAAATTAAAGAGTGGTGGAAGGTGTTTTTTGGTGTCTTGGCCAAAACTTGCATGGAGAGAATGGAGAGAAAATTTTTTGATGAAGTCTTGGCTTTTTGGAGGAGACAAAGATGAATTATGATAGCAATAATATGGTCTTCAAACCTATCCATGCTCTTAAGCTTCACAAAACCGTCCCCCTCTCTTCATGCAGTCCAAATTTGTGACAAATTTCACTAGCCATTATTTGAAGCATTCATAACCATTGATTAGTTTAGTGGTTAGGATTAAGGTAGATTCTAGGTATAGCCTTTAGATTAGAAAACTTAATCTAGGCCATTGGATCTTTCTCCTTGAAATTCTAACCATTAGATGTGTCTCCAAAATGAAGGGTCAAGATCACTCCTTCAAACTTTACATCCAATGGTCATAAATGGTCCTTGTCACTTTTTAAGACCAAATCTCCACCCTTGATTAAATCAATGGTGGATGTCCAACACTTTTTAAGACTAAATCTCCACCCTTGATTAAATTAATGGTGGATCTCCAAACCACCAAGGTTGATTAATTAGTATAATATTTATTTTTATCTGCTATTACCCTACGAATAATATTTTTGCTGTATTTTTATCTCCCGATAATTAAATACAGTACCAAACATAGTAAAAGAAAATTTTAAAAACTGTTTCCGGATTCAGGTTTAGTAAGATCTCCTGTCTCCATCTCAACAATACGAATTTTTTTTACTACAAAAAAATTTTCATTTTTCCGGACCTACCTAGGCCCACATATAGCACCCTAGGCCCACAAATAGTCCAAAAATAATCAAAGAAATATAAAAATTTCATAATCATCCACAAAATCATAAAAATTAGAAAATTCATGAATATCAAATCAGATTACGTAAAATAATTAAGACTTAACAGTAATAATTAAATTACATAAAATTTTCTCCAGCCCAAAAATTATTATTTTCCTGACATGAAGTAAATCACACCAAATGATCAAATGTACCGATGAAATATTCAAAATAATTTTACAGTACACAGAAATCACTAAACAGTAGAATTCTGTTAACTGTCAAAATTAGTGTCAAATAGTATAGAAATTTGGGGTGTTACATTAAACACTTTCAAATATCCAATGATTTTTTGGATTTGGAATATTAATTTTGAAAACATTTTAATCTTTGTATCCAAAACCAATGACATATCCAATAGGCTTCGCACACAAAGACTCTAAGTCCTAAAGCTAATCTTGAAGATCTTGGACTTGGTCTTCTCATCATCTTCATGTTTGTTATCATCAAAACTATTGTCCATGTCGGCTAGTCAATTACATTCTCCCTCTTTTTGATGATGACAAACTAACATTTGAGAAAAGCATTAGTTCATATAAATTGGAATTCACAAAGTTAAATTTTGAGAAACTTACTCCCCCTCTTTATCGTAAGAGGTGATTTATATCAGAGATGTGCGCAACAGCTCCTCCTTACTTTTGGAATCCAATTTTCATTTTTGTCTTACTTGATTTTACTTTTTCTCTCCCTGACTTTTCTCAATCAAACAACTCAAACTATTTCTCCCCTTTTTGTCATGATCAAAAAGATGTGGCAAGATATAGAGTTAAAACAATATGATATTTATTCAAGTTTAATATTTGCATATCCTCAAGTTGAATGAACTTTTTCCATTTAAATGTGTGCTTGAGTTAGTTATCACCCTACAACAAAATTCAAAGGTTTTCTTTAGTATCCATCAATTTTGGATCCATAGAGGTTAGTTATTATGCCAAACTCATAAGAAATAAACATTCAAAACATTAAGGCAAAAGATATTTTATTTATCAATTTAGAAAAATAAATATGCTCATCAAAATAATAACCAATTACATTTAGTTAAGCATTTGCATTACAAAGAATTTAACATATATAACAATTTTTTGAGAAAAGAAGAGGCAAGAGCTAGCTAAAGTAGAAGCAAGAAATATGCATTTAGGCAAATTATATTCACATTTGTATATGTATCAAAAAGAATAGAAACAGATAAGAGATCATGCTGTAAATTTGGCTTTCAACCATGGGTTATTCAAATACCTCTGTCTGTATTCGAATAACCACCATAGGATTATTAACTCCAGAGAAAGAGTATATTCGAATAGATGAACATGTATTCGAATACCTCAGATGCATACGAGAAAGATTGAAATAAACAGGTATCAGGTTATTCGAATGACTATTGAGTTATTTGAATAGATCAACTTTTAAAAACATGAGAATACATGACTGATATATGGGATTCGAATAGCCACAGGTCTATTCGAATAAACCTATCAAAAAAACAAAAGAATTCACGTCCAGATGCAATGGTATTCAAATAACTAAGGAGTTATTCGAATAACTTTAACTGGAAAACATATTTATCATGTACAAAAATGCATTCTGAGAGAAGAAAACTTACCCGATGATGAAAATACTTATCCCAAAAAAAATTGCAAGTCCAAGCTTCATAGAGACAAGGAAGAGAGCTTGAAATTAATTCCAGTCTTGTGCTTGCAGTAGCCACTTTCAAAATGCCAAAGTCAACTCTTGCCCTTCAAGCACACCTACACCACATTTCAATTTTTGGTTTTTGGTACCCAAATCGTCTTGGGTCCTTGAGTGTTAGTTTTGGGTATAGTACCCTTAGGAACCCATACCATATTAGCTCCAATTTTTGTGTTGATGTTTTTTCTTGCATTGTATGTTGATACACTACGTCCTTTCTTTCCACAATAGAAACATTTAATAAAAGGACCACATGAAGTACTAGAGTTAACAAAGAAATTTTTATAAAATTTTTGTTATTTTTCTAGGTTATAACCTATTCCAGCTTTTTGAAAAACAACTCTTTGTTTTACTAATAAAATATTTAAGTTATCTCTTCCAAGGGTGAATTTAGAAAAAGTATTCTTTAAATCTTTAATTTATTTTTCAAGCAAATGACATGAAGAACAAGATGAAGATGTAGAAGCATGTGAAGAATGAGTTGTGCATGCATCAATTAATCCTAATGTCTCATTTTTAATTTTTAATTCTTCAATTTCTTTGTTTAAACTGAGAATTTGGTTTTCTAAAGAAGAAATTGTTTTCTTAGAGGAGAAAATTATTTTAGTGAGCCTTAGTGATTCATCATGCAGTTCTTCAAAGGTATCTTGTAGTTCATCATAAGAAGACAATAAATCAGAACTTACCTCATTGTCACTTTCTTCTTCTCCTTTGGCCATAAGACATAGATGGGCTTCCTTACTATCTGAGCTATCAGTGAAGTCTATGTCATTTTCATCCCATGCTATGTAGGCTTTTCTTTCCTTAGAGGATTTTTTTTCAAATTTCTTTGGGGGAAAAGGCGGTCTTCTTTGAGTTCCTTTCTTTTTGAGAAACCTTCTGAATTTCTTCACTAGTAGACTGAGGTTCTTTTCATTTAACTCAATGTTGTCTGCGTCATCTCCATCGTCTTCATCTTCATTATTGATAGTGGAGGTGACTTTAAGTGCGATCCCCTTCTTCTTCTTATCATGTTCCTCACTTTGGTCAAGCCTGTTGAGTTCTAATTCGTGCTCTTGAAGTTTGCCAAATAAGGTAGCTAACGTCATTATTGATAAGTCTCTTGATTCTGATATAGCTGTTACCTTAGGCTGTCAAATCCTGCTCAAACATCTCAATACTTTGTTAATCAAATCTTCGTTAGAAAAATTCTTTCCTAATGATACAAGATGATTTACAATGTGGGTCGTGCTCTTTTGCATTTCTTGAATGCTTTTGTGGAAATAAGTTTGCCCCAATGATTTAATATGTTAAGTTTTGATGATGACAAATACAAGATAAAAAGAATGATGCTTATGCTTCATAAATTTGCTTAATAGATGACAAATGCATTACAAAAGAATATTAATCATATTACTATGATTGTGTTAAGTGAGTAATACTTTGTAGGATAGTCTAAGTATCAAGAGTGAGCATTGCAACAAGAAAACAAAAGATCACATTCATGTTCAACTCAAGAAGAATGAGAATGATAAGATGTTCCAAGCATTTGCAAGATTTAAAGAAAAGAATTTTTTGGAAGCTTGGATTACATCAAGAATTGATGATGGCAAAAGATCAAGTCCCAAGATTCTTCAAGAATAGCTTATAGGACTTAGATCTTGTGTAAAGGTAAAAAGGAATCATACTAAGCTCAAATATATTTTTAAGTCTTTAAAAATGGTTCTTACATGTTTAAATGCCCAACAAACTATTTTTGAAAAGTTAATCTTGCTGGTAGTTCACACATTTGAAAAATAGCCAAGTTTGTATTTTGTAAAACTGACATTTAGTTACTATTTTGATCATAACTTTCAAACTACTTTGAGTTTTATTGTGAAACTTATTGCATATGAAAATAGACTCAAATATCTTTCAAATGAGTGGTCATTTGCTTTAAACGGATAAGAAATGAAGAAGTTATGACCATTTAAAATCAGTTTTCAAAAATAATCAAGTTTGAGTTTTGAAAAGCTGACATTTAATCACTCTTTTGATCATAACTTTCAAAATACTTTGAGTTTTGTTATGAAACTTATTTCATTTGAAAATAGACTCAAATATCTTTTCAATGACTGGTCATTTGCTTTAATCGGATAAGAAATGAAGTAGTTATGACCTTTTAAAGTCAGTTTTCAAAACCAGAAATGCTGTAATCGATTAGACAAGTCTTGTAATCGATTACAACATTGACAGAAGCCGTGTAATTGATTACCAGAAGTGTGTAATCGATTACCAAGTGCCCAGAAACGTTTCTAACAGCTATAAACGGCTAGTTTTCATAAAAAATCATTTCTAAACACTATCAACGGCTATTTTATCACTTGGGCTCTATATATAAGTGTTGTATGAACCTTATACACCTCTTGAACACTTGATTTGATCCTTGAATCACCAAAATCATATTTTGAGCTCTTTATTGCAAAATCCTTCTATTCATTTATTCTTCAATTTGTATTATTCACTATTGAGAGAGTTTTCTATCATCTATACTTTGTTCTTTAAGTTGTATATCTACTCTTGTGAGAGTTTCATTCTATCAACCTTGATTGCTTTATAAGAGAGGGTGAGGTATCCCTCCAAATTGTAAAGGGTGAGGCATCCCTTTGTTTAAAGAGACTCAAGCTCAAGGGTGAGGCATCCCAAGGAGTTGAGTGCTCAAGTTTGTAAAGGTCATCAAGCACCTGTGAAGCTTGAAGAATTGGAGGCTCTAGCACAAGGGTGAGGTATCCCAAAGTGTGAGGAGTGCTCTTATTTGTACAAAGTTTTTCCTAGCACTCGTGAAGTCTAGGAGATAGTGAAGAAAATCTCAAGTTAAGCTTGGGGACTGGATGTAGGCCACAAGTGGTTGGTGGCTGAACCAAGATAAATTCTTGAGTTTGATTCTCTCTTCCCTACACTATTTAATTTTAGTATTTAGGGTAGTAAATTTATCTATTGCATATCTCATCTTGGTGATTTGATTCTATGAACTTGATATCTAGCTCATTTGCTTAATTCATCATATATCCCAACTTGTATTTGCGTAATATATAATAGTTATACCTTTGTTATGCATGTTCCACTGCATTTATTACTTGAGTGATTTAAAATGATTAATTTCTCAAAGTTGCATTAAAATTTGTAATCACCCAATTCACCCCCCCTCTTGGGTGATGGTTGCCATGACTAATAGCTTTCTCCTTAGTTCATTGTAAATAATTCATACTCACGAGTAAGAGAATTAATTCTCGACCTCTTAACTTCACTAGTACCCTCATGGGTAACTTGTAAAGTGTCCCACATTTCTTTAGCAGTTTTATAATTTAAAATTCTAAAAAATTCATCATACCCCAAAGCTCTGATAATGATGTTTTTGGCTATCAAGTTATTTTGAACTTTTCTTTTATTATCTTTAGACCATTCACTTCTTTGTTTTTAAATCTTTATACCATTGACCTCTCGTGTAGGTATAAATGCGCCGTTTTTGACAGCATCTCACACATCTAGATCAATAGCTTCGATGAAAATTTTTATTCTTTCCTTCCAATATGCATAACCATCCCCATTGAAAAAGGGTGGTCAATTTATGAAAGTTCCTTATGAAAAACTATTTGATGAAGCCATGTACTCTTAAAGCAGCTAAGCTCTTTATACAAGAGTCTATCTCTGATACCACTTGTTACCCAAGTGACTTCAATACTCAAGAGGGGGGTGAATTGAGTATTAAAAACTTTTCGCAAAAGCGTAAATAAATTAAATATGCTAAAATATAATATTAACAAGGCGTGAAATAAAAGAAGAGAGGAAGAACAGCCAAAAATAAATTGCAAGAGATAATAAATTAAATGTAGATAAATAAAAGATTAAGGATAAGAAAAGCAGGCACGATATTTATCCTGGTTCGACCACCAACCACTTGTGGCCTACGTTCAGTCCTCGAAACACAGTTCGAGATTTTTCATTATTCAATACAAGCTTAAAACAGGTGCTTGCAACCTTTATAAACGTGAGCACTCCTTACACCTTGGGATACCTCACCCTTGTGCTTGAGCCTCGACAGTAGGGATACCTCACCCTTGCAATTTCACTAAGGAATACCTCACCCTTTTACCGAGGGATACCTCATCCTCACAATTTAACTAAGGGATACCTCACCCTTTTACAAAGAAGCAGAATATAGATGAAGAGAAACTCTCACAAAGAGCAAATATTACAATTTGAAGCACTAGGAAACTCTCTTAGGATATCTCAAAGTTTTGGCGAAAAGAGCACATAAAATGTGTAAAATTAAAAATCACATTTTAGCACAAGCAAATAATGATTCAAAAAATTGGGCCACTTTTAGAAGAGACCCAAGGTCTCTATTTATAGAGCAATGAAGAAAAGAGTCGTTTGGCACAATTTAAAACACCATTAAAAGCAAATATGGCCGTTTCTTTCCATTTCAGAAAGTTTCGTAAAAACCATTTCTGATATATGTTATTCGAATACCATCAGGGTGTATTCGAATGCCACTGATTTAAAGACTTATGAAAAACATATCTGAAGGAAGTTTATTCGAATACCATCAGGGTGTATTCTAATACCACTGATTTAAAAACTTGTGAAAACCGGTTCAGGAGGATGTTATTTGAATACCTCTTAAATGTTTCAAATACCTCTGTTGAATAAACAATTTTAAACACTTTCAAATATCCAAGAAATGATTCTTTGGTTTTGGAATATTTATTTTGAAAACATTTTAATCTTTGCATCCAAAACCAATGAGATATCCAAAAGGCTTCGCACACAAAGACTCTAAGTCCTAAAGCTAATCTTGAAGATCTTGGACTTAGTCTTCTCATCATCTTCATGTTTGTTATCATCAAAACTATTGTCCATGTTGGCTAGCCAATTACATCCAAGACAATAAAATCTATAGGATATATGAATTTATCAACTTGTACTAATATATCTTCCATTATTCCTCTTGGAATTTTAACTGATCTATCGGTAAGTAGAAGAGTTACAGAAGTTGTTTTTAACTCACCCAGGTTAAGTTGCTGATAAATTGAATATGAAAGCAAACTAACACTGGCACTAAGATCAAGTAAAGCTTGTTCAATTTTATGCTCTCCAATAATGCATGAAATTGTAGGACAACCAAGGTCTTTATATTTCAAGGTATTATTATTTTGAAGAATGGAGCTTTCCTGTTCAGCCAAAAAAACTTTCTTTTTCGCATTTAGTTTCTTTTTAATAGTGCATAAGTCCTTCAAAAATTTGACATAAGAGGGAAGCTATTTGATAGCATCTAACGGAGGAATATTGACCTTTACTTGTTTAAAGATTTTAAAAATTTTAGTGTTGTAGTTTAATTTCCTTGAATTGTTTAATGCTTGAGGAAATGGGGGTGAAGGCGAGAGTTGGGTCATCTTTTGGTCAAGTGGCTTATCAATCTCTTCCTTATCTTGGGGGATTGATTCATCATCTCTCTCATAAGGTTCAGAAATTTATTTTTCAACAACCTTTCTATTCATAAGAGTTTTCACTGACTTGACTTGATCTATTTATTGGTTTTCTGAACTACCTCCATTTAGACTGTACTGACCCTTGGGATTCGGTTGAAGTTGAAAAGGAAATTTTCCTTTCTCTTGAATGGTTAGTGCATAAGAAAATTTAGCAAGAGTGTCTTTTATGTCAAACATAGCTTGAGTGTTTTGGTTATCAATGGTCTTTTGCTTTTTCAAGAATGCATGCAATGTTCCTTCAAGGTTTTTCCTATATGGTGGGACATAAGGTGCATATCCTTGAGAATTTTGAGAGTCCTGTTATGCTTGAGGAGGTGGTGGTTGCACAAATTGTGCATGATTATTATTCCTCCAGCTGAAGTTAAGATGATTTTTCCATCCCGGATTGTATGAATTTGAAAAAGAAGAGGTGAATGACTTTTTAAAAATGTTCATTACATCTACTTACTCATGCACAACTAGATATAACAATTTTTCCTACCCCGTGGGTACTCGCAGGTAATACCCATGATAGGGGCGGGTAATACCCGTTTAATATTTCTCTGCGAGTATAAATACTCGTTTGTGTTATTCCCATTTAATAAATGGGGTAGGGGCAGGGGGTGGTTTCCCTTGTACCCATGGGTACCCGCAAAAAAAATATAAAAATATTTTATATAAAATTATTAAAAAAATTATTATATATTAAAAAATATTAAACATTGTATTTGAATGTAAGTTGAATTTTAAGTATTTTCAGTGTTTGACATTATTTTTGAATTAAGTTGTGTTGGACAAATTTTGAGAAATTATGATATTATACTTTTTTTTTCATTTTTTCATTTTTTAAGAAATTATGATTTTTTTTATAATTTATTGGGTACCCGCGGGAAATTATGAATAATAAACGGGTACCCACACAGATATGGTGGTGGGGCGGGAGACTACTACCTATCCCCGCCCCGCCCCGTTGCCATCCCTATGCACAAATTCTTTAAAAACATGAATTTTTGGACATTCATTTATTGAGTGTCCTAATTTATCACAAATGTCACAAATTTCTTCATCTTGCAAGGATTTGACTTTTTTCACTTTTTCTAATTCCATGGCTTCAGTCTTTCTAACCAAACTAGCAAACCTAGCATTTAGATCTTCTTCTTGACCAAGGTGATATTTTTCTTTATTAGCACTTGTAAGGTTAGATCGAATTGAATTATCAAAATGATTAATACCATGCCAAGATTAAGAATTCTCAGCCAAATGGTCTAAATATCCTAAAGCTTCTTTAGATTCTTTATCAAGAAACTCGTCATTACACATTGTTTCTACAAATTGTTTGCTTTCAGGTGTTAACCCTTCATAAAAGAAGCTTATAGTGTGTCATTTTTCAAAACCATGATGTGGGTAAGAATTTAACAAATCTTTAAAACGTTCCCAACATTGAAAATATGCTTCATTTAAATTTTGGAAAAAAAATTGGATTTGTCTTTTCAAAGCATTGATTTTATGTGTTGGAAAAGATTTCTTTAAAAACTCACTTTGCATTTCTTACCATGTGCCAAATGATCTTAGTTTCAAAGCATGAAGCCAAGTGTTTGCTTTATCTTTCAAAGAAAAAGGAAATAATTTAAGCTTAACAATCTCTTCAGTGCAATTTTGATCTTTGAAAGTGATACATACTTCCTCAAATTCTTTTAGATGTAAATATGGGCTCTCCGATTCTAAACCATGGAAATTAGGAAGTAATGAAATTATACTTGGCTTAAATCTAAAATTGTTAGCATTGAGTGGAAAGATAAAACATGATGGACTAGAATTTCGAGGTGGTTGCAAATATTCATGCATGGTTCGCAATAGTTGATTTTCATGTTCATCATGTATACTTTCATTTTCAGCCATTCGATCTATTATGTATGATTGTGATTCAAACAGATCAATATATAAAGTACTAGGATTAATTTTAACAAAACGACTAGAATTTGAATCACGATACCAATTAAGCATAAATAAGTGACTTAAAATAGAAAAGAAAATGCACAAGTAGGTAGTATAAACTGGCCATTAAATATTAACAAGTAGGCAGTAAAACCAGCCATTAAATATTAACATGTAGGCGATAAAACCAGCCATTAAATATGACATAAGTTGAAAATTAAAAGAGTAGGGAAAGAATATACTAGATGGTGAAGTTTACTTTAAACAAGAAAACCTCAATAAATTTGTTCTTCAAATCAAGTCCTCAGCAACGACGCCAAAAACTTGATGCGAATGATGTGTTGCAAACCCAAGTGTAGGTTGTCTCAAGTAATAAATTCTTTTGAATCCGAGGTCGATCCATAGGGAATTGATGAATAAAATTTTTTTAAGTAAGGAAAAGATTTGTCACAAAGATAAAGGTGATAAAAATTGGTCACAAGTGAAAAGGATTTGCTTGGGCTAGGAGATCCACTCTTGGTAATAAATTAATGATAATATTATTTCTTTTTATAACTCAATTGGAATCTACGCATAATGGAGGTTCCAATAAAAAAATACAATATTCAAAGTTCATTTAAGGTTATATATGTAGTTATATTATGATTCCTTTAATCATCCATTAACTCCAATACTTGTAAATGGGTTCAAGCATTCATTGTGCTAATCTCTTGTCTACAACAAATCAAGATCTCCACTTTACAAGGAGGGTTTCTAAATTGATTAGAAACAAAATATAACACATATAATGATCACTTGATAATATATCATTCAAGCACGAAAAAGAGATTAATCTAACCTTATTTCATTACCAAAAGCTTCACCCTTTTACCCAAGCAAAATGAGAATTAGTTACTCATGAAGAATAAGAAAGAAAAAGAGAAGAAGAAGATGATGAACATAACTTCTATTTAGAACAAAAGAAAACTACAACAAGATGATACAAGAACTTGGTCTTAATCTCTTAACCAATATGCCTCCAATGAGCAACTAATACAGCTTTTTGTAGAGCATGAAAAGTACAAAATGACAATAGACTTGTTTAATGAGTGGTTGGATGAGTGGGTGGATGAGTGGAAAATGATAATAGTTGTTTAATGAGTGAGTGGATGAATGAAAAATGACAACAAAGTTGTTTAATGAGTGGGTGGATTATGAGTGGATGAGAAAAATGACAATAGAGTTGTTTAATGAGTGGGTGGATGATGGGTAGATGAGTGAAAAATTATTACCATGCTTGTCTCCCCACTTGCACCAACCAATTCAGTTGTCTTCACACGATTATAACTTTGTTAAAACATCATTATCTTGAAAAGTGATCTTCGTGAGAGTTGAAGGATTTTGTCTTAGCTTTCCAATGCCACTAGTTTCAGGCTATTCTATCTCCTACACCCCAACTTATGGCCCAATATTTGCACATTGTTTAGGTTCCAGCAACAGCACCCGTGTTCTGACTTCAAACCCAATCTGACCCACTAGAAAACTGTTTTAGCTCTTGAGTTATTCATCAAAGTTGTAGATTTGGGTCTTATCTTTCATTTGAGCTTAGTTTTGTATCTACTGAACTCCTATTGTAACACCCCAAAATTCATTGATTTCATTATAGATGTTCATTTTATAATATTTGAGATTTTCTAGAATTTTTCTGGATTTTTCTGAGAACACGAAATATTTTAATGTATTTCTCGTTTTACGTGCATATTGAGCAGAGTCGGAAAAATGACTGAAATGCTCCAAAAGTTGGAAAATTATAGGACGAACAGTCATTTTATAATATTTACAATTTTTAAGAATTTTCTGGGATTTTTCCAGAAACGTCGAATATTTTAATGTATTCTTCGTTTTGCGTACGCACTGAGCAGAGGCAGGAAAATGAGATATTTTCTCCGAGAACCTTGAACTATGGAAACGTCGATGGGGGATCTTACTAAACCCGAGGTCGGACATAGTTTACAAGGTTTCACATTTTTTGAGAAATTTTAACAGATAAAATAATAAAACACTGCATAAAATTTATCTGTCAGATTAAGTAATACTGACTTCTGTCGACTGTAACTATTATCCATTGGATAATAACATGTAATAAAAATCCTATCACCTTATCCCAATGTAATCTACTTTATGTCTAATTAAATCACTTTAATTCAAATTTAATGTATAATAATCAAAGCTTCTTTGAGAAGCTTTGACCAATTAATGACCACAAAGCCCTTGGCTTACAAGAGAAGCCACAAATCTCTTTCTCTTCTCCCCTCTCTTGCCATGGCAATGACCAAGAAAAAGGGGGGGGGGAAATGAGTTTTTACTCACTTAACCTAAACACTCTCAAATTATACCCCATTTTACCTATTCACTTATCTGTCTAAAAACACCATCTTCTTCCTTTCTCCTCCTTCTCTCTACACTCCAATAGGGCTACGAAATTTACAGCCCTATCTCCACCATTTTTAATCATCCTTTCTCCTCACTAAACACATTTCCTTACTCTCCATCATCATCTCTACCACTTTCATTCACAAAGTTTCACCAAAATCTTCCATTTTCTCTTCCTCTCCATTTCGGGTTTCCTCTTCCACCCACACCATTTTCGTTTTCTTGCTTCACTAATCCCATTCTTAGCTTCACTTCATCATTCTAAGTCTTTTTCCTTTCATACCCTACATCAAAATCTTTCATCTTCACCATCCTTCTTCAAGATCAAAAGTTTGAGACTTTAAGGTAAAAATCACCACTTTCTTTTCTTCTCTTCTCCTTTTCGTGTTCCAAGACCATTTTCATGGTGAAGGATGCTTTTCTTTTCAAGTTATGGTGTTGATTCTTTGAGGTTGCTTTCTAGGATTTTTGAGAAGCCAAAATCGAAATCACAAGGAGCACTTGGGAGGCCATTTTCGTGCTCTCCTCTTTGGTAAGAGGGAGACCACTCTATTCAACCAAAAATGGTGGTTGGAGACTTGTTGTTTGAAGATTTGTGAGAAACCCTAATAGGGGTTACTCTTTCTATTTCATTTTCTTATCATTGATTCTTTAAATTTTCATTCTTTTAATTGATTTGTTAGATAGATTCGATTCTAATTGTCATTGTAATAATTGTGTTGGATTGAAATTGATGAGGTTGGGACAAAAGCCCCTTGCTTGAGGCATGGAGGCTCACGACCACACTCTCTTTGGTGGGGTGTTGGTACTTAAAATTTTAAAGCTTAATGGATTGGTATTAATTAAGTGATTAAGGACTAATGAAGAAATGAAAATCCTAGAACCCTAATTTGGTGAGGCTCACGACCATGGAGGGGAACAATGGTGAAGAATTTTGACTTGGATGAAGGAATTGATAAATTGGACATTAGAATACAATTAGGAATTCATAATGTGCAAAGATAATTAATTAAAGTCTTAATTTGGTAAATTTAAGAATCCTACTCAAGAGAAAGAACATAAGTGTGTGAGTTTTGGGAGAACATGAAATTAACACATAAAGTGAATTAATAATGAGACACTAATGCATAAAAATGAAGACAAATATGAGACTTGAGACGGCCTTTGCTTGATTAATATAGAAATGATTTGACTTTAATGAACTAATGGGATTAATAGAATTAGTGGTAAGGAGTTAATGCCTATTATGGTGGAAGAATAAAAATTCAAAGACCCTTGAGTGATACGAGTTTAAAGATTAAAGTAACCCGACGTTGTCACATTTAATCAATGGCTTATAATTTGAAAAGTGGATTCCATGATGTGGACCGTGATGGTGAATGTACTCTGGAAAATTGGATTGATGCAGAATATGGTTCTAAGTGATTGTGAACCCCCCTTGTGGGCTAAATACTTAATGGTTACGTACCGTGAAAATATTTTGGTGAAATGATACTGTTACATGATTATGATAAACATACATGATTTGACATTGTATCGTCATGCATATGTGTCGTCTGTTGGACACTGTTAGAAAGGCTGTGTGGGCCTAGGAGTTTGAATAACACCTATGTGCGGGTGCAAATAGACTAAGCGTAGGTGTCATATGTTGTTGACCCTGGGGGCGTCGGGATGTGGGTGTCTCACAATAGACAGTGGTAGCTCCACTGGGACTGTGGGATAGACTAATGCGACACACTGACGATCCTATCTGAGACGTTGTCCTATATCGCGATCAACTGTCAAGGTACCATGTATAAGCCATTGCGCAAACTTTTTATGAACTAGAGCACACAGTATTTTTAAAGGCTAATGATATACCGGTATTACTCCTTAATCATTCACTCCGAAAATGTTTATGTCTAGCTCTATGGAGTAGGGTTTTTGATACACTTTTGCATTGTGAACTGTCAGTCGTATAACTCATGAGCATTAATAACTGTGAAGCATGGTTACTGTTATTCCTGTAATAATTGCTGGTTACTTGAGCTGTTGACTGCTGATGGTGTCTCCGTTATTTAAATGTTGTTATTCTACTTTTACTATAAATTTCAATGCTGCTACGATTAAATGTATAAACTCTGTTA
This sequence comes from Ormosia emarginata, assembly GCA_029884605.1. Taxonomy (NCBI): domain Eukaryota; kingdom Viridiplantae; phylum Streptophyta; class Magnoliopsida; order Fabales; family Fabaceae; genus Ormosia; species Ormosia emarginata. Next base: position 7,883,014 of record JAQQTP010000037.1, read on the forward strand.
TATGTGGTCGTTCAGCACTGTTTAGTTTCCTGCTGCTATTATTGGTAATGAATGATAAGTATCTCACCTCTTCACTGTATATTCTGCCATTGTGTATTATCATACGATTGTCCGAAGACGTTCACGAGGAGGACACGGAAACCACTGAGTTTCAGGGTTTCTGGCCATATCTTGACTGAGATCGAGGTTGCTGAGGATGTCGTCTCGCCCCCGTGGATTCTTTGGCTACGTGCGGATCAACTTTCATAGTGGTCCGGATTGCTGGCATATCAACGTACAGACTGACCGTTGCATTTATCATGGCGAGCTGACTGTGTCCTTAGCTTGGGGACATTATGACGTGACCATTTTTTATTTCTATGCTTTTGTATGGCTGGAATTTTACTTGCCTGTGAGAGACATGTGGGCGGATATATATTATACCCCACGTGATGACTCCTTCATATCTACTGCTCGGGCTCCCGCCCGTTGCTCTGTCGCTCGGTTGGATGTTTCATCGGACGAAGAGGACCCCGAAGAGGACCCATCTACGATTCCTTCTCGATCTCGTCAGTCTTAGGGACTGTTTACTATCGGTGGCTACTGATGGCTATCCATTTATTTTTGTGGGAGCCTGACGTGCTATTAGATTGATGGGTATATAAATATATTGTATCTCTTGGGGTGGGTACACATTTTGCTTTTTGTGCATATTTTGGAAATGTAATTAATACAGGCTTGTACGTACAATTATGACAATGTATTTCTGATGTATGGTTTAATTTGTTGATTGTACTATAACTGTTCAATGTTTGGAATTTCACTACAACAGGGACTTTCTAATTTACTCTTGTACTACTTATAAGGACTTACAACAAAAAAAAAATATAGTGAAAGTTTTAAGATAAATTAAACAAGCTTTAATACATCGGGTTATGGAATTAAAAACAAGCACTATTTTCTGCGTTATAATTTACTTTATGTTTTACAATTTTATGAATATAATAGTGTGACATCCCTTCTTCGCGAGTATTGCGTAGGAAAAAGGGGCGTTACACCTACAATTCAAGATATAGGCTAATTAGTTTGCAGAGGTTAAGCTGTCAGGATCAACATTCTAGCTTTTGCTTTCACTTCAATTTAAATTATACAAACGTGTGATTCAAGTAACACCCTGAAATTTCTTTTTATGATTTTTGTTATTTTTGTGATTTTTGTGAATTATTAATTTATTTTGATTATTTTATTATTATTTTTGAACTTTATGTGTGTTTAAGGCGGTGCCGGAAAAATAAAAATTTTCAGAGCCGGAAAAATTTTGACTGTTAGGACTGGGAGAGCTTATTAAACCCGAAATTAGAAATAAATTTCAAAATTTTTATTTTTCTGGGATTTTATCCATCAAATGAAATCTAGGTACGTTTTATTATCCATTGGATAATAAACACTAGTTTTGGTAGCAGTGACCTTTGTCCATTAGTTAATAACTACCGATAAATATCTAGTTAGATGACCAGTCATAAGCTTAGTCGTGAACCTCATTATCATCTCTTATGACTCACCTTGTTGTGCACCAATGAAAAGCAAGCTTACAAGCTAAGTTTGATGGAAGTCAAGCTTTGTGGCTATGATTCAAATTTGTGAGCCAACGAGAAACAAGCTTGGAGGAGAAGTTTGGCCACCTTTCACCCTTAGGTGTTACATGGCCAAGGGAGCTTTGTTGGACAAGCTTAGATGATAAAATGATATTTGCTATTGTAACGCACCTAAATATAACAACCGCGGCGCAATCGTCATTACACCACAGTTACTAAATCTAAGTGTGTCACAGTCATGATAACAGTAATTTAAATTCTCAAGAATCTATATGTATTATTTATTTATTTTTTTGACAATTTTGCATAAGTAGAAAATACGAGCCTCGAATGAAATATAAACATATTCAACCCATAATACAACCACTGAAATAAAATCATATTCCTTATATATATATTTTATAGTCAATTTACACAAATCACTGATGACATAGAATATGATAGTTACAGAGTCCAATAAAATACAACGGGAATAAAAAAAAACACTAAAGGGAAAAGTAGTAACCCAGGGATAGGTACTACCAGCAGACAAAGCCGCAACCCTATATGTACATGACACTCGGTGTCCCAGTTGACACGACAGACATCAATGCCCCCACGTGGCTGCCCTTTTACGTAATTGAAGAAATCTTGTCCAGACGCTCAATCCACTCAATCAAGGTATGGTCCCTCTTCATCTTTCTCACGATCTTTCATCCAATACAAATATAAAACAGAAATACAGAAATACAGGAAAGAGGTGAGACACCCATCTTTCAGTACCACTATGGCAGTAAGAAAACAATACGGTGCAAAGCGCCCATGAAGCAATACAATTCATATATTTATTAACAGCAGCAATGGAATTTACAACACAAGCAGTCTAGTTACAAGCAATAATAAGGATCAATAATAACCAGTAAACATCAGCAATACTCTAGATAGTCAACAAGGTCTCAGATATCGAACAGTTAAAACATTTCAGGTAATCATGGCATTAAGATCACAATAGTTTATTCATCATATAGAAGAGTGACACATGACATGCGGACTCACAATGTCGACTCTCAATGCTAACTCACAATGCCGGCTCACAATGCTAACTCACAACGCTGACTCACAATGCTTGTGCACTTGGTACCAAGATTTTTCATTTTAAAACATGAACGTTCCGGTAGTCTCCGCCCCCTTAAACAGTCTATGCCGGACCACGAAAAGAATAGTGCTTGTCGGTTCCTCATTAGTGCGTTGCAATCGACTTTCCGGCCAGAGGTATTTTACTATGAGATAACATCATCACCAGAAGGATCACCGCACCCTGACGCACCCAGAGATCCATCATAGACCACACTATCCAATCCTCGTTCATTTACCATAAAAAGAATAGTGATTTGTCAGGCTTATAATGCGTGCAATCAGCATACGTCGCGCCTTACGCCCCTCTAAGATCCATCACAGACCTCACCATTCAATTCTTATTAATTCAATGCGTAAAGAATAATGATTTGTCGGGCCCGTAATGCGTGCAATCGGCATACACCGCGCCTTACGCCCCCCATAGGTCCATCATCGACCACATTATTCAGTTCACGTTCATAGGCCCATACAGCCTTTTAACAGTCATCGACTGAGCAATTTGTTCAATGCATACCGGTTAAATGCATAATTATAGGCTCATCTAGCCTCTTAACAGTCATAGATTGAGCAAATTGTTTAATACGTTAACTTAAATCAAAATTAGAGGCTCATCCAGCCTTTTAACAGTCAGAGACTGAGCAATTTATAAAATACATGCTGACTCAATGCATGATCCTAGGCTCATTCAGCCCTTTAACAGTCATTGATTGAGCAAACATCTATTGCATGTGGACTCCATGCATAAACAGGTTCATAAATATTTCACAATACACAATCTTCCATAATATGCCACAATTAGGCCAATTCAACCATTAATAAATCTTATGAGATCATCGTAAAGTCCTACTCAAGTTATCATCCCTTGTAAATTCATTTCCTAGAGAAACTTCTCTCGAAGTCCTTATTCAAGCTTCATTCCTTTAGGTTGATCAAGTTCCTTAACCTAATCAATTATGTTCACTTAAAATTTACTCGCAGGTTTTACAAGTCTCACAACTATCTTGTTCTTCCTCTATGTTCCAAATCACTTAACTCTCATTTTACTCTAAATAAATCTAACTTTCTAGAATCCATTATCAAAACCGTGGCCTCCCAAAGTCCATTACTAACATCAATTTTTCCCATTTTATGCATTGATTTCTTGATATCATTTACTTAAATTTTTGCTCCCCAAGTTCATTCCAATTCATTGTAGTTTCAATCTAAAACCTTGGCTACAAATTGAGTTAATAAACCTTTAAAACCTTCCATCTCAGATTCCAATATTAACATTCAAATCTTCAATCACATAGCTTCATCTCACAGTTACCTAGTTGGTTTTATTCTGGGTGCCTAGGCGCCATATCTGGAGCGCCTGAGCGCTGGTGTAGCGCCTGGGCACTGACCACGAAGCGCCTGAGCTCTAACCAGGCCGCATCACATGGAAAACTTTATGGGCATAGAGCGCCTAGGCGCTCTATGCACAGCGCCTGAGCGCTAGTACATTAACAAGGGTTCTGCAGAACATCCTTCATCAAAGTTGCTCATTTTTTTCCAACAATCCAAAATATGATACATAACATCTAAATACAAAATAGCAATATAGAGGTTCATAATCATCAAGGCACATAATGCAAATCCGTATATTTATACAAATCAAACAACCACAAAATCATGGAAATAACATAGTATAACAAAGGGGGAAATCCAACATGGATTCCCTCATCAACACAATACACAAGACATTTCCTTACTACCAAGATTGGTTGAAGAGGATCATCTCCCTCTTACCTAAATGAAGACAATCACAAGGATGCTATTCCTTTTTGCTCTTGATTTTCATTTTCCCCCTTCAAGAAAACCCTAGGGTCAGCAACTCCCAAAGTATTCACTCAAATCATGGAAAAATGACTCCTTGGCCACATAGGTGACCAAGAAAACGAAAATGAGAAGAAAATAAAAGAAAGTTGAAGACTTTACCTCAAAAGCTCCAAGCTTTAACTTCAATGGTGGAAAATGGAAGAAGAAGAAGAAGAACCAAGGATGGCCACAAGGAAAGTGGTCTTGGAATGATGGAAAAAAGGTAGATATGGAAGTGGTGAAGTAAGAAAGTGAAGATGGTGAATGGTGAGGGTGTACGGTGAAGGAGGAAGAAGAAAGAAGAAGAAGAAGAAGAAGAAGAAGAAGAAGAAGAAGAAGAAGAAGAAGAAGAAGAAGAAGAAAGGAAGAGAATGACAAGAGGATGTGATTATTGGCTCCCAAGGGGCCTCTGCCGTGGGAGAAGAGTGGAGAGGGGAGAGAGAGAAATTTGAAATGGGAAGAAATTTCTTGGAAACTTCCTATATTGGTTTTAAATTAACTTTATCTTTATTTTGAAAATAAAGCTAATGGATTTGGCACAAGATAGATTTTTAAATAACGTGATAAGGTTTTTAATACATATCATTATTTAGTAGACAATCGTTACAGTTGACCGAAGTTAGTATTAATTTATCTGACACATAAAATTTATACAGCAATTATAATTTTATCTGTTAAAAATTTCTTGAAAAACGTAAAACCTTGTAAACCGTGTCTAGTCTCGGGTTAAGTAAGATCCCCCGTCGATGTTTCCACAGATCAAGATTCTCAGGAAAATATTTCATTTTCCCGACTCTGCACAATACGCACGCAAAATGAGAAATATATTAAAATATTCGTCGTTTCCGAAAAATTCTGAAAGAATTCACATAAATCACAAATATTAGAAAATGACTATTCGTAATAAAATTTTCTAACTTTGGGAGCGTTACAGTCGTTTTGCCAATTCTGCCCAATGTGCACGCAAAATGAGGAATAATATTAAAATATTCCGCGTTCTCCAAAAAATTCAGAAAAATTCCTAAAAATCCCAAATATTGTACAATGATCATTTATCCTAAAATTATAAATTTTCGGGATGTTACAGCTATCTCTTAAGTTTATCTTATCATCTTTTTAAGAAACAAAAACACACAACTTTCTCATTCTCTCTCCATAGCTAGTTTCGGCCAATACACCCAAAAACACTCTCCAATCTTGTTTAATTTAAATCAACCACATATCTTGAATCTAGATATCATTTGAAGACACTTTCATGTTGTGATCTTCTTCAAATTCATCCATCTTCAACTAGTTTTTCCAAGTTTAAGTTTGAAGGCTTTTAGGTGAAGTTCTTGATCTTCACTTTTAAATTTATTTTCAAAGTTCTAAACCATGATCTTGATCCACAGTCATCTTATTTCAAGCGTTAGATCTTAATATTTGTATGCTTAATTTGTTTTAAGGATCTTTTGGTGGTAGAAGTTTTCCAAGGAGGCAACCAAGGAGCTTTTTGATCATCATCTAAGGTAAGAGGAGATTATGTGTAAATTTAATCATCACTTGGTTGTGTAAATTTAATAGTTTATGTTTGTTTGGTTATGTGTGATTATGATTTATGCTTGTTTGGTTATTTGTGATTATATGGCTTTGATAGTATGCATGAAATTGCTATGGTAGGATTTGATGATTGGAATGTTTTGCATGCTTGGAATCATGTGGGAAAGGCAAAATTTTTTGTCCCAATGACCACACATGGCTCACGGCCATCTAGCTCAAAATAGGGTATCCAAAGCAAAAATATTTTATTAAGTGTAAAACTAGATGATTAGGTGACAAGAATATGATTTAAGGACTTACGTGTTGAAAAAGGAAAGGAACAAAATTTTATCATTAGAAAAAGAATTGATTTTTGACCATGATAATGGAAATAAGTTTGAAAGATGATTTGAAATTTAAAGTATTTTGTTTAAAGAGAGTTTTTAGTAAAGTTAATGGAAAAGGATTTTTGAAATATTTGATTAAATCAAAATAATGTAGACTTTGTGAAAAACGTTAGAAAATATCACTTAGAGGAGATTTGGTAAGTGAATATTGGAATTAAGGTTTAAATTTTATATTAAACATGGAAAGTCTCAAAATTAAGCTTAGAACGTCAATAAACATTTTACGCGATTTAAAAATGATGATTTTTGAGTTATTCAATTAAGAAAATGTTTGAAAATTTTTATGCGATTGAAAAACGACATAAAAATGTTACACGATTTGGAAAATGTAACAAAAGTGTTATGCGATTGTGAAAACGCGATAAAAATGCTTTGCGATTGTGAAAATAGAAGATTGCTGTCGGGCTAGCGTACTAGATCCAAATACGTTAAAAGACGGCTTAACCAAGTGGTGGCTTGTTTTTCGTGGGAATCACGTTGTTAATAATTATTGATTCTTGAGTCATTTGATCATGCATCGTGAAAGTCATGAGGACTTTGTTTGTTAAGGTTGTATGCCTAGGAGATTGAATTTAAACCTTAGTGCGGGTGCGAATTGCATAGTGAAGAAGGTCTATGACTGATCTTGGGGGCGTCGGGGCGCGAAAATTCTATAAGTGGCCAATTAGTAGCTCTACTGTGCTATAGTAATTGATGCAAACACACCAATGATCCCAACAAGATACTATTCCTATTCACAATCTGGTGTAGAATGTCTTGTATAAGCCATGATGTGCACGTTGAGAATGTTGTAGCACTTGAATTGAGGCTGACGATATATAGACATGTCTCCCGATCAATTCTCTCTGATGTTGGTTTTAGCTCCATGGAGTAGGGGTCAGTTCATTATACATATGCATAGTAAACATGTTGTTGGGATATACATTCGTTGAATCATTTATTAATTAATATCATAACTGCAATTGTTGATAACTTCAGAAAATGAAGTTAATTCACTCGAATTTGATTTTATTTGAGCATGCTATCCCTAAGTTTTCAAGGTCATAAGTTCAATAATTGCATGACTTTGATGAATTAAGCTTGTTGATTCAAATGATTTATAATTGAATCTTTGAAGATCTTGTTTATCGAAGTTGGATGAATTGTGATTTGATGGACTTTATCATTGTTTTGATATAGGTATTCAAGATGAGAAAGGCCTTGGATGGGATGAGGAAAGTGAAGAGAGGCCCAAAGTGTGAAGAAATCATCAAGGGAAGGTGCTGCCAACCCACGCCTAGGCGTGACAAATCCAACCCTAGGCGTGGCCCTTGCAGTTTCTCAAGGATTAGAAGCAGAGACACCCACGCCTAGGCATGGTTAATTCACGCCTAGGCGTGACAAACTCAGTTTTTCAGGGAGATTCAGACAGAGACCTCCACGCCTAGGCGTGGTAAAGTCAAGCCTAGGCGTGGCAAGCAGAGGACAGGCACGTGATTCATAACCACGCCTAGGCGTGAGTAAAATCCTGACACACAAATTTTACCCTTATATTCTGATTTTTGGGAGGATGAGAGTGATCTTCAGTTTGAACCTAGCCACGAATTCCAGAGAGCAAGAGAGAGGAGGAGGAACACACTTGGATTGAAGGTGACGAATGGAAGAATCAAGAAGAAGGAGGAAGATCAAGCTTGGAATCTCTCCAATTTTTGTTCATTCTTTCCCCTTTCTCTCTTGATTTGTAACATGATGAACCATTTGATTACATTTGTTTTCTTCTCCTTGATAATGTGTAACTAAACTCTAATCTAGGGGCTCTCTAGGATTTTGCTATGGATTTAATTAATTTGTAATTAGTTGAGTATCCTTTCAATGAAATTGGTTTTGTTCATCCATATCTATGCTTAGTGCTTGTTATTGATTGGCCATCAATTGCATGATTTTTTTAATATTCCAATTGAACTAGAAATAGGGTGTTGTGAATATGGATATGGTATGGTTGATGTATGTTTAACTAAGGGGATGGACACATACCCTTTGGTCATGCATAGCAAGTGTTTGATAATTGGCCTCAATGAGTGATTCTTATGTTGCTTCACATGGACACATAGTGAAATAACTAGGTTTCACATGGGTAATTGTCCTAGACATAGGCTCTTATCTATTAATGATTATTAGCCAACATATATCAATTCATTGATAGGTGCTTGTTAATTGCAATTAATCATTGAAATAGCAAGTGAATAGGGACCCCTAGGCTTTAATCATTCTCATCTTCTCTTGTGGAATTAGTGTTTGGTGTTTTCTTATTTTGTTTCCTTTAAGTTGTTATTTTAATTGCAACCCATTATCTTCCGTTTGCTTGGATAAAAATTTGTGAATATTAGTTAAGTTTAACATTCTTCTAAATTATTCAATCCTTTGGGACACGATACTCTAACTCTCCTTTATATTACTTGTCGACCCGTGCGCTTGCGAATTTACGGACCAACAAGTTTTTGGCGCCGTTGCCGGGGATTGAGTTTAGATTTTGTGTTATTTCTTACATCTATTCACAATTCTTATTTCAAGTTTCGTTTGTTTTGTTTTGCATTTTTTTATTTTCAGGTACTTGGCTCTTGTATGCGAAGAACTCAAGGTGTGTCTCGATTTCCTTTCGATCCTGAGATAAAGAGGACATTTCATAGATTGCTAAGAGAACAACAAGTACAAGAACAAGCACTAAATTTGGTTAGTGAATCTGAGATGGCAGAGGAGGCAAATGCTGGAAGACCATTGAGGGAATATGCCACCCCAAATGCTAGAGAAATCCGATCTAGCATTAGAAGGCCAGCTGTCCAAGCACAGACTTTTGAGATCAAGCATGCTATTATTCAGATGGTTCAACAAAATGTGCAGTTTGGAGATTTACCCCATGAAGATCCTAATGCTCATCTAGCCAATTTCCTGGAGATATGTGATACTTTCAAGCATCATGGGATGACTGACGATGCAGCTCGCTTAAGGCTCTTCTCTTTTTCATTGAGGGATAGGGCCAAGGCTTGGCTTCACTCTTTACCAGAACATTCTATCACTACCTGGGAAGAGCTGGCTCAGAAGTTCTTGGACCGATTCTTTCCTCCCATGAAGGCAATGAAGTACAGAAATGACATCTTGTCCTTCAGGCAATTTGAAGGAGAAACTTTATATGAAGCATGGGAGCGATTTAAAGATTTGCTAAGGAAGTGCCCCCACCATGGCATAGCAAAATGGATGTTGGTTCATACTTTCTACAATAGCTTGACAACCTCCATTCATTCCATAATTGATGCAGCAGCTGGAGGGGCACTTATGAGTAAGACTGTGGATGCAGCCTATGACCTGTTGGAAGAAATGGCTAACAACAATTATCAGTGGCCAGCAGAGAGAGTTGCTCCGAGGAGAGTGGCAGCCGGGATACATGAAGTTGATGCTCTCACGTCATTTTCCGCTCAAGTGGCAACACTCTCCAAGAAGTTGGACACCATGACAGTTAACTCAGTTGCAAGCGGAGCTAGTGTCACAGTTGAGATTTGTGATCATTGTGGGGATCATCACTCCACTGCCAATTGTACGGCTAGCTTGGAAAGTGTACAATATGCTAGTCAATTCCGTCAACCAGGTCACAATACTGCATTTGGTAATACTTATAACCCCAGTTGGCGGAACCATCCTAATCTCTCATGGGGTGGAAATGTTCAAGGCTCTTCCTCATCTCATCAGCATAATCAAGCACCTCGTGCTCCTCCAGGCTTCCAACAACAGAGCCCCCTTCAATCCCAAACTTCAACATCGACTTCAACTTCTAATTTGGAGAAGATGTTTGCTCAGTTTATGACCAATCAACAAGATTACATGACCAAGACTGATTCAAGGCTAGCATCCCACGATGCTTTAATGCAAAGCCAAGCAGCGTCATTGAGGAATCTTGAGACTCAAGTGGGCCAACTTGCCCAAGCTCTAAATAACAGGCCTCTTGAGAATTTCCCAAGTGATACCATCAACAATCCTAAGGGTGTCCCTAACGAGCAGTGCAAGGCTATATCATTGAGGAGTAGGAAGGAAATTGAAGGGAATTCCAAGACTAAACTTCTTGAAGAAGAAGTTGAGGTGGCACAAGATGAAGTGGTTGTGAGCAAAGAGGTTGATAAAAATGAGGAAATTGTAAAGGGAGAGGTTGAAGACATGAAGAAGAAAGACAAGCCTTATACACCACCTTTACCTTTCCCTAATCGGCTTGTTAAACAAAAGCTTGATGCTCAATTCAAAAAGTTCTTGGAGATTTTCAAGAAGCTTCACATCAATATTCCATTTGCTGAGGCATTAGAACAAATGCCGAGTTATGTGAAGTTTATGAAAGACATTTTGTCCAAGAAGAGAAGACTTGAGGATTATGAGATAGTAGCTCTCACAGAGGAGTGTAGTGCCATCTTACAAAACAAACTACCTCCTAAGCTCAAGGATCCAGGGAGTTTCACCATCCCTTGCACAATAGGTGAGAAGTTTAGTGGCAAGGCCTTATGTGATTTGGGAGCTAGCATTAATCTCATGCCCTATTCCATTTACAAAAGACTAGGTTTGGGGGAAGTTGCACCTACTTCAGTTACCTTACAGTTAAGCGACATGAACCCTTACTTACCCGAAGGGGGTTCTTGAGGATGTGTTGGTTAAAGTGGACCAGTTTATCTTCCCTGCAGATTTCATCATACTTGATATGGAGGAAGACAGTAAAGTCCCTTTGATTTTAGGCCGACCCTTCCTTGCAACCGGAAGAACCCTTATTGATGTGGAGAAAGGAGAACTTACCATGAGAGTTCAAGATAAACAGGTTACCTTCACTATTTTCAAAGATACCAAGAGCCCTCAAGCTCAAGAAGAATGTTCTGTGGTGACTGTAGCTGAAGGGAAGACATCTGAGGCAAGGGATTTAATTATTGTTTGTGCTCCTGGTGAAAGTCATGTGATCTTATCGGATGATAGGGAAGAAGTTCAACCGAAGCAGTGGCACGCAAGCAGGGTGGTTTACTCATGCAAATCACCCATTGAGGAGGCTCTAACCATGGAGTTAAAACCTTTGCCATTTCATGCATACCATGCCTACCTTGATGAAAAGGAGGAAGATCCTCCTCCCATAAGCACGTGCAAGTGAAACTGAAAATAAGGTCCAGCCAGGACTATAAATAAGGCGCTTGTTGGGAGGCAACCCAATTTCTTAACCCTATCTCTTCGCTTAGGACAATTTTATGCATGATTTTTCTTTTATTTTGTAATTTTGGTTGATTTTGTTTTATTGTTTTAGTGTTTGTATTTCAATTTGATGCTTTGATTGTTCTTGTCATTCCTATGTTGTTCTTAGATGATTGAGAATAAGGAGGGTGTATTTGATGCATGGATGTGGGGCATTTTGGTGTTGTTGTTCAGATTTGAGATCCTGAGTCCCACGCCTAGGCGTGGTTTTTACACGCCTAAGCGTGATGGTCTCAGCTGCTTTTGGGGAAATTTTCCAGAGAGATCCACGCCTAGGCGTGGATTATACATGCTTAGGCGTGGTCCTCTCTGCATTTTCAGTCAATTTAACCTGCAAGCATCACGCCTAGGCATGTGTTTTCCACGCCTAGGCTTAGTATTGCTGAAAAAAAAATTTAAAAATTAAAATTAAAATTTAAAAAAAAATTAAATAAAAATAATAATAATAATAACTACGCCTAGGCGTGGTAACATCACGCCTAGGCGTGATGTGCACTGTCTTCGCGCAAAACGCAGCATTCGTCCTTTCTTTCCTAATCCCCTCTTAAATCCCTAACCCCTTTCTCGATTTCCTTCCCTCCTTCACCTAAACCACCGTAGCTTCCTCCCCACCATTCCCATTGCCACCGTATTGTCCTTCTTCTTTCCTCTTCCTCACCTAAGCACCTCCATCGTAACACCACCGTAAACCCCTCTTCTCACCATCACCGTATCTCTCTCCCCACATTTCCCCACCCAATAGCCACCGTACCCACCTTTCACCATATCCAAATCTTCACCTTTTCTCCACCCCTCTTCGTCCTCCCAATTTTTCTTCTTCTCCAACATTCATCTCCCTCACCATCTTTCTCTTCCCCACCTTCTCTACGGCCAACCTCCGTCACCCACTCCACTCAAGGGTTTCTTCGTGTTTCTTTTGGTTCAGGGAGGGTTGTGCGTTTGGTGCTTGTTTCTTTTCTCTGGTGCCTGCTCTTCTTGTGCTTCATCCAAGGTTCTTATTTTCTATTCCCATCTTTCTTTAATTCCAAATTGTGAAACCCTTGCCTTGATGTGTTCTGTTCAATTATTGATTAAATGGTTAACATGTGATTAAATTGAACTTTACAGTAGCCTATGTGATTCTGATATGATACTAGGAATTTTGGGTTTGTGTGCACATTATTTTTAATCTTGGTATTTTTATGCCTTCATAGTTGCTGCTGAGTTACTTGGAACTGATTGAAACCCTTGTTAGATTTTGGTTGGCAAGACTGAGTTGACAACATGTTCTGATCTGTGAGCCTGTGCAATTGCATGATTATTTTGAACTGATTGGGCTATGATAAGTCAATGCTTATTTCAAAGTTGGACCCTATTGCATGATAGGATTTGATGCATGTAAGTTGTGCATGTTGCTTGGGCTAGGACTTGATTCCCCTTGTGGCTTGATTGGATAGTGACTAGAATTGACTTGGTTGGCTATGCTGTGGGTTGTTGAATTATTGGTTAACTTAATGCATATCTGGGTTGTACATACTACATGACTCTGATCTGATTGCATTTTAGTTGGTTATTGAACTGGGTTGCCTGATTACATTGCATGCTGTCTTACTGGAAGTGGCTGATTTCATTGAAATTATTCTCACTCTTTGTTCAAATGATAATAACTAGCACCATCTTCTTTTTCAGGTTGCTCCTAAACATGTCAAAGAGACAGCGCAAAACTGTTGAGGCTGGACCAAGCCAGGCTGAGGAAGGTGATGAAATTCCAGTTTTTGACCCAGCCTACTTTACAACGCAGGATGCTTTTGACTATTTTTGGCAGCATTTGCGCAAGATTAACATCATACCAGAGAGGGGCTTCCATGGTATCAATGTGGCACGCTATCCTGCCATTTCCGATGCCACTGAAGCACTACACTGGAAGACCTTTGCTGAGCATCCCCCTGAGGAACCTGTGGCGGCTATAGTAAAGGAATTCTACGCCAATGCGCATGCTGAGAAGCGCTCCATTTCCACTACCAGAGTCAGAAGGAAGGTAGTTGATTACTCTGTGGATCGCATTCGGCAGATTATGGACCTTGGCCCTCCTCCTCTTCAGTGTGCTTACAGGACTTTACAGTTACCTGAAGAGGAGGGAGGAACACCATTCAGCACAGTCATGACTAGTATCTGTGATCCGGCCTTCCCGATTGAGGTTCAGCGGAACTCAGACCGCTCCATCAAATTCATCAAACAGGAGAGTTTGCACCGTGAGCTGCGCCCTTGGAATCATTTTGTGTGCTCCTGCTTGCTCCCCACTGAGCACGGGTCAGAAATTTATCCAGAGCGGGCGTACATGTTGTATGCAATCCACAGTCTGCAGCAAGTGGACACTGCTCAGATACTTTACGATCAGATCAGACTGTGCATCACCTCCCGGCTCAAATCACTTTTCTTCCCCTTCCTCATTTGTCAGCTTTGTGAGAGAGCTCACGTCAGATGGAAGGACACTGAGGTGCGCATCAAGCTGAAGACTCCGATGACGGAGAGGGCAGTTCAGATGATCATGACCGCCTAGGAGAAGCGCAGGCAAGCCCCTGCTCAGCCCCTAGCTGCAGAGCCCGAGCCTGCTCCTATACCAGCTCCACAGCCTGCCCCTACACTTGTCCCCACGCCCTCTGCGGTCTTTGATCGCTTGGGTTGCCTCTATTGATTAGTGCCGGATCGCAACGCGGGAGATGCTGACTACACAGCAGGAGATGCTGGCTGCAATTTACCAGGGCATTCATTGGATGGCTTTGGGTCAGGGGTGCCCAATGGATGATTTTCCAGCATTCCCTCCTTTTGCAGCCCCACCAGTGGCAGCTTCGCCTCCTCCTCCTCCTCCTCCACCAGCTGATGATGCGGAGATGGGCGCTGAGGGCGATGACCTATTTGATGAGGAGGACTTGTTTTGAGGCGCTGGGCCCTTGTTTTCTTGCACTTTTTGCTTTATTTTTTCTGTTTTTCATTTCAGTCCATTGTACATACTTTATTGAAAAACTTGATTTCTTTTGGATACAGTGGGACACTGCTTATCTTAGGTTTGGGGGGGATTGGATTGATGATCTTTTTGTGACTGCTTGTTGAATCATTGTTTGGACACATATATATATTGATTCCCTTCTCTTGGGATCTGAGTGAGCATAATTTTGCCTTGAGGTGTGCGTGAATTAGGAATTGAATGGATGAGTGTGTGTTGAGGCAGGTTGAACTTGTGCATGCCTGATTTCTGATTAGAATATCTGATGATTGTGTGGATCATATATGCACCTCACTGCTTGGGAACTCATTCGTGAAAATTCAAAATTTTGTGCTTACACTTATTGCCATAATTGCGTATGAGAGAAAATCCCTGTTGCATGTGTGGTGGATTCTGAAATATGAATGAAATGCATGGTTGGAGAAATTTATGATTGGCATGTGTAAAGTCTATTTGCATCTTAGAAGCTTGTCTAATTCCCTTTTGAGGTGAAATCCTAGGCAATGCATTTTCAAGGAAATGATTAGGGCACTTGTTTGGACCGATTGAGCTGTTCAAGCCAACCTTGAGTGAATGAGTCCCCTAGTACCCCCTTTTGAAGCCTAGTGTGCATGTGTGTGGCCTAATTTTCATTTCTTTAACCCTAATCTCTACCCTCTTAACCCATGCTTGTGAAAGAAAGATCTCTTCCCCTCAATATAGGTCCCTTGTTGAGCACATGATTGAGCAGTTCTGTTGTTTTGAGCCATAGTGTTTTGCATGATGCTAAGAATCCAGGAATTTGTGTTTACTAGCTTTCATTCAAAAATGGTATATATAAAAAGAAAAAAAGAGAAAAAGAAGAAAGAAAATAAATAAGTGGGCTGTTGTGTGAATTGAAGCCCTTTTTGCAATGAAAATAAGGTTGTATGTATGATCTTAGAAATATATATATAAAAAAAATTGAAATGATGAGAAAATGGAATAAAGAAAGTTGATTCTTCAATTTGGATTCTGTTTGTGCATCTACATGCTTGGCTTGGTTCAATAGAAGTGGTTGATTATGTGCTTGATATTTGAATTCAAATCCTTTCCCTTCTTTCTTAGCCACTACCCCTAGCCTTACATTACAAGCTTAAAAGACCCTCATGATCTTTGATTCTGTCTTGCCTACATTAGTGGAGAAAGGGATGAAGAACATTCTTTTGAGAGTGCATGTGCATTTTATAAATTCATCCATCTTGCTCTTCATGATTAGGAAAGGGTCTTAAGTACATGGGCTTGGGAAATCTTTCATGCACAAAAATGGCATTCAAGGGTGATCACAATAGTTGGGAATTTCTTGCATGTGTGGACCTTGTTGTGAGGTTGTGAAGTGATTTCTGAGGGTATAAATGATAATTGGAAGCTGGGTTTGCTCTAGTTCAAATTGCCTCATGTTTCTTGACCTTTGAATTGGATTGTAATTTCTTTTCCTGCTTAGATTAGTTTGCTCGAGGACTAGCAAAACTTTAGGTTTGGGGGTGTGATAACTTCAGAAAATGAAGTTAATTCACTCGAATTTGATTTTATTTGAGCATGCTATCCCTAAGTTTTCAAGGTCATAAGTTCAATAATTGCATGACTTTGATGAATTAAGCTTGTTGATTCAAATGATTTATAATTGAATCTTTGAAGATCTTGTTTATCGAAGTTGGATGAATTGTGATTTGATGGACTTTATCATTGTTTTGATATAGGTATTCAAGATGAGAAAGGCCTTGGATAGGATGAGGAAAGTGAAGAGAGGCCCAAAGTGTGAAGAAATCATCAAGGGAAGGTGCTGCCAACCCACGCCTAGGCGTGACAAATCCAAGCCTAGGCGTGGCCTTTGCAGTTTCTCAGGGATTAGAAGCAGAGACACCCACGCCTAGGCATGGTTAATTCACGCCTAGGCATGACAAACTCGGTTTTTCAGGGAGATTCAGACAGAGACCTTCATGCATAGGCGTGGTAAAGTCAAGCCTAGGCGTGGCAAGCAGAGGACAGGCACGTGATTCATAACCACGCCTAGGCGTGGTAAATACACGCCTAGGCGTGAGTAAAATCCTGGCACACGAATTTTACCCTTATATTCTGATTTTTGGGAGGATGAGAGGGATCTTCAGTTTGAACCTAGCCATGAATTCCAGAGAGCAAGAGAGAGGAGGAGGAACACACTTGGATTGAAGGTGACGAACGGAAGAATCAAGAAGAAGGAGGAAGATCAAGCTTGGAATCTCTCCAATTTTTGTTCATTCTTTCCCCTTTCTCTCTTGATTTGTAACATGATGAATCATTTGATTACATTTGTTTTCTTCTCCTTGATAATGTGTAACTAAACTCTAATCTAGGGGCTCTCTAGGATTTTGCTATAGATTTAATTAGTTTGTAATTAGTTGAGTATCCTTTCAATGAAATTGGTTTTGTTCATCCATTTCTATGCTTAGTGCTTGTTATTGATTGGCCATCAATTGCATGATTTTTTTAATATTCCAATTGAACTAGAAATAGGGTGTTGTGAATATGGATATGGTATGGTTGATGTATGTTTAACTAAGGGGATGGACACATACCCTTTGGTCATGCATGGCAAGTGTTTGATAATTGGCCTCAATGAGTGATTCTTATGTTGCTTCACATGGACACATAGTGAAATAACTAGG
The DNA here is from genome assembly GCA_029884605.1 of Ormosia emarginata. Taxonomy (NCBI): domain Eukaryota; kingdom Viridiplantae; phylum Streptophyta; class Magnoliopsida; order Fabales; family Fabaceae; genus Ormosia; species Ormosia emarginata. The sequence continues at coordinate 7,900,358 of JAQQTP010000037.1, forward strand.
TTTCACATGGGTAATTGTCCTAGACATAGGCTCTTATCTATTAATGATTATTAGCCAACATATATCAATTCATTGATAGGTGCTTGTTAATTGCAATTAATCATTGAAATAGCAAGTGAATAGGGAACCCTAGGCTTTAATCATTCTCATCTTCTCTTGTGGAATTAGTGTTTGGTGTTTTCTTATTTTGTTTCCTTTAAGTTGTTATTTTAATTGCAACCCATTCTCTTCCGTTTGCTTGGATAAAAATTTGTGAATATTAGTTAAGTTTAACATTCTTCTAAATTATTCAATCCTTTGGGACACGATACTCTAACTCTCCTTTATATTACTTGTCGACCCGTGCGCTTGCGGATTTACGGACCAACAATTGTTGATTCTGTATTGAATGACATTATTGTTATCACTATTTCTTTGCTGCCATATTGGTATGTGATGTAGGAGATCTCCCCTCTTTGTTATATTGTCTTGTTTGTTCTGTTTTATGTTTATGTTCTATGAAGACTGTGATGGCGGCGAGGCGGGATCTTCTTGTTGGTGTAGGCCCTAGTGGCCAATACATTTTGTTTGTATTTACATACATTATATTATGTTATTTTATATGAGGCATTTCATTTATTGTGTTCTTTTTGGTAGACATAATAAAGTCCTTAGAAAAGTAAGTTTGATACCCTAGGACATTAAGTGGATGACTTGATCGTGAGATCCTATTGGATAAAACACTATTCTTAAATGTCCCTAGTCAAGTATTATTGTTAATTAGGACAACAATAATGCATTGAGACTAGTATGTGCGTAGACTGATGACCACATCTCACGGGTCATGGATATGAGATATCAAGTCTACACATGGATACATATTAGAGTAATGATGTATTGGACAGACCCGCCATGAGAACGCTACGTGGATCGTTACGTGAGTGTCATAAGCGATTCTCATAGTGATAATGGTGTATGCGGTCCTTTGACCTGAAATCACTACGATTCCTACATGAGAAGTTGTGTGTTTTAATGCCATCAAACGTCATCTGTAACAAGATGATTATAAAGTTGGTTATTAGACATACCGCGATACATGTGGAGGGATGTGAGTGACCTAGATGGGATTTGTCCCTCCTACATAACAGGAGTGATATCTTCGGGCCCCCTGATTGAGTGAGACTACGAAATGCATGGCCATGCTTAAATGAGTCAATATGAGATATTGATCTCATTTGTTATTACTATGTCTACTCGGGAATCGGAAACCGAAGATTGAACTAAACAAGGGTGACACATTCCATGCCTTGTGTTCAACGGATATCCGGACAAAGGGACTAAACTACACGGAAACATTGGTCACGGATAGGTTATGTCAAATCACCGACATTCTCATTACTTGGGTAGCGAGTGATGTGTTGCTAGATACCGCTCATCTTGTTTGTAATATTAAAATGAGATTTTAATATTACTACCAACGTCATGAGAACTGCAGGTCGCACACTTAGAACAGATTAAATTGGAGTAATCAAATCCAAGTTGGGCTTTGATTTAATTGGGGGGCTAACTTATTACGAATGGGGTTAGGGTTGCACCACTTACCTTGCTACTGCTCACACTCACTTAAGGCAGCCTCTATTATAAATAATACAGTTAAGGGGGCTGCTACTAGGTTACATCACAACCCTAGCTGCACCTACAGAAAGTGAGTGAGAGATAGTGAGGTCTTCTTCTCCTCTCTTCGCAGCTAGCACTACGAAAACAGAGGCGTGACTCCTTTTGCAAGTCTGTTCGTGTGGATACCGCAGAAACATCGTCGCTATTACGGTGTTGGTGATTCACCTCGCTTGTGTCTATCACGCTTCAAGAGGTAAAAATTTAAAAAAAACTCGGATTATGGATTTTTCGCATGGATCCTGTGAGGGAATTCTGTTATTCCGCTGCGAGACTTTGATCCGCAAATTCCCAACACTTCTAGGTTTCGTTAGGGTACAGTTTCACGGAGGCACCAATGCATGGTGCGTCTATCTGGGCACTGAGCGTATTAAGTATCGTGGGGATGTTACTCTTTCTTTGAGTAGGTCCCGCCATAGGGTCACTACTTTCTCTTTTGATGCTACTGTACATTTGGAATTTTATGTGCCTATTAGGGATTTATGGGGTGATTTTCATTACACTCCTTGGGAGGATTCTGAGGTGTCGTCTGCTCGGACTCCTATCAGTCGAGACATGCCTCGATTGGAGAATTTATCTGTTGAGGATTTCGAGGAGGATCCAGTGGAGGACCCTACCCTCCAGGTGTTTGGACTTGGGCCAGATTAGGTTTTATTATAGTAGTTATACATATTCTTTTGAGTACGTAAGTTTTATGTAATTAAGTTGTCATTAATCTATGTTATGTACATAAGATATGTATTATTCAGTTACTATGTCTTGAGTTTTTTTCAATATTCTGTCAAGTTTATGTTATCCACGAAAAGAAATTTTACAACTCGAATATTATAATAATAAATTAATTATGACTTGGGTTTAGTTTTATAATGTTTTAGTCTGAAATGTAATTCCCAAAGAAGGGTGTTACAATTCTGCTTTTAAGGTCTTCATGAAACTTGTAGAGAATTGTCTTAGCTTTCTTATAAGACTAGAATTGCATTAATCAAATATTTGAAACTTAGATTATAGTCAATTTACTAAATGCTGCCAAATAAACAACTTAAGGCCAATGCAATAATTCCTTCAATGATCCAATTAGGCCCAATATCATAAAATGTGACAAAACTAACTTAATTAAGCCTAATTGAAAGCTTAGAAAGCCCAGTGATAAGATTATTAAATGAATAAAATATATTGTTATCACTTACCATCATCTTCATATTTGTTATCATCAAAACAACTCTTCAATAGGCAATAGCCAGTTACATGTTCAACATGAGGTTGACTGTGGAATCACTTATGAAGTGATGGTATGAGGTTCTAGATATAAGCGTATTAGTGTTGATACACTAATAGGTATTCCTTGGAGAGGACAACCACCTAGTATAAATGGATATTTGAGCAAACCTTAGGCATTCAAAGTGTGGTGGAATGCCATAAGGTAGTGTTAATAACCTTGAACTTTCAAAGTGTAGTGAAATGCCATAGGTTAAGTGTAATATCCTTAATAACATGTTAGACCTTTATATATATACTAAGGTAGTATATGACTTGCTTAACATGTCTGTTCATTTTTGTGACAAGTTGAGTTAGTTTAAGCACTTTATTGCAACCTGAAAGGTGAAAAGTAGCTTAAAATGACTCAAATATAGCATAAGTTGCTTAGATGAGGGAAACAAATATGGAGGATTTGTTTCTAAGTCACAAATTAGCTAAGTAAGATGTCGTTAAAGTTTCAAGATAATAGGAGTTAGTTTGGTATTTTTAGGCATACTAGTTGTGCTTTTAATGCTTGATTGACTAGCATCAAATATGAAAAATATGTTAATGGTGAAACAAGAATTTTAATGAATCTTAGTATTTATTTTGAAATTGTTGGAAGTTGGAAATCTTGATTTAGCTAAAGCTGAATGTTTTTAGCATATCAGGATTTATCAGTTATGGCCTAAAGTCCTTATAAGTCTTTTCTTTCCTCCTATTTAAGCCTCATTCATGGTTTCTTTCTACACCAAAAATAGAAATAGAAAATGTGCAAAAGCAAAGGAATGAAGAGGAAAGAAAGGAAAAGAAAAGGAAGAAGAAGAGAAAAGGATCAAAAGAGCCAAAATCAAAGCCAAGGTTTAAGATCAACCAAGTTTGAAGCCAAGGTGAGGGATTTAGAATTCTTTTCATCTATTTTCATCATTTTCACCATAGATGCATTTTTGGTGCATAATAGGTCAAAATGAGTTCTAGATATGTTTGATGTGTTTTGCTTGCATGAATGTGTTTCAATGGTTGTTTATGACTTGTTCATAGCATAAGTTGAAGTTAGAAACTTAGAATATCTCAATTAGACCTTTGATACTCATTATGGGGTTTTAGGTCAAGTATGTGTGTTAGTGCATGAATCCAAATTAAGAGGTTTAGCTTGGTGATTATTGATTCCTATTTGTTAATAAACCAATTAGGGACTTAGAATCACTTAGAAACTATTTTGGAATGGCCAAAAATCATGAAAAGAACTAATGGAATAGTACCACAATTCTACAGAATTCTACATAACCCAGTTTCTGCTATAAGCGCCACTACGTGAGGATGTCATGATGAGGCGTGAGGTTGTTTCGGCTAAGTGTGCCACAACGTGGAGAAGTTCACGCCGAGGCATGATGTGCATCATTTAGAAACCTGAGAGCAAGGCGCCACGGCGTGAGGTCCAGAATTCTAAAAAATGTGAGTTTTGAATAATTGAGTTTCCTACTTGTTGGAATTCTTTATACATGCTTTCTAGGGTATGTTATGAGACTACCAAGGGTAATTCAGGAGAAGAATGACCATCTAGAAAGTATGAGAATTGTATGAACCTTTATGTAATCAAAAGTAAAGGATTGCATTGGTTAGGTATCTATTACCAAAGGTAACTTAGTGTTGCTTTAGATATCACATTAGACGTGATAAGATGGTGTATTAGGTGTAAGTAAGCTAGGATGGATTGGTAGTATTTTTCCTATGAATGTGACCTAAAATGATAAGTATTATCATTTAGCTAGAAGGAAAGGAGTTAGAAGTTCCTAAGGAGACAAGCATTCCTAACCAAGAGCTAGGGTTACATGTAGTTGAGGTTACAAATTTTCCTCCCTACAACAGGTAAGCACAAGAAGCCAAAGTTCCTAGTAGAACATGCTTGGCATTTAAATGTGCTAAGTGTGTAAGTATGAATGTATGTATAATTAACTTGGTTTATCTAGATACTAATGTTAAACCTTGTAGAGAATGTAAACATATCTTATTATAGCATATGTTAAGATTATGTTTATTGTATTATGTATGACTAGTTTTGGTTTACTCATACTGAGAAATGTTGTTTCTTACCCCGTTGTGTTGCCATGTAAATCCAGGTGAAAGTTCTTCCAAGAGTAAGAAGAAAAAGGAACTAAAGACTAGCATAATTTTAGTTTTTATTGCTTCTAGATCAAGCTTGTATTTGTTTATTCTAGTTTGTTATGTAAAGAGATTATGTATTATGCTAAGCCTTTCTTAGGCTAATATTGTATATGTATAAGCATTTTGTTATGATTCAAGTTTTTTGTATTTCATAAGGTTCTCTATAATGACTCCAATGTACATTATGGATATATTATTAGACTATTACGTATATAGTGACGTTGTAATGTTGTTTATCATTATAAAGGCTATATTTATGGAGATTTGAGTATTAGGGCATTACATTAAATATTTAGGACCTTGAACAACATGTGAACCGCCTTTGATATCACTTGTGAAGTGATGAGGTGGGGTCCTAGATATAAGTAAGTTAAGTGTGCTTAGCTAGCTTATACTCTTTCACTTGGTTAGGGTGAACCTTGTGACAGGATTTGGTGAAACCTTGGACATCCAAGTAATATGGAATGCTATAAGGTAGTATTTAGAGCCTTAAGCAACTTGAGGTTGCCTTGAAATCACTTGCTAAGTGATGGTGTGAACCGCTAGATGTAAGAATGCTAGTGACATAGGATTTAGTGCTTATGTGATAAGTTGAGGTAAAATCTTAAGTTACTAGTGTTGCTTTTCACTTAGTTGTATGAACCTTGTGATTAATTCAAATTTGGTTTGAAGACTCCTTACATGTTTTATTTTCAAACTTACTATTTGTTTTTTCCTATGTATTGTAACCTTAGATGGTGTGCACAATCATGTGGCTTGAGAACAAGGTGTTGGATCTAGATTATCCTAGCATCACTGCTATTATAGTCAGGGTTACCAGTATGGGGGTGGTAGTTGTAACGCACCTAAATATACCAACTGTAGCGCAATCGTCATTACACCACAGTTACTAAATCTAGGTGTCTCACAGTCATGATAACAGTAGTTTCCAAATTTTGGAGTTTAATTTTTTTTTTCCTTTTTTACATTTATGCATAAGTAGAAAATATGAGCCATGAATGAAATATAAATGTATTCGACCCCTAATACAACCATTGGAATGAAATCGCGTTCTTTATATATATATATAGCCAACTTACACGAATCACTGATAACATAGAATATAATGTAATTACAGAGTCAAATAAAATACAGCGGGAATAAAAACATTAAAGGGGAGGAGTAGTAACCCAGGGATGGGTACTACCAACAGACAAGGCCGCAACCCCATATGCACATAACACACGGCGCCCCAGTTGACACGATAGGCATCAATGCCACCACACGGCTGCATTCTTACGTAGTCGACGAAATCTTGTCCAGAGGCTCAAGTCAATCAACCTAGGTATGGTCCCTATTTATCTTCCTCTTACGATCTTTGATCAAATATAAATGTAAAACAGAAATGCACAAATATAGGAAAGAGGTGAGATTCCCAGCTTTCAGTACCAACAGGGCAGCAAGAAAATAAACGGCGTCGAACGCCCACATAAGACTCAGTTAATACATACAAGTACAGTAATACATGAAAGCAATTAACGAGAGTAAAGCAGCAAAGAACAATAGATAACATTATCCATAGCCAGCTAGCAACATTAGCATTACCAAGAATCAAATAAATACCACAGTCATAATAGTAAACACGTTATTCAATTATAAATGCTCAATGGACCATGTGACTGACAACTCACAATACAACAAGGGTACCAAAGTTCCTACTTCATGGAGCTAGACATAAACATTTTCGGAGTGAATGATTAAGGAGTAATGCTAGTGTATCGTTAGCCTTAAAAATATAGTGTGCTCATCTCATAAAAACATTTGCGCAAAATGGCTCACACATAGCACCTCAACAGTTGATCGCGACATAGGACAGCGTCTCAGGCAGGATCGTCGGTGTGTTGCACTGGTCTATCCCACGGCCCCAGCGGAGCTACCACTGTCTATTGTGAGACACCCACACCCCGACGCCCCCAGGGCCAACAACATATGACACCTACGCTTAGTCTATTCGCACCCGCACAAAGGTGTTATTCAAACTCCTAGGCAACATAGCCTTCTCAACAATGTCCCACGGACAATACGCATGCATGATGACACAATGTCCAATCATGTATGTTCATCAATGATGCATTCAGCATAAGCCTTTCCTCAATGGCACATAAGCAATATTCAATGTCCAACATGACATATCAACAATACATTTATTTAAAACATTGCCTCAATGGCACATCATCATCCTTATCTCATTGAGTACTACATCAATAATTCTCAGCATCAACATGCATTCCTCATTACATACATACCACAATTTCCATATCATGGATCCAAGGATTCCATATTCAAAATCATTTCTTCCCTATTGGGGTGAATGCACATTTCTATCACAATTTAGTAAAGTAGAATCCTTGAATCCAGGGTTTTTAGGTTATGTTTGAGTTACAAAGGATAAAGAACCATAATCTCAATCATTTCCAGCTCAAAAATCTCATTTTTGGTCTTGGTAATCGATTACAGCATCCTTGTAATCGATTACCTGAGAAACAGAACCTCTGTAATCGATTACAATCTCATTGTAATCGATTACGTGATTCCCAGAATTACGTTTTATAACTTCAAGGCACTGGTAATCGATTACACAACCGTGGTAATCGATTACCAATTGGACAGAACCTCTGTAATCGATTACCCATAAGTTGTAATCGATTACGTGATTCCCAGCAGCACCATTTCATGACATCAGAGGCTTAGTAATCGATTACACTCCTCTTGTAATCGATTACAAGCTAAACAGAATCTCTGTAATCGATTACACACCAGATGTAATCGATTACCAGACTTCCAGAATCACGACCTTGTATCTTTAAGAGCTTGGTAATCGATTAGAAGCCCCGTGTAATTGATTACCACGCGTAAATTTGCAGAAAACAGAGTTCCTCAGGTCCTCTAACTCAAACCAAACCATTCCTCATCATTTTTAATCAACAAAATACTCAAATGTATCTTCAAATCATGGAAGAGGCATCAATTAAATCATACAAACCCAACAAAATACACTATCATCAAGAACAACATGAAAATGAGAGAACTTTATACATGGATTCAAAAATCAACAACAACACACATACAAGACATTCCCTTACTACCAAGGTTGGTTGAAGAGGATCATCTCCCTCTTACCTATTTGGAAGACAACACAAGGTGTTACCTCTTCTTGCCCTAGATTTTCGTTTTCCCTTCAAGAAGAACACCAATGCGAGTGATTTCCATAATGTTCACTCAAACCATGGAAAAATGAGTTCTTGATCACATAAGTGACCAAGAAAACGAAAATGAGAAGAAAGTGAAAGAAAGGTTAAGACTTTACCTCTAAGCTCAAAGCTTTAGATTCAATGGTGAAAAAATGGAGGAAGAAGAAGAAGAAGAAGAACCAAGGATAACCACCAAGGAGAATAGTCTTGGAATGATGGAAGAAGGCTAGATATGAGTTTAGTTGTAGCAAACAATGGAGATGATCTCCAATGAGAGGGTGTGTACGGTGGTGAAGTAAGGAGAAGAAGAGAAGAGAAGAAGAAGAGAAGGGAAGGAGAAGAAGAAGAGATAAAATGAAAATGTGATTATGGGCTTTCAATGCCATCTGCCATGTAAGAAGAGTGGGGAGGGAAGAGAGAGAAAATGTGTTACAAGGGAAATTGCTAGGAAGCTTCCCATGACAAGCTTAGACTAAATTTAATCTTTCTTTTGAAATTAAAACTAATAGATGTGATACAAAAATTAGAAATTTGGATAATGTGATAATATTTTTAATACATGTTATTATTTATTGGACAATAGTTATAGTTGGTAGAAGTCAGCATTAACAACTCTGACAGATAAATTCTTCACAGTGTTTTATTATCTCATCTGTTAAGATTTTTTCGAAAAACGTGAAACCTTGTGAACTGTGTCCGGGCTCGGGTTTAGTAAGATCCCCCGTTGACGTTTCCATTGTTCAAGGTTCTCGGGAAAAATATTTTATTTTCCCGACTCTGCTCAATACACACGTAAAACGAGGAATATATTAAAATATTCGTCGTTTTCGAAAAATTCTGAAAGAACTCACATAAATCACAAACATTAGAAAATGACTATTCATAATAAAATTTTCCAACTTTGGGATCGTTACAGTCGTTTTGCCAGTTCCGCCCAATGTGCACGCAAGACGAGAAATAATATTAAAATATTCCGCGTTCTCCGAAAAATCCCGAAAAATTCCTAAAAATCCCAAATATTGTAAAATGATCATTTATTCTAAAATTATAAATTTTCGGGGTGTTACAACTCTCCCCAACAAATAAATATTTCGTCCTCGAAATTTTCATTCTTTAGGATAAATATCAATGTTGTTTCTTCACCTTATCTTTCGACCTCCATATCGCGCTTCTAATCACGTCAATTCAAATTGTTATTACCAATGTGATCTCCCTGCCTCCATGTGGTTTTGCTCTCCTACTCTCGATCTTACAGGAAGTATTCCATGGGTCAGACTTTCTTTCAATCGTACTGTGTCCTGTTCGATAACATGGCTGGGTCCAAGGATATACTTTCGTGATCATGACATATGGAAGACATCATGAAGATTTAAAAAGAAGGGATAGCAAAGATTAGTTATGGATACTGAACCAGTCCGAAAAAGAATTTAGGATAGTCCGTAGAATTTAAGAGTGAGTTTTCTAGGCTTGAGGATACGACCGACCCCAGTCGTAGGTGTGACTTTCGAGGAGACATGCTCTCCTTCTTCGAATTCAAGAGGTTTCCTTCTTTTGTCTGCATAACTCTTCTGTCGACTCTGAGCCGTTTTCATCTGCTCCTGAATCATTTTAGCCTTCTCAGTTGTCTGCTGAATGAGTTCAAGTCCAACGGTAAGCCGTTCTCCATCTTGATACCGGCACAGAGGCGTCCGACACCTCCGCCCATATAGAGCCTCATAGGGTGCCATCCCTATACTTGGATGATAACTGTTGTTGTAGGTGAATTCCACCAATGGTAAGATTTCATCCTAATCTCCAGTTTGCTCTATCGCACAAGCTCTCAGCAGATCCTCTAATGACTGGATTGTCCTCTCTGATTGGCCATCAGTCTGCGGATGGTATGCCGAACTCAATCGCAACTTCGTTCCCATAACTTCTTGAAAACTCTTCCAGAACTTAGACGTAAACCTTGTATCTCTGTTGGAAATGATACTTGTGGGCACACCATGAAGTCTAACAATTTCACTAACATATATCCGACTCAACTTTTTCAATGGATATCTTATGTTGATTGGCAAAAAGTGAGCTTATTTTGTAAGCTGATCCATAATTACCCATATTGAGTCATTTCCTTTCTTAGTCCTTGGCAACCTGACAACAAAGTCCATGACAATACTATCCCATTTCCATTCGGGGATAGCCAAGGGTTGTAACAGTCCAGCTGGTCTTTGATGTTCAATCTTCGTTTTCTGGCATACCAAACAAGATGACACGCATTTAGCAACGTCTTTCTTCATCCATTGTTACCATCACTTATGTTTTAGATTTTGATATACCTTGATCACTCTGGTGTGTAAACTCGGTCTACTCTCATGAGTTTCATTGGGAATAAACTCCTTAAGTTCCAAATCATCTGGTATTGCAACCTTCACCTGTGAACATTAAGATTCCATCGAGTTCCTTCCTCGCATTCCGACACCATGCTTTGTCTTAATAGCTTCTTCTTGTCTTGTAGAAATTAGTCACTATTCTACTTCTCTTGAATCCTTCTCAATAGATCATTCGAAATAGCGACTATATCTAGACATACCTCATCCAGCGTCATTTCTAATGACAGCCACCTGTCCTCGAATTACTCTACTAATTCCTTCTTCTCGACCATCATAAATGAAGGTATTAGGCAGTTTCCGGTTCAAAGCGTCCGCCATGGCGTTTTCTTTTCTGAGATGACTCTAAAGTTAGAGATCATGATCCTTCAAAATCTTTAGTCACTTTCTCTGCCTCATATTTAGTCCCTTCTCATCTAATAAATACTTCAGGTTCTTGTGACAGCGAAGGGCATGGAATATTGCTCCATATAGAAAGTGTCTCTATATTCTTAGAGCAGATACAACAACGGTCAATTACAAGTCACGGATCAGACATTCTCCTCACGCACCCTCAACTACCATAAAGCGCAAGCCACAACTCCCCAGCTTTTCATGAATGCATCCCAAACTTGATGTGAAGCATCACAAAACACTTCAAAGGTTTCATTGAGATTGGGCAGTATCAAAATCGAAATATTTCCTCACTCTTTGAAAACTTTCTCCGCCTGTGCTGGTCCGTAAAAGTTTTGATTCTCTTTTTGTAAGCTGAGCAAGTTGTCCAACTATCTTTGAGAATCTGTCGATACTCCCTCGATAAGAACTAACTAATCCCACTAGCTATGAACCTCCCTCACGGTTTCCGATCTTTCCTTTTGAAGAACTGTTTCAACCTTTTTGTGAACCCACACGATTCCTCCATTTGGAATTTCATGGTCCAAAACGGAACCTCCTCAAACGAGAATCCGCACTTTGATACTTTGGCACTTAGTCCCTCTTCTTTAAAGTTAGGAAAACTATATCGAGATGTCCAACGTATCTCCCCATATCTTCAAGAATAGGTCAGAACGTCATCATTAATGACAGCGACGATTCCGTTCTAGGTAAGGATAGAAAATACAATTCATGTTATCCAAGAATACAACATGTGCGTTTGTCACTTCGGTTGACATCACAGGATACCCATAATGTCAAAAGCACACTCGAAAAATCATCTTGGGGACATTCTCTATTTCCACGAATCCATCGGTGACCAGGACATACATCTATCTTGGAGAGAACAATGATTTCCTTCTCGCTGATCCATCAAATCATTCACCTTCCTCCGAGAATACTCATCTTTGATCATAATCTTGTTTAACTGGTGATAATCCTCGTATCACTGAGAAATTTTTATTTTTTTTATTTATTTTTTTTCTCCTTAACCGACAGCATCTTAGCTCAACATACGGAACTCTTTGGCTATTAAAGTGGCATTTATATTCCCTTTACTCTTGGTCCTCTACGGAGAACATTACATGTACCCTCAGGCTCCTTTCTTTGATGAGGGTTAGACCAGGTTGGCCGTTACGAGTTTAAAAGTCTTAGTTTCAAAAATCTCTAAGGTTTTTATTGGAATGACCTAGCCGACAATAATCAAAAAGCTACCGATCAATTTTCTAAAATCATGAGCTCGAATAGATATGATTCGAGGTAAGCAAGATAGGTTAACAAAAGACTCGATCTTTAATAGAAATAGGATAGGTTACACAACTTAGGTGTCAACGACAAGTCTTAGTAACAGAAATGGAAACAACTAAGTCGAAGATAATAAAGATAAGGATGAATCCGAGTGATCCATACAGTCACAAATTGTAAAAGGAGGGGTTACCCCCAGAATTATACAGCACGATTATGGGATCATCGTTTGAGGTATAACTTCCACGGTTTAGATCTCCGAATTTTGAAGTCTCAGCACCTCCCAGGGTATAAGTTCTGGCTTCTGCTTGTAGTTCTACAGCCCTTACACTATTGATTGAAGAATTTGCCTTTGCTCGGTCACAGTTGAGGGAGACGTGTCCAGGCTTTCCACATTTAAAACAGATTATCCCTTTGATCTTACACTCCCTCGTGAAGTGTTCTTTTCCGCATTTCATGCATCTTGGCGAAGATGTCGGGGTCTGACTGGATACACCACCACTAGTACTTTGTCCAGGAGTTGGTTGTTGTTGTTGTTTCCCTGATACCCGTGCGTATGGTTTCCGCTTAAACTGGTTAACTTTTTTGTTATTCCTCTTTTGGAATCTAGGCAGTCCAAGTTTGCCCCAAAGCCGACTGTCCTCCAACAGATTCTGAACCTCAACTTCCAATTCTCGTTGTTGCGTGGCCCTCCGATCATGGTAAGTTGTCAACGCAGCTATCATTTGCCTTTCTTCGGCAGTCGCAGCCATACTCCTATGGTCTTGTCCCACGCTCACATGTATACGTCTGTCACGAGCCACCGCCCTTGCATGTCTACTGCGAGCCATTGAATCTCTCTGAAGACGGACATAATTATAACAAACAAAAATCACTTCAAACAATGTTATCTCCCTATGAAAACCAAATACAAAGAGTCATACAATTCATACAATTCAAACAAGACCAATTCAATTCCATACAACCGAACAATCTCCAGCTCGAACTTCTTCATTCCGCTTCCACAGCGTAATCCCTCGTAAGCCGTCAACTTCCAAACCACTTCTCGAATTTAGTTCACACCAACTATTTCTTTCTCCAGAAGATCGGTTTTCCAAAACCTTCTGATCTCCTCACAAAAGAAATCTTATTTTCCTAACACAGTACGCTTAGGTGAAGTCATAGTTTCCTGTACACACAGAACATTACATATTGAGTAGGCCAATCCTCAATATCATACAACTGTATAACAGTAGCCATCAACATTCAACCTACGGCAAGCCATGCATTCCTTTCCCATCATCTCAATCAAGAGACAAGGAAGTGCATAACAGACCAAATTCTAATATGCCTAAACATAGCAAGTCCATACCCCGGCTCAACAGGATGAACTACTCTGATACCACCAAAGTGTAACGCACCTAAATATACCAACTGCAGTGCAATCGTCATTACACCACAGTTACTAAATCCAGGTGTGTCACAGTCATGATAACAGTAGTTTCCAAATTTTGGAGTTTAATTTTTTTTTCCTTTTTTGCATTTATGCATAAGTAGAAAATATGAGCCATGAATGAAATATAAATGTATTCGACCCCTAATACAACCATTGGAATGAAATCACGTTCTTTATATATATATATAGCCAACTTACACGAATCACTGATAACATAGAATATAATGTAATTACAGAGTCAAATAAAATACAGCGGGAATAAAAACATTAAAGGGGAGGAGTAGTAACCCAGGGATGGGTACTACCGGTAGACAAGGCCGCAACCCCATATGCACATGACACACGGCGCCCCAGTTGACACGATAGGAATCAATGCCACTACACGGCTGCACTCTTACGTAGTCGACGAAATCTTGTCCAGAGGCTCAAGTCAATCAACCTAGGTATGGTCCCTATTTATCTTCCTTTTACGATCTTTGATCAAACATAAATGTAAAACAGAAATGCACAAATATAGGAAAGAGGTGAGATTCCTAGCTTTCAGTGCCAACAGGGCAGCAAGAAAATAAACGGCGTCAAACGCCCACATAAGACACAGTTAATACATACAAGTACAGTAATATATGAAAGCAATTAACGAGAGTAAAGCAGCAAAGAACAATAGATAACATTATCCATAGCCAGCTAGCAACATTAGCATTACCAAGAATCAAATAAATACCACAGTCATAATAGTAAACACATTATTCAATTATAAATGCTCAATGGACCATGTGACTGACAACTCACAATGCAACAAGGGTACCAAAGTTCCTACTCCATGGAGCTAGACATAAACATTTTCGGAGTGAATGATCAAGGAGTAATGCCAGTGTATCGTTAGCCTTAAAAATATAGTGTGCTCATCTCATAAAAACATTTGCGCAAAATGGCTCACACATGGCACCTCAACAGTTGATCGCGACATAGGACAGTGTCTCAGGCAGGATCGTCGGTGTGTTGCACTGGTCTATCCCACGGCCTTAGCGGAGCTACCACTGTCTATTGTGAGACACCCACACCCCGACGCCTCCAGGGCCAACAACATATGACACCTACGCTTAGTCTATTCGCACCCGCACAAAGGTGCTATTCAAACTCCTAGGCAACATAGCCTTCTCAACAATGTCCCACAGACAATACGCATGCATGATGACACAATGTCCAATCATGTATGTTCATCAATGATGCATTCAGCATAAGCCTTTCCTCAATGGCACATAAGCAATATTCAATGTCCAACATGACATATCAACAATACATTTATTTAAAACATTGCCTCAATGGCACATCATCATCCTTATCTCATTGAGTACTACATCAATAATTCTCAGCATCAACATGCATTCCTCATTACATACATACCACAATTTCCATATCATGGATCCAAGGATTCCATATTCAAAATCATTTCTTCCCTATTGGGGTGAATGCACATTTCTATCACAATTTAGTAAAGTAGAATCCTTGAATCCAGGGTTTTTAGGTTATGTTTGAGTTACAAAGGATAAAGAACCATAATCTCAATCATTTCCAGCTCAAAAATCTCATTTTTAGTCTTGGTAATCGATTACAGCATCCTTGTAATCGATTATAATCTCATTGTAATCGATTACGTGACTCCTAGAATCACATTTCGTAACTTCAAGGCACTGGTAATCGATTACACAACCGTGGTAATCGATTACCAATTGGACAGAACCTCCGTAATCGATTACCCACAAGTTATAATCGATTACGTGATTCCCAACAGCACCATTTCGTGACATCAGAGGCTTGGTAATCGATTACACTCCTCTTGTAATCGATTACAAGCTAAACAGAATCTCTGTAATCGATTACACACCAGATGTAATCGATTACCAGACTTCCAGAATCACGATCTTGTATCTTTAAGAGCTTGGTAATCGATTACAAGCCCCGTGTAATCGATTACCACGCGTAAATTTGCAGAAAACAGAGTTCCTCAGGTCCTCTAACTCAAACCAAACCATTCCTCATCATTTTTAATCAACAAAATACTCAAATGTATCTTCAAATCATGCAAGAGGCATCAATTAAATCATACAAACCCAACAAAATACACTATCATCAAGAACAACATGAAAATGAGAGAACTTTATACATGGATTCAAAAATCAACAACAACACACATACAAGACATTCCCTTACTACCAAGGTTGGTTGAAGAGGATCATCTCCCTCTTATCTATTTGGAAGACAACACAAGGTGTTACCTCTTCTTGCCCTAGATTTTCGTTTTCCCTTCAAGAAGAACACCAATGTGAGTAATTTCCATAATGTTCACTCAAACCATGGAAAAATGAGTTCTTGATCACATAAGTGACCAAGAAAAACGAAAATGAGAAGAAAGTGAAAGAAAGGTTAAGACTTTACCTCCAAGCTCAAAGCTTTAGCTTCAATGGTGAAAAAATGGAGGAAGAAGAAGAAGAAGAACCAAGGATAACCACCAAGGAGAATAGTCTTGGAATGATGGAAGAAGGCTAGATATGAGTTTAGTTGTAGCAAACAATGGAGATGATCTCCAATGAGAGGGTGTGTACGGTGGTGAAGCAAGGAGAAGAAGAGAAGAAGAAGAGAAGGGAAGGAGAAGAAGAAGAGATAAAATGAAAATGTGATTATGGGCTTTCAATGCCATCTGTCGTGTAAGAAGAGTGGGGAGGGAAGAGAGAGAAAATGTGTTACAAGGGAAATTGCTAGGAAGCTTCCCATGACAAGCTTAGACTAAATTTAATCTTTCTTTTGAAATTAAAACTAATAGATGTGATACAAAAATTAGAAATTTGGATAATGTGATAATATTTTTAATACATGTTATTATTTATTGGACAATAGTTATAGTTGGTAGAAGTCAGCATTAACAACTCTGACAGATAAATTCTTCACAGTGTTTTATTATCTCATCTGTCAAGATTTTTTGAAAAACGTGAAACCTTGTAAACTGTGTACGGCCTCGGGTTTAGTAAGATCCCCCGTCGATGTTTCCATAGTTCAAGGTTCTCGGAAAAAATATTTCATTTTCCCGACTCTGCTCAATACACACGCAAAACGAGGAATATATTAAAATATTCGTCGTTTTCGAAAATTTTTGAAAGAACTCACATAAATCACAAACATTAGAAAATGACTATTCGTAATAAAATTTTCCAACTTTGGGAGTGTTACAGTCGTTTTGCCAGTTTCGCCCAATGTGCACGCAAGACGAAGAATAATATTAAAATATTCCGCATTCTCCGAAAAATCCAGAAAAATTCCTAAAAATCCCAAATATTGTAAAACGATCATTTATTCTAAAATTATAAATTTTCGTGGTGTTACAGTAGTAGTACTCTTACCTTTATGAGGAGAAGGAATCCACTTATTACTAAGTAGTGTTAGGCCTTTTTTCCCTATCCTACTCAGTATATACAAGGGAACGAGGTTCTTGGGAAAGAATAAGTAGCATGTGTTTTTCTAAAACTAAAAACCTGTATTTCCATTGCATACTCATAATATTAGAACCTTGTGTGAGCATAACCATACATCATATCATGAAGCATTGCATTTGTTGGCAGTTGTATGGGCAGTTGCCTTGCTTGTCGCTTGCTAGTTAATGATATTTTTCGATTGTATGGGTGGTCGTTTGATATCATTGATTGTCCTATATATGTGAGTTAAGATTATAACTTGCCTTGTGAATGTTACATGGAGTGGTATGTATCTTCTGATAGTGTTGCGCAGTGGCTCATTTATCTATTGTAGGTGTAATCTTTTGCTTATAGTGTGGTTTATTTATAGTGAATGAATAAACACTGGTATTGGTTACTCATACTGAGAAATTGTGATTTCTCACCTTGTTGTATTTCTATGTAAATCCAAGTAAGCAGCCCCTAAAAAGGAAAGGAAGACAGTGAAGTAGAATAGCTAGTGTAGTTTTATTGCTTTTGGTATAAAGCTTGTATAATGTTTTTATATCTTCTTTATTTTTGTATAAGGTTTGTGTATTACACTATGCCCAGTTAAGGTTAATGATGTATATGTATGACCTTTTCTTTTTAGCTTTCTATAATTATTTGTGAAAATGTTATAGATTAGTTGTTGTTTTAAGTTAGAAGTAACATAGCTAATGCTGCTTAACCAAGTATATGTCGAGTATACTAGGTTACCGGTATTAGGATGTTACATTATGGTATTAGAGCAGTTCATCCTGTTGAACCAGAGTATAGACTAACTATGCTTAGGCATGTTTAGGAGTTTCTTTGTGTGTTGTGCATTTCCTTGTCTCTTGCTTGAGAGATTTGAATGGAATTGCATGGCTTGCATTGTGTTTGGGTGTTATTAGTTACTGTTGCGCAGTTACATGATATTGTGGTTGATCAACTGAATATGTAATGTTCTGTGTGTACGGGAAACTATAGCACCACCAAGGTAAACTAGAGGATCTTGGAGCACTTTTAGTGAGGGCTCTAGTATGGCTGCAGGGGTTATGGCTATGGCTAATGCCATAAGGGAGTAGTCAGCTATGACCACATATGCTATTAGGGAGTAATCGACTGCCACTACCAAGATGTTTGAGAACATGGGCATGACTCAGCATCAACAGCCTACACCATTACTACTTCAGCCAGTGCAACTAGTTCCAATGGAACCTGTGGGGCAGAGTCAGAGTTTCCAAGATCTCTCAGAGTTCAAGAAGGCGAATTTGTCATTCTTCAAGGGAGAGTATGACCCAGTCAAAGCTGAGAGCTGGCTAAGGGAGATGGAGAAGATCTTCACTGCTATGGTGTGCTCGGACGAGCAGGGAGTGCTATTTGCTTCCTTCATGTTGGAGGGGGAAGTAGAGGATTTGTTGATGCATACCAAGGGTTTGTTTGATGCATCAGGGACTCTTGTCATTTGGGAGATTTTCAAGAATTCGTTTCTAGAGAAGTATTTTCTGCAAAGTTGCGAAATGCAAAGGAAATGGAATTCTTGAGGTTGGAGCAAGGTGAGATGTCTATTGGTCAGTATGTAGCCAAGTTCAATGAGCTGTTTAATTTCTCATCCTGCATCAAATTTAACCCAGATGAGATTTGGAAGTGTGTTAAATTTGAGGAAGGTTTGAGGGAGGACATTTAGAAGGTTATCTGGCCTTTTAAGATCCAGGACTTCTCAAGGTTAGTGAACAAATACAAAATTGTTGAGGGTTGTGATGGTAAGTCTCAAGAAAAACAAAAATCACAGGACCCTCAAAAGAGCAAATAGGTGGATGATAGGTATGAGGAAAGTGTTTCTACTCCCAGTGATCCACAAGATGAATGAGAAGAAAGCGTTTCTACATACAGTTCTTCGGAAGACGATGAAAATGAGCAAGTTCAGGTGGAGGCCTTAGAGCCTAAATGCCCTGTGTGTGGAAGGTCACATGGCGATAACCCAGTGTGGTGTGCTTTATGTGTGGTCAACCAGGGCATTATGCTAGGAGGTGTCCACAGAGGCAAGGAGTTATTCCCAACCCTAGACAGCAAGCTCCAAGAAGGGTGTATACTCTAGTCAGGACAGAGGAGGCTCAATCTTCAGATCCTATGCAAGGTATCCTTTTGTATGTGCCATTAGTTGGAAACTTATCAGGGTATTCTTATAGGTTTTGTACAAGTTAAGTTGTTTGTTGATGGCTAAATTCAGCAAGATATCACTAAGGAAAGGTGAAATCCCTTCGAGTATGATATCATATCTAATATAAGGTAGTACTTTTGAATGGACCCAAGAATGTAAAAATAGTTTCTAGGATCTAAAGTTCAAGTTGACCGCTTCACCGGTGTTGGTAATTTCAGATCTTGTGGAGAACTTTGAGGTGTACTGTACGGTTCAAAGATGGGCTTAGGGTGTGTTCTAATGGAACATAAGAGTGTTGTTTCCAGTAACATCCTGCCCAACTTGATAGTCTTAATCAGGGTTATAGTAGTTCAATCAAATTAGTGAATGTTGCCTAATAGTTGTGGCAAGAATTTGGGTTGAATTAAGCGCAAATCTATAACACTGAACATCAAAGATAGCTCAAAATAACTTAGAAAAAATTTATAAAATTACAAATAATTGTTAATTAGAGGATGAAGAATAAATTGGAGAGTGAGGGTAAATTAGAATGGTGCATGAAAGTTTTTTAATTCAATTCTTTAAGGGTTAACTTAACCCAGGGATGAATAGTAAAGTTAAATGATTGGTAAGTTGTAAAAATGAAATTTAAAATGAAATTCTTGAATTTTTCATATCATCAAGAAAATTGGAAAATTCATTAAGGGAATATAAAAATATCCTTATTGACATAAGTTTTAGGATTTATTCCTATATTTTGTTTAAACCACCTTTGGTTTATTATTTTTTATCCTAGCTTAACTTTACCTTTACCATTAAATTTATTTTCTTATTCTTTCTCTTACAACCATTCATCCCTTATCCATTCTTTTTCTATTCGTTTTCACTCATCTTCTTCCTTTCACTCTCACTCGTCCTCTCTCTCGCTCGTTGCTTCCTTTGTTCTTTCTTCTGCTCGTTCGCTCATTGTTCTGTTCTTTCTTATTCGTCCGCTCAATGTCCTCTCCTTCTCCCTCACTCACGTTGTTCGTTCTTACTGGTATGCCCCGTTGTTGTTAGATTTGGTTTGTTATGATCTTTTCTTCTATTTTGTTTCTTTAATTCTCATTCACACTCTCTTTTGTCTTT
The DNA here is from genome assembly GCA_029884605.1 of Ormosia emarginata. NCBI lineage: Eukaryota > Viridiplantae > Streptophyta > Magnoliopsida > Fabales > Fabaceae > Ormosia > Ormosia emarginata. The sequence goes on from JAQQTP010000037.1 coordinate 7,920,838, forward strand.
GTGTACTGGAAGAAATAGAAGAAAAACAAAAAAGGGGGAAAATGAGAAAAAAAGGGAGGGGGACCATGAGATAGCAAATGGAGAAAGAAGAGAGAAGAATGGAGGCCAACCAAGAAAGAACATGAGCAAGGAGCCGTGGAAATAAGGTAGGGGGTTTCTTTGATACTTTTTGTTCATCTTTTTCATCGATTTTTTGTTTTGAAATTTGATTTATGGAGCTACATAGCTCACGACCAAGGCTGAACCAAAAATGTTTTTTTTTTAATTTTTATATTGTGTTCCTATCGATTTTATATGCATTTGATCCTAATTTTGTTTCCTTGAGATTTGTGAATTAAAGCTTGTGAAATTAGTTGATGCTTGAGGCTCCAATGTCACGGCTAAGTTGGGTTTGGTCACGAATTGACTTTGTGTGTTAGCTGTGTGTTGGCTGGTCACAAATGGAATAAATAGAAAAGAGAGAGCTTCTTGTTATTTCTATGCATTAACTTGTGACTTTGAATTGATTCTTTATTTTGATGAGATTTTGTCTGAGAAAATTATGAGATTCTTGTTGTTTTAGGGCTATAAAGGTCACGGCCAACACCAACTGAACAAATGGTGTTTTAATTCATTTTTTTTACTTTGTTTTTACCATTCTCTAGTTCTATTTCTGTTATAAGTTTCTAAGTAAAAGTTTGATATAATGTTTGTATTTTGTTGTATTATGTCTCACGGTCATGTGAGACATTAGAGGTGATAATATTCTTTTGTTTGTTGATCTTTGTCTTGAAGTTGTGATGTGGGAAATGATAAGAAAGATGAGATTTCATTATGTTATTTGGGCTAAATTGTTGTGGCAACTTGCTACCATGTTTTTGAATTGAAATCGTGATGTTTTCATGCTTGAAATGGATGGTTTGTATGGATGGATTTGTGATGGTAAATTGATGCCCAAAGTTGTTTGAAATTGTGTTACCTCTAGTATGAGAATTTATGACTTAAAAAGGGCTATATTGGCTTTGGTAGTATGCTACCTATTTGTGTGCAAAGTATTGATATTGGAGTTGAAATATGACATGATTTTTTATGTTAAATTAATGGCATTTTGAGTTGAACATCATGGTTGTACTGGTTCTATTTTAAGCAAAAATTATGATGATATTATGCTTAAGTTTGTGATGGAAATTAAGGTTAGAATTATGAGGTAAAAGGAGGGCTGAATGTTGCTTTAATTATTATTATATTTAATGGTTGTTGTACTTGAGATGAAGCATTGGACGTTTGATTTTACACTATTGAGTGTCACGGTCACTCATTGTAAAGATATGTTGTTGTATGTTGTCTGTATGTGATGTTTTGGTGGCTATTTGTTAAGGCTGTATATTGCCCAAATTAAACCAATATTTTTTTACTTTAAGTGTGTAAAATAGTGACTTAAAATTGTTGGCAGTGTTAAGATAGAAGGTTTCCTTTTTGTAATAAGACATATGTTGAAATTGTGCCTGATAAGGTGGCGTAAAAAGTGCTTGAAACTCAAAGTTGAAGTTTGCCCTTTTTTGGCCATAGTTAAGAATATATGAGTTATTCTTAAATAACAATTTATGATTGATAATGTAAAGGATAAATTACATACTGATTATCATACATATTATTGAACTAAGAGAATGGTATTTGATTGTTGATTGAGAAAGGATTTCTATGATGATATTGAGTTATAACTTGAAGAATTTTTTGAAATGAGATTTTATCAATAAAATTTTTATGTTAAGGATATATTTTACTTACTTGAAAATACAAAAACCATTGTTATGACTTATATGTAAGGATTTGATTCATGATGTAAATTTTAATAATATGAATGATTTTTTTATAAAGAGAAAATGAACTGACTATTTCGGAAAGAGAAATGACTTGTTTTGGATTTCATCCACCTTCCTATAAAGATAACAAATATTTTATAACGGACTTTTCTCCGAAATAGTTGAAATTGTTGTGTTAACACTTTTAATTAAATTACTGAATTTTTCATAATTTTCACCCCCTACATCTATGTTTTCTGCAATGATTCCAAAAAAGTCCAGTAGTAGATAAGCAAATTGAAGATAGATGGAGCATATATATTTACAAGAGATAGTTAGTTTCTCTTGTTTAAGGTTTAATAAGGTTTAATGATATGGTATATTATGTAATATTCGGTGATGTATAATTTAATTATAAGTCTTTTCATTTTTTTTTGGAATGAATGCTTCCGCTAAAGCTCATATATTGTATCTTATTAAAGTGTTTTATTTAAAATTTTTTATATTCATAAGTAATATACCAAATTTCTAATTACTAATGTGTAACTGGATACGTTATTAGTGTAAGTAATTTGGGATGTTACATTATGGTATCAGAGTAGTTCATCTTGTTGAGCCGGGGTATGGACTAGCTATGCTTGTTATGCAATTGTCTTATCTTGATGATAAGATGCATAGGTAGAGTTGCATAATTGTCTTGAGTGTGTATGTCTATAGTTAACTATCACACTACTACATAATATTGAGCCTGATCAACTCAATATAAAGTGCGAAGTGTACAAGAGAATATGGCATCAACCAGGCATATGCTTAGAGGTAGGATAACTGCTAATGAAAACACAAGAGATGTTTAGAGAATTGACAGTCTCTAAGAGAGAGTAAAGAGAAATGTCCATGGTTATGAGGAAACAAAATGTGGTAATGACTAAGATATTGGAAGTTACTTTTTTGGGTAACTATAATTCCTATGATTTATTGAAGAAAAAGAAATAGAATTCCTAAATTTTGAATAAAGGAAAACAGTAGGGGTTGTTTTCTACCCTCATGATGTTCACGGTTGAAATAGAAAATTAGTGGATGATTATTGGTTTCACTTGTTCTTGGTTCTTTGATTTGGAAGACTTTGTAAAGTAAGTTGATAAGTAGGGGTTGTTTCTTTTAATTTGCTTATCTTCTTCAATGTTTTGCATGGGTTAGAATTTTTTTTCTGTGTACAGGTTCATGACTGACTATTAAAGTAAAAAAAGGTTTTATTTGTTTAAATTTGCTCATTTAATTTCATTGGGTCATGAGATGAATTGTAATATTGTTTAAATTTTCTTGTGTTATGGCTAAATGGTTCACGACCATGTTGTATGTCAAATGTGATTTTATTGTTTTTAATTGTTCTTTCTTTATGTTTGAGTTGAAGTGTTAATGTTATAAATGACAAGAAAGATGAGTCTTTGATGTGTTTTTGGAGCTGATTGGTCTTGGCAGCTGGTGCCCTGCTTATGACCAGAATTTTGATGGCTTTGATGCTTGAGATTGTGTCTTAAATGGTGGTAGAAATACATGACAAATTACTATCCAATTTTAATATATTTTTGATGTTATGTTGTACTTAAAATTGTGTCATAAATGGTGGTTGGAAGTTGTGGTAGAATGATGCCCTGTATAGGCAGAATTTTGGTGCCAATATTTATGTAATAAAGGCTTGATTAGTGGTAAAAAAGTCACGATAGTGTTGGTTCTGTTTGTGACTAGAAAAATGTTTTTTTTTAAGCATGAAATTATGATTTGGATCTTGGTTATTGACCTTGTCAGAAATCTACCCTTTGAGATCATAAATTTAGTGTTGATGTGTTTGAATTTATAAAGTAGAAATATGTTGAAAAATCAGGTTGAACACTATTATGTTATGACCTTAATTTGAATGAAATTTTGTTATGCGTTGAAGTTAGATTTTATTGAAATTGAGAGATTTGGACTAAATGGTGGTCATGGTCAAGTGTATTAAAATAAGGAACATGATTGAATTATGTATGTTACAGCCATACCTAGAGGAAAGGGTTTTAGTTAAATTATGAGATTTACCATGTTTTTATATTCGTTGGATAATCATGTTAACTAAGAAAATTATGTGTAATTGATGAATATAGTTATAGTGTACTTGAATAAAAGTGTATTGTGAATTCATAGAACATGATGAATGAAGTGGAGTTATACACTTATTGTTGTATATATTTGAGATATGATACTCCTTGATTATATTTGATTTGAAGTTAAATTGATATTTAGAAATGTTGATTTTGGAGTGAGCTTGGATGTGAATAATACTGAAAAGCATAACTATATATGCATGTTAATGAATAAGGTTGTTAAACATGGTATTGAGAGACATAAAAATGAAAGGATAAAGGTAGATTGAGGTTGAGTAAGTTACTCCCTCTCTACTGGAATATAAATATAAGGATTAAATAATTTTATATGCAATGAATTGTATGAATGAAAAGCATGAGGACTAAAGTTATGTCTCTCTATTATGTAAAAAAAAAAAAGTAAGGTTATGTGAAAAGTAAATGAAGGAAAAGTTTTAAAATATGTTTGCATGTTTTGTTTTTAACTTGTTACTTGCTATTTTCTTGTATGAATGACCCTACGACTTGAGCAAAAGTCTCATAGTGCCCATGGTTTTGGGTATTAATGGATGTAAGGCAAATTAGCTCATTCATACTAAGTAGTGTTAAGTGGTTGATGCTCTACTACTTAAAGAGGTAATACCTATGGTATTCAAAAGGGTAATACCAAGTAGTGCAAGGTGGATAAGGAACAAAGGTTTTCCTACCCCTTCCTACTTAAGGATATACAAGGATCAAAAGGACTTTCTGGAACAAAGGTTTTCCTAGAAGGGCTTCTTGGAACAAAGGTTGTCTTGGAAGAAAGGGATCCTTAGAAATAAGCAAGTAACATGTGTCTTTTGTATAATGGTTTTAAAGGAAACTTTGCATCTTTTGGTTTTCAAACTTAATGTTTGCTATTAGCTTGGGCCAAAGGTGCTCCCATGGCAGGGTTATCATATTAAGGGAAGTCAAGGAACAAAAGATTTCCTAGAACCTTAATGAGGGGGGTCAAGGAACAAAGGTTTTTCCTAATACCTCATTTTACCCAGAAGAAATACAAGGGCCAAATGTTGTCCTGGGAATATATAATTTTTAGAGAAGGGATATTTGTACATCCAAATAATAATAAATACAATAGCATGAAAATCATTCTCAAGAACTGAAAAAGAAACTAATTACCATATTAGTTCTAGTGATCCTAAATCCTTAATGATGCCCATAAGAGAAACTACTCTATCTATTATGAAATTATGAAAATGTATTAAGACCTCAAGGGTTGATCAGAGGCCTTATATAAAAGTTGATATTGTTTAATGCGTCCAAATGAATTGTGGACAAAGAGAAAAGAAAAATAGAATACTAGAAATTCTCAGAATCTTTATTCTCCTTATGAGTACTTGAACGAGAATGGAAACTATATCAATGGCAATAAAATGTTCTAGAAGACTTTCTTGTGAATCCTCTGTTACCAAGTGGCTCTAGTACTCAAGAGGGGGTGAATTGAATATTAAAAACTTTTTGCAAACGCTTATAAAACAAACTTTATTGAAGTTATTTCTTAAAAGAATATGAATGCAAAAAGAGGGTAGAAAGCCATAAGAATAGAAAAATAAATAGATAAGCAATAATAATGAAATTGTAGTAAATAAAGAGATAAAGATGAGAAGAGCAATCATGATATTTATCCTGGTTCAGCCACCAAATCACTTGTGGCTTACGTCTAGTCCTCGAAACACAATTCGAGATTTTTTTCACTATCAATACAAGCTTGAAACAGGTGCTTGTAACCGTTACAAACAAGAGCACTTTTCACATACAGGAAAACTCTACCCTTGTGCTAAAGCCTCAAACTTACAGGGATACCTCACCCTTATACAAACCTTTAAGGGATACCTCACCCTCTCAGAAATATAGCCAAAAAATAGATGAAGAGAAACTCTCACAAAGAGCAAATGTCACAAATTGAAGCACTATAGAGCTAAGGATATCTCAGAGTTTTGGCAAAAAGAGCACAGAAAATATGGGAAAAATTATAAATCACATTTTCAAGAAAGCAAAGAATGATTCAGATAGTTAGGTAACTTGCAAAGGTGACCCAAGGTCTCTATTTATAGAGCCTTTGAGGAAAATGGTCGTCGAAGAAATTAATTTACGTATTAAATTTGAAATATAGTCGTTTCCTTCTAAATCAGGATCCCGTGGTTTATTCGAATATCTTTTGAGTTATTTGAATACCATTGATTTAAAAAGCTTGTGAAAATCAGTTCTGAAGAAGGTTATTCAAATACTTTAAAAGTTATTCGAATACCTCTATTAAAAGAAGCTTTCTGTGAAACATGTCTATTCGAATACCTTGTGGGTTATTTGAATAGATCATTTAGAAAAATAGAATTTTGGAAAGCTTTGTATTCGAATACCAAATGTACTATTCAAATAATACTTTGAAAATAGAAAAACGTATGAAGTTTTAAACAGGTTTATTCGAATACCTTGGGGATTATTCGAATAACCCTAAATAAGAAAGGATTCTGATGACTTGTATCAATCTTTTAATTTTTAGAATTTATCTGTGAAATAAAAATATTTTATATTTTAACATTATTTTATTTTTTGGTGGACAATACCTACTGACTTAAAAGAAGTAGCTTCTACCCAGTGGACAATAGAAACCGAAAAAGTCATTGTGACTTACAGTTAAGTGAACCAATAGGAATTAGTCAACGATATTGGCTTGAATTTCCTAAGCCAATGGTTAGTAGTCAACAAAAGTGGTTGGACTAGTTAGCTTAGTAACTAGAAAACCTAACTAAGTTGGTCTATATTCTATTTAGTAACTAAATGGAATGAAACTTAGTTAGCTTTTCCTTGGAACCCATAGTTAGGAAGCTTCACCATTCTTCTAGACATTGATGATTCACACCTAAGAAACTAAATGGTTAGGAATTGAACTAAGTAATCTAACTAGATTTACCTAAGCTTAACTAGCTACCTAAATGACCAAAACTTGGTTTGGTGACTCCATTGAGCTCCACGGCCAAATGGCTTCTAAGGAAGGTTCAAGTCACCAATTTTGTTCAAGCTTATCTCTTGTAGAAATATCTAACATCCATAGCCATCTACATAGTAAAAATATCAAACAAAACTTACCATTCTCTCCTTGCACCTCCATGGCTAACACATAGGAGATAAGATCATTTTTCATTTCATCTTCATCATTTCTATCACCAAAGTCTATTCCCTCTCTTACAAGAACCAAAAACTCCATTGCTTCCTCCTTGTGAAGTTCATGGCCACCACACCATAGACCAACCTTCACTCTTCTATAATTTCATCCAACACCACCTCTTAAACCTAAACACCATTCTAAACACTTTTCATGTTGTAAGTTTCTTCAAAATCATCCATCTAGTGCTTGGAAAACAAGCTTGAAGTTTCTTCTATACAAGTATGTTAGGAATCTCTTGAAGGCTACACGAAATCCATAGGATCAAGCAAAAAGGGTTTTTGTCTTCCTTAGAGGTAAGAGGGAGATTTAATCTCATCAACCATGTATTGGTGGTGAGAAGATGGATTTGTTTGTGGTGAAGAATCCATAAGGATTCATTCACTTGATTGTTTAAAGTTTTCCTTATTTGTGATGATTTTTTATGCAAGCATATTTATAACTTTGATATATGTTTTAATATGTGTTTATGAAGGCATGATAGTTATTGCATGTAATAGGATGTGAATAACATGATGAGGAATTGCATGAGGGTTCCAAAGAACCCATGAGGCGCACAGCTTCAACATCACCAGAGGACCAAGATGTCCTAAATTATTTTCTAATCATGGATTAAGTGATTTAATAATAATAAATTGGATTAAGAATTTTTATAAGAGATTAGATGATGGGAAATAATTAAATATGATTTATAAAGCATAGAATAATTTTTGGCCAACATGCCTACTTATGATGTTTTTAATTCAAAATTATTTCCTAAGCATAGAATTATGTAAATTAAAGAGAACTCAATTTATTGGATTTTAGAGAATAAAATGAATGAATTTATTTTAGAGCTTAATTAGAGAAATTAAGTAAGGATGAGAAATAAAATAAATACTTGAAAAGTACTAACGTATAGCTTACCCTTTCGATTTTGAAGCGTATTAGCAGGTTTCGAGTTGTAAATATTGGTTAAATCCATAAAGGGTAATTTTTAAAGGAAATAGTAGAAAATACTACTTAAAGGATTTTCAAGGAGAAATGTTGTAAATAAAGCAACAAATAAATATATAATGGAGAAAGTTTCAAAAAATTAATTTAGAAAGTAAAGATATATTTTACATAGTTGAAAAATATTAGAAATACCTTACGCGCATTTAAAATAAGATTTTTAAACTATGCGAAAACGTTACACGATTGAGAAAATGATTTGAAAATGCTATGCGATTGTAAAAACATCGAAAAATATTTACGCGATTTGAAAACAGTAGAAAAAGGTTGCGTGATTGTGAAAATGTGATAAAATATTTACGCGATTGAGAATAACAGCAGTTTGATGTCGGGTTAAAGTGGTGGACCCGGTTGTGTTGAAAAATGGTACTGCTCAGTGATAGTGTGGTTGTGAAAAATCATAGTATTGTGATTTGTGTATTTTGGCTCATGCACTATGCATAGAGAAATGTGTCAATTTGGTTGATATTGGCAAGTTGCTTAAGAGTTGAATTACACCGTAGTGTGGGTGCGATAGGCATAGTGTTGTTCATTGAGTGAACTTGGAGGCGTTGGTGTGCGGAGAATTCCACATGTGGACAGTTGGTAGCTCCTCTAGGCCGTGATACTGAGCAACACACTAGCGATCTCTATAACATCCCAAAAATTTATAATTTCAGGATAAATGATCGTTTTACAATATTTGGAATCTTTAGGAATTTCTCTGGATTTTTCTGAGAACGCGGAATATTTTAATATTATTTCTCGTTTTACGTGCACATTGAGCAGAAGTGGCAGAACGACTGTAACGCTCCCAAAGTTGGAAAATTTTATCACGAATAGTCATTTTCTAATATTTGTAATTTATGTGAATTCTTTTAGAATTTTTCAGAAACGACGAATATTTTAATATATTTTTCGTTTTGCGTGTGCACTGAGTCAAGCCGGGAAAATGAAATATTTTTCCCGATAACCTTGATCTGTGGAAACGTCGACGGGGGATCTTACTAAACCCGATGCTGGACACGGTTTACAAGGTTTCACGTCTTTCGAGAAATTTTAACAGATGAAATAATAAAATACTGCGAAGAATTAATCTATCGGATTTATTAATGCTGACTTCTGCCAGCTATGATTATTGTCCAATAAATAATAACATGTAATAAAAATCTTATCACACTGTTCAAAATTTACCTTGTGTCAAGCCCCTTTAGCTTTATTTTCAAAATAAAAGTTAAATTAATTCAAAAACTTATTTGGGAAATTTCTAGGAAGCTTTCTCCCATTTCACTTTTCTCTCTCTTCCCTCCCCACTCTTCTTACACGGCAGATGGCCCTTGAAAAGCCCAATAATCACATTTCATTTTATTTCTCCTTCTCTTCTTCTCTTCTTCGTTTCTTTTCTTCTTCTTCTTCTTCTTCTTCTTCTTTTCTTCCTCCTCCTCCACCGTACACCCTCACCATCTCCCCCTCTTTTCATTTCATACTTCACCACTTCCATATCTAGCTTCTTCCATCATTTCAAGACCATTTTCCTTGTGGCCTTCCTGGGTTCTTCTTCTTCCTCTTCTTCTTCTTCCATTTTTCACCATTGAAGCCAAAGCTTGGAGCTTTTGAGGTAAAGTCTTCAACTTTCTTCTATCTTCTTCTTCTTTTTCGTTTTATTGGTCACCTATGTGGCCAAGGAGCCATTTTTCTATGATTGGAGTGAACACATTGGGAATTTCTCACCCTAGGGTTTTTCTTGAAGGGGAAAACGAAAATCAAGAGCAAAAAGGGGAAAACATTCTTGTGATTGTCTTCATTTAGGTAAGAGGGAGATGATCCTCTTCAACCACTCTTGGTAGCAAGGAAATGTCTTATGTATTGTGTTGATGAGGGAATCCATGTTGGATTTCCCTCTTTGTTATGTTGTGTCATTTCCATGATGTTGTAGTTGTTTGATTAGTATAAATGTATGGATGTATATTGTGTGCTTTGATGATCATGAACATATATATTGTTATTTTGTATTTAGAGGACATGAATCATGCTTTGGATTGTGGAAAATAAATGAGAAACTATGATAAAGGATGGGCCGGGCTCTACAGAAACGAGTGCAGAACCCCTGTTAATGCACTAGCGCCCAGGCGCTGTGCATAGAGCGCCTAGGCGCTCCATGCCCAGAAAGTTTTCCCTGTGACGCAGCCTGGTTAGCGCTCAGGTGCTTCGTGGTCAGTGTCCAGGCGCTACAGAGATGGTGCCTAGGCGCCTATAACAGAACCAACTAGGTAACTATGAGATGAAGCTAAGTAATTGGAGATGTGAATGTTAATTTGAGATTGAGAGTTTTAAGGGTTATTTAACTCAATTTGAAGCCACGGTTTTAGATGGAAACTATAAGGAATTGGAATGAACTTAGTGAACTAAAACTTAAGTAGGAGATATCAAGAAATCAATGCATAAAATGGGAGAAATTGATGTTAGTAGTGGACTTTAGGAAGCCACGATTTTGATCATGGATTTTAGGAATTGGATTGATCCCATGTAGAATAAAAACTAAGTGATTGGTATCAAGAGACTTGAGCATAACGCGAGATGGAAACTTACTTAGTGATGGATTCTTGTAAGAATGGAAAATCTTGAATAAGAATGCATAATGGACCCTAAAAATATATTACCTTATTTGATTGCAATATTATGATATTGTGGGTCCATATGAGTGACCAATGTTGTATTAATACTTATTTGAGCCAATTGTGGCATATTATGGAATAGTATGTGATGGTGATCATACATATTCATGCATAGAGTCTTATGCATTGTGAATGTCCTTGTGGACTGTTGTAAGGCCAAGTTGCCTAGGAGATTGAACACACCTTAGTGCGGGTGCGAGTAGACAAGTGTGGGTTATGTTATGACCTTGGGGGCATCGGGATGCGGGTCCCTCACATGGACAGTTTAGAGCTCCTCTGTGCCGTGGGGAAAACCGATGCAAACACACCGACGATCCGGACTTGACACTATCCTATATCGTGATCTATTGTAGAATGTCTATACAATGCCATGATTGTGCACGAGAAAAATTATTGATAACACTGGCCTCGGCAGCCGAGTTACAAGCATGTCTCCTGATCTTTCTCTCCGACTATTTGAGTCTAGCTCCATGGAGTAGGATTTGGGAAAGCATGCATTGTGCATCGTTCATTACTGGTCTTACAAACTGTTGAGCATGAATACCTGTAAATGATTATCTGATTATTGTGCTGATTCTTGGAAAAACTATTGTGATCTGCCTAATATTGCTTACTGTAGTTCTACCTTTACTATAAATATCACTGTTGTTATTGACTCTGATTATTGCTTAGAATTGAATTGCTTCTGTTATAATTTCCGTTGTTGTTATTGATGAATGTATGAACTGTATTGCTCGGTGGGTGCTTTGCGCCGTGCTATTTTCTTGCTGCCAGTAGTGGTAATGAAAGACGGGTGTCTCACCTCTTTCCTATATTTATGTGTTGTTGTTTTATATTCATATTTGATAAAAGACCTGGAAGAAGATGATGAGGAATCACGCCTTGCCAAAGGGATTGGGAATTTGGACAAGATTTCTTCGATTTCGTAGAAGTACAGCTGCGTGGAGGCATTGATGCCTGCTGTGTCAACCGGGACGTTGAGTGTCATGTGTATATGGGGTTGCGGCCTTGTCTGCTGGTAGTACCCATCCCTGGGCCACTACTTCTCCCCTTTTATGTTTTTTATTCCCGCTGTATTTTACTTGACTCTGTAATTATTATATTCTATGTTATCAGTGATTCGTGTAAGTGGCTATAAAATATATATATATAAAGAATGTGATTTCATTTCAATGGTTGTATTAAGGGTTGAATACATCTATAATTCATTCATGGCTCGTATTTTCTACTTATGCATATTGTTAAAAATATATATTTAGACTCCTGAGAATTTGAATGACTGTTATCATGGCTGTGACACACTTGGATTTAGTAACTGTGGTGTAATGACGATTGTGCCACGGTTGCTACATCAAGGGGTGTTACAATCTCGACAAAGCACTATTCTTAATCACGATCTAGTGTAGACTATCTAGTACAATGCCTCTTGTACACGACGTTTTGACTGTGTAGTATTTGGCTTCAGAGCCACGGACAGATCTTCTAGATCATTCTCTCTGACGTTTGTGGTTAGTTCTATGGAGTAGGAACGAGTCTGTGTACATCTGCATATGTGGTCTACATCATGATGTGATATTTATATTGATCTAAGATATTATGTATGAGGTGATAATATGATTTGATATATTGGATACTATATTTGTACGTACTATCATTTTCTATATTGTCATGCTGGTAGTGATGTAGATTGTCTCACCTCTTTGTATGCATTTCTGTATTATTATTTATGTTCGGTAAAGACTTTGAGGAAGGAGAAGTGGAGCAACCTTTGGGTTGTTAGTACGAGGAGGAACAACAGTCTGGGGATCAGTGCGAAGAGGGTGAGCCTCTATATCATCCTTATCGTTTGGATTGATTCAGATGCGTTATGACGCTACCGAGTTTTTTGGGGTTCGTGAAATTGGAGTTTCATGGGGGTTTCGAAGCCTGGCGTCTACAAGCTGATAGGGAGACAATTGTTTATGTGGTACATTTGACTGTGTCCCTTAGTAGGGAATATGACGGAGTTCCTATGTTCTCTACTACTGTTTATGTACATTTGGAGTTGCCCTTGTCTATTAGGCACTATTGGGGTGGTCGTTTCTATGCCCCTAGTGAGCTTAGTAGTGTGTCGACAGTACGGACTCCTATCTGTAGGGCTACACGACATCCAAGGTTTTTGTCTTCCGATGATCTCCTAGAGAAGGATTCTTCAGAGGATCATAACTTCTAGATGTGTACTTGGGCTATTTTATGGTTTGTTATGAGTTAAACAGTTTATTGCTTTATTAAACAGTTTGTAGTGTGTAATTATTTATATCTTTAATACAAAATCATATGTATAATTATGGTGTGTATTTAGTAGTTTGTCTTATTTCATGTTCTGTTTATTTTATTTAATGATATAATGTACAAAAAGAAAATTTTTACAACTTATATTATTATATGTTAATAAATGATTTATAACTTGGGTAAAGTTTTATTATAATTAGTCGTAAATCTGACATCCTAAGGAGAGTGTTACATTAGTTGGTATCAGAACCCAAGTTAAAGTCTTTTGGGGTTTGTGGTTAGGTCTTTTTTGCTTGTATTGTTGATTCTCTATGATTTGTTTCTAAAAGGTTACATCTGATTTTGTTTTATCTTGTTTGATTGATTGAAGAAAGAAATGTCTCGAGATAGAGGAATGCGTGCGAATGTCGGACATGATACTGATGCAATGACTGTAGCTGTTGAGGCCATGCAGCATATGGTGGAGGTATTTATGCAGTAGAATCAATGAGCAGCCCAACACTACTGATGCTCAGAACTTATCTAAGTTTCAACGCAATAACCCGCCACAGTTCAGGGGTGAGTTTGATCTGGAGAAGGCGAGTCTTTGGATCCAGGAGCTGGAAAAGATTTTTGAAGGAATAGGATGTGTAGATGATTGGAAAGTGACATATGCTACATTTATGCTAATGGGGGACGATGAAAACTAGTAGAGAGGAACTCGACAATTACTATAAGCCGAGGGGATAGAAATTACGTGGGATGTATTCTGCGAAGTATTTCTGGAGAAGTACTTTCTGGCCAGTGCACGACATGCTAAGGAAATGGAATTTCTTGGTTTACGACAGGGTAATATGACTGTTAGTTCTTGAGGTATTTCCAAATTCAGCCTAATGAGGAATGGAAATGCCGTAAGTTTGAAGAAGGGTTGAGGGTCGATTTGAAAATAGGAGTGCTACTAATGAGGATGAATCAATTTCTTGCATTAATGAATACATGTAGACGACTTGAAGAACTGGAGCCGTCATGAGACTCGAGGAACCGCAACTTTGGACCGACTAGGCTCCAAAGAGGAGGAAATAATAATAATAGATGATTTCAACGCAAATCGTACTCGAGACCACTGGGGAACCAACCCCAACGTCCATTTTTTGGGGGAAGTTCTAGTGGCAACAAGACTGGTCAAAACGTGGCGTTTATGCCAAGGTGCTTTAAATGTGAAAAGAGTGGCCATATATCAAGAGATTGTTCAATCAAGGGGACTATCTGCTTTAAATGTGGAAGGTTTGGTCATGTTTCTAGGGACTGCAACCAGCCAAAAAGGGAGCTAACTGTGAGTAACGTTCATGCTACTCAGTCGCAGTCTAGAGGGCTAGTATACATGATGAGCGGAGTTGAAGCTTCTTAGTCTGAGGATCTTATTCAAGGAGAAGGTGTCGTAGCAGGTAATCTTTTGACTGTACTATATGATTCGAGTGCAACTCATTCATTTATTGCATATGACAATGTGGATCGGTTGAAATTGCCTGTGTCTTCTCCGAGTTTTCAATTGATTGTTTCTACACCAACTGCTAAGCCTGTTGTTACATCTAAAGTATGCTTGAATTGCCCTATTACCATAAATGAGCGAGTATTTTCTATCGATTTAATTTGTTTACCTCTCGTTGAAATAGATATAATCTTAGGAATGGATTAGTTATCTTCTAACCATATCCTACTAGACTGTTCCAATAAGACTTTAGTTTTTCCTAAGGATGAGAATTCTGGATTTTTAACTACTGCTAAAGTCGAATCATTGTTGAGGGATGGAGCTCAAAGATATATGTTGTTGTCTTCTTTAGAAGTCAAGAGTGAGAAAGACGTGAATGCTATTTCTGTCGTTAATGAGTTTCCTAAGGTTTTTCCCGATGAGGTACCCAATTTACCTCCGAAAAGAGAGATAGAGTTTTCTATCGATCTTGTACCAGGAGTAGGTCCTATTTCAATTGCACCATATCGGATGTCGCCATCAGAATTGGCAGAGTTGAAGAAGCAATTAGAGGAATTATTGGAAAAAGAGTTTGTACGACCGAGTGTTTCACCATGGGGAGCACCAGTACTACTAGTCAGAAAGAAGAATGGAACTTCTCGTCTTTGTGTGGACTACCGTCAACTGAACAAGGTCACGATAAAGAATAAGTACCCACTTCCAAGGATTGACGATTTGATAGACCAATTGAAAGGAGCAGTTATTTTCTCTAAAATAGATCTGTGATCAAGTTATCATCAAATTCATGTCAAGGTAGAGGATATACCTAAGGCAGCTTTCTAAACTCGTTACGAGCATTATGAGTATCAAGTAATGTCATTCAGAGTGACAAATGCTTCTGCAATATTCATGAATTACATGAATAGGATCTTTCGTCCATACCTAGACAGATTTGTTGTTGTCTTTATCGATGACATTCTGATCTATTCTCAAGATCCGGAAGAGCATGCTAAACATCTTAGCATAGTTCTCCAAATTTTGAAAGAAAAGAAGCTGTAAGCAAAGTTGGTGAAATGTGAATTTTGGTTGGACGAAGTTTAGTTTCTGGGTAACGTGATTTCTAAGGAAGGTATTGCGGTGGACCCATCGAAAGTGGAAACCATTCTGCAATGGGAAAAGCCAATGACAGTGACAGAGATCGGAAGTTTTGTTGGATTGGCCAGATATTACCGAAGGTTTATTGAAGGTTTCTCTAAGATAGCAGGACCTCTTACACAACTCACAAGGAAGAGTTAAGCTTTTGTTTGGACAGAAGAATGGGAAGAAAGTTTCTAGGAGTTAAAGAAGAGATTGACAACTGCACCAGTATTGATTTTACCATATCCAAGCGAGACTTTCGAAGTCTAGGGTTTAGGATGTATGCTAATGCAGAACAGGAATGTGGTAGCTTATGCTTCATGACAGCTGAAGGTACATGAGAGGAACTACCTGACGCACGATTTGGAACTAGTCGCAGTGGTTTTTGCGTCAAAGATATGGAGACATTTTCTGTATGGGGCTACGTTCAACGTCTTCAGTGACCACAAGAGTTTGAAATACTTGTTCGATCAAAAGGAGTTGAACATGAGGCAGAGCCAGTGGCTAGAGTTTTTGAAGGACTATGATTTTCAACTTCAATACCATCCAGGAAAGGTGAATGTAGTGGCAGATGCCTTAAGTAGGAAGGTGATCAGTGTCTCTACCATGATGATAAAGAAAGAAGAATTGATTAAGCAGTTTAGAGATTTGTGGTTGTCTGTGTAATTGGCACCAGGAAGGATTCGTCTAAATAGAGTTACTATTTTGAATGACTTTTTAGGCAAAATACGAGAAAAACAGGAAGATGATCAATTTTGGCAAAATAAGAAAGAATTTTTGAAGCATGGTCATAAGACAACAGTTGAGGAAGGATCTAATGAGGTCTTAAGATTCAAAGGAAGGATTTGTATACCTAATGATCCTGATCTTAAGCAAGTGATTCTTGATGAAGCTCATACTAGTAGGTTGAGTATGCATCCGGGGATGACTAAGATGTATCAAGATCTAAAGCGGATGTTTTGGTGGCCAAGGATAAAGAAAGATGTTGCGGAACGTGTGGCGTCTTGCCTTGTTTGTCAAAAGGCAAAAGTTGAACATCAAAGACCTGTTAGTATGTTACAACCCTTAACTATTCCAGAATGGAAATAGGATAGTATCGCAATGGATTTTATTACCGGATTACCAAAGACTAGGAAGGGTCATGATTGTATATGGGTTATAGTTAATTGGCTTACGAAGTCAGCTCACTTTTTGCTAATCAATATCAAGTATTCATTAGAACGATTAACCCAGGTGTACATTAGTGAAATTGTTAAACTTCACAGTGTACCTGTTAGACCATTTGTGTACCGCAAGTGCACGAGTCATTCAAGTAATACAGATACAAAGTATACGTTCGTTTCCATGAGGATATATGACTTCCATTACTAAGTAACAACCAATAACTTAGCTAAATTCTATTCAAGAACATATAAAATAGAGAAATTACAAATAAACTAAATCTAAACTATAAAAGCAATAAAGATAATGGTTTAGAGATCTAGGAAATCTTTCTTCACCTCCTATTTCATACTAATGCTATGTAATCCTTATAAGCAACATCAATGAATTGTTAAGTTAGCTTGAGAATTTGATTTAGTCAAAAGCCTATGTCTAGCACAATTAACCCTGGTGTCATTTACCTGATCCACTATGTTTCCATGAGAACTAGTGTAAACTCCACTAATGAACGATCTCTTCTCAAATACATGCTAATACATGGCTAAAAGGTATATTTCTATCCGGTTAGCAAATCAACTCATCCAAGCCAATTGAACTCGTTGAACATGCATCTACTATATCCATATCCATATCCACAAATCCCTATGTCTAATTCATGTGCATCAACCAAGATCATGCAATTATTGGCCAAACAAGAGCAAGCATTAAGCATAGGCATGGTAGAACAAAACCAAACATTAATATAAACTCAAAAGAAAATATAAACATCAATATCTATATAAAGATCCAAAGTATTTCCTAAATACAGCTTGGCTAATCCATTAACACGAAAATAACATAAAAAACAGTGCTCAAAAGATAAGGGAGAGAAGAGAAACAAAGGGAGAAGGAATTAGATATCATCTTTGAAGCTCAAATCATCTTCCCTAAGGAAGATGACCTCCATCCTTGACTCCTCTAGCCTCCAATCAACCCAGAAATGAAGAACAAGCCGCATCCTCTCTAAAACCTAAAAAGATAAAACGGAGCTCTAAAAAACTCTCCCATAAAATCTATTAAAAATGTATTTATAGACTCAGAAAAATAGATGCACGCCATAGCGTTAACATACCTACGCCGCGGAGCGTGTCAAATTAGGTCAGGGACACCGCGACATTAACATGTCTACGCCGCATCGTTCAATTTGCGTAGCTCTCTAACTTTGATGCAGGGGAGGCACTACCACGCCGCGGCGTACGTTCCTCAGCGCCGCGGCATGACAAGTTTATCTGTAGAATTCTGCAACAAACTCGTACGCCGCGGCGTGACAAGTTTGTCTGTAGAATTCTGCAGCAAACACAGTTTTGCTGTTGTTTTTGCTCCTTTAGGTTCCTCTTGGGCTTTCTCATTAGTGTTGGTCAAAATCTTCCACCAATCTGCTTGTTTGCAGCTCTTCTTACAATAGAGAAATTACCAAATCAATGACAAATGCAAAATCCACTTAATCAATAACATAATACGCACAGTTTGCTCAATATCATATAGGAAAGATATCAGAATTAGATATAACAAATATAAGCATAAAACCTTCCAAATATGCATAAATACAAGGTCTTTAGTAATCAGAGAAATACAGATATGGGGCATAAATAACTACACAATGTGGAGTTATCACACCCCCAAACTTAACCTTTTGCTTGTCCTCGAGCAAAACAAAGTATGACTAAGTAAACTTTCTTGAACAATTTATACTCACATGCATTCAGCAGCCTTCAATTTCAATTTTCATTTTAAACATGACCAATGCAAAATGATTGCATCAGTTCCCAATGAATACAAAAATCTCACAATCAACTCTACACATACACAATCCTAAATATGCTAACAATCTAACATTCTTTCATGCAAATCACATTTTTCACAAACATGCAAGATAAACTTATCCTATTCAAGTCATACACATATGGATAAGTTTATAAGCATACATGTATATGAATCATAAAATCCAAAAAATTGAATCTAAACTCTCTCTCCACTAATGTAAACCACACACAAGTAAGGATCAAGAGGGTCTTTACAGCTTGTAATGTCAGGGCAATGGTCATGGGCGTAAGAAAAGAAGGGAAATGATACATACAAACATTGAGAAACATAAACATATTATTTCAAGATTTGAGACCATTCAAGTGATACTATTAGGGTATTCAACAGTGAAGGATCACAACTCGCCAAAACCATGCAATGCTTTTCATTTTTAACTTTTTTTCTTTCATTGTTTGCTTTGCTTTTCTCTCTTCTCATTTTATTTTTTTCTTTCTTTTTTTCTTTTTACTTTTACAAAGCAATATCTTTTTTCTTTTGATTGCATTTGGTTGCTTCAGGCTCATTTTTCTTAAACATACATACCCTTACTCCCTGGACTCACTTCAAGAAATAACACATCATGTACTCAACAGACATTGAAGGTAAAAAGAAAATGCAATGCTTTCACATGCATTAGAATGGTTAACAGGGTAAGAAATACGTGGATGAATGAAAAACATATAAGGCCAAACAATTATTAGGCTTCAAAATGGGACCTAGAGATATCATCATATTAGGGTAGGCTTGAAAAGCTCAATCGGTCCAAAGAATGCCCTAATCATTTCCTCAGTCATGCACAATCTAGGATTTCGCCTCAAGAGAGTTTAAAAACAACTTCTAGGACAATCGAAACTCTACATGCACATCCATAAACTTTTTCTAAACATGTACTCTTATCATTTTCAAAGTTACACTTGCATATAAATGGAATGTAGATCATACATAAAAAAAAAATAACTAAACTGTTTCACATGCTTCTGATCACCTATGGTTTCACTGAAAGTAATCAAATTGCAACCATTTATGTCATTGGACAACCAATACCACACTAGCATCAATTTAATCATTTAATCAAAATTAAAAAAATTTGCCTCAAAATCCCATCAATAATAGTCAAACTCAGCATATGATCATGATAACATACTGACTATCATTACTGCATACTCAAAATATCAAAACATGTTATACAAATTCAATATTATAATAACCAAAACATGTAATGATACTCCCTTAAACTTAAGTGAAACAATGTCCTCACTTTCATGGCAGGGGACCTGAGCCTATCAATATCTGAAATGTGAGAGCTGAGTATACTACAAATATTTAAAAACACTTAAACTAAACTAATAATGTACAATATATACACTACAACATAACATACCACATCACACAACATCAATGCCACGGTATTTGATCAGAATGGGTGCCTTCAGTAGCACCCAAAACAAGTATCTTTTTTTTTTTAATTTTAATTTTATTTAAGAAGTTCTGCAGGTGAGCGCCGCAACGTTGAACTTACCATGTCGCGGCGTTGAGCTCTCTGGAATTTGGCTCAAATGTGCACAAATAACTGTCACGCCGCAGCGTGCAATAAACTCACGCTGCAACGTGATACATCAGCCTGCACAATTCTGTAACAAATTCAGTTTTGCTGCAGAATTTTGCCTAAAAAGAGGTCCTCAACACTTCTCAAACTTGTCCAAAACGCTAAAACAAGAAATTGACAACTAAAATACATTAAAACAACAAAATCACACATACTAACCTATGTATAACTTAAAACTAAACATAAACATAAACTAACTAAAACTTACTACAATCAAAATACTAACATATATAAGACTTAAAACTAACTAAAGATACAAAAATCAAACATACTAACTACTTTACTACAAAAATTAAACATACTAACATACTTATAACTTAAAATACAAGAAAAGTCTAAAAACTAACTAAAACTACAAAAACTAATATACTAGCATATTTATGACTTAAAACTTACTAAAAGCATAAAAACTAAAAAGAACATAAAAACCTGGGTTCCCTCCCAAGAAGGGCCTGAGTTATAGTCCCGGTAAGACTTTGTCAAGGCAAACCACCACACTGATTGTCGGTTTGATCACAAAAGTGATGGATTGGATGGTAGGCCTTCCTTCGCCTGAATGGAGGTCTCCATTGCGGTGTCTCGAGCTCCCACAAAGGCCTCGAATGATGAAGATCATCCTCCATTTATTGTACCTAAACTACAAAGAATGGAAATATTAAATGAAAAATGAACTATACAGCTTGAATTAGAACTAACTAAACTCATTGTTGATATTAGCAAAATGGAATTAAACCGTTATCCCAGGCAATTGCCAAGGAATAAGGCTAAACCTTACAGAAATACACCATTATCCTTGGCAACGACGCCAAAAACTTGTTAGACCATTTGTGTACCGCAAGTGCACAGGTCATTCAAGTAATACAGATACAGAGTATAAGTTTGTTCCCACGAGGATATATGGCTTCCATTACTAAGTAACAACCAATAGCTTAGCTAAATTCTATTCAAGAACATAAAAAATAGAGAAATTACAAATAAACTAAATCTAAACTACAAAAGCAATAAAGATAATGGTTTAGAGATCTAGGAAATCCTTCTTCACCTCCTATTTCATACTAATGCTATGTAATCCTTATAAGCAACATCAATGAATTGTTTAGTTAGCTTCAGAATATGATTTAGTCAAAAGCCTATGTCTAGCACAATTAACCCTGGTGTCATTTACCTAATCTACTATGTTTCTATGAGAACTAGTGTAAACTCCACTAATGAACAATCTATTCTCAAACACTCGCTAATACATGGCTAAAAAGTATATTTCTATCCATTTAGCAAATCAACTCTTCCAAGTCAATTGAACTCGTCGAACATGCATCTACCATACCATATCTATATCCACAAATCCCTATGTCTAATTCATTTGCATCAACCAAGATCATGCAATTATTGGCCAAACAAGAGCAAGCATTAAGCATAGGCATGGTAGAACAAAACCAAACATCAATATAAACTCAAAAGATAACATAAACATCAATATCCATATAAAGATCCAAAGTATTTCCTAAATACAGCTTCGCTAATCCATAAACATGAAAATAACATCAAAAACAGTGCTCAAAAGATAAGGGAGAGAAGAGAAACAAAGGGAGAAGGAAGTAGATATCAACTTTGAAGCTCAAATCATCTTCCCTAAGGAAGATGACCTCCATCCTTGACTCCTCCAGCCTCCAATCAGCCAAAAAATAAAGAACAGATGGTAGCCTCTCTAAAACCTAAAAAGCTAAAATGGAGCTCTAAAAAACTCTCCCATAAAATCTGTTAAAAATGTATTTATAGACTCATAAAAATAGATGCACGTCGTAGCGTTAACATGCCTATGCCGCAGCACGTGTCAAATTAGGTCAGGGATGCTGCGGTATTAACATGCCTGCGCCACGACGTTCAATTTGCATAGCTCTCTGACTTTGATGCAGGGGAGGCACCACTACGCCGCGGTGCACGCTCCTCCCACAGCGTGCGCCGCGGCGTGACAAGTTTGTCTGCAGAATTCTGCAGCAAACATAGTTTTGCTACTGTTTTTGCTCCTTTGGGTTCCTCTTAGGCTTTCTCATTAGCATTAGTCCAAATCTTCCACCAATCAGCTTGTTTGCAGCTCTTCCTGCATAGAGAAATCACCAAATCAATGACAAATGCAAAACTAACTTCCACACACAGTTTGCTTAATATCATATAGGAAAGGTATCAGAATTGGATATAACAAATATACGCATAAAACCTTCTAAATATACATAAATACAAGGACTTTAGCAATAAGAGAAATACAGATATGGGGCACAAATAACTACACAATGTGGAGTTATCAGTACCCTCTAGTAACATATTCGATAGAGATCCAAGGTTTACATCGAGGTTTTGGCGATGCTTACAAGAAGCTATGGGAACTAAGCTACGTCTAAGTTCTACTTACCATCCGCAGACAGATGGTCAGAATGAAAGGACTATCCACTCGTTAGAAGATCTGCTAAGAGCTTGAGTGTTAGAATGACAAAGGAGTTGGGATGAATTCTTATCTCTGATAGAATTCACTTACAATAATAGTTTTCACTCAAGTATAAGGATAGCACCCTATGAAGCACTATATGGGCGACGATCCTTGTAACACCCCAAAATTTATTGATCTCATCTCTTAAACAATGTAATTTTTGATTAAAGCTAATAATTTCATTGTTTAGTAATTTGCACGTGTCTTTGTAAAATTATTTTGAATATTCTGTCAGTATATTTGATCGTTTTGAGTGATTTACTCCATGTCAGGAAATTAAAAATTTTCGGGCCGGGGAAAACTTTACGTAATTTAATTTTTACCGTTAGGTCTTAATTATTTTACGTAATCTGATTTGATATTTGTGTGTTTTCTAATACTTGTGATTTTTGTGGATGATTATGAAATTTTTTACTGTTTGTGGGCCCAGGGGTGTATGTGGGCCCAGGTGGCTATACGTGGGCTCAGGTGGGTCCCGTAAATTGAAAAAATTTTCTACGCATAGAAAAAATTATACTGTTTAGATGGAGATAGGAGATCTTACTAAAGGCGAATCAGGATTATTGTTTTAGAAAATTTCTTGATCTTGTTTTATCTATGTAAGTGTATTAAATTATCGGGAGATAAAAATACAGTAAATATAATTTTTGTGGGGTTTTAGCATATAAAAATATATATTATATTGCTTAAGTCAACATTGGTGGTTTGGATATCCACTATTAATTTAATCAATGGTAGAGATTTAATCTAAACAAGCTTAATAAGGAAGGCTTTGATATCAACCGTCGATTTAATCAATGGTGTAGAATTGGTCATATAAAGTGGCTATGACCATTTGTAACCATTGGATATGGATTTAATCAATGGTAGAGGTTTGGTCTCAAGAAGTGACAAAGACCATTTATGACCATTGGATGAAAAATTAATCAAGGGTGGAGATTTGGTCTTGTAAAGTAACAAGGACCATTTATGACCATTGGATGTAAATTTAATCAATGGTGGAGATTTGGTCTTAAAAAGTAGCAAAGACTAATTATGACCCTTGGATTAAAAGTAAGAAGGAGTAATCTTGACCCTTCATTTTGGAGATGCATCTAATGGCTTAGATTTCAAGAAGGAAAAATCTAATGGCCTAGATTAAGTCTTCTAAATCAAAAGTCTACCTAAATCCTAACCATTGAATTAATCAATGGTCAAAAATGCTCTAAATGGTGGCTTGAAAGAGATGACAACATTATTGCATGCAAAATGGAGGGGGGGACGGTTTTGTGATGAATTTTGGAGCTAAAGAAAAAACTTTATGACCATTATTACTTGTCATGGTCAATATTACATCATTCTTGACCATTATTGCTTTGTTTGCTTCCTTAGGAGATTTCTTGGAGGGGGGGACGGTTTTGTGAAGCTTAAGAGCTTGGCAAAGTTGAAGACCATATTATTGCTATCATAATTCACCTTTGTCTCCTCCAAAAAGCCAAGACTTCATCAAATTTTTCTCTCCTTCTTTTCTCCAAGCAAGTTTCGGCCATGACCCATAGAATCATCTTCCATCACTCTTTAATTTCAGCTAACCATATTTCTTGAATCCTTATCTTATTCTAAATAACTTTCATGTTGGAGATTTCCTCTAAATCATTCATCTTCATGGACTTTCTTCAAGATCAAAGTTATGGGGTATTTATGGTGAAGTGTAAGGAAACTTCATTTTTTCTCTCTTTTTCATGATCTAAACCATGTTTGATCCATGGTTCCTCTTAATCAAGCTTAGTATACTAATTTCTATGTATTTTGTTTTGTATTTGAGAAGCCCTTGGTGGTGAAGGACTTAGAAAAAGAAGCAAACCAAGGAGCTTTTGAGGATCTTCAAGAGGTAAGAGGGAGATCCATCTCACCAACCAAGTATGGTGGTGAGAGATGGTCTTATATTTGATGGATGGTGAATCCATGTGAGGATTCATATCCATGGTCATGTAATTTATTTGTGGGTGTTTATGTGCTTTGATTATTTGCTTATGCTTGATATACTTTGCATGATTTTATGGCCTTGATAGTATGCTTAAAATATGTATGATGAGTATATGGCATGCTTGTAGTATTTATGATGAAATATATATGTGTATGCCATGATATGAATATGGAAAGAAAATCAATTTTTGGCTCTAATGGCCAAGGGAGAGTGGTCACGGTTTTGACACTCATGATTTGGGTTTATGTTGAAAATTTTCAAGAACAAGGGAAATTAATTTTTGGATCCCTAGAACTTAGTGAATTTCGGCCAAGACATCTCAAAATAGGTGTTCACAAATTAATATTTTCATGAAAGATGAAAATGGATGATTTGAAGAGTATGGAAAATAAACAAAGGGTTTGTTTTTCAAGAGAACAAGAACACGATTTTTGAGGAATTTTTATTGATTTATTTTATGTACAAAGATCCTAACTATTTTTCTAAACATGAGTTTTAAATGAAACGGGCAATGTTGATTTTAAGGATTTGCAAAGAAAGTGAAAAATGATTTGTAAAGAACGTGAAAATGGATTTGCAAAGAAAGTGAAAAATGAAAATGAACAAATGACTTGATTTCAAAGACCAAGTGTTCACGATTTTTGTAAAGGATTTTTAATGGTTTTGTTTGTGTAAAACCATATCAATTTAGAAGGAAAAATATTTGATGGTTTCAATAGTCATGTCCACGTTTTTGAAGGCTTGTAATGCCTTGATTTTTATGAACAAAGTGATTTTCAAAGTGGAAACGTAACTTGATTTAATACAAGAAATTTGGAAAGGGAATCAGAGTGTTTTATCACTTGAGAGAATAGAAATTTTCTTAACGGAAAACAAAGAGAGGTTGAAAACGTTTGAATTTTAATTTATTTTGAAAAAGACTGATTTTGGAAATGATTTGGGAAAAATGGGGAATATAATGGTGTTTTGAAAATTTACTAACGTATAACTTATTTTCGAGTTTTGAAATACGTTAGAAAATGTTAAGTTTTGAAATGTTGATTTATATCAATGGAAAAGTGATTTTTGTGGATTATATTTTGGAAAAGGATTTCTTGAGTAAAGAAATGTGGAAAAAGATTTTCTTGAGTAAGAAAATGTGAAAAATGAAATACAAAGTTATATTATTTTGAGAAAAGTTGAAAAGGATTTTTTGAAGGTTAAGAAATATTTTCAGTAATGAAATTGTGATGAAAAATGTTTCATTATAATAAAAACGTGATTTTTAATTTACTTAATTTGAAAAATGTGTTGAAAATGATATTAATTTATTTAAGTCCAAAATAATGTTTGAAATATTGAGGAATATTTTACGTGATTGTAAAATGTTAAAAAATATTTTACATATCTTAAAAACGATTTGAAATACAGTAAAATATTTCTACGCGATTTGAAAAATGTTTAAATATTTATACGCGATTTGGAAAGCGTTTAAATATTTTACGCGACTGAAATATTGTTGAAAAATCACTACGTGGTTTGAATAATGAGAGAATATTTTTACGTGATTTTGAAAATTTCGGAAAACTACTATGAGATTTAGAAAGTGTTTTAAATATTTTGAGAATGATGGAAAATGATTTACGCGACTTAAAAGAATGATTTTTAAGTTACGCGATTTTGAAAACGGTGAAAAATCGTTATGCGATTGAGAAAAACGTTGAAAAATTAAATACGTGATTTAAAAGTGCAACAGAAGAGTTGCAGCATTTTGAAAACGTAACAGAAATGTTACAAAATTTTGTAAATGTAACAATAGTGTTACGGTATTGTGAAAACGTAATAAAAATATTTTGGAATTTTAAAAACGTAACAAAAGTGTTACGGTATTATGAAAATGTAAAAGAAGTGTTATGGTATTGTGAAAATATAATAGAAACGTTTTTGAATTGTGAAAATGTAACAGAAATGTTACACGATTGTGAAAATACGATAAAAGTATTTTATGACTATAAAAACATGATAATATGATGATTACTACCAAAACAGTGTATGAACACTGTGTGAGAAAATGACGAGTTTTGCCTACGATTGGCTTTTGATGCATTTTATATGCATTGGAAAGAGATG
Source organism: Ormosia emarginata (assembly GCA_029884605.1). Taxonomy (NCBI): domain Eukaryota; kingdom Viridiplantae; phylum Streptophyta; class Magnoliopsida; order Fabales; family Fabaceae; genus Ormosia; species Ormosia emarginata. Next base: position 7,947,612 of record JAQQTP010000037.1, read on the forward strand.
CCTGTATTTGGTATTTGGGGCACTTTACGTATTGGAAAAATATGCATTGAAGCATATGATTTAAATTGAACAAATGAAATTGAAAAGTATGGCCCTTGTGGTTAGACTTGCACTGAGATATTAGTGCATTGTATAAAATATATTTTGAAAAATTATGAGTTAAACTTGTGATTGGTATCCTATCTATGATTTGGTATTTGGTGCATTATACATGCATTGGAATGGTCTGAGGGACTGGATAAGGCTAATTGCCTAGGAGAAACGTACACCTCTTAAGTGGGTGCGATATGCATAGTGTAGGTCACTCATTGACCTTGGGGGCATCGGGGTGCGGGTTGCCTATAGTGGGCAGTGAGTCGCTCTACTGTAACCGTGGGTTAGACTGACACGACACACCGATGATCCTGACCAAGACACTATTCTTATTCAAGATCTGATAAAGACTGTCATGTATATGCTAGATGTGCAAAATCAAAATGAGGATTATAGCACGTGGTCTGAGGCATGTGGTACCGACAGATCTTTTCGATCATTTCTCGACCGAGTTTAGCTCCATGGAGTAGGAAATCGAGTCTTGTGCACATGCATAATCCGAACATTTATATCGTGTGATATATTAATTGAGGAATATTAGCTATGACAATTGTTTTGAATACTTGGATGATGATGATGATAATCTTTGAGGGCATTATCATAATTGTTGTTTATGATAATTGAACTGATAAATGATTGGATGATGATAGTTGATTAATGTTGATGGCATGATCATAATTGTGGTATGATCTATCTGTATGATATGCTGCTTGTGTTATCTCTGTGTTGCCATGTTGGTATTGGTGTAGGTGATCTCACCTCTTTGTTTTATGTTTTGGTTGGGTTTGTGTTGTGAAATAAATACGTAATAGATAGAATGAGTTTTCCGAGAAAAAACTAATGGTAGATACTCAGAGATTGATGAAAACATTGAAAAGTGGTTGTCTCAAGTTCGAAGATGTGCCGGATAGACAAGGAGTAGAGTTCTGATGCATCAAGTTGGATACAAGAGAAGAAACAAGTATGTTAAGATTTAACGTTAGTGTTGTACCGTGCTATTAAGTAGAACATGTCATAGGGTTACTATTGTTAGAAAAAAAAAGAGTCTGTAAGTTTTATATTTCTTGAATAATTGTTAAATATTAAGTGGTATTTGTTATATGAGTTTAAATCAGTTTAAATATATTTTTTAGTATTACTTATAAATTTCAGTAAGTTTATGTTTCAGTAAGAAAGAAATTTTAAAACCCATCTTGTATAACTCAAACTTTGTGCGAACTTCTTTTTGATTATGAGTCAGGAGTCAGACATGTGATACCCTAGGGAGGGTGTTACAATCTTGAATGCCTTTGTGTTGGTATCAAGATGGGGAAAGTATAACCGTAGGACCTGATCTTGTGCAACAAACAACGAAAAAGGTAAAGATGATTCAGGAGAAAATGAGGACGACTCAGAGTCGGCAGAAAAGCTATGCAGACAAGCGAATGAGACCTCTTGAATTTGAGGAAGGTGAGCATGTGTTTTTGCGAGTAACACCTATGACTGGAGTCAGAAAGGTTATTAAATCTAGAAAACTCACTCTTAAATTCATTGGACCTTATCAAATTATTCGTCAGATAGGTCTGGTAGCTTACTAAATAGCTTTACCACCCTTTCTTTCCAATTTTCATAATGTATACCATGTGTCTCAGTTGAGAAAATATATTCCCGATTCAACTCATTCAGCTCGATGAAGTACAACTAAAAGAAAATTTGACATATGAGATGCTTCCTGTTAAGATTGAGGACATGAGAGAGAAACAGCTTCGAAAGAAAGGAATTGTATTAGTGAAAGTAATCTGGAACGAAGTGACAGGAGATGCTACATGGGAGTTGGAAGATAAAATGAAGGAGCAATACCCATAACTTTTCTAAGGTAAGATAAAATTTCGAGGACGAAATTTCTTTCAGTGGGGGAGAGTTATAACACCCCAAAATTTTGCTAATTTACAATAATGTCTGAATTGTACTGTTTTGTGTGCTGTAAATTTATTTTGACTGTTTTATGACTGTATTTGATCATTGTGTGTGATTTACTCTGAGTCAAGAAAATAATAATTTTCGAGTTAGGAAAAATCTTTATCTGATTATTCGATGCTGGGGGATCTTACTAAACCCAATTCCAAGTAATACATGTATCAATCGTTTAATTTTTAGAATTTATCTGCGAAATAAAAATACTTTATATTTTAATATTATTTTATTTTTTGGTGGACAATACCTACTGACTTAAAAGTAGTAGCTTCTATCCAGTGGACAATAGAAACCGGAAAAGTCATTGTGACTTACAGTTAAATGAACCAATAGGAATTAGTCAACGATATTGGCTTGAATTTCCTAAGCCAATGGTTAGTAGTCAACAAAAGCGGTTGGACTAGTTAGCTTAGTAACTAGAAAACCTAACTAAGTTAGTCTATATTCTATGTAGTAACTAAATGGAATGAAACTTGGTTAGCTTTTCCTTGGAACCTATAGTTAGGAAGCTTCACCATTCTTCTAGACATTGATGATTCACACCTAAGAAACTAAATGGTTAGGAATTGAACTAAGTAATCTAACTAGATTTACCTAAGCTTAACTAGTTACCTAAATGAACCAAAACTTGGTTTGGTGACTCCATTGAGCTCCAAGGCCAAATGGCTTCTAAGGAAGGTTCAAGTCACTAATTTTGTTTAAGCTTATCTCTTATAGAAATATCTAACATCCATAGTCATCTACTTAGTAAAAATATCAAACAAAACTTACCATTCTCTCCTTGCACCTCCATGGCTAACACATAGGAAATAGGATCATTTTTCATTTCATCTTCATCATTTCTATCACCAAAGTCTATTCTCTCTATTCTCTCTCTTACAAGAACCAAAAACTCCATTGCTTCCTCCTTGTGAAGCTCACAGCCACCACACCATAGACCAACCTTCACTCTTCTATAATTTCATCCTACACCATTTCTTAAACCTAAACACCATTCTAAACACTTTTCATGTTGTAAGTTTCTTCAAAATCATCCATCTAGTGCTTGGAAAACAAGCTTGAAGTTTCTTCTATACAAGTTTGTTAGGAATCTCTTGAAGGCTATACGAAATCCATAGGATCAAGCAAGAAGGGTTTTTGTCTTCCTTAGAGGTAAGAGGGAGATTTAATCTCATCAACCATGTATTGGTAGTGAGAAGATGGATTTGTTTATGGTAAAGAATCTATAAGGATTCATTCACTTGATTGTTTAAAGTTTTCCCTATTTGTGATGATTTTTGATGCAAGCATGTTTATAGCTTTGATATATGTTTTAATATGTGTTTATGAAGGCATGATAGTTATTGTATGTAATAGGATGTGGATAACATGATGAGGAATTGCATGAGGGTTCCAAAGAACCCGTGAGGCTAACGATTTCAACATCAACAAGACGACCAAGATGTCCTAAATTATTTTCTAATCATGGATTAAGTGATTTAATAATAATAAATTAGGTTAAGAATTTTTATAAGAGATTAGAGGATGGGAAATAATTAAATATGATTTATAAAGTATAAAATGATTTTTGGCCAACATGTCTACTTATGATGTTTTAAATTCAAAATTATTTCCTTAGCATAGAATTATGTAAATTAAAGAGAACTCAATTTAATGGATTTTAGAGAATAAAATGAATGAATTTATTTTAGAGCTTAATTAGAGAAATTAAGTAAGGATGAGAAATAAAATAAATACTTGAAAAGTGCTAACGTATAGCTCACCCTTTAGGTTTTGAAGCGCATTAGCAGGTTTTGAGTTGTAAATATTAGTTAAATCCATAAAGGGTAATTTTTAAAAGAAACAGTAGAAAATACTACTTAAAGGATTTTCAAGGGGAAATGCTGTAAATAAAGCTAAAAATGAATATATAATGGAGAAAGTTTCAAAAAATTAATTTAAAAAGTAAAGATATATTTTACATAGTTGAAAAATATTAGAAGTACCTTACGTGTATTTAAAATAATGATTTTTAAACTGCGTGATTGAGAAAACGATTTAAAAACGTTACGTGATTGAGAAAATGATTTAAAAACGCTACGCATTTGCAAAAACATCAAAAAATATTTACGCGATTTGAAAACGTAAGAAAAAGGTTCCGCGATTATGAAAACGCGATAAAATATTTATGCGATTGAGAATAACAACAGTTTCCTATCGGGTTAAAGTGGTGGACCTGGTTGTGTTGAAAAATGGTACTGCCAAGTGATGGCGTGTGGTTGTGAAAAATCATAGAATTGTGATTTGTGTATTTTGGCTCATGCACCATGCATAGAAAAATGTATCAATTTGGTTGATATTGGCAAGTTGCCTAAGAGATGAATTACACTGTAGTGCGAGTACGATATGCGTAGCGTTGTTTATTGAGTGAACTTGGAGGTATTGGTATGCGGAGAATTCCATATGTGGACAGTTGGTAGCTCCTATGGGCCGTGGTACTGAGCAACACACTAGTGATCTCGACAAAGCACTATTCTTAATCACAATCTAGTGTAGACTGTCTGGTACAATGCCTCTTGTACACGACGTGTTGACTGTGTAGTACTTGGCTAGGGCAGCCGGAGCTACGGACAGATCTTCTAGATCATTCTCTCGATGCTTTTGGTTAGCTCCATGAAGTAAGAATGAGTCTGTGTACATCTGCATATGTGGTCTGTGTAATGCTAACCGTAGGGTATCACATTTATGTTACTTAATTACCAAATTACCCCAAATAGAATAAAATATGATTTGTAATGTTAATATGAGTTATAAAATTTCTGGAATATTAAGAAAATAAACTTAGCAGAATATAAAATTCGAAATAGCATCACAAATAATTTACATCATATACATAAGTTTCAGTACTAACATACTTAAATATTTATAGACATAGTTCTCAAAAGTAATTTGAACATTATTTAAACTAACATACTGTCCAAGTACACTAGACAGTAGAACCCACAGGCGGGTCCTCCTCAGAGTCTTCAGTAGGCAGGAATCCAACTTGACGCGAAGTCCTACAGAACGGTGTCCATGCAGACGACACTATATTGATCCCTGTTAGGACATGGTACCTACCACCCCAATATTGCCTAATCGACAACAAAAATTCTACATGTACATAAATAGTGACAGAAAGAATGGATCTCCATGAAATAGCCTGATCATGTTGACCGTCAAATGTCCCTGATATATTAGTCCCTCCTCATTGGGACTAATCCTCCAAGCGCTAACTCCACCATGGAACTATAGTCTCACATATCCAAAGAAACTCGACTGGGTTGCCATCTAATCAAAACTCAGCTTCTTCAATAGGAGTCTATTCCTCTTCACCTTCTTGCTCGGTACCTCGCTCAGTGTCTTTACCAATATATAAATACAATATAAAATAATACACGAAGAGGTGAGATCACCTACACTATTACCAATATGGCAGCACAGAGATAACATAGATAATACATTATATTGATATATCATTCAATGATAAAGATATAATAAATAGTAAACATCATCATTTCATTCCATTATTCATTAACATTTGACAGATACTATATCATTAAATATTCAGACATGTCCAAAATTATGCATATGCTCACTGACTTATGTTCCTACTCTATGGAGCTAAACTCAAGTCGGAGAGAATGATCTGAAAGATCTGCTTGTACCAACATGCCTCAGACCATGTGCCACCATTTTCATTAGTGTTTGCACATCTAGCTTATACACGACAGTCTTTACCATATTTTGATTAAGAATAGTGTCTTAGTCCGGATCGTTGGTGTATTGCATCAGTCTAATCCACGGTACAGAAGAGCTACCAACTGCCAATTGTGAACAACCCGCACCCCGACGCCCCCAAGGTCAACAAGTGACTTACACTACGCATATCACACTCACTCAAGAGGTGTATTCTCTCCTAGGCAATTTAGCCTTATCCAGTCCATCGGACCTTTCCAATGCATGTTTAATGCATTAAAGCCAATCACACGCAAAACTCATTATTTCTCATACAGGGTCCATACATTGTTCCAACAGTAATCCTATTGTATATTCAATCGCATAATCCTATTATCGCATTTTCTCAATCGCGCAACACTTTTGTCTCATTTTTCCAATCGCGTAGCAATTTCCATCATTTTCTCAATTGCGTAAAAATATTCTATCGTTTTTCAATCGCGTAGCAATTTTTTGATGTTTTTGAAATCGCGTACCTTAAAAATCATGTTTTTAAGTTACGAAAAATATTTTTCCACTACGTAAAATATTTCTCAACCTTCTAAATTTCATTTTGACCTTTCTAAATTTTCATACCATTTCTGGCTTTACTTTTCCATATTTTCTTACTTAAAATTTCCTAACGCGCTCAAAAACCCAATGAGTGAGCTATACGTTAGTAAATTTCAAGTCACCAACATATTCTCCATAATTCTAAATCAATTCTAAAAAAATCAGTTCTCTTTAAAATAAGTTGAGGTTCAAACACTTTCAACCTCTCTTTTCCTTTCATAAACAAAATTTCTATTTCTCAAGTGACAAAACACTTTGTTTCTAATTCTAAAATCTTTTTCCTTATTTTCTTTAAATCAATTACTTTTTATTTCTAATTCATAATTTGACATGAAGTAAAACCCTTTTAAAATCATCAAAACCATAACTACATGGTCATTGGAACCATCATATCTTTTATTTTCCTTTTCCTTCTAATCATTCAATTTTATTATTCATGAAAATCTTAATTTGAAAACACCTATTTTGAGGTGTTGATGTTGTGAGCCTCTTGGTCATTGAAACCAAAATTATTTTCCTTGTTCATTTCCATCATGGCATATACAATATATTCACATCATACATATCATAAGCATACCATAAAAATAATAAACCATGCAAAGCATACAAGGCATAAACAAATAAATCAACCACATAAACACTCAAAAACAATTACACAACCATGAATAATGAACCCTCACATGGATTCACCATTCTTCACAAACAAACACATCTCTCACCACCATACTTGGTTGGTGAGATAAATCTTCATCTTACCTTAGAGAGGAGACAAATCCTTCAAGTTTTCTCTCCTATGCTTTTCGTGAAGCTCCTTGGAAAAACCCTAAAAATCTTAAACAAATTTTAAAATCAATAACAAGCTTAGAAATAGATAAACAATGGATTAATCATGGCTTAGAAAATCAAAACTAAAAGATTGGGTCAAGAAACAAGAAGTTTACCCTTTTTGGTAGAAACTTTAAGCTTGGATTTCAAGCTCAAGATGGATGATTTTGAGAAAACTCACAACTAGAGATGTTCTTAGAATATGGTTTAGGTTTACGAAATGTGTTTAGGTAAAATTTTAAAAGCTCGGAGGTCTTGGTTTAGGAGGGTGGCCGAATGGCCTCTTGGAGAGGAAAATGGAGTTTTCTTGGTTGCTTGAAGAAGAACATGAATGGTAGAGAGAGTTTATGACATAAGTGAATGAAATTAACCTATTTGGTCTCTAAATGGAGTGCATGGCCGTGTAGAAGGGCACCAAAAGAGGTGGCCACTTTCTTTGACTCCTAAGACTCCATCCTAGCCTTAGCTTGCATCAAGGGTGAAGGTTTCAAGCCTTTGCCACCAAGCTTGCTCTTGAAGGTCCTAGAACCACCAAGTGGCCGTGGGACTCCAAGGAGAAGCAAACCAAGTTCTTAGTTCAATTGGCTTCTTGGTTAGTTTCAAGTGAATCTAGTTAGTTTACTTAATTCATTAGCTAACTATTTAGTTACTTTGCTAAGTATCTAGTTACATTTGAAGTTAGTCATCAATTCAAGAACATAGTAGAACATTCTCTTTGTAGACTTTCACCAAGCTTGCTTAACAAGCTTGTTTCCTATAGGTTGGGTGGCTAACATCTTGCTTCCTATTGGTGGTTAAGGAGAAGTCAAAGCCATTATTTAAGACCAGTTCTTATTGGTTTATTTTAAGGATACTAGTTTCTAATTGGTTCATCATAAAGATGTCATAACCATCATATTTGACCATTACTTTACTTAGCCATTAAGTTTTCTTCTTATTAGTGCAAACAAGATATTTTTCAGTATACTTTAACTAATGGATAATAGCTACTACTTGAAAAGTCAATATCTATTATCCAATGGATAATAGGTTTACCTAATGGATAATAATATTATCCAATGGATAATAAAACAACACAAATTTACTGTAAAAGAAAATTTCAAAAACCGTTTCTGATTTCAGGTTTAGTAAGCTCCCCCGGCCCCGAATCAACAGTCCAAAATTTTTCGGTCCCGAAATTTTTTTTATTTTTCCAGGCCCGCCCTAAGCTCGCATCAGGCCCACATATAGCCCGAAATAATATTAAAGTAATCAGAATTTCATAAAAATCCACAAAAATTCTCAAAAATTATAAAACTCATATTTATTCAGAAAAAATGAAATTCAGGGTGTTACACGGGTGGTACGTGGTCCTATGGACAGGTGTCCGAGCAGAAAACACAACATTGTCCTCTCTAGGAGTATAATAACAATCACCCTACAAGTCTCTCATAGGCATGTAAAATTCTAAATATACAAAAGCAGTAAATGAAAAAAGTAGTAATCCCATGGTAGGTCCTACTTCTCGATAGGGTCACATCCCTAATATATCTAATACACTCTGTCTCTACGTTGACACGCTAGGCATTCATGCCCCTGTGAAACCGTGCACTAACGTAATCGAGAAAACCTAGTCTTGATGCCATCACCAAACCCCAGAAAATCAACACAAACAGAATGGATGCGATCCTTCCTCATCTTCCTCACAGTCTTTACCAAGCATAAACATACAACATAATAACAGAACAAAGAGGTGAGATCCCTTACATCACATACCAACATGGTAGCATAGAAGCAGTATTGACAGTAATGCCATTCAAATGCAGAAATAACAAATATATTGATGGTATCAAATAATAGATAATTCAATAGATATACATCGCACTAATATGTCAATTGACTATGCACATGCATAATAGACCAATTCCTACTCCATGGAGCTAAAATACAATTTCGGAGTGAATGATCAAGGAGACATGTCTGTATATCGTTAGCCTTAACAAAGTGCTATCACAAATTTTAGCGTACACATTATGGCTTATACAAGACATTCTTCACAAGATCGAGAATAGAATAGTTTCTGGTCGAGATCATCAGTGCGGTGCTCAGTCACTACAGCCCAGTGGAGCTACCAACTGTCCACTTGTGGGATACTCGTGCTCCGACATCTCCAAGATCAACAAGTGACCTACACTATGCAATTCACACCCGCACTTAAGTGTAATTCAACTCCTAGGCAAATAGCCTTAACAAACACAGTATTACGACTTTCTATGCAAGATTAATGATCCAATGCGCAAACAAATATCAATATCATGGTTTCTCACAAAAACGAGCCACCACTGGCCAAAACCATATATCGATATCTCCGGATCTAGTACATCGGCCCGACAGCAAACTGTTGTTCCTCTCAATCACGTAGCACTTTTATCTCGTTTTTACAATTGCGTAACATTTTTGTTACGTTTTCAAATTGCGTAAACATTTTCCAACATTTTCTCAGTGGCTTAAAAATTTTTAAACATTTTCTCAATCGCGCGGCTCAAAAATCATCATTTTTGAAGGGCGTAAGGTTTTAGCGTAAAGCTTTTATTGGCTTTCTAAACTTAATTTTTGAAACTTTCCAAGTTTAAAATAAAATTTAACCTTAATTCCAATATTTTCTTGCTAAAACTTCTCTAGGAAATATTTTCTAACGTTTTTCCCAAAACTTGTATTATTTTAATTAAATAAAATCCTTTTCATTTACTTTACTAAAAATTCTCTTAAATAAAATACTTTAAGTTTCCAATTTGCTTCTTAACCTTATTTTCTAACATCATTGCCGAAAATTGCTTGATGATTAATAATAAAAATTTTATTCATTTCCTTTTCCATTTTGTAAAACCCTAATCCAATTCCTTCCCAATAATAAAACTTTGTTCACTTCCTTCTTCAACTTATAAAACCTTAACTCACATCCTTGTTACAAAATCAACTAAGTCCACAGTTAATAAAACATTTTTGCCTTGGATAGCCTATTTTAAACTTGATGGCTGTGAGCCATGTTGGTCCTTGGAACCAAAAGTTTTCATCATTCCCACATGATTCAAAGCATACAACATATTTCAATCATCAATTTCTATCATAGCAAATATCATGCATACTATTAAAGTAATAAAATCACATAAAGCATATAAATACAAAGCACTAAATTAATACAAACAAGTGAATAAATCCTCACATGGATTTTTCACTAACAAATCCAAATTTTGTTGCTCACCACCATGAGTGTTTGATGAGACTAATCTCCTTCTTACCTTAGATGATGCTCAAAGCTCCTTGTATGCCTCCTTTAAGGTAAACTTTCTCCACCAAGTTGTTCTTGAAACAAAATAAACATACACATATTAACATCTAAAGCTTGACTAGGATGACCATAGATCAAAGTTATGGTCTTAGAACTTGAAAATGAAAAGAAAAATGAAGATTTCAAAACTTCACCTTAAAAGCTTCAAATCTTAAGCTTGAAGAAAAAGATAGAAAATGGATGAACTACATGATAGTCACAACACCAAAGTGTGTTAGAATGGTGTATAGGTTCAAGATATGAAGTTGGTTGAAATTATAGAAGATTGGATGGTGTTTCTTGGTTGCTTGGTCGTAGGCTTCAATGGAGAGAAAAATGAGAGAGTTTTTGTGTTTGTTTGCTTCATAAAAGTGAAGATAGAAATGAATAAGTGAAAGACAAGTTTCTAGGGCTCTCTTACACTCCTTGGCCGTGGAAGTCACAAGGTGAGTCACCTAAAAATTTGAGCCATGCAATGAGTCACAAGGTGAGTCATACAATGAGTCATAGGCACCTTAGATGGCTAACCTCCTAATTGGTCCAACAAAGTGAGTCACTAAGGTGAGTCACAAAAGAAACCTCTAGAAAAGATGACTTGCCTAAGTCTAGAATCATCCAACTAGATTTTTACTGAGAGTCATTACCCAATGGACAAAGGCTACTGTGACTAAAATCAATATTTATTGTCCAATGGACAATAGAACATACCCAGATTTTATTTTCAAATCAAATCTCAGATAAAGAAGAATTTGGAAAACTGTTTCCGGTTTCGGGTTTAATAAGCTTCCCCGGCCCCGTATTAATAGTCCAAAATTTTTCGACCCCATAAAATTTTTATTTTTCCGCTCTCTCTACAAACTCACAGAAAGTCCAAAAATAGTAATAAAATAATAAAAAAATCAAACAATTCACAAAAATCACAAAAATTATAAAATCACATATAACTGAAGAAGGAAATTTTGGAGTGTTACAACTCTCCCCCTCTAAAAAAAATTTGTCCTTGAAATTTATTACTACTTAGAACAAATGTGGATATTACTCTTTCATCTTGTCCTCTAATTCCCATGTTGCATCTCTAGTTACATCATTCCAAATTACTTTTACTAATGAAATCTCCTTTCCTCTGAGTTGCTTCACCCTCCTATCCTCGATGGTAACAGGAAGTGTTTTATAGGTCAAATTCTCCTTTAATTGTACTGTATCTGGTTCTATGACATGGGTTGGATCAGGAACATACTTTCGCAATTGCGACACATGGAAGACATTGTGAAGGGTAGAAAGAAAAGATGGTAAAGCTATTTGATACGCTACTAGACCTATCCGACGAAGAATTTGATATGGTCTAATGAATTTGGGAGTGAGTTTTCTAGATTTAATAACCCGTCCGACCCCAGTCGTGGGTGTAACTCTTAAAAACATATGTTCTTCTTCCTCAAACTCGAGGTTTTGTTCTCTTATCAGCATAGCTTTTTTGTTAACTCTGAGTTGTTCACATCTTTTCCTGAATCATCTTAACTTTTTCCTTCATTTGTTGCACAAGCTCAGGTCCTAATGCAAAATTCTCCCCGTCTTGGTACCAACACAAAGGTGTTTGACACTGTCTTCCATATAATGCATCATAGGGTGCCATCCCTATGCTTGAATGAAAACTATTATTGTAAGTGAATTCTATCAGAGGTAAGAATTCATCCTAACTTCCAGTTTGTTCCAAAACACGAGCCCTTAATATATCTTCCAACGATTGAATCGTCCTCTTCGATTGGCCATCTATTTGTGGATGATAAGCAGGACTTAGATGAAGTTTTGTCCCCACTGCTTCTTGCAAACTTTTCCAAAACCTTGACGTAAACTACGGGTCTCTATTAGAAATAATACTAGAGGGTACACTGTGAAGTCTAACAATTTCACCGGTATACAACTGGGTTAATCTTTCTATTGAACACCTTATGGTAATTAGCAAGAAGTGTGCTAACTTCGTAAGCCGATTAACAATCACCCATATAGAATCATAACCTTTTCGAGTCTTTGGCAGTCCAACAATAAAATCCATTGCAATACTATCCCATTTCCATTCTGGAATAGTCAGGGGTATAACATTCCTAAATGTCTTTGATGTTCTACTTTAGCTTTCTGACATACCAGATAAGATGTCATATACTTAGTAATGTCTATCTTCATCCCTTGCCACCAATATAATCGTTTCAGATCTTGGTACATCTTAGTCATTCCTAGGTGCATACTCAGCTTGCTCTTATGGGCCTCATCGAGAATCAACTTCCTAAGCTTTGGATCACTTGGTATACAAATCCTATCTCCAAACCTTAGGATTCCATCAAGTCCTTCCTCAAATTCTAACACAACATCTTGCTTTACTAGCTCTTTCTCGTTCTGCAAATATTGATCACTTCCTTGCTTCTCTCGAATTTCTTCCATCAAATCATTTGAAATAGTAATCATGTTTAAGCACATTCTTCTCGGTGTCAATTCCATTGACAACCGTATATCTCTGAATGGTTCTATCAATTCACCTTCTTTAATCATCATAGTAGAGACACTAAACATCTTTCTACTCAAAGCATCTGCTACGACGTTCGCCTTTCAAGGATGATATTGAAGTTGACTTTTAAAAACTCTAATCACCTTCTTTGCCTCATATTCAACTTCTTCTGATCAAATAAATATTTCAAACATTTATGATCGTTGTAGACGTTGAATGTTGCTCCATATACAAAATGCCTCCAGATCTTTAATGCAAACACAACAGCAGCTAACTACTTTTCTATTCTGCATGCGCACACATCCTAAACCCTGATATGAAGCATCACAATACACCTCAAAAGGTTCATTGGGATTAGGTAGAATCAATACTGGCGAAGTAGTCAATCTTCTCTTTAACTCTTGGAAACTTTCCTCGTATGCATTAGTCCATATAAAAACTTGATTCTTTTATGTAAGCTGAGTGAGAGGTCCTGCTATCTTGGAAAATCCCTTGATAAATCTTCGATAATAACTTGCTAATCCAACAAAACTACGAATCTCCGTTACCATCTTCGGTGTTTCCCATTGAAGAACTGTTTCAACTTTCGATGGATTCACCGTAATTCCTTCCATAGAAATTACGTGACCCAAAAATTGAACTTCTTCCAACCAAAACTCACATTTAGACAACTTAGCATACAACTTCTTTTCCTTCAAAATTTGAAGAACCACACTGAGATGTTCAACATATTCCTCCCGACTTTGAGAATAGATCAGAATGTTGTCAATAAAGACAACGACAAATCTATCTAGATAAGGATGAATGATCATATTCATGTAATCCATGAATACGACAGGAGCATTCGTCACTCTGAACGACATCACAAGATACTCATAATGCTCATACGTTTGAAAAATTATCTTGGGAACATCCTCTACTTTCACACGATTCTGATGATAACTAGAACGTAAATCAATCTTGGAGAATGCTCCCTTCAGCTGATCCATCAAGTCATCTATCCTTGGAAGTGGATACTTATTCTTGATTGTGACCTTATTCAACTGGCAATATATACACACAAACGAGAAGTTCCATCCTTCTTCTTAACCAACAACACCGGAGCTTTCCATGGTGACACGCTAGATGCCACAAACTGTTTTCCTAACCGTTCCAACATCTACTTTTTGAGTTTACCTAACTTTGACGGTGACATCCAATATGGTGCCATTGATATAGGACCAGATCTTGGTACAAGATCAATAAAAAATTCTATCTCTCTTTCCGGCGGTAGTCCAGGTATATCATCAGGAAAACCTCGGGAAACTCATTGACTACAGGAATAACATTCATATTCTCCTATGTAACACCCCAAAAATTGTTTATTTCATGATAAATAGTCATTTTATAATATTTGTGATTTTTGTGAACTTTAGTGGATTTTTTCTGAAATGCTGAATATTTTAATATATTCCTCATTTTGCGTGCACACTGAGTAGAGCCGGGAAAATAAAATATTTTTCATGAGGCTGGTAAACCTTGAATTGTGGAAATGTCGACGGGGGATCTTACTAAACCCGAGGTCGGACACAGTTTGCGAGGTTTATGTTATTCGAGATTTTTATCTGATAAATAAAAATCGCTGTACAATTTATTATTCGTTGGACAACAAATACTGATTTATGTTAACTATAACATTTGTCTATTGGATAATAGCTTATATTAAAATGCTTGTCATATTTTCAAAAGTATCAACTTTATGTCATATCATGTTGACTTTTACAAAAATTTAACAAAGCTTCTCAAGGAAGCTTTCCTTAAGCTTCTAGAACAATTTTTCCTTCCCCTCTCTCTCCCTTTGTTCCACGGCAACGGCCATTTTGGGAGCCAAAATTATGCTTTTCATTTATCACTTTTTCCATTTCTAATTTCAAACCCCAAAAAGCTATCATCACTTTTCGAACACTTCCTCTCTCTACACTTTTTCTCTCATTTTCTCTCAAGCTTTTTCTCTTCCTTCTCTCTTCTTCTTCCCACGGCAGCCACACCTTCTTCCTCCTCCATTGTTGCTTGATTTCAAATAACCATCTTGCTTGAATCCATTTCTCCCTTGAAGCTTTTCTTTTCTTGTTGAACTCACCTACAAAGAACTCAACTTTCCTCTCCATTTTCTCACCACCCGCACGGTCAAGACTCCATTATTGGCCATCCAAGCTTTTTCACTTAACCAACCTCATTTCCTACATCTTCTCATCATCTAAAATGTTTTCCCTTTTGTAACCATCTCTTGAATCCACCATTTTCATCTTCTTCCACTAAGCTTTAAAGCTTGAAACTTTGAGGTAAAAGTTCATAGTTTTTCATTTTTCTATCTCATTTTCATGATCCATGGTCACTTTGGTGATCATGGATACCTTTTTCCAGCTTTGATTGTAATTTTTGTGAGTTTGAATATTCTAGGGCTTTGAGGTGGTGGAGGACGAATTCCCAAAGAAAAAGGAGCTTGCTTTCATTATTATTTCTCTTGGTTAGAGGGAGATTATCCGCTTCAACCTCTATTGGTAGTGGGAAGCTTGTTTGTGTGTTGGCTGTGAGAAACTCATGTTAGGGTTGCTCTCTTGGTTATTTGATTTTTTTTAATGATCTTTATATTAATTTCTCTTATGTGGTTTTATTGGTTATATTTGTGTATGTTGATGATCTTGGATTGATTTTGATGGATTGGAAATATGGATTGGAAGCAAGGGTTCCTTGCTCTCCTTAATGAGGCTCATGACCATAACCCCTTCAATAAGGTGTTCATGGTTAAAATTTTGTAACAAGTTGGAAAGACAACTAATCAAGTGAATAATAATTAATGGAGCAATGAAGATTTCATACCCCTATTTTCCCTTGGGGCTCACGACCTCTTAAGGTGAAAATGCCAAAAATGTAGTGTTAAAGTGGAGACTTAGTTAATTAGAAAATTAAAGATTTATTAGAAGTTCATAAAATAGGAATAATAAAGATTAAGACTTTATCCTATAACTTAGAACAATTTTGGACTTAAGAAAAGAAAAAGAGAGTGTGTGAGACTTGGAGAACCTTAGAATAATTTTTTAAGTGAGTACGATTAAAGTTAAAGTAGAGAACTTAGCCAATCAAGAGAATTCCTCTAGAGAAAGATTTCATAAGAAATGTTAAAGTAAAGTGAAACTCCATAATAAACCTAAAAGTGTATTGTCACATTGGAAAAACTTGATAATATGTTATTGTGGGTCCATGAGTGGGACCAATAATCTGTTGATGTTTAACTTGGCCAAATTGTGGCATGTTATGAGAAAGTATATTATTGTTAAATATACATGGATATGTATTGAGTCATCATGCATTGTGAAAGTCAGGTGGACTCTATTGTAAGGTTGTATGCCTAGGAGATTGAATCACACCTTAGTGCGAGTGCGAATAGACTAGTGTAGGTCATATCATTGACCTTGGGGGCTTTAGGGTGCGGGTGTCTCACGAACGAACAGTTGACAGCTCCTCTAGGCCGTGGGATAGACCGATGCAAATGCACCAACGATCCGGACCGAGACATTGTCCTATATCGCGATCCTGTGAGAATGTCGTTGTATAAAGCCTTGTTGCACAAATTATTGATTTTTCTGGAAAGCACTTGATTTTAGGCTGACGAGATACTGGCATGTCTCATTGATCATTCTCTCTAATGTTTATGTCTAACTCCATGGAGTAGGATTTTGGTACCATGTGCACGTGCATAGTGAGTTAACATACTATTTGGCATTTATTTATTTATATGATGATGGAACTGTTATTTTACTGATGTTATAACTACCTGGATTTGTTAAGTTATTTATTATGTGAATCTTGATGCTGATTATTATTCCTGCTATGCTATGTGGGGTCTTGCACCATTCTATTTCTTTACTGCCATAATTAGTACTGAATGTAGGATGTCTCACCTCTTTTCTGTATCTCTGTTATTCTGTCCATATATGTGTTTCTCTGAAGACGTCGACAAAGAAGGGGAATTGCACGAATTCCCTAGCTTCTGGCCTGATTTCGATTAGTTAGCTATTTGGGCATAGCGTCCCATTCGCGTGGCTTTTTGGGGTATGTGAGACTGACTTTTCATAGAGGTTCGGACTGCTGGCACATCAACCTAAGTACGAATCGTTGCATCTACCACAGAGACGTGACGGTGTCTCTAGCTTGGGGTCGTCATGGTCCGCTTGTCTTTAATTTTAATGCACACTTGTATTTAGAGTTTTACTTGCCCATACGTGATATATGGGGTGATCGCTATTACTCTCCACAGGAGGATTCGTTCTTATCCTCTGCACGAGGCCCCGCTCGTAACTTGGCTGCTTTGATGAGGATTTCCTCTGACGAGGAAGACCTTGAGAAGATCCAACTATGGTTCCTTCTCGTTAGTTTTAGGGACTGATGCTGTTGGTAGCCATTAATGGCTATCTGTAAATCTTTTAGGGGCCTGATGTTTTGTCTTTTTGGTGGACTGTATATGTGTAATCATTTTGGGGCATGTAATGCTTCTGCTTTTTGTATATCTGATGATGTATCTAAACAAGTATGATATAAGTATATATATACGTATGATGTATGAATATATGGTTTACATCTCATATTACTTTCTGCTATAATCATGTCTTATCATTTTATTACAAAAAAAAAAAAGAATTCGCCAAATTATTTATGCGATTACAACTAAACAGGCTTATCTATATTATAATGAACCGGAACATTTTGTTTCCGTTTCGTGGTTATGGTGTGACGTTCCCTCCTCAAAAAGAGGCGTTATACTAGTTTGGTATCAGAGCCTCGGTTTAAGTTTTCTTTTGGGTCTTTGTGGTTAGGTTTGTCTTCTTTGTGCTGTATGATTCTCTGTGTTTAGTATTTCGAAAGGATACATCTAATTCTTCCTTGAGTTTTCATTCAGTTTACTCTGAAAAAGCGTAATGGCAGACGTTATTGTACAACAAACTGAGAGAGCTGCTCAATAGCAAGAAAGGGCAGCACAATAGTTAGAAGCATCAACTGATGCTCAAAATCTATCGAAGTTCCGTCGTAACAACCCTCCTCAGTTTAAGGGGAAATTTGATCCAAAGAAGGCTAGTGTTTGGATCAAGGAGCTGGAGACAATTTTCAGAGGCATGAACTATGTTGATGACAAGAAAGTAACTTATGTTGCTTTCACGCTGATCAGAGACGAGAAAGATTGGTGGAATGGAGCGCAGAGACTATTGGAAGTTAAAGGTCGAGTAATCACCTGGGAGGTATTCAAGGATAGATTCTTAGATAAGTATTTGCTAACAAGTGCAAGACATGCCAAAGAGATGGAGTTCCTCAGTTTGAGGCAAGGGAACATGACTGTCAGTGAGTATGCTGCGAGGTTCGAGAGCTTGTCCAAATTTTCAACATATTTCTAATACCAGCCGGACAAGGTGTGGAAGTGTCAAAAATTTCAGGAACGATTGAGGCATGACGTGAAAAGGGCAGTCATAACCTTGAGGATCAACCAGTTTTCAGAGCTGTTGGACATGTGTCGCCGAGTGAAAGATCTGGATCAAGTGCGGGACACAAGAAATCGTAACTTTGGACCTACTAGGTTCCAAAGAGAAGGTGGAAACAATGCAAACTGCTTTCAAAAGAAACCTTATTCGCGACCACCGGGAAGTTAGCAACAGTCACCTGGTGGAGGTCCCAGCGGAGGTTCTGGTGGAAATCGAACTGGTCAGAATATGGTATCTTCGCCAAAATGTATGAAGCGCGGGAAGGATCACCTAACGAGGGATTGCACCATCAAAGGAATTATTTGCTTTAGAGGTGGGAAGCCTGGATATGTTTCCCGAGATTGCAACCAAGCTAAGGCAGAGCCTTCGGTCAACACTGCCTGAGCTGCAAAATCACAAGCAAGAGGTCGAGTCTACACCATGAGTGGAGCAGAAGCCTCTAAATCTAAAGATATGATACAAGGAGAGGGTACCATAGGAGGTAATCTTTTGACTGTATTGTATGACTTTGGGGCAACCCACTCTTTCATTTCTTATGATTGTGTGTGATGACTTGGTTTACCTGTGTCTTCCTTACCTTTTGACTTAACTGTTTCTACCCCTACTACTAAACCTGTTGTTACCACCAAAGTTTGTTTAAATTGTCCTTTAATTGTTGAAGGTCGAATCTTTTTTGTTGATTTGATCTGTTTATCTCTTTCCCAATTAGACGTAATTTTAGGAATGGATTGGTTGTCTTCTAACCATATCTTATTAGACTGTTCTAGTAAAACCATAGTTTTCCCTATGGATGAAGTTTCTAGATTTTTGACGGCCAACCAAGTTCAAGCTTTCTTGAAGAAGGAGCTCAGGGATACATGCTATTGTTTTCCTGAAAAGTCGAGAGTGAGGTAGATGTGAATGCAATTCCAGTGGTTAACGAGTTTTCCAAAATCTTTCCTGATGATGTACCTGGTCTACCGCCGGAGCGGGAAATAGAGTTCACCATGCCTCTTGTGCCTAGATCTGGTCCTGTTTCTATAGCACCTTATAGAATTTCACCGTCAGAGTTAGTTGAGCTCAAGAAACAGTTGGAATAACTCTTGGAGAAGCAGTTTGTTAAACCCAGTGTGTCACCATGGGGAGCACCAGTATTGCTAGTCAGAAAGAAGGATAAGACTTTGTGATTGTGTGTGGAGTATCGCCAGCTGAATAAGGTCACAATCAAGAATAAGTATCCACTTCCGAGGATAAATGACTTAATGGATCAAGTAAAAAGAGCAACAATATTCTCTAAGATCAATCTGCAATCAGGCTACCATCAGATTCGAGTAAAGGTGGAAAATATTCCCAAAATGGCTTTTCATACCCGTTACAATCATTATGAATATCTTGCGATGCCATTTGGTGTAATGCATACCCCTGCCATATTCATGGATTACATGAATAGAATCTTTTGTCTCTACTTGGACATATTTGTTGTTGTCTTCATTGACGATATTCTGATCTACTCTTAAAATCAGGAGGATCATGTTGAACACCTCAGTATAGTTCTCTAGATTCTAAAGGAGAAGAAGTTGTACGCCAAGCTATCAAAGTGTGAATTCTAGCTGGAAGAGGTCAAGTTTTTGGGCCATGTGATCTCAAAGGAAGGGATTGTAGTAGATTCGTCAAAAGTGGAAGCGATTCTGCAATGGGAAAGGCTGAAGACAATGACAGAAATCTGAAATTTTGTGGGATTAGCTGAATACTATCAGAGATTCATTGAGGGATTCTCTAAGATAGCAGGGCCTCTCACTCAACTCACGAGAAAGAATCAAGCCTTTGAGTGGACTAATGCTTGTGAAAAAAGTTTTCAAGAATTGAAGAGACGACTAACTACTTTATCAGTGTTAGTTCTACCTAATCCAAATGAACCCTTCGAAGTGTATTGCGATGCTTCTTACTAAGGATTAGGATGTGTGCTTATACCAAATAGAAAAGTGGTGGCTTACGCTTCGAGACAGTTGCGAGTGCATGAGAAGAACTACCCAGCACATGACCTGGAGTTAGAAGCTGTGGTATTCACTTTGAAGATATGGAGGCACTTTCTTTATGGGGCGGCGTTCAACATCTTTAGCGACCACAAAAGCTTGAAGTACCTGTATGACCAAAAGGAGTTGAATATGAGACAGTGAAGGTGGTTGAAATTTTTGAAAGATTATGATTTTTAACTTCAGTATCACCCCGAAAAGGCAAACGTCATGGCAGACGCTTTGAGTAAGAAGATACTCAGTATCTCTGCTATGATGGTCAAGGAAAAGGATTTAATAGAGCAATTCAGGGATGTATAGTCCTTTATGGAATTGGCATCGGGGAAGATTTGCATGAACATGGTCACTATTTCAAGTGACTTAATGGAAGACATCCAAGAGAAACAGAAAGTTGACAAGTTTTTGCAAGAAGAAAGAGAGCTAATGAAGTAAGGCAGTGTGACAACGTTAGAGGAAGGAACTGATGGAATCCTAAGGTTCAGAGGTAGAGTTTGTGTACCCAAAGATTAAGAACTCAGGAAGTATATTCTCGAACACGCGAGCCAGATTAGTATGCATCCGGGAATAACTAAGATGTACCAAGACATGAAACGGTTATTTTGGTGGCACGAGATGAAGAGTGATATTGCCAGATGTGTGTCATCTTGTTTAGTTTGTCAGAAAGCAAAGGTTAAACATCAAATACCTTCTGGAATGTTGCAACCTCTAGCTATTCCTGAATGGAAGTGGGATAGTATTGCGATGGACTTTGTGGTTGGATTGCCAAAGACCATAAAGGGTTACTATTCAATATGGGTAATCGTTGATCGACTCACGAAGTCAGCACATTTCTTACTAATCAACATAAGGTACAACCGTCTGTCTTTAATTTTAACGCGCACTTGTATTTAGAGTTTTACTTACCCATAGGTGATATATGGGGTGATCACTATCACTCTCCATAAGAGGATTCGTTCTTATCCTTTGCACAAGCCCCCGCTCGTAACTTGGCTGCTTCGATGAGGATTTCCTTTGACAAGGAAGACTCTAAGAAGGATCCAACTATGGTTGCTTCTCGTTGGGGCTAATGCTGTTGGTAGCCATTGATGGCTATCTGTAAATCTTTTGGGGGCCTGATGTTTTGTCTTTTTGGTGTGCTGTATATGTGTAATCATTTTGGGATATGTAAAGCTTATGCTTTTTGTATATCTGATGATATATCTAAACAAGTATGATACAAGTATATATATACGTATGATGTATGAATGTAAGGTTTACATCTCATGTTACTTTCTACTGTAATCATATCTTATCATTTTATTAAAAAAAAGATAGAATTCGCCAAATTATTTATACGATTACAACTAAACAGGCTTATCTATATTATAATGAACCGGGTCTTAGTTTATACATTTTGTTTCCATTTTGTGGTTATGGTGTGACGTTCCCTCCTCAAAAAGGGGTGTTACATCCTCCCTCTTGACCTCTAAAGAAGATAATAACATGTAGCCTTGAGCTCATTACCTCAAGAAGACTTTGACTTGGTTAGCCGTTAAAAATCTAAAAATCTCAATCTCAGGAAAAACTAAAGTCTTTTCGGAACAATCTAACAAGATATGATTAGAAGACAACCAATTCATTCTTAAAATTACGTCTATTTGAGAAAGAGGTAAACAAATCAAATTAACATAAAAGGTTTAGTTTTTAACAAAAATATGACAGTTTAAACATACTTGAGTAGTAACAACAGGCTTAGCAGTAGGAGTAGAAACAATCAAATCAAAAGGTAATGAAGACACAGATAACCCTAATCGATCCACATAGTCATAGGCAATGAAAGAATGGGTAGCCCCCGAATCATACAGTATAGTTAAAAGATTACCTCCTATGGCATAAGGAATAAGGTAATCATTGTACATATATAGAAAATAAGAGCCATAAATAAAGTATATTTAGTACATAACTCTAAAACAAAACTGTCGAAGGGGAATACATTCCATAATTACATATTAACCATAACATAAAGTACTGGTAACACAATACATAATACTTACATATTCAAAACAACAGAAGACGGGTACAACTACTATATAAAAACTTGACCCGGCCCAAGTCCAAACACCTGAAGGGTAATATCCCCCACTTGGTCTTCCTCTAGAACAAGGACGAGCAAATTCCCCGGTAGAGGCATGTCGCGACGGATGAGAGTCCGAGCAGTCGGCTCCATAGAATCCTCCCTATAGGTGTAATGCCGATCACCCCACACGTCTCTAATGGGAATAGAGAACTCCACATGTACAAAAGTATTGAAGGTGAAAGTAGTAACCCCAAGATACTTCTCCTAAGCAAAGTCACCTCCCCACTATACACAAAGTGCTCGGTGTCACGGTCGACACGTCAAGCATCGATGCCTCCATAAAGTTGTACCCACACGTAGCCAAAGAAATCTCGTCCAGATGCCATCACCGTAATCAGAAGTCAATCCACCAAAATCTAGACGATTCAACTTTGCCTTCCTTCACAGTCTTCTCCAACATAATTGTAACCCAGAACAAATATAGCAAAGAGGTGAAATCCCCTACATCGCATACCAAAATGGCAGTGAAGAAAATGATATGAATGACAAAGTCATTCCATATGTACAGATATTGTAGATACATTCAAGTTATCAATTTCACAAATATCATCAGAAATCATATCTCACAATAATATAAACATCAACAGCACTATAACAACAGATATCCACCATAGATATATAATGATTATGCCACCACAATATGTATGTTGACCATGCCGCGACCATATGTGTATTGACCATGTGTATGCATACTAAACCAGTTCCTACTCCATGGAGCTAATACTCAAATTTAGAGATAAACGTTCCAGAAGATCTGCCACCCTCAATGACAATCTACACCGGACCACAAAAAGAGATAATGTTGTCGGGTGCGTAATGTGTTACAACGGCTCATCATGGCCAGATGTATATAAGGTGAATAATTGTCACTATAAATCATTGCACCTTATGGTCCCCTAAGATCCATCATAGATCTCACTATTCGATTCTCATTCACTCCTTGGCAATAAAAGCCATATAGACATTGACTGTATGATGTTCAATGCATGATAACTCAATGCATAACTCAAGCCACTATTGTACTGTTCCTAATGATATTAAGACAACCGCCCATACAATTGTCTAATACCATTAGTATCAATGATATTACATAACCGCCCATACAATTACATAATAACATTAATCCACCCAGGTTCAGCACATCGGCACAATGACAAAACAGTGTATAATGTTCAATGCATGACAATTTAATGCATAATACAAGCCACTACGGGCCATAGATCATATTTTTATCAAGGCTGGGTCCAGTACGTCGGCCTGATAGCAAACTGCTATTTTCACAATCGCGTAAATGTTTTCCAGTGCTTTCCAAAAAAATCCACGTTATATTACTTTACTAAAATCTACTTCCATTACCTTTACTAAAATCCTCTTAAACATAATACCTCGAGTTCTTAATCACTTTTAAAACTTATCCTCTATCATCTTAATTAAAACACTGTTATCTAATAATAAAACTTTGTTCCATTCTCCTTAAGTAAAATACTTTGAATCTCTAATCACCTTTAAAACTATTTTTTTTTCATTTCTATTGCAAAATCATTATTTATTCAATAAAAGTTATACATTTCCATACTCCTCTAGAAATCCTTTTTAAACAAAATACTTTAAACTTAACATCATCTTCCAAATTCATTCTTAATGACCTATGCTAAAAATCCATTCTTTCCAATTAATAAAATCATATTCATTTCCTTTCCACACTTAAAAATCTTTAATTCATATCCCTTTTACCTAATCAACTAGATTCACAATTTATAAAATATCTTTGACTTGGATTGCCCCAAAATGGGCTTAATGGCCGTGGGCCTCATGGTCCTTAGACCTCTAAATTTTCATCCTCCAACAACAAGATTCCAAGCACATATCATACTTCAATTATCAAATCACACTATAGCACATCCATGCATAAATCATAATAGAGCATAACTAAGCACATAAGCATAAATCATACAAAAATCAAATTCATATAAAGCAAATAAGCATAAACCATCACCACATAGTAACTAAGCACATATTCAACAAGTAAGCACAAACCATAACCACACAATCAAGTGAAGGAATCCTCACATGGATTCTTCACTTACAAACACAAGATTTTTATTTTCTCACCACCATGTTTGGTCGATGAGGTTAATCTTCATTCATAGGCACCTTAGATGGCTAACCTCCTAATTGGTCCAACAAAGTGAGTCACCAAGGTGAGTCACAATAGAAGCCTCTAGAAAAGATGACTTGCCTAAGTCTAAAATCATCTAACTAGATTTTTACCGGGAGCTGTTATCCAATGGACAACGGCTACTACGAGTAAAACCAACATTTATTGTCCAATGGATACTAGAACGTACTTAGATTTTATTTTCAAATCAAATATCTGATAAAGAAAAATTTTAAGAACTGTTTCTGATTTCGAGTTTAGTAAGCTCCCTAGGCCTCGTATTAACAGTACAAAATTTTTCGGCCCCGAAAATTTTTTATTTTTCCAGTCCCGCCACAAACTCACAGAAAGTCCAAAAATAATAATAAAATAATCAAAATAAATCAAACAATTCATAAAAATAACAAAAATTATAAAATCACATATAACTGAAGAATATGAAATTTCAGGGTGTTACAGGCATGTTTGTATAGACTATAGAAGATTAAATGCTGCCATTCGAAAATACCACTTTCCTTTGCCTTTTATTGATCAAATGTTGGAGAGATTAGCTGGTCATACTCACTACTATTTTCTGGATGGATTTTCAGGATATAACCATATTGCTGTTGCTCCAGAAGACCAGGACAAGACCACTTTCACTTGTCCCTTTGGCACCTTTGCATATAGGCGAATGCAATTTGGACTTTGCAATGCACCAGGGACCTTTCAAAGATGTATGGTGAGCATATTTTTTTATTATGTAGAGAACATTATAGAGGTCTTCATGGATGATTTTAGTGTATTTAGGAAAGGATTTGAGAGTTGTTTAAAACATTTGAAATTGGTACTAAAAAGATGCATTGACACTAACCTTGTGTTGAATTGGGAAAAATGTCACTTCATGGTAGAAGAGGGTATAATGTTAGGTTATGTGGTCTCTGCTAAGGGAATCGAGGTTAATAGAGCTAAGGTAGAGCTTGTGTGTTCCTTACCCCAACCCACTAGTGTGAGGGAAATTCGTTCTTTTCTTGGTCGTGCATGGTTCTACCGGAGATTCATCAAGGATTTCTCCAAGATATCTTTGCCCCATTGCACACTACTTCAAAAGGATGTTCCATTCCATTTTGATGATAAGTGTATAGAGGTTTCACCAAACTCAAGAAGTTGATGACTATAGCGCCTATCATTAGGCCACCAAATTGGGAGCTGTCATTCGAGTTGATATGTGATGCTAGTGACTCCACGGTATGGGTTGTCCTAGGATAGCGAGTTGATAGGGTGCCTTATGCTATCTACTATGCATCAAGGACCCTAAGTGGTGCTCAACTCAATTATTCTACAACTGAAAAAGAACTTCTAGTTGTGGTGTTTGCTTTAGAAAAATTCAAATCACATCTAATTGGTTCTAAAGTAATTATTTTTTCTGATCATGTAGCCTTGAAGTACCTACTTACAAAGAATGAAGTGAAGCCTAGATTGCTCCGATGGATTCTATTGCTCCAGGAGTTTAACTTGGAGATTAAATACAAAAAAGGGAGCAAAAACTTGGTGGCAAACCATTTGAGTAGGTTGGTGACTGAGGAGGAGGAGATGCCTATCAAAGAGAGTTTTACGGATGAGCATCTAATGGCCATCAAGAATACAATTCCTTGGTATGCTGATATTGTCAACTACTTGGCCACCAAGGACTTTTCGAAGGGCTTGAGCAAGGCATAAAGGGATAAACTGAGGAGTGATTACAAATATTATATCTGCGATGATCTTTACCTCTGGAAGCATTGTGCAGATCAAATGATTAGGAGGTGCATTCCGGACTCAGAAACTCACTTCATACTCTCTTTTTGTCACACCTATGCATATGGAGGGCATTTTGGCATAAAAAGGATAGCTAACAAAGTGATTGACAATGGTTTCTACTGGCCTACAATTTTCAAGGATGCTTACAACTTTTGTAAGTCCTGTGACTGCTGTCAAAAGACAAGTAATATTCTTCCTAGAAATCAAATGCCTCAAACTCTGATAATTTTTTAGGAAGTTTTTTATGTTTGGGGCATTGACTTCATGAGACCATTCCCTCCCTCATTTGGATTTTCATACATTCTTCTAATTGTTGATTATGTATCAAAATGGGTGGAAACAAAGGCCACCAAATCTGATACTCTAAAATTGTTATGGATTTTGTGAAGTCTAACATTTTCTCTAGGTTTGGAACTCCAAGGGTCATAATTAGTGATCAAGGGACACATTTTTGCAGCAGAACATTTGAGGCTCTATTGAAGAGATATGTGTGATGCATAGGACTTCCACTCCCTACCATCCATAGACAAATGGGCAGACTGAAGTATCCAATCGAGAAATCAAGTCCATCCTTGAAAAGACAGTGAATCCAATGCGTAAGGATTGGACTACTAGACTTGATGATGCATTATGGGCTTATAGGATAGCATATAAAACCTCGATTGGCATGTTACCATTCTGGTTGGTATATGGGAAGTCCTGTGTCATTTGCCTATGGAGCTGGAGCATCGATCTTATTGGGCTATGAAGCAAGTCAACTTGGATTTAGAAGGTGCTAGAAAGCAAAGGAAGCTCCAATTACAAGAGTTAGAAGAATTGAGGAATGAGACTTATGAGAGTGCCCTTACTTACAAGGCAAAAACCAAGGCATTCCATGATCAAATGATCTCCAGGAAAAGTTTCAAAGAAAGACAAAAAGTGCTGCTACACCAATCTAGACTTAAAATGTTTCTAGGTAAATTAAGTTCTAAATGGATTGGACCATTTGTGGTGACTATGTTTTTTATTTTTGGTGCAGTGGAGATCATGAATGAGGCATTTGGAAAAACATTCAAGGTTAATGGACACCACCTCAAGCCTTACCATGAGCTTCTAGATAGTGAAGAAGTGGAAGAGATGAACCTACTCTATCCACATTATG
The DNA here is from genome assembly GCA_029884605.1 of Ormosia emarginata. NCBI lineage: Eukaryota > Viridiplantae > Streptophyta > Magnoliopsida > Fabales > Fabaceae > Ormosia > Ormosia emarginata. The sequence continues at coordinate 7,975,311 of JAQQTP010000037.1, forward strand.
AAGAACATTAAGAAGTGGCACAATGTCGAGCTAAGGATAATAAACCAAGTGCTCAATGGGAGGCAACCCATCTCCAAGAAAACCAGATTTGCTTTCTTTATCCCTCTTATTTTATGTTGCTTTATTGTTTTCTTGATTAGTTTCTTAGCTTAAGTAGATCTTGGTGTGTTTCTTGAATGATTACCCAGGAATCCTCCAAAATCTTTGTGTTTTGTAATGTTGAAATTATGATTGAATACATGATTTATTTGTTTGATGATTGTTTGAGGTCATGATAAGAGTTTTAGGTGGATGAGAACCCTTGTGAATTTGTAATTTAGTGGGGAATTATAGTTAATTGCAGAGTTACCAAGTCAGTGGACAACATGGGGGGTGTGTTTCAAGACACACCCCGTGTCTCCAACAAGTTGAAGTCCCAATTGCTCACAGAGCCATACACCAGGGGGGCATGTCACAAGACATGACCCGTGTTTTTGAATAGGGAAGCATCAATTGTTCACAGAACCATACACCGGGGGGATGTTTCATCAAACATGGCCCGTGTCTTTGAACATGGAAACCCCATTTTTTTTCAAAGAGCTGTACACCGGGGGGGCGTGTCATAAGACACGGCCCGTGTTCACGTGACAAATCAAATAAAACCCTAACTTAGGGTTTCTAGGCCATTTTCAGCCCCAAATTCCCCTACTCTTGCGCTGTCCCCTTGTGTCGTTCCCCACCTCCACCACCTCATTTCCCAACTTTCTTCCATTCAAGCACCAATCAAGCTCATATTCCCTATTCCCATCCATTCCTAAGCACCAAACACTCCAATTTTCTTCCTAATCCACTCCTAAAAGCTTAAAATCTTCTCCTTTCATCTTTTCCTCTCTATTCACCTCCATTTCTATTGGTTTCACCTCTAATGCCTCGAAATTAGCGAATGAAGCACACGACAATGAAGGAAAGGGCACCTTCCCCAGCTCCACCTGCAGAGCCACCCCAACAGGTAAATGTGAACCCTCTAGATAGGAAGGAGATAGTACCTACTCAGAATCTAGATGAGGATACATTAAGAGCTATTGATTTACATGAAAAGGTTTATGATTTATTGCATAGAATAGGATGGGTTGAGTTTGCCAACATGCGTAGGCCTACCTATGTTGATTTGACTAGAGAGTGTCTTTCTACTTTTACCTGCAAATTGTACCTTCTATGTGATCAAAATGGTTGGCCTAGAGAGATAACTTTTAAATTCTTATGAAAACCCCATGCATTAGACATTCATCAGTTTAGTGCCACCTTTGGCTTTCTTGTGGGGCACAATTGTATTCCTCGTGACTTCCGACAGGAGAATGTTTAGTATGATTTGACTGTTGCAGAGTCTAGTTGTTGTGACCCAAACCTTCTAAGGCTTCCAAGCTCTGATCCCTTGCCCATAGATACATACAAAAGTGGTTGGCAAATACAATTTGTGCGAGGGGAGAAAGCTAGAGGGTCCTTAGTTGGCCCGAGTTGTTTTTCATTCACTGCATGGTACATGGGGAAAAAGTGAATGAAGGTTTTTGGCTTTGTAATCATTTCAAGCATGTAGGGTCCACTAGAGTTGGACGGATATTACTTGGAGGTTACATCATTGCTATCGCGGAACAATATGGAGTTGATGTAGACTTACTGGAAGAGGATCCCGTAAAGGGTCCTAGGGCTATTGATAGGTCTATTCTGGTAGCCATGGGCATGTACGTGAACCAGAATGGTGCCTTCCACTTGGTTGGTCCAGATGGTAATGTCCTACCTAGGAGAGCTCTGATACCTGAGTCGCAAGAGTATGTTGCAGCATCAATACCTCCGGAGTATGTTCCCCTTTTTGTAGCAGATGCAGGGCCATCCACTAGAGCTGCTTGATAGAAGGAAAGGAAGAAAAGGTCAATTAGGCTTAAAGGGGGTAAACAATGGATAAAAATGCAAGGATGGCTATTTGACCAGTAGCTATTTGAAAAATGCAGGGCCCATATTGATAGACTGGAGTTAGTTCATGCCATCCGATTCTAACACTTGGAGGACTGATTCCAACAGTTGGAGGAATTCATTGCTAGGCGGATGAAAACCATAGATGGCAAGCTAGATGCTTTGCTTCAGAGGCCATTTTATCCCCCACCCCCATCTTGATTTATTACCTTTACTGTTTTGGATTATGCTTTGGATCTGATTGTTGGTATTTTGGCATTGTAATTGGATCTTATTTTGGAATATAAATGATGACTACTGGTTATGGATTTAATTTCCTTATTACTACTTTGAATATGCACTATTAGTTTACTTGAGTTTATTTTCTCTGATATGTGTATGCCTTGACATTAGGGACAATGTCTATTATAAGTGTTGGGGGGCAATGATCTTAGTTGAATATATGGTGCATGACTTTCCAATGGGTTTTAGAGTGATTTGAGTGGTGAGCAAATTATTAATTTTTTTTAAAAAAAATTTGATAAGTTTTAAGCTTGAAGGAGTAGACTTTCTTGTTTTCAAATCTATCAAGTGAGGTTTTGAAAAATTGAAGGATTAATTCAAATATGATAGATTGAGACCTAGTGAGATTATTAGCCTTAGTGTGAATGACTAATATTATGTTATCTTTGTTCTTTGTTGTGTGATTCCACTCATGACTATATGTTCTTCAGAACTTATCTTAACTATCTTTTAAGCTACAAATGACCACTGCACACATTTGAAATGACAAAAGACATTTCTTTCAAATAGCTACTGGTCAAATAGCCATCCTTGCATTTTTATCCATTGTTTACCCCCTTTAAGCCTAATTGACCTTTTCTTCCTTTCCTTCTATCATAGCTCAATACAAGCCTAAAAGCGAAAAATCATTATGCTACCCTACCTTAGGGAGTAGAAGAGCTTAGTGATTATGTTGGAAATTGGTTTTGAATAAGTGTGGGGGCATTTGAAATTGTGTTTACCTGGCTATGTATGCATATAAAAAATATGTATTGGCAAAATATTAAGATGCTTGGTGTGATGTAAGGTACAAAATGAAAAAAAAAAAGCTCAAAAGTAAAAAAGAAAGAAATGCATAAGAAAAGGAAAAAAATGATTGTTGTATAGAGAAAAGCAAGAAAAGGGAAAAGACACAAAAAGAGAATTTGTTAATGTATGTCCTAGAGGTCGATACATTTTGTCTGTATTTATATACATTGTATTATGTTATTTTTTAATATATGAGGCATTTCATTTATTGTGTTCTTTTTTATAAACATAATAAAGTCCTTAGAATAGTAAGTTTGATGCCGTAGGACATTATGTGGATGACTTGATCGTGAGATCCTATTGGATAAAATAATATTCTTAAATGTCCTTGGTCAAGTATTATTGTTAATTAGGATAACAATAATGCATTGAGACTAGTATGTGCGCAGACTAATGGCCACATCTCACGGGTCATAGATATAAGATATCAAGTCTTCATATTGGTACATATTAGAGTAATAATGTACTAGATAGACTCGTCATGAGAACGCTACATGGATCTTTACGAGAATGTCATAAGTAATTCTCATAATGACAATGGTGTATGTGGTGTAACACCCCTTTTTGGAGAGGGAACGTCACATTATTCAACATAAAAGAAAATGCGAAAAATAAATTTTTAAACAATTAAGACCCAATTCATTTAGTTCAAAATTAACTTGCTTAGTACTTCAATACGTGAGTAAAATTGGCGGTATATTTTTTTTTTGTTAATTTAACAATGCGGAATATGAATAACGGTAAGGAACAAAATAGTAAACAGAAACCCACGTCTAAATAACATACACATACACATATATTTAGATGCCAAATATACTTTAGATACAGCCAGGAAATTTCCAAAAAGCAAAACTATACCTGCCCCATGGGATTAAACATATATACCCCAGAGATATCAGAATATACAGCCCACCAAAAATAATACATCAGGCCCCCAAAATAAAACACTGGTAGCCATCAGTAGCTACCAGTAAAATCAGTCCCTCAGATGAGGAGGAACCGTATCCGGGTCCTCAGCAGGATCCTCCTCTTCAGAGGAAACCTCCATGGGAACCACGGAACCACAGGCAGGAGCCTGAGTAGTAGAATCAAAAGAGTCCTCCCAAGGGGTGTAGTAACGGTCACCCCACATCTCTCGGATGGGTAAGTAGAACTCCAGCCGCAGACTGACATGGCAGGTGAGGATCGGCACCTCATGACGTCTCCAGACTAGGGCAATCGACACATCTCCGAGATAGACGCAGCGATCGGAGTTCAAGTTAATATGCCAGCACTCTAGCCCTCCGAGGAAGGTCAGACGCACATCACCTAGAAATTAGCACATACGTGCCGCCATCACCTCAGTAGATGCTAGTCTTGTTCGGGCCAGAAGCCAGGAAATTTGGGATCTTCTGCCTCCTTACCGTCGTCTTCGATCAATGCAGTGTACACACAGGCAACAAATAATAGAAATACAGAAAAAGAGGTAAGATATCCTACCATCATTACCAATTATAGTAGCCAGAAACAAAACGGCGCAACGCGCCCAGGTAGCAGTTCAGAAACACCATATCCAAGTAATAGGCAGTAAATTCAATAATAAGCAGATAAACAGTTCCAGGCAGTCATTTATTGCAACATTAAACAAAACAGTTCAAATTCACAAAGCAGTAATTATCAGATGATTTCATATTCCATAATGCACGTACACACGGTACTCAGAATCCTACTCCATGGAGCTAGACACAAACAGTTCCATGTGCTATACATTAATAATTTCCATGTGCACATCAGGCATTGTACAGACAGTCCACGCTAGATCACGATATAGGACAATGTCTCGGTCCGGATTGTCGGTGTGTTTGTATCGGTTTGCCCCACGGACAAAAGAGCTACCAACTGCCCATTGTGAAGGACCCGCACCCCGACGCCCCCAAGGTCAAACATGACCTACACTAGTCTACTCGCACCCGCACTAAGATGTGTTCAATCTCCTAGGCAACTTGGCCTTACAACAATCCATAGGACATCCACAATGCATAAGACTCTATGCATGAACATGTATGATTCACAATTTCATACAATTCCATAATATGCCACAATTGGCCAAGATAACATCAACATACAATTATGGTCACTCACATAGACCTATAATGTCATAATATTAAAATCAAATAAGGTAATACATTTCTAAGGTCCATTATGCATTCTTATTCAAGATTTGCCATTCTTACAAGAATCTGTCACTAAGTAAGTTTCCATAGTCAATTAAATTTTCCTAAAGTAATTTATTCTCATTCACTTAGAATGGTCATTCTAAAGTCTCAAAACTTCACACTCTCTTGTTCTTGCTCTCTTGGAATTTCCTAAGTCATGTGACAAGGTTCTTCTTGGTTCCTCTAAAATTTATGGAATTTCTAATTATATTTCATTCTTCCAAATCGGTTAATTTACTAATCTATTGCCTATATTTTAATCATTTAATTCTCCAATCTCCAAGATTACAAAATTTTACATAATTAAGTCCTAATTTACCCTAGAGGGCGTGGCCTCCTTAAAGGGTCCAATTCCAAATTTTTCCTTCCATTAGTTTTTATTCTACATACTTGATTTCAATGTGGCTTGTCCTTATTACAAATTGATCACCAAGAAGACCACCCTTTTTGGCCCAAAACCGTGACCACCAAGGAGGTCTCAAATCCAAGTTTTCCTTCCATTAAATTCCATTTTATCACTTGGTTAATTTCAGTCTCATGCTTGTTACAACTTGACTACAATTTACCCAATTTTTAACCCTCAAAACCGTGACCCTCCAAGAGCCACTCCAAATTCATTTTCTTCCATTTCAAGACATCCAACCCAATCCAATATACTATTATACACAACCAATCAATCCATTAGCATAAACAAAGTAAAATCAACACACAAACATACTAATTACAAAATTAAAGAATAACCTTCAATAGGGTTTTTCCACAAATAACACAACCAAGGTTCCTAGATGCTAAAAGAGGTTGAGGAGGAGTGTCTTCCTCTTACTCAAATGGAGAAATCAAGAGAAATCCCAAGAAAGCTCCTTGTAAATTTCGGATTTGCACCTCCAAAAACCCTAGAAATTTGGACATGATTAGAATAGCACATGGACTTAAAAAATGTGATGTAAATGGCCATTAGAAGGCTCTTGAAACCAAAAATGAAGAGAAGAGAAGAGAGGTCTTGAAACTTACCCAAAAGCTCAAAGCTTGAAGCTTGAAGAAAGTGATGAAGATGATGGATTTTCAAGAAGCTCCAAGCAAGAAAAGTGTTTAGGAAGAGGAGAGGATTGAGAAAATGTAGTTGGATGAAAATTTTGTGAAGGTTGTGTGGGGAGAGGGAGGGCTGGCCGTAGCTTATGGTAGAGAGAAGGGGGAGAAGAAGAAAATGGAGGAGGAAGAAGGAAGGTAGAGAGAGAAAGGATTTAGGTTAAAATGAATCAAAGTGTGGTAAAAATTGATTAAATGAAATCAAACATTTCCTCCCTTGTTTGGGCTGCGGCAGCCGTGCATAGAGAGAGAGGGAGGAGAGAGTTTTTGGCTTCCTTTGGAAGCTAAGGGTCATTTGGTCATTATTTGGTCAAAGCTTCTCAAAGAAGCTTTGAATATTTAACATTAAATTTGAATTAAAGTGAATGGATTAGACATAAAGTAGATTGCATTAGGATAATGTGATAGGATTTTTATTACATGCTATTATCCAATGAATAATAGTTACAGTTGACAGAAGTCAGTATTTAATTAATTTGACAGATAAATTTTTCGTAGTATTGTTTTATTTTATCTGTTATAATTTCTCAAAAAAACGTGGAACCTCGTAAACTGTATCTAGCTTCGGGTTTAGTAAGATCCCCCGTTGACATGTCCATAGTTCAAGGTTCTCGAAGGAAACATCGCGTTTCTCCGGTTCTGCTCAGTGCGCACGTAAAATAAGAAATATATTAAAATATTCGACGTTTCTGGAAAAATTTCAAAAAATTCTCAAAAATTGCAAATATTATAAAATGACTATTCGTCATATAACTTTCCAATTTTTGAAGCATTACAGTCGTTTTCCCGACTCTGCTAAACATTTGCGCAAAACGAGGAATATATTAAAATATTCGTTGTTTCTGAAAAATTTCGAAAGAATTCACATAAATCACAAATATTAGAAAATGACTATTTGTGGTGAAATAAATAATTTCCGGAGCGTTACACTGACTTCAGCAATTCTCAGCTCAGTGCACACGCAAAACAAAGAATATATTAAAATATTCATCATTTCCTAAAAATTTCAGAAAAATTCTTAAAAATCTTGAATATTATAAAAATGATGATTTATAATTAAACAGATATTTTTTGGAATGTTACAACACTCTCCTACTAAAAGGAATGTCGTCCTTGAAATTTACGTACCTCAAAATAGTTCTGGATGTTGCTCCTTCAACTTGTCTTCCAGTTCCCAAGTTGCATCACCAGTCGTCTCATTCCAGATCACCTTTACTAATAGAATCTTCTTGCCTCTAAGTTGCTTTATCCGTCGATCCTTGATTCTCGCAGGAGGCGCCTCATAGGTTAAGTTCTCTTTTAACTGTACTGTGTCTGGTGCTATGACATGACTTGGATCAGGCAAATACTTACGAAGTTGTGACACATGGAAGACATTATGTATGTTGGAAAGAAAAGGGGGCAAGGCTATCTGGTAAGCTACTGGACCTATCCGGCGAAGAATTTGGTAAGGTCCAAAGAATTTTTGGGTGAGTTTTCTAGATTTCAAAGCCCGGCCGACCCCAGTCGTGGGTGTGACTTTCAAGAACACATGCTCACCTTCTTCAAACTCAAGAGGATTTCTCCTCTTGTCCGCATAACTCTTCTACCGGCTCTGAGCAGTCTTAATATTCTCTTGAATCATCTTGACCTTCTCAGTCGTCTGTTGAATGATATCCGGTCCAATCGTGAGATGCTCGCCATCTTGGTACCAACACAATGGTGTCCGACACCGTCGTCCATATAGAGCTTCATAGGGTGCCATCCCTATACTCGAATGATAACTGTTGTTGTAGGTGAATTCTATCAATGGTAGAACTTCATCCCAACTTCCAGTCTGTTCTATTGTACAAGCTCTAAGCAAATCTTCTAGAGATTGGATCGTTCTTTCAGATTGTCTGTCGGTTTGTGGGTGGTACGTTGAACTTAGATGTAATTTCGTTCCCAACGATGCCTGTAAGCTCTACCAAAACTTTGAAGTAAACCTCGGATCCCTATCCAAAACAATACTCGTAGGCACACTATGCAGCCTAACGATCTCTCCAATATACAGCTGGGTCAACTTCTCCAGGCTGTACTTTATGTTAATCGGAAGGAAATGAGCTGACTTTGTGAGTCAATCAACTATTACCCAAATCGAATTGTGTCCTCTTCTTGTTCTTGGCAAACCCACAACAAAATCCATTGCAATGCTGTCCCATTTCCATTTAGAAATAGACAATGGTTGTAGCAGTCCTGCAGGTCTTTGATGTTCTACTTTAGCTTTCTGACAGACTAGACAAGTCGATACATATCTAGTGACGTCACTCTTCATCCCATGCCACCAAAATAACTTTTTCAAGTCTTGGTACATCTTCGTTATGTCCGGGTGCATATTCAACACGCTGGTGTGAGCATGTTCCACAATATACTACTTAAGGTCTTGGTCACGGGGAATACAGACTCTACCCCGAAATCTCAGAATTCTATCTGTTCCTTCCTCGAATTCTGTTTCCTTAACTTGCTTCATCAACTCTCTCACTTCTTGCAAGAATTTGTCGACTTTTTGTTTTTCTCGTATGTCCTCCATTAGTTCACTTGAGATGGTAACCATATTCATACTAATCCTTCCGGGTTCCAACTTGACAAATGACCAAGTATCTCTAAACTGTTCGATGAGCTCTCTTTCCTTGATCATTAGTGCAGAAACACTGACGGTCTTCCTACTCAAGGCGTCAGCCACGACATTCGCCTTGCCAGGGTGGTACAACAGTTGAAAGTCGTTGTCCTTCAGGAATTCTAACCATCTTCGCTATCTCATGTTTAGCTCCTTCTGATCATACAAGTACTTTAAACTTTTGTGGTCACTGAAGATGTTGAATGTTGCTCCATAGAGGAAATGCCTCCATATTTTCAGAGCAAAAACCACAGCTGCCAGCTCCAAATCGTGTGTCGGATAATTCTTTTCGTGCACTCGCAACTGTCGTGAAGCATAAGCTACCACTCTTCCGTGTTGCATAAGAACAGACCCCAATCCTTGGCACGAAGCGTCACAGTACACCTCGAATGGCTCATTCGGATCAGGTAGTACCAATACGGGTGAGGTAGTCAGTCGTTTCTTCAACTCTTGGAAACTTTGCTCACAACTATCAGTCCATTCAAAAATTTTGTCCTTCTTTGTCAACTGAGTAAGCGGTCTAGCAATTTTGGAAAATCCTTCCATGAATCTTCTGTAATATCCGGCTAAACCCACGAAGCTACGAACTTCCGTCCCTGACTTCGGTTGTTCCCACTGTAGCACTGCTTCTACTTTGGACTGATCCACTGCAATCCCTTCCTTCGAGATCACATGGCCCAAAAACTTCACCTCATCAAGCCAAAACTCACACTTCGACAGTTTGGCATACAGTTCTTTCTCCTTCAAAATTTGAAGAATTATGCTGAGGTGTTCAGCATGATCCTCCCGATTCTGGGAATATATCAGGATGTCATTGATGAAAACGACAACAAACTTGTCCAAGTAAGGACAAAAGATCCTGTTCATGTAGTCCATAAAGATAGCAGGTGCATTCGTGACACCAAACGACATCACAAGGTATTTGTAATGACCGTATCGGGTACAAAAAGCAGTCTTGGGTACATCCTCTGTCTTCACTCTTATCTGATGATACCCGAATCTCAGATCAATCTTAGAAAATACTGCTGCTCCCCTCAGTTGGTCCATCAAGTCGTCGATTCTCAGAAGAGGATATTTGTTCTTGATTGTCAGCTTGTTCAACTGCCTATAGTCCACACACAATCTCGAGGTACCGTCCTTCTTTCGAACCAATAACATTGGCGTTCCCCAGGGTGATACACTCGGCCTGATAAACTATTTCTCCAAAAGCTCCTCTAGCTATTTCTTAAGTTCCGCCAATTCCGTTGGCGACATCCGGTAAGGTGCTATAGACACGGGACCAGCTCCCGATACAAGGTCAATAGCGAATTCTATCTCGCACGTTGGCGGTAAACCAGGTACATCTTCGGGGAAGATTTCAGGAAACTCCTTCACCACAGGAATAGTGCTCAGATCAGCCTCGCTGTCGACTTTCAAAGAAGATAGTAGCATGTATCCTTGAGCACCTTCTTTCAAGAAAGCTCGTACTTGGTTGGCCGTCAAGTATCTAGAATCTTCATCCATAGGAAAGACTATGGTTTTTCTAGAGCAATCTAACAGAACATGGTTGGAAGATAACCAGTCCATCCCTAAGATTATATCTAGTTGTGAAAGAGGTAAACAGATCAAATTGACAGAAAAGATTCGACCTTCAACAATTAGGGGACACTTCAAGCAGACTTTGGTAGTAACTACTGGTTTATTAGTAGGGGTTGAAACAGTCAAATCAAAGGGTAGTTCAGACACAGGTAAGCCAAGTCGTAGCACACAGTCATATGATATGAAAGAATGGGTTGCCCCAGAGTCATACAGTACTTTTAAAAGATTACCTTCTATGGTGCCTTCTCCTTGAATCAAGTCTTCGGATTCGGAGGCTTCAGCTCCGCTCATGGTGTAAACTCGACCTCCGGCTTGCGGTTTCTTGGCTCGAGTTGCATTGACTGAAGGTTCAGCCTTTGTCTGATTGCAGTCTCTAGACACGTGGCCCGGTTTGCCACATCTGAAATAGATGATTCCCTTGATCGTGTAGTCTCTCGTGAGATGATCTTTCCCACACTTTAGGCATTTGGACGGATATGTCACATTCTGACCAGTTCGGTTCCCAGAAGAACCTCCACCAGAACTTCCACCAGTTTGTTGCGGGTTTCCCGTTGGTCGGGAATAAGGCTTCTTTTAGAAGCGGTTCGAACTATTGCATCCACCCCTTTGGAACCTCGCAGGCCCAAAGTTCTTGCTCCTAGAGTCCCTAGCCTGTTCCAAGGCCTCAACTTCATAGCATGTGTCCAACAGTTCCGAAAACACCTTCATTTTCAGGGTGATCACGGCCTTCTTCACTTCGTACCTCAGTCCCTCAGTGAATTTCCAACACTTCCAGGCTTCATTGGTTCGATATTGGTAGTGTGTTGAGAACTTCTCCAGGTTTTCAAATATGGCCGCATATTCACTAACGGTCATGTTCCCTTGTCGCAGGTTAAGGAATTCCATCTCTTTCGCATGTCTCGCATTTGCAGGAAAATATTTGTCCAAGAACTTGTTCTTGAACACGTCCCATGTGATGTCAGTTCCTTCGGCTTCCAATGCTCTCTGAGCTCCGTTCTACCAATCTTCGGCGTTGCCCACAAGCATGAAGGTAGCATAGTTTACCTTCTTATCTTCAGCGCAATTCATACCACGAAGGACTTTCTCCAGCTCTTTGATCCACAGACTAGCCTTGTTTGGATCAAATTCTCCCTTGAATTGCGGAGGGTTGTGGCGACGAAACTCTGCTAAGTTCTGTGCATCGGCAGTCGCCTCGAGCTGTTGAGCAGCTCTCTTTTGTTGCTGAGCAAGACGCTCATTCTGTTGGGCGATGACTTCTGCCATCCTCTGCATCGCTTCTATAGCAGCTACAATTTCTCCACTTCTCGCCATCTCGCTTTTCTCTTAAATCAGATTACTGAAAACATAAGGAAAGTCAGAGGGATTCATTCAAAACACCAATCACAGATATTCACACAGCACAAACAAGACAGACTCACACACAAGACCCAAAGTAACATAAATCGGGGCTCTGATACCAACTTAATGTAACACCCCTTTTTGGAGAGGGAACGTCACATTATTCAACATAAAAGAAAATGCAGAAAATAAATTTTTAAACAATTAAGACTCGGTTCATTTAGTTCAAAATTAACTTGCTTAGTACTTCAATACGTGAGTAAAATTGGCGGTATATTTTTTTTTGTTAATTTAACAATGCGGAATATGAATAACGGTAAGCAACAAAACAGTAAATAGAAACCCACGTCTGAATAACATACACATACACATATATTTAGATGCCAAATATACTTTAGATACAGCCTGGAAATTTCTAAAAAGCAAAACTATACCTGCCCCATGGGATTAAACATATATACCCCAGAGATATCAGAATATACACCCCACCAAAAATAATACATCAGGCCCCCAAAATAAAACACTGGTAGCCATCAGTAACTACCAGTAAAATTAGTCCCTCAGATGAGGAGGAACCGTATCCGGGTCCTCAGCAGGATCCTCCTCTTCAGAGGAAACCTCCATGGGAACCACAGAACCACAGGCAGGAGCCCGAGCAGTAGAATCAAAAGAGTCCTCCCAAGGGGTGTAGTAACGGTCACCCCACATCTCTCGGATGGGTAAGTAGAACTCCAGCCACAGACTGACATGGCAGGTGAGGATCGACGCCTCATGACGTCTCCAGGCTAAGGCAATCGACACATCTCCCAGATAGACGCAGCGATCAGAGTTCAAGTTGATATGCCAGCACTCTGGCCTTCCGAGGAAGGTCAGACGCACATCACCTAGAAATCCGCGCATATGTGCCGCCATCGCCTCAGTAGATGCTAGTCTTATTCGGGCTAGAAGCCAGGAAATTCGAGATCTTTTGCCACCTTACCATCGTCTTTGATCAATGCAGTGTACACACAGGCAACAAATAATAGAAATACAAAAAAAGAGGTAAGACATCCTACCATCATCACTAATTACAGCAACCAGAAACAAAATGGCGCAACGCGCCCAGGTAGCAGTTCAGAAACAACATATCCAAGTAATAGGCAGTAAATTCAATAATAAGCAGATAAACAGTTCCAGGCAGTCATTTATTGCAACATTAAACAAAACAGTTCAAATTCACAAAGCAAAAATTATCAGATGATTTCATATTCCATAATGCATGTACACACGGTACTCAGCCATGGAGATAGACACAAACAGTCGGAGAGAAAAATCAGGAGACATGTCTGTAACTCGGCTGTCGCGGCCAAAGTGGTATACATCAATAATTTCCATGTGCACATCAGGCATTGTACAGACGGTCCACGCTAGATCACGATATAGGACAGTGTCTTGGTCCGGATCGTCGGTGCGTTTGCATCGGTTTGCCCCACGGACAGAAGAGCTACCAACTGCCCATTGTGAAGGACCCGCACCCCGACGCCCCCAAGGTCAAACATGACCTACACTAGTCTACTCGCACCCGCACTAAGGTGTGTTCAATCTCCTAGGCAACTTGGCCTTACAACAGTCCATAGGACATCCACAATGCATAAGACTCTATGCATGAACATGTATGATTCACAATTTTATACAATTCCATAACATGCCACAATTGGCCAAGATAACATCAACATACAATTATGGTCACTCACATAGACCCATAATGTCATAATATTAAAATCAAATAAGGTAATACATTTCTAAGGTCCATTATGCATTCTTATTCAAGATTTGCCATTCTTACAAGAATCTGTCACTAAGTAAGTTTCCATAGTCAATTAAATTTTCCTAAAGTAATTTATTCTCATTCACTTAGAATGGTCATTCTAAAGTCTCAAAACTTCACACTCTCTTGTTCTTGCTCTCTTGGAATTTCCTAAGTCATGTGACAAGGTTCTTCTTGGTTCCTCTAAAATTTATGGAATTTCTAATTATATTTCATTCTTCCAAATTGGCTAATTTACTAATCTATTGCGTATGTTTTAATCATTTAATTCTCCAATCTCCAAGATTACAAAATTTTACATAATTAAGTCCTAATTTACCCTAGAGGGCGTGGCCTCCTTAAAGGGTCCAATTCCAAATTTTTCTTTCCATTAGTTTTTATTCTACATACTTGATTTCAATATGGCTTGTCCTTATTACAAATTGATCACCAAGAAGACCACCCTTTTTGGCCCAAAACCGTGACCACCAAGGGGGTCTCAAATCCAAGTTTTCCTTCCATTAAATTCCATTTTATCACTTGGTTAATTTCAGTCTCATGCTTGTTACAACTTGACTACAATTTACCCAATTTTTAACCCTCAAAATCGTGACCCTCCAAGAGCCACTCCAAATTCATTTTCTTCCATCTCAAGACATCCAATCCAATCCAATATACTATTATACACAACCAATCAATCCAATAGCATAAACAAAGTAAAATCAACACACAAACATACTAATTACAAAATTAAAGAATAACCCTCATTAGGGTTTTTCTACAAATAACATAACCAAGGTTCCTAGATGCTAAAAGAGGTTGAGGAGGAGTGTCTTCCTCTTACTCAAATGGAGAAATCAAGAGAAATCCCAAGAAAGCTCCTTGTAAATTTCGGATTTGCACCTCCAAAAACCCTAGAAATTTGGACATGATTAGAATAGCATATGAACTTAAAAAATGTGATGTAAATGGCTATTAGAAGGCTCTTGAAACCGAAAATGAAGAGAAGAGAAGAGAGGTCCTGAAACTTACCCAAAAGCTCAAAGCTTGAAGCTTGAAGAAAGTGATGAAGATGATGGATTTTCAAGAAGCTCCCAGCAAGAAAAGTGTTTAGGAGGAGGAGAGGATTGAGAAAATGTAGTTTGGATGAAAATTTTGTGAAGGTTGAGTAGGGAGAGGGAGGGCTGGCCGTAGCTTATGGTAGAGAGATGGAGGAGAAGAAGAAAATGGAGGAGGAAGAAGGAAGGTAGAGAGAGAAAGGATTTAGGTTAAAATGAATCAAAGTGTGGTAAAAATTGATTAAATGAAATCAAACATTTCCCCCTTGTTTGGGCTGCTGCAGCCGTGCATAGAGAGAGAGGGAGGAGAGAGTTTTTGGCTTCCTTTGGAAGCTAAGGGTCATTTGGTCATTATTTGGTCAAAGCTTCTCAAAGAAGCTTTGATTATTTAACATTAAATTTGAATTAAAGTGAATGGATTAGACATAAAGTAGATTGCATTAAGATAATGTGATAGGATTTTTATTACATACTATTATCCAATGGATAATAGTTACAGTTGACAGAAGTCAGTATTTAATTAATCTGACAGATAAATTTTTTGCAGTATTGTTTTGTTTTATCTGTTATAATTTCTCGAAAAACGTGGAATCTCGTAAACTGTGTCCAGCCTCGGGTTTAGTAAGATCCCCCGTCGACATGTCCATAGTTCAAGGTTCTCGGAGGAAACATCGCGTTTCTCTGGTTCTGCTCAGTGTGCATGCAAAAACGAGGAATATATTAAAATATTCGACGTTTCTGGAAAAATCCCAGAAAATTCTCAAAAATTGCAAATATTATAAAACGATTATTCGTCATATAACTTTCTAATTTTTGAAGCATTATAGTCGTTTTCCTGACTCTGCTAAACGTTTACGCAAAACGAGAAATATATTAAAATATTCGTCATTTCCGAAAAATTCTGAAAGAATTCACATAAATCACAAATATTAGAAAATGGCTATTTGTGGTGAAATAAATAATTTTCGGAGCGTTACACTGACCTAGCAATTCTCAGCTCAGTGCGCACGTAAAACGAAGAATATATTAAAATATTCGTCATTTCTGAAAAATTCCAAAAAAATTCCTAAAAATCTGGAATATTATAAAAATGATGATTTATAATTAAACAGATATTTTTCGGGATGTTACATGTGGTCCTTTGACCATGCTCAAATGAGTCGATATGAGATATTGATCTCATTTGTTGTTATTAAATCTACTCGGGTATCAAGAAACGAATGATTGAACTATACAAGGGTGAAACATTCCATGCCTTGTGTTCAATCTAGATATCTGGACAAAGGGACTAAACTACACTGTAACTTTGATCACGGAAAGGTTATGTCAAATCACTGACATTCTCATTACTTGGGTAGCAGTGATGTGTTGCTAGATACCTCTCATTGTTTGTAATATTAAAATGAGATTTTAATATTACTGCCAACGTCATGAGAACATGTATGGTCGCACACTTAGAGCAGACTAAATTGGAGCAATAAGGATCCAAGTTGGACTCGGATTCAATTGTGGGCCGGACTCATAACAGAAGAGTCTAGGGTTACACAGCTCACCTTGCTGCTGCTTTCACTGACTTAAAGTAGTCAGCTATTATAAATAGTACTGCTAAAGGGTTGTCAATGCATGCATTACAAACCCTGGCCACACTTGATAGAAATAGTGAGTGAGAAAGTGACAAGTTTCTTCTCTTCTCTTTGCAACTAGCACTATGTGAAAGAGACATGACTCTTATTTATGGATGTTGGACGTTCATGAGTCTGTTCATGTGGATACCACAAAGACATCGTCACTATTACAGTGTTGGTTGTAACACCCCAGAAATTACTTTTTTTTGTTATATTTGCTTTTTATAATATTTGTAATTTTTTTTAATTTTTGCTAATTATTTGGGTGATTTTGATTATTTTATCATATTTCTCAATTTATGTGCATATTAAGCGCAGCTGGAAAAATAAAATATTTTTTCAAGGCCAAAAAGCTTTGGGCTATGGAAGTGGTACCAGGGGATCTTACTAAACCTGAGGTTGGACACAGTTTACGAAGTTTTTGTTTTTTGAGATTTATATGATAAATAAAATCACTTTACGTTTAATTATCCATTGGGCAATGGATATAGATTTTGTTAACTGTAACCTTTGTCCATTGGATAATAGCTTTTAGTAAAGTTCTAGTCATATTTTCTAGAGTATGCTCTTTATGTGACATCACACAAGTGATATCATCTTTGACTTTCTCAAAAGGTGAAACTAAGCTTCCTCAACAAGCTTTACGTGAGACTTGTTGGAGAAGCCTCTTTTCTCTCTCTTTGGGAAGGCCCCACGGTTTTGGGGGGAAGGAAAAGACAACAAGATTGTCATCTTTTCACTTAAGCTTTCATTTCACCTTTTCAATTCAAAAGTTTCTCTTTTCTCTCTCACTTTTTCTCTTCTTTCTTTTTCTCTCCATGTTCCATGGCCAAGCATCCCATTGCCACCCTCTATGTTTGTTTGCTCAAATCAATCCTTGTTCTTGAATCTACTCATAATTTGGGAGCTTTTCTTTGTTGTGATCACCATCTAGTTGTCTCATCTTCATCATTTTCTTTCAAGCCCTAACTTGAAGCACTTAAGGTAAGATTCTTGATCTTCATTTTTCTCTCCTCTTTTTCATGTTCAAGGCCATCATCTTGATCAATGGTCTTCTCTTTTCAAGCTTTAGGTGTTGATCTTATGAGTTTGAAACTTCTAGGGTTTGGTTAGAGGTGTTGAACGAAAATTCTAAGAGGCATCAAAAAGCTTTCTTTTCTTGCCATCTCTTTAGGTAAGAGAGAGATTGCTCTCATCAACCTATCATGGTGGTGAGAAACGAAATTTACATGTTGTAGTGAAGAATCCATGTGTGGGTTATCCTTTTGATTATATGTATTTTGATGAGTTTGGTTGTATGTATTCTTGGTGATTTTTGTGATTTTTTGCCTTATATGATTTTATGGCTCAATGTTATGTATAATATTGGTTGAGTAAAAATTTTGATGATTGAAGTATGTTGGAACCTTGTTGATGAGAATGAGAATTTTGAGGTCCAAGGACCCTAAGGCTCACAGCCAAGTGACCATAATTTGGGTATCCAAGACAAATTTTTGGTATTAAAGTGGAACTTAGATGCTTAGGTAAAAAGAAATTGGATTAAGGATTTATAACAATGGAAGAGTGATAGAACAAAATTGTATCATTTCCTAAGAGAGAGATTTAGGTTATTGAGTGGAAAAATAGGCTTGGTAGAGAAATTGGAAACTTAAGGTATTTTACTAATGGTAAAGGAAAAAGAATTTACTAAATTAATATAAAGTGAATT
The DNA here is from genome assembly GCA_029884605.1 of Ormosia emarginata. NCBI lineage: Eukaryota > Viridiplantae > Streptophyta > Magnoliopsida > Fabales > Fabaceae > Ormosia > Ormosia emarginata. The sequence continues at coordinate 7,993,338 of JAQQTP010000037.1, forward strand.
TTCCTTTCGTATCCTTTGAGAAAAAAAATTGTTAGATTCTTTATTAACCTTTGGAAGTTTCAAAAGTAAGCTAAGAGTGTAATGAAAAGTTTTACGTGATTGAAAAAGAATGATGATTTCTGAATTATGAGATAATAATGCTTCGCGGTGGAAAATAACAGCAATGTGTTATTGGCTCTCAATTGGGACTCAGAGAGGTTAATGGCCGGTTGGCTCTTGAGTAATCTATGTTTATGGAAAATTATAATATTAATATATATGTATGCATTGAGTCATTGATCATGCATTTTATCGGCAGTGTCGGTTGAGGCCATATGCCTAGGAGATGAATTACACCTTAGTGCGGGTGCGATGGGTATAGTGTAGGTCATTTGTTGACCTTGGGGGCGTCGGGACGCGGGTTTCCCACAATGGTCAGTTGGTAGCTCCACTGTGCCATGGGTCAAACCGATGCAACGCACCGACGATTCGGACCGAGACACTATTCCTAATCACGATCTAGTGTAGACTGTCTTGTATAAAGCCATGATGCGCAAATTAAGAAATTATAGCACTTGACTTGAGGTTGATGAGATATAAACAATGTCTTCTAGATCATTCTCTCCGAAATTGTGTTTAACTCCATTGAGTAGGAAGTTGGTTCATAGTGCATATGCATTGTCTATCTACATATCACTGTGTTATTTTATATATGCTAAATTATTTGATATTTGTTGCTCTAACTAGACTTTATGTTCCTTGTATATGAATTATATTACTACTCTTTACTATTTCTGTGCTGCTATGTTGGTATAGATGTAGAGAATCTCTTTTCTCTGTTATGTTACTATGTTTTATATGTCTATAGTGGATAAAGACTAAAAGGAAGACGAGGAAGACCACATCTTTTTGTTGTTTTGTTTTCTGCAATGACGACTAAGAGAGATTTTGTTAGTTTCGTCAGAGTTCAGTTCAATGGCGGGACGAGTGCTTGGCGAATTGACTGGGCTACTGAACGTGTTAGATATATAGGAGATGTGAACTTGTTTGTGCGTAGGACCCGCGATGGGGATCCTTTCTTTTCTCTTGATGTTACAGTACATTTAGAGTTTGACATTCTAATTAGGAAGTTGTGGGGTGACCTGTATTATACCCATAGAGAGGAGGAAGGTTCTGTTGTGTCCTCTGCTAGGACACCTATGTAACACCCCAAATTTCACTAATTTACAGTAATGTCTGAATTGTACTATTTTGTAATTTCTGTGTGTTGTAAAATTATTTTGACTATTCTGTGACTGTATTTGATCATTGTGTGTGATTTACTCTAAGTCAAGAAAATAATAATTTTCAGGCCGGGGAAAATCTTTATCTGATTATTCGGAGTTAGGGGATCTTACTAAACCCAATTTCGAGTGATACATGTATCAATCTTTTAATTTTTAGAATTTATCTGTGAAATAAAAATATTTTATATTTTAATATTATTTTATTATTCGGTGGACAATACCTACTGACTTAATAGCAGTAGCTTCTGCCCAGTGGACAATAGGAACCAAAAAAGTCTTTGTGACTTACAATTTGGTGAACTAATAGAAATTAGTCAATGATGATGACTTGATTTTCTAAACCAATAGAAAATGGTCAATATTGGTGGTTGGACTAGTTAGTTAGAAACTAGAAAACCTAACTAAGTTAGTTTATATTCTATGTAGTAACTAAATGGAATGAAACTTAGTTAGCTTTTCCTTTGAATCCATAGTTAGGAAGCTTCACCATTTTTCTAGATGTTGATGATTCACACTTTGGTGACTAGGAGATCAAACTAGGTTAGCTTGGTTTCATTAAGAAGCAAAGGAATTAGAAACTAGATTAACCTAAGCCTAACTAGGAAACTAAAATGGATCAAAACTTGGTTTGCTCTGCCATTGAGCAATTCAGCCAAGACACTCCAAGGAAGGTTGAAGAAGTTGATGACTTAATTCTCTAAGCCTGTAGGAAACAATCTTGGAGGCAAAGCTTTAAAGATCAACCATTGATCTCATCTAAGGCCATTAGGAGGTCTTGAGTGGTCAACCAAAGTGGCCACCTCCTTTGGGAGTTCCACAGCCATAAGGCTCTAGGAGGAGCTAAGGATGACACTTAGCTAGTTTATTTCATCTTCATCCATTCTCTAAAGAAAGCTTCACCAAAATTCTCTCCTTTTCTCTCTTGTGAACTTCACAGTCTCCACACCATTTTCATACCTCTACTCTTCTAAAATTTTATCCAACACCGCTTCTTAAACCTAAACATCATTCTAAACATCTTTCATGTTGTGAGTTTCTTCAAAATCATCCATTTAGTGCTTGGAAAACAACCTTGAAGTTTCTTCCATACAAGGTAAAAATCCTTGTTTCTTGTTTCTAAATTCATTCTTGAAGTTCTAAGCCATGATTGATCCATGGTTTTTCTTTTCCAACTATAGTTTATGACTTTATAAATTGTTTAAGTTTGTTAGGGTTTCTTGAAGGCTATACAAAATCCCTAGGAGGAAGTCCAAGAAGAGTTTATCTTCCTTAGAGGTAAGAGGGAGATTTAATCTCATCAACCATGTATTGGTCGTGAGAAAATAGATGTGTTTGTGGTGAAGAATCCATAAGGATTCATTCACTTGGTTGTTGAAAGTTTTTCCTATTTGTGATGATTTTTTATGCAAGCATGTCTATAGCTTTGATATATGTTCTTAATATGTGTTTATGAAGGCATGATAGTTATTGTATGCAATAAGATGTGAATAACATGTTAAGGAATTGCATGAGTGTTCCAAAGAACACATGAAGCTCACGACTTCACCACCACAAAGAGAACCAATATGTTCTCAATTATTTTCTAAATCATGGATTAATTAATTTAATTGGATTAATGATTTTTACAAGGACTTAGATAATAGAAAATAATTTAAAGATGATTTATAGGGAACATAGTGAATTTCGACCAACATGCCATTTATGATATCTTTGATCCAAAATCATTTTCTAAGTGTGGACTATGTAATTAATTTAAAAGAGAACTCAATTCAATGGATTTTAGAGAATAAAATGAATGGATTTATTTTAGAGCTTAATTAGACAAATTAAGTAAGGATGAGAAATAAAATAAACACTTGAAAAGTACTAACGTATAGCTCACCCTTTGGGTTTTGAAGCGCATTAGCAAGTTTCGAGATGTAAATATTGGTTATGACCAAAAAAGGTAATTTTTAAAGGAAACAGTAAAAAATATTACTTAAAGGATTTTCAAAAGGAAATATTGTAAATAAAGCTAAAAATAAATATATAATGGAGAAAGTTTCAAAATTTAATTTAGAAAGTAAAGAAATATTTTACGCAGTTGAAAAATACTAGAAAAGCCTTACGCGTATTTAAAATAATGATTTTTAAACTACGCGATTGAGAAAACGATTTAAAAATGTTACGTAATTGAGAAAACGATTTAAAAATGTTATGCAATTGAGAAAATGATTTAAAAACACTACGCGATTTCAAAAACGCAATAAAATATTTACGCGATTGAAAATAACAACAATTTGTTGTCGGGTTAAAGCGGTGGACTCGGATATGTTGAAAAATGATACTGCCAAGTGGTCATGTACTATTATGAAAAATAATGATAACGTTGTTATTTATGTATTTTGGCTCATGTACATGCATAGAGAACTGTGTCAATTTGGTTAAAATTGGTAAGTTGTTGATGAGATGAATTACACTGTAGTGCGAGTGCGATAGGCGTAATATGGTTCATGGAGTGAACTTGGAGGCGTTAGTGTACGGAGGATTCCACATGTGTACAGTTGGTAGCTCCTCTGGGCCGTGGTAACGAGTAATGCACTAGCGATCTCGACAAGCACTATTCTTAATCACGATCTAGTCAGATTATCTGGAACAATGCCTGTTGTACACGATGAATAGACTGTGTAATATTTGGCTGGGGTAGTCGGAGCTATAGGCAAATCTACTAGGTCATTCTCTCTGATGTTTGTGGTTAGCTCCATGGAGTAAGAATGAGTCTATGTACATCTGCATATGTGGTTTGCATCATGATGTGATATTTATATTTGGTCTGAGATATTATGTATGATGTGATAATATGATTTGATATATTAAATGTTATATTTGTATGTACTGTCGTTTTCTATACTGCCATGTTGGTAGTGATGTAGATTATCTCACTCTTTGTATATATTTCTGTATTATTATTTATGTTCGGTAAAGATTTCGATGAAGGCGAAGAGGAGCAACCTTCTTATTTTCAGTACAAGGAGGAACAACATCCGAGTGATCAGTGCGAAGAGGGCGAGCCTCTAGATCATCCTTATCATTTGGATTGATTTTGACGTAGTATGACGCTACCAAGTTTTCTGGAGTTTGTGAAACTAGAGTTTCATAGAGGTTCTGAAGCCTGGCGTCTACAAGCTAATAGGGAGTTGGTTGTTTATGTGCGACGTTGGACTGTGTCCCTTAGTAGGGAATATGATGGTGTTCTGATGTTCTCTACTACTGTATATGTGCATCTAGAGTTGCCCTTGTCTATTAGGCGCTATTGGAGTGGTCGTTTCCATGCCCCTAGTGAGCTTAGTAGTGTGTCGACTGCACGGACTCCTGTCCATAAGGCTTCACGACATCCAGAGTTTCTGTTTTCTGATGATCTCCCCGAGGAGGATCCTTCGGAGGATTAGAACTTCTAGATGTGCACTTGGGCTAGTTTACAGTTTATTTAAAGTTAAACAGTTTACTGCTTTATAAAACAATTTGTAGTATATAAATATTTGTATCCTTAAAAATAAAATCATATGTATAATTATGGTGTGTATTTAATAGTCTGTTTTATTTCATGTTATGTTTATTTTATTTAATGATATAAAGTACAAAAAGAAATTTTCACAACTTATATTATTATATGTTAATAAATGATTTACAACTTGGGTAAGGTTTTATAATTATTCGAAAATATGACATCCTAAAGAGGGTGTTACAACCTGCCCGTGGGGTTTTGTCCCATCCTGTATTCCTATCTTCTGAAGAATTTGAGGAGGTTCCCGAGGAGGACCCTGCTTCCTAGGCATGTGAGCTTGGGCTAGTTTATGTTTTGCTGAATAGTTTGTATATATCTATATATCTTTTTGGAGTACATCCTGATATATTTTGGGTGGACTATGATCCATACCATCTTTTGTATACTTTGTTATGTAATTATTTAGTAATGACTTCCTGTGTTGTTTACGTGTTGTTTAAGCTTGTGTCTTTAAGAAGAAAAATTTAAATCTGTATTTTATCATATTAAACCTTTTACATAATTTATTTTTAAGAACAAGTTTTAGCCGTAAATGTAATACCCTAGGGAGGGTGTTACATTAGTTGGTATCAGAGCCCAAGTTTGAGTCTTTTGGGGTTTTTGGTTAGGTCAGTCTTGCTTATGTTGTGTGATTCTCTGTGTTTAGTTTTAGAAATGTTACATCTGACTTTCATTGTGTATTGTTCAGTTTGACTTCGAAGGAGCGTGATGGCTCGTAGCGGAGGTGTACGTATGAATGCTGAACGAGACAACGAGAGCATGGCTGCAACAATTGAAGCTATGTAGAGGATGAAAGAGGTAATAGTGCAACAGAACCAAAGGGCTGCCCAACAACAAGAAGTGATCGCTGAAGCTCATAATTTATCAGAGTTTCATCGCAACAATCCACCACAGTTCAAGGGAGAGTTTGATCGGGAGAAAGCAAGTCTTTGGATCAAAGAGTTGGAGAAGATTTTCAGAGGGATGGAAAGTACTGATGCTCATAAGGTAACCTATGCTACCTTTATGCTCGTTGGAGATGCTGAAGACTAGTGGGCCAAAACTCAAAGATTGATGGAGGCTGAAAGAAGATCGATCACCTGGGAAGTCTTTAAGAACAAATTCCTGGAGAAGTACTTTCCAGCCAATGCAAGGCATGCGAAAGAAATGGAGTTTCTTGGCCTAAAGCAAGGGAGCATGTCAGTCAGTGAATATGCTGCTAAGTTTGAAAAGTTATTGAAGTTCTCAAGATATTTCCAGCTATAGCCTAATGAGGAGTGGAAATATCGCAAGTTCGAAGAAGGATTGAGGCACGACTTGAAGAGAGCAGTGTTACTTTTAGGAATTGAAGAGTTCCCAACTCTTTTGGATAAGTGTCGCCGGATTGAGGAGTTAGACCAATCACAAGACACAAGAAGCCATAACTTTAGACCCTCTCGGTTCCAAAGGGGGAATAGTAGCAATGTGAATCGTTCTCAAAGAAAGTCGTATTCCCGACCATCGGGGAATCAATCCTAACAACAATCACATGGAGGAGGTCCTGGTAGCAACAAGTTTGCCCAAACCGTGGCATCTTTGTAACACCCATGAAAACATGATAGACTTGTATATAGTTACGGAGGTAGTTTAATACTTGATTATCATGTCTGTTAAGTTTTGTGACTTTCTGAGCACGTTTAGGCACTTTGCTGCAATGCTATATATGAAAAATAGCCGTTTTTAGCTCTGGAAATGGCTTAAATTGCTTAGTTAATAGAAATAAATGTGGAGATTTTATTTCTAGGTCATAAATGTGTGTTTTGAGCTACAGTTAAGATTTGAGGTTATTCGGAGTTGGTTTGGCATTTTTACGCATACTGGTTGTGTGTTTTAATGCTAAATTGACCCCCAACAGATATGAAAAAAAGTGAAATTAGTGAGACAAGATTTTTAATGAATCTTAGGATTTATTTTAAACTTGTTAGAAGTAAGAAAACTGGACTTGGTGAAATCCAAGCGTTTTTAGCAGATCGAGAGATTACAGCTTGGTCACTTAAGTGACCAAGCCTTTCACATTTCCCGCTCTGTAGCCTTAGCTATTTGAAGCTTCTAAATGAGATATTTATCTTATTGTTCTCATATATTTTCATGGTGGAATAGTAGAAAAAGGCAAAGGAAGAAGGGAAAGCAAAGGGGAAGCAACAACAACCAAAGAGAAGGAAGAGCTTGGTGGTGGAGAGGAGCTACTGAGTGACTTTGTTTCTGGCCATTAGAGGTAGGGGGAAAGTTTGTTTTACTTCTTAACTTCATCTTCTTCATTTGGTTTATGGAGACTTGATGTGGGATGTGAGGTTTTGAAGTGTGAGAATTGTGTTTATGTTAGTAAATGCATGAATCTTATTAGAAAGCTAGAGGATATCATGTTTTTGGTTTGATGGAAGCAAGAAGTTGGATTTCCAGCCCTTGAACATCTTAAATTTCCTTTGAGTTGAGATTTGGGGTTTTAGGTTTTGAGTTGGATGATTATCCATGATCCATGGTTTTGAGTGAAAACAAAGTGGAATAAGAGTTGCTTGGTGTAGTTGAACCTTGTGGAAGGTTGTAAATCACTTGGATGTGAAGTTTGAGTGATTGAAGTAGGGGTAAATCCCAATGAAACAGTACCCAGGTCTGCAGAGTTCTGCAGATTTCATTCTAGGCAGCCAGGGCTTGAGTGATGGTATTTGGGCGCCTGTGCGCCCACTTTCTAGAAGAGTATTGTGTGATGCAATGCACCCAGCACCTGGGCGCTGGGATTCGAGCGCCTAAGCGCGTGTTTAGCGCTTGAGCGCCTGAGCGCTGAAGCAGGGGAAAATCTGGGCTAGTTCTGCCTAGTCAGTGCTTGAGCGCTGGGTGTGTTAACGCTTGAGCACTCAATTCAAGTTTCACTAGAAACTTTATTTTGTGGAACTAGAGTTTCTAATTGATGTAGTTACTCTTTTTGTGCTTCTTAATAAGTATTTAATTAAGTGAGAATATGATAAAGCATGGGTATATACATATACTTAGGTATTGTTTGTAGTGATAATAAGAATAAGTTTTCTTATGGTTAGAGGATGGATTTCCTTGTTAGTCGTTTAAGTCCGAGTAGTTAATGGATTTCACTACTTGGAATGTTACTTTTCTAGATGGACTTCCAGTGTTTGTCCAAGGTTATGGATGGGACTTCCATTACGTTGTTTAGGATACATGTATTCATAACATTGCCATGGACTTAGTATCATACATTATACATTTCATCTTTAGGTTATTGCATAGGCATATTCATTAGACATAACTTGTCATAGCATGGTAATTGTATGGGCGATTGTCGTCATTCATAAAAACTTCATGACATGCAATTGTATGGGTAGTTGCGTACTTCTGAGAGGGAAGTGTTAAGTGTTTTTGTGATTGAAGTGTTGGTATTGTAAATGCATAATGTTTATGAATGTTTAAGTTGTTGGTTTTGGAATACTTCTATTGAGATGTGATTTCTCACCCCGATTGTGTTGCCTTGTAAATCCAGGTGCAAATTCTTCTAAAAGGGTGAAGAAGTGATGTGAAAACTAGTATAGTGTAGATTATATACTTTTTGAGATAAAGCTTGTATTATTTATACTCAAACCAGTATGTAAAAGCTTATGTATTACAATATGTCTCCTGAGGCAATGATATATATATAACTTTTAGTTTATCATGGCTCTCTATAAAAGTTTGCATGATTTTTATGGATTAGAATTGTGGTTTAAGGTTAAAAGTGACATAGCCAATATTGGATATCCTAGTATGTGTTAGACGTATCGGAATGCCAATTTTGGGATGTTACAATCTTCACCAAAATGCTTCAAGTATGGAAAGGACCACTTAACCCAGGAGTGTACGTGCTACGAGACCTCAGGCAGGAGGAAGGGTTTATACCATGAATGGAGCGCAAGCCTCCCAATCCAAAGATCTGATTTAGGGAGATTGCATTATAGGAGGTAACCTTTTAACTGTACTATATAACTCAGGGGTGACCTATTCTTTTATTGCCTATGATTGTGTGCAACGTTTAGGATTATCTGTGTCCTCCTTACCTTTTAATTTGATTATTTCTACTCCTACTGCTGAACACGTTGTTACTACTCAAGTTTTTTTTGAACTGTTTTATTTTTGTGGAAAATTGAACTTTTTCTGTCGATTTGATTTGTTTGCCTCTTTCGCAAATAGACGTGATTCTAGGGATGGATTGGTTATCTTCTAACCATATCCTACTACATTGTTCCAATAAAACCTTAGTATTCCTTGATTATGAGATTTCCAGATTTGTAACTGCTAACCAAGTCAAAACTTTCTTGAGGGAAAGAGCTCAAGGATACATGCTTTTGTCTTCCTTAGATGTAAAAAAGGAGAATAATGTGAATGTTATTCCTGTGGTCAATGTGTTTCCTGAAGTCTTTTCTGATGATATACCTAGATTACCACCGGAAAGAGAGGTAGAGTTTTCTATTGATCTTGTAGTAGGATCTGATCCTATATCCATGGCACCATATCGAATGTCGTCATCAAGTTAGTCGAGCTCAAGAAGCAGTTAGAGGAATTGTTAGAGAAGTAGTTTGTGAGACCTAGTGTTTCACCGTGGGGAGCTCTAGTGCTATTAGTGAAAAAGAATGATGGATCTTCTCGGTTATGTGTGGACTACCGTCAGTTGAACAAGATTACAATCAAGAATAAGTATCTACTTCTGAGGATATATAATTTGATGGATCAGTTGAGAAGAGCTGCTATTTTCTCTAAGATTGATCTACGATCTAGCTATCATCAAATTCGTGTGATGTAACGCCCCTTTTTCTAATTCGATATATGCGAAGAAGGAACGTCACACTATAGTACTTAGGTAATGATAAAGCTTAAGATAGATAACGTTGCGGAAAATAGTGTTTGTTTTAAGGTTTCCAAAACCCGGTGTAATTACTGTTGATCTAAAATTTTTCCCTTTGTTTATATATTTTTTTTGTAAGTTATTGTAAGTGGTAGAATAATAATACCAGAAAATCCCTGCTGTAGCAAAACTTCAAGCACTGAACGATTATAATATAGTTAATAGAAATTAAACCATATATCGAAATTACATTATCATGATCATATGTACAAGCTTGTATTAATTACATTTCCAGAATGCATACAAAAAGACAAAATATGTACCTACCCTAAGAGATACAAATATATACCCACTGATCCACTAGTACGTTAGGCTCCCTCAAAATAAACAGACAGCCATCAGTAGTCATCTACTTAAAGCAGTCTCTAAGACTGACGAGAACTAGAAAGAACCGTAGATGGATCCTCCACAGGGTCCTCGTTGTCCGACGAGACATCCATCGGAACGACGGAACAGTGGGCAGGAGCCCGAGCAGTAGACAAGAAAGAGTCGTCACGTGGGGTATAGTACATGTCCGCCCATATGTCTTTGATAGGCAGGTAGAATTCCAACCAAACAAAAGCGTGGAAGTCAAAAATCGAAGCAGTGTAAGGTCCCCACGCCAAGGACACAGTCAAATCACCGTGGTACACACATCGATCAGTCTGCACGTTGATATGCCAGCAATCCGGACCACCATGAAAGTTGATCCGCATGTAACCAAAGAATCCACGGGGGCGATATGACATCCTCAGCAGCCTCAATCTCAGTCAAGATACGGCCAGAAACCCTGAAACTCAGTGGTTTCCTTATCCTCCTCACGAACGTCTTCGAACAATCATATGATAATATACAATAGTAGAATATACAGTAAAGAGGTGAGATACTCGTCATTCATTACCAATAATAGTAGCAGGAAACTAGATGGCGCTGAACGCCCACGTACAACACATTTTATACATTTAATCGTAACAGCATTAAATTTATAGTAAGACGGAATCACAACTTTAAAATGATAAAAATATCATCAGCAGTCAATAGTTAAAGTGACTAACAATTATTACAAAAGTAACAGTAAATATGCTTTATAATTATCAATGCTCATGCTCAATGAGTTATGCGACTGACAGTTCACTCATGCAAAAGTATATCAAAACCCTACTCCATGGAGCTAGACTTAAAGAGTTTCGGAGTGAATGATCAAGGAGTAATACCAGTATATCATTAGCCTTAAAATACAGTGTGCTTTGTTTCGTAAAAAGGTTTGCGCAATGGCTTATACATGGTACCTCAACAGTTGATCGCGATATAGGACAGCGTCTCGGACAAGATCGTCGATGTGTCGCATTAGTCTATCCCACGGTCCCAGTGGAGCTACCACTATCTATTGTGAGACACCCACACCCCGACGCCCCCTAGGGTCAACAACGTATGACACCTACGCTTAGTTTATTCGCACCTACACATAGGTGTTATTCAAGCTCCTAGGTTTACACAACCTTTCCAATAGTGTCCAACGGACGACACATATGCATGACGACACAATGTCAACTCATGTATGATCATTACTGTATTTCACAATGGTATACTTATATACAAACGTACATAAATTCATTTATTGATATCGTCATATCCAAGTATTCTGACAATCCATGTTTATAAAATGTTCATCTCACGTTGGGGTCCATAATTGCATTAAGGTCAAGTTTTATATCAACATCACTTTCAAGTGCTCATTTATTACTATGATTGCCATTTTCAAGATTACATATTATTGATTTAATGTGAAAATTTTTGGTCACTTTAATTCTTTATTACCATCACTTTCAAGAATCTTTAAAATTATCATTCTTTGACCACATTACTCAAGCCCAAAACCGTGGCCCTCACTAGATCCCTAAGTCAAGTGTTTATTTTCATTTTTAATGCATTAGTAACTTATTACTAATTCTCTTAATGTGTTTAGTTCCAAAATCCCCTCAACTCACACACTCAAGTTCTTTCTTTAGGTCAAATTATTCAAGTTACCAAGCTTAGCCTTTAATTAATTTTGTTTACACATTATGAATCCCTAATTGTCATCTAAATTCTCTTTGTCAATTTCATCATCCAAGTCACAATTTCCACCATTTTTGCCTCCCATGGCCGTGAGCCATCATAGGGCTAGGGCCCAAATATTTTTATGTCTCCTTTAGTCATCATCCATTCAATTATGTTACAAGTATTTTAAACATCCACACCCTTTCAATGGGGGACTTGGCCGTGAGCCTCCTTGCACAATGCAAGGGGCAATTGTCTCAAGTTCATCAATTCCAAATCCATAAGGGTTATTACCACATTATTAAGAATCAATTCCATACAAAATTTAAAGAAAGAAATAGAAATGTAAAGAATCAAATAGAAGACAATAACATTTAAAGGAGTAACCCTTATTAGGGTTTCTCACAAATACACAAATAGCAAGCCTCCAACCACCATTATAGGTTGAATGGAGTGGTCTCCCTCTTACCAAAGAGGAGAGGACGAAAATGGCCACCAAGGAGCTTCTTTGTGGATTCGGTTTTGGCTCCTCCAAAAACCCTAGAAAGCAAATTCAAGGTATCAACACCACAATATGAAAAAGAGAGCATCCTTGACCATGAAAATGGTCTTAGAACACGAAAAAGAGGAGAGGAGAGAAGAAAGTTGTGATCTTTACCTCAAAGTCTCAAACTTTGCCCTTGAAGAAGATTAGTAAAGATGAGAGATTTCGGTCTTGGGTATGGAAGGAAAAGGTCTTAGAATGATGAAGAGAAGCTAGAAATGAGGTTAATGAAGTTAGAAACCGAAAATGGTGATGGTGGAGATGGAAACCCGAAATGGAGATGGAGGATTTTGGTGAAACCTTGTGAAGAAAAGTGGTAGAGATGGTAATGGAGAGTAAGGATGTGTAGTTGATGAAGAGAAAAGATGAAGAGGTTGAGTGGAAGAGTGAGCTGCAAATTTGGTTTGGCTATGGAGGTTTAGAGAGAAGGGAGAGCAAGGAAGAAGATGAAGAGGTAGAGAGAGAAGTTGTTAGGTTAAGTGGTGAGGTGTTTGAGTGAATTAGGTTAAGTGATTGAAACCAAAATTCCCCCCTTTTCCCTAGTGAATGCCGCGGAAATGGAGGGAGGAGAGAGGGAGTTGACAAGCTTCTCAAGCAAGCTAGGGGTAGTTGGGTTTTTTCTTGGGTCAAAGCTTCTAGAAACTTGATTAAAATAGCAATATATTTGAATTAAAGTGGATTTGTTATGACATAAAATAGATTACATTGGGATAAGGTGATAGGGCTTTCATTACATGCTATTATCTAGAGGATAATAGTTACAGTCGATAGAAATCAGTATTAATTAATCTGACAGATAAATTCTTACGCAGTGTTTTATTATTTCGTCTGTTAAAATTTCTTGAAAAATGTGAAACCTTGGAAACTGTGTCCGGCCTCAGGTTTAGTAAGATCCCCCATAGACGTTTCCATAGTTCAAGGTTTTCGGAGAGAATATCTCATTTCTCCAGCTCCGCTCAGCTCGCACGTAAAACGAGGAATATATTAAAATATTCGACGTTCCCGAAAAATTCCCAGAAAATTATCAAAAACTGTAAATATTATGAAACGACTATTCGTCATATAATTTTCTAACTTTTGGAACGTTACAGTCATTTTCTCGACTCTGTCCATTGTGCACACAAAATAAGAAATATATTAAAATATTTCGCGTTTCCAGAAAATTCCAGAAAAATTCCAGAAAATCTCAAATATTATAAAATGAATATCCATAACAAAATCAATAAATTTGGGGGTGTTACATATGAAGGTAGAGGATGTTCCCAAGATGGCTTTTCAGATGCGTTATGGGCATTATGGGTATCTCGTGATGCTGTTTGGAGTAGCTAATGCCCCCGTTGTTTTCATAGATTACATGAATCGAATTTTTCATCCATACCTAGATAGATTTGTTGTTGTCTTTATTGATGATATCTTGATCTATTCTCAAAGTCAGGAAGAACATATTGAACACCTCAAGGTGATTCTTCAAATTCTGAATGAGAATAAGCTATATGTTAAGCTATCAAAATGAGAGTTCTGGTTGGAAGAGGTTTAATTTCTGGGTCACATGATTTCAAAGGAAGGAATTGTAATGGACCCATTGAAAGTGGAGGCAGTTCTTCAGTGGGAAAGACCAAAGACGGTAACAAAAATTCATAGCTTTGTGGGATTGGTCGATTGTTATCGAAGATTCATCAAGGGATTCTCCAAGATAGTAGGACCTCTCACCCAACTTACCATGAAGAATCAAGCTTTCGCATGGATGGATGCTTGTGAAGAGAGTTTCCAAGAATTGACGAGATGGTTGACTACTTCGTTGGTGTTGATCTTGCCCGATCCCAATGAACCTTTTGAGGTGTATTATGATGCTTTATATCAGAGTTTAGGATGTGTCCTCATGCAAAATAGAAGAGTGGCAGTTTATGCTTCAAGGCAATTAAGAGTACATGAGAAGAACTACCCTACGCATGACTTGGAGTTAGCTGCCGTTGTATTTACATTGAAGATCTAGAGGAATTTTCTTTATGGAGCAACATTCAACGTCTACAGTGATCACAAGAGTCTGAAATACCTGTTTGATCAGAAGAAGTTGAATATGAGGCAAAGGAGGTGGTTAGAGTTTTTGAAAGACTGATTTTCAACTTCAATATCATCCCGGAAAGGCGAACGTCATAGCGGATGCTTTGAGTAGAAAGATGCTTAGTGTTTTTGCTATGATGCTCAAAGAAAGTGAGTTAATAGAACAGTTTAGGGATATGCGGTTGTCCGTGGAGTTGACACTAGAAAGGATGTGCTTGAATATGATCACCATTTCAAGTGGATTAATGGAAGAAATCTGAGTGACGCAATGAAGTGACTCATACTTACAGAATGAGAAGAAGTTGGTGAAGCAAGACATTGTATCAGAATTCAGGGAAGGACCGAATGGAGTCCTAAGATTCAGATATAGGGTTTGTGTACCGAGTGATCCCGAGCTGAGAAGGTTGATTCTTGATGAAACCTATAGAAGCAAGTTGAGTATGCACCCAAAAACTACTCAGATGTACCAAGATCTAAAATGATTATATTGGTGGCAAGGAATGAAGAGGGATGTTACAAAGTATGTGTTGTCTTGTTTAGTTTGCAAAAAGCTAAGGTGGAACATCAAAAGCTTTCAGGGATGCTACAACCTTTGACTATTCTAGAATGGAAATGGGATTGCATTGCAATGGACTTCATGGTTGGAGTGCAAAAGACTAGAAAGAGGCATGACTCAATATAGGTAATTGTTGATCGACTTACGAAGTCAACGCACTTCTTGCCAATCAACATAAGGTATTCGATGGAGAAGTTGACTCAAGTGTATATCGGTGAGATTGTTAGACTCCATGGAGTACCCTTGAGTATTGTTTCTATAATGTGTTTTTTTGAGGAGGGAATGTCACACCATAACCACGAAACAGAAATAAAATGTATAAACTAAGACCCGATTCATTATAATATAGATAAGCCTGTTTAGTTGTAATCACATAAATAATTTGGCGAATTCTTTTTTTTTTTTTGTAATAAAATGATAAGACATGATTACAACAGAAAGTAACATGAGATGTAAACCATACATTCATACATCATACGTATATATATACTTATATCATACTTGTTTAGATACATCATCAGATATACAAAATGCAGAAGCATTATATCCCCAAAATGATTACACATATACAGCCCACTAAAAAGACAAAATATCAGGCCCCCAAAAGATTTACAGATAGCCATCAATGGCTACCAATAGCATTAGCCCCTAAAACTAATGAGAAGGAACCATAGTTGGATCCTCCTAAGGGTCTTCCTCATCAGAGGAAATCCTTATCGGAGCAACTGAGTTACGAGCAGGGGCTTGTGCAAAGGATAAGAACGAATCCGCTTGTGGAGAGTAATAGTGATCACCCCACATATCACGTATGGGCAAATAAAACTCTAAATACAAGTGTGCATTAAAATTAAAGACAGGCAGATCATGACGACCCCAAACCAGAGACACCATCACATCTTCGTGGTAGATGCAGTGATCCGTACTAAGGTTAATGTGCTAGCAATCCGGACCTCCATGAAAAGTCAGTCTCACATACCCTAAAAAGCCACGCAGACAGGATGCAATGTCCAAACAGCTAACTAATCGAAATCAGGCCAGAAGCCAAGGAATTCGTGCACTTCCCCTCACCGTCGTCTTCAGAGAAACACATATATGGATAGAATAACAGAGATACAGAAAAAAGGTGAGACATGCTACTTTCAATACCAATTATGGCAGTAAAGAAAAAGAATGGTGCAAGACGCCCACATAGCATAGTAGGAATAATAATCAGCATCAAGATTCACATAATAAACAACTTAACAAATCCAGGAAGTTATAACATTAGTAAAATAACAGTTCCATCATCATATAAATAAATTCCAAATAATATGTTGACTCACTATGCACGTGCACATGGTACCAAAATCCTATTCCATGGAGCTAGACACAAACATTGGAGAGAATGATCAAGGAGACATGCCAGTATCTCATCAGCCTAAAATTAAGTGCTTTCCAGAAAAATCAATAATTTACGCAACAAGGCTTTATACAATAACATTCTCATAGGATCGCGATATAGGACAGTATCTCGGTCCAGATCATCAGTGCGTTTGCATCAGTCTATCCCATGGCCTAGAGGAGCTACCAACTGTCCATTCATGAGACACCCGCACCCCGATGACCCTAAGGTCAACGATATGACCTACACTAGTCTATTCGCACCTGCACTAAGGTGTGATTCAATCTCCTAGGCATACAACATTACAACAGAGTCCACCAGACTTTCACAATGCATGATGACTCAATGCATATCCATGTATATTTAACAATAATACACTTTCTCATATCATGCCACAATTTGGCTAAGTTAAACATCAACAGATTATTGGTCCCACTCATGGACCCACAATAACATATTATCAAGTTTTTCCAATGTGACAATACACTTTTAGGTTTATTATGGAGTTTCACTTTACTTTAACATTTCTTATGAAATCTTTCTCTAGAGGAATTCTCTTGATTGGCGAAGTTCTCTACTTTAAATTTAATCGTACTCACCTAGAAAATTATTCTAAGGTTCTCCAAGTCTCACACTCTCTCTTGTTCTTTTCTTAAGTCCAAAATTGTTCTAAGTTATAGGATAAAGTCTTATTCTTTATTCTTCCCATTTTATGAACTTCTAATAAATTTCTAATTTTCTAATTAACTAAGTCTCCACTTTAACACTACATTTTTAGCATTTTCACCTTAAGAAGCCGTGAGCCCCAAGGGAAAATAGGGGTATGAAATCTTCATTGCTCCATTAATTATTATTCACTTGATTAGTTGTCTTTCCAATTGTTACAAAATTTTAACCATGAACACCCTATTGAAGGGGTTATGGTCGTGAGCCTCATTAAGGAGAGTAAGGAACCCTTGCTTCCAATCCATATTTCCAATCCATCAAAATCAATTCAAGATCATCAACATACACAAATACAACCAATAAAACCACAAAAGAGAAAATTAATATAAAGATCATTAAAAAAATCATATAATCAAGAGAGCAACCCTAACATGGGTTTCTCACAACCAACACACAAAAAAGCTTCCCACTGCCAATAGAGGTTGAAGCGGATAATCTCCCTCTTACTAAGAGAAATAACAATGAAAGCAAGCTCCTTTTTCTTTGGGAATTCGTCCTCCACCACGTCAAAGCCCTAGAATATTCAAACTCACAAAAATCACAATCAAAGCTTAAAAAAGGTATCCATGATCACCAAAGTAACCATGGATCACGAAAATGAGATAGAAAAATGAAAAAGCTATGAACTTTTACCTCAAAGTTTCAAGCTTTAAAGCTTGGTGGAAGAAGATGAAAATGGTGGATTCAAGAGATGGTTACAAAAGGGAAAGCATTTTAGATGATGAGAAGATGTAGGAAATGAGGTTGGTTGAATGAAAAAGCTTGGATAGCCAACAATGGAGTCTTGACCGTGGGGTGGTGAGAAAATAAAAAGGAAAGTTGAGTTCTTTGTAGGTGATTTCAACAAGAAAAGAAAAACTTCAAGGGAGAAATGGATTCAAACAAGATGGTTACTTGAAATCAAGCAACAATGGAGAAGGAAAAAGGTGTGGCTACCGTGGGAAGAAGAAGAGAGAAGGAAAAGAAAAAGCTTGAGGGAAAATGAGAGAAAAAGTGTAAAGAGAGAAAGTGTTAAAAAATTGATGATAGCTTTTTGGGGTTTGAAATTAGAAATGGAAAAATTGATAAATGAAAAGCATAATTTTGGCTCCCAAAATAGCCATTGTTGTGGAACAAAGGGAGAGAGAGAGGAGGGCTTCTTTGAGAAGCTTTGTTAAATTGTTGCAAAAGTCAACATGATATGATATAAAGTTGACACTTTTGAAAACATGACAAGCATTTTAATATAAGCTATTATTCAATGGACAAATGTTACAGTTAACATAAATTAATATTTATTATCCAACAGATAATAAATTGTATAGCGATTTTTATTTATCTGATAAAAATCTCGAAAAACATAAACTTCGCAAACTGTGTCTGGCCTCGGGTTTAGTAAGATCTCCCGTCGACATTTCCATAGTTCAAGGTTTACCACTCTCGGGGAAAATATTTCATTTTTCGAGCTCTGCTCAGTGCGCACGTAAAATGAGGAATATATTAAAATATTCAATGTTTCAGAAAAAATTTACAAAAATCACAAATATTATAAAATGACTATTTATTGTGAAATAAACAATTTTCGGGATGTTACAACTCTCCCCTTCTAAAAAGAAATTTTGTCCTAGAAATTTTCATACCTTAGAATAGTTGTGGATGTTGTTCCTTCATCTTGTCTTCTAACTCCTACGTTGCATCTTCGGTTGTGTCATTTTAGATTACTTTACCAATTGGATTTCCTTCCCTCTGAGTTGCTTTACCCTTCTATCTTTAATCCTTACAGGAGATGTCTCATAGGTTAAGTTCTTTTTCAATTGTACTGTGTCCGGTGCTATGACATGGCTCGGGTCAAGAATATATTTTCGCAATTACGATACATGGAAAACATTGTGAAGGTTAGAAAGAAAATGTGGTAAGGCTATATAGTAAGCTACTGGACCTATCTGGTGAAGAATTTGGTAAAGTCCAAAGAATTTGGGAGTAAGTTTTCTAGATTTCAGAACTCGGCCGACCCTAGTCATAGGCGTGACTTTCAAAAACACATGCTCGCATTCCTCAAACTCAAGAGGCTTTCTTCTTTTGTCGGCATAGCTCTCCTATCGACTCTTAGTCGTCCTCATCTTTTCCTGAATCATCTTGACTTTCTCAGTCGTTTATTGTATAAGATCAGGTCCAATGGTAAGGCACTCTCCATCTTGGTACCCATACAAAGGTGTTCTGCACCGTCGTCTATATAGAGCCTCATAGGGTGCCATCCTAATGCTCGAATGAAAATTGTTGTTGTAGGTGAACTCTACCAATGGTAAAACTTCATCCCAACTTCCAGTCTGTTCCAAAGTGCAAGCTCTGAGTAAATCCTCCAATGTTTGAATCGTCCTTTCTGATTGACCATCAGTTTGAGGATGATAAGCAAAACTCAAACATAGCTTCGTTCCCAATGCTCCTTGCAAACTTTTCCAAAACTTTGATGTGAACCTTGGATCTCTATCAGAAATAATACTGGTGGGCACACCATGCAGCCTAACGATTTTGCCAATATACAACTAAGTTAACTTCTCCATGTTGTACCTTATGTTCATTAGTAAGAAATGTGCTGACTTTGTGAGTTGATCAATGATTACCTATATTGAATCATAACCCTTTCTGGTCTTTGGCAATCCAACCACAAAGTCCATCGCAATACTATCTCACTTCCATTTGGGAATAGCTAGGGGTTGTAACATTCCAGAAGGTCTTTGATGTTTAACCTTTGCTTTCTAACAAACCAGACAAGACGACACACATCTAGCAATATCACTCTTCATCCCGTGCCACCAAAATAACCATTTCAAGTCTTGGTACATCTTGGTTATTCTCGAATGCATACTCAACTGGCTCACATGAGCGTGTATGAGAATATACTTCCTAAGTTCTTGATCTTTGGGTACACAAGCTCTACCTCTGAATCTTAGGATTCCATCAATTCCTTCCTCTAATGTTGTCACACTGCCTTGCTTCCTTAGCTCTCTTTCTTCTTGCAAAAACTTGTCAACTTTCTATTTCTCTCGGATGTCTTCCATTAAGTCACTTTAAATAGTGACCATGTTCATACAAATCTTCCCCAGTGCCAATTCCATAAAGGACAATATATCCCTGAATTGCTCTATCAAATCCTTTTCCTTGACCATCATAACAGAGATACTGAGCATCTTCCTACTCAAAGCGTCTGCCACGACGTTTGCCTTTCTAGGGTGATACTGAAGTTGAAAATCATAATCTTTCAGAAATTCCAACCAACTTCATTGTCTCATATTCAACTCCTTTTGGTCATACAGGTACTTCAAGCTCTTGTGGTTGCTAAAGACATTGAACGTCGCCCCATAAAGAAAGTGCCTCCATATTTTCAAAGCGAATACCACAGCTGCTAACTCCAGGTCATGTGTTGGGCAGTTCTTCTCATGCACTCGCAACTGTCTCGAAGTGTAAGCCACCACTTTTTTATTTTGCATAAGCACACATCCTAATCCTTGGTATGAAGCATCACAATACACTTCGAATGGTTCATTTGGATCACGTAGAACTAATACTGGTGAAGTAGTTAGTCGTCTCTTCAATTCTTGAAAACTTTCTTCGCAAACATTAGTCCACTCAAAGGCTTGATTCTTTCTCGTGAGCTGAGTGAGAGGCCCTACTATCTTAGAGAATCCCTCAATGAATCTTTGATAGTATCCAGCTAATCCCAAAAAGCTTTGAATTTCTGTCACTGTCTTCGGCCTTTCCCATTGCAGAATTGCTTCCACTTTTGACATATCTGCTACAATCCCTTCCTTCGAGATCACATGGCCCAAAAACTTGACCTCTTCCAGCCAGAATTCACACTTCGACAGCTTGGCGTATAACTTCTTCTCCTTCAGAATCTGGAGAACTATACTGAGATGTTCAACATGATCCTCCTGATTTTGAGAGTAGATCAGAATGTCGTCAATGAAGACAACAACAAATATGTCCAAGTAGGGATGAAAGATTCTATTCATGTAATCCATGAATATGGCAGGGGCATTTGTTACACCAAACGACATCACAAGATATTCATAATGACTGTAACAGGTACAAAAAGCTATTTTGGGAATATCTTCCACCTTTACTCAAATCTGATGGTAGCCTAATTGTAGATCGATGTTAGAGAATACCGCTGCTCCATTTAGTTGATCCATCAAGTCATCTATCCTCGGAAGTTGATACTTATTCTTGATTGTGAACTTATTCAGTTGGTGATAGTCTACACACAATCACAAAGTCCTATCCTTCTTTCTGACTAGTAATACTAGTGCTCCCCATGGTGACATGTTGGGTCTAACAAACTGCTTCTCCAAGAGTTCTTCCAACTGTTTCTTGAGCTCAATTAACTCTGAAGGTGACATTGTGTAGGGTGCTATAGAAACAGGACCAGATCCAGGCACAAGATGAATAGTGAACTCTATCTCCCGCTTCGGCGGTAGACCAGGTACATCATCAGGAAACTTGTTAACCACTGGAATTGCATTCACAGCTGCCTCGCTCTTGACTTTTAAAGAAGACAATAACATGTATCCCTGAGCTCCTTCTTTAAAGAAAGCTTGAACTTAGTTGGCCGTCAAAAATCGAGAAACTTTATCCATAGAGAAAACTATTGTCTAATAGGATATAGTTAGAAGACAACCAATCCATTCCTAAAATTACATCTAATTGGGAAATAGGTAAACAGATCAAATTAACAAAAAAGATTCGACCTTCAACAATTAAAGGACAATTTAAACAAACTTTGGTGGTAACAACAGGTTTAGCAGTAGGGGTCGAAACAATTAAGTCAAAAGGTAAGGAAGACACAGGTAAACCAAGTCGTTGCACACAATCATAAGAAATAAAAGAGTGGGTTGCCCCAGAGTCATACAATACAGTCAAAATATTACCTCCTATGGTACCCTCTCCTTGTATCAGATCTTTAGATTCGGAGGCTTTCGCTCCACTCATAGTGTAGACTCGGCCTCCCGCTTATGGTTTTGCAACTCGAACAGTGTTGACCGAAGGCTCTACCTTAGCTTGGTTGTAGTCTCGGGAAACATGTCCAGGCTTCCCACATCTAAAGCAAATAATTCCTTTGATGGTGCAATCCCTCATTAGGTGATCCTTCCCGCACTTCATACATTTTAGTGAAGATGCCATATTCTGACCAGTTCGATTTCCACCTGAACCTCTGCTGGGACCTCCACCAGGTGACTGTCGCTAACTTCCCGATGGTCGGGAATAAGGTTTCTTCTAAAGGCAGTTTACATTGTTTCCACCTCCTCTTTGGAACCTAGTAGGTCCAAAGTTAAGATTTCTCATGTCCCGCACCTGATCCAGATCTCCCACTCGGCAACATGTGTCTAACAGCTCTGAAAACTAGTTGATCCTTAAGGTTATAACTACCTTTTTCGCGTCATGCCTCAATCCTTCCTCAAATTTCCGACACTTCCACACCTCATCCAGCTGGTGTTGGTAATATGTTGAAAATTTGGACAAGCTCTCGAACCTCGCAGCATACTCACTAACAGTCATGTTTCCTTGCCTCAAACTGAGGAACTCTATCTCTTTGGCATGTTTTGCACTTGCTAGGAAATACTTCTCCAAGAATCTATCCTTCAATATCTCCCAGGTGATTACTTGACCTTTAGCTTCCAATAGTCTCTACGCTCCGTTCCGCTAATCTTCTACGTCTTCGATTAGCATGAAAGCAACATAAGTTACTTTCTTGTCATCAGCGTAGTTCATGCCTCTGAAAATTGTCTCCAGCTCCTTGATCTAAAGACTAGCCTTCTCTAGATCAAATTCCCCCTTAAACTGAGGAGGGTTGTTATGATGGGACTCCGATAGATTTTGAGCATCAGTCGATGCTTCTAACTGTTGTGCTGCCATTTCTTGCTGTTGAGCAGCTCTTTCAGTTTATTGTGCAATAACGTCTGCCATTCATTGCATGGCCTCAACAGCTGTAGCAATACCTCCACCGCGTGCCATTACGCTTTTTCAGAGTAAACTGAATGAAAACTCAAAGAAGAATTAGATGTATCTTTTTGGAATACCAAATACAGAGAATCACACAGTACAAACAAGATAGACCAAACCACAAAGGCCTAAAAGAAAACTTAAACCAGATCTCTGATACCAAACTAGTGTAACACCCCTTTTTGAGGAGGAAACGTCACACCATAACCACGAAACGGAAACAAAATGTATAAACTAAGACCCGGTTCATTATAATATAGATAAGCCTGTTTAGTTGTAATTGCATAAATAATTTGGCGAATTCTTTTCTTTTTTGTAATAAAATGATAAGACATGATTACAGCAGAAAGTAACATGAGATGTAAACCATAAATTCATACATCATAAGTATATATATACTTATATCATACTTGTTTAGATACATCATCAGATATATAAAAAGCAGAAGCATTACATGCCCCAAAATGATTACACATATACAGCCCACCAAAAAGACAAAACATCAGGCCCCCAAAATATTTACAAATAGCCATCAATGGCTACCAACAACATCAGCCCCTAAAACTAACGAGAAGGAACCATAGTTGGATCCTCCTCAAGGTCTTCCTCGTCAGAGGAAATCCTCATCAGAGCAACCGAGTTACGAGCGTGGGCTCGTGCAGAGGATAAGAACAAATCCTCTTGTGGAGAGTAATAGTGATCAGCCCACATATCAGATATGGGCAAGTAAAACTATGAATACAAGTGTGCATTAAAATTAAAGACAAGCGGATGATGACTACCCCAAGCCAGAGACACCATCACATCTCTGTAGTAGATGCAGCGATCTGTACTCAGGTTGATGTGCTAACAGTCTGGACCCCAAAAAGCCACGCGGATGGGACGCCATGTCCAAATAGCTAACTAATCGAAATCAGGCCAGAAGCCAGGGAATTCGTGCAAAGCATATGATATATCTGGTCGAGTATATATCATGGCATACATGATAGATCCAACTGCAGATACATATGGAATCTTGCTCATGAGATCCCTCTCATCTTGGGTGGTAGGGGATTGAGCCTTAGATAGGCTTACACCATGCGACATAAGCAAAAGTCCTTTATTGGATTCATGTATGCTAATTTGTTTTAACAGTTTGTCTATGTATGTACTCTGACTTAGGCCAAGTAGTCTCTGTGATCTATTTCTATAGATCCTGATACCTAACACATAGGTGGCTTTGCCCAAGTCCTTCATAGGAAAGCACTTCCCTAACTAAGTCTTTACAGACTGTAGGGTAAGGATGTCATTTTTTATGAGTAGTATGTTATCTACATACAACACCAAAAAGACAATTGTGCTCCCACTAACCTTCTTGTAGACGCAAGATTCTTCTTGATTCTTGACGAAACCAAATTGTTTTATTATATCATCAAAACAAAGATTCTAACTTCTGGAAGCTTGCTTCAATCCATAAATAGATCGTTGCAACGTACACACCTTTCCAGCATCCTCTGGAGTAGCAAAACCCTTAGGTTGTGTCATGTACACATCATCAAGAAGGTTTCCATTAAGGAAAGTAGTTTTGACATCCATTTGCCAGATTTCATAATCATGGTATGCTACAAAAGCAAGCAAGATCCGAACGAATTTAAGCATCGCAACTGGGGAAAAAGTCTCATCATAGTCTACACCATGAATTTGCTTGAAACCTTTAGCCACCAATCACGCCTTAAAGGTATGCACATTACCATCCATGTCGGTTTTCTTCTTGAAAACCCACTTGCACCCAATAGGTTTTACCCCTTCAGGTGGGTCAACCAAAGTCCGTACCTGGTTGGCATACATGGATTCCATTTCAGATCTCATGGACTCAAGCCATTTCTCAAATTCTGGGCCAATAATGGCTTCTTGGTAAGTCACTTGCTCATCTTGATCCATGAGCAATACGTCATCTTGTTGGGTCATGAGAAATCTATATCTCTCTAGTTGATGACGTATCCTGTTAAACCTACACAAGTTTTGTGCTACTAGAGTAGGTTGTTGTTCCACAACACTTTGTGGATGCTGCTCTATTTCCACCATCGATTCATTGCTACTCTGTGAGCCTTGAACTTCTTCAAGTTCTACTTTTCTCCCACTCATTCCTTTGGAGATAAACTCCTTTTCTAAGAATATAGCAGTCCGTGCAACAAACAATTTGCCCTCGGTAGGATTATAGAAACAGTATCCCTTGGTTTCCTTAGGATACCCCCACAAAGCAGCATTTATATGATTTGGTCCCAAGCTTATCAGAAACTTGACGCTTAACATAAGCTTTGCAACCCCAAATCTTCAAGAAAGACATATTGGGTTGTCTCTCAGTCCATATCTCATATGGTGTCTTTTGAACCTTTTTAGAAGGAACACTGTTAAGTGTGAAAGCTGCTATTAACAGAGCATATCCCTAGAAGGAGCCTGGAAGGTCTACATGACTCATCATGGATCGGACCATGTCCAACAAGGTCCGGTTCCTCCTTTCAGAGACAACATTCCATTGTGGTGTTCCTGGAGGAGTGAGTTGAGATATTATCCCACAGTTTTTCAAATGATCATCAAACTGTTGACTCAAGTATTCAGCACCTCGATCTGATCGAAGGACTTTAATACTCTTGCCAAGTTAGTTTTGTACTTCATTCTTGAACTCCTTGAACTTTTCAAAGGATTCTGATTTGTGTTTCATAAGGTATCCAAATCCATATCTACTGAAATCATCATTAAATGTAATGAAGTACTGAAAATCGTCTTTAGCCAATGTGTTTAGAGGTCCACATACATCACTACGTAAAAAGCCCAAAAGATCGCTAGTTCTTTCACCTTGTCCAGTGAATGGGGCCTTGGTCATCTTCCCCAATAAACAAGATTCATATATCTCCTATGATTGGAAATAAAACGAGTCCAAGAATCCATCTTTATGGAGTTTGGAGATGCGTTTCTCATTTATGTGACCCAAACGACAATGCCAGAGATAAGTTGTGTTCATATCATTTGATTTAAACCTCTTTGTATTTATATTATAGACGCTCATTTGGAGATCAAGGACATAAAGTCCATTACTCAATTGTGCACTACCATAAAAAATATCATTTAAATAAATAGAACAATATTTGTCTTTTATAATAAAAGTAAAGCCTTTCTTGTCCAAACAAGAAACAGAAATGATATTCCTACTTATGGCAGGCACAAAAGAGCAGTTTTCTAACTCTATTACAAGCCCAGTGGGCAAAGATAAAAGATAAGTCCCTACAACTAATGCAGTAACCTTTACTCCATTTCTAACTCGTAGGTCAACTTCGTTCTTAGTCAACGGTCTACTATTCTTTGGATCTTGCACATTTACACAAATGTGAGATCTACATCTAGTATCTAATACCCTTGATGCAGAAGTAGATAAATTGACTTCTATAACAAAAATACTTGAAGTGGAAGTTTCACTTCCCTTCTTCTTCTTGAGCTCCTCCAGGTACTTGGCATTGTTCCTCTTCCAATGTTCGGTCTAATGACAGGAGAAGCATGTACCTTCCTTAGCCATTTCACCCACTGGTTTCAAGCCAGAAGTGTTGGGCTTGGACTTATCCTTGCCCTTGCCCTTCCACTTGTCCTTAGGCTTTTTTTGTTGTTTCTTGCCCTTATTCTTTTAGACCATCATTATGGCTTTTCCTTTGCCTTTGTTTATGTTCTGTTCAGCAGTTCTCAACATGCTCAGCAGCTCTGGTAGTGATTTGTCAATTTCATTCATGTTGTAGTTTATGACAAATTGACTAAAACTGTCCGGCAATGATTGCAGGATTAAGTCAGTGGCCAACTCTTGGCCTAATGGAAAACCAAGTCTCTCTAGGTTTTCAATGTACCCAATCATATTGAGTACATGAGCACCAACAAGGCTTCCTTCTACCAGCTTGCACTGAAACAGTGCTTTAGATACCTCGTATCACTCATGTCTAGCTTGCTCATGATAGAGCTTTTTGAGGTGTACGATCATATCGTAGGCATCCATGTTCTCGTGTTGCTTTTGGAGCTCAAAGTTCATGGTGGCTAGCATTAGACATCTAACATCCAAGGTGTCATCTTGATGTTTCTTATAAGAATCTCCTTCTGTAACATCCCGAAAATGACGAATAGTCATTTTCCAATATTTGAGAATTATGTGAATTGTTTCGGAATTATCCGAGAACGATGAATATTTTAATATATTTTTTGTTTTACGTGAATATTGAGCAGAGTCATGAAAACGACTGTAATGCTTCAAAAATTGGGAATTTATATGACGGATAGTCGTTTTATAATATTTGCAATTTTTGAGAATTTTCTGGGAATTTTCTGAAAACGTCGAATATTACAGTATATTCCTCGTTTTGCGTGTGCACTGAACGGAACTGGGAAAACGCGATGTTTTCTCTGCGAACCTTAAACTATGGATAAGTCGACGGGGGATCTTACTAAACCCAAGACTTGACACAGTTTACGAGGTTTCACAATTTTCGAGAAATCTTAACAAATAAAATAAATTAATACAGCGAAAAATTCATCTGTCAGATTAATTAAATACTGGCTTCTGTCAACTGTAACTATTATCTATTGGATAATAGTGTGTAATGAAAATCCTATCACATTATCCAAATGAAATCCACTTTATGTCTAATCTATTTACTTTAATTCAAATTTAATGGTTAAATAATCAAAGCTTCCTTAAGAAGCTTTGACCCAAACATTGACCACATGCTTTAGCTTCCTTTGGAAGCCAATTCCTCACCCACTCTTCTCTCACTTTCACGTCGGCAAAGAAAGCACATGGGAGGGGGGAAATGAATTGATTTCATTTAACCAAATATTACACTTAATTCATTATCACCAAAACACCTTTTCTCTCTTCATTTTTGTCATTCTTCTTCTTCTTTCTTCTTCAACATTTCTCTTCTTTCTCTCTTGCACTCCACGGCCAGCCACTCTCTTCTCCCTCAATCTTCACAAAAAATTAAACTAATTACATTTCCTAAATCCTCTCACCATTCTAAACACTTTTTCTTCTTGGAGTTTCTTGAAAATCCTCCATTTTCATCATCTTCTTCAAGCTCCAACTTTGAGCATTTTGGGTAAGTTTCAAGACCACTCTCCCTCTTCTTTTATTTTCATGGTTGAGGTCTTCTTATTGGTCATCCATGGTTGATTTTTCAAGCCTTAATATTGATTCTAACAAAGTCACCATTTTTAGGGTCTTGGTGGCCAAATCCGAAAATTCCAAGGAGGATTCTTGGAGTTCTTTTGATTTCTTCACTTAGGTAAGAGGAAGACACTCCTCTTCAACCTCTCTTAGCATCTAGGAACCTTGATTGTATGATTTGTGGAAAAACCCTAATGAGGGTTGTTCTTGAATTTGATGATTGATTATGTTTATGTGTTGATTTAGTGGTAATTGTGACCTTGGATTGATTTGTTGTATATAATGGAATGTTGGAATGGATTGAATGATTTAGAATGGATGAAGAATGATTGAACACTCTCCTTGGAGTGCCACGGTTTTGGGTGGAAAAATTGGATAATTTGTGGTTAATGTGTAACAAGTATAAGACTAGGATTAATTAAGTAACAAGATGGGATTTAATGGAAGAAAAATTTGAAGTTGAAACTTCTATGGTGGCTACGGTTTTG
Source organism: Ormosia emarginata (assembly GCA_029884605.1). Lineage (NCBI taxonomy): Eukaryota > Viridiplantae > Streptophyta > Magnoliopsida > Fabales > Fabaceae > Ormosia > Ormosia emarginata. The sequence continues at coordinate 8,021,980 of JAQQTP010000037.1, forward strand.
AAGCCAAGAATCTAGGATTTTTGGTGAGTTAATTTAACAAGTGAACAATTTAAATAATTAAGGGAATGGTGTACAAGATGATGACTTGAAAGGATTTGCAATTGGTTCCATAAGGAGGCCACGACCTCTAGGGCATTTTAGGTGAGAATGTGATTTTGATAAATTGGAAGTACGAATAATTAGGTAATTAGAGATCTATGTAATGAGATGGACAATTAATAAATTAGAAGAATCTATCATAATCAAGACTTTATAAATTTGAAAGAACTAGGTGTGAAATTATCATAAGATTTAAGGAAATTCTAAGTGAGTGAAGAACATGAGAGAGTGAAGCTTAAGAGCTTAAATAAAATGTAAGTTATAGGAAATAGAATTGCCTTGGAACGTTGAATTGATTACAAGAATTTATTTTGAGCATAAACCTTAAAAAGGGGAATAACCTCTAAGTTAGGATTCATAATGAACCTAATGACGCATCAATTGACTTGATATTTATATTATGTTGCTGTGGGTCCATGTGAGTGACCATTTATATATATATTGATGCTTATATTGGCCTAATGTGGCATATTATGAAATTGTATGAGATTGTGGATCATACATGTGCATGCATAGTGTCTTATGCATTGTGATTGTCCTTGTGGACTGTTGTAAGGCCAAGTTGCCTAGGAGATTGAACACACCTTAGTGCGGGTGCGAATAGACAAGTGTAGGTCATTGGTGACCTTGGGGGCATCAGGGTACGGGTCCTCCACAATGGGTAGTTGGTAGCTCCTTTGCCCGTGGGGCAAACCGATGCAAACGCACCGACGATCCAGACTTGACACTGTCCTATATCGTGATCTAGTGTAGAATGTCTGTATAATGCCATGATTGTGCACGATTGATTTATAGCACTGGCCTCAGCAGCCGAGTTGCAGACATATCTCCTGATCTTTCTCTCCGACTGATTGAGTCTAGCTCCATGGAGTAGGAATTGAGAGAGCATGCATGTGAATCATGATATACATTGTCATCATTAATTCTTATTTTCTGCAACTATAATTGATTTAATTGTTATTATGATGATTATCTGCCTGGAACTGTTTCTTTGCTTACCGTTGGAATTACTGCTTATTATTTAAGTATGTTGTTTCTAAATTGCTATTTGGGCACGTGGCGCCGTTCTATTTCTAGCATGCTATAATTGGTAATGAGGTAGGATGTCTTACCTCTTTCTGTGTTTCCATTATTTGTTGTCTTTATTTACATTGTGTTACCAAAGACGACGGCAACGAGTTAGAAGCCCCTGACTTCCCCGGCTTCTGGCCCGCGAGAGATTAGCTACTGTTGTAGACGATGGGGACGCGTATGCGAGGATTTCTGGGAGATGTGCGTCTGACCTTCCTGGGAGGGCCAGAGTTCTGGCACATCAACCTGAACTCTGACCGTTGCGTCTACTTGGGAGACGTGTCCATTGCCCTAGCCTAGAGACGACATGAGGCACCCGTGTTCACCTGCCACGTCAGCCTACGATTAGAGTTTTACTTGCCCATCCGTGAGATGTGGGGCGACCGCTACTACACTCCACGGGAGGACTCCTTTGATTCCACCGCTCGGGCCCCGTCCCGTGCTTCTGTGGTTCCAATGGAGGTTTCCTCGGATGAGGAGGATCCCGCTGAGGATCCTGATTCGGTTCCTCCTTATCTGAGGGATTGATGTCACTGGTGGCTACTGATGGCTGCGGTGTTTTTAGTTTTGGGGGCCTGATGTATTACTTTTTGGTGGGCTATATATTTTGTATATGCATGATGGTTATATATGCATGATTTTCCTAAGGGCAGGTATAGTTTTGCTTTTTGGAGGTATTCAGGCTTGTATTTAAATTTGTGGTTGTATTTAAACATTAATATATATATATGAATGCATGTTATTCAGGTGGAAAGTCCGTTTATTATTTTATTCTTTACTGTTCTTCTGTTTCGGTAAATTAATTATATATATATATATATATATATATATATATATATATATATATATATATATATATATATATATATCTTGTCCTTTTTCTCACGTAATAAAGTATCAAGGCGATTTGACTTTTAATTAATTAAACTAGGGTCTTAATTGTTAGACTATTTAATTTTCGCATTTTGTTTCATTTGACAATGTGACGTTCCTTCCGTTAAAAGGGCGTTACATTAAGTTGGTATCGAGCCCCGGTTTATGTTTTTCTTTGGGTCTTGTGTGTGAGTGTGAGTGTTTTCACCACCGTCTTGTTTGTCTTTGTGTGAATCTCGTGATTTGTATTCTAAATGAATACATCAAACCTTCTTTGTGATTTTCAGTTAATCTGATTGAGAAAGAGTAAGATGGCAAGAGGCGGAGACATTGCAGCTGCTGTGGAGGCAATGCAGCGGATGGCGGAGGTCATCGCGCAGCAAAATGAGCGTGCTGCTCAACAACAAGAACGAGCTGCTCAACAACTTGAGGCGACTGCTGATGCACAGAACTTAGCAGAATTTCGTCGTCATAACCCTCCTCAGTTTAAGGGAGAATTTGATCCTGACAAGGCTAGTCTATGGATCAAGGAGCTGGAGAAGGTCTTTCGTGCCATGAACTGTGCCGAAGACAAGAAGGTGAACTATGCTACCTTCATGCTTATGGGCAATGCTGAAGATTGGTGGAACGGAGCTCAAAAAGCATTGGAAGCTGAAGAAACTGACATCACTTGGGATGTGTTTAAGAATAAGTTCTTGGACAAATATTTTCCTGCCAACGCATGACACGCGAAAGAAATGGAGTTTCTTAACCTGAGACAGGGGAACATGACTGTCAGTGAATACGCAGCCAATTTTGAGAACTTGGAGAAATTTTCAACACACTACCAGCATCAGACTGATGAAGCCTGGAAATGTTGGAAGTTTACTGAGGGATTGAGGTATGACGTGAAGAAGGCCGTCATCACCCTGAAGATGAAGGTGTTCTCTGAGCTACTGGATACCTGCTGTGAGGTTGAAGCCTTGGAACAGGCTAGAGACTCGAGAAACAGGAACTTTGGGCCTGTACGGTCCCAAAGAGGTGGAGGCAGTGGTTCAAATCGCTTCCAAAAGAAGCCCTATTCCCGACCAGCGGGAAACCAGCAACAAATTGGTGGAGGTTCTTCTGGGAACCGAACTGGTCAGAATGCGACATATCCTTCGAAATGCCTGAAATGTGGGAAAGATCATCTCACAAGAGATTGCCCGATCAAGGGGATTATTTGCTTCAGATGTGGCAAACCGGGCCATATGTCAAGAGACTGCAACCAAGCAAAGGCTGAGCCTTCAGTCAATGCGACTCGAGCCAAGAAACCGCAAGCCGGAGGTCGAGTTTACACTATGAGCGGAGCTGAAGCTTCTGAATCCGAAGACTTGATTCAAGGGGAAGGCACCATAGAGGGTAATCTTTTAAAAGTACTGTATGACTCTGGGGCAACCCATTCTTTCATATCATATGACTGTGTGCTACGACTTGGCTTACCTGTGTCTGAACTACCTTTTGAATTGACTGTTTCAACCCCTACTGATAAACCGGTAGTTACTACCAAAGTCTGTTTGAAGTGTCCTTTGATTGTTGAAGGTCGAATCTTTTCTATCGATTTGATCTGTCTACCTCTTTCACAGTTAGATATAATCCTAGGGATGGACTGGTTATCTTCTGACCATGTTCTGTTAGATTGTTCTAGTAAAACCATAGTCTTTCCTGTGTATGAGAATTCTAGATACTTGACAGCCAACCAAGCACGAGCTTTCTTGAAAGAAGGAGCTCAGGGGTACATGCTACTATCTTCTTTGAAAGTCGAGAGTGAGGCTGACTTGAGCACTATTCCGGTTGTGAAGGAATTTCCTGAAATCTTCCCTAAAGAAGTACCTGGTTTACCATCGGCACGTGAGATCGAGTTTGCTATTGATCTAGTACCAGGAGCTGGTCCCGTGTCTATAGCACCTTATCGGATGTCGCCAACGGAATTGGCAGAGCTCAAGAAACAACTAGAAGAGCTTTTGGAGAAACAGTTTGTTAGACCGAGTGTGTCACCATGGGGAGCACCGGTGTTGTTAGTTCGGAAGAAGGACGGTACCTCACGATTGTGTGTGGATTACAGACAGTTGAACAAATTGACAATCAAGAACAAGTATCCTCTCCCAAGAATTGATGATTTAAGGGACCAACTAAAGGGAGCAGCGGTGTTTTCAAAGATTGATTTGAGATTTGGGTACCATCAGATAAGAGTAAAGACAGAGGATGTACCCAAGACTGCTTTTCGTACCCGATACGGTCATTACGAATACCTTGTGATGCCATTTGGTGTGACGAATGCACCTGCTATCTTTATGGACTACATGAACCACATCTTTCATCCGTACTTGGACAGGTTTGTTGTCGTCTTCATCGACGATATCCTGATATACTCTCCGAATCAGGAGGATCATGCTGAACACCTCAGCATAGTTCTTCAAATTTTGAAGGAGAAAGAGCTGTATGCCAAACTGTCGAAGTGTGAGTTCTGGCTTGATGAGGTGAAGTTTTTGGGTCATGTGATCTCAAAAGAAGGAATTGCAGTAGATCCGTCAAAAGTAGAGGCAGTATTACAGTGGGAACAACCGAAGTCGGTAACGGAAGTTCGTAGTTTTGTGGGTTTAGCCAGATATTACCGAAGGTTCATTGAAGGATTTTCCAAGATTGCTGGACCGCTCACTCAATTGACAAAGAAGAATCAGACTTTTGAGTGGACTGATAGCTGCGAGCAGAGTTTCCAAGAATTGAAGAAACGACTGACTACCTCACCAGTGTTGGTGTTACCTGATCCGAATGAGCCATTCGAGGTGTATTGTGACGCTTCGTATCAAGGATTGGGGTCTGTTCTTATGCAGCACAGAAAAGTAGTAGCCTATGCTTCGCGACAGTTACGAGTACATGAGAAGAATTACCCGACTCATGATTTGGAGTTGGCAGCTGTGGTTTTTGCTCTGAAGATATGGAGGCACTTTCTCTATGGAGCAACGTTCAACATCTTCAGTGACCACAAGAGCTTGAAATACTTGTACGATCAGAAGGAGCTGAACATGAGGCAGCGAAGATGGTTAGAATTCCTGAAAGATTATGACTTTCAACTGTTGTACCATCCTGGCAAGGCGAATGTCGTGGCTGACGCCTTAAGTAGAAAGACTATCAGTGTTTCTGCCCTGATGATCAAGGAAAACGAGCTCATTGAACAGTTTAGGGATGTGTGGTCTTTTGTAGAGTTGAAACCGGGAAAAATCTGTGTGAACATGGTTACCATCTCAAGCGAGCTGATGGAAGACATACGGGAAAAGCAGAAGGCTAATGAATTCTTGCAAGGGATAAGAAAACAAATGAAACAAGGTGAGGAAACAGAGTTCGAAGAAGGGACTGATGGAATTCTGAGGTTTCGGGGTAGAGTCTGTATTCCCCGTGATCAAGAACTGAAGCAGTATATTGTGGAACATGCCCATACCAGCCTGCTGAATATGCATTCGGGCATAACAAAGATGTATCAAGATTTGAAGAAGTTATTTTGGTGGCACGGACTAAAGAGTGATGTTACTAGATGCGTATCGACTTGTCTAGTCTGTCAAAAAGCCAAAGTGGAACATCAACGACCTGCAGGATTGCTGCAACCATTGTCTATTCCTGAATGGAAGTGGGACAACATCGCAATGGACTTTGTTGTGGGATTGCCAAGGACAAGGATAGGACATGACTCGATTTGGGTAATAGTCGATCGACTTACGAAATCGGCTCATTTCCTCCTGATCAATATAAAATACAATTTGGAAAAGCTGACCCGACTGTATATTGGAGAGATTGTCAGACTGCATGGTGTGCCTACGAGTATAGTTTCGGATAGGGATCCGAGATTTACTTCAAAATTTTGGCAGAGTTTACAGGCATCGTTGGGAACGAAATTGCGCCTGAGTTCGGCGTATCATCCACAGACCGATGGTCAATCGGAAAGGACGATCCAATCTCTATAGGATTTGCTTAGAGCTTATTCTATGGAACAGACTGGAAGTTGGGATCAGATCTTGCCATTGATAGAGTTCACTTATAACAACAGCTACCATTCGAGTATAGGGATGGCACCCTATGAAGCTCTGTATGGAAGACAGTGTCGAATGCTATTATGTTGGTACCAAGACAGAGAGCGTCTTACAATTGGACCAGATATTATCCAGCAGACGACTGAGAAGGTCAAGATGATTCAGGAGAAGATGAAGACTGCTCAAAGTCGACAAAAGAGTTATGAAGATAAGAGGAGAAAGCCTCTTGAGTTTGAAGAAGGTGAGCATGTGTTCTTGAAAGTCACACCCACGACTGGGGTCTGCCGGGCTTTGAAATCTAGAAAACTCACTCCAAAATTTCTTGGACCTTACCAAATTCTTCGCCGAATAGGTCCAGTAGCTTACCAGATAGCCTTACCCCCTATTCTTTCAAACATACATAATGTCTTCCATGTGTCACAACTTCGTAAATATCTACCTGATCCAAGTCATGTTATAGCACCGGACACAGTACAGTTAAAAGAGAACTTAACCTATGAGGCGCCTCCTGCGAGAATCGAGGACCGACGGATAAATCAACTTAGAGGAAAGGAGATTCCATTGGTGAAGGTGATCTGGAATGAGACAACTGGTGATGCAACTTGGGAACCGGAAGACAAAATAAGGGAGCAACATCCAGAGTTGTTTTGAGGTACGTAAATTTCGAGGACGAAATTCCTTTTTAGTTGGGGAGTGTTGTAACATCTCGAAAAATATCTAATTGATCATAAATGTTCATTTTATATTATTCTTAATTTTTAGGAATTTTTCTAGAATTTTTCGGAACCGTTGAATATTTTAATATATTCCTCATTTTACGTGTGCACTGAGCTGAGAATTGCTGAGACCAATTTAACACTCCAGAAATTGATTATTTCACCACGAATAGTCATTTTCCAATATTTGAAAATTATGTGAATTATTTCAGAATTATCCGAGAATGATGAATATTTTAATATATTCCTCGTTTTGCGTGAATATTGAGCAGAGTCGTGAAAACGACTGTAATGCTTCAAAAATTGGGAATTTATATGACGGATAGTCGTTTTATAATATTTGCAATTTTTGACAATTTTCTGGGAATTTTCTGTAAACGTCGAATATTATAGTATATTCCTCGTTTTGCGTGCGCGCTGAACAGAACTGGGAAAACGCGATGTTTTCTCTGCGAACCTTAAACTATGGATAAGTCAACGGGGGATCTTACTAAACCCGAGACTTGACACAGTTTATGAGGTTTCATAATTTTCGAGAAATCTTAATAGATAAAATAAATTAATACAGCGAAAAATTCATCTGTCAGATTAATTAAATACTGGCTTCTATCAACTGTAACTATTATCTATTGGATAATAGTGTGTAATGAAAATCCTATCACATTATCCAAATGAAATCTACTTTATGTCTAATCTATCTACTTTAATTCAAATTTAATGGTTAAATAATCAAAGCTTCCTTAAGAAGCTTTGACCCAAACATTGACCACATGCTTTAGCTTCCTTTGGAAGCCATTTCCTCACCCACTCTTCTCTCTCTTTCACGACGGCAGCAGCACATGGGAGGGGGGAAATGAATTGATTTCATTTAACCAAATATTACACTTAATTCATTATCACCAAAACACCTTTTCTCTCTTCATTTTCGTCATTCTTCTTCTTCTTTCTTCTTCAACATTTCTCTTCTTCCTATCTTGCACTCCACGGCCAGCCACTCTCTTTTCCCTCAATCTTCACAAAAAATTAAACTAATTACATTTTCTAAATCCTCTCACCATTCTAAACACTATTTCTTCTTGGAGTTTCTTGAAAATCCTCCATTTTCATCATCTTCTTCAAGCTCCAACTTTGAGCATTTTGGGTAAGTTTCAAGACCACTCTCCCTCTTCTCTTATTTTCGTGGTTGAGGTCTTCTTATTGGTCATCCATGGTTGATTTTTCAAGCCTTAATATTGATTCTAACAAAGTCACCATTTTTAGGGTCTTGGTGGCCAAATCCGAAAATTCCAAGGAGGATTCTTGGAGTTCTTTTGATTTCTTCACTTAGGTAAGAGGAAGACACTTCTCTTCAACCTCTCTTAGCATCTAGGAACCTTGATTGTATGATTTGTGGAAAAACCCTAATGAGGGTTGTTCTTGAATTTGATGATTGATTATGTTTATGTGTTGATTTAGTGATAATTGTGACCTTGGATTGATTTGTTGTATATAATGGAATGTTGGAATGGATTGAATGATTTAGAATGGATGAAGAATGATTGAACACTCTCCTTGGAGTGCCACGATTTTGGGTGGAAAAATTGGATAATTTGTGGTTAATGTGTAACAAGTATAAGACTAGGATTAATTAAGTAACAAGATGGGATTTAATGGAAGAAAAATTTGAAGTTGAAACTTCTATGGTGGCTACGGTTTTGAAGCAAAGAATCTAGGGTTTTTGGTGAGTTAATTTAACAAGTGAACAATTTAAAGAATTAAGGGAATGGTGTACAAGATGATGACTTGAAAGAATTTGCAATTGGTTCCATTAGGAGGCCACGACCTCTAGGGCATTTTAGGTGAGAATGTGATTTTGATAAATTGGAAGTACGAATAATTAGGTAATTAGAGATCCATGTAATGAGATGGACAATTAATAAATTAGAAGAATCTATCATAATCAAGACTTTATAAATTTGAAAGAACTAGGTGTGAAATTATCATAAGATTTAAGAAAATTCTAAGTGAGTGAAGAACGTGAGAGAGTGAAGCTTAAGAGCTTAAATAAAATGTAAGTTATAGGAAATAGAATTGCCTTGGAACGTTGAATTGATTACAAGAATTTATTTTGAGTATAAACCTTAAAAAGGGGAATAACCTCTAAGTTAGGATTCATAATGAACCTAATGACGCATCAATTGACTTGATATTTATATTATGTTGTTGTGGGTCCATGTGAGTGACCATTTATATATATATTGATGCTTATATTGGCCTAATGTGGCATATTATGAAATTGTATGAGATTGTGGATCATACATGTGCATGCATAGTATCTTATGCATTGTGATTGTCCTTGTGGACTGTTGTAAGGCTAAGTTGCCTAGGAGATTGAACACACCTTAGTGCGGGTGCGAATAGACAAGTGTAGGTCATTGGTGACCTTGGGGGCGTCGGGGTGCGGGTCCTCCACAATGGGTAGTTGGTAGCTTCTTTGCCCGTGGGGCAAATCGATGCAAACGCACCGACGATCCAGACTTGACACTGTCCTATATCGTGATCTAGTGTAGAATGTCTGTACAATGCCATGATTGTGCACGATTGATTTATAGCACTGGCCTCGGCAGCCGAGTTGCAGACATGTCTCCTGATCTTTCTCTCCGACTGATTGAGTCTAGCTCTATGGAGTAGGAATTGAGAGAGCATGCATGTGAATCATGATATACACTGTCATCATTAATTCTTATTTTCTGCAACTATAATTGATTTAATTGTTATAATGATGATTATCTGCCTGGAACTGTTTATTTACTTACTGTTGGAATTACTGCTTATTATTTAAGTATGCTGTTTCTAAATTGCTATTTGGGCGCGTGGCGCCGTTCTGTTTCTAGCATGCTATAATTGGTAGTGAGGTAGGATGTCTTACCTCTTTCTGTGTTTCCATTATTTGTTGTCTGTATTTACATTGTGTTACCAAAGACGACGGCAACGAGTTAGAAGCCTCTGACTTCCCCGGCTTCTGGCCCGCGAGAGATTAGCTACTGCTGTAGACGATGGGGACGCGTATACGAGGATTTCTGGGAGATGTGCGTCTGACCTTCCTGGGAGGGCCAGAGTGCTGGCACATCAACCTGAACTCTGACCGTTGCGTCTACTTGGGAGACGTGTCCATTGCCCTAGCCTGGAGACGACATGAGGCACCCGTGTTCACCTGCCACGTCAGCCTACGATTAGAGTTTTACTTGCCCATCCGTGAGATGTGGGGCGACCGCTACTACACTCCACGGGAGGACTCCTTTGATTCCACCGCTCGGGCCCCGTCCCATGCTTCTGTGGTTCCAATGGAGGTTTCCTCGGATGAGGAGGATCCCGCTGAGGATCCTGATTCGGTTCCTCCTTATCTGAGGGATTGATGTCACTGGTGGCTACTGATGGCTGCCAGTGTTTTTATTTTTGGGGGCCTGATGTATTACTTTTTGGTGGGCTGTATATTTTGTATATGCATGATGGTTATATATGCATGATTTTCCTTGGGGCAGGTATAGTTTTGCTTTTTGGAGGTATTCAAGCTTGTATTTAAATCTGTGGTTGTATTTAAACATATATATATATATATATATATATATGAATGCATGTTATTCAGTGGAAAGTCCGTTTATTATTTTATTCTTTTGTTCTTTGTTTCGGTAAATTAATAACAAAATAACAATATATATATATATATATATATATATATATATATATATATATATATATATATACTGTCCTTTTTCTCACGTAATAAAGTATCAGGCGATTTGACTTTTAATTAATTAAACCGGGTCTTAATTGTTAGACTATTTGATTTTCGCATTTTGTTTCATTTGACAATGTGACGTTCCTTCCGTTAAAAAGGGGCGTTACACTTTCAGCTCTAGGGGCATTAGTAGCAGGTGGCTCAGGAACAAGTTGTTCTAGAACATACAGCTTTTTTTCTTACTTGAGGACAATCTTTAAGTTCCTATACCAGTCTAGGAAATTTGTCCCAGACAACTTGTCCTTCTCAAGGACTGATCGTAATGATAAGTTACTTGAACCTCTTGCGCTATGGGGAACCCTTGTGCCGTTGTTCAACATTTGAACCTCTTGCACCTTCTTGGCGGCTTGACATCAACACTTGATGCCACTGCCGCAAAACAAGAACAAGGTTTCCAAAACCCCTGCACCATGCCGCTTGTGCAAAAATAAGGATTTCATAGTCCTTGCACCGCAAACCAATAACAATGTTTCCTAAACCCTTGCGTCGCGCATCAAAAACAAGGATTCCATAACCCTTGCTCGCGCCACTGTGCATAACGTTGTACATATCACATACATACTAGAAAGCTTTGCAAAAACATACATCTCAATACAAAATGGTTTTCATAGAACATATGAACAAGTTTATGGTTTTTTAAAACAACATCACAATTTTGCATACAACACATAAAATAGAATATGTTTTCACAAAAGGTTTCATTTGTTTTCTGAAATAACATATTAAAGATCATATCTTTTATCAAAAACAGAACAACAATCATGTTATCTCATACAAAACAAAAATAGAAAAATCAAATCATGGCTTCGCCAGTGCTTTGATACCACTGTTGGGAATCACGGATACATCATGCAGTGGAAAACAAAATTCTCACCAAGGATCCATGCGAAAAAGCCACAATCCGAGTTTTAATAATTGTATACCTCTTGAAGCGTGATCAAAACAAGTGGCATGAATCACTAACACCGTAACAACGATGATGTCTCTGCGGTATCAACACGAACAAACTCACAAACGTCCAACGTACATAAATAGGAGTCATGCCTCTCTCACATAGTGCTAGCTGCGAAGAGAAGAGAAGAAGCTTGTCACTTTCTCACTCACTATTTCTGTTAAGTGCAGCCAAGGTTTTTAATGCATGCCTTGATAACCCCTTAGCAATGTTATTTATAATAGTTGACTGCTTTAAATGAGTGAAAGCAACAACAAGGTAAGCTATGCAACTCTAGACTCATTTGTTATGAGTTCGGCTCATAATAGAATCCGAGTCCAACTTGGATCCTTATTGCTCTAATTTAGTCTGTTCTAAATGTGCGGCCCTACAGGTTCTCATGACGTTGACAGTAATATTAAAATCCCATTTTAATATTATAAATAGTGAGCAATATCTAGCAACACATCACTGCTACCCAAGTAATAAGAATATCAGTGATTTGACATAACATTTCTGTGATCAATGTTACCATGTAGTTTAGTCCCTTTGTTTGGATATCCAGATTGAACACAAGGCATGAAATGTGTCACCCTTGTATAGTTTAATCCTTCGTTTCCTGATACTCGAGTAGACTTAATAACAAGAAATAAGATCGATATCTCACATCGACTCAAACGAGCATGGCCATGCATTTTGTTGTCTCACTCAATCAGGGCCCCCGAAGATATCGCTCCTGTTATGTAGGAGGGATAAATCCCATCTAGGTCACTCACATCTCTCCGCATGATTCGCAGTATGTCCAATAATCGACTTTATAATCACCTTGTTATAGATGACGTTTGATGACATTAAAACACATAACTCCTTATGTATGAATCGTAGTTATTTCAGGTCAAAGGACCACATACACTATTGTCACTATGAGAATTGCTTATGACACTCACGTAACGATCCATGTAGCATTCTCATAGTGGGTCTATCCAGTACATTATTACTTTAATATGTACCCATGTGATGACTTGATATCTCATATCCATGACCCATGAGATGTGGCCATCAGTCTACGCACATACTAGTCTCAATGCATTATTGTTGTCCTAATTAACAATAATACTTAACTAGGGACATTTAAGAATAGTGTTTCATCTAATTGGATCTCACGATCAAGTCATCCACTTGATGTCCTACGGCATCAAACTTACTATTCTAAGGACTTTATTATGTTTATAAAAAAGAACACAATAAATGAAATTCCTCGTATATTAAAAAATAACATAATACAATGTATGTAAATACAGAAAAAATGTATCGGCCTCTAGGGCATACACCAACATTTATTGCTTTTATTATAAAGCTTGTATAATGTTTTTATATTTGCTTTATTTATGTATAAGGTTTGTGTATTACACTATGCCCAGTTGAGGTTATTGATGTATATGTATGACCTTTTCTTTTTGGCTCTCCATAATTATTTGTGAAAATGTTATAGATTAGTTGTTGTTTTAAGTAAGAAGTAACATAGTTAATGTTGCTTAACCAGGTATATGTCAAGTATACTAGGTTATCGATATTAGGATGTTACATTTTACATGAAAAGAGCTCAAATATGTTTTTAAATTTTTACAAATGGTTCTTCATGCTAAAATGTCCAAGAAACGTGTTTTGAAAAGCTAGTCATGGTAGTAGTTCAAAACTATGAAAATAGTCAAGTTTGAGTTTTGAAAAGCTGACCTTTGGTTACTATTTTGATCATAACTTTCAAACTACTTTGAGCTTTATTGTGAAACTTGTTGCATATGAAAATAGACTCAAAGATCTTTCCAATGAATAGTCATTTGCTTTAAACGGATAAGAAATGAAGAAGGACCTTTTAAAGTCAGTTTTTGAAACCAGAGTTCAGTAATAGATTATCATAAGCCTTGTAATCGATTACCACTCCTTCAAAGGCTATGTAATCGATAACATGAACCCTGTAATCGATTACATCCTATCCAAAAAGCCCAGAATGCGTTCTAAGAGGTATATAATCGATTACAACATCCATGTAATTGATTACCATGAGTCTGAAATGTTCCCAACAACTATGAACAGGTAGTTTTCATAAGAAATCATTTTTAAACACTACCAATAGCTATTTTATCACTTAGGCTCTATATATAAGTGATGTTTGAAGCTTTTACAATTCTATAACACTTGATTTGATCCTTAAATCATCAAAATCATAATTTGAGTTCTTTATTGCAAAATCCTTCTATTCTTTTGTTCTTCAAAATTTATATCTACTCTTATGAGAGTTTCTAATCTTTCTCTTCATCTTAATATCATTGTTGTAAGTGCTCTTGAATGTAAAGGTTTTTCAAGCACTTGTGAAGCTAGAAGAGTTGGAGGCTCTAGCACAAGAGAGAGGTATTCTAAGGTGTGAGGAGTGATTTTACTTGTACAAAGGTTTTCCTAGCACCAGTGAAGTCTAGGAGATAATGAAGAAAATATCAAGTTAAGCTGGGGGAGTAGATGTAGACCACAAGTAGTTGGTGGCTGAACCAGGATAAATCATTGTGTTTGCTCTTCTCAACTCTTTCTCCTTTATATTTGTACTTTAATTATATATGCTTTAGTTGAACTTAATATCTAACTCATTTGCTTGATTTATCCTATAGCTCAAGTGGTATTTGAGAAATCTCTAATAGTTGTACTTTTGTTAGACTTATTTTGTTGCATGTGTTAATTGAAAATATCAAAATGCATAATTTCTCAAAGTTGTTTTAAAAATTTGTAGTCACCCAATTCACCCCCTCTCTTGGGTGATGGTTGTCATGGCTAACAGTAAATATTCAAGTGATAGTGAGTTATAGTTCATACTTGATATATTCTTGATAAAATCTATAATTTATTGATGATGTGTTGAATCTATTTATATTATTTGAATATATATATTGTTGACTAATGATTAAAATTGAATTTCTACTTCAAGAAGAGAAAGGAAACTTTTTGGCTTTAACCACCTTTCTATATGATATTTCAAGTATTGATTTGACTCCCCGAAGTAGCTAGAGTTATTATGATGGTATTTTATATTTTAGAACTACTGAGAATTTCTAGGATTCTCCCTATATGTTCTTTCCATGATAATTCCAGCTCAAGATCCACCTTTAGAGTTGGAGTGAAGATGTTGATATAGTATAGGACTATTTATTATTATGATCATAACTTTGTACTTACTATTATGCAGTGGTTGTATATAGTTTATATGTGTAACATCCTTAATAATATTACTAATAACATATCCAATTTATGTATTAGCAAATAGAATTAAGTACATCACGTAAAATAAAAAAAATAGTTTAATATTGCATTTGATTAATATACAAAAAATATGAGCCTTTCGCGGAATAATATAACATTTTTTTTAAGCAAATGGTTTGCAAAAGCATCACTCTAAAGGCAGACATCCCAACTATGTTGGCACCTCTGCCAATATCAATCATTTGCAGCAAACCATAAATATATTAATAAAGGAAAAATAAAGAGTACAAAAGAAAACATGGGGGGACAAGAAACCGTACCCATGAAAGAGTTACATATTCTTAAATCTATAGCTAGAAACATAGTTCCTATTTTTAAAGAAATCTTCTACAATGAATGAAGGAATTGAATTCCACCAAACTAAACCAGAAATAGAAGAGCCATGACAAGCAAGTTTGTCTGCACAAGCATTACCCTCTCTATAAATGTGAGAGCAAGAGAATCTCATTTGCTTGGATAAGAATAAGCAATTCTTCCATCTGTTTTGTAATTGCTAAGGAACAATATTTATATTGCTGAAAGCAGAAACAACCAATTGAGAGTCACATTCAAGCCAAAGGTTGAGCCAACGGTTTTTGAAAGCTATTTCAATAGCTAGAATAGCTGCTGATAATTCAGCAAAAAGGGCAGTTTTAATACCCAAATTAGAAGCAAAAAAATGACCAAGAGAAGCGGTATCTTGTCTCTAAAAATACCACCGCGCCCACAAATGGACCAGGGCATCCTTTGGCAGCACCATCGACATTGCATTTTATTACATAACAGGAAGGAGGAGACCAAGAAACTTCCTTAATAACAGGCATTTTCCTCTGATGAGGAGCAACCTTAAAGGCTTGAAGAATCATTGGTTCTGTTTCTGATGAGGACAAGCAGCCATTGCTAGAATTACCAGAAAGAGAAACATGAACCACGATCAAACCAATGGCTGATTGCACAGAAATATTTTTGTTATGAAATCTAGCTCTGTTTCTGCAGTACCAAATAGCCCAAAGAGTGAAAATGATGGCAGCTAGGACAACATCTCGGGCCTGAGAACTCCAACCTCTGTTGCATAATGAAAGAACAGAAAGAAAGCTGGAGCAGTCCACATGCATATTAATAATGCTGCCAAACCAGCTCCAAATATGCTTTGCAAAATTGCACTCAAGAAACAGATGATAAGTGGTTTCCGCTGCATGACCACAAAGACAACAAACAGAAACGACAGTACATCCTTTAGACCAAAGTTTGTCATCAATAGGCATTTTATCATAAAGAATACGCCATAGCAGAAATGATCTAGATGGAGGAATGCATTTACTCCATATGTCCTTAGCCCAAGGAACAACGTTTTGTAATGGATTTTGAAAAGAGTGAGCATCCTTGAAACTCAATTTACCAGAGTCAGATTTAGTCCAGATCAGAGAATCATGACAAGACTGGAAAGGAATTATAACCTGTTGGATTTCTGACTTCAAAACAGGAAACTTGGGAACCAGTTCAATAGGAATTGACCATGTGCCATTATCAATGAAATCCTTAACTTTTGATTTCAGGGAGCTATGCAAAGCAGCAGGAACTCCAATTATATCCACAATTGGACTAGATAACCAGGGATCAGTCCAAAAATTAATAGATGCCCCATTGCCAAGCTGCCACAAGGAATGATCTTGAATGATATGAATAAATGACTTAATACCAGACCAGATCGAAGATGAGATATGATAAGTAACTGATTTATTATTCCTGAAAGCTCTAGCTTTCAAAAGAGTAGACCATTGTTCATTAGAAGAAAGGAATTCCCAGCCCAACTTAAGCATACCTGCAGTATTGATAGATTTAATGGACCTTATGCCAAGGCCACCCTCCAACACAGGTTTACAAACTTTGCTCCAAGCAACAGTAACCAATTTCCTATTATGTATATGTCTTGACCAAACAAAGTTTCGAATCCAACCATCCATCATTTTAATGAGATTAGCAAGCCAAGCATAGATCCTGAAGCTGTAAAAAAGCATACCTTGAATAATTGACTTAACCAGTAAAATTCTCCCCATAAAAGACAGCAAGGATCCTTTCCAAGAGGAAAGTTTACTTTTAATTCTGTCAGCAATAGGCATTAAGTGAACACGTTTGGGTCTTCCCTTAAATAAAGGCACCCCAAGGTAAGTGAAGGGAAGACAAGCAGCATTAAAACCAAGAATAGAAGAAATACCATCTGATCTGGAAGATGAACCCAAATAAAATTTGGATTTTTCATTGCTAACAACTTGTCCAGAAGCCTGCTCATAATCCTTGAACAGGTTCATTAAATTGAGAAGACTCCTTTTAGTAGCTCTGCAAAAGACCAGAACATCATCAACATATAATATATGACTAGGCATCGCAACACCTCTGGGTCCAGACATGAGTTGTAACTGACCCTCCAAGACTAGATTCATTATGCCTCTACTTAACACTTCCTCAGCAAGACAAAAAAGAATAGGAGATAAGGGATCACCTTGCCGAACCCCTCTCTTACAAATGAAGAAACCAACAGCCTTTCCATTAATAGAAATAGAGAGTTTAGCTGAGTGTAAAATCTGGCTAATCCAATTACAGAACTTGTCATCAAAACCAAAAGAATGGAGCACTTGAATAAGGAAATTCCAGTCTAAGGTATCAAAAGCTTTTTTAATATCAATCTTTATAGCAACTTGTCCACCAAAAGATTTTTTATCAATTAAATTAATGGCTTCAGAAGCAGTGCAAATACAATCTGCAATCTGCCTACCTTTAACAAAACCTCTTTGGTTTTTAGAAATAATTCTAGAGGAAATTGTGGCAAGTCTGTCAGCCAACACCTTGGTTATAATTTTGAACTGAAAATTAGCTAAAGCAATGGGCCTAAATTGCTCAATCCTGTCTGCCTCAGAGACCTTAGGAATCAAGACAACAACATTAGAATTTAAATTTGGAAGAAGCCAACCTTGCTGAAAAAATTGAAGAACAACATTATGAACATCTATAGCAATAATATCCCAGTATTGATGAAAGAAAAAACCACCAAACTCATCAGGACCAGGAGCACTATTGCCATTTAAGGAAAAAATAGCAGCTTTAACTTCTTCCAATGAGGGGAGATTAGTGAGCATAACATTCTCTTGATGAGTAACCATAGAAGGAATGACTCTTTGAATAAGATCATTAGGCTGACAAGCATTCCCAGAAGCAAACAAATCCATATAATATTCCAAAATGTGCTTCTCAATATCATCAGGATTGTCCAAAACCTGATCTCCTTTTTTTAAAATAGAGATTTGTTTTGTAACAGACTTAATTCTAGCAGATCTATGAAAGAATTCAGTGTTCCTATCACCCTGCAAATGCCAATCAAGCCTAGATTTCTCCATCCAGAAATCTTCTTCAAAGCTTAAAGCCTGCTGCAATAACAATTGAGCTTCTATTTCTTGTTTTATTAACTCATCTGAACCACCATTAAGATTAATCAGATCCTGAATTTTGTCCACATTAGATAAGGCAGAACAAACATTTTGATGAACATCCCCAAAAACATTTTTATTCCAATCTTTAAGCTTAACTTTCAGCAATTTTAATTTCTGGGATAAGATATACATTGGATAGCCAACAACATTAGTTTTCCAAACATCTTTAATAATGTTTATGCAAGATGGATGCCTGGACCACATTTTCATGAATTTGAAAGATGAGGCGTGCTCCCTATTAACCATGTTCATTTTGAGCATGATAGAAAAATGGTGAGACTGACAATGAGTTAAGGTGTTACAAGCAACACTACTCCAGTGATTGATCCAATCAGAATTACAAATTGATCTATCTAGCCTTCTCTCTGTATAATTACTGCCAACTCTACCATTAGACCATGTGTAAGAAGAGCCTCGAATAGGAAGATGGATCAAATGATTAGAATCAGACCAATTCCTAAAATCATCACAAGAAATCCGAGAAGGCAGATTTTTACCTCTATGTTCATGAGCACCCAAGACAGCATTAAAATCTCCTATAAAACACCAAGGAGCTTTATAAGAATGCTGCCAACCTCTCAAATTAGGTCTAAAGATCTCTCTGGCAAGTATAAGTAACAAGAAAGATAAATAGCTGAAATAAAGATCAGCTGATTATCAACACCAACCGAAAAAGAAACATGTTGCTTAGAACAGGCAACAATGGTAGGAGAAAAAGAATATGTATAAAGGCACCACAGATTAGATGGAGAATCACCCCTGTTGTTTTCAGCAAAAATCTTCATATTCAAACTATTAAAGAAATTATAAGGAACCTGATCAGAAGTAATCCGTGGTTCAGACACCAATAGAAAATCTGGTTTATGCATACTACAAAGCTTTTTAAGAAAAGACCTTGTGTCAGGGTTACCGAGACCCCTAAGATTCCAATAAAGAATTTTCAACATTGATCACCATGAGTGATACCTCCCCTAGAGTGGGTTGCATAACCATTAGATTTTTGAATTTAAAAAATTTTCTTCCTAAGTTTCTTTCTCTGTGACTTAGACAAGACTTTAGAAAAACCTTGATTATCCAATAGATTTCCAACCTCAACAAGATATTTACTTGGATTTCCTTCAGCATTATTCCCAGAATCACAGGAAGATTCCTGATTTTCTATAGAATCATCTATTTCATCATCATTGATTCCACTCCAGAATTTACTCATAGTATGCAAATCTTTATTAACGGTCGGGTTAGGATGAACCAAAGGAGTCTTCAAATTATTTGGTTCAATCAAATCTACCACCTTATCTGAAACTTCAGTGTTGTTATCATTAACTGGAAGGGTGGCCGAGATATGATCAATATCATTTTGAATAGAAAAATCATGATTAGAACCATTTATGGAAATGTCATCATGTAGAGCAGCATCCAAATTAGTATTGGCATCAACTTCTATAACAGGAGAATGATTAAAAATGGTAGTACATCCCAACAAAGGATTGGGATCATTAAGAATAGCATTAAAATTCTGCTGAGAAGTATTCTTAATAGAAACTAGATGCACCCCCTCATCAGCAACATTATGCAGTGCTTCTTCTTCTTGAATTAACACCTTTTCTTGATTAACAAGATTATTAATCTCAACATCCTCTGTAGAAGGTTCAACAGAAATCTTATTCAAACCCTCAGGAGTAATGGGGTTATCCAGTCCCTTATCCTTTGGGATAAACTTCATAGTTGGATTTTTGGACCCCCATTAAAATTATTCCCTCTCGGAAATTGATGATCTTTGGACTGGCCTTGCACCTTCTTACTATTTTTAGAACATATGTCTAACGAGTGACCAATAATTTTGCAAGAAGAACAAAAAGACGGCAGCTTTTCATATTGAATACCAACAAAGAAGGCAAAACCCTGACTCTCAACCAGAACTTGATCACGTAGATCACAGGCAAGATCAATGTCCACCAAAACACGCACATAAAAACCAAGAGTTTTGTTGATTGTAGTATCATCCAAAGACAAAGGAACACCAATTGCTCTGGCAATAGCAAACAAAATCTTTGGTCTCCAATATTCTTGAGGAAGGCCATGAATCCTTATCCAGCACTGTGTGTTCGTCTGTTTAACCATTGAAGGGTTAAAATCAGGAGACCATGAGAATAAACGTAAGATTCTAGGCTCTAAATTCCAAGAGCCAGAGGACCAAATCTTACGCAAATCCTCAACTGAAGAAAAAGAAAATTCAAAAAAACCCTTTTCGAATTGGTATCATTCTCCAATGACCAATTGGGTTCCAAAGTCTGGATAACTTGGCACGCAGGTCACCATATTTCAAAGGAGAATCTCCTTTGGACAACATTAATCTCCCATGAAGATTTGTTTTACAAGAATCCAAACCTGCACGATATTCATCTTCAGGGATTTGTACTGCAAGATCACCACCCTTCAAGCATGGAACCAATAATTGACTCAAAGGAATATCACATGCATTATTCAACGCTTGAGCAAAAGTTTTCGTACGAGGAGGCAAAGGAGAAGAGGATTTGGAAGAGACAGGAGAAGAGCCGGAGTCAAGAAAACTCCAGGGGATGTACGGCTTGGCAGAGGACATTTCAAAAACCATGCAAAACCAAGGTTACACGTGAAGAAACCCTAGCAGAGCCATCCACATTAAGCGGTAAATCTAACTTAACTATAACAAATACAAGTAACGCTCAATATGTTGATCCAAAACACAAATCACAAATCAGATTAATTAACCAGAATAATATAACATGTGTACATTAGAAACATAATATACAACATGCCTTATAATACAATAATTTACATAAACTTTTACAGAGTACTAATTACACATAATGCTATACATTATAACTTCAAAACTATTTTATGTCTTCTAGTTTAGTCTCTTTACTGCAGATCTCGATCTTGGAAATATTATGGAAACAAGAATAGAAAAAGGGATGAGAATTCAAAGAATTCTCAGTAATATTATTAAAATCAGTGACATCGTAATACTTCCAGCTGCTTTGGGAAAAAATATATTTTCAAGCTCATTTTATTATGTAGGATGGTGGTAAAAATCAAATTAAATTCTTCCTCTTCCCAAAATAGAAATTACATTATTATTAGTTTTTGAAAACATTAATTATAAATTATAACAATATACACTCACAAATAAATCTTAGAATGATACATTTAATCAAACATCACGATAAATCACATAAATTCAATTTCATGAGTATTACTCATTTAAAACACTTGGTAGTAGTTTGCTTTCAGGTTAGTGCACTTCAACCTATTTATGACCATTCACCAGTCACACAGAACTACTTCGTTAGATGAGTAACCTGGCCACCTCTAGTGAGGAAATGTCCCTCTTCAACATAGAGTTGTGAGTAAAGAAGGAATTATCTATCTTCAACTACTAAAATAGGGAGGGGATGTCCTCACACTATCAACAATCTAGGATCACCTCTAGTAGAGAGGGAATGACCCTCCTCATCTACTTTCCACTAGGAAGAACTAAAGTCATCCTAAGATAATGTGATTCTAGTTCAACCTCTTGGCCATATAAAATATATGGCTACTCATATAAATCATAACATACAATAGGCTTCCATTCAAGCAATAATGTATACACAATCATATATTTTCCATATTTAAGCATGCTTGGTCGTGAGCTTCTTGCTCATTTTAAATCCAACATTTTCAATCAAATAAGCTTCAATGTAAAATAACATACACTCAAATAATGATTGTGTTATGGCAGCCTTCAACTTTACATATTCAAACACATTCTTAACCATAATTCTTACACAAAGATAATAAAGTTTTGGCTCAAAAGGGGAAGCTTTGTGCCATAACCTTTACCCATCATATATGTCATAATATCATGCTCAAAATAACAACATTTATGGTCACACAAGACAACTATGCTGCCGTGACCATTATGGACCATTTAAGACAAAATTTTTATATAAAAACACATCAAAATTGTAGTCACAAGTATACCAAAAACTTCTATGATTATTCAACATCCTTTAAGCCATGATTTCACATATTAAAATCATTCATTTACAAGTTAAAAACAGGGCAACATTCTAGCCTTGTTTTGAGTCAACATTCAAGGTTCCATTTCAAGTATAAAAGCCATCATTTACAACTATAAATAGGGTAGCCTTCAGCCTTCATTTTCCTTGACAACTTGGACCACAATTTCAATCACATAATCAATCATATTATCATCTCAAATTCTATCCAAAACAAAACACATACAGCCATGACAATCAAGCCTCAAAATCAAACCATTTTCTCATCAATTAAGTTTCAAAATTCAATACAATTATCAATATGAATAGATGAACAGATAAAAGAACCTAAAACCCTCCATGGCCTTGAGACATAGGGTAAACAAACATCAACCAAATTCACAATCTTTTGCTTAAGAACTCATATAGGAAATATAACTAGAGCAAGATAATAATAGAAACACAAAAGTGATCAAAAGACAAGCTATTTTCCAAGTTGTTGGCCGTGAGTTTCCAGCCTCTAACAACCAGATTTTTGGTTCAAAAATAATATAAAAAGATGTGCAAGATGATGGTAAGAACCCCTTACCTCACTCATAGCCTTACTCCCTTGAATTTCCTTGCTTTTCCTCTTGTTTTGGTTCTTGTTTCTCTTCCATTTTCCTTTCTCTTGGTCACGGTTTTGCAGCTGAGTTTTATGTCTTCTTGGTTCTATTTTTTCCATAGGAATTGTGGAGAAAAGTGAGAAAGTAGTAGAGAAATCTAGAGAAAAAATGGTGGGCGGTGGGTGGTCAAAGTATGGCCAAATTTTTTTGTGCTGTAACTTTTATATCTATTAAGCACTCTTTAATCTTCCAAAGCTAAGTTTTTAAGTTACTATAAGTATTATGAAAAATTTTAGAACTCAAATTAATTCTTGGTTTCATTTTTTCAGGATTTTTTCATATACTTCTATTTATCTGTTAAGCTTCATTAATCAGTCCCGAATTGAATTAAATTCATGAATTAAGTAAATTTACTTACTAATACTTATCTTAATTGGCATTGTATACCAAATTATTCTCCATATATTACTTATCATTTCCATAAAATTTTATAATTTTTGGCATACTTAGTTGTTTCATAACTGTTTCTTTAATTTCTCTTTGGTATCCTTAAAAATACGAAATTGGCTCTGATGCTTCCCAAAAATTTACTACAACATATATCCATAGTTTATAGCTAGGAAATAAATTTTTCATATTTATTCTCATTATATTAGTTGTTTACGCATATACTTTGGTTATTTCATTGTATTTAGTGTTATAGAATTACACTCAAACTAGTTCAAAAAATTACCTGAATTAACAGATAATTCTTACTAGTGTTATTGAGTTTCTGTAACGCTAATTAGGATCATTATGGTAGGAGGATGTTACAATATGTACTATGCCTATAATGGCTTAGTTTGTAACACTTGAAAACTAATGTACTAGATTGTATGGAATATTAATGTTGGTATGACTTGTATATTTCAAGTGTATAACCAGATATTTCATACATATATTTTACTTAGAGATTTTATTATCCTTTACGAGACTCAAATTAGCAATAAAATTAGTTTATTTATTAAAAAGAATCGATAATAGAATAGTTGTGACGTACCTATTTCTAAATACTTTTGTATAATTCAGATATATTTATAGTAATAGTATTGGGACGTTACACCTTGGGCCAGAACTGGTTCACTTCAGCACATTCTTCAAGCTTGGAGGCCTTGGAGATGAGGGGTTTGGTACTTGGAAGACACTCCAACACTCAAGTCAGTGTGGGTGTAATATGGTGCAATGAGCAGGAAAAAATCCTTACCTTTATGGACACTGTAGCTATTTATAGAGGGGAGTCATTTGGTGGTGAAATGTTGAGCAAGGATATTCGTGTCATCCTAGGTACCATAGGTGAGGCTTGCTGGCAGCTTCATAGGCTCCTTTGTTAGCATGACGGTCGAGCTGGGAGGAGTCTCTCTAACTGAGGGCTATATAGGTCACATATTTGTTAATGTGCTTGGCCTTCCTAGGCCCGGTAACCCAATATATATATATATATATATATATATTATTACCAAGTGACCTCAATACTCAAGAAGGGGGTGAATTGAGTATGTAAAATAAGTTTGTAATTCTTTCGCAAAACACACAATTTTTCGTTGAAGCAATTGTTTGTTAGAAATGAATGAATAGAGGGCTTACACTTACAAGTAAATCAACCAAGCAAGATAGAATGCAAGATATTCAATAAAATAGTACACAAAGTAAAGGACATGAGTTTAGGAAGACAAACACAAAGCTTTATCCTGGTTCAACCACTAATCTACTTGTGGCCTACGTCCAGTCCTTAAGTAAACACCTGAGATTTCCACTATATCTTTAAGCTTCAAACAGTTGCTTGACAACCTTTACAAGATGGAGCACTCAACACACCTTAGGATACCTCACCCTTTGTGCTTGAGCCTCAATAACAAAGGGATACCTCACTCTTACAATCCTTTGAGGGATACCTCACCCTTTTTTCAGAATAAACAAAGTATAGATGAATGGAAACTCTCATAAGAGTATATAATACAAATTGAAGCTTATGGGTATCAAGGATTCATACTACTAAAGCTAAAAAATAGAGTATGATTGAAGGGATAGAGAAAATGTGAATTCAATTCTTAAGAATGTTTTTCAGATTGATTGTTTAACCTTCATAAATGCCCAACAACTTAGTTTTATAGCCAAATATAATTAAGAGCCGTTGGGGTGGTTGGAAACATTTAATGCTCTGTGAAAGAGTAGTTGAACGTGTTTACTGGTTTCCCAGATAACCAATTAGGGAGGAACCCTAATCGGTTAGGCCTTCACAAAAGTCATTTCTTGTGATGTTATAAAACCATACTAACCAATTAGCTTAATACCCTAATCGATTAGGACATCTTATAAATCAGACTTTGTTTCTTAAAAAATACACACTAACCAATTTGGTCAAGTGCCTAATCAGTTAGGCATTTTAATATTAGCCTCTGAGTTCACAAATAATCAATTAGATGGACATCCTAATCAGTTAGGACATTATAAAAATTCAGTTCACGTTTCTTCCAAAAATCATACTAACCGATTAGCCCAAATCCTCTAACAAGTTAGGACCTTTATAATTGAAGAGGAAATGCCTCTATCTTGACAAATAATCAATTAGGCAATCTTCCTAATTGGTTAGGCCATTTACAGAAACAGTCCAACCAAAAGAGTTTTGCTTAAACATTTTGCTGGAATCCAAACCTAATTTTCTTAAGTATAAAACATGATTTTGCAATGCCATTTTAGGAAGAGGGAAAAACCATTTCAATAAGCTTAGAATGAATCCTAAAATACCTTTACACAAAATCTAAGACCTATATGCTAACCCTGAAGTTCCTTGAATCTTGATCTTCGCTTTTCATTTCTTCCTTGTTTGTTATCATCAAAATCATTGCTTTGCCAATCACATTCTCCCCCTTTTTGATGATGACAAACAACTATTGAGAAATGATTAGTTTAAATTGGAATTCACAAAAGGTGTTAGAGACTTACTACCCCTCTATTTTTCAAGAGGTGATGATATCAGAGATGCACAGCTCCCCCTTAGTTTTGGAATCCCAAAATCATTTTATTCATTTAACAAATATACCTTTTGGAAATTTACCTTGCTTTTCTCAATGGCATGTAAGCCAAAAACCTTCTCCTTCTTTTGACATAATCAAAAAGAGCTTTCCAAAAAAGAGAGAAGTAACAATATATTCTTAAGCACAAAACCATTGATATTCAACAATGAACCAGCAATAAGATCAGAGTATATGCATATCAAGAGATTATTCATGGCAAAGCATTGTTTAAGTCATACTAGAAAGTATCAAAGTCAGACTAATGTTTAGCAGTAAGCTATCAACATACTCAAAAGATAAACAATATGATTAGATTAGCATAAGCATAATAAAGAAATTGAAATGCTCCATGCCTAAGTCCTATGATCCTCAGGTTATGGATAACGACACTCAAGCCTATCTAAGCGATCTTCTATAGCACTCAGGCGATCATAGTTGACAATGTTGCTATGTTCTTGATATGTTTGAAAACTCACAATCCGAGCTTCAATACTCACTTGTATGTTTACAATGGCTTCTAGGATGTGGTCTTCATTTGTGGCACAAGCTTCTTACATAGGCTCATCAGGTTCTTCTGCTACTGCTGGTGCGTTATGTCTTCTCCCGTAAACCCATACATCATTTATCTTCTTGAGTTGTATTCGGTTGAAGGAGGCTAGACCAAATTTGTTGTGGGCGGCTAGATTAATCACACTATCTTCATGAAGATTAAGCTTGTATTGATCCAAGATTTTTGCAACAACCAGAGCATAAGGAAGGTCCATCATTAGCTTATCCTTGGCCTTCATCATGTAGTTCATGATGAAAAATGGCCAATTGATATGAAGCTTCTATTTCATTGCCCACATTAAGAAGATGTCTTCTTGTTCCACCAAGGCATAATTGCTAGCCCGTGGAGCTAGAATGTGTGTCACAATATAATGAAGAAGTTAGTCTTGTGGATTCAAGTAGCCAGCAGTGAAACTTTTCTTGTTTCCAATATGGATATTAGGTTGAAGCATGCTTGCACGAGCCTTACTTTTATTAAAACCTTCCCAAGTCCTATGACTATCCATTGTAAATCTCTCCCTAGCATGAGCAAGCCCAAACAAAGTATTCTAATGATTAGGAGTTACTACTATCCTATGCCTTTTTATATCAGAAATTAAGTTGCCACCTGTAATACTCAAATTGCAGAAGTATACTCTAGTAGCTTCAAGATAGTAGTACTTACTTGGGGCAGAGACAAAGGTTTTCAGGCCATGATATTCTAAGAGTTCTGTGAGAAATGTTGTTACCATGTGGCTTCAATACTCAAGAGGGGGGGGTGAATTGAGTTTGTAAAACAAGTTCGCAATTCTTTCGCAAAACACTTGACTATTGATTTTCGTTGAAGCTATTGACTAATTGAAATGAATGAATTGATAAGAACAATGTATATTGCTTAATAACCAACCAAGAGAGAAGTAATCAAGCAAGAGTATAAGCAATGCAGAAATATAAAGAGAAGGGTTTAGAGAATCAAACACAGTGATTTATCCTGCTTCGGCCACCAATCCACTTGTGACCTACGTCCAGTCCTCAAGCAACCACTTGAGATTTTCCACTATATCTTCAAGCTTCAATAGGTGCTTGACTACCTTTACAAACTTGAGCCCTCAACTCCTTGGGATGCCTCACCCTTGAGCTTGAGTCTCTTCAAACAAAGGGATGCCTCACCCTTTACAAATTGAGGGATGCCTCACCCTCTATCTTATACAGCAATTAAGATTGAATTTGAGAAGCTCTCACTAAAGTAGATGATACAAATTGAAGCTCTAATAATGCTCACAAAGATATCTCAAAGATTGGACAAAAACAAAGCAAGAATGATTTCAGAGTTTGATTCTCGTATGATGTGTTGCTATGATGTTTTTAGGTTCAAGAACAACCCTTAATGATGCCCCAGCAATTGTATTTAAAACCCATTCATTAAAAGAGCCGTTGGGGGTGGTTAAAGCCAAGCATTAAATGCATTCAATATAGCCGTTGGGCATGTCAGAACCTTGGTAATCGATTACAAGGTTTTGGTAATCGATTACATGGAAAATAGAACGTGTTCTTGGCTTTCTGGGCTTGTGGTAATCAATTACATGGCTTGTGTAATCGATTACACGCCCTCTGACTTCATGGTAATCGATTACAATATTGATGTAATCGATTACATGGCCCTTTTGGTCGTGTTCTTGGCTTTCTGGGAACATGGTAATCGATTACATGACTTGGTGTAATCGATTACACGTTCTCTGACTTTATGGTAATCGATTACAATATTGATGTAATCGATTACAAGGCTTCTGTTTGGCTTGTAATCGATTACTAAACCTTGGTAATCGATTACACTAAACTTTAAACACATTTTTCAAGCCTTAAAACAGATTTATATCATTCCTAACTTTAGAAAACATGGATTAAACAAATATAGAACATTATTTGGCATGATCCAAGGTAAAAGAAGTTCTCTTTTAGGAATTGATCTTTGAAAACCATATTGATTCAAATCATTTTAAAAAACCATTTGAGATATCTTGGGAGCATTTAACATTGATGTGCTATAATGCCTATATCTAAACCTCTTGATTTCTTCCTCTGATCTTGGTTTACTCTTTCGCTCTTTGATCTTCATCTTTGTCTTTGTTATCATCAAAAACCATTTGACATGCTTCAAGACACATGCATTCACATTCTCCCCCTTTTTGATGATGACAATCTGAACATTGAAAGGAAGAGAAACAATTGCATATATATATGTATATCAGAGATTTAAGCGCAACTCTCCCCCGTAATGTATGCACAATATAGGGTTAGTGAAATATTTATGTAAGAGCGTTAAATCGAACTCCCCCGTACTAATGCAAGTCACTAATCTCTCCCCCGTTGGCATTATCAAAAACACATTAACATTAAGCAGAAATTTTGACAGCATTTCCTCTGTTTTTCATGATTTCCCAACAACAACAGTTGACAGAGAACAATGTGGCTCAGACAGGCAGATTATAATCAATCATTCATGTGTATATAAACAACAATATATCAAGATGATTCAGAAAAGCAATAAACATCAAAAGAACCAACTGATTTTTATATATAAATGTATTTCCAAATTCCATATACAATCAAATATCAGAAAACAAAGAAACTATCATGGCAGAGGTCCATGATCACTATCAGTGGCCTCGCTATCGCTCTCTACATCAGCAGCAACATCTCCAAGGTCCACGTCATCGTCGCCAGTATCAAGGTCGTCTTCAGAACCAAGGAGCTCCTCATTCTCAGCAGGAACTCCAGCTGGAGTGGCAGAGGGATCAACAAATGATAGAGGAGCAGCAGGAGGAGCAGAGGAGGTGGATGGTGCAGCGTGTCTGGGGCCCTCCAGATGCGAACGAATGGCAGCAAGCTCCTGATCGGAGTAGTCCATCCTAAGCTCGAGGTGATCCACCTTCTGCTCAATGCGGTCCATCCGGGCATCCACGGTGGTAGCCAAACTCCGCAACTCTTGCAGCAGAAGCTCCAATGTGGTGAAGTGGGTGGGCTGGTGCAGGCTGCACGTCCTCATCCTCATCATCACTCTCAAGACCATGAGGAATGTGCCCATAACTACCATGTGCCAAATAGTACCAGCGTTCATCGACCTTGCGCAGCTGGAGCTTCTTCAAGGTGTGCAAGCCAATGGATTGGGGTATCTTGGAGCTGGTATCCTTGGATTCTTCAGCCAAGGAGATGTGACAGTGCTCCAGGATAGCAGCCACCAACATGACATAGGGCAGGGCAGAGTTCTTCTTCTTCTTCACATCCAGCATGTGCTGAATGATGTAGTTGGCCCAGTTGATTGGCCTACCAGTGGTCATGGCCCACAAGACCACAACATCATCCCGCAAAACCTGAGAATAATTCCCGCCTTTGGGAATCAAGCCTCTAACCACCAAATAATGGAGTACCTTGTTCTCCATTGTTAGGCCAGTCGCCATAACTCTCTTGTTGTTCCTGGGAAGCACGTAGCCGGAGCGAATCAGGGACATCAAAGCACTCTTATACTCAAACTCGTCACCCCAGGCATTTTCGTTACCATAGAAGCTGATCCCAGCATAGGTTAGCTTGGTCAACCTACACCATTCTTCCCGAGTGATCTTAATCTGAGTTTTCTTCACTTCAGAGATCAAGCAATGGTCTTCATACCTCAGGTTGGCATAGAACACACGAACCAGGTTGGGATAAATGGCTTGCTGAATGCTGAAGAACCCAAGCAAGCCCAGCCTCTCAATCAGTTGGAAACACTCCAGGGGTTCACTGGTGCAGAAGGATTGTGTGAGATACCTCGGGGAGATGAGCTTCCTCAGCTGGAAGTTCTTCCTAAAGAGTTCAGCCTTCTTGGTGGTGGAGAAGTGTCTCGTGAGGTCCAAGCCAGAGATGTTCCGTGGAGGAGCACTGGAGGACTCACCAGTAGTGGTCCCTGTTCTTGCACGTTTGGCACGTTGGGATGGGTCAGCCATGGATGAGTGTTTTGGGTAAAGTGAAGCTCGTGGGTGATGAAGAGGAGAAGAATGAAGATGGTGGGTGAGAGAAAGGAGGGGATTGTGATGGGATTTGATGATGGGGATGTGTGAGAGAGAGGGATTTCGAGTGAGAGAAAGGTGATTTTGGAGGGTTTGATGGAGGTTTGAGTGAAAAGAGAGAGGAGAGGAGAGCTTGAGAGAAGAGAGCTTCGTGAGAGAGAGAGGAGAGAGAAAGGTGGAAAGTTTTAGAATGAGTGACCTTTCGTGCGTCGAAGCCTTTTAAACCCCTCTGTAATCGATTACATGGGTTGTGTAATTGATTACACGCCTTCTATTTTCCTTGTAATCGATTACAATTTCAATGTAATCGATTACCAGCTTTCTGGAAACCTTGTAATCGATTACAGTATATGTGTAATCGATTACCTGAGTTCTGGATTCAATGTAATCGATTACCAGTTTTGTGTAATCGATTACTGGCTTGACAGAACCTTTGTAATCGATTACAAAGGTCTTGTAATCGATTACCAGACTACTAAAACTCAGTTTTTGCATATTAAACAGTTAGGGATCAATTTTAAACCATTCAAGTTTATTGCAAAGCATCTTAAATCAATTTCAAACATCATTTAGGCAAGTAATTCACACAGATTTTGATCCAAAACACTTAATCATACAAGATTGCT
This sequence comes from Ormosia emarginata, assembly GCA_029884605.1. Classification (NCBI taxonomy): domain Eukaryota; kingdom Viridiplantae; phylum Streptophyta; class Magnoliopsida; order Fabales; family Fabaceae; genus Ormosia; species Ormosia emarginata. The sequence continues at coordinate 8,053,138 of JAQQTP010000037.1, forward strand.
ACTTTTACCAAGAATTACCCCATTTGGATGGATTTGTGATGCTTTTGAGTTTCTTGGGGATAATTGACATGAAGGAGCACCTGCAAAACAACTTTGGGGAAATCTCCGATGCTCAAGTCAGTATGGAATTGAGAAACAATATTTATGCAACAAATAACCATGATTATGCAGAAAAGGGCTTGATTATGCAGAGAAAGTTTCTTTATGCAGCAAAATGATGGATTATGCAGCAATTTAGCTTATACATGATTGATCTAATATGCCAAGTTCATTTCTTATATAATAGAAGGCTTCTTTTGCTAAAGGTTTAGTGAAAATGTCTGCTAGTTGCTTAGTGGTTTCCACAAATTCAAGCATGCAATCACCCTTTTGAACATGATCTCATATGAAATGATGCCTTATTTCAATGTGCTTTGTTCTTGAGTGTAAAATGGGATTCTTAGATAGATTGATTGCACTAGTGTTATCACATCTTATGGGGATGTGATCCAGCTCAAGACCATAGTCTAGAAGTTGTTGCTTCATCCAAAGGATTTGAGCACAACAACTCCCGGTACTGCAACATATTCACTTTTTGTTGACAATGCCACACTATTTTGCTTCTTGCTATGCCAAGAAACTAATGAGCTTCCAAGCAAGTGGCATGTCCCACTAGTACTCTTCCTATCCATTTTGCACCCAGCAAAATCAGAATCGGAATAACCAACCAAGCAACATGAAGCACCCTTAGGGTACCACAATCCCATTTGTGAAGTGCCTATTAGATATTTCATAATACGTTTTATAGCACTTAGGTGTGATTCTTTAGGATTTGCTTGAAATCTAGCACACATGCATACACTAAACATGATATCTGGTCTACTTGCGGTAAGATAAAGGAGTGAACCAATTATACCTCTATACTTAGTAATTTCTATCGATTTACCTCCTTCATCATTGTCCAAGTAACAGGAAGTTCCCATTGGTGTAGCCATTTGCTTTGCTCCTTCCATTCCAAACTTCTTGAGCAACTCCTTGCAATATTTTGATTGACTTATGAAAGTCCCATTTCTTGTTTGCTTGATTTGAAGTCCAAGGAAGAAGTTGAGCTCACCCATCATGGACATCTCAAACTCACTTTGCATGATATTGGTAAATTCTTTACAAAGAGAGTCATTAGTAGCACCAAATATAATATCATCAACATATATTTGAACAAGTAATATGTCATGCTTTTTATGTTTGATGAAAAGAGTTATGTCAACCTTTCCCCTAGAGAAACCATTTTCCAAAAGAAACTTGCTCAACCTTTCATACCAAGCTCTAGGAGCTTGTTTTAAGCCATACAAGGCCTTTTTAAGTTTAAAAACATGGTTGGGCAACTCAAAATTTTCAAAACCGGGAGGTTGATCAACATATACTTCTTCTTGTATGAAACCATTTAAAAAGGCACTTTTGACATCCATTTGAAAAAGTTTGAAATCCATGATGCAAGCATATGCAAGTAACATTCTAATGGCTTCTAGTCTAGCTACGGGAGCATACGTTTCTTCATAATCTATACCTTCTTCTTGATTATAACCCTTAGCTACAAGCCTAGCCTTGTTTCTTATTATTAAGCCCGTTTCATCAAGTTTGTTCCTAAAAACCCATTTGGTGCCAATTATTGGATGATCATTGGGCCTTGGGACTAATTCCCAAACTTGATTCCTTTCAAATTGATTTAATTCATCTTGCATGGCCAAGATCCAATGTTCATCATTAATGGCCTCATTTATGTTTTTAGGTTCAACTTAAGAAACAAAAGCCATATGATTACATGCATCTCTAAGAGAGTTACGAGTGATTACCCCTTTTGATACATCACCTATCACTTTGTCAAGAGGATGATATCTTGATGTTTTCCATTCCTTGGGAAGATCCATGATTTGAGAGTCTTCTTGTCTTGGGGAATCATATGGGCTTTCTTCTTGCTTCTTGACTTCTTCTTCTCGATTACCAAGGTGAGTTCTTGCAAGGATTTCTGCAACATCATCAACAAGCTCCTTTCTTGGCTCGTTTGGGTTAGTCTCATCAAATGCAACATGTATGGACTCTTCTATGGTCATAGATCGTTTGTTATAAACCCTAAAGGCCTTACTATGTATAGAATAACCAAGAAAGATTCCCTCATCAGATTTTGCATCAAACTTCCCCAAGTTATCCTTTCCATTATTTAGAACAAAACATTTACATCCAAAAACATGAAAATGTGAGACATTTGGTTTCCTTCCTTTGTATAATTCATAGGGGTTTTCTTTAAAATTAGCCTTATTAGAGCTCTATTCATAACATAACAAGCGGTGTTAACTGCATCCGCCCAAAAATACTTAGGAAGGTTGGCCTCATTGAGCATAGTTCTTGTCATTTCTTCTAAAGATCGATTTTTTTCTTTCTATAACACCATTTTGTTGTGGTGTTCTAGGGGCAGAAAACTTATGCTCAATGCCATGTTCATCATAAAAAATTTCAAATTCATGGTTTTCAAATTCATCACCATGGTCACTTCTTATGGATGCAATACAAAAACCTTTTTCATTTTGGATAACTTTAGCAAGCTTTTTGAATGATTGAAAAGCATCATTTTTGTGAGATAAAAACAATGTCCATGTAAACCTAGAAAAATCGTCCACAATCACTAAGGCATAGTAATTCCCACCAAAGCTCATAGTTCTAGAGGGACCAAAAAGATCTATGTGCAAAAGTTGTAGAGGTCTAGAAGTTGAAGCCACATTTTTAGCTTTAAAAGAGACCTTTACTTGTTTTCCCTTTTGACATGCATCACAAAGTTTGTCTTTTTCAAATTTGAGCTTTGGAAGACCAATTACTAGTTCTTTAGAAACTAATTTGTTTAAGTGATCCATGTGAATGTGAGCAATTCTTCTATGCCATAACCATGAATCATTTTCTCTAGTCATAAAGCAATTAGCATCATTTGAGGAAATGTCATCAAGGCTAATCATATATATGTTATTGACCCTATGACCAACAAACCTAACATGTTTATCATCCTTACTCTCAATTATGCAACAATTTGAATCAAATATAACTCTATTGCCTTTATCACATAATTGACTAATACTAAGCAAATTATGTTTAAGTCCTTCAACAAGCAAAACATTATCAATAGATGATGAAGGAATCTTACCAACTTTGCCAATTCCAAGAATCTTCCCTTTGTTGTTATCACCATATGTGACATGACCATGTTTCTTGAGAGTAAGGGAGGAGAACTTGGACCCATCATCGGTCATGTGCTTGGAGCAACCACTATCAAGATACCAATTTGAGCTCTTGGTCTTCAAGCACACCTCGGTGTCGCTTTCTCCATTTTCTTCTCCTTGAGCCATGAGGCAAAGATGGGCTTCTTCATTTTCGGAATCGTCGGAAGAACTTAAGTCATTGTCCTCCCAAGCTATGTATGCTCTTCTTCCTTTCTTTTCCTTGGAGGGTCTTTTCTCAAACTTCTCCGTCTTCTTGAGATATGTAGGACACTCCATTTTCATATGCCCCGGTTTTCCGCATTCATAGCATTTTGGAGGAGTAGAGGATCCTTCTCCTTTGTGATATGCTTTCTTTTGAGGAAAGGGTGGTCTTCTTTGAAGTCCCTTTTTCTTTAGGAATCTTCCAAATTTTCTCACAAGGAGACTAAGATTCTCCTCACTTAGTTCAATATTTTCAGCATCCTCTTCACCATCTTCATCATCATCTTCAAGTATGGAAGAGGTGGCTTTGAGTGCAATTCCCTTTTTCTTCTTATCTTGCTCCTCATTTTAACTTAATCGATTTAGTTCCAACTCATGCTCTTGAAGCTTTCCAAAGAGAGTGGCCAAAGTCATTGCGGCAAGATTTCTTGATTCCGATATTGCCGTCACCTTGGGTTGCCAATTTCTGCTCAAACATCTCAAAACTTTGTTAATAAGATCTTCATTGGCAAAAGTTTTTCCCAATGAAGCAAGATGATTAATTATATGAGTAAAACATTTTTGCATTTCTTGAATGCTTTCCCCTTGGTTCATTCTAAACAATTCATATTCATGAGTGAGTGTGTTAATTCTAGATCTTTTTACCTCACTTGTACCTTCATGAGTTACTTGCAATGTATCCCATATTTCTTGAGCGGTCTTACAATTTGACACCCTAAATAACTCATCATATCCTAAAGAGGTAGTAATGATATTCTTGGCTCTCAAGTTGTATTGAACCTTTTTCTTGTCATCATCGGTCCATTCATTTCTTGGTGCATTTGTTCTAACACCATCAACTAGACGTGTGGGGATAAAAGGACCATTTTCAATAGCATCCCACACATCAATATCAATAGCTTCAATAAAAATCTTCATTCTTTCTTTCCAATATGCATAACCGTCCCCATTGAAAAAGGGAGGCCTATTTATAGAAGAACTTTCATTAGAAAAACCATTTGAAGCCATCTTTACTCTTGAAGCGGCTAAGCTCTTTATACAAGAGTCTAGCTTTGATACCACTTGTTACCAAGTGGCTTCAATACTCAAGAGGGGGGTGAATTGAGTTTGTAAAACAAGTTCGCAATTCTTTTGCAAAACACTTGACTATTGATTTTCGTTGAAGCTATTGACTAATTGAAATGAATGAATTGATAAGAACAATGTATATTGCTTAATAACCAACCAAGAGAGAAGTAATCAAGCAAGAGTATAAGCAATGCAGAAATATAAAGAGAAGGGTTTAGAGAATCAAACACAGTGATTTATCCTGCTTCGGCCACCAATCCACTTGTGACCTACGTCCAGTCCTCAAGCAACCACTTGAGATTTTCCACTATATCTTCAAGCTTTAATAGGTGCTTGACTACCTTTACAAACTTGAGCCCTCAACTCCTTGGGATGCCTCACCCTTGAGCTTGAGTCTCTTCAAACAAAGGGATGCCTCACCCTTTACAAATTGAGGGATGCCTCACCCTCTATCTTATACAGCAATTAAGATTGAATTTGAGAAGCTCTCACTAGAGTAGATGATACAAATTGAAGCTCTAATAATGCTCACAAAGATATCTCAAAGATTGGACAAAAACAGAGCAAGAATGATTTCAGAGTTTGATTCTCGTATGATGTGTTGCTATGATGTTTTTAGGTTCAAGAACAACCCTTAATGATGCCCCAGCAATTGTATTTAAAGCCCATTCATTAAAAGAGCCGTTGGGGGTGGTTAAAGCCAAGCATTAAATGCATTCAATATAGTTGTTGGGCATGTCAGAACCTTGGTAATCGATTATAAGGTTTTGGTAATCGATTACATGGAAAATAGAACGTGTTCTTGGCTTTCTGGGCTTGTGGTAATCGATTACATGGCTTGTGTAATCGATTACACGCCTCTCGACTTCATGGTAATCGATTACAATATTGATGTAATCGATTACATGGCCCTTTGGTCGTGTTCTTGGCTTTCTGGGAACATGGTAATCGATTACATGACTTGGTGTAATCAATTACACGTTCTCTGACTTTATGGTAATCGATTACAATATTGATGTAATCGATTACAAGGCTTCTGTTTGACTTGTAATCGATTACTAAACCTTGGTAATCGATTACACTAAACTTTAAACACATTTTTCAAGCCTTAAAACAGATTTATATCATTCCTAACTTTAGAAAACATGGATTAAACAAATATAGAACATTATTTGGCATGATCCAAGGTAAAAGAAGTTCTCTTTTAGGAATTGATCTTTGAAAACCATATTGATTCAAATCATTTTTGAAAAACCATTTGAGATATCTTGGGAGCATTTAACATTGATGTGCTATAATGCCTATATCTAAACCTCTTGATTTCTTCCTTTGATCTTGGTTTACTCTTTCGCTCTTTGATCTTCATCTTTGTCTTTGTTATCATCAAAAACCATTTGACATGCTTCAAGACACATGCATTCACTAATGTGAAACCTTCTTGAACGAAGAATTCCCAGTCCATGTGCTTGGGCTGGATGATATTCCTAACTTGAAACTCCAACTTGTATTTGTGTATTCTCTTCTTGTGAGAGAAGAATTTTCTATGGTCCAAGCTAAGATGAATGTCAGAATCAAATTCAGGGGCTAGAGGTTCATTAGGTATCGATGGATTTTTGGTTCGCGCCCTTTTAGGGTTTGATGAGCTACTTGACATGGATGACAATGGAGGCTAGGTCACGATTTTAGAGAGAGAAAGGATAATAGGAGTGAGATTTTTGGAAGAATGTGTGAGTTTTAATCAGTGGAAAGGGATGGAAAATGTGTTTAAGTAATGGTTTATGGTTGGATTTGGAGTAGGTAAGGAGTGGGTGTGAGAGGGGAAGATGAAGAAGACGATAATGGTGAAAGAGGGGGGTTTCGTGAATGAGGAAGAAGACGTGGGTGGCTATTTTAAGGGGGTAGGTAACCGGTTATGTGTTATGGGTAATCAGTTAGTGGCTTATGAGAGAAAAAAGTGAGTCTCGGGTTTGTGAGAAGAACCAGTTAGAGATTGATGGCTAACCTGTTAGGAGTTGAAATAACAAGTTAATTTTGAAGCTTTTAAAAGGTCCTGTCATGGGTCAGCATGAATAATCGATTACAGAGTGGCGTATAACTGATTATATGAGTGAGGAAAAATAGTAACAAAGCTTCTGTGAGCCTCAATAACTGATTACTTTATCAATCTAAATGGTTAGATTGATGTTTCCTAAAACACCCTAATCTCTGCCTCTTTCAATAACTTGTTAGATAGATCTTCTAACTGGTTATTTTTCTGTCAAAACATAAAGGAATCCTTGAGAGTTCATCTTAAAAATACCAGCTCATGACATTTTTTAGGTTCATTTTGACTTTTGTCTCAAAAACATCCATTCTTAGCACAATGAATGCATCCCAACTCAGATTTATATTCTTCAGAAGTACCAGAAATCTTTGAGGTGTGCCATTTTGAGGTTAGCCATATTTTCAATACTTAAATCACTATAAATGCAACTCATAAGTTGATTTTTCTTTTTCAAAAGTACCAAGATCATTTTGTTCTAGAGAGAACCAAGATGCTCCAATTGAACTTCAAAAACTAAAGCAAATTCTTCAAGAATTCAGTCCTTAAACCACTAACTTTTGCCATGATACTTTGGTTCTACCTTCATAAACCATAACCACTATAACAACATTCCAAACACAGAATTTTCTTCTTTAAGAGAACTAGAATACACATTTCTTCAGTAAGAACAAAATTAAAGGAAATTTGGGGACTTAAGAATGGATCAAGCACCTGCAAAACAAACTTAGGGGAAACTTCGATGCTCAAGTCAGTATTAGATTCAACAATAATTCAAGGTAAGACAATTATACAGCCATATAGTGCAACAAATGACCAATTATGCAGCAGGAGACAAATTATGCAGCAGAATTAGATGCATGATTGATCCAATATACCAAGTTCTCTTCTTATATTGAAGAATGCTTCTTTGTTTAATGGTTTAGTGAAGATATCAGCTAGTTACTTAGTGGTTACAACAAATTCAAGCAAGCAATCTCCTTTTTGAACATGATCCCTTATGAAATGATGCCTAATCTCAATATACTTGGTCCTAGAGTGCAAAATGAGATTTTTAGACAAATTGATTGCACTTCTGTTATCACACCTTATAGGAATGTGATCCAGCTCAAGACCATAGTCTAAAAGTTATTGCTTCATCCAAAAGATTTGAGCACAACAACTCCCAGCTGTAACATATTCAGCTTTAGCCGTTGACAATGCCACACTATTTTGTTTTTTGCTATGTCAAGAAACTAGTGAGCTTCTAAGCAAGTGGCATGTCCCACTATTGCTTTTCCTATCCATTTTGCATCCAGCAAAATCGGAATCGGAATAACCAATTAGGCTACAAGAGGTACCCTTAGGGTACCACAATCCTATTTGTGAAGTGCCTATTAGATATTTCATAATTCGTTTTATAGCACATGAGTGTGATTCTCTAGGATTAGCTTGATATCTAGCACATATGCATACTCTAAACATGATATCAGGCCTACTAGCAGTAAAATAAAGGAGTGAGCTAATCATACCTCTATATTTTGTAATTTCTACTGATTTACCTCCTTTATCCTTGTCCAAGTAACAAGAAGTGCCCATTGGTGCAGCCATTTGCTTAGCTCCTTCTATTCCAAACTTCTTGAGCAACTCCTTGCAATATTTGGATTGACTTATGAAAATCTCATCCCTTGTTTGCTTGATTTGAAGACCAAGGAAGAAGTTGAGCTCACCTATCATAGACATCTCAAACTCACTTTGCATGATATTAGCAAATTCTTTACAAAGAGAGTCATTAGTAGCACTAAATATAATATCATCAATATATATTTGAACAAGTAGAATGCTATGCTTTTTATGCTTGATGAAAAGAGTAGTGTCAACATTTTCCCTAAAAAAGCCTTTTTTCAAAAGAAACTTGCTCAACATTTCATACCAAGCTCTAAGAGCTTGTTTCAAGCCATACAAGGCCTTTTTAAGTTTAAAAACATAGTTGGATAGTTTAAAGTTTTCAAAACCAGGAGGTTGTTCCACATACACTTCTTCTTGTATGAAACCATTTAAAAAGGCACTTTTGACATCCATTTGAAAAACCTTGAAATCCATGATGCATGCATATGCAAATAACATTTTAATGGCTTCTAATTTAGTTATGAGAGTATATGTTTCTTCATAATCTATGCATTCTTCTTGATTATAATTCCTTAGCTACAAGCCTAGCTTTGTTTCTTATTATTAAGCCTATTTCATCAAGTTTGTTCCTGAAGACCCACTTGGTGCCTATTATGGGATGATGATTGGGCCTTGGAACTAACTTCCAAACTTGATTCCTCTCAAATTGGTTCAGTTCATCTTGCATGGCCAAGATCCAATGTTCATCATTAATGGCATCATTTATATTTTTAGGTTCAACTTGAGAGACAAAAGTCATATGATTACATGCATATCTAAGAGTGTTACGAGTGATTACCCCTTTTGATACATCACATATTACTTTGTCAAGAGGATAATATCTTGATGTCCTCCATTCCTTGGAAAGATCCATGATTTGAGAGTTTTCTTGTCTTGAGGAATCATGTGGACTGTCTTCTTGCTTCTTAACTTCTTTTTCTTTATTCTCTAGGTGAGTCCTTGCCAAAATCTCTGCAACATCATCAACAAACTCCTTTCTCGGCTCATTTGGATTTGTTTCATCAAATGCAACATGTATGGACTCTTCTATGATCATAGTTCGTTTATTGTAAACTCTAAAGGCCTTACTATGCATAGAATAACCAAAAAATATTCTCTCATCAAATTTTGCATCAAACTTTCCTAAGTTATCCTTTCCATTATTTAAAACAAAGCATTTACATCCAAAGACATGAAAATGTGAAACATTTAGCTTTATTCCCTTGTACAATTCATAGGGAGTTTTCTTTAAAATTGGCCTTATCAAAGCCCTATTCATAACATAACAAGGCGTGTTAACCGCATCCGCCCAAAAATACTTAGGAAGGTTGGCCTCATTGAGCATTGTTCTTGTCAGTTCTTCTAAAGATTAATTTTTCCTTTCTACAACACCATTTTGGTGTGGTGCTCTAAGGGCCGAAAAATTATGCTCAATGCCATGTTCATTACAAAAGGTTTCAAATTCATGGTTTTCAAACTCACTACCATGGTCACCTCTTATGGACGCAATACAAAAACCTTTTTCGTTTTGGATAACTTTGGCAAGCTTTTTGAATGATTGAAAAGCATTATTTTTGTGAGACAAGAATAATGTTCATGTAAACCTAGAAAAATCATCCATAATCACTAAGGCATAGTAATTCCCACCAAAGCTCATAGTTCTAGAGGGACCAAAAAGGTCTATGTGCAAAAGTTGTAGACGTCTAGAAGTTGAAACTACACTTTTAGCTTTAAAAAAGACCTTTACTTGTTTTCCCTTTTGACATGTGTAACATCGCGAAAAATATCTGTTTAAGTATAAATGATCATTTTATAATATTCTAGATTTTTGAGAATTTTTCTGGAATTTTCTGGAAAATGTCGACTATTTTAATATATTCCTCGTCTTGCGTGTGCGCTGTGCAGACCCGGGAAGATGCGATGTCTTCCTTGTGCCTGGTAAACTCTAAATTGTGGACTTGTCGACGGGGGATCTTACTAAACCCGAGGCCGGGCATAATTTACGAAGTTTACGTTTTACGAGGTTTTACCCGATGAATGAAATCGCGGTATTGTAAAATCATCTGATGAATAATGAAATATTATTTTCATCATCAGTAACTCTTCTACACTGGAGGAAAAATAATACTGACAGTGTAAATATTCATCTGTGTTAGTGTACCCGATTAGGAAACAACTTTACTTTCACTTTATCGAGGAACGTGCGAAGCTTCTCATGGAAGCTTAGAGGAAACTTCTTGGAAATTTCCACTTCCTCCTTCCCCATGCAAAAGCAGCCCATTCCCTCCTCTCTCTCCTTCATGCACGGCTGGACAACATTTTGGGGGGGGGAATTGATTTTATTTCCTAAAGCATTTCCTTTACTTCTTCTTTCTTTTGATTCTTTCTTCTTCTTCCTCATGATATTTTCTCCTCCCTCTCTCCAGAAATCCCACGGCACCGAAAGCACCCTCTTCCCCCTCATTCATCACCAAATTTTCTTCCAACCACACTCTCTTAACCCTCTTCCTCTCCTAGACATCCTTCTTGTTTGGAGCATCTTGAGATTCAACCATTTTTACCATTTTCTCCAAGCTCCAAGCTTTGAGCTTTTTGGGTAAGATTCAAGACTTCTCTTCTTTCTCCTCCATTTTCGTGGTCATGGTCTTCATGTTGGCCATCCATACTTCATTTTCCAAGCCATTATGCTATTCTAACGAAGTCACCATTTTTAGGATTCTTGGAGCTCAAATCCGAAAATTCAAAGGAGGTTCTTGGTGTTCTTCTTTTGTTTTCTTCACTTAGGTAAGAGGAAGACACTCCTCCTCAACCTCTCTTAGCATCTAGGAACCTTGATTGTGTTGTTGGTGGAAAAACCCTAATGAGGGTTATCCTTCGATTTTGTGATTAGTATGTCTATGTGTTGATTTTAATTGATTTATGCTATTGGATTGATTTGTTGTATGATTGATTGATGCCTCTTGCATGATTTGAAGGTATATTTGAGTAACTTGTTGATTAAATATGATAATGATTGGTTTGGTTTGAGTTAAAGGACCTGGAGAACTCTGTTTTCTGCAAGTTTACGCATGGTAATCGATTACACGGGGCTTGTAATCGATTACCAAGCTCTTAAGGGTACGAAATCGTGATTCTGGAAATCTGGTAATCGATTACATCTTGTGTGTAATCGATTACAGAGATTCTGTCTAGCTTGTAATCGATTACAAGAGTGGTGTAATCGATTACCAAGCCTCTGATGTCATGAAATGATGCTTCTGGGAATCACGTAATCGATTACAACTTGTGGGTAATCGATTACGGAGGTTATGTCCGATTGGTAATTGATTACCACGGCTGTGTAATCGATTACCAGGCCCTTGAAGTTACGAATCGTAGTTCTGGAAATCATGTAATCGATTACAAGGAGATTGTAATCGATTACAAGGATTTTGTTTCGCTGGTAATCGATTACCAGGGTGATGTAATCGATTACCAAGACCCAAAAATAAGATTTTTGAGCTGGAAATGATTGAGATTATGGTTCTTTGTCCTTTGTAACTCAAACATAACCTAAAAACCCTGGATTCAAGGATTTTACTTTACTTAAATGTGATAGGAATATGTATTCATATCGATAGAGAAGAAATGATCTTGAAAATGGAATTCTTGGATCCATGACATGGAAATTGTGGTATGTGTGTGATAAGGAATATATATTGATGCTTATATTGGCCTATTGTGGCATGTTATGTAATGGTATGAGATTGTGAATCATACATGTCCATGCATAGTATCATATGCATTGTGAATGTCCTTGTGGACTGTTGTGAGGCCAAGTTGCCTAGGAGATTGAACACACCTTAGTGCGGGTGCGAATAGACTAGTGTGGGTCTTGTGATGACCTTTGGGGCGTCAGGGTGCGGGTCCTTCACAAGGGGCAGTTGGTAGCTCCTCTGCCTGTGGGGCAAACCGATGCAAACACACCGACGATCCGGACTTGACACTATCCTACATCGTGATCTAGTGTAGAATATCTGTACAATGCCATGATTGTGCACGAGAAAAATTATTGATAGCACTGGCCTCGGCAGCCGAGTTACAGACATATCTCCTGATCTTTCTCTCCGACTGTTTGAGTCTAGCTCCATGGAGTAAGAATTTGGGAAAGCATGCATGTGAGTCATGATATACATTGTCGTTGTTAATATTTATTTTTTTTCCATATCTATGACTGATTTGGTTATTACTAAGATGACTATCTGCCTGGAATTGTTTATTTACTTACTGTTGGAATTACTGCTTATTAGTTGAATATGATATTCTGAATTGCTATTTGGGCACGTGGCGCCGTACTGTTTCTAGCTGCTGTAATTGGTAATGATGGTAGGATGTCTTACCTCTTTCTTGTATCTCTGTTACTTGCTATATGTGTGTATACTGTATTGATCGAAGACGACGATAAGGAGGCGGAAGATCCCAAGTTTCCCGGCTTCTGGCCCAAACGAGACTAGCTTCTACTGAGATGATGGCGGCACGTATGCGCGGATTTCTTGGTGATGTGCGTCTGACCTTCCTCGGAGGGCCGGAGTGTTGGCATATCAACTTGAGTTTTGATCGCTGCGTCTACTTGGGAGATGTGTCGATCGCCCTAGCCTGGAGACGTCATGAGGCACCTGTCCTCACCTGCCACATCAGCCTGCGACTGGAGTTTTACTTGCCCATCAGAGAGATGTGGGGTGACCGTTACTACACCCCTTGGGAGGACTCTTTTGATTCTACTGCTCGGGCTCCTGCCCGTGGGTCTGTGGTTCCCATGGAGGTTTCCTCTGAAGAGGAGGATCCTGCTGAGGACCCGGATACGGTCCCTCCTCATCTGAGAGACTGAGTTTACTGGTAGCTACTGATGGCTACCATTGTTTTATTTTTGGGGCCCGATGTATTTTTGTGGGTTGTATATTTTGGTATCTCTGGGGCATATTTGTATAATCCTTTGGGGTAGGTATAGTTTTGCTTTTTGGATAATTCAGGCTTGTATCTAAGTGTAAATGATGTCAACAGACATTATATATATATATATATATATATATATATATATATATATATATATATATATATATATATATATGATATATTTATATATATATATTTATATCATGTTATTCTTGAGTTTTGCCTACTATTTTATCCTTCACCGTCATTTACATTCCGCATGGTTAAAATAATTATCAAAACAAAAAAAAATATTTCTGCTATTTTGCTTGCGTATTTAAGAATTGAACAAGTTAAACTTAAACGAATGAACCAGGTCTTTTAATGTTAAAAACTTTACTTTTCCGCATTTTCTTTTATTTGACAATGTGACGTTCCCTCCCAAAAAGGGGCGTTACATTAAGTTGGTATCAGAGCCCCGGTTTATGTCTTCTTTGGGTCTTGTGTGTTAGTCTGTCTTGTTTGTGCTGTGTGAAATCTCTGTGGTTTGTGTTTTGAAATGAATTCCTCTAACTTACCTTGTGGTTTTCAGCTAACCTGATTTGAGAAAGAGTAAGATGGCGAGAAGTGGAGAAATTGCAGCTGCTATTGAGGCAATGCAGCGGATGGCAGAAGTCATCACGCAGCAAACTGAGCGTGCGGCTCAACAACAAGAGAGAGCTGCTCAACAGCTCGAGGCGACTGCTGATGCCCAGAACTTGGCGGAGTTTCATCGTCACAACCCTCCACAATTTAAGGGAGAATTTGATCCTAACAAAGCTAGTCTGTGGATCAAAGAATTAGAGAAAGTCTTTCATGGCATGAGCTGCGCCGAAGACAAGAAGGTGAATTATGCTACCTTTATGCTTGTGGGCAACGCCGAAGACTGGTGGAACGGAGCTCAGAGAGCATTGGAAGCCGAAGGAACTGACATCACATGGGATGTGTTCAAGAACAAGTTCTTGGACAAATATTTTCCTGCTAATGCGAGACATGCGAAAGAGCTGGAGTTCCTCAACTTGAGACAAGGGAACATGACCGTCAGTGAGTATGCAGCTAAATTTGAGAACCTGGAGAAGTTCTCAACACACTACCAACACCAAACCGATGAAGCCTGGAAGTGTTAGAAGTTCACCGAGGGATTGAGGTATGAGGTGAAGAAAGCTGTGATCACCCAGAAGATGAAGGTATTCTCAGAACTATTAGACACTTGCTGTGAAGTTGAAGCCTTGGAACAGGCTAGAGACTCGAGAAACAGGAGCTTTGGGCCTGTACGGTCCCAAAGAGGTGGAGGCAGTGGTTCAAACCGCTTCCAAAAGAAGCCTTATTCCCGACCAGCGGGAAGTCAGCAGTAAACCGGTGGAAGTTCAGGTGGAGGTTCCTCTGGGAACCGAACTGGGAAAAATGTGACCTACCCGTCCAGATGCCTAAAGTGTGGGAAGGATCATCTCACGAGAGATTGCACGATCAAGGGAATCATCTGCTTCAGATGTGGCAAACTGGGCCACATGTCCAGAGACTGCAATCAAGCAAAGGCTGAACCTTCAGTCAATGCGACTCAAGCCAAGAAACCGCAAGCCGGAGGTCGAGTTTACACTATGAGCGGAGCTGAAGCCTCCGAATCCGAAGACTTGATTCAAGGAGAAGGCACCATAGAAGGTAATCTTTTAAAAGTACTGTATGACTCGGGGCAACCCATTCTTTCATATCATATGACCGTGTGTGCTACGACTTGGCTTACCTGTGTCCGAACTACCTTTTGAATTATTGTTTCAACCCCATTGATAAACCGGTAGTTACTACCAAAGTCTGTTTGAAGTGTCCCTTAATTGTTGAAGGTCGAATCTTTTCTGTCGATTTGATCTGTTTGCCTCTTTCACAGTTAGATATAATCCTAGGGATTGGCTGGTTATCTTCTAACCATGTTCTATTAGATTGTTCCAGAAAAATCATAGTTTTCCCTGTGGATGAGAATTCTAGGTACTTGACGGCCAACCAAGCACGAGCTTTCTTGAAAGAAGGAGCTTAGGGGTACATGTTACTATCTTCTTTGAAAATCGAGAGCGAGGCTGACCTGGACACTGTTCCGGTAGTGAGAGAGTTTTCTGAAGTTTTTCCAAAAGAAGTACCTGGTTTACCACTGACACGTGAGATTGAGTTTGCCATTGATCTGGTACCGGAAGCTAGTCCCGTGTCTATAGCACCTTATCGTATGTCGCCAACCGAATTGGCTGAGCTCAAGAAACAGCTAGAGGAGCTTTTGGAGAAACAGTTTGTTAGACCGAGTGTGTCGCCGTGGGGAGCACCAGTACTGCTAGTCCGGAAAAAGGACGGTACCTCAAGATTGTGTGTGGACTATAGGCAATTGAACAAGCTGACGATCAAGAACAAGTATCCACTCCCAAGAATTGATGATTTGGTGGACCAACTGAAGGGAGCAACAGTGTTTTCAAAGATTGATTTGAGATCTGGGTACCATCAGATAAGAGTGAAAACGGAGGATGTGCCCAAGACTACTTTTCGTACCTGATACGGTCATTATGAGTACCTTGTAATGTCGTTTGGTGTTACGAATGCACCTGCTATCTTCATGGACTACATGAACAGGATCTTTTGTCCTTACTTGGACAAGTTTGTTGTCGTCTTCATTGACGATATCCTGATATATTCCCAGAATCAGGAGGATCATGCTGAACACCACAGCATAGTTCTTCAGATTCTAAAGGAGAAGGAATTGTATGCCAAGCTGTCGAAATGTGAGTTTTGGCTTGATGAGGTGAAGTTTTTAGGCCATGTGATCTCGAAGGAAGGGATTGCAGTGGATCCATCGAAAGTAGAAGCAGTATTACAGTGGGAGCAACCAAAGTCAGTGACGGAAGTTCGTAGCTTTGTGGGTTTAGCCGGATATTACAGAAGATTTATAGAAGGGTTTTCCAAGATTGCTAGACCGCTTACTCAGTTGACAAGGAAGAACCAAGCTTTTGAATGGACTGATAGCTGCGAGCAAAGTTTTCAAGAGTTGAAGAAACGGCTAACTACCTCACCGGTGTTAGTGCTACCTGATCCAAATGAGCCATTCGAGGTGTACTGTGATGCTTCGTATCAAGGATTGGGATGTGTTCTTATGCAACATAGAAGAGTTGTAGCCTATGCTTCGCGACAGTTGCGAGTACACGAAAAGAACTACCCTACATATGATTTGGAACTTGCAGCTGTGGTCTTTGCTCTAAAGATATGGAGACATTTCCTCTATGGAGCAACATTCAACATCTTCAGTGACCACAAGAGCTTGAAATATTTGTATGATCAGAAAGAGCTGAATATGAGGCAGCGGAGATGGCTAGAATTCCTGAAGGACTATGATTTCCAGTTGTTATACCACCCTGGCAAGGCGAACGTCGTGGCTGATGCCTTGAGCAGAAAGACTATCAGTGCTTCTGCCTTGATGATCAAAGAAAGAGACCTCATAGAGCAGTTTAGGGATGTATGGTCGTTTGTTAAGTTGGAACCCGGAAGGATTTGTATGAATATGGTCACCATCTCAAGTGAACTAATGGATGACATACGGGAAAAGCAGAAAGCTGATGAATTCTTGCAAGAAGCGTGAGAATTGATAAGGCAAGGCAAAAAGATAGAATTTGAAGAAGGAACGGATGGAATTCTGAGATTCCGAGGTAGAATTTGTATTCCCCATGACCAAGAGCGTAGGTGATATATTGTGGAACATGCTCACACCAGCAAGCTGAGTATGCACCCATGCATAACTAAGATGTATCAAGATCTGAAGAAATTGTTCTGGTGGCATGGAATGAAGAGCGGCGTCACTAGATGTGTGTCGACTTGTTTAGTTTATCAAAAAGCTAAAGTGGAACATCAAAGACTAACGGGATTGCTACAACCATTATCTATTCTTGAATGGAAATGGGACAGCATTGCGATGGATTTTGTTGTGGGTTTGCCGAGGACAAAGAAAGGAAATGACTCGATATGGGTAATAGTGGATCGACTCACGAAGTCAACCCATTTTCTCCCGATCAACATGAGGTACAGTTTGGAGAAGTTGACCCAGTTGTATATTGGTGAGATCGTTAGGCTACATGGTGTGCCTACGAGTATTGTTTCGGATAGGGATCTGAGATTTACTTCAAAACTTTGGCAGAGTTTACAAGCATCGTTGGGAGCGAAGTTACGTCTGAGTTCAGCGTACCACCCACAAACCGATGGTTAATTTGAAAGGACAATCCAATCTTTAGAAGATTTGCTTAGAGCTTGCACTATGGAACAAACTGGATGTTGGGATGAAGTTCTACCACTGATAAAGTTCACCTACAACAACAGTTATCATTCGAGTATAGGGATGACACCCTAATACAGATATCCAGATATATCCTAGATAGACAGAGATATATAAAGATAACCAGTACTAGAGATGTCACTTCTATACTACATACTAACATATATCTATAATCACAGCTGAGTAATTATAGAAAGCCTTGAGAGATTGCGGAAAAACTTAAACTCATACATATACATATACAAACTTAGCCACCTGAGGGTTTATTGTAATACATATAAAATAAAACTTACAGAACAAATATAAACTTATTACATAAGTTCTGTCTACTTAAAGCAATAAAAACTACTCTAGTCTTCAAGCTTTATCTTCTCATCCTTGGCAGGGTTTGCATCTCTGTACCTGAGCCTTTGCCTGCATCTGAGCCTACATCGGTACCTGCATCTGAACCTGCATCTGGATTTACATGGAATAACCACTGGGGTGAGAATTAACATTCTCAGTAAAAGCAATTCCAATACCAGTTCTCTATAACATTGTATATAACAAATATATAACAAATGCTATAATTCTAACTTAGGAGCTTTCTCCCCTTTTCTCATAACTATTACTATCTTAGGAGCTTTCTCCTCTTTTCTTATAACTTAGGAGTTTCCTCCTCTTTTCTTATAACTTAGGAGTTTCCTCCTCTTTTCTCATAACTTAGGAGTTGCCTCCTCTATTCTCATAACTTATACACTTTCTAATAGTGTGATAACAATTAAGAGTCAACACACTGTTAATATATACAGTGCCCATACATCTGTACATACCAACAGTGACGAACAGTGCCCATACAACTGTCCGTAAATGCAATGATAATGATATGTAATGAATATGCCTAAGGAATCCTAAGAGCATGTGAATGAAATGCAAATGCAGAGTTTTGTTTTGAAGCGAAGGAGTTTGCTAGGAACTAGTCAGTATATCATCCAGCGGTAAATAGAGGAAAACCTCATCCTCACCTTACACGTATCCTGGCACATTGAGAAGTTCGGGCTTCATCCTTGCTCAAAGAGCGTCTCTGGATTTCCCACTTATCTCCTTTGGCCTTGGCACATCGAGACATCAGGGTTATGTCCTTCTCAAAAGTCCTTCGGACACCCAACTATCCCTTTTTGCCTTTATGATTAACATCAAAGGATACTCACCAGATCGATCCTACTTGACTAATTCATAGACTTTTGTACATACTTATATACTTAGTTCCTCTAAGAGCTAAGCATATTCTAGTCTTCTTATGTTTACCCTTTGTAATGAGGAGAATCTGTAACCTCATACTACATGTAACGTTAGCACTTAGTTAGGAATACTTGTTCCCTTAGGAACTTCTCTGATTCCTTACCTTCTGGCTAAATGACCTCACATCATATAATGTTACATTCTCAGGTAAACATCACTAAACTATGTCTCTTACTTGTACCTAAACTCCACCTCATCACTCCTTTCTCTTAAGTGATTTCTAATGCAACCTTAGGTTCTTTGAGGTGTTAGGTACTTACCTTTGGCAAACCACTAATCTTGGTTGCCCTAAGGTCCTTTCTCTTCATCTTCACACTAGCTTAACTCTCTAGTGTGTGAAGAGTTTAGTGTTATGTTTATCTCTTACATAAACACCATCTTACTCTTTTCTATAGACTCAACTCATCCTAGTGAAAGAGTCTATCTTAACTAATGCCTCATCTAACCTTGCTTAAGGAACGAGGGCATTTCTCTAAAACTTTGCATAATTAACTCAACTTTATCTAAAGAGAGTAATTCATGCATCTAACTTTCCTTTTCTATCACACTTCTGGTAGTAGCGTATACTACACTTGTGTGCTAACATGCTTATTCTAAACTCAACTTCCATGCTTTGCTCGTATCTAAGGAAGTAACTTCTCTTTATCTTGTACTTCTAACTCATCTTAGCTTATACTTGAGTTATTGTACATTTCTGTTCTACTTTCTGCTTATGACATCTTCTTAGTTACAATTCCTCTTATTGTGTATTTAGCAATATACTAAGTCTCACTTAACTTGAGACTAAGTACCTAAACGTTCCCTCTGTGGAACTAATACACAATCTTGTCTCCACTCATGTAATCTAACTCAAGAGTGGTTCTTACTTGCAACTCTTTGTTGCCTAAGCTTCTAGGTACCTTCCTAAGGTAATCCACTATTCTTGGATTTCCTAAGGTTCATACCTTTCTCATTATTCTCTACTAGAGTGAATACTATTATTCATCTTTATTGCACTATCTCATCACATCTTAAGTGATATCAATTGCAACATTAAGTTGCCTAAAGTGCAATGTCATTACTTAAAGCAAACCTTTCCTTTAGGATGCTTAAAAGCCTATGCTTTCTCATACTTGATGAATAGATATTTTCCACTTGAAAATATCCCAACTTGTGCCTTAACATACTTAGGGAACATGTCTCAATGATTCCATTAACTATAGCACCTCAGAACATCCAAAAACATCATTTTGGAGCTTCAAGGTCTCACGCCGCGGCACAGCATTTGCACGCCGCGGCGCCCTTCTCTCGAGGGCTACTGCTGGGCTAATTTTTAGCCTCACGCCGTGGCATGCATCTTCTACGCCGCGGCATTCCCAGCGAAAAACTCTCACGCTGCGGCGTGACTATCTCCACGCCGCGGCGCCATCAGCAGAACCCTGGTTCTGCAGAATTCTGCAGCTACGAGTTTACTGTTCTATTAGTCATTTCTGCTGATTCCAAGCCATTTCAATCCAAATTCTAAGTAATTCTAAGTCCCTAATAAGTCCTTTAACATTTAGGAACATCAATTACTCTCTTAAATCTCTTAATTTGGATTATGGCTAAAATTCGTCATTCTTTAACTTAAGGCTCACTTTGTGATTCAAGGGTCTTCTTACTTAAACTGATGCTATAGACAAGTCATAATTGACCCAAGAAACACTTCTATGCAAGCCAAACTCATCTAACATCTCTAAAACTCAAATTAGCATATTATGTATCTATATGCATACATAGAGAAAAGAGATGAATAAAAGCTCTAAACCCCTACCTCTTGAAGACTTGAAGCCTTGAACCTTGAAGCTTGATCTTCCTCTTCCTTCTCCCTTCTTCCTTCTTCCCCTTTCTCCCTTCTCCCCTTTCTCTCTTTCTGTTTTCGGTTTCTCCTTCTCTGCCGAGAGAAGATAGAAATAGGGGGCTGGGACGTGAAGGGAATTACGGGAAAAGATTAACTTAAGTTTCTACACTGAAACTTATATCATATGGACACCCGAATTATACTAATTCGAGTTTCCTGCTTCTAACAACTTTAGAATAAATCATAAGATTCATCTAAATTGTTGTTTCACAATTCTCATCATTTTCTATATCTGCTAGGGATCAATCCGGCATTAAAAGCACAACCTGTATGCCTAAAAATACCAAACTGACTCCAATTCTCTTAAAACTTTTACCACATCTTACTTGGCTTATTTGTGACCTAGAAATAAACTCTCTATGTTTATTTCTCTTAACTTAGCAACTTATGCTATTATCTGAGTCATTTTAAGCCACTTTACAACTTCTATGTTGCAACTAAGTGCCTAAATGAACTCAGATTGTCACAAAACTTTACTGACATGCTAAACAAGTCAAATGCTACCATCGGTAACCATTTACCAGTCTAACATGTACTTAAGGGTATTACATTTCTCCCCTCCTTTTTAAAATTTTGTCCCCAAAATTGTTCACCTCACGTAAACAATTCTGGCTAAACAAAACTCTACATGGAACTTCTGCTTCTATGCAGTGCTTCTTTAGTACCAGCTTCTCCCGACCACTTCCTCTTGACGAGATCTGCTTATCTTAAAGCTCTTAATCTCTATACTTATGGATGGTAAGTTGTACTAAAACATAACTTAGCTTTGAACTCCTTCTTATAAGGCTTTCAAAACCAGGTGTGAATCTAGTATCTCTCTCAGACACTATATTCACTGAAACTCTATGAATCCTAACTATTTCCTTCAAAAGTAGTTGAACTACCTTATCTAGAAAATAGCTATCTGTTCTTGGCAAAAGATTGGCAGATTACTTAATCTTACCACCCTTGTCTGCCGCTCAACATATTCTCTTATGTTCTTTAACATACTATGCTACTATACATCTTCCTTAACTCTTGGAAAACCTTAGTAGCTTCTTGATAGATGGTACACTTTCTCTGATGAGCTTCCTCTGGGATTCTTTTCTTGATTTTTGACCCTCTTGGAAGACAAAGTTGTCTCTAAACTTCGTCATTCCCTCTTAGTCATAACAAAATCCTTAAGGGTTCCTTTGAAAATCTGCTCACACTTGTCCCTTAGAGCTTCATTCTCCTTCTGAGCTTCAAAGAAATCTGAGCCTTTAGGCCTCTTACTATGTCCACCTTGCTCACTAAGAGACTATCTGGAATCATAGTCACCGCTAGACTCAAATTCTCGAAAACTCTCAAGAAATTCACTCTCTCTTGGACTATCATCTAGGATAACCACTACACTGGCATTACCCGAATGATATCTTATCTCAAGGTTACGAGCCTTGAAAAACTCTATCCATCTATTCTGCTTAATGTCCAGCTTCCTCTAATCAACAAGCATCTTAAGCTATCATGATCGCTGAACATCTCTAACTAGACTCCTTATGAGTTATGTCTCCAAAACTATAAGGTAATCACTACTATGGCTAATTCCAAATCATGCCTAGGGTAGTCTTTCTCTTGCAGACTGAACTGCCTTGATGCGTAGGCATCTACTTATCTCTATTGCATCTAACATACCCTAGTCCCATCTTCGAAGTATAATTGTTTACCTCAAAGTTCTCTCGGGAATTTGGAATTACCAAAACTAACGTAGTAATCAACCTTCTCTTCTACTCTTGGAAAACAACTCACTATCTAGAGTCCATTGCTGGGTACTACCTCTCTTAACTGGCCTAAACCAGATAGCACTAACTTAGAAAATCTACTAATAGATTCTTTGCTCTTGGATACAATGGCTACTCTACCCATTGTACCTCTGCTTAAACTCTGCTGGGGTTCTCTGCAATTTCTGTCTTAAGAAATTACATAACTCTTAAACTGTACCACTTGTAATCCAAAACTGACTTTCGGCTTTCTTGGTACTTAACCCTTCTTTTCAAAAGTTTCCAAAACTACCTTTGACATACTCTTCATGTCCTTTCGTAATTTTGGAAAACTCTCGAAGATCTGCTTTACTTTACTATGCTTCTATGACAACCAAGTCTTAGATCATCTCCGAGAAAATTCAAAGATTCTCTCAAGTGATCTTACCTGATCATCCTTCTCTCTAAAACAACCAAACCATACCAACAAGGTAAGCAAGTAGATTCACAAAATAAATCAACATGATCTACAAAGTAAATCTATTCTCTTCTTATACACACCTTAAAAGATTTCTCTTTACATGTGTTCTCATCTCATACCAAGTTGGAAGATTTCATCACTTTCTTTTGTCCAAGAACTATCTCTCTTACGATGTCCTGGTTACTTACTTATGTAGCACACGGATTACCCATCAAAAATGGTCTATATCCATGTATCTTACCACATCTAGCACATCTTAGTGACTTGAAGCTTGATTTACCTTTTTCCTTAGAGTTGCTCCTCTACAAGCACTCTACTTATACTTATCATCTCTCCAAGCTTCCACTGTGCAACTCTAGAACAAATTAAGATCAAAAGGCACCCTTACTGATCTCAACATCTAATCTCTTCCTCTTTAGAAACCTTCTAACTCTTGTTCCATGGAGGCCCTGAGATTATCTACTTCTACAACTCTACATTCACTTACTAGAGCGAAGAAGTCCATAATCTTCTTTTGCATTGCAACTCTTCTAATGCCTTCTCCAAGTTCTACTTCAAATTTTACTCACTTCCAGTCTTTATCTGGATTGGACGTAAAATAAGAAAAGAACTCTTGACATTCTTAAATTGCTTTGCATACTGACCTTCAGTACTATCCCCTTGCTCTAACTTTAGGAATTCCTGTTCCTTTACTTTCTCTAACTTAAGGGAATAATACTTATCTAGGAAAGTAACTCTAAACACCTCTCAGGTGGTTCGAGTACTAACCATCTCTAATAACCTTTCTGCTTCATCTCATCAGCTTTCGGCTTCACCTACTAACCCTTACGAAGCAAGGTTACCTTCTGTTCATCAGCGCACGACATGATCTCAAGGATCTCTTCCATCACATGAAACCACCTTTTGGCTCTGGCTGAACCAACTTCTCCTTTCAAGAACAAAGGAGTAACTTTCTTGAACTCTGAGAAACACTAATTCCTCAAAAGTTCCTTCTCGTTCCCGCAACTAACTATGCGAGTCCTGTTCTATCACTTCTGATAGACTTCTACTAATGGCAGTCTGCTCTCTCAACACAGTAGCCATTTCTCTAAAAGCTCTGGTTATCTCCTCCTTTACCAGATTCCTAGTCATGCAATTCCATCTGCATATCTCAAAAAGAGATAAAAGAATGCATAACTTTCTACTAAACTGCTACTTATGCCTAAGCACGGTCAGTCTATACCCCGGCTCAACAGGATGAACTGCTCTGATACCAAAATGTAACACCCTAATACAGATATCCAGATATATCCTAGATAGACAGAGATATATAAAGATAACCAGTACTAGAGATGTCACTTCTATACTACATACTAACATATATCTATAATCACAACTGAGTAATTATAGAAAGCCTTGAGAGATTGCGGAAAAACTTAAACTCATACATATACATATACAAACTTAGCCACCTGAGGGCTTATTGTAATACATATAAAATAAAACTTACAGAACAAATATAAACTTATTACATAAGTTTTGTCTACTTAAAGCAATAAAAACTACTCTAGTCTTCAAGCTTTATCTTCTCATCCTTGGCAGGGTTTGCATCTCTGTACCTGAGCCTTTGCCTGCATCTGAGCCTGCATCGGTACCTGTATCTGAACCTGCATCTGGATTTACATGGAATAACCACTGGGGTGAGAATTAACATTCTCAGTAAAAGCAATTCCAATACCAGTTCTCTATAACATTGTATATAACAAATATATAACAAATGCTATAATTCTAACTTAGGAGCTTTCTCCTCTTTTCTTATAACTTAGGAGTTTCCTCCTCTTTTCTTATAACTTAGGAGTTTCCTCCTCTTTTCTCATAACTTAGGAGTTGCCTCCTCTTTTCTCATAACTTATACACTTTCTAATAATGTGATAATAATTAAGAGTCAACACACTGTTAATATATACAACACTCATACATCTGTACATACCAACAGTGACGGACAGTGCCCATACAACTGTCCGTAAATGCAATGATAATGATATGTAATGAATATGCCTAAGGAATCCTAAGAGCATGTGAATGAAATGCAAATACAGAGTTTTGTTTTGAAGCGAAGGAGTTTGCTAGGAACTAGTCAGTATATCATCCAGTGATAAATAGAGGAAAACCTCATCCTCACCTTACACGTATCCTGGCACATTGAGAAGTTCGGGCTTCATCCTTGCTCAAAGAGCGTCTCTGGATTTCTCACTTATCTCCTTTGGCCTTGGCACATCGAGACATCAGGGTTATGTCCTTCTCAAAAGTCCTTCGGACACCCAACTATCCCCTTTTGCCTTCATGATTAACATCAAAGGATACTCACTAGATCGATCCTACTTGACTAATTCATAGACTTTTGTACATACTTATATACTTAGTTCCTCTAAGAGCTAAGCATATTCTACTCTTCTTATGTTTACCCTTTGTAATGAGGAGAATCTATAACCTCATACTACATGTAACCTTAGCACTTAGTTAGGAATACTTGTTCCCTTAGGAACTTCTCTGATTCCTTACCTTCTGGCTAAATGACCTCACATCATATAACGTTACATTCTCAGGTAAACATCACTAAACTATGTCTCTTACTTGTACCTAAACTCCACCTCATCACTCCTTTCTCTTAAGTGATTTCTAATGCAACCTTAGGTTGCTGAGGTGTTAGGTACTTACCTTTGGCAAACCACTAATCTTGGTTGCCCTAAGGTCCTTTCTCTTCATCTTCACACTAGCTTAACTCTCTAGTGTGTGAAGAGTTTAGTGTTATGTTTATCTCTTACATAAACACCATCTTACTCTTTTCTATAGACTCAACTCATCCTAGTGAAAGAGTCTATCTTAACTAATGCCTCATCTAACCTTGCTTAAGGAACTGAGGGCATTTCTTTAAAACTTTGCATAATTAACTCAACTTTATCTAAAAAGAGTAATTCATGCATCTAACTTTCCTTTTCTATCACACTTCTGGTAGTAGCGTATACTACACTTGTGTGCTAACATGCTTATTCTAAACTCAACTTCCATGCTTTGCTCGTATCTAAGGAAGTAACTTCTCTTTATCTTGTACTTCTAACTCATCTTAGCTTATACTTGAGTTATTGTACATTTCTGTTCTACTTTCTGCTTATGACATCTTCTTAGTTACAATTCCTCTTATTGTGTATTTAGTGTAACATCCCGAAAATTAATAATTTCAGAATAAATGATCATTTTACAATATTTGGGATTTTCTAGAATTTTTCTGGATTTTTCTGAGAACGTAGAATATTTTAATATATTCCTCGTTTTACGTGCGCACCGAGCTGAGAATTGCTGAGGTCAGTGTAACGCTCCAGAAACTAATATAAATGATCGTCTTGCGTGAAACTCGAGCAGAGTCGTGAAAACGACTGTAGTGCTTCAAAAATTGGAAAATTATATGACGAATAATCGTTTTATAATATTTTCAATTTTTGGGAATTTTCTGGGAATTTTCCGGAACCGTCGAATATTTTAATATATTCCTCGTTTTACGTGTGCACTGAGCAGAACCAGAGAAACGCGATGTTTTCTCTGAGAACCTTGGACTATGGACATGTCGACGGGGGATCTTACTAAACCCGAGACTTGACACAGTTTACGAGGTTTCATAATTTTCGAGAAATTTTCACAGATACAATTAAATCAATACAGCAGAAAATTCATCTGTCAGATTAATTAAATACTGACTTCTGTCAACTATAACTATTATCCATTGGATAATAGTGTGTAATAAAAATACTATCACATTATCCTAATGCAATCTACTTTATATCTAATCTATCCACTTTAATTCAAATTTAATAGTTAAATAATCAAACTTTCTTAAGAAGCTTTGACCCCAAACTTTGACCACATGTTTTGGCTTCCTTGAGAAGCCAATTCTCACCCACTCTTCCCTCTCTCTCTTTTACGGCTGCAGCAGCCCAAAAAGGGGAAAAGAATTGATTCAATTAACCAAATATTACATTTAACACATTATCACCCAAAACACACCATTTTCTCTTCATTTTACGTTTTCTTCTTCTTCTTCCTTCTCCAATGTTTCTTTTTCTCCTCTCTTGAAGACCCAACGTCCAGCAGCCCCTCCTCTACTCCAACTTCTCAAAATCTTCATCTAATTACATTTTCTTACTCTCCTCACCATTCTAAACATCTTTCCCTCTTGGAGCTTCTTGAGATTCCACCATTTTCACCATTTTCTCCAAGCTCCAACCTTGAACATTTTTGGGTAAGATCAAGACCACTCTTCTTCCCTCTCATTTTCGTGCTCATGGTCTCTTCTATGACCACTCATATTTCATTTTTCCAAGCCTTAGTGTTCATTCTAACGAGTTACCATTTTTAGGGATTTTGGAGGTTGAATCCGAAAATTCCAAGGAGCATTCTTGGAGCTCTCTTGATTTCTACACTCAAGTAAGAGGAAGACACTCCTCTTCAACCATTTTTAGCATCTAGGAACCTTGATTGTTTGATTTGTGGAAGAACCCTAATGAGGGTTGTTCTTGAATTTAATGATTAATTATGCTATGTGTTGATTTTTATTTATTTATGCTATTGGATTGAATTGTTGAATATAATGGAATGTTAGATTGGATTTAATGACTTGATATGGATGGAAAATGGTTGAATGCCCTCCTTGGTGGCCACGGTTTTGAGGATAGCAATTTAGGGAAATTGGGATAAATTGTAACAAGCATTGGATTTAAAGTAATCAATGTATAAAAATGGAATGTAATGGAAGAAGAATTTGAAATTGAAACCCAAGTGAAGTCACGGTTTTGGGGTGGAAAAAATGGGGTAATTTATGGTTAATGTGCAATAAGTATAAGACTACGATTAATTAAGTAACAAGATGGGATTTAATGGAAGAACAATTGGGAGTTGAAACTTCTATGGTGGCTACGGTTTGAAGCTAGGAATTTAGAGTTTTCGGTGAGTTACTTAATCAAGTGAATAATTTAAATGATTAAGGGAATGATGTATAAGATTGTTGACTTGAAGAGACTTGAAATTGAATCAAATAGGAGGCCACGGCCTCTAGGGAATTTCTAGGCAAAAATGTGATTTTAGTGAGTGGAGGCAATAGTAATTAAGTAATTGGAAGCCTAGGTAATGAAATGAATAATTAAGAAATTAGAAGAATTTATTATAATTAAGACTTTATAAAATTCAAAGGATTGAAAGTGAATCACTCATAAGACTTAAGAGAATTCTAATTGAGTTAAGAACATGAGAGTGTGAGGCTTAAGGGCTTACATAAAATGTGAATTATTGAAAATTGAATTGCCATAGTGTGCTAAATTGATTTTGAATATGAACCTTGAAATGAGGAATAAATTCTAAATTAGGATTCATAATGAACCTAATGACGTATTAATTGATTTGATATTGATATTATGTGATTATGGGTCCATGTGAGTGACCATTTATATATATTGATGCTTATATTGGCCTAATGTGGCATATTATGGAATTGTATGAAATTGTGAATCATACATGTGCATGCATAGTGTCTTATGCATTGTGAATGTCTTGTGGACTGTTGTAAGGCCAAGTTGCCTAGGAGATTGAACACACCTTAGTGCGGGTGCGAATAGACAAGTGTGGGTCGTGTTATGACCTCGGGGCGTCGGGGTGCGGGTCCCCACATGGACGAGTTTAGAGCTCCCTGCACCGTGGGGCAAACCGATGCAAACACACCGACGATCCGGACTTGACACTGTCTATATCGTGATCTAGTGATGAATGTCTACGTGCAATGCCATGATTGTGCACGATTTGATTTATAGCACCGGCTCGGCAGTAGGAGTCACGTACATGTCTCCCGATCTTTCTCTCCAATTGATTGAGTTTAGCTCCATGGAGTAGGGGTTTGAGAGAACATGCATATGAGACATGATATATATATACATTGTTGTTATTATCTGTTTTCCATATTATGACTTATTTGTTCATTCTGTAATGATTACTGCTCGAATTTGTTTAATTGCTTACTGTTGGACTTACTGTTAGTATTTGGATATACTGTTTCTGATTTGCTATTTGGGCGCGTGGTGCCGTAATGTTTCTAGCATGCTATAATTGGTAATGATGTAGGATGTCTTACCTCTTTCTGTGTTTCTTATATCTTTGTATGTCTGTTTTATACTTATATTGATAAAAGATCGTGAGGAAGATAAAGAGGGACGACACTTTGGTTGATTGAATTGGGCGTTTGGACAAGGTTCCTTCGGCTACGTACGAGTGCAGTTGCGTGGAGGCATTGAGGCCTGACTTGTTGACTGGCACTCCGAGCATCGTATGTGTATTTGGGGTTGCGGCTTTGTCTGCTAGTAGTACCTATCCCTGGGTTACTACTTTTTCCCCTTTTAGTGTTTCATTCCTGCTGTATTTTATTGGACTCTGCAATTGTTATATTCTATGTCATCAGTGATTTGTGTAAATTGACTATATATATATATATGTATAAGAGATATGATTTTATTTCAGTGGTTATATCATGGCTTGAATACATTTATATTTCATTCGAGGCTCATATTTTCTACCTATGCAAATTGTCAAAAAAAAAATATATATAGACTCTTGAGAATTTAAGTTACTGTTATCATGACTGTGACACACTTGGATTTAGTAACTGTGGTGTAATGACGATTATGCTTCGGTTGCTACATCAAGGGGTGTTACATTAGGTGGTATCAGAGCAGTTCATCCTTTGAGCCGGGGTATGGACTTGCTATGTTTAGGCATATTAGAATTTGGTCAGTTGTGCACTTCCTTGTCTCTTGATTGAGATGATGGGAAAGGAATGCATGACTTGCTGTAGGTTGAATGTTGGTAGCTACTGTTATGCAGTTACATGATGTTGAGGACTGGCCTACTCAATATGTAATATTCTGTGTGTACAGGAAACTATGACTTCACCTAGGCGTACTGTGTTAGGAAAATAGGAATTCTTTTGTGAGGAGATCAAAGGATTTTGGAAAATCGATCTTCTGGAGAAAGAAATAGCTGGTGTAAGTTAGGTTCGTGAAGCAGTTTGGAAGCGGACAACTTACGAGAGATTACACTGTGGAGGCAGAATGAAGAAGTTCGGGCTGGAAGCTGTTAAGATTCGTAAATTAGCTTGTCTTGCTTGAATGGTGTGCATTGTGTGACTCTTTGTGTTTGGCTTCCGAAGGGAGGCAATATTGTTTGAAATAATTACGTTTGTTTTATTGTGTTATGTTTGGTCTGTCTTCGGAGAAGGACACCGGCTCGTGGCAGACTTACACATATGAGCATAGGATAAGACCATCGAAGT
The DNA here is from genome assembly GCA_029884605.1 of Ormosia emarginata. Classification (NCBI taxonomy): domain Eukaryota; kingdom Viridiplantae; phylum Streptophyta; class Magnoliopsida; order Fabales; family Fabaceae; genus Ormosia; species Ormosia emarginata. The sequence goes on from JAQQTP010000037.1 coordinate 8,083,285, forward strand.
ATGGCTGCGATCGCAGGAGAAATATGAAGGATAGCTGATGTGACAATTCACCAAGATCAGAGGACCGCACAGTAATGAGAATTGGAAGTTGTGGTTTAAAATCTATTGAAGGAAAGTCAAACTTGGGATAACCATGGACTACCTAGATTCCAAAGGAGGAATAATGGAAAAGCTAACAAGTTAAACGGGAACTACGTTCACGGGTACCGAGAAAGTAACAACAACGCCCAACCCGTAGGGAAAGTGCTAGTAGTAGTAGATCCAATCAGACCTCAACATCTGGAGATCTCAACAAGGGAAGTTATGCCTCAAATGGTGACCCTGTAATCATGCTGTATGAATTCTGGGGGGTAACCCTTCCTTTTTCAATTCGTAGCTGCATGAATCATTTGGATTCATCTGTATCTTCCATATCTTCGACTTAGTTATTTCCATTTCCGTCGTTAAGACTTATCTTGACACTTGAGTTTATTTGATCTATCCTACTTCCCATAAAGGTTGAACTTTTATTGATCTATCTTGCTTACCTAAAATTGCATTGATTGAAGTTCATGATTTAGGAACTGATTGATCATTTTCTAGTTATATCCTGCTAAACCATTCCAATGAAAACCCTGTTAGTTTTCAGAATTAAGACTCCTGATATTCGTAACGGCCAACAAAGTTGAAGTGTTGTGAGGGAAAAGAAATCCAAGGGTACATGTTACCTTTTGTAGAGGACCAAAGAAAAGGGAATATGACTGTCACCATTGTGGTCAGTAAGTTTCTTGTGATGAACTACAGTGCTGTCAGTTAAGGAGAAGAATGGGACATCTCAGTGAGATGAACACCATCGTCAAACGAACGAGATTATGATCAAGGGTGAGTATCCTCGGAGAAAGATGTACATCCTGGTCATCATTAAGTTCGCGGGAGATTGAGAATGTCCCCGAAATGATTTCAAATGCGCTATGGGCATTATGGGTGTCTCGTGATGCCGTTCGGAATAACAAATCCTCTTGTCGTATTCATGAGTGACATGAATTGTATCTTTTGTCCTTACCTATAACAGAATTGTCATTGTCATTAATGATGACATTCTGATCTATTCTCGAGAATATGGAGATACACGTTGGACATCTCGGCATAGTTTTCCCGACTTTAAAGGAGAGAGAGTAAATGCCAAAGTATCAGAGTACGGATTCTTCATTGAGAAGGTTCAGTTTTGGATCATGAAATTCCAAATTGTTGTGGATTCCCAAGAGATTGAAGTAGTTCTTCAAAAGGAAAGATCGGAGACCGTAAAAGAGACACATAACTGGTGGGATTAGTTAGTTTTATCGAAGAAGACACATAGATTGAAGGAGTATCAATGGATCCTCCAAGATGGCCGGATATCTTGCTCAGTTTACAAGAAGAGAATCAAAACTTCTATGGACTAACGCGTGTGAAGAAAGGTTTTAAAGGTCGAGGAGACATTTGAATGCTTGTCAGATTTGGTTCTACCTAATCCCAGGGAACTGTTTGGAGAATTTTATGCTTCACAGTAAAATCTAGGATATGTGTTCATGCAAGGTTGGGAAAGTTGCGACTTACACCTCAAGGTAGTTGAGGACACATTGGGAATTGCCTGACTCACGGTTTGGTGCTAGCCGTAGTTAAAATTTCTCTGAGAATATGGAGACACTTGCTACGATCAACGCCTTTAGCAATCACAAGGACCTGAAGTATCCATTCGATAAAAAGGGGTTGAACATGAGACAGGAAAGGTGATTAGAGTTTTGAAGGAGTATGACGTCTAGTTTCAGTGTCGTCCTGTCTGGGTCACTAATAAACCCATTCCAAAATTCCTTGGACTATATCAAATCTCGTTTCGGGTTTGGTTCAATAGCTTGTCAACAAATTCTGTCATCCTTTCTTTCTAAATCTCCATGATGTCTTCCATATGTCACGATCGCGAAAGTATGTCACCGATCCAGCCACGTCATCAAACTAAACCCGGTGCAATTCAGAGAGAGTCTGATTTATGAGAAACTTCTCGTGAAGATTGAGAATAGAAGAATAAAGCAACACAAAGATATAGAGATCGCGTTGGTAAGGGTGATCTAAATTGACATAACTAGAGACACGATCTGAAGGTAAGAAAATAAGATGAGGAAACACGTTAATGTTTGATCTAAGGGATGAAAATTTCGAGGACGAAATTCCTTTTAGTTGGGGAGTGTTGTAACATCCCGAAAATTAATAATTTCAGAATAAATGATCATTTTACAATATTTGGGATTTTCTAGAATTTTTCTGGATTTTTCTGAGAACGCAGAATATTTTAATATATTCCTCGTTTTACGTGCGCACCGAGCTGAGAATTGCTGAGGTCAGTGTAACGCTCCGGAAACTAATTATTTCACCGCCAATAGTCATTTTCTAATATTTGTGATTTATGTGAATTTTTTTGGAATTTTTCGAAACGACGAATATTTTAATATATTCCTCGTTTTGCGTGAAACTCGAGCAGAGTCGTGAAAACGACTGTAGTGCTTCAAAAATTGGAAAATTATATGACGAATAGTCATTTTATAATATTTGCAATTTTTGTGAATTTTCTGGGAATTTTCCGGAACCGTCGAATATTTTAATATATTCCTCGTTTTTTGCGTCTGTGCTGAGTAACCGGAGAAACGCGATGTTTTCTCTCGAGAACCTTGGACTATGGACATGTCGACGGGGGATCTTACTAAACCCGAGACTTGACACAGTTTACGAGGTTTCACAATTTTCGAGAAATTTTCACAGATACAATTAAATCAATACAGCAGAAAATTCATCTGTCAGATTAATTAAATACTGACTTCTGTCAACTATAACTATTATCCATTGGATAATAATGTGTAATAAAAATACTATCACATTATCCTAATGCAATCTACTTTATATCTAATCTATCCACTTTAATTCAAATTTAATAGTTAATTAATCAAGCTTTCTTAAGAAGCTTTGACCCCAAACTTTGACCACATGTTTTGGCTTCCTTGAGAAGCCAATTCTCACCCACTCTTCCCTCTCTCTCTTTTACGGCTGCAGCAGCCCAAAAAGGGGAAAAGAATTGATTCAATTAACCAAATATTACATTTAACACATTATCACCCAAAACACACCATTTTCTCTTCATTTTACGTTTTCTTCTTCTTCTTCCTTCTCCAATGTTTCTTTTTCTCCTCTCTTGAAGACACAATGTCCAGCAGCCCCTCCTCCACTCCAACTTCTCAAAATCTTCATCTAATTACATTTTCTTACTCTCCTCACCATTCTAAACATCTTTCCCTCTTGGAGCTTCTTGAGATTCCACCATTTTCACCATTTTCTCCAAGCTCCAACCTTGAACATTTTTGGGTAAGATCAAGACCACTCTTCTTCCCTCTCATTTTCGTGCTCATGGTCTCTTCTATGACCACTCATATTTCATTTTTCCAAGCCTTAGTGTTCATTCTAACGAGTTACCATTTTTAGGGATTTTGGAGGTTGAATCCGAAAATTCCAAGGAGCATTCTTGGAGCTCTCTTGATTTCTACACTCAAGTAAGAGGAAGACACTCCTCTTCAACCATTTTTAGTAAAGGGGCTAGTTGATGTACTTGAGGAAACGAAGAGATTCTTATAAGATTTTTGTTAGTTATTGGAATTGTACCCCAAACCGGCCCTTTGAAAAGCACATCTTTGTTTCTCTAGTAACATATTCAAATTATCTCTTCCCATTGTAAATTTTGCAAGTGTATTTTTTAAATTCTCAATTTCATTTTCAAATTCTTTACATGATAAACAAGATGAGGATGTGGGTTGTAACACCCTAAAAAGTGTTTGCTTAATCATGAATAGTAATTTTATAATATTCTTGATTTTTAGGAATTTTTCTAGAATTTTTCGGAAACGATGAATATTTTAATATATTCCTCGTTTTACGTGCACACTGAGTAGAAACCTACTGAAGTCAGTGTAACGCTCCTGAAATCATTTTTTTTATCACAAATAGTCATTTTCTAATATTTATGATTTATGTGAATTCTTTCAGAATTTTTCGAAAATAACAAATATTTTAATATATTCCTCGTTTTACGTGCATATTGAGCAGAGTTAGGAAAATGACTGTAATACTTCAAAAATTGGGAAATGATTAGACGAATAGTCATTTTATAATATTTGCAATTTTTGAGAATTTTCTGAGATTTTTCCGGAAACGTCGAATATTCTAATATATTTCTCATTTCGCGTGCGCATTGAGCGGAACTGGAGAGACGCGATGTTTTCTCCGTAGACCTTGACCTATGGACATGTCGACGGGGGATCTTACTAAACTCGAGGCTGGACACAGTTTACGAGATTCTACGTTTTTCGAGAAAATTTTAACAGACAAAACAAAATAATACTACATAAAATTTATCTGTCAAATTAATTAATACTGACTTCTATCAACTGTAACTATTATCCATTGGATAATAACATATAATAAAAATTTTATCACATTATCCTAATGAAATCTACTTTATGTCTAATTAACTAACTTTAATTCAAATTTAATGTATTATAATCAAAGCTTCTTTGAGAAGCTTTGACCAATTAAAGACTAAAATGCCCTTAGCTTCCAAGGAAAGCCAAAACACTCTCCCTCCTCTCTCTCCATACTCCACGGCTGAAGCTCATTTGGGGGGGAAGGAAATTAGTTTCACTTAACTAATTACACATCACACAAATTCAAATTAACCTAAAACACTTTTTCTCTCTACCTTCATCTCCTTTCTTCACAAAACATTTTCTCTTCCTTTTCTCTAGGAGAGCTCACAGCAGCCCTCTCTCCCACATCTCATTCATCACAAAATTTCCAACTAACAACATTTTCTTAATCCTCTCCCTCTCCTAAACACCTTTCTTGCTTGGAGCTTCTTGAAAATCCACCATCTTCATCACTTTCTTCAAGCTTCAAGGTTGGGGTTTTTGGGTAAGCTTCAAGACTCTTCTCCTCTTCTCTTCATTTTCAGTTTAAAGGGTCTTTTATTGACCATCTACATTCCATTTTTCAAGTCCTTAGGCTATTCTAACCAAGTTGAAATTTCTAGGGCTTTGGGTGGCACCAATCCGAAATTGCAAGGAGATTCTTGGGGGTTTCTCTTGATTTCTTCACTTGGGTAAGAGGAAGACACTCCTCCTCAACCTCTATTAGTATCTAGGAACCTTGATTTTGTTGTTTGTAAGGAAAAGCCTAATGAGGGTTATTCTTTAATTTGATGACTATTATGTTTACATGTTGATTTTATGATATTTATGACATTGGATTGATTGGTTGTGTATATTAATATTTTAGATTGGATTGGATGACTTGGAATGGAAGAAAATAAATTGAGAGTGCCTCTTGGGAGGTCACGGTTTTTGAGCCCAAAAATTGGGGTTCTTGGTGAACCAATGCAACAAGTGAAGGACTAAGTAAATTAAAGGTGTAATTTACAATTGATGAATTGAAAAGATTGGGAATTGGATCCCTTGAGAGGCCACGGCCTCTAAGGCCTTTGGAGGCTTAATCATGCAATTTTTGGTAACTTTAAAACTTAAGAAATAAAGTGGCTAAACTCTTAGGTAATGAACTAGAAAAATTACCAATTGAAGGAATTGAAGATAATTTGGGACTTCATAAATTTTAAAGAACCAAGAATGAGATTGTCATAAGACTTGGGTAATTTCAAGAGAACAAGAACAAGAGAGTGTGAGATTCTAAGAGCTTAGAATAAATTACCAAGTGTAAGAGAATGAATTACAATAGAGAAATCAAACTAATTATGAGAATCAAATTAAAGATGAACCTTGTGGAAGAGTAAATCTTAAATAAGAATGCATAATGGACCTTAAAAATGTATTACCTTAATTGATTTCAATATTGTGCGATTATGGGTCCATGTGAGTGACCAATGATGTGTTGATGTTTATCTTGGCCAAATATGGCATATTATGGAATAGTATGTGATGTTGACCATACATGTGCATGCATAGAGTCTTATGCATTGTGAATGTCCTGTGGACTGTTGTAAGGCCAAGTTGCCTAGGAGATTGAACACACCTTAGTGCGGGTGCGAGTAGACTAGTGTAGGTCATGTTACGACCTTAGGGGCGTCGGGGTACGGGTACCTCGCAATGGACAGTTGGTAGCTCTCCTGTCCGTGGGACAAACCGATGCAAACGCACCGATGATCTGGACCGAGACACTGTCCTATATCGTGATCTAGCATAGACTGTCTGTACAATACCTGAATGTGGACGTGGAAAACTATTGAGTTATAGCACTTTGGCCGCGGCAGCCGAGTTGCAGACATGTCTCTTGATCTTTCTCTCCGACTGTTTGAGTCTAGCTCCATGGAGTAGGATTTTGAATATCGTGTGCATGTGCATTATGAGATGTTATACCATATGAAAATTGCTGCTTATGTGGATTTGAACTGTTTATTTATTGTTATGCTGACTGTCTGCCTAGAACTGTATACCTGCTTACTGATGTATTTACTGTTATTTATTATTGTTATTATTTTTGGAATGCTACATGGGTGCGATGCGCCGTATTGGTTTCTGGCTACTATAATTGGTAATGATGGTAGGATGTCTTACCTCTTTTCTGTATTTCTATTATTTGCTGCCTATGTGTATATGGTATCTATCAAAGACGACGGCAAGGAGGTTGAAACTCTCGATTTTCTCAGCTTCTGGCCTAATGAAGACTAGCACCTACTGTGGAGCATGGAGGCATGCATGCGCGGATTTCTGGGTGATGTGCATCTGACCTTCCTTGGGGGGGCAGAGTGTTGGCACATCAACTCGAGTTCCGATCGTTGTGTCTATCTAGGAGACGTGTCGATTTCTTTGGCCTGGAGACGTCATGAGATGCTGATCTTTACCTACTACATCAGCCTACGCTTGAAGTTTTATCTGCCCATTCGGGAGATGTGGGGTGACCGTTACTACACCCCGCAGGAGGACTCTTTTGATTCCAGTGCTCAGGCTCCTGCCCGTGGCTTTGTGGTTTCGATGGAGGTTTCCTCTGACGAGGAGGACCCCGCTGAAGATTCTGATATGGTCCCTCCTCCTCTGGGGGACTGACTTTTCTGGTAGCTGCTAATGGCTGCCAGTGTTTTATTTTGGGGGCCTAATGTTTTGTATTTTGGTGGGCTGTATATTTTGATATCTGGGGATGTATAGTTATGATCCTTTGGGCAGGTATAGTTTTGTTTTTTTTGGAAATTGCCAGGCTTGTATCTGAAGTACAGTTGATATTTAAATGTATGTATATGCGTATTATTCAGATGTGAGTTTTATTTCCTGTCTTACTCTTTATTGTTGTTTAAGTTTCGTCACTTAGTTTATTAATTAACAAAAAAAAACATACTGCCATTTTACTCACGTATTAAAGCATCGAACAAGTTAACTTTAAACTAAATGAACCGGGACTTAATTCAGAAAAAATTTATTTTTCGCATTTTCATTTATGTTTAATAATATGACGTTCCCTCTGAAAAAAAAGGGCGTTACATGGTACATTATCATGTGAAGAAAAAATCATGCATGATAAGTTAGCATCAATAAGTACAAGAGTCTCATTTTCAATTTTAAGTTCTTCAATCTCCTTGGTTAAAATAGAAACTTTGTTTGACAATAAGAAGATTGTTTTGTTGGAGGTTAAAACCATTTTAGTGGAAACCTACAAGTGAAATTAAAGGAATACGGATACTAAAGAGAAAGGGAAGATACTAAAAGCAATACAAGTCAGTATAGCAAGAACCACAGCACACATTGGTGTTGAAGGCCATCCCAAATGACACCTGACCTGAGTCATGCTGCTGCCAAACTTCTGTCCATGACCTCAATAAGTTTGTTAGCTATGGCACTTGCATAAACTGAGGAACCTTCACATATCTGCGCTAGTGTAGAAAAATTCATACTTTAATATACATATATGTACAAGCAAATCAAAGCCAAACACATGAATTTCAAATACCTATTTCTACACAAACCTTGCTATTGAACATAAAGCTGCAGAAATCGCCAATGTGGTCACCAGCAACATGTTAGAAATCCAGCTTAAGTTCGTCCAGAACCTGTGAAGCATACACCAGGCAATTGATCTTCTTCCTTTGAACAAGCTTTATTGTTACCTCGTTATCAATGATACGCACATCAACATCAGTGTTTTTGGATTTCCTTTGGATCCAAGAACTCCTTAAGCTTTCATTGTAGGAGTGGTCATCTGGGTCGCCAATTGCAACCTGCTTCAAGTTGCAACCCTCCAAGTCCCCTTCAGTGGCACCTTCTTCAACCTTGTGCCTTTTGATCCTTTGTTTCTCGTACCTTTTCTTCTCCACCAATAATTTGAGCTCGTTCACTGTCCTTAGAAGCTCTCTAATATAGTCAGTTGCATCTCCCACCATAGCTATCACTCTTAGTTTCAGTGGTTCCACCACAACAAAAAAAAAAAAGCAAGGTCAACAATTTATGCATATCCAAAGAAATAGTGATGAGTGAAACAAATTTTGACATGAAAAGTAGTACCTTGGAAGGGTTTGGAATTAGTTCCTTCAAGGTATCAAATTTGCTACCCAAATCCACTCTACTTTGTCTCTTTGTGGTACAGGTAAACTGCTTCATCCTTTTCCTTCCTCTCTTTTTACCTACATAAGCCACATCCTGGGTAAACTCTAGTACTCCATTATCAAAATCTTTCCCATCTCCACCTGGATAGGTAACTCCACTGCCTTCTATGTCATCCCTTCCGCTAAAGACAAAATCATTTCTTGAAGCTGGCACGGTGTAGCCATGGGCTAGAGACTGAAACAACTCTCTGAGTGGAGATGGAGGAGGTGCTGGCAGGTTCAAATGCAAGAAAGGGTCATAAGAAACAGAGGACACGTTTGTGTTGTCCGCCCCCATTGGACAATTACCAACCCAGGCGCCATGGCCAGAGGGTTTTGGAAGATTGGTGGTGTGGTGGGTTGCGTTTTCAAAAGTTATAGAAGAGTTCCCAAATGAAGAAGTTGGGCTTCTGGGCAAGTTATGGAGGACGTTAAGGAGATCTGATGTTGGTATGGGATAAGGGAATTGCCTATCTTGGTGATTTTGGTGATGGTGACTATTGTAAACCCTCTGCAATTCTGGGACACAAGTGTCCAAGTTGGACTAGTCAAAGGAAAGGTCCTGACTTGAACCATGATTATTATTGACCTCTTCCACCAAATGTGTGGTGAAGTTATTATTGTGATTATATGGATTTTCCATGTCAAAACTCATTTGTTGTGGATGGGCAATGATCTCCATTGCAGTGGTAGCAGAAGCATTAACTCTATTTGTGAGGGTAGTGGTAGCAATTATAGCATCTTCTCCACAGGAATATGGGTATGGTAAGATTTCCATAGTAAGACCCACATTCTCTGCAAAGCTGTTGTGGGTCTCTGTGGCAGTGCCAGTCATAACTGCCTGGGGTGGTAGGTCTGACTCTGCAACGATTTGGGAGAAGCAGTTTTCTGATGGGCCTGCTTCTGCTGTGCCTTGTACCATCATTACATTGGGATCAAAGCAACCACTGTCTTCATACATTTTTGGACCTGAAACTCATATTTGTCTCTATATATGTGGCTATGTTCTTGCAAAGTAAATGAAATAATGAACAAAATTAAGAAACAATATTGTTGAAAAGCAGTGATTACTGAGAAGAATTATATATATAGGAAGAATGATGAGAAAAAAAAAGCATCATACCAACTAATAAATTTGAGACCCTTAATCCAAAGACCAAAACTAGTTAAGTTTGAGACACTAAAAAAGAAATGATTTTAGAAAGTGGAAAAATGTATCATGCACAAAGAAAATAGGAGTATGGTGGTAGTGGCATATGGAATTCTCTTAGTGGTTTTGAGGCTAGAGTGATTACTGTTTTGAAGTGAATTTAGAAGGAATCTGAGATAGGCACGTGTATGGTGGTTTCCTCCTTGCACAGCTGCTGCCAAGCGTATTGAACCAGAAGGGTAGGTACCTGCAAAGGGACTCCAACGCTTAAGTCAAGTAGTGCACAAGTAGGGTTTATGCAATGGAATAACAGATACCTTATTAGGTTAACTTGGCCTGGTATATGTAGAGCCTGACTAGAATCCTCACGCAATCTGTATAGGACAAAGGTGCATTAGGATTGTGCCTTGGCAGAAGTCTCAGCCCACAATCGTTGAGGTCTGTTTCTGACCTGTGACGACTATCCCACGATCGTTGAGGTCCGTCTCTGACCTGTTAGGGCTATCTCCTTAGTGGCCAATCCTTATTGTAGGCAGTTATGGTCCCCACATATAGGGTTGTGGTCGGCAGTTGTGAGAATCTGCGTAGGTCCAGCGATCGTTATAGTCCAATACCATGGACCGAGGTCGTAAGGCCTAGGTCGGGGTGTAAATGGCAGAGCCCGGTGGTTCATGTGTCGGGTCGATCCTTCCAGATGGGATCCCGGACCACGGTCTAAAACAGTTGCTCCCAGCTTGGCGCTTGGACAAGACCTAAGTTTCAAGGTATAGGATCATCAGGCTCACAACGGACTATGCCCTAGCTTTATAGCCAGGTTTCGTGGTGTCTCATATTGAGGCCGAGGTCCATCGTTGAGTACGGGGTACCCCGGAGGTCAGGATGTGGTTAGAGACTGAGGTGGGTCCTTGCCTACATCACCATTCCTTGTTCCAAGGTTTTCCTCCTGTTTCCACCGAGTGTGGTTCACGGGGTCTTTTAATTTGCAGCAACATCCTTTATTGGCCTTGGATTCTTTAGAAACTGTTGGTTTGATTTCCTTGAGAATTGAGGAGCCTTTAATGGGGAACGTCAGCTTCGTGCAGTTTCCAACCATCTGCTGCTCTTGTAGCTAATGGGAACGGGAGAGCATTAAATACATATTTTATGGTTTGACAGGCTCTTCCTTCTTAGGAACCAATCGGACATTCCATTCTCTTTATAAATAAGGGATGTTTACATTCGACTTTGGTGTTCCATTTTTCCTTTCTGCGTCTCCATTTGGAAGTGACTTATCCTAGAGAAATGGTTCCTTCTTTCCCTGTGCATTTCTGGAGAGTTTTGCCTCTTGCGAGGGTTTTCTTATTGTTCTTCCCCAAATCTCTGAAACTTTGTCATGTCTTCGTGAACGGTTCTTCTACTAGATATCTCACTTTCTCAGTATATTAACGGCAGATGTCTCACTTTTCCAGTGTACGAGGGTGTATTTGATCTACGCTCTATCGTTGGGGAGGCTCGTGATATCTGTCGTGTTAGAAGGAGGCAATTGGAGAAATAGAGCCCAAAGTCGTTCTCCTTCCCGACAAATCATCTAAGGGCATTTGGATATGCAGGAGGAACTATTGGGACTGCTCCGTGGTTTGAAGTGGCTTGGGGTGATCATGGTTTCGGTGGAACGATCTTCCCATGAAAAACTGTGCTCCATCTAACAAAGGAGAGTGCACCCCAGTCTCTACTATCCTGGCAAAGGAGGCAGTGAAGAAGAATGTGGTAGAGCCCTGGAGTTCAGCAACAGTGTTCTGTTCTGGGTTACGAAGCCAATCCACTTTTTCAAGAGGCCGCTTCCTGGGAAGGAGACCGGTGCTGGTTCTAGAGGAAATGTGGATGCGATATGGCCGAGGATGGTGGTGGTGTTCTCTTCTTTCTCTGAGTTGCTCTTTGTTTATAAATTCCAGGTCTTAAATGTTTCCACTTCCCTCTCTTTTTGGTTTCTGACGATGTATGGAATGAGAAATTAATAAAATTTTCTTTTGCTTTGAATATTGTGTCTTCTATTTTTCTCTCTTCTGTTATCTGTAGTATTTATAGTATACTGGGGTGAGTCCAACGTGTAACGTCCCTAAATTGAGATGACCGCAACATAATCGTCATCATGTCCCACTCACTCAATTTAGGCACGCCACAGTTAAAAACCAATGGATTTCCAATTAATTTACTATTTTCATATATATATAAAATATGAGCCACGAATGAAGTATAATTATTACACAATTCTCAAAATACAACCACCAAAGGGAATACATTATATATATATATATATATATATATATATATATATATATATATATATATATATATATATATACAATGCTCCGCATCTCGGTCAGTGTGCTAGGCATCAATGCCCCCGTGGAACTGTATCCATATACAACTGCAGAAAGCTTGTCCAGATGCCATCGCGAAGAGACAAAAGTCGATCTCCAACAAAACTAAGCGAATTCAACTCGCACTCTTCACAATCTTTATTCAAACATAGCACAAGATAGAGTGATACAACAAAGAGGTGAGACATCCTACTTACATTACCCATTATGGTAGTAAAGAAACATAACAGTGCAGAACGCCCACATAGCAGAGCAACAACATTTAAGCAGCAGTAATAACATACGATAAAAGAAACAGCAACAGAGTCTCAGATAATAAACAATAAAACAGTTCAAATAATCATAACATCGTTTAAAGCAGTAGTTCAGTCATCATATAAATGAATGCCAAATGATGTGGTGACTCACAATGCCGACTCACAATGCCAACTCATAATGCATGTGCACTTGGTACCAAGAATTTCTACTCTATGGAGATATATCAATTTCAAAGATGAACGTTCCAGAAGATCTATCCCCCCTCAATGATAGTCTACACCGGACCACGAAGAGAATAGTACTTTGTCGGGCCCATAATGTGTTGCAATCGGTTTATCATGGCCAAGGGTATATAAAGTGATAACATCATCACGAAATGAACCACCGCGCCTTATGCCCCCTATAAATCCATCAGGGATCACACTATCCAATTCTTGTTCATTCACCACGAAAAGAATAGTGAATTGTCAGGCCCGTAATGCGTGCAATCAGTGTACATCGCGCCTTATGCCCCCCATGGATATCCTTCCATTGGATCACACCATTCAATTCTTATTTATTCACCGCGAAAGGAATAGTGATTTGTCGGGCCCGTAATGCAGTACAATCGGCTTACACCGTGCCTTACGGCCCCATATAGATCCTTCCATTGGATCACATTATTCAATTCTCATACAATGCATGTTGACTCAATGCATAATCATAGGCTCATTCCACCTTTTAACAGTCATCGACTGAGCAATTGTCTAATGCATGTTGACTCAATGCATAATCATGTATATTCAACAATGATGATATACTTTCCAAACTATGCCACAATTAGGCCAAGTTAAACATCAATAGAATTTTAGTCCCAAACACAGACCCACAATAGCATAGTATCATTGTTCTCAAGAGTGACAACACACTTTAATTAACATCACTTTTGAATTCATTTTCTAGAAGGATTCTCTTGAAGTCCTTCTTCAATCTTCACTCTTTTAGAATAGTCAAGTTCTTTAATCTAATCAAATTATGCTTACTTAAAACTACTCTAACGTTTTACAAGTCTCACAAACTCTTTTGTTCTTCTCTTATGTTCAAAACCATTCTAATCCATAAGATAAAGTCTTTTCCTTTATTCTTTCCATTTATGAACTCCTAAGGAATCTAAGATTTTCCAATCATCTAAGTCTCCATTTAGCACTACATTTGGTGGCATTTTGCCTTAAAAGACTGTAGGCCTTATTATAATAAAAGTCCAATCCTTTTTCTTTCACCACATTGTTCATCACTCATCACTTAATTACCTAAGTCCCAAGGTTGCACAAAAATCAATACTTGGACCAATAAATCCCCTAGAGGTCATGAGCCTCCCAATGGTATAAATCCAACCAATCCTTCCATTATATTGTTAGTTACTTTCAGTGAATTACTTAAGTTCCAAGATTGCTAAAACTTTAAATCTTGAACACTAACAATTATCCAAGAGGCCGTGGGCCTCCCAAAGGGTAAGAACCCAAAGTTTTCCTTTTCATTAATTTGCTCTGCGACTCTTCATCAGCTAAGCTCAAATCTTTACAAAACCACACCTTGAACACCTAAAAATTTGGCCTCTTGGCAGCAAATCCAAAAGAGCAAAGAACCCTAAAATTTCTCCATATAACAATCCAAGCAATCAAATATATTTTTACATAATCATCAAGACATATAATGACAATCAATAAATCATACAAGTCAAAATAGCACAAAATCATGTAGAACATCACAACTAAAAGAGCAATCCCACATGGACTCCTCATTAACAACATAAAGAAAATGTTTCTTTACCACCAAGATAGGTTGAAGAGGATTATCTCCCTCTTACCTAAGAGAAGAACACAAAAAATCACTCCTTGATGGTTCTTGAAGATTTCGTCCAAGTCTCCAATAAAACCCTAAGAATTTCAACTCACAAGGTCAACACTTTAAGCTTGAAAAAGGATGAATCAATGGTCACAAAGAAGACCATGAGCACGAAAATGAAGAGAAAGAATGAAAAATCAAAACTTTACCTCAAAAGTTTCAAGCTTTGGTCTTGAAGAAAGATGATGAAGATGGAAGCTTTTGGAAATAATTTCAACTAGAAAGGTGTTTAGAATGTGATAGAGATTAAGGAAATGTGGGTGGATGAAATTTTTGCAAACATGGAGGTGTGAAGAGAGGGTGAGGTCGTGACCTTCACTAGGAGAAAAGGTGAGGGATTTATGTATAGCTTTTTGGGTCTTGGATAGAAATAGATGAAAGTGAGGATGAAGATGGAGATGAACAAGCAAAAACTAAACCTTGAATCCTACCAAGAAAATGCCTTGGCCGTGAGGTGTGGGAAAGGAAGAATGAGAGATTTTGGTCATCTTTGTTTCATGAAGGAAAAGGTGAAAGAAAATGGTGAAGATGAGAGAATTTGATGATGATCACAACATAGAAAATCATCCAAAGGGTGTATAGATTCAAGAAGTATAATTGATTGAAGCAAACAAAGTAGAAGAGGAAAATGGGAGGGTGATGGCCGTGAGCCACTAGAGAGAAAAGAGAGAAGAGGAAGTGAAAGGAAAAGGTGGAAGCTTTTTGGATAGAAAAGTGAAATGATGTGTTAAGAGAAAATATGACAAAATGGTCACCTTTTCCTCCCCTCCAACCGTAGCCACACAAAGGGAGGAGAGAGGAAAATGAGCTTCCCCAACAAGCCAAAGGAAATTGCTTGGAAGCTTGCTCCAAGCTTCTCCAACAAGCCAAGTTTCCACATTTTGAAAAGTCAAAGTGATGTTATGGTGATGATGTCACCATTGTGATGTCATTAAAGTGTCCTCTAAAATATGACTAACATTGTATGAAATTTTTTATTTGTGGACATAATTTGTAGTTAACAAAAACCGGTATTTATTATCCAACGGATAATAAAAATTTTGAAAAATGTGAAACCTCGTAATCTGTGTCCAGTGTCTGGTTGAGTAAGATCCCCCAATACTGCTTTCACAGTTCAAAGTTCTCGGGGAAAATATCTCATTTTCCTGGCTCCGCTCAATGCGCATACAAAATGAGGAATAATATTAATATATTCCACATTCTCAGAAAAATCCAAAAAAAATCACAAATATTATAAAATGAGCATTTATGATAAAATTATCAATTTTCGGGGTGTTACAACTCTCCCTTTCAAATAGAAATTTCATCCTCAAAATTTTCATTCCTTAGAATAGATATGGATGTTGGTTCTTCATCTTATCTTCTAACTTTCACGTCACGCCTCTCGTCACGTCAATTCAAATCACCCTTACCGGTGTAATCTCTTTGCCTCTGCGTTACTTTGCTCTCCTAGCCTTGACCTTCACAAGAAGCATTTCATAGATTCAAACTCTCTCTTAATTGTATTATGTCTAGTTCGATGACATGGCTAGATCGGGGATATACTTTCGCGATTATGACATATGGAAGATATCATGAGAATTAGAAAGAAAGAGTGGTAAAACTAGTTGGTAGGCTACCGGACCAATCCGAAGAAGAATTTGGTATGGTCCGAAGAATTTAGGAGTGAGTTTACTGGCAACTCAGACAAGATGACACTTATTTAGTAACATCTCCCTTCGTTCCTTGCTACCAATACATCTGTTTTAGGCCTTGATATATCTTGGTTGCTCCGGCGCTTATACTCAATTTACTCGCGTGAGCTTTATCGAAAATTAACTCTTTAAGTTCTGACTCATTTGGTATACAGACCTTACCTGTGAACATAGGATATTGTCGAATTCCTTCATCACAATCTGACGTCATGCCTTGCTTTAATAGTTCTTTCTTGCCTTATAGAATTTCGTCATTTTTCTACTTCTCTTGAATCTTTCCCAATAGATCATTCGAAATAGTGACTATATCTAAACATACCTCATCCGGTGTCATTTCCAATGACAACCATCCGTCCTTGAATTACTCTATTAATTCCTTCTTCTTGACTATCATAATGAAGATATCAAGTAGTTTACAGTTCAAAGCGTCTGCCATGACATTTGCTTTTCCAGGATGACACTAAAGCTAGAGGTCATACTCTTTCAAAATTTCTAGTCATCTTCTCTGTCTTATGTTCAGTTCCTTTTTGTCGAATAGATACTTCAGTCTCTTGCGATTACTAAAGGCATTGAACGTTGTCTCATACAGAAAGTGTCTCCATGTTCTCAGAGCAAATAAAATTGCGGCCAACTCTAAGTTATGAGTTGGACATTCCTCCTTATGTACCCCCAACTACCTCAAGGCGTAAGTCTCAACTTCCCAACTTTACATGAACACACGTCCTAGACCTTGATATGAGGCATCACAAAACACTTCAAGTGGTTCCTTGGGATCAGATAGAACCAAAACTGGCGAGCGGTCGAATACCTCCTCAATCCTTTGAAAACTTTCTTCACATGTATTGGTCCATAGAAAAGTTTGATCCTCTTTTTGTAAGCTGAGTAAGAGGTCCTGCTGTTTTGGAGAATCCATTGATGCTCCTTTGATAAAAACCAATTAATCTCACAAGTTACTAGGGTATTATGGTCTCCAGTCTTTCCTACTGTAAAACTACTTTAACTTTTGACTGATCCACAACAATCCCTTCCTTTGAAATCTCATGACCCAAAAGCTTAACCTCCTCAAACTAGAATTTGTACTCTGATAATTTGGCGTACACTTCTTCTCCTTTAAAGTCTGGAAACTATACCAAGATATTCAATATATTTCTTTATATTTTTTAGAATAGATCAAAATGTCATCGATAAAGACAACGACATATCTGTCTAGATAAGGATGAAAAATCTGATTCATGTAACCAATGAATATGACAAGAGTGTTTGTCACTCCGAACGGCATCACAAGATACCCATAATGTCCATAGCGCGTTCGAAAGACCATTTTGGGAACATCCTCAACTTCCCACGAATCTAATGATGACCAGAACATTCATCTATCTTGGAGTAAATAACGACTCCCTTCTCACTGATCCATCGAATCATCTATCTTCTTCCGAGGATACTCATCCTTGATCGCAATCTTGTTCAATTGATGATAGTCCTCATCGCACTGAGAAGTTCTATTCTTCTCCTTAACTAATAGCACTGTAGCTCATAGCTCGAAACTTATTGACTACTAGAGTAGCATTCATATCCCCCTTGCTTTTGTCCTTCACAAGAGATAACATGTATCCTTGGATTCCTTTTCCTCGTAAAGCTTCAACTTTGTTGACCGTTACGAATTCAAAAGTCTTAGTTTTAAGAAACACTAAGGCTTTCCTTGGAAAGATCTAGCAGAATGTGACTAGAAAATAATCAATCTATTCCTAAAATCATGAACTCTAATAGGTGTGATTTCAGGTATGCAAATCAAATCAATAAAAGGTTCGATCTTTAATAGAAGTAGGATAGGTTAAACAAACTTTAAGTATCAATGACAAGCCTTAGTAACAGAAGTAGAAACAACTAGTTTAAGATAGAAACAACTAGTTTAAGATAATTGAAGACACGGGATCATTGTAACGTCCTAACACTAAAATGAATCAAAGTCGATAATACTAAAACGTTACAAATGATCCATACTTTGTACAAGTATTCATACATATACTGATACTAGCCTTAACAAAGGCTTGAAATATTACATATTTAATTATAGGAAGTATAACCTATGTACAAACAACTATAAAATAACTAATCTTTAGTCTCTTTCTTCACCTTACTAACTATACATGATATACAACGGGGTGAAAAATAATATTTCTCAAGTCAATATAAGTTATCAAAAGAAATAGTGCCCCGACAAATTAGGTATATTTTAATGAAATCTTGACTTCTAAGTTTATCTTTTGTAGATGGCAAAACTAAGTATATCCACACTACTTGTAACAATGGCACTTGGTTAAGAATAATTTGTTCCTTTAGGAACTTCTTTGAATTCCTTACCTTCTTGGCCAAATGACCTTACATATAAGTTACACTTCTCGATAAATCACTGCTTAATTTGATCATCTCACATCTATAGTGAAGCTAATTAGCAATAGGTTATCATTAGTGACACAATCTCCATTGTTTAGATCTTTAGTCTGGGAAACTTTTGTTCTATCCAGGGCATAACCTTTCCCTTTAGCTTGAGGTCTTGAAGCACGTACATCACTAACAGATGACTTCTTCTTTGGTGGAGCACAATATTTAGAAATGTGATCGAGCTTTCCGCACCTGAAGTAGATTACCCCTTTGATTTTACACTCCCTCGTTAAGTGGTTCTTTCCACACTTCTTACATCTTAGTAAAAATGTCAAGGTCTAACTAGATCTACTGCCATTAGCATTACCTCCACACATTTATTGTTGTTGTTGCTTTCCCGGTGGTTGTGAATACAATTTCCTCTAAAAAATTTCCAGCTTAGCGATTAGCAAGATGCCCAAAAATACCAAACCTGGATTTATCTCAAATTTTAATATTAGCCATTTGTGACTTTCTATTATTCCTTCTTTGGAATCTAGGCTTTGAAAGTCCAAGGTTACCCCAATCCGACTTTCCTCCAACAAATTCTACATTTGTGACTTAAGAGAACCTCAACTTCCAACACAATCTCCATTGTTTAGATCTCGCTTGAGGTCACACGTACATCACTAACAGATGACTTCTTCTTTGGTGGAGCACAATATTTAGTGGCCTTTCCACACTCGATCTTGGTGAGTTGTCACATTAGATATCCTTTGCATTTCTTTTGTAGTTGCGATTAGCCTTTCATACTTCCATTATCTCAACAAATTCGAACCTCAACTTCCAATTCTCCTTTGTGTGGCCGATCTTTACATGCGTATGTCCACCACGAGCCATTGCCCTTGCATGTCTACCACGAGCTATTGACTTTCTTCAGAGGCAGACAAAACATGACACAACAAAGTAAACATAATTATTTCAAACAATGTTGTCTCCTTTCAGAAACCAAACACAAAGAGTCACACAATCCAAACAAGATAGGTTCAATTCACGAATCCTAACAGTCTCCAACTCGAGCTTCCTCATTCTGCCTTCTATGACGTAACCTCTTGCAAATTGTCAACCCCCCAAATAGCTTCTCAAACCAAATTTACACCAATTATTCCTTTCCCCAGAAGATCGACTTTCCAAAACCTCTTGATCTTCTTACCTAAAGAATTCATATTCTCCTAATACGCTCAGGTGAAGTCATAGTTTCTTATCCACACAAAACATTACATATTGAGTAGGTCAGTCCTCAATATCATGCAACTGTATAATAGTAGCTACTAACATTCAACTTATGGCAAGCCATGCATTCCTTTCCCATCTTCTCAATCAAGAGACAAGGAAGTGCATAACATACAAAAGTTCTAATATGCCTAAACATAGCAAGTCCATACCTCAGCTCAACAGGATGAACTACTCTGATACCACCTAGTGTAACGTCCCTAAATTGAGATGACTACAACATAATCGTCATCATGTCCCAATCACTCAATTCAGGCATGCCACAGTTAAAAACCAACGGATTTCTAATTAATTTACTATTTTCATATATATGTAAAATATGAGCCACGAATGAAGTATAATTATTACACAATTCTCAAAATACAACCACCGAAGGAAATACATTATATATATATATATATATATATATATATATATATATATATATATATATCCCAAGGTTACTACTTTTTCCTTTTAGTACTTGGTACATATCTTCATTTATTTGGTTATGTAAGTACTATGCCTTATATAAATAGTACTTACATAACCAAATAAATGAAGATATGTACCAAGTACTAAAAGAAAAAGTAGTAACCTTGGGATATATATATATATATATATATATATATATATATATATATATATATATATAGAATGAACATACGGTGCTATTTATATAAGGCATAGTACTTACATAAACAAATAAATGAAGATATGTACCAAGTACTAAAGGGAAAAAGTAGTAACCTTGGGATAGGTACCACTCATAGACAGAGCCACAACCCCTATATATATATATACAATGCTCCACATCTCGGTCGGTGTGCTAGGTATCAATGCTCCCATGGAACTGTATCCACATACGACTGAAGAAAGCTTGTTCAGATGTCATCGCAAAGAGACAAAAGTCGATCTCTAACTAAACTGGGCTTATTCAAACTCACACTTTTCTCAATCTTTATTCAAACATAGCACAATATAAAGTGATACAACAAAGAGGTGAGGCATCCTACTTACATTACCCATTATGGCAGTAAAGAAACATAACAGCGCAGAACGCCCACATAGCAGAGCAATAATATTTAAGCAGCAGTAATCACATACAATAAAAGAAACAGCAACAGAGTCTCAGATAATAAACAATAAAATAGTTCAAATAATCATAACATCGTTAAAAGCAGTAGTTCAATTATCATATAAATGAATGCCAAATGATGTGGTGACTCACTATACCGACTCACAATGCTGACTTACAATGCCGACTCACAATGCATGTGCACTTGGTACTAAGAATTTCTACTCCATGGAGATATATCAATTTCGTAGATGAATGTTCCAGAAGATCTGTCCCCCCTCAATGGCAGTCTACACCGGACCACGAAGAGAATAGTGCTTTGTCGAGCCCATAATGCATTGCAATCGGTTTATCATGGCCAAGGGTATATCAAGTGATAACATCATCACGAAATGAACCACCGTGCCTTACGCCCCCTATAGATCCATCAGAGATCACACTATCCAATTCTTGTTCATTCACCATGAAAAGAATAGCGATTTGTCAGGCTCGTAATACGTGCAATCAGTTTACACCGCACCTTATGCCCCCCATAGATCCTTCCATTGGATCACACTATTCAATTCTTATTCATTCACCGCAAAAGGAATAGTAATTTGTCAGGCCTATAATACAGTACAATCGGCTTACACCGTGCCTTACGCCCCCATATAGATCCTTCCATTGGATCACACTATTTAATTCTCATACAATGCATGTTGACTCAATGCATAATCATAGGCTCATTCCACCTTTGAACAGTCATCGACTGAGTAATTGTCCAATGCATGTTGACTCAATGCATAATCATGTATATTCAACAATGATGATATACTTTCCAAAATATGCCACAATTAGGCCAAGTTAAACATTAATAGAATTTTAGTCCCAAACACAGACCTATAATAGCATAGTATCAATGTTCTAAAGAGTGACAACACATTTTAATTAACATCTCTTATGAATTCATTTTCTAGAAGGATTCTCTTGAAGTCCTTGTTCAATCTTCACTCCTTTAGATTAGTCAAGTTCTTTAATCTAATCAAATTATGCTTACTTAAAACTACTCTAAGGTTTTACAAGTCTCACAAACTCTTTTGTTCTTCCCTTATGTTCAAAACCATTCTAATCCATAAGATAACGTCTTTTCCTTTATTCTTTCCATTTATGAACTCCTAAGGAGTCTAAGATTTCCAATCATCTAAGTCTCCATTTAGCACTACATTTGGTGGCATTTTGCCTTAAGAGATCGTGGGCCTTATTATAATAAAAGTCCAATCCTTTTTCTTTCACCACATTGTTGATCACTCATCACTTAATTACCTAAGTCCCAAGGTTGCACAAAAATCACAACTTGGACCAATAAATCCCCTAGAGGCCATGAGCCTCCCAATGGTATAAATCCAACCAATCTTTCCATCACATTGTTAGTTACTTTCATTGAGTTACTTAAGTTCTAAGATTGCTAAAAATTTAAGTCTTGAGCCCTAACAATTATCCAAGAGGCCATGGGCCTCCCAAAGGTAAGAACCCAAAGTTTTCCTTTTCATTCATTTGCTCTTTGACTCTTCATCACCTAAGTTCCAATCTTTACAAAACCACACCTTGAACACCCAAAAGGGCGAAGAACTCTAAAATTTCTCCAGATAACAATCCAGGCAATTCAATATATTTTTACATAGTCATCAAGACATATAATGACAATCAATAAATTATACAAGTCAAAATAGTACAAAATCATGAAGAACATCACAACCAAGAGAGCAATCCCACTTCGATTCCTCATTAACAACATAAAGAAAATGTTTTCTCACTACCAAGATAGGTTGAAGAGGATTATCTCCCTCTTACCTAAAAGAAGAACACAAAAAATCACTCCTTGATGGTTCTTGAAGATTTCGTCCAAGTCTCCAACAAAACCCTAAGAATTTCAACTCACAAGTTCAACACTTTAAGGTTGAAAAAGGGTGAATCAATGGTCACAAAGAAGACTATGAGCTCGAAAATGAAGAGAAAGAATGAAAAATCAAAGCTTTACCTCAAAAGTTTCAAGCTTTGCTCTTGAAGAAAGATGATGAATATGGAAGCTTTTGGAAATAATTTCAACTAGAAAGGTGTTTAGAATGTGATGGAGATTAAGGAAATGTGGGTGGATGAAATTTTTGCAAACATGGAGGTATGAAGAGAGGGTGAGGTCGTGAGCTTCACTAGGAGAAAAGGTGAGTGATTTATGTATAGCTTTTTGGTTCTTGGATAGAAATAGATGAAAGTGAGGATGAAGATGGAGATGAACAAGCAAAAACTAAACCTTGAATCCTACCAAGAACATGCCTTGGCCGTGAGGTATGGGAAAGGAAGAATGAGAGATTTTGGCCATCTTTGTTTTATGAAGGAAAAAGTGAAAGAAAATGGTGAAGATGAGAGAATTTGATGATGATTATAACATAGAAAATCATCCAAAGGGTGTGTAGATTCAAGAAGTATAATTGATTGAAGCAAACAAAGTAGAATAAGTTTTACCATGGGTCTTTGTACCTTAGGGAAATTTTACCGTGATACTCAATCCTCTGAGGTCTGAACAAGTTTTCTAAGCTCTTGGACCCTGAGGTTGCGTGCCTCTTAGTTTGCTGGATAATTGTCCTCTCGACTGCCATGACAGCTATGTGGGCCACGTGGTGTGCTCGGGTTAAGTGGACGTGTATAGTGTTTCGCATGCCATGATTAATATCTTTCCAAATCTGAAATACTCGGACAGAATTGCCCCCTAATTGTAACCCCTATAAGTTGGGTTTTAGCCTTTTCGTTTCATTTCGTTGATTTTCCTCAAAACTGGTGGCCTGAGGTGATTTCCAGAGCTTGATTTCTTCCTTCTACTTCCATTTTCTTCAAGGTATTTCCTTTTTCTTGACTTTGATTCTGTTTATTTTCATTTCGTGAATGGTTTCGCACCCTTTCTTTACCATGAACAAGGGTGGGAAAAACTGTTTTCCTCTTCTTCTAATGGTGTTACCCTATGGAGCACCTCCTCCATTGCACTGCGTGCGACGGAGGTGTCCTTCTGAGGTTTTAACCTTGGTGGGTGCGGAGGCCAGTGCGTAGGTGCATTCAGTCTTCTTCTGTTCACCCATTGCCATGTTTGGATCTTTGGACTTAACTGGTTCTGACCCTATGTCTCTGTATGTCTTCCAAGAATTCAAATGGTTAGAAGGAGAGTGCTCGTTCTTAAAGCGCCTGCCCTGATTCCCGAGGCTCGGGAACCGAAGAATAAAGAGGCCGAGGAGGAAGCGATTCATATTCGCTGAGGTCCGGGATTGGCTTACACCTGGGTAGCAGATGATGCCTTTAATAGGATCTCTCACTATGAGTCAGACAAACTAAAAGAATATTTAGAACTTACTAAGGGAGGAGCCTGGGATGACGAGTTCCTGATCGTGTCCCCAGGGAGAGAACAAGTGTGTTCGACCCGTCAAGCAGGGGAACACTTCACGTTTCTCTATGAGGACTTCTTCACGAGGTTTAGGCTTCGCCTCCCCTTTAACGAATTCCACATTGCCATCCTCCGGACTCTTCATGTTGCCCCCAGTCAAATCCACCCCAATGGTTGGGCAAATATCCTGGCTTTCGAGAGAATATGCCGGTAGGTGGGGTTGCGATGCTCCGATGGGGCATTTTTCTATTTCCACACGAGGTATTTCGTTCATGGTGCCCATGCTCATCAATAATCTTGGCTGTCGGTGTGATTTTGGCAAGGAAGAATGGTCTTTTTTTCATACTTGGAAAGTTACAAGGACTTTAAGGAAAAGTTCTTTAAGTTAATAGCGGCCGGCGACACTCGTTTTTTCTGGTTGGGGAGCGATGGGGAGCCAACATTTAGCCTATACTGGAATCCAGCGGCATGGAGCATCCCGCCCAATCATTCGAGAGGGAGATCAGCCACCTGAATGACGAGGAGATTGAGTGTGTCAATTTCTTCGAAATATGGGTTAGCATGGTCAGTAAAATCCGGCCTAAAGATATATTGGATGCCGTGCACGATGTGGAGCTTTGGGTTGTGCTAGGTAGTATAGGTCGTTGTTCATGCTTATTTTCTTTTCCTTTGTCGTTATATGGATCTAATTGCCTATGTTGGTTTTTCAGAGAGCTTGGCCGAGATGTCTCAAGATGGAAACGCGTTGGCCATTCTTGAAGCTTTGAAGGCCAGAAGTGAACTGGGGCTGTCAGACCTCACCGTTGACATTGTGCCAGTCTCATCACCCCATCCGACCGAGGTCCCGATCATGGAAAGGGAACCGATCCATATGGAGGATTCCCTTCGGTGCTTGCGAGGCGTAAGAGGAAAGCGGCTGGCGAGGGCCAGTCAAACGACCAGGGTAAGAGGGTCGCGATTGAAGAAGACACTGGTCCAATCAGTATTGGGCCAATCAATCTATACCATGAGGATCCGGATCCCCGTGAGTTCATCGACTTCCAGCTCCTAGATGAAGAAGTTGAAGCTCATCTAGCCCCGCGTGGCAAGAAGGATACCTTCTCCTGATTCGATACTTTTGGGCTCCGTCTTGCCTTGGAGACTTGGTACTTGGAGCATATAGTTGAAGACCATGAGCAGAAGTTAGTAGAAAAGGCTGCTACCACGGAGCGGGGTGAAAACTAAGCTCTTAGAGTAAAGGAAGAGGTTGTAAAGGCCAAAAACGATGCTGAGGCTTGAGGTCGAGAGCTGGAGAGTAAAATGGCCACCCTGAAGGATGCGGCGAAGGAAAAGGAGGCCAACTTGACGGAGGTCAAAAGGTGTGTGGTCGAACTGAAAGCTGAGAATAAAGGTCTTCGGGCCGAGAACAAACGACTTGATGCCCAAGTTACTTCCTTGCGAGGCGATGTTGGGCAGCTTATTACTGTTTGCACCGATATCAAGGAAGAACAGTTCCAAAATTCCACCCACCAAGTTCAGCTCTTTAATCCTGGGGTTGATCTGGTTTTGGATTCCCTGGACTCCGGGAAGGTAGTCCAAGATGGTTGTCTCATGCTTCCTCATCTCGCTGCTGAGGGTCTAAGTGTTGAAGGTTCTTCCACTGAGGTCCGCAGTCCAGATCCCGCCATGGAGTAATTCTGATTTTTATTCATGTCCCCTACGCGGGGTTTTGTTTTTGTATGGACAATAGTGCTGCTCTGATTTTTGGGGTTTTAATCAAGTTGGTTTTGCTACATCTCTTTGTCTATTTTAGGGTCCAACACCCTTTGTGTTGTTTTGCCATTGTGCATTTGATGAGGAAAAACTATGGTCCGGGTCCAACGCCCATTACCATTGAGCGCTTATGGTTCCCTTTAGGATTTCGCGTGATAAGAAATTTAGAAACCTTGCCTTAGGATCCGATGTCCAAAATGGATTGGCATTTAGGATCCGTGCCTAAGGTAAGAAATCTTGTCTGAGGTCCATTACCATTTGCTTTGGTATTCAGGATGCCTCATGACTTTGTTATAAAAACCTTGTTTGGGATCCATTACCAATCGCTTTGGTATTTCGGATGCCGTGTGACTTTGGTTTAAGAGACTGGTCCTTGCCGGGGTCTTTCGTGCTTATGGTTTAGTGCGAGAATTTTCTCAAGTTGAGATTTTTCTATTGCACGACCTATCTAGCACAAGACAACTTCACGGTTGGTACCATGGCATCTTGGGACATTGTGGCAGGTCTTTGAAAATTTCGTTTAACAAAATGCACTAACTCTGTGATGCTTGTTTCATTAAATATCTTAAAGGACTATAGTCCATATAACAATCGGGGCAGATCAAACATAAAGTAGACTAAGAGACTAGGCCTTAAAAGGCACTTAACTATAGTACTTTCTAAGTTTGTCTGTGTTCCAAAAATTCTTCATTAGTTTTCCCGTCAATGTCTCTAGAGTATAAGCTCCTTTGCCGGTACTGATCACGACACGGTAGGGGCCTTCCCAGTTAGGGGCTAATTTCCCTTGGGAGGCATTCCTTTCGCCGATGTCAGCCCTGCGGAGTACTAGATCGCCTGGCTAGAACCTTCTAGGGATGACCTTCAGGTTGTACTGGGCTGCCGTTCTTTGCTTAATCGCAGCATCGCGTATATGTGCAATGCATCTTCTTGCCTCTAACAGATCCAAGTCTTCCCTGATCAGTCTGGGGTTGTTATCAAGTGAAAAGTTCTGGAGACGCTAGCTCGATTCTCCTATCTCCACCGGGATCATTGCTTCACATCCATAGGTTAGCTTGAATGGGGTTTCACCCATTGTGGAGTGAGGAGTGGTTCGGTAGGCCCAAAGGATGTGGTCTAACTGCTCGGCCTAATTTCTTTTGGCTTCGTCCAGTCTTCTCTTTAACCCCCTGACGATAACACGATTTGCCACCTCAGCTTACCTATTTGTATGGGGGTTTTCTACAGCACTGTAGTGATGTTTTATCTTCAACCCATCGAGTAGTTCTTTGAACCTCTTGTCTTTGAACTGCGTTCCATTATCTACCACGATTGATTCTGGGATCCCGAATCTGGTAATGATATGGCGCCAAGTGAACCTTTGAATCCGGGCTGAGGTGATGGTGACTAAGGGCTATGCTTCTATCCACTTGGTAAAGTAGTCCACGGCTGCCCGGGAGCTTGAGGGAAAGGTCCCAAGATATCCATGCCTCATTGATAGGATGGTCAGGGTATGGATGTCGTGGACAGTTCTTCTGGTAGGGCGTGGTAGTGGTCAGAATATCGTTGGCATTTGTCATATATTTGGACATGCACAAGGGAGTCTGCCTCTATCGTGGGACAGTAGTAACTTGCCCTGAGTGCCTTTAATGCTAGAGCCTTACCTCATAGATGGTGCCCACAACTTCCTTTGTGGACTTCGGTCAGGATGTATTCGGCTTCTTTTGGTGCGAGGCATTTAAGGAGGGGTAAAGAAAATTCACGTCGGTATAACTACCCATCGAAGATGGTGTATCTGACCGTGGCTTTCTTTAACTTAGCAGCTTCTTTTGAATCCTCGGGGAGGCTACCAGACTGTAAGTATTCCAATAGTGGCGTGATCTAGGTACGTTCTTGTCCATCGACCTAGAAGACAGCTATGTCGGAGACTGTGGGGTACGAGAGGGTTTCCTGGATCACTGAACGGTTGTTGCCCGGACTTTTGGTGCTAGCCAACTTGGATAAGAGGTCGGCCTTGGAGTTTTGTTCTTGGGGTATATGTTCCACTTTAACTAGCTGGAAGTTTGTGAGGAGTTCTTACACTCTCGCCAGGTATTTCTGCATGAGGGGCTCTTTGGCCTGATATTCACCTCGGATCTGGGAGGTCACGAGCTGGGAGTCACTACAAAGTCAAATCTTTATGGGCCCCAAGTCTCTGGCCATTGCCAGTCCGACGATGCATGCTTCATATTCTGCCTGGTTGTTCGAGGTGGGAAATTCGAACCTTAGTGAATTCTCAATAGTCACCCCTTTAGAGTTTTCCAAGATTACCCTGGCACTGCTTTCTTTCAGGTTTGAGGATCCATCAACGAACACGGTTCAAGATATCTCCTTAGTATAACCAGAGTTTGAAGTGAGTTCGACTAGGAAATTTGAGAGCGCTTGTGCCTTGATCGCTGCTCTGGTTCGTAGGCTATCCCAAACTCGGAAAGCTTAATGGACCAGACAATCATCCTCCCTGCTAAGTTTGATTTATGTAGTATCTGTCGGATATGTTGATCTGTCCTTACTACCATGGGATGACACTGGAAGTATTGCCTTAGTCTCTTAGTCGTGATAATGAGTGCAAAAACGACCTTCTCTATCTTTTGATATCAGAGTTCGAGGCCTTGCAATACTTTACTCACAAAATAAATCGGTTTCTGGCCTTCCAGTGTTTCACTAATGAGTACCGAACTCACAGCCTCCTCATGGACGGAGAGGTACACGTAAAGTATTTCACCTGACTCTGGTCTCATAAGAGTGGGAGGGGATGCCAGAATGTTCTTCAGAGATATGAAAATGTCTTTACATTCTTGTGTCCACTCGAATCTTATCCTTTTTTTCAATAGCTTGAAGAGAGGGAGGGATTTGTGAGTGGCTTTGGCTAGGAATCTGGTGAGAGCCGCAAGCCGTCCAGTTAACTGTTGTACCTCTTTCACGCTCCGGGGACCATACATATCAAGCACTGCCTTGCATTTGTGGGGGTTTGCCTCAATGCCGCGGTGAGTCAGCATGAAGCCCAAGAATTTTCTAGCTTGGACTCCGAATGCGCATTTTCTAGATTAAGTCTCATGTCGTGCTTTCTTAACTGTACAAATACTTCTTCGAGGTCCGAGGTGTGTGATCTTTACGATGGGGTCTTGACTATCATGTCGTCAATGTAGACCTCTAGCATTCCCCCCATTTGTTCTTCAAAGACTTGTTCATCATCCTCTTGTAGGTGGCCCTGACATTTTTCAACCCAAAAGGTATTACCTTGTAGCAATAACTTGCCCTTTCGGTGATGAAGGCTGTTTTATTTTGGTCTCTAAGGTACATCAGAATCTGATTGTACTCAGAGTAAGCATCCATGAAGGACAGTAGCCGGAAGCCAGATGAGTTATCAACTAGCTTGTCAACGTTTGGGAGGGGGTATGGATCTTTAGGACACGCCTTATTCAAGTCGGTGTAGTCCATACACATCCTCTATTTCCTGTTTGACATTTTTACTAAGACAACATTTAAGAGCCAAGTGGTGTACAACATCTCCCCATTGAAGTCGGCATTTAGTAATTCCTTGACTTGTTCCTCAATGGCCTATTGCCTCTTGGGGCTAACTTTTTTTTTCTTCTGGGAGACCGGCTTTGTATCCCATTTAATAGATAAACGATGGCAGATAAAAACGGGGTCGACCCAAGCATGTCAGCAGATGTCCAGGCGAAAAGATCATTGTTTTTCTGTAAGAGCTCTATCAACTGGATCTTCTCCTACTCTTCGAGGTTTGCTCCTATCTTGGTGACTTGGTCGAGTTTATCACCCAGCTGGAGCGGGATCAATTCTCATTCAGGCTAGGGTTGTGCCTTATATTTCTTCACTTACATCCAACTCGGTCATCAGAATGTTGACTTGATCACGGGCGACGCTGGATGTTCGTGCCTTTGTTTTCCTGGAAGCCCTACTAATCTTCAAGCTCTCGTTATAGCACTTGCGGGCTACAATCTGATCGCCCTTGACCGTGACCACTTCATTATTCTTGTTAAGGAATTTCATGGCCTGATGGGCAGTAGAGACTACAGCGGCAATGCCATTTAGCGTAGAACGGCCCAGGATGATGTTGTAAGCTGAGGGGCAATCCACGACCAAAAATATCACCTTAATTGTTTTGTACGTGTTGTCGTTACCTAGGGTCAAGAAAGTTTCAAAGTAACTAACTGGGGTAACTTTTTCTCTAGAAAAACCAGTCAGTTCACCTTCATACGGTGTGAGTGTAGATAGAGGGAACTCTAGTCTTTCGAAGGCATTTATGAACATGATGTCTGCTAAACTCCCCTGATCCACAAAGATGCGACGGACTTCGGCGTTAGATATTATTCCGGATATGACCAGAGGGTCGTCATGATCTTGGATAATGTCGTCATAGTCCTTGTCGGAGAAGGAAATGGGCGGTGCGTCCTTGTTTTCAACATGGGGTCTTCGCGAGGAGCCAGATACGCTTAAGACCGCTGTCCGAAGTGCCTTTTTCGAGAATTATTAGATGGTCCACCCCCTGCAAACCCTCATGAGATGGTACTGATGAGTCTGTCTTTCTTGTTACCCCCACCTTGAGTTTCCTGATCCTGATCTTTCCTATTTTCAACATTACGGCGTGGTGGGGTCCGAGATCTTCTAGCAAGACTTCGGCTTCTTCTTGGACGTTGGTTTGGACTTTGCCTAGGGCTGCGGCTTCGTCTCCGATCCCTGCGTCTTTTGCGGTCCTCGCTTCCTTAGAAACCATTGATGTACTTTTGCAACTGTCCCTCTTTGATTAGGGACTCGATAACATCCCGGAGTTGATAACAATCTTCTATCTCGTGGCCATAGTTCTTGTACCACCTGCAATGTTTTGAATGGTCCCTATGGAATTGCTTCTTTATGGGTGGTGGCCTCTTGATATCCTAGAACTCGGTTTGAAGGACCTCCTTCAAGATTATCTCTCTAGAGGTGTTCAAAAGAGTATACTCAGAATACTTGGGTCAATACCGTTCGCTTTTGGAGGAGTCACGGGGTTGGTTGGAGTTTGGTTCTTTTTATAGTGGACCGGTTCACCTTTCTCCAAATTCACTTTGGCTCTGGTAACTTCCTCTAGCTCGACGTACTTATCCGCCCGTAGGTGAAACTCATCTAGACTCTCCGGCTTCTTTTTTGCCAATGACATGAAGAAGCCCGAGTCAGTTCGGAGTTCGTTTCTGGCGTAGTGGAGGGCTATCCTGTCGTCTAGGTTTTCAATGCCCACGTAGGCCTAATTGATCCTTTTGACATATTCGCGCAAGGATTCAGAACTTCCCTGGCGGATTCCGAAAAGGGAATCAATCGACTTCAGTCGTTTCTTTGCTGTGGTGTAGTGTTGCAAGAAACGTTGCATAAGGTTTTCCCATCCTGTGACCTTTATTCGTAAGGTGATAAACCAATGGAAGGCGTCCTTCTTCAGAAATAGGGGAAAAGCTCGGTATAGCAGTTTCGGGGTGTACCCGTAGAGCTGCATGGACTAAGTGTAAGCGTCCAAGTGCTCTTGGGAATCTGTCGTCCCGTCATAAGCCTCCAAATTGCTCAGAGGCTTGAAGTTCCTCGGGACCCTATATGCTATTAGAGCATCTTAGAATTATTGTTGACTGCTGGGGACTGGGTTATGGTTTCCAAAAACCCTGGTGCCAGCGCGCTGGGCTGCTTGCTCATTACGAACTACACCCCGTTCTCCGTTGTCGTTGTCTATCCTCACCGATCTTTCAAGATTCTCTAATTGATGACATTGTTCTTCCAGCTAACGCCGTTGACCCTCGATGAGCGCTGTTTATTGGCGCAACAACTCTCAAAGGCCATTCTTTGCGTTTCGGATTGGACATTGTCCTTATAGTGAGACGCATGGTCTACATCGTTGTGGGAGGTTCCCAAGTGAGCATGCACAAGGATCCTAGCACCATGGTTTGCTCCATGGTTTGCATTGTTGGCTCCACCATGAGGAAAGACAAGCCTGTTATAGATTGAAAGCCTTCGAGATGGAGCGAGGCTTTCAGCAGAAGCTGAAGTCTCATGTCCATCGTTGAGAGTTTCCACCATAACCGGCTTGCTTCTAGTGGCGGAGGTTTCTGGTAGTGTGACAGAAAGAGGGTTGCGTTGTGCCACTAGGCCCTGTATTTGGCCAGGGGCAGCATGTACAATGCTTCCCTTCCTATGGTTGTGTCTCGTGTTCACCATGGTTAACGCAGGAATAGAAGTTTATCAGTTTCCCACAGACGGCACCAATGTTCTGAAGTGGATTTGGAAGATACCTAAGATAGGCACGTGTATGATGGTTTCCTCCTTGCGTAGCTACTGCCAAGTGTATTGAATGGGGGGGTGGGTACTTGCAAAGGGACTCCAACGCTCAAGTCAGGCAATGCACAAATAGGGTTTATGCAATGGAATAACAGATACCTTATTAGGTTAACTTGGCCTGGTATATCTAGAGCATGACTGGAATCCTCATGCAATCCATATAGGACAAAGGTACATTAGGATCGTGCCTTGGCAAAGGTTTCAGCGCACGATCGTTGAGGTCCGTCTCTGACTTGTCAGGACTATCCCACGATTGTTGAGGTCCGTCTCTGACCTATCAAGGCTATCTCCTTAGTGGTCAATCCTTATTGTAGGCAGTTATGGTCCCCACATATAGGGTTGTGGTCGGTAATTATGAGAATCTGCGTAGGTCCAGTGATCGGTATAGTCCGATGACGTGGACCGAGGTCGTAAGGCCTAGGCCGGGGTGTAAATGGCGGAGTCCGGTAATTCGTCTGTTAGGTCGATCCTTCCGGATGGGATCCCGGACCACGGTCGAGAACAATTGTGAAGGTTTTGAAGGGGTAAATGGCCAGAAGCCATAGATGGAATGGTATGAGGGTGTGAAATCACCAAAAGAGGTCTCATTCTGTTACTTGTTGTGCAGATTCTCGTCATGTGGGCCCTACAAAATGATCTGCTCTGTTTTTCAGATACACTACATTGCAGGGGCAGCAACATATTTATGAGAAAGTTTAGTATTTTGACATTTAAAAATATTTTATTATTGATTTATTATTGATTTAAAAATACGTGTTATTAGTATCTTTTTTAATAATTTTTTAAGTATGTAAAGTGAATTAATAATAAAATAAATATTAAAATTAATATCTAAAAATGTGTGTTACTATCGTATTCTTCAAACTTTCAAAGATTGCTTATTCAAATTTTTAACTTTTTTCTTTTTTTATTTAATATAAAGTTAATTAATTGATGAAGTAAATAAATAAATGATATTAATATTCATCTTAATAAAATCACCTTCTCAGCCAATGCCATGTGCATGAGGTACCTACAAGAAAACGAGAAGGTGAGACTGTTTTATAATTGTATAATTTGAAATGAGGACATAGAGTAAATAACCAATTTTGTTTATGAGAAAATCTTCACCTTCTATATTAGTTCTTAAGAAATGAAAATTCTAACCTTGAATTTTAAGAATTTTAAAAATTAGGTCAAATTAATCTTTTTTTTTTCAGACACTTTAGTCTTTATTAGAGACTAATTTGACTCGATTTTTTATATTCTTAGAGATTAAGTTGATGTTTTTATTTTTCAGAGATTAATATAAGGGATAAAATCTTTCTCAATGTTTACTCGAGGACATATGAGCATGTGATTATGTCATGGATTATTTAACGTTTAATTTAAGTGATTGAAAAAGAATAGGATGAAGGTCTAGATGAACTTGTAGAAGAACAACTTAATGACTTAGTTGTATAATTGTAGTGGAAATTTGGAAGCCTTTTTCTTTTTCTTTTTCTTTTTTACAAAAGTATTTGTCAAACATTTACCCAAACAAATGATGTTTCTCCCTTCTCTTACAGAAGAAAAATGAAAAATCAAGGATTGAGGCCTGAACACTTGCTGGCAAAAGTTGCATTAGGGAAGTTTTGGACAATGCATGGAATAACTCTGGACGGGGCCTTGCTCAAGTACTACAATTTGATGCGTTTTAGTTTAAGGAGTATAAACGTTTATTGGAACGTTTATTTATTTATTCTTTCTCCACGAAGCTAGGTAATTTTATTAAAGAACACAATCAATAGCTAATGAAGAAAATAAGATATTGATTTATACCCAAGGGAACACCCTAAATAAGCAGGAAGGAAGGCCAAGAAAAAAAACAAAACCTTTTATTAATATTATTTAGACCAAGAAGCTCTTACCACTGCTCTAACATAATTGCCAAATTGAGATTTATGTTCTCCCCAAACAAGGCCAATCTATCCTCAATAAGAAAACTGTTAGCCCAGAATGTAGGTTGCTACTACTTGCAATCCCAAGAAAGAATAGTAGAAAGAGTAATGTTATATTCTTTTAACAAATTCTCGTAACATTATCTTAAATACTTAAAATATAAATATGAAATGAAAAAAAAATAATATTTAATATTTTAATTCAAAAAACATTTAACAATAATTTTTTTTCTAAAAGTAATTAAGATGA
This sequence comes from Ormosia emarginata, assembly GCA_029884605.1. NCBI lineage: Eukaryota > Viridiplantae > Streptophyta > Magnoliopsida > Fabales > Fabaceae > Ormosia > Ormosia emarginata. The sequence continues at coordinate 8,117,631 of JAQQTP010000037.1, forward strand.
TTATTAAGCATATCTATTAAGAGGATTTAGAATTACGCATGAAGAAATCCTTCCCTAGTTGATAAGAATATTTATTTAAAAATTCCTAAATCTACCTATATTTTCCTTATCTCAAATTTACACTCCATAGATAAGCAATATTTTTGTGTCCCTCTCTTAGCCAATGCACTATTTAATTTTTGGTAATTTAGAAAGTAATTCTTCCTCCTTCCAAGCCTATTTTCCAATTTACATTTTAGGGATTTAACCAACTGGTGGGTTGTAGTCTCAATTTTTATTGTTAGTGTAACACCTTTTTTTGAGGAGGGAACGTCACACTAAAAAGGACAATGCGAAAATCAAACATAAATTAAGACCCAGTTCATTTAAATATCGATAATCCTATTTAGTTGTAATCGTGTAAATAGTTTGGCGAATACTTTTTTTTTTGTCTTCTTGTAAGAAAATGATGAAACATAATTACAGCAGAATCAACATGAGAAATAAGTCATACATCATGCATATATATATATATATATATATATATATATATATATATATATATATATATATCATACTGTTTAGTTACATCGACAGATATACAAAATAGTAAAAGTTTTACCCGCCCCAAAAGATTACACATGTACAGCCCACCAAAAAACAAAATATCAAGCCCTAAAAAAGATTTACAGATAACCATCAGTGGTTATCAACAGCATCAGCCCCTAAAACTAACGAGAAGGAACCATGGCTAGATCCTCCTCGGGGTCTTCATCGTCAGAGGAAATCCTCATCGGAGTAACCGAGTTACAAGCGGGGGCTCGTGCAGAGGATAAAAACGAATCCTCACGTAGAATGTAGTAAAGACCACTCCACATATCACGAACGGGTAAGTAAAACTCTAAATGAACATTTGCAGTGAAAGTAAAAACAGGTGGGTCATAATGACCCCAAGCTATTGATGTTGTCATGTCTCCATGGTAGACGTAGCGATCCGTACGCAGGTTGATGTGCCAGCAGTCCGGACCTCCATGAAAAGTCAACTTAACATACCTCAAAAAGCTACATGGACGGGACGTCATGCTCCAAACAAGTACTAATCAAAATCAGGCCCAAAGCCTGGGAACTTGTGAACTTCCCCTTTTTCACCAGCGTCTTCGAAGAAACATATAAATATACAGAATAGCAGAAATATAGAAAATAGGTGAGATATCCTACATTCAATACCAATTATGGCAGTAAAAAAACAGAACGGCGCAACACGCCCACATAGCATAGCAAAAATAATAATTAGCATCAAGATTCACATAATAAACAAATTTTCCAGGCAGTTATACATCAATAAACAACAGTTCCATCAACATATGAATAAATAAATGTCAAATAATATGTTGACTCACTATGCACGTGCACATGGTACCAAAATCCAACATTCGGTACAACAAATCCTATTCCATGGAGCTAAACACAAACATCGAAGCGAATGATCAAGGAGACATGCCAGTATCTCGTCAGCCATAAAATCAAGTGCTTTTCCAGAAAATTCATAATTTGTCCATCCAGGTTTTATACAGCGGCATTCTTATAGGATCACGATATAGGACAGTATCTCGGTCTGAATTGTCAGTGCATTTGCATCGGTCTATCCCACGGCCCAGAGGAGCTACCAACTATCCGTTCGTGGAACACCCGCACCCCGACACCCCCAAGGTCAACGATATGACCTACACTAGTCTATTCGCATCCGCACTAAGGTATGATTCATTCTCCTAGGCATACAACCTTACAACAGAGTCCATCGGACTTTCACAATGCATGATGACTCAATGCATATTCATGTATATTCAACAAATGATATACTCATCTATAACATATCACAATTTGGTCAAGTTAACATCAATAATTCATTGGTCCCACTCATAGACCCACAATAACATAGTATTAAGTTTTCAAAAGTGGTAAAACATTCCTTAAGGTTCATTATGGAATTACACTTTAGCTTAACAATTCTTATGAAATCTTTCTCTAGAGGAATCTTTTTATTAGTCAAGTTCTTTGTCTTAGTTTAATTGTTACATCCTCATACTGAAGTCCTAGTATTATCTTACACATACCTGGCTGATTTCGCTCTGGGCGCCATCTCTTTAGCGCCTAAGTGTTGGTTGAGCGTCGGGGCGCTCTACACACAGCGCCTGAGTGCTCACTGAGCTGCGTTACAGGAAAATTTTTCTGGGCGTTGAGCACTTAGGCATCCAAGCTCTAGTGCCTAAGCGCTAATGCATCAGCAAGAATTCTGCAGAACTCGTTTTCTATAGAATCTTGATCCCCATTTCAAGGTTTCTCATCAATCTCAAGCAATCTAATACATGGTTCATAGTCATCAAGATACACAATGAAAATCAATAGATTCATACACATCAAAATAGCAATAAAATCATGAAAAACAATACAACAAAGAGAGTAATCCCACATGGATTCCCTCATCAACAACCCCAAACAAATGTTTCCTCACCACCAAGATAGGTTGAAGAGGATTATCTCCCCTTTACCTAGAGAAATGACAACGAAAGCAAGCTCCTTTTCCTTTGGGAATTTTGTCCTCCACCTTCAAGAAAACCCTAAAGTGAGCAACTTTCAAAATCTTCACTCAAACCATGAAAAGAGGAGTCCTTGGTCACATAGGTGACCAAGAAAAATGAAAAAGAGAAGAAAAGAGAAGAAAGTTAAGAACTTTACCTCAAAAGCTTCAAGCTTGAGCTTCAATGGTGGAAAATGGAAAAGGAAAAACTAGTGGATGACCACCAAGGAGAAATGTCTTAGGATGATGAGAGGATGCAAGAAATGGAAGTAGTTTGGCAAGCTAGTGAAGATGGTCCTTCCATGTGCGGGTGCTGTGGAAGAAGAAGATAAGAGGAAGAGAAAGCTTGAGAGAAAATGAGAGAAGGGAAATGGTAGAGAGATAAAGTAATAGATTTTATGGTTTGAAATGTAGGGGTAAAGTGATAAAGTGAGAAGCATATTTTGGCTCCCCAAAATTTGCCCTTGTTGTGGAGAGGGAGAGAGAGAAATGGCTTCATGTATTGCTTGGGAAATTTCTAGGAAACTTCCTTGAGAAGCTTTGGTTAGATTTTGCAAAAGTCAACTTTGATTAGACATAAAGTAGATTTCTAGATAAGGTGATAAGGATTTTTATTACAAGTTATTACTCAATGGACAATTTTTACAGTTAACATCACTAGTATTTATTGTCTAACGGATAATAAATTATACAACGATTTATATTTATCAGATAAAAATGTCAAAAAACGTAAACCTCGTAAACTATGCTCGACCTCGAATTTAGTAAGATCCTCCATCGACGTTTTCACAGTTCAAGGTTTACCAGCCTCGGGGAAAATATTTCATTTTTCCAGTTCCGCTCAGTGTGCACGTAAAATGAAAAATATATTAAAATATTTAACATTTCTGAAAAAATCCACAAAAATCCACAAAAATCACAAAAATTGTTAAATGACTATTTGTCACGAAATTATCAATTTTTGAGGTGTTACAGTTAGCAACGTCTGAATCAAGCTAAAAAAGACTCTAAGAGAGAAGAGGAAATTTGATATTTAGGAATATATATATCTATTAGGGGTCAAGCGCTTATAACTTCATGAAAACGTCATGATTAGTTAGCGAGTAAGCCTATTTGCATAACTTAATAACTATAATTATTAAAAAGAATTTGACTCTTTCTATAATTAGGGGTTTAAATAGGTCAGACTGCAACACCCTACTGGGGATGTCACATTTCTGAACAATAATAATAAAACCTCTACCCAAGTTATAAGTTATTTCGTAATATATAATAATATAGGTTGTAAAAATATTCTTTTCTTTGAATATTATATTATAAAATAAAATAAACAGAACATAAAATAAAACAAACTATTACATACACACCATAATTATACATATGATTTTGTTTTTAATAGGTACAAATAATTTACATATTACAAACAATTTAATTAAAAATAGTAAACTGTCTGGTTTAATGCAAAACTATAAACTAGCCCAAGCATAGCACTAAAAGTTCTGATCCTCTGAAGAATCCTCCTCGGGAAGATCATCGGAAGACAGAAATACTCCGGTAACACCATACCGCGTTGCAATCAATCCATATGATATGGATGATCTCGAGGTTCGCCTTCCTCGATTGGTCACTTGGTTGTTGCTCCTCATTGTATTGACAATCCAGTGGCTGCTCCTCTTCTACTTCCTCAACGACTTTACGGAACATAAATAATAATACAGAAAATGTATACAAAGAGGTGAGACAATCTACATCATTACCAAAGATAGATAAAAAGAAAACGACAATACAAACAAATATAACAGTTAATATAACAATTCATATTATCACACATGCAAAATATCATAAATCAAATTATAACTATTCACACAGTGATGCAGATTAAATATGCCATGTACTCAGACTCGTTCCTACTCCATGGAGCTAAACACAAACATCAGAGAGAATGATCCGGTAGACATGTCCGCACATCAGGCTGCCTCAACCAACTATTACACAGTCAAATACGTCGTGTAAATAGCACACAGTCAAATACATCGTGTGAATGGTACACAGTCAAATACGTCGTGTACGTCCAGGCATAGTACCAGACAGTCCCCAATAGATCCTGATTAAGAATAGTATTTGTCGAGATTGCTAGTGTGTGTTTTCAGTTACCACAGCCCAGAGGAGCTACCAACTATCCACATGTGGAATCTACTGCACACTAAGGCCTCCAAGTTCTCCACAAGAACACACTACGCCTATCACACCCGCAACACGGTGTAATTCATCTCATCAGTCAATCATCAATTTCAACCAAATTGACATACCACTCTATGTATGTAATGATCCATAATTACAAAAATACCCTCAGTATCACCCTGAATCATAATTACATAAATATCCCCATTGTCACCATAATTACAAAAATACCCTTAGTATCAATAATTCGAAAAACAGTATATCTCCACTTGACAGTACTATTTTCTAACATGTCCGGGCCCACCACTTTGACTCGACAGTAAAAATTTATTGTTTTCATAAGTCGCGTAAATATTTTATTGCGTTTTTCAATCGCATAAATATTTTTAACGTTTTCTCAATCGCGTAGTTTAAAATCCACTATTTTAAATACGCGTAAGCTATTTCTACTGTTTTTTACTGTATAAAATATTTCTTGACGCTCCAAATTAAATTTTTAAACTTTCCAAAACTAAAAATATTATTTAGACATTATTTTCCATTTTTCTTACAAAAATTACTCTAAGTAATAATTTCTGACGTTTTTATCAAAAATTCGATTTTAATAAATTCTTCTACAGTTAATTTTATTCTTTAACTACGTAAAATATTTCCTTACTTTCTAAATGCCATTTTGAAATGTTTTTCAATAATTGCTCATTATTAATCAATTTTGACAGCATTTCGTTTAGAAAATCTATTAAATGATATATTTTCTACGTTTTCCTTTTTAAAAATTTCTTTATTTAATTATAACCATAAAATACACTTTAAAAATTGCTAACATACTTTAAAAACTCAAAGGTAAGTATTTTTCAAGTGTCTAAAATTTATTTCTTTTCTATACTAAACTTCTAATAAAAATTTGTTTACTTATTTGGTTCTTGAAAATCCATTGTAAATGAATTCTTTTTAGGTTAACTAACTAGTCTACACATAGAAAATAAATTTTGGATTAATTATACATTAAAAAGGCTTGATGGCCGAAAATCACCATTTCTTTTACAAATCTTATTTAACTTATTTTTCATCCTTTAAATCATTATAAAATCCATTAACTTAATAAAATCAAATGGATCATCCTTTTAGAAAATGGTTGAGAACATGTTGGTTCTTTTTTTTTTTTTGATAAAACCGTGAGCTCTTCATCATGTGTTCTTTGGAACACTTATTCAAATATCAACATATTATTCACATCCAACAACAATTATCATATATCTATGAACACAAACCATATATTAAAGCAATAATAAAACACATACTAAATATCAAAGCTATAGACATGCTTGCATGCATAATCAATCACAAATAGAAAAGAAAATAAACATGCACACATAATTAATCACAAATAGAAAAGACAACAAACAACCAAGTGAATGAATCCTTATGGATTCTTCACCACAATTACATCCATTTTCTCACCACCACACATGGTTGATGAGATTAAATCTCCCTCTTACTTATAAGGAAGACAAGATCTCCTTGGACTCCTCCTTAGAAAATTTGTGTAGCTTCAACAAAAATCCTAACAAGCTTAAACAAATTATAAAGTCATAAATTATGGTTGAAAAAGATAAACCATAGATCAATCATGGCTTAGAACATCAAAAATCAAGTTAGAAACAAGAAACAAGAATTTTCACCTTATAGGAAAGAAACTTCAAAGTGATTTTCCAAGCTCCAAATGGATGATTTTGTGAAAACTCACAACTAGAGATGTTCTTAGAATATGGTTTAGGTTTAGGAGATTGTGTTGGATGAAATTTTTGAAGATTGGAAGTTCAAGAATGGTTGATGGCCGAATGGTGTATGGAGAGAAGTTTTGGAGTTTTTCTTAGTGTCTTGAAACAAAGAGAAATGATAGAATAGATTAGAATGATTGAAATGAAGATGATAAAGTGAATAATTGCCCCCCCATAATGCATGGCCGTAGAGCATCAATTATGGAGCTTGTCTCCTTTGTTGACAAACTAGACTTACTAATGACCATTGATGGATTGAATGGTGGATGTCCAAGCTTCTAGCAACTCCATGATTGCACTGGAGAGCATATGGCCGAAATTAGCTATAGGAAATTCAATCAAATTTTGATTGATTTTAATAACTTAATTATGCTTAAGTCCTCCTAGTTAGGTTTAATTAAAAGTTAGTTAGATTCCTTTGTATTTTAGTTAATCATTTATTTACTTAGAGTCCCTAATCTTCTACTTAATTATACTAGTACATTGTCTAACTAAAATTTGATGAATAACTAACTAGGTTTATTCCATTTAATTATCATTTAAACCCTTTAGATTAACTTAATTAGGTTTTAGACTAATTATTCCATTAAGTTAGGTTTTAAACTAACTAATCTACTAAATCTAACCATTTTTATGGATTTTCAACCTTTTGGTCTAGAATTTTACAAGCTATTTACATTGATAAACTTTTCCTAAAAGTGCGTCCCACAAACCCAAACGTGGGTCCCACAAAACAAATGTGGGTCCCACAAGCCAAACGTGAGTCCCACAGATTTTTCTGCATGATAAATATTTTTCTTATACAGAAAAATCTTAAAAATTAAAAGATTGATATACGTATTATTCGGAATTGAGTTTAGTAAGATCCCACAGCTCCAAATAATCAAACAAGATTTTTCCCGACCCGAAAATTATTATTTTCTTGACTCGGAGTAAATCACACAAAACAATCAAATACAGTTACGAAACAGTCAAATTAATTTTATAACACACAGAAAATAGAAAACAGTACAATTAGGGCAAAAACATAATTAACCAAAAATTGGGGTGTTACACAGTCTGCTTGTCAAGGGCCTATGGCCTGACTTGCTTGAGGCCTGACCTAGTTTGGCCTATTTACTAAACAAGTTAGGCTAAGACTTTTTTAAAAACTTGTTTAACTAAAAAGGTCAGGACTCAGACCATCTAATAGGCCTTTTAAGCATGGCATCTTGGCTTTGACTGTTTAACTATATATAATATAATATATATTATTATAATAATTATTAATTTATTATAATATATTAATATATTTTTAATTAAATTTTAATAAAAGTCAATAATTAAAACTTAAGTTAGTAAGTTAGAATAAAAATAACATATTTATTAATATATTTAATGTAATACATTTATTAGAATGAAAATAATAAGTTAACCTTCACCCTCTACTTTTATAGATGCTCACTACTTTCTTACTGTGGTCTTGGTCGATGTGGGACTTAGAGATATATGCCTCTAATAATTTTGCAATATGCCTCTAATAATTTTGCAACTCGGTATATCTTCAAGTCTCACATTGGCCAAAGACTAGAGTAAGAAAGTTGTGAGTATTTATAAAATTAGAAGGTGAATGTTAAGTTATAACAAAGGCCTATTGGCCTTAAGTAGGCCCGTTGATCTATTTCAAGGCTTAAGTCTGTTAGCCTATGTAAAGACATGTTGGCTTATTTAAAAGTAGGTCTATTAGCCTATATAAATGCATATTGACTTATTTAAAGGTAGGTTTGTTAGTATATTTAAATGCCTTATTGCAAAATAGGCCTTTAAATAGGCTTTCAAGCCAGGCTAGACTTTTAAAAAGATCAGGTCAGACCTTAAAAATTAGCCTATTACAGGCTCACAAGGCAAGCTCATGCCTTATAATTGGGATACAGGCTAGACTTGTTTAAGGCAAAGTCTAGCCTGGTCTGACCTATTTCCACCCTATCTATAATCCATTCTAGAACTTGTTGAAAAAGCTCAAACAAGAAATTTAAAGTGAATGGATAGCATCTCGATCAGTATTGGGGAGGTGAAGTTGATTGCCGAAACCCTTCAATCACTTTAATTAACTAAGAATGAATAATGAAGAAGTCGATCTAATGACTATAAATCAAACATTTCTTAAGAGGCAATCCAAGTTTTTAATCTATTTTCTCCATTTCTTTTATCTAGGAAAAGGATAAAGGATGAATGTTAGTTAGTTTCGGTTAGTAAGTTAGAGATTCTATTATAATGTTAGTTTGTTAGTTATAAAGGTTAGTTACAATTCAGTTGAGTGATTAAAAAGTGTTATGAGCTGATATATAAAAGCATCATTCAGTGTATCATGATTTCAATAATAAGAATCAATCATAGCAAGTTATACAAAAAACTATATTTCTTCTTCACTACGTTTCTTTAAGCTTTCCTAAGCTTTCTTGCACATTCTTTCATTTTCTCTAGCTCTGGTTCTGGTACCTTACATGGTATCAGAGCTATCTATCTTCCATGGAGGCCATCTCAAATTCTTTTTCTGTGTAACCTTCCTCCATAACCTAGCTTACCCTACACACTTTTTGTAATCCAGTTTCAATTAAACTCGATGAGGAGAATTTTCTTCCTTAGAAGCAACAAGCTTTAGCCACAATCAAAATTCATAAGCTTCACAAATTCATCACTAGTGCATCAATTCCTAGAAAATATGTCACTGATGAAGATTAGCTCAATGATAATCTGAGTGAAGAATTTCTGAATAAAATCAATTACTACTATCTTGGTTGCTTTCTTCAATGAGCAAATCATTTACTTACAAGAATGGTAGCCTATGAATATTCTTATCTGGTTTGGAAAAATCTAGAAGAGTTCTTTGCATCTCAAAGTAGAGTCAAGGTGAGACAACTCAAGCTTAAATTGAGAAATACCAAAAAAGAATCTTCTATAGCCTCATATCTTCCGAAAATTAAGAAACTAGTAGATACACTAGCCTCTATTGGATCACCTGTTGATGGATTAGAGCATATTGAAGCCATCTTAGATGGTTTAACAGAAGAGTATGAATCGTTTGTCACAGTAATTGTTTCAATATCAAATTCAATCAGTGTTGGATAAATTGAAGCACTTTTGATGGCTCAAGAAGAAATAATTGAAAGATTTAGAAAAAAGCAAGATCAGTTCAGTTTAGGCTAACATAGCTCAGTCTAGACAATCAAATCAGCAATCAAGAAAATAATTTTTGAGTGGGAATGGTCAGAGATCTCAAGGTTTCTACAATCATGGCAGATGTAATTCAAATTTCAGAGGCCAATCTAATTTCTTTAATAGAGGTAGAGGTGGTAGAACTAGTGGTAGATTCACAAATAAAGTTTCTTGCTAATTATGTGGAATAAATGGTCATCTTACTTTACAATGCTAGTATTGATTTGATCAAAGTTTTAATGGTTCCTCTTAGAATACAGTGTTGCTAGTTTGTCTCAAAATCAACCATTTTCTCCCACTGCTCTTCTAGCTACAAGTACTGAGTTAACTTCTCCAATAACTCTTTTTGATCCAAACTGGTATCTATATTCTGGAGCCAGTCATCATCTAATACCAAATTCTTCCAATTTGTCAACAAAAGTGGATTATGGTGGCACAGAATAGGTTGTTGTAAGTAATGGACCAGGTTTGTTGATCTCTCACATAGGGCATTCCAAATTTTCTTCTTCTAGTCCTATATCTCGATCATTTTCTCTTAATAATTTGTTACATGTTCCTTCTATCACAAAGAACTTGCTTAGTGTCTCTTAATTTGCAAAGGACAATGGTGGTTTCTTTGAATTTCATGCTAACACTTGCTTTGTCAAATGTCAGGTTGCCAAGGAAATCTTTCTCCAAGGAATCATTAAAAATGATCTTTATGCATTTTAGAATTTCAACTTTGTTCCATCTGCTACTTGTAACACCCCAAAAATTTATTTGCTTTATTATAAATATTAATTTCATAATATTTGTGATTCTCTAGAATTTTTCTAGATTTTTTTGAGAATGCAGAATATTTTAATATTATTTCTCATTTTACGTGCACATTGGGCAGAGTCGGGAAAACGACTGTAACATTCTGAAAGTTGGAAAATTTTATAACGAATAGTCATTTTATAATATTTGAGATTTTTGAGAATTTTCTAGAATTTTTTCAGAAACGTTGAATATTTTAATATTTTCTTGAATTGTGGAAACGTCGACAAGGGATCTTACTAAACCCGAGGCTTGACACGGCTTACGAGACTTTATGTTTTTAGAGAAATTTTTAACATAGAATAACAAACGCTGTGTAAATTTTATCCGTCAAATTAATTAATACTGACTTCTGTCGACTGCAACTATTATCCATTGGATAATAGCATCTAATAAAAATCCTATCACATTATCCTAATGCAATCTACTTTATGTATTATCAAGTCACTTTAATTCAAATTTTGCCTCCTAATTAAGAAGCTTCTTCAAGAAGCTTTGTCCAAAAGACTACTCTACCCTTGGCTTACATGAGAAGCTAGCTAATTTCCTCTCTTCTTTCTCTCAATGCCGCGGCTAACCTTGGCCCAAGGAGGGAAAATTTTCACTCATTCACTTAAGCCTAACCCTCCAAAATACCTCATCACTTAACCTAATCACTTCTCTCTCTGGTCTTCCTTCTTCTTCACTTGCTCTTCCTTCTCTCTACACACCCCCTCCATTGCTACGGTTTCAGCTCCATACTCCACCATTTTCTTCATCTTTTCTCTTCACTAAACACATTTCCTTACTCCTCTTCATCTTCTCTGCCACTTTTCTTTAGAAAATTTCTCCAAAATCTAAACCTTTTCTCCATTGTCTTCCAAGGTAAAGTCTCTCACTTTAAGGTCAAGCTTCAACCTTTCTTCTCTTTTCTTCTCATTTTCGTGCTCCATGGCTTCTTTGATGACCATGGATCCATTCTTTTTCATGTCTAATGGTGATTTTTGATGGTTGAAAATCCTAGGGTTTGTGGAGCCACAAAACCAAAATCACAAGGAGTAAGGAGGAGATCATTTTCATTTTTTTCCTTTAGGTAAGAGGGAGACTACTCACTTTAACTAATTTTGGGGTGAGGGAAGCCTTGTGTGTTTATGTGTTTTGTGATTTTTGGTTGTTTATGTGTTCTTGGAAATTGATTGATGTTTGATTTGTGATTTTGAGTGGATTGTAATTGTTAAATGAGCTTGATCATGTTAGGGTTGCTAAATGCGAAATGTGGAGTTCCTTACCCTAACATGAAGGTCACGGTTTTGAGAAGATTTTAGGTTGGAAAATTAGTTTCTTGTACATAACAAATTAAAGCTATGAAATTAAAGATTGAATGTAAATGTTGGAATCTTGAGATGGAAAATTTTAAGTGTTTATTACCCACTTTGAAGCCACGATTTTGAACTTGAAAATGTGGGAATTGGATTGATCTTGAAAAATCAAAATTTAAGTGAACTAATAATAAGAAACTAATGTATGAAAAGGGAAATAAACATTGGACTTGAAGACCTAATGATGGCTACGGTTTTAGCTTGAATGAGGAGGAAATGGATTGACTTTGATGAGCTAAGCATTAAGTGAATTGATGATAAGGAACTAATACATAAGGTGGTGAATGAATTGGACTTTGAAGACCCTTGAAGACCACGGTTTTTAGAGACAAATTAGGGGCTAATTGATGCCTTGATTAATTTTTGGGGACTTAAGAATCTAGAGATTTGCATAACTCTTAATCAAGTGGAAGAATTAAATTGAATAATAACCCTTAGGGGGCCACAATTTTGAAGAGGTAAATTACCTAAAATTTGTCATAATCAATCAAGCATAAGACTTTGAAAAAAAAAGAGGAGGAAAAATCATAATGTGTACTTGTGATAGTGGAGGAACACTTGAAACATGTATTGGCATGGAAATTGATTATATGCTATTGTGGACCCCTATGTGGGCAAAACAGTTGTTAGTATGTACTTGTGAAAATTGATAAGCTATGTATGATTATATATTGATATTGAGAACATCGTGAGGAGATGATATTGAGAAATGAATATGTATGTGTACATGTATGTTTATGTACCATTGCGATACAATCATGATGAATGCATCATTGATGAACATGCATGATTGAAATTGAGTCGTCATGCATATGTGTTGTCTGTTGGACATTGTTAGAAAGGCTATGTATGCCTAGGAGTTTGAATAACACCTATGTGCTGGTGCGAATAGACTAAGCGTAGGTGTCATATGTTGTTGACCCTAGGGGCGTCGGGGTGTGGGTGTCTCACAATAGACAGTGGTAGCTCCACTGGGGCCATGGGATAGACCAATGCGACACACCGATGATCTTGTCTAAGATGCTGTCCTATATCGCGATCAACTGTCGAGGTGCCACGTATAAGCCAATTGCGCAAACATTTTTATGAGATAAAGCACACTGCATTTTTAAGGCAACGATATACTGACATTACTCCTTGATCATTCACTCCAAAAATATTTATGTTTAGCTCCATGGAGTAGGAATTTTTGGTACACTTTTTGCATTGCGCATTGTGAGTCTCATAATACATTGATCATGAGCATTTACAACTGTCTAATTATCCGAATTGTCGACTGCTGAGAATACTGTTATTTATCTGTTATTGATGACTTTATTACTATTTATTGTTATTCTACTTTTACTGTTAATTTTAATATTACTGTGATTAAATGTATAATTGTGTTATATATGGGCGTCTAGCACCGTATTATTTTCTTGCTACCAATTTGGTACTGAAAGCTGGGTATCTCACCTCTTTCTATATTTTCTTTACTTTGTATTTCTGTTGGATCGTGTGCTTTTGAGAAGACGTTCGTGAGGAAGACAAGGAAGCTCCTGATTTTCTAGGCTTTTGGCCAGACTACGATTGAAGCTGATTGAGGATGTCGTCACGCCCTCATGGATTCTTCGGCTACGTACGGATCACATTTCACGGAGGTCCTGATTGCTGGCACATCAACGTGCAAACCGATCATTGCGTGTACCATGGCGAGCTGACTGTGTCCTTGGCGTGGGGCCGTTACGATGCCTCTATTTTTTATTTTCACGCTTTTGTGTGGCTGGAGTTTTACCTGCCCGTAAGGGACATGTGGGCTAATATGTATTACACCCCACGTGATGACTCTTTTTTGTCCATTGCTCGGGCTCCTGCCCATTGCTCTGTTGCTCTGATGAATGTTTCATCGGACGAGGAGGACCCCTCTACGGTCCCTCCTCGATCTCGTCAGTCTTAGGGACTGATCCTATCGGTGGCTGCTGATGGCTTTCTGTTATCTTTTTGAGGGAGCCTGACGTATATGCTAGATTGATGGGCGTATATTTGTATCTCTTCGGGTGGGTACATATTTTACTTTTTGTATATTTTGGAATGTAATTAAACAGGCTTATAAATATATATTGTGTATGGTTTAACTTACATTGTTAAATTTTATTTATTGCAACTGTTTTATTCATGATCTCTATACGTGATGGATTTGAACTTAACTCTTTCAACGCCACTTAGTGATGCTTTATAATTTTAAACAAAAAAAATATAGTGACATTTTTAGAGGAACTTAAATAACCATAAAATGAATCGGGACTACGAGCTTAAAAACAATCACTATTTTACCATAATATTTTAATTTATTTCGCTTATGTTTCATGTTATATTACAGTGCGACGTCCCTTCTTCGTGTGTACTTAAAGAAAAAGGGGCGTTACACTGTCTTGGTATCAAAGCTCCCAGTTTATGTTTTCTTTTGGGTCATGTGATTTTGGACCGTCTTGTTTGTGCTGTGTGATTCTCTGTGATTCTTTGTGCTTGGTATTCCACAAGGATGCATATGACTTTTCTTTGTGATTTGTGTAGTTTGACTTGAAAGAAACTATGGCTCATAGAGGAGACATGGCTGCTGCGATAGAAGCGATACAAAAGACAGCTGAAGCAATGATGCAGCAGAATCAGCAAACAGCTCAACAACAGGCTAGAGCTGCACAACAGCTGGAGGCTAGGGTTGATGCTCAGAAATTACAGGGATTTCATCGTGCTAACCCTCTGCAGTTGAAAGGAGAGTTTGATCTGGAGAAAGCTACACTTTGGATTCAAGAGCTGGAGAAGATATTTACTAGCATGAATTGTGCCAACGACCGGAAGGTGAACTATGCTGCATTTATGCTGATAGGGGATGCTGAATATTGGTGGACGGGAGAGCAAAGATTGCTGCAAGTTAAAAATAGGGCGATAACTTGGGAAGTATTCAAGGAAAGGTTCTTGAACAAGTATTTCCTTGAGAGTGCCAGACACGCAAGGGAAATGGAATTTCTGAGTTTGCGGCATGGGAGTATGACTGTGAGCGAATACGCTGCTAAGTTCGAGAGTTTGTCGAGCTTCTCGACTTATTTTCAACATCAACCTAATAAAGTGTGGAAGTGCCGAAAGTTTGAAGAAGGCTTGAGACATGACGTGAAGAGGACCGTCATAGCTTCGAAGATTACTCAGTTTTCTGAGCTACTTGATACATGTTGCCGACTGGAAAGCTTGGACCAGGCACGTGATACGAGAAACAGAAACTTTGGGCCAATTCGGTCCCAAAGAGGAGGAGGCGGTAACGCAAGTCGTTATCAGAAGAAACCCTATTCCAGACCATCTGGGAATCAACAACAAAGGCCATAGGGAGGAAGTCCAACTGGAAGTCCAGGGAGGACAGGTCAGAATGCGGCATCTACGCTAAGGTGTATGAAGTACGGAAAGGAGCACTTTATAAAAGATTGTACGATCAAGGGGATCATCTACTTTCGGTGTGGAAAATGGAGACATGTTTCCTGTGACTGCAATCAGGCTAAGGCGGAACCTTCTGTCATCGCTGCTAGGACCTCTAAACCGCAAGCTGGAGGCAGAGTCTACACCTTAAGTGGTGCTGAGGCCTCCAAGTCCAAAGATCTGATACAAGGAGAAGGTATCATTGAAGGTAATCTTTTAATTGTACTGTATGATTCTAGTGCTACTCATTCTTTCATTTCATATGACTGTGTGAAAAGACTTGGTTTGCCTGTGTCATCTTTACCTTTTGATTTGACTATTTCGACTCCTACTGTAAAACCTATTGTTACTACTAAAGTCTGTCTAGATTGTTCTTTGATTGTTGAAGGTCGAATCTTTTCTATCGATTTGATCTATTTACCATTATCTCAATTAGATGTGATCTTAGGAATGGATTAGTTATCTGTTAACCATATCATGTTAGACTGTTCTAGAAAAACAATAGTTTTCCCTTTGGATGAGAATTCTGGATTTGTGACGGCTAACCAAGCGAAAGCTTTCTTGAAAGAAGGAGCTCGGGGTTACATGTTGTTGTCTTCTTTGGAGGTCGAGAATGAGGTTAATGTGGATGCAATCTCTATATTTCGAGAATTTCCTGAAGTTTTTCCTGAAGACATACCTGGTTTACCACCAGAAAAGGAGATCGAATTTGCTATTGACTTGGTACTTGGAGCTGGCCCTGTTTCCATAGCGCCCTACCGTATAGCGCCAGCAGAGCTAGCTGAGCTCAAGAAACAATTGGAAGAGCTTTTGCAAAGGCAATTCGTGAGACCTAGTGTATCACCTTGGGGAGCACCAGTGTTGTTGGTCAAGAAGAAGAACGGTACTTCGAGATTGTGTGTGGATTATCGCCAATTGAACAAGGTCACAATCAAGAACAAGTATCCATTGCCAAGGATAAATGACCTAATGGATCAGTTGAAGGGAGCTGCAGTATTTTCCAAGATCGATCTGAGATCGGGTTTCCATCAAATCAGAGTGAAAGTAGAAGATATTCCCAAAACGGCTTTTCGTACTCGTTATGGGCACTACGAGTACTTGGTGATGCCTTTTGGTATGACTAATGCACCTGCTGTCTTCATGGACTATATGAATAGGATCTTTCGTCCTTATTTGGACAAATTCGTCGTTGTTTTCATCGACGACATCTTGATCTATTCACAAAATCAGGAGGATCATGATAAACATCTCAGTATAGTTCTTCAGATTTTGAAGGAGAAAGAGCTGTATACTAAATTGTCCAAGTGTGAGTTTTGGTTGAATGAAGTGAAATTGTTGGGCCATATGATTTCGAAGAAAGGAATTGTTGTTGATCTTTCGAAGGTAGAAGCTGTGCTTCAATGGGAAAGGCCGAAGACGGTGACGAAAATCCGAAGCTTTATTGGATTATCCGGATATTACCGGAGGTTTATTGAAGGAATTTATAAGATCGCCGGACCACTCACTCAACTCACTAGAAAGAATCTCAGGCTTTTGAATGGACAAATGCTTTCGAAGGAAGTTTCCAAGAGCTGAAAAGGAGACTAACTACTTCACCCGTGTTAATTCTGCCTAATCCAAACAAACCGTTCGAGGTGTACTGCGACGCTTCTTACCAAGGATTGGGATGCGTTCTTATGCAAGGCGGAAAAGTGGTGGCTTATGTCTCAAGACAATTATGAGTGCATGAGAAGAACTACCCGACACATGATTTGGAGCTAGCTGCCGTGGTGTTTGCTTTGAAGATATGGAGACATTATCTGTATGGAGCAACATTCAATGTCTTTAGTGACCATAAGAGCTTGAAGTATCTGTACGATCAGAAGGAGCTGAACATGAGGCAGCGAAGATGGTTAGAATTTTTGAAAGACTATGACTTCTAACTTCAGCATCTTCCTGGAAAGGCGAATGTTGTGGCCGATGCTTTAAGCAGGAAGACAATCAGTGTTTCTGCCATGATGATCAGAGAGAAAGATCTAATAGAGCAATTTAGAGACGAGTGGTCTTTTGTGAAGCTAATGCCAGGAAAGATCTGCATGAATATGGTCACAATCTCGAATGACTTAATGGATGATATCTGAGAGAAACTGAAGGTTGACAAGTTCTTGTAAGAGGAAAGAAAACTGATAAAGCAGGGCGGTGTATCAACGCTGGAGGAAGGAAGTGATGGAATTTTAAGATTCCAAGGTAGGGTATGTGTGCCTAAAGATGAGGAACTCAGAAAGTATATACTGGAACATGCTCATACGAGTCAGTTGAGTATGCATCCTGGTATGACCAAAATGTATCAAGACTTGAAGAAATTATTTTGGTGGCATGGGATGAAAAGAGAAATCGCTAGATGCATATCATCTTGTTTAGTTTGCCAGAAAACAAAGATTGAACATCAACGACCAGCTGGAATGCTACAACCCTTGACTATTCCCGAATGGAAATAGGATAGCATTGCCATGGACTTTGTTGTTGGATTGCCAACAACGAAAAGAGGTCATGATTCAATATGGGTGATCGTGGATAGACTTACAAAGTCAGCGCACTTTTTGCCAATCAACATAAGATATCCATTGGAGAAGTTGACTCAGTTGTACATCGGTGAAATTGTGAGGCTACATGGAGTACCTATAAGTATTATTTTAGACCGAGATCCCATATTTACATCAAAGTTTTGGCAGAGTCTTCAAGAGGCAATGGGGACAAAACTACGTCTAAGTTCTGCATACCATCCGCAGACTGATGGTCAATCAGAGAGAACAATTCAGTCATTGGAGGATCTGCTAAGAGCTTGTGCTATAGAGCGAACTGGAAGTTGGGATGAAATCTTACCATTGGTAGAATTCACCTATAACAACAGTTATCACTCAAGTATAGGGATGGCACCTTATGAGGCTCTGTATGGACGAAGGTGTCGAACACCTCTATGCTGGTATTAGGATGGAGAGCGGCTTACAATCGAACTTGATCTCATTTAACAAACAACCAAGAAAGTTAAAATGATTCAGGAGAAGATGAGAACAGCTCAGAGCCGACAAAAGAGCTACACTGACAAAAGAAAGAAACCTCTTGAGTTTGAAAAAGGAGAACATGTGTTCTTAAAAGTCACGCCTACGACTGGGGTCGATCGTGTTCTCAAATCTAGAAAGCTCACTCCAAAATTCCTTGGACCTTACCAAATCCTTTGTCGAATAGGTCCTGTTGCTTACCAAATAGCCTTACCCATTTTCGTTTCAAATCTCCATAATGTCTTTCATGTGTCACAACTCCGAAAATACATTTCAAGTCCTGATCATGTCATAGCACCTGATTCGGTACAATTAAAGGAAAACTTGACTTATGAGACAACTCCTGTAAGGATTGAGGATAGGAGGATAAAGCAACTCAGAGGGAAGGACATTCCATTGGTGAAAGTAATTTGGAGCGAAGCAACTGACGATGTGACATGGGAACTGGAGGACAAGATGAAGGAGCAATACCCAGAGTTATTTTAAGGTATGAAAATTTCGAGGACGAAATTCTTATTTGTTGGGGAGAGTTGTAACACCCCAAAAATTTATTTTCTTTATTATAAATATTCATTTCATAATATTTGGGATTTTCTGGATTTTTTCTAGATTTTTTTGAGAATGCGGAATATTTTAATATTATTTCTCGTTTTACATGCACATTGGACAGAGTCGGGAAAACGACTGTAATGTTCTGAAAGTTGGAAAATTTTATGACGAATAGTCATTTTATAATATTTGAGATTTTTGGGAATTTTCTAGAATTTTTCCGGAAACGTCGAATATTTTAATATATTCTTCGTTTTGCATGCACACTAAGCGGAGCCGGAGAAATGAGATATTTTCTCCGAGAACCTTCAACTATGGAAACGCCGACGAGAGATTTTACTAAACCCGAGGCTGGACATAGTTTATGATGTTTCATGTTTTTCGAGAAATTTTTAACAGATAAAATAACAAATGCTGTGTAAATTTTATCCGTCAAATTAATTAATACTGACTTCTATCGACTGTAACTATTATCCATTGGATAATAGCATGTAATAAAAATCCTATCACATTATCCTAATGCAATCTACTTTATGTATAATCAAGTCACTTTAATTCAAATTTTGTCTCCTAATTAAGAAGCTTCTTCAAGAAGCTTTGCCCAAAAGACTACTCTACCCTTGGTTTACATGAGAAGCTAGCTAATTTCCTCTCTTCTCTCTCTCAATGCTGCTGCTAACCTTGGCCTAAGGAGGGAAAATTTTCACTCATTCACTTAAGCCTAACCCTCCAAAATACCTCATCGCTTAACCTAATCACTTCTCTATCTAGTCTTCCTTCTTCTTCACTTGCTCTTCCTTCTCTCTACACACCCCCTCCATTGCTACGGTTTCAGCCCCACACTCTAGCATTTTCTTCATCTTTTCTCTTCACTAAACACATTTCCTTCTCCTCTTCATCTTCTCTACCACTTTTCTTTAGAAAATTTCTCCAAAATCTAAACCTTTTCTCCATTGTCTTCTAAGGTAAAGTCTCTCACTTCAAGGTCAAGCTTCAACCTTTCTTCTCTTTTCTTCTCATTTTCGTGCTCCATGGCTTCTTTGATGACCATGGATCCATTCTTTTTCATGTCTAATGGTGATTTTTGATGGTTGAAAATCCTAGGGTTTGTGGAGCCACAAAACCGAAATCACAAGGAGCAAGGAGGAGATCATTTTCGTTTTTCTCCTTTAGGTAAGAGGGAGACTACTCACTTCAACCAATTTTGGTGGTGAGGGAACCCTTGTGTGTTTATGTGTTTTGTGATTTTTGGTTGTTTATGTGTTCTTGGAAATTGATTGATGTTTGATTTGTGATTTTGAGTGGATTGTAATTATTAAATGGGCTTGATCATGTTAGGGTTGCTAAATGGGAAATGTGGAGTTCCTTACCCTATAATGAAGGTCACGGTTTTGAGAAGATTTTGGGTTGGAAAATTGGTTTCTTGTACATAACAAATTGAAGCTATGAAATTAAAGATTGAATGTAAATGTTGGAATATTGAGATGGAAAATTTTAAGGGTTTATTACCCACTTTGAAGCCACGGTTTTGACCTTGAAAATGTGGGAATTGGATTGATCTTGATAAATCAAAATTTAAGTGAACTAATAATAAGAAACTAATGCATGAAAAGAGAAATAAACATTGGACTTGAAGACCTAATAATGGCTACGGTTTTGGCTTGAATGAGGAGGAAATGGATTGACTTTGACGAGCTAAGCATTAAGTGAATTGATGATAAGGAACTAATACATAAGGTGGTGAAGAATTGGACTTTGAAGACCACAATTTTTAGAGACAAATTAGGGGCTAATTGATGCCTTGATTAATTTTTGAGGACTTAAGAATCAAGAGATTTGCATAACTCTTAATCAAGTGGAAGAATTAAATTGAATAATAACCCTTAGAGGGCCACGGTTTTGAAGAGGTAAATTACCTAAAATTTGTCATAATCAATCAAGCATAAGACTTTGAAAAAAAAAAGGAGGAAAATTCATAATGTGGACTTGTGATAGTGGAGGAACACTTGAAGCATGTATTGGCATGGAAATTGATTCTATGCTATTGTGGACCCCTGTGTGGGCAAAACACTTGTTGGTATGTACTTGTAAAATTGATAAGCTATGTATGATTATATATTGATATTGAGAACATCGTGAGGTGATGATATTGAGAAATGAATATGTATATGTACATGTATATTTATGTACCATTGTGATACGATCATGATGAATGCATCATTGATGAACATGCATGATTGAAATTGAGTCGTCATGCATATGTATTGTCTAGTGGACATTGTTAGAAAGGCTATGTATGCCTAGGAGTTTGAATAACACCTATGTGCAGGGGCGAATAGACTAAGCGTATGTGTCATATGCTGTTGACCCTAGGGGCATCAGGGTGTGGGTGTCTCACAATAGACAGTGATAGCTCTACTAGGGCCGTGGGATAGACCAATGCGACATACCGACGATCCTGTCTGAGACGCTGTCCTATATCGCGATCAACTGTCGAGGTGCCACGTATAATCCAATTGCGTAAACATTTTTATGAGATAAAGCACACTGCATTTTTAAGGCTAACGATATACTGACATTACTCCTTGATCATTCACTCCGAAAATGTTTATGTTTAGCTCCATGGAGTAGGAATTTTTTATACCCTTTTTGCATTGCGCATTGTGAGTCTCATAATATATTGATCATGAGCATTTATAACTGTCTGATTATCCGAATTGTCGACTGCTGAGAATACTGTTATTTATCTGTTATTGATGACTTTATTACTATTTATTGTTATTCTACTTTTACTGTTAATTTTAATATTACTGTGATTAAATGTATAAATTGTGTTATATGTGGGCATCCAGCGCCGTTTTATTTTCTTGCTGCCGATTTGGTACTGAAAGCTGGGTCTCTCACCTCTTTCTGTATTTTCTTTACTTTGTATTTCTGTTGGATCGTGTGCTTTTGAGAAGACGTTCGTGAGGAAGACAAAGAAGCTCCTGAGTTTCTAGGCTTCTGGCCAGACTACGATTGAAGCTGATAGAGGATGTCGTCTCGCCCTCATGGATTCTTTGGCTACGTACGGATCACATTTCACGGAGGTCCTGATTACTGGCACATCAACATGCAGACCGATCGTTGCGTGTACCATGGCGAGCTGACTGTGTCCTTGGCGTGGGGCCGTTACGACGCCTCTTTTTTTTATTTTCACGCTTTTGTGTGGCTGGAGTTTTACCTGCCCGTAAGGGACATGTGGGCTGATATGTATTACACCCCACGGGATGACTCCTTTTTGTCCACTGCTCGGGCTCCCGTCCATTGCTCTGTTGCTCTGATGGATGTTTCATCGGACGAGGAGGACCCCGAGGAGGACCCCTCTACAGTCCCTCCTCGATCTCGTCAGTTTTAGGGACTGATCCTATCGGTGGCTACTGATGGCTATCTGTTATCTTTTTGGGGGAGCCTGATGTATATGCTAGATTGATGGGTGTATATTTGTATATCTTTGGGTGGGTACATATTTTGCTTTTTGTATATTTTGGAATGTAATTAAACAAGCTTATAAATATATATTGTGTATGGTTTAACTTACGTTGTTAAATTTTATTTATTGCAACTGTTTTATTCATGATCTCTATATGTGATGGATTTGAACTTAACTCTTTCAATGCCACTTGGTGATGCTTTATAATTTTAAACAAAAAAAAATATAGTGACATTTTTAGAGGAACTTAAATAACCATAAAATGAATCGGGACTATGAGCTTAAAACAATCACTATTTTACCACAATATTTTAATTTATTCCACTTATGTTTCATGTTATATTATAGTGCGACGTCCCTTCTTCGTGTGTACTTAAAGAAAAAGGGGCGTTACACTACTCATATTCAATCTAATGTTGCTTCAACCAAGTCAGATTCAACTTTTCAGTTGTGGCATTCAAGACTTGGTTATCCTTCTCCTTCAATTGTCTTTAAAGTCTTAAAACTTTGTAATGTACCTATAGATTCTACTGTTTCTAATTCTATTTGTGCTGATTGTTGTATGAGAAAATTACATCAATTCCCTTTTCTTGTTTCTGAAACTGTGTAAACTAGATCATTGGAGCTTGTATATTCAAATATTTGGTGACTAGCTCCCATTAATACAACAAATGGTGCTCGCTATTATATCTATTTTATTGATGCTTACTCCAAATATACTTGGATTTATTTGTTGCATTCCAAGTCACAAGCCTTTTCTATATTCGTTAATTTTCAAAAAATGGTTGAATTACAACTTGGGGTAAAAATAAAAGCAATTCAAACTGATAATGCTAGGGAATACTTATCTTTCTCTTCTTATCTAGCTTCCAATTGAATTGTTCAACATTTGTCCTGCCCTTATGTTCATTAGCAGAATGGCAGTGCTGAGAGAAAACATAGACATATAACAGAAGTTGGTCTCACACAAACTGATAATGCTAGGGAATACTTATCTTTCTTTTCTTATCTAGCTTCCAATGGAATCATTCATCATTTGTCCTATGTTCATCAACAGAATGGCAGTGTTGAGAGAAAACATAGACATATAACAGAAGTTGGTCTCACACTGTTAGCTACCTCTGCTCTTCCTTTTCAGTACTGGGGGGAAGTTTTTCTCACGACCACTTAGTTGATAAATTCTTTGCTTACTCTAAAGCTTATTCAAGCTCAAGGTGTTGGTGATTTGAAGTACTTCCTTGGACTAGAAATTGCACAATCTACAAAGGGTACTTACCTTTCTCAAAAGAAGTATACGATTTCTTTACTGGAAGATACTGGTTACTTGGATTATAAACCAGTAAGTTTACCAATGGAACCAAACTTGAAACTCAGTAATTCATATGCGGATCTGATTGAAGATGTTTCTATGTATAGAAGACTCATTAGGAGGTTGATGTACTTAACAATATCCAGACTAGACATTTGCTATGCAGTAAATAACTGAGCCAGTATATGAGTTCTCCAAGAACTCCTCACTTACAATCCTTACATCATCTCCGGAGATATTTGAAGAATTCTCTTGGCCAAGGTCTGTTGTTTTCCAAAGCTTCATCACTTAGCATCAGGGCCTTTACAGATGTTGACTGGGGTAGTTGTCATGACACAAGGAGGTCTACCACTAGTTTTGTATTTATCTGGGAGATTCTTTGGTTGCTCGAAAATCAAAGAAGCAATATACAATATCAATGTCTTCTACTAAAGCCGAATATAGAGCTTTAGCCAGTGTTTCCAGTGAAATCACTTAGCTTACAACTTTGTTGAAGGATTTCAAAATACAAATGGATGCAACTATAGTTTATTGTGATAATCAAGTTGCCATTCATCTTGCCACCAACCTAGCATTTCATGAAAGGTCAAAACATGTGGAGATTGATTGTCACTTTGTTAGAGAAAAAGTAAATGTTAGTTTAATAAAACTGGTGCATGTTAAATCTTAGCATCAACTTGTGGATTTGCTGACAAAGTCTATGATAGCAACTCAATTTCATCACCTTATATCCAAGTTGGGAGTATTAGACATATACTTCCCACCTTGGGGGGGATTATTACACTATGTAAATTATAAGTTAGTTATTATAGTTAGTTAGTTAGAATAATTAGTTATCAGTTAGTTAGTTAGAATAGTTAGTTGTTTGTTATTCTTTTCTATTATATCAGTTCAGTTTCTGTAAGTGGTATAGATACCACATTCAATCAATCATAATGTGATAATTTTCTCGGTTCCATTCTGTTTACCTTCATTATGTTAGGAATGTAATATTTTTGGAAACAAATTCCCATTTTTTCAACCAAGAGCAAGCACGAAGGTTAGGTAACAAAAATTTGCAAAAGCTGCCTAGAGCATGTACTAGATCAACAAATCTCATGGCATTAAACCACCTAACAATCGCAAGTCTGGGAACGAGGACTTCAGATTTTAGAGTTTTGCCATCAATAATGACCGAAATCTTATCGTTGCTTTCTCAAATTTAGGGTAGATCTAATCTCTTGTCTAGATGCAACTCAGAACACACAAGATCTCATTACTCTCCCAAATCTCAATCTTGAGCATGGACTTATAAGCAAAAATGAAATAACGTGAGGTCTCTTTAATAAATAACAACAAACTACAATAAAAAAGTGTGTGCAACTGATTATTTTGGGAAAAAAAGTGTGGAGCATCCATGCTCCAATGATTATTTGGAAAACTGTAAATGCTTCCTATTTTTTATGGTTCCAAAAAGAGCTGCAAGTAGAGGTGAAAATAGGCCAGGTCAGGCCAGACTTTGTCTTAAATAGGCCTAGCTTGTATCCCAATTATAAGGCTTGAGTTTGGCCTGTGAGCCTAAAATAGACCAATTTTTAAGGTCTGGCCTGACCTTTTTAAAAGCTTAGTCTGACCTAAAAGCCTATTTGAAAGCGTACTTTCCAATAAGGCATTTAAATAGGCTAACATGCCTACCTTTAAATAGGCCAACAAACCTTTACGTAAGTTAACAAGTCTAAGCCTTGAAATAGGCTAGTATATACTTTTGTTATAACTTAACACTCGCCCCTTACTTTTATAGATACTCACCACTTTCTTCTTCCAGTCTTTAGTCGATGTGGGACTTAGAAATATACTATTTCATATGTGGACATCATGATATGGATATCACCCACTTCTTGCTGGTAATTTTGTCCTTTTGTGATTTGCTACCATCATTTTTACCAACAAATTTTGTCAAACTTAGATTCCATCAAACTTATTAGATAGAGGATCAAGCCTAGAAACTATGTCTATTTTGTAATCCTGTAGATAAAGAATTGGAACTAACGTTGTTGTCCTCACATGGCAATCCTAAACACCAAAAATAAAATTTAAAAAACATATGATAATGAAACTCACACGTGGATCTATAGCAGGTTTATTGGGTTAGACCTTCACATATCCTCTTGATGTTGTTAGAAGGCAAATGCAGGTAATTTACTTCACTTGGTCATTCCGATAATGATAGATGGATATCAAATAACATGGTACAAAGTTGAGAACAATCTGGCTAGGTTCAAAAACTCCTAGCATCTAATAATGTAGAATTGAAGGGGACTCTAAAATCCCTTATTGTGATTGCTCAAAAGCAAGGTTGGAAACAATTATTTTTAGGGTTGAGTATCAATTACGTAAAGGTGGGAAAACTAATAGCATAGAGAAACTAACATTGTATAATCGTTTTGTATAGCTAAGTGTTGATTTTTGTAATTCAGGTTGTTCCATCTATGACCATTGGGTTTACAATTTATGATACAATGAAATCATACCTGAGATTTCCATCAAGAGATGAAGTTGCAGTTGAAGCGGTAACCAATAAAAAAATCAGCCAGCCATCCGCACAGTAAGAATATAAGATGTTTCCCTTCAAATTTCAACCCTCCTAACTCCTCGTAGGCTTCAAACTGACTTCTTGGTCTCACGCTATTTGCACTATTATTCATACATTATTAAACCCAAGTGTTTGAAGACAGAGAACCGAAGAAGGTTAAGAGGAATTATGACCAAGAAAATGAACAAAAAAAAGCAAAGATGGAGACACCAGAGAAGAAGACTCCAAAGGGTACAAAATTAACAACTTGGTATATCTCTAAGTCTCACATCGATCAAAGACTAAAATAAGAAAGTGGTGAGCATCTATAAAAGCAGAGGATGAGTGTTAAATTATAAAATAATTCTAATAATATGTTATTTCCATTCTAACTTATTAACTTAAGTTTTAGTTATTGACTTTTATTAAAATTAATTAAAAAATATATTAATATATTATAATAAATTATTATTATTATTATTATTATTATTATTACTACTATTATAGTTAAATAGGTTGGGCCGACCTTTTTAGCTAAACAAAATTTTAAAAAGTCTTAACCTAACTTATTTATTAAACAGGCTAAGTTAGGACCAGCCTCAAGCAAGTCAGGTCATAGGCCCCTGATGGGCAGTTTGGCTTATTTTCACCCTTAGGTGCAGGCAAGAATTTCTTCAATGCTCTTTAAATTTTCTAGTGTAACACCCTTTCAAGGGTATTAATTTTAGACCAAAAACCTTCTAACTAAAACCATTTCATAAAAGATTTAATATTATAATATATAGGTTTCAAAATTTCTTTCACGAATAACTTAAACTTAATAAAATAAAATAGAGAACACAAGATATAATCAACTGAATAATATACATCATATATACATAACATAGAGTACCAACAACATAAAACATAAATACATAAGATTTACATATTTAAAAGGAAAAAGTAGCAAATCCCATGATGGGTCCTACTTAAAAGCACAATAACAAACCCAACAAAAACTTAGAACGTTCCATATCCAGATGAAAATGCCATACGTCAGTACCTCCACAAAACAACGTCCTAACAAAACCAAGAAGATCTCCGCTTCGCCACCTTCACGGTCTTTATAGAACATAAACATAAAACAAAACTAACAGCACAATATAATAAATAGGTGAGATTCCCCAACATCACATACCAACACGGCAGCAAAGAAACAGTAATAACACAAAGTGCTACTCAAGTACAGAATCATCAAGTATAATCATGTTATCAATTAATAATTCAACAGATATAAACATATATCACATCAATATGTTGGCTGACTATGCATATGCATAATGGACTAATTTCCTACTCCATGGAGCAAAAACCAACCTCAGAGAGAATGATCTAGAAGACATGTCTGTAGCTCGTCAGCCTCAAATCAAGTGCTTTAATATTATCAAAGTGTACATCACGGCTTATACAAGACATTCTACACTAGATTGAGAATAAGAATAGTATCTCATCGAGATCGTCAGTGCGTTTGCATCATTTGCCATGGCACAGCGGTGCTACCAACTGGCCACTTGTGGAATTCCGCGCCCTGACTCCCCCAAGATCATTCATAAATCTTTACTATGCAATTCGCACCAGCATTGAGGTGTAAATTCATCTCCTCGGCATACAGCCTCACAAACACAGTCTACATGACTTTCAATGTGTGATCAATGATCTAATGCATAAACAAATATCAACATCATGATTTCTCACAAAAACGAGCCACCACTGGCCAAAACTATATATTGATATCTCTGAGTCCAGTACATCGGCTTGACAGCAACTTGTTGTTCCTCTCAGTCGCGTAGCACTTTTATTGCATTTTCACAATCGCGTAGCTCAAAAATCATTATTTTTGAAACGCGTAAGATTTTAATACTATTTTTCAATCGTATAAAATATTTATTAACTTTCTGAACTTAATTTTGAAACTTTCCAAGTTTATTATAAAATTTAATCGATATTGCAATATTTTCTTGCTAAAACTCCTCTAGAAAATATTTTCTAACGTTTTTTCCAAAATCTGTATTATATTAATTTAATAAAATCATTTCCATCTACTTTACTAAAAATTCACTTAAATAAAATACTTTAAGTTTCAAATTTGTTTTTCAACCCTATTTCCAACATTATGAACTAAACTTACTTGATGATCAATAATAAAAAATGTTATTTATTTCCTTTTCCATTTTGAAAAACCCTAATCCAAATCCTTTCAAATAATAAAACTTTGTTCACTTTCTTCTTCAACTTGTAAAACCTTAACTTACATCCTTGTTACAAAATTAACTAAGTTCACAATTAATAAAGTATTTTTGCCTTGGACACCTTATTTTAAAACTTGATGGCCATGAGCCATATTGGTCTTTGGAACCAAAATTTCCATCCTTCCCACATGATTCAAATCATACAACATATTTCAATCACAAATTTTTACCTTAGCAAATATCATGCATACTATTAAAGCAATAAAACATATAAAGCCAATAAATACAAATCACTAAATTAATACAAACAAGTGAATAAATCCTCACATGGATTTTTCACCAACAAACAAATTTCATTCCTCACCATCATGAGTGGTTGATAAGGTTAATCTTCCTCTTATCTTAGATGTTGATAAAAAACTCCTTGTATGCCTTCTTGAATCAAACTTTCACCACTAAGATGTTCTTGAAAACACAAAAAACATACAAATATTAGCGTCTAAGACTTGAAACAATATAACCATGGATCCAAAACATGGCCTAGAACTTGAAAATCAAAACAAAAATGAAGATTAACGAACTGCACCTATGAACCCTTAAACTTGAGCTTGAAGATGGAAGAACTAGGTAATGATCACAACACAAAAGTGTCTTAGAATGATGTTTAGGTTCAAGATATAAGGTTGGTTGAAATTATGGAAGATTGGATGGTAGATTTTTGGTGCTAGGCCGTGAGCTCTTTGAGAGAAAAGATGAGTGTTTTTGTGTTAGCTTTTTGGTTCTTGATAAAAATGGTAGGAAATGAACTGAGTGTAGGAACTTAGCCTCCAAAACAAGCCTTGGCCATGGAACACCCTAGGAGGTGAGTGTCCAAGCTACTCCTCCTAGCTTTGCCTTCATTGGTTTATGGATGTGAGTCATGGCCATCATCTTTGACCACCACCATGCTTAGCTTGTAAGCTTGCTCTCCATTGGTTCTCAAGGACTTAGCTTTCCTTTTCATTGGTCCAACAAGCAAGGTGAGTCACAAAGAGGCTAGTGACTAGGTTCATATCTAGAACCTTCCGACTAGATATTTATTGGAAGCTATTATCCAATGGATAAAGGCTACTACGAGCAAAACTAGTATTTATTGTCCAATAGATAATAGAACATACCTAGATTTTATTTATGAATAAAATCTCAAAAAAAAAGAAAAATTTTGAAAATTATTTCTGGTTTTGGGTTTAGTAAGCTTCCCCAGCCTTGCATTAATATTCTAAAAATTTCTGCCCCCGAAAATTTTTTTATTCTTCCGGTCCCACTAAAAACACACAGAAAGTCCAGAAATAATAATAAAATAATCAAATAATTCACAAAAATCATAAAAATCACACATAATTGAGAAACAAGAAATTTCGAGGTATTACAACACTCCCCCTCTAAAAAGAATTTCGTCCTCGAAATGATCTTACCTTAGACTTCTGTCTTTGGTTAAGCACAGTATCTGGAAAAGTGTCTAGGCTTCCCACACTTAAAACATATTATTCCTTTGAATGTACACTCCTTTGTTAAGTGGCCCCTTCTACACTTCATGCATTTTGGTGAGGATACCACGATCTGACTAGATCCACTACCCCCGATACTTCCTCCATATGTTTGTTGTTGTTGTTGATCCAGATGGTCGTGAATAAGTTTCCTGTTGGAATTGGTTGTTATTACCATTACTCCCCTTTTGGGACCGAGATGGTCCAAAGTTATTGTTTCTCGTATTGCGAGATTGATCCAACTCTTCAATCTGGTGACACTTATCCAACAAAACTGGGAATTGGTCAACCCTCAAAGGTAGCATTGCTCGCTTCAAATCATGCCTCAAACCTTCTTCAAATTTTCGACACTTCTATTCCTCATCAGGCTGTAGTTGAAAATACCTTGAGAATTTTGATAGGCTTTCAAACCTAGCAGCATACTCACTGATTGACATTCCCCTTTGCCTTAATCCAAGGAACTCCATTTCCTTCGCATGCCTCATGCTAGCTAGAAAATACTTCTCCAAAAATTTGATCCGAAAGACTTCCCACGTGATCACTATTCCTCCAGCTTCCAATAATTGTTGAGCTCCTGCCCACTAATCCTCGCCATCTCCAACAAGCATAAAGGTAGCATAAGTTAACCTCCTCTCATCGGTACATCCCATTCCTCTAAAGATCTTTTCCAATTCTTTAATCCAAAGGCTTACTTTCTTTGGATCAAATTCTCCCTTAAACTGTGGTGAATTGTTACGACGAAACTCTGAAAAATTATGAGCTTTAGCGGTTGCTTCCTGCTGTTGGGCAACTCTTTGGTTTTGCTGTACTATAACATCTGTCATCCTCTGCATTGCTTGAGCAGTTGCAACTATACCGTCATTGTCACGTCCAGTGTTCACGCGCGCACCTCTATTACGAGCCATTGTTCTCCGTCAAATTCAAACTAATCATAACACAATGAAAGTCAAGTACAATCATTTCAAACAACACTGTCTCCTTCAGGAGACCAAACACAGAGAATCACACAACACAAACAAGACAGTCCTAACCATAAACCCAAAAGACTCAAATCGTGCTTTGATACCAACTAATGTAACACCCTCTCAAGGGTATTACATTTCAGACCAAAAACCTTCTAACTAAAATCATTTCATAAAAGATTTAATATTATAATATATGGGTTTCAAAATTTCTTTCACAGATAACTTCAACCTAGTGAAATAAAATAGAGAACACAAGATATAACCAACTGAATAATATACATCATATATACATAACATCGAGTACCAACAACATAAAACATAAATATATAAGATTTACATATTTAAAAGGAAAAAGTAGTAAACCCCATGACGGGTCCTACTTAAAAGCATGGTAACAAACCCAACAAAAACTTAGAATGCTCCGTATCCAGATGAAAATGCCATGCGTCGGTACCTCCACAAAATAACATCCTAACAAAATCAAGAAGATCTTCTCTTTGCCACCTTCACGGTCTTTATAGAACATAAACATAAAACAAAAAAAAAACAGCACAATACAATAAAGAGGTGAGATTCCTCTACATCATATACCAACACGGTAGCAAAGAAACAGTAATAACACAAAGTGTTGCTCAAGTATAGAATCATCAAGTATAATCATGTTATCAATTAATAATTCAACAGATATAAACATATATCACATCAATATG
Organism: Ormosia emarginata; assembly: GCA_029884605.1. Classification (NCBI taxonomy): domain Eukaryota; kingdom Viridiplantae; phylum Streptophyta; class Magnoliopsida; order Fabales; family Fabaceae; genus Ormosia; species Ormosia emarginata. The sequence goes on from JAQQTP010000037.1 coordinate 8,149,293, forward strand.
TTGGCTGACTATGCATATGCACAATGGACTAATTTCCTACTCTATGGAGCTAAAACCAACCTCAGAAGAATGATCTAGAAGACATGTCTGTAACTCGTTAGCCTCAAATCAAGTGCTTTAATATTATCAAAGTGTACATCACGGCTTATACAAGACATTCTACACTAGATCGAGAATAAGAATAGTATCTCATCGAGATCGTCAGTGCGTTTGCATTGTTTGCCATGGCACAGCGGTGCTACCAACTGGCCACTTGTGGAATTTCACGCCCTGACTCTCCCAAGATCATTCATAAATCTTTACTATGCAATTCGCACCAGCATTGCGGTGTAAATTCATCTCCTTGGCATACAACCTCACAAACACAATCTACACGACTTTCAATGCATGATCAATGATCTAATACATTAACTAATATTAACATCATGATTTCTCACAAAAGCGAGCCACCATTGGCCTAAACCATATATTGATATCTCTGAGTCCAGTACGTCGGCCTGACAGCAACTTGTTGTTCCTCTCAGTAGCATAGCACTTTTATCGCATTTCACAATCGTGTAGCTCAAAAATCATTATTTTTGAAACGCGTAAGATTTTAACACTATTTTTTAATCGTATAAAATATTTATTAACTTTCTGAACTTAATTTTGAAACTTTCCAAGTTTATTATAAAATTTAATCGAAATTCCAATATTTTCTTGCTAAAACTCCTCTTGAAAATATTTTCTAACGTTTTTCCCAAAATCTATATTATATTAATTTAATAAAATCTCTTCCATTTACTTTACTAAAAATTCACTTAAATAAAATACTTTAAGTTTTAAATTTGTTTTTCAACCCTATTTCCAACATTATGAACTAAACTTACTTGATCAATAATAAAAATTGTTATTTATTTCCTTTTCCATTTTGAAAAACCCTAATCCAATTCCTTTCTAATAATAAAACTTTGTTCACTTCCTTCTTCAACTTGTAAAACCTTAACTTACATCCTTGTTACAAAATCAACTAAGTTCACAATTAATAAAGTATTTTTGCCTTGGATACCCTATTTTAAAACTTGATGGTCGTGAGCCAAATTGGTCTTTGGAACCAAAATTTTCATCCTTCCCACATGATTCAATTCATACAACATATTTCAATCACAAATTTCTACCATAGCAAATATCATGCATACTATTAAAGCAATAAAACACATAAAGCTAATAAATATAATTCACTAAATTAATACAAACAAGTGCATAAATCCTCACATGGATTTTTTACCAACAAACAAATTTCATTCCTCACCATCATGAGTGGTTGATGAGGTTAATCTCCCTCTTATCTTAGATGTTGATAAAAAACTCCATGTATGCCTTCTTCAATCAAACTTTCACCACTAAGATGTTCTTGAAAACACAACAAACATACAAATATTAACATCTAAGGCTTGAAACAATACAACCATGGATCCAAAACATGGCCTAGAACTTGAAAATCAAAAGAAAAGTGAAGATTAAAGAACTGCACCTATGAACCCTTAAACTTGAGCTTGAAGATGGATAAACTAGGTGATGGTCACAACACAAAAGTGTCTTAGAATGATGTTTAGATTCCAGATGTAAGGTTGGTTGAAATTATGGAAGATTGGATGGTAGATTTTTGGTGCTTGGCCATGACCTCTTTGAGAGAAAAGATTTGAGTGTTTTTGTGTTAGCTTTTTGGTACTTGATAGAAATGGTAGGAAACGAACTAAGTGTAGGAACTTAGCCTCCAAAACAAGCCTTGGTCGTGGAACACCCTAGGAGGTGAATGTCCAAGCTACTCCTCCTAGCTTTGCCTTTTTTGGGACATGGATGTGAGTCATGGCCACCATCTTTGATCGCCACCATGCTTAGCTTGTAAGCTTGCTCTCCATTGGTTCTCAAGGATGAGTCATAGGCACAAAACTTAGTTTTCCTTCTCATTGGTCCAACAAGCAAGGTGAGTCACAAAGAGGCTAGTGACTAGGTTCATATCTAGAACCTTCCCGCTAGATATTTACCAGAAGCTATTATCCAATGGATAAAGACTACTGTGAGCAAAACTAGTATTTATTGTTCAATAGATAATAGAACGTACCTAAATTTTATTTATGAATAAAATCTCAAAAAAAGAAAAATTTCAAAAACTATTTCCGGTTTCGGGTTTAGTAAACTTCCCCGGTCCCGTATTAAAAGTCCAAAAATTTCTAGCCCTAATTTTTTTTTATTTGTTCGGTCCCACTAAAAACACACAGATAGTCCAAAAGTAATAATAAAATAACCAAAATAAATTAAACAATTCACAAAAATCATAAAAATTATAAAAATCACACATAACTAAGAAACAAGAAATTTTGGGGTGTTACATGTAGTGTATGGATGCACCAAGTTAATTGAACCATTGATTTATTATTTAAAAATTCAACTTGTGGAATTAGTTACCTGATAACTGCCCAATAGGTCTTGACTCTTCAATGAGAAAATCTTGAAATTTTCAAAATTAGTCCCTAGATATAAATGGAATGAGGATCCTCTCCTGTTGGTAAAAACAAGAGAGGCTCCTGTTTTTCCTAAGAGGGGAAAATGGTGGTTAGAGGGTAGGAGGGGAGGGGAGGGGAAAAACTAACTATTTTTGCCTTTTAGGAAAAACAGGAGCCTCTCTTGTTTTTACCAACAGGAGAGGATCCTTATCTATATAAATGAGATTCTTAGAAGGACATTTGCAGAAATATCCTGAGCTTAGGTTTTGCTCTGGAATGATACAGGGCATGGGTATTTGAGGACCTGTGAAAAAGGAATTTGTTGTCATCCTAAAATGTTAGTATTAGCATACTGCAAACTCGAATTTGAGTGGCATGGATCACTTTGTTGTCATTGTTGGTGTAGATGGGATGTTAATGGACCCATTGAAGCATGTTTGTGTATTTTGTGAAAGCAACCCAAGTGCAGGTTTTTACTAAGAAGCTACTTGGGATGATGAAAAGCTAATTCGTAGCATGCGAAGAATTGTTTTAGCGTGGAAAAGTGTGGTGTTTGAAAGTTCTGGCTGGGATTTGGATCATTGCTTGATAGGTAAATGAGATAAACATATGTGATTACAAGTTTGTCTTTTATGATATATGTTTGTGTGTTATTTGTATGCTTTGTCATCCAATATAGGGTAATTTGTTTGTTTTCAAATGTTTGGACATTGTTTGTGATTTATTTGTTTCCCATAAATTTTCAATTAATGTGAATATTACCTAGCTGTGTGGGAAACAACTAAGAGAGAAGGGCAAAGAAGCAATGGGATAAAGAGGTTTTAGGAGTGAAGGAAATGAGATAGGAAAGTTCCATGATGAACATAGAACCTAATTAATTTATTGAGTTGAGTGTGAAGGAAAGCTAATACTATGTGCCATATATTAGAATATGAAGTAGTAGGAAATGGGCTTTGGATCTAGAAGGCAAAGAAATGAAAACAAAGAGATTACATAAAGTAAGAAGAATATAGATGAGTTATGAAGGCATGTAGTTAAGTGTAAAGGAGAAATTGCATGCAATGTTTCATTCCTCCTAGTGTTGTAATTTGTTATAATTCACTTGTATAATCATTTATCATAAATTCACTAAGAGTAGATGTAACACCCTCCTTAGGGCATTATATTTCAGACTACCAACTCCCAATCTGAAAATAAGTTCATAAAAGGTTTGAGTTATAAAAGGTGGGTTTCAAAATTTCTTATTACAGAAACATAATCTTACAGATATTTATAAGTAATATTGAAAAATATATTTAACCTAATTAATATACAATATTGACACCAATTAATATTTAACAATTATTCAAGAAATATAAAACTTACAGACTCAATTTTAAACAGTAGCAAACCCTATGACGGGTCCTACTTAATAGCACGGTAAAACACTAACGAGAAAACTTAACATACTTATTCCTTCTTGTATCCATCTTGATGTACCATGTTTCTGTTCCTCCTCAAATTTGTACACTAACCAGTCCGGGATGGTCATCCCTCGATGTTGTCACCGAACTCAGAATATCTGCCTCCAGTCAAGCCTAAGAAACTCGTTCCGTCTACTATATAATTTTTAAATAATACAAACACAGCAAACCAATGTAACAAAGAGGTGAGATCACCTACGCCAATACTAATATGGCAGCACAGAGATAATACAAATAGCATACCACACAGATATATCATGTCGTAATTCCAATCAACATTATTTATTGTACCAAATACAATAACTAATAATTACCATCATGCTATTAACATTATTATCATCACACAATAATTACCACAATGCCATCACATTATTATCATCATCATCATCCAAGTATTTCAACAGTTTAATTATCATAACCAATGCTCAATAATGATGCATATGTTATGCATGTAGACTCAATGTCCTACTCTATGGAGGTTTTCATAATTTCGAGAAGAGTGCTCTGTTAATTGTTAGCTTTAGCCCACAGACAATGCCTAGCCTTAGCCCACAGACAAATGTCCAGCTTTTGAAAAGAATCATGTTATTGTCGGGTATCGTCAATGCATTGCAACGGACTACATCGCCAAGTGGCATATGGTCCAGCCTTAGCCCACAGACAGATATCCACTGGTCGACCGCCGCGCCTTGACGCCCCCAAGGTCCATCATAGACCTCACTATCAATTCATATTCCCTCTTCAACCACAAGGGTCACAATAGCATCAAGTATTAATTTTTTTTGTTCAATGCATGAATATCTCAATGCAATTTTGTTCAATTTCCTCATATGCCACAATGCATATTTTTCCAATGCATATTCAATGCACCAATGCCAATCACAGATAAAATTCACTATTTCCAATGTATGTTCAATGCACCAATGCCAATCACAGGCAAAATTCACAATTTCATATTCAGGGTCCACACACTGGCCCAATAGTAATCATACTGTATATTCAATCGCGAAATCATTTTATCACGTTTTCATAGTCGCGAACACTTTTGCCGCTTTTTCACAATTTTGTAACTTTTCTGTTACATTTTCACAATTTTGTTACGTTTTCAAATCACATATTGATTTTTCAACGTTTTCATCAATCACTTAAAATTCTCCACCATTTTTAAATCATGTAGCGATTTTTCAACAATATCTTAAACGTGTAAAAATATTTAAACGCTTTCCAAATTGCGTAGAAATATTTCAATATTTTTCAAATCGCGTAGCTTAAAAATCACATTTTTAAGTTACGTAAATCATTTCTCACCATAATTCCATTACGAAAAATATTTCTCAACCTTCAAAAATTTCATTTTAACCTTTCTTAAAATAATATGACTTCTCACATCATTTTCCACATTTTCTTACTCAAGAAAATCCTTTTCACAATATATTCCACAAATTCACAATTTCATTGAATTAAATCAATGTTTCCATCTTAAAATTTACTAACGCGCTCCAAAACCCAAAGGATGAGTTACACGTTAGAAAATATCATATCACTATTATATTCTCCATTTTTCTCAAATCAATTCTCTTCAAAATAAATTGAGGTTCAAACATTTTCAACCTCTCTTTTCCGTTCACATACGAAAATTCAATTTCTCAAGTGTTAAAACACTCTGATTCCCTTTCCAAAAATCCTTGTACCAAATCAAACTATATTTCCATTTTGAAAATCACTTTATTTCTTAAAATCAAGGCATTCACAAGCCTTCAAAACCGTGGTAGTTGATTCCAATGGCCATCAAATATTTTTCCTTCTAAGTCAATATGGTTTACACAAACAAAACCATTAAAAATTCTTTAACAAAACCATGAGACTCATTGTCCTTAAAACCAAATCATTTGTTCATTTTCATTTTTCACTTTCTTTGCAAATCCTTAAAATTATCAACTCATTGCTCTTTTCATTTAAAACTCATGATTAATAAAATACTTAGAATCTTTTGATTCAAAAACATCCTTCAAAAACCGTGAACACTTATTCTTTGAAAACAAACCCTTTGTTTATTTTCCTTGCTTTTCTAAACATCCAATTTTACCATTCATGAAAATATTAATTTGTGAACACCTATTTTGAGGTGTCTTGGCCGAAATTCCTCTTAGTCTTTGGAACCAAAAATCAATTTCCTTTCCATCATCAAATCATGACATACATATACATATTCAAATATATATCACAAGCATGCCATAATCAAAAGCAATAAATCATGCAAATCATACCAAGCATAGGCAAATAATCAAAGCACATAAATACCCACAAATAATTACATGACCATGGATATGAATCCTCACATGGATTCACCATCCATCAAATACACAAACCATCTCTCACCACCATACTTGGTTGGTGAGATGAATCTCCCTCTTACCTCTTGAAGATCCTCAAAAGCTCTTTGTTTTGCTTCTTTTTCCAAGTCCTTCACCATCAAGGGCTTCTCAAATACAAAACAAAACACACACATAATTAATATATAAGACTTGAATAAGAAACCATGGATTAGAATCATGGTTAGAACCTTGAAAATCAAAAGAAAAGTGAAGATTTAATAAACTTCACCAATAAAGCTTCAATCTTTAGCTTGAAGAACAAGGTTGAAGATGAATGATTTAGAGAAAGTCTCCAACATGAAAGTTGCTTAGAATATCATGTAGATTCAAGATCTATGGTTGGATAAAATTAAAAGAGATTGGATGGTGATTTTGGGTGGTATGGCCGAAATTCCTCTTGAAGAACAAGGATGAAGTTTTTGATTTTTGGTGAAAGAAAGGCTTCTTAGACTTGGTTAAGATAAAGAATGAAGTGAAAACACTTAGTTTTCCTTCCTACCAATTTCGTGGATCTCCATGGAAAAATCCCTAAAAATCATAAACAAATGTTACAATCAATAACAAGTGTAGGAATAGGTAAACCATGGTTCAAGCATGGCTTAGAAAATCAAAACTAAAAGATTAGGTGAAGAAATATGAACTTTACCCTTTTTTATACAAACTTGAAGCTTGGATTTGAAGCTCAAGATGAATGATTTTGTGAAAACTCATAACTAGAGATGTTCTTAGAATAAGGTAAGGATTCAAGAAACTAGGTTGGATAAAATTTTTGAGTGATGGAAGGCATTCTTGGGTGTCATGGCCGAAACATGCATGGAGAAAGAAGGAGAGAAAATATTTGACGAAGTCTTGGCTTTTTGGAGAAGACAAAGATGAATTATGATAGCAATAATGTGGTCTTCAGCTTTGCTAAGCTCTTAAGCTCCTCCAAAACCATCCCCCCCTCTTCATGCTTCTCCTTATGCATTCAATAAATGACCATAATTATTAGCCACCATTTTAAGCATTTCTAGCCATTGATTAATTCAATGGTTAGGATTAAGGTAGACTTTTGATTAGAAGACTTAATCTAGGCCATTAGATCTTTCTCCTTGAAATCCTAGCCATTAGATGCATCTCTAAAATAAAGGGTCAAGATTACTCCTTCTTACTTTCAATCCAAGGGTCATAATTAGTCATAGCCATTTTAGAAGACCAAATCTCCACCATTGATTAAATCCAAATCCAATGGTTATAAATGATCCATCTCCACCGTTGACTAAATCCAAATCCAACGGTCACAAATGGTCCTAGCCACTTTGTAAGATCAAATCTCCACCCTTGATTAATTCTTCATCCAATGGTTATAAATGGTCATAGCCATTTTATTAGACCGACTCTACACAGTTGATTAAATCGACGGTTGATATTCAAAGCTTCAAAAATTAAACTTGCTTCCTATTGGTCCGTCAAAAAGTCGTCATAACCACTATTGTTGACTAAGCAGTATAATATTTATTTTTTTATCTGCTATTACCCTTCGAATAATATTTTTACTGTATTTTTATCGCTCGATGATTAAATACAGTACAAAACACAGTAAAAGAAAATTTTAAAAACTGTTTCTAGATTCAGGTTTAGTAAGATCCCCTGTCTCCGTCTTAACAGTATGAATTTTTCTGATTATAGAAAAATTTTTACCTTTCAGGACCCATGCGGGGCCTACATATGACCTCCCTGGGCCCACAGATAATGCTAAAATAAACAGAGTAATATAAAAATTTTATAATCACACACAAAATCACAAAAATTAGAAAATGCACAAATATCAAATTAGATTACGTAAAATAATTAAGACTTAACAGTAATAATTAAATTACGTAAGATTTTCTCCGGCCCGAAAATTATTATTTTCCTGACACGAAGTAAATCACACACAATGATCAAAAGCAGTCACGGAATAATCAAAATAATTTTACAGTACACAAAAATCACTAAACAGTAGAATTCTATTAACTATCAAAATTACTGTCTTATATTTAGGAAGTTTGGGGTGTTACAGTATATGTGAGACATGTACATAGGAATTAGTGGGTCTATATCATAGAGGCTTAAGTAGTAGAGGCACACAAGTGTTGGAGTGATGAATGTGAAATTGAAAAAGAATGAAAGCTTGTAGCAGAAATTGTGAATGAGATTGAGTATGGGTGGTTTGTGGTTTATTATGAAAATTAAGGAATGAAACCTCATTTGTTTCACAAACAACAAATTACAAGAAAGATGTTGTTTTAGAATCATGAAGAGTTGTTGTCTAGAAGATGAAGTAAGATAATAGTAATCACTTTTTCTATTTTGGTTGAGTAACTAATTATGATTGATTAATGAATGTGGTCCCTTTACTTGAAACCAAAGTATTTGTGATTATGTATTGTATATTTGTGATTATGGATGTAATTAGTTACTTGAAACCAAAGTAACTAACAGACTATTAGGTAAAAGCTTGAAGAATAAATTACATAAACATTTATAATAAAAGTGAAAAAAGTAATTAATGAACAGATAAATATGCAAAAGAGATGTAAGGTTGGTAAATAAAACATAATATATTATGGAGGGGTAGTATTAGATGGTACAAAAATGTTATTTTATGATTAACTAATGAAAGTAGCCTTTTACCTGAAACCAAAGTATTTGTGATTATGTATTGTATATTTATGATTATGCATGAAAATTTTTGTTTGTAATTACTAATTGAAAAGTGAAGATAAAACACATTATATTAAAGATAGAATGTGTACTAACAAATTTATATATATGAGTTAGGGTTGCGATACACAGATTGAGTTTTGAAACACTGGGGCTTTCTCCTGACTAATTGAAGAAAGATGTTTTCTTTACTTTAATAAGAATGTAAAAAACAATAATGCATGAGATATCTAAACAGTGAGGAAATCTCTGGGCTATGGTTAGATGTGCTAAAACCAGCCAGCCTCGCCCATTTGTGGCAAGTTAGTTTAGTTAAGGCATTTCATGATGACCTAAGTTTGGCATAATATATAAGAGGCTAGCATTTTGCTTGCCTAGCTTAAGCTATTGCGGGCTGCAGGTTTAGGGTTTAGGGTGCCTAATAAGCGATAACTCTTTTTGAAAAAAAAAATGCAATGAATTTAATGTTTAAAAAGGTTGGAAGAATAAAAAATAGAAGATTTAGATAATTCAACTAATAACATATAAGTCATGAAGGTGCTTCAAATGTTAATTGGGTTTAATTTATGAAAAAAAATGTGGTATAGTCTTAGGTGATAGTAATGTTAAATTTAAAAACAAAAATTGGGCAAATAGACTAGCCCGGCTAACGTAGCCTAGGCCGCTTTTGGACTGAATTTAGTAGGCCATCCCACACATTTTGTTGGGCCATTCGTCCAATGCATCATGGTTAACCCATCTAGACAACTCTAGTTGTGCTACCTAGGTTAGACACCATTTAATGTATTACTTACTTATGGGTTGTTTGTTTTGTTTGTCTAAGGGTTTATTTGTTAATTTTTCTAACACTATTATGTAAAAAAGATGTTTTGAGTATAACATTGTGACTAGGGGTATTGAATTCTTAATCTTTTAGAAGAATTCTTTAAAAGTATCTTCTATTTCAGATTTATTCGTTCTCCAATACTCCTATCCACGTTATGACATAGAAATTTTTCTTAAAATTTCTAGCTTATTTTTACAATATAATCTTAGTTAGCGCAGAAATATCATAATTAGCTTAAATTACAAACAGATAAATATGGAACTTAAACAAAGCATATGACAAAGCATGAAATTAGTTCTAGCTAAAAATACCATATGAGATTCAAGAGTTCATACAAACCATTTAAATATGTGCTTCCTAAGCCTAAGCGCCATTTTATAACTAAGTCACCATGTCAAATCATTAAGTACAAAAGTAAGGCCTTTTATGCTCGTTGATGCATTGCAAAATATCAAAATTGGCTAGGCATGCTACTTGTCAATTACATCTATTGGTCGTGCACTAATATTGTAACACCATAATTCTATATACTATAGTATACTCTAAGTATACTAAGTAAATAGAATTAAGTATATCACTTTTAAAATTAAAAAGTAAAACTTAAAAGATAAATTAAAACATGTATAACAGTTATCAACGTATAAGTATATAAAGTCTTTATAGAAGTAAGAGAGTAAGATATTTTACACATCTGGAAACTTGCTCTTTACTATACAACCACATGATATGTTTGAGATTACATACTTTACAGAACTATCTGAATAGACTTAATTACATAACCATAAATTTAAGTACAAAACCAACACACACACACACACACACACATACACACACATATATATATATATATATATATATATATATATATATATAAGTTAGAGAGGTGGCAAACTGCCAAGGTTGGTTTTCTCTTTTCTCAAAATAGAGGTTCAATTATTATCCTTTATAGAAATCATTTGTACACTCCAATCAATCATACAATTTCAAATTTAGTCTTTTATCATAATCAATTCAAGCAATAATACTAAGTATACATAATTTACTCCATATGTATTGATCTTTCATAATAAAACATAAGATATTAATAAATATATATAAGTTAGAAGATGGCAAACTGTCAAAGATGGTCATCTCTCTTCTCGAAACAGAGGTTCAATTAGTATCTTTTATAGAAATCATTTGTACACTCCAATCAATCATACAATTTCAAATTTAGTCTTTTATCACAATCAATTCAGGCAATAGTACTAAGTATACGTAGTTTACTTCATATATATTAATCTTTCATAATAAAACATAAGATATTAATAATCTATATCAACTATCACATCTCAACATAATCACTATATTTCATTCTTTCTAGATATTTTCAAGTCAGGCATTAACCTTGGTCCTTATTAATTTAATTCTAAAAACAAGACAATTGTCTATACAATTGTCATTTTATGCAATGCATTATAATATATGATTATGCCTAATGAATGCCCAAATGTACGCTTATGCAATGTTTTTAAAAGATTTTGTTTTTGGAAAACACATGTTACTTACACATTTCCAGGAAAACCTTTATTCCGGGATGCCCTTTTGTTCCCTGTATATCTTGGGTAGGAAGGAGTAGGACACCCTTTTGTTCCTTATCCTCTTTGCACTACTTGGTACGTGTGGTTATCTTCTCCCACAATAGTAGGATTAACCATTATTACCATATTGGGTATAATTATTATCTTCTCCCACAATAGTAGGATTAACTCTTAATACCTATAACCCTGACACTAGGAGCTCCCTTTTGGCGTAAGCCTTAGGGTCATTCATACATGAAAATTAGCAAACAATAAGTTTGAAAACAAAACATGCATAGTTATTTATAAAACCATTTGATCAATCCATTTCTTTCCATACTATACCTCATTGTGTAAAACCATTAGTTCATATACTTTTCACATAACCTTGTTTTTCTTTACATAATAAAGAGGCATAACCTCAAGCCTCAAGTTTTTCATCCATACATGACATTTCATACTTGTAAAGAGGTAGTGACTCATACACAACCTCCATCTACCCTTATCCATTCAAGCCATGATTCTAACATATTTTCAGTCGCATAAAAGATCATTATACTATTTAGAAACATTCTCAAATAATCTTTATCCATTAACATAATCATTCCTCAACCAAAGTCCTTAAATTGTTCATTCAAATCCAAACTCATTTCAAAGCACAAATCATGAAAACCATACAAATCCATTTTTAGACTCACATTTGCTACACTTAACATGAGAAAGAAAATAACAAAAGATAAGAGAAAAAAGAAATTCCCCTACCTCACTTCACCAATTAAGTCACCAATTTCATGCTTAGGCATATTAAACTTTAGCTACCGAAGGACAACATTTCATCTGGATAATTTAGTACCATATAACATCATTCACTTATATCATTCATTCAATACAAGGTTCATACAATGATTCACCTCTTGCGTAATTCAATACATCATATTCATACATCAAGTGTCATGCATTCATTTGATTTCAATACTCCATAAAGAAGCATTTAGTTCAAGTTTAAAGATGCTACTACACATTTCTACTACACTTTCATAACTCAACTTTAACTATTAAAGAAGCTACTAAAGTTTCTAGGGTTCAAACCATCACAAAAATGTCTCAATTTTTGCCTAAAAAGGCTGATTTTCATGAATGCACTAAATGTGCATCATAACTTCAAAAATTTTGAAATTTTTACAATCAAATAGCCTCCCCTCATATCTTTCAAATGCCACATGTTGCACGCACTTCATTTGGTTAAGTGTATCCAAAGTTAGTCACATTATGCAGAAGCTAAAACACGACATTCTCTATTTTACCTAAAAATGACGCGACTTTAAAATGAAACTGGGAACAAAAGAGTTCAAAAATTATGAAATTTTACAGTCAAATATCCTTACATGTTATCTTTCAAATGCCACTAGTCTCATGTAAATAAGACTTCGGAATAAGAAATTATGTAATCTGGTTTAACAGGTACTAAATTGTTTTTTTTACAGAATTTGTCTCGGGTTTAGAAAACAAATAGGACAAATTGGGCTATTGCAAAATTTTGAAATTTTTACTGCATGAAGCTTTATGTCTTAGCTTTCAAATGCAATAAGAATCAGGTCAATCTGATGATTACAACTCAAGTTACACAACAAACATAACAAGTTGTTCAGGTGCTACCCTATTTCTGCAAAATCGGGTTCTATGAAGTCTTGGTTCCTAACCATGTTCTAATCCTTAAATCATGGATTCTAAGTGTTCCTCAACCATAATCATGGTCTCTAATCATGTGAGGATAATTAAACACTAAGTTCAACTCGTCAATCATAGATTTAAACTCAATCAAGTAAGGAAAATATCATTTTTCTCACTTTGTGCATCAAAGGTCCAAATGAAAGGTTCCAAGTTTCTAACTCAAACTCATACCATTAACAAGTCATAAACAACTATTTAAAACATATTCAAGCAAAAAAAAACACTCAAAATACTTCAAAATCTCATTTTGACCTATTATACCACAACTAAGCATGATTTTTGGAAAGAAACCATAACCTCAAAATATCCATTTTTCTAACTTTTAGAATTGTGAAGAAACAAAGCCACCTTCGAGCTCCTAGTGTAACACCCTACTGGGGATGTCACATTTCCGAACAATAATAATAAAACCTTTACCCAAGTTATAAACCATTTCTTAATATATAATAATATGGGTTGTAAAAATATTCTTTTTGAACATTATATTATAAAATAAAATAAACAGAACATAAAATAAAATATATTGTTACATACACACCATAATTATACATATGATTTTGCTTTGAATAGGTACAAATAATTTACACATTACAAACTATTTAATTAAAACAGTAAACTGTCTGGTTTAAAGCAAACCATAAACTAGCCTAAGCATAACACTAAAAGATCTGATCCTCTAAAGGATCCTCTTCGGGGAGATCATCGGAAAACAAAAATACTCCGGTAATGCCATACCACATCGTAATCAATCCATATGATATGGATGATCTCGAGGCTCGCCCTTCTCAAACTGCTCGTTCGGTTGTTGCTCCTCCTCCGGGTACAAATAATCTAGAGGCTGCTCCTCTACCACTTCCTCTTCCTCAAAGTCTTTACGGAACATAAAAATAATACAGAAATTGCATATAAAGAGGTGAGACAATCTACATCATTACCAGCATAGCAGTAAAGAAAACGACAAAACATATAGATATAACAATTAAAACAACAAATCATAATATCACAGCATACAAAATATCTCAAACCAAATATAAATGTCACATAACGATGCGGACCCCAAATGCAAATATACACAGACTCATCCCTACTCCATGGAGCTAAACACAATAAGATCAGAAAGAATGACCCGGAAGAACTATCAGTACCTCAGGCTGCCCCAACCAACTATTACACAGTCAAATGTCGTGTAAATAGTACATAGTCAAATCATCATGTAGTTAGTACACAGTCAAAACATCATGCACAATAGGCATTGTACCAGACAGTCTTCACAAGATCCTGATTAAGAATAGTGTTTGTCGAGATTGCTAGTGTTGCCCGTTACCACGACCTAAAGGAGCTACCAACTGTCCACATGTGGAATCCTGCGCACACTAACGCCTCCAAGTTCATTTAATAAACCACACTACGCCTATCACACCCACAACACAGCGTAATTCATCTTGTCAGCTAATCGCCAATTTCAACCAAATTGACACAACTCTCAAAGCATAAATAAGAACCATAATTACAATAAATACCCTCAGTCTCAATATGTCACCATATTTACATAAATACCCCCAGTCTCAATATTTCTAAATATAGTACGTCTCCACTTGACAGTACTATTCCTCAACATGTCCGGGTCCACCACTTTGGCTCGACAGTAAACTTACTGTTCCTCTTAGTCGCGTAAGTATTTTATCGCATTTTCACGATTGTGTCATCTTTTTCAAACGTTTTCAAAATGAGTAAATATATTTTTCAATGTTTTTAAAATTGCGAAAAGTTTTAAATCGTTTTCTCAATCGCGTAAGATTTTTAAATCGTTTTCTCAATCGTGTTGCTTAAAATTCATTATTTTAAATACGCGTAAGCTATTTCTAGTATTTTTCAACTAGGCAAATATTTTCTCTACGTTCTAAATTATATTTTGAAAACATCCCTCATTACTTGTTTATTTTTAATTAGTTTTGGATGACATTTTGTCTAGAAAATTCATTAAATGGTATTTCCTACGTTTTCTTTTAAAAATTACCTCTCTTAGTTATAACCAATATTTACATTGAAACTTGCTAACGCGCTTCGAAACTCAAAGAGTGAGCTCTACGTTAGTATTTTTCAAGTGTTCAATCATTTCTCATTCATACTTAATTTCTCTAATTAAATTCCTAATGAAAGTTCATTTATTTTATTCTCCAAAAAATTCATTCAAATTGTGTTCTTTTTGAATTAATTACTTACTCTACACTTGGAAAATAATTTTGGATCAAAGGTATATTATGAGGCATGTTGGCCAAAATTTACTATATCTTTAACAAATCCTCTTTAAATTATTTTCCATTCTTTAAATCCTTATAAAAATCATTCATCCATTCATTTAACTAATCTTTGTTTTAGAAAATATTTGAGAACATTTTGGTTCTCTTTTTAGTAGTGAAACCGTGAGTTTAATGTGTTCTTTGGAACACTCATCCAAATCCTTAACATGTTATTCACATCCTACAATAATTATCATGCATCTATAAAACACATACCATATAATTTAAAGCTATAGACATGCTTGTACACATAATCAATCACAAATAGAAAAGGCATTAAACAACCAAGTGAATGAATCCTTATGGATTCTTCACCACAAATACATCCATTTTCTCACCACCATACATGGTTGATGAGATTAAATCTCCCTCTTACCTATAAGGAAGACAAAACCTTCTTGGATCTCCTCCTATGGATTTCATCTAGCTCCAAGAAAAACCCTAACAAGCTTAAACAATTTTAACAAGTCATAACTATGGTTGAAAAAGATAAACCATGGATCAATCATGGCTTAGAACATCAAGAATCAAGTTAGAAACAAGAAACAAGGATTTTTACCTTGTAGGAAAGAAACTTCAAAGTTGTTTTCCAAGCTTCAAATGGATGATTTTGAAGAAACTCTCAACTAGAGATGTTCTTAGAATGATGTTTAGGTTTAGGAAATGGTGTTGGATGAAAATTTAGAAGAGTGGAGGTATGAATTGGTGATGGTGGCCGAATATCACAAGGAGAAAAGCTATGGAGTTTTCTTTGTGTTCTTGAAGAGAAAGAAAGGAGAGAATAGGTTAGAATGATTGAAATGAAGATGATGAAGTGAAATTTGGTCCCCCCCTAATGCATGGCCGTGGAGTTCACCTAAAGGAGGTGGCCACTTTAGTTGACATTCAAGAGCTCCTAATGGCCTTAGATGAGTTCAAGGGTGGATCTTCAAGGCTTTATCTCCAAGTTGCTTCCTATTGGCTAGGAGAGACAAGTCACCATGTTCTTGAACCTTCTTGAAGAGCTTGGCCTTAATTACACTTAGGAAGAACTAATCAAATCTTAATTCATTTTAGTCTCCTAATTATGCTTAAGCCATTCTAGTTAGGTTTAGGTAAATTTAGTTAGGTTTTCTTTGTTATTTAGTAAATCATGTAGTTACTTAGAATCACTAATCACCTTCTTAATCATACTAGTACATTGTCTAATTAAAATTTTAATGAATAACTAACTAGGTTTAATCCATTTGATTACTACTTAAATACTTTAGATTAACTTAATTAGGTTTTTAAACTAATTTATCTATTAAGTCCAACCATTTTTGTGGACTTTCCTCCTATTGGTTTATAATTATTCAAGCCATTTTTATTGACTCCTTCTTATTGGCTTAGAAATAATCAAGCCATTTATATTGACTAATTTTCTAAATGTGGGTCCCACAAATCAAATGTGGGTCTCGCAAACCAAATGTGAGTCCCATAGACTTTTCCGGGTCCATGGTCCGTTTGGTTTATATTGACCAATAAAATAATAATATAAAATATAAAATATTTTTATTTTACAGATAAATTCTAAAAATTAAAAGATTGACACACGTATTATTCGGAATTGGGTTTAGTAAGATCCTCCACCTCCAAATAATCAAACAAAGATTTTTCCCAGGCCCGAAAATAATTATTTCCTTGACTCGAAGTAAATCACACAAAACAATCAAATACAGTCACGAAACAGTCAAATTAATTTTATAATACATAGAAAATAGAAAATAGTACAATTAGGACAAAATCATAATTTAGAAAAAAATTGGGAAAAGTTGGGGTGTTACAACTCTTCCTCACTAACAGAAATTTCGTCCCCGAAATTTATCGTACCTTAGAAAAGTTGAGGGTATTGCTCCCTCATTTTATCTTCTAGCTCCCATGTAGCATCTCCCGTTACCTCGTTCCATACTACCTTTACTAACTCAATCATTTTTTCCTTGAAGCTGCTTCACTCTCCTATCTTCAATCTTAACAGGAAGTGTCTCATACGTCAAATTATCTTTCAGTTGTACTTCATCGGGCTGAATGACATGTGTTGGATCAGGGATATATTTTCTCAGTTGAGACACATGGAATACATCATGAAGATTAGATAGAAAAGGTGGTAAAGCTATTTGGTAGGCTACGGGACCTATACGACGAATGATTTCGTAAGGTCCAATGAATTTAGGAGTGAGTTTTCTGGATTTGAAACCCTTCCGACACTAGTCGTAGGTGTTACTTGCAAAAACACATGCTCACCTTCCTCAAATTTAAGAGGTCGCCTTCGCTTGTCAGCATAGCTTTTCTGTTAGCTTTGAGTCATCTTCATTTTCTCCTGAATCATTTTCACCTTTTCTACAGTTTGTTGTACAAGATTAGGTCCAATAGTCATACTTTCTCCATCCTGATACCAACACACAGGTGTTCGGCATCGCCGCCCATAAAGCGCTTCGTAAGGTACCATCCTTATACTCAAATGAAAACTATTATTATAAGTGAATTCTATTAAGGATAATAATTCATCCCAACTCCTTTGTTGTTCTAACACACAAGCTCGCAATAGATCCTCCAATGATTGGATAGTCCTCTCCGTTTGACCATCAGTCTGCGGATGATAAGTAGAACTCAAACGTAACTTAGTAACCATGGCTTCTTGCAAACTCCGCCAAAATCTCGACGTAAATCTCGGATCTCTATTAGAAACTATACTTATGGGTACACCATGAAGTCTAACAATTTCACTAATGTACACCTGGGTTAATCATTCCAACGAATACTTAATATTGATCGGCAAAAAGTGTGTTGACTTTGTAAGCCTATCAACTATAACCCATATAGAATCATGACTTTTTCTAGTTCTTGGAAATCCGGTAACAAAATCTATTGATATACTATCCCATTTCCATTCTAGAATAGTTAAAGGTTGTAACATACCGACAGGCCTTTAATGTTCAACTTTTGCCTTTTGACAAACCAGGCAAGATGCTACACGTTCTGCAATATCTCTCTTCATCCTTGGCCACCAAAACATCTGCTTTAAATCTTGATACATCTTAGTCATTCCTGGATGCATACTTAAATTACTAGTATGGGCTTCGTCCAAAATTGATTGCTTAAGATCGGGATCATCAGGTATACAAATTCTTCCCTCAAAACTTAAGACTCCACCGTTGCCTTATGACCTTGCTTCAAAAATTCCTTTTCATTTTGTAAAAACGGATCCTCATCCTGTTTTTCTCAGATTACATCCATCAAGTCATTCAAAACCACTACCTTACTTAGACGAATCTTTCCTAGTACCAATTCCACTGATAACCACAGATGTCTAAACTGCTTGATCAATTCCTCCTCCTTTATCATCATAGTAGAAACACTGATCGTCTTTCTACTCAAGGCATCCGCCACCACATTCGCCTTTCCTGGATGGTATTGAAGCTGAAAATCATAATCCTTTAAGAACTCTAACCATCACCTCTGCCTCATGTTCAATTCCTTCTGATCAAACAAGTATTTCAGACTCTTGTGATCACTAAAGACATTGAACATAGCTCCATACTCCACACTTTTAATGCAAAAACCATTGCAGCTAGCTCCACATCATGCGTTGGGTAATTTCTCTCATGTACCTTCAACTGTCTTGAAGCATACACTACCACATTCCTATTCTGCATCAACACACATCCTAACCCCTGGTAAAAAGCGTCACAATACACCTTAAAAGACTTGCTAAGATCTGGCAAAATCAGTACTGGTATAGTCGTCAATCTTTTCTTCAACTTTTAGAAACTTGCCTCACATTCATCTGTCCAATCAAAAGCTTGATTCTTCCTTATGAGCTATGTAAGAGGTCCTGCTATCTTAGAAAAACCTTCAATAAACCTCCGGTAATATCCGGCCATTCCAACAAAACTCCGGATCTCAGTCACTGTCTTTGGCCTTTCCCATTTTAGAATGGTTTCTACTTTCGATGGGTCCACCACAATACCTTCCATAGAAATCACGTGACCCAGAAACTGAACTTCCTCTAACCAAAACTCACACTTTGCCAACTTCGCATACAACTTCTTTTCTTTCAAAATTTGGAGAACTAAGCTAAGATGTTCAGCATGCTCTTCCTGATTTTGAGAATAGATCAGAATGTCATCGATAAACATAATAACAAATCTGTCTAGGTATGAACAAAAAATCATGTTCATGTAATCCATGAATATAGCAAGAGCATTCGTCAATCCAAATAGCATCACTTGATACTCATAATGCCCATAACGAGTTCGGAAAGTTGTCTTAGGTATATCCTCTACCTTGACACAAATTTGATGATAACTTGATCGCAAATCTATCTTAGAGAAAACAGCTGCTCCTTTCAATTGGTCCATCAAATCATCAATCCTTGAAAGTGGATACTTATTCTTTATCGTGACCTTGTTCAGCTGACGATAACCCACACGAAGGCAAGAAGTTCCGTCCTTCTTCTTGACTAACAGCACTGGTGCTCCCCACAGTAAAACACTCAGTCGCATAAACTGTTTCTCCAACAACTTCTCCAATTGCTTTTTCAACTCTACTAATTCCGCCAGTGACATCTGATATGGTCTAATCTAAATAGGGCCTGCTCCGGGTACCAGATCGATAGAAAATTCTATCTCTCTGTCAGGTGGTAAACCGGGTATCTCATCGGGAAAAACCTCTGGAAACTCATTAACGATAGGAATAGCAATCACATTTTTTTAATCTTGACTTCCAAAGAAGACAGTAGCATGTATCCTTGAGCTCCATCCCTTAGCAATGATTTGACTTTGATGGTAGTTAAAAATCCAGAATTCTCATCCTTTTGAAAAACTATAGTTTTACTAGCACAATCTAATAGGATATGGTTAGAAGATAACCAATCCATTCCTAATATTACATCTATTTCAACAAGAGGTAAGCAAATTAAGTTGACAGAAAATACTCGATTATTTATGGTAATAGGACAGTTCAAAGATACTTTAGATGTAACAATAGGCTTGGTAGTTGGTGAAGAAACAATTAATTGAAAACTCAAAGAAGACATAGGTAATTTCAACCGATCCACACGGTCATAGGCAATAAATGAATGTGTTGCAGCCGAATCATATAGTACAGTCAAAAGATTACCTTCAATGACACCTTCTCCCTGAATAAGATCTTCAGACTGAGAAGCTTCAACTCCGGTCATAGTGTATACTCACCCTCCAGATCGCGGTTGAGTAGCACGAACATTACTCACAACTGGCTTCCTTTCTGGTTGATTGCAATCCCTAGAAATATGTCCAGGTTTTCTGCAGTTGAAGCAGATTGCCCCCTTAATTGAACAATCCCTAGATATGTGGCCACTCTTTCCACAATTAAAACATTTTGGCGTAAATGCCACATTTTGACTAGTTCTGTTGCCACTAGAACTTCCCCCAACAGATGGACGTTGAGGCTGACTTCCCGGTGGTCTCGAATAAGGTTTACGTTGAAATCGGCTATTATTGTTGTTGCCTCCTCTTTGGAATCTAGTTGGTCCAAAGTTACGATTTTTTGGATCTCTTGACGGCTCCAGCTCCTCGAGTCGTCGACATGTATCCATCAAAGCAAGAAATTCATTCATCCTTATGGGTAGCACTCCTCGTTTCAACTCTACCCTCAGTCCTTCCTCAAACTTGCGGCATTTCCACGCCTCATCAGGTTGAATTTGAAAATACCTCGAGAATTATGACAAACTCTTGAATTTGGCAGCATACTCACCAACAGTCATATTGCCTTGACGTAAACCAAGAAATTTCATTTCCTTGGTATGTCGGGCACTAGCAGAAAAATACTTTTCCAGAAATACCTCGCAAAATACCTCCCAAGTAATTTCAGTTCTTTCAGCTTGCAGCAATCGCTGAGTTCCTCTCCACCAGTTCTCACCATTTCCTCTCAGCATAAACATAGCATATGTCACTTTTCTATCATCGGCACACCCCATTCCATCAAATATCCTTTCTAAATCTTGGATCCAAAGACTATCCTTCTCAAGATCAAATTCACCTCTAAACTGTGGCGGATTATTGTGTCTACACTCAGACAAGTTCAGAGCATCAATAGTTGCCTCTTGTTGCTGGGCTGGTTGTTGATTCTGCTGAGTAATTATCTCCGCCATGCACTGCATAGCTTTAGCAGCTGCAATCATCAGATCAACATTGCGTTCTACGTTCGCATGCATTCTTCTACAACTAGACATCTTCTTTCTTCAATCAATCAAACAAGACAAAGTTAGATGTAACCTTTCAGAAACAAATCACAGAGAATCACACAACACAAGCAAAAACAGACCCAACCACAACCCCAAAAGACTCTAACCTGGGCTCTGATACCAACTAATGTAACACCCTACTGGGGATGTCACATTTCCGAACAATAATAATAAAACCTTTACCCAAGTTATAAATCATTTCTTAATATATAATAATATGGGTTGTAAAAATATTCTTTTTGAACATTATATTATAAAATAAAATAAATAGAACATAAAATAAAATATACTGTTACATACACACCATAATTATACATATGATTTTGCTTTTAATAGGTACAAATAATTTACATATTACAAACTATTTAATTAAAATAGTAAACTGTCTAGTTTAAAGCAAACCATAAACTAGCCCAAGCATAACACTAAAAGATCTGATCATCCAAAGGATCTTCTTCGGGGAGATCATCGGAAGACAGAAATACTCCGGTAATGCCATACCACATCATAATCAATCCATATGATATGGATGATCTCGAGGCTTGCCCTCCTCAAACTGCTCGTTCGGTTGCTGCTCCTCCTCTGGGTACAAACAATCTAGAGGCTGCTCCTCTACCACTTCCTCTTCCTCAAAATCTTTATGGAACATAAAAATAATACAGAAATTGCATATAAAGAGGTGAGACAATCTACATCATTACTGCATAGCAGTAAAGAAAATGACAAAACATACAAATATAACAATTAAAACAACAAATCATAATATCACAGCATACAAAATATCTCAAACCAAATATAAATGTCACATAACGATGCAGACCCCAAATGCAAATGTACACAGACTCATCCCTACTCCATGGAGCTAAACACAATAAGATCAGAGAGAATAACCCGGAAGAACTATCAGTACCTCAGGCTGCCCCAACCAACTATTACACAGTCAAACGTCATGTAAATAGTAAACAGTCAAATCGTCAAGTAGTTAGTATACAGTCAAAACATCGTGCACAACAGGCATTGTACCAGACAGTCTTCACAAGATCCTGATTAAGAATAGTGTTTATTGATATCGCTAGTGTGTTGCCCGTTATCATGGCCCAGAGGAGCTACCAACTGTCCGCATGTGGAATTCTCCGCACACTAACGCCTCTAAGTTCATTTAATAAACCACACTACGCCTATCACACCCACAATACGGTGTAATTCATCTCATCAGCTAATAGCCAATTTCAACCAAATTGACACAACTCTCAATGCATAAATAAGAACCATAATTACAATAAATACCCTCAGTCTCAATATGTCACCATATTTACATAAATACCCCCAGTCTCAATATTTCTAAATATAGTACGTCTCCACTTGACAGTACTATTCCTCAACATGTCTGGGTCCACCACTTTTGCTTGACAGTAAACTTACTGTTCCTCTTAGTCGCGTAAGTATTTTATCGCATTTTCACGATTGTGTCACCTTTTTCAAACGTTTTCAAAATGAGTAAATATATTTTTCAATGTTTTTAAAATTGCGAAAAGTTTTAAATCATTTTCTCAATCGCGTAAGATTTTTAAATCGTTTTCTCAATCGTGTTGCTTAAAATTCATTATTTTAAATACACGTAAGCTATTTCGAGTATTTTTCAACTAGGCAAATATTTTCTCTACGTTCTAAATTATATTTTGAAAACTTCCCTCATTACTTGTTTATTTTTTAATTAATTTTGGACAACATTTTGTCTAGAAAATCCATTAAATGGTATTTCCTACGTTTTCTTTTAAAAATTACCTCTCTTAGTTATAACCAATATTTACACATTGAAACTTGCTAACGCGCTTCAAAACTCAAAGGGTGAGCTCTACATTAGTATTTTTCAAGTGTCCAATCATTTCTCATTCATACTTAATTCCTCTAATTAAATTCCTAATGAAAGTTCATTTATTTTATTCTCCAAAAATTCATTGAAATTGTGTTCTTTTTGAATTAATTACTTACTCTACACTTGGAAAATAATTTTGGATCAAAGGTATGCTATGAGGCATGTTGGCCGAAATTTACTATATCTTTAACAAATCCTCTTTAAATTATTTTCCATTCTTTAAATCCTTATAAAAATCATTCATCCATTCATTTAACTAATCCTTGTTTTAGAAAATATTTGAGAACATTTTGGTTCTCTTTTTAGTAGTCAAACCGTGAGTTTAATGTGTTCTTTGGAACACTCATGCAAATCCTTAACATGTTATTCACATTCTACAATAATTATCATGCATCTATAAAACACATACCATATAATTTAAAGTTATAGACATGCTTGCACACATAATCAATCACAAATAGAAAAGGCATTAAACAACCAAGTGAATGAATCCTTATGGATTCTTCACCACAAATACATCTATTTTCTCACCACCATACCTGGTTGATGAGATTAAATCTCCCTCTTACCTATAAGGAAGACAAAACCTTCTTGGATCGCTTCCTATGTATTTCGTTTAGCTCCAAGAAAAACCCCAACAAGCTTAAACAATTTTAACAAGTCATAACTATGGTTGAAAAAGATAAACCATGGATCAATCATGGCTTAGAACATTAAGAATCAAGTTAGAAACAAGAAACAAGGATTTTTACCTTGTAGGAAAGAAACTTCAAAGTTGTTTTCCAAGCTTCAAATGGATGATTTTGAAGAAACTCTCAACTAGAGATGTTCTTAGAATGATGTTTAGGTTTAGGAAATGGTGTTGGATGAAAATTTAGAAGAGTGGAGGTATGAATTGGTGATGGTGGCCGAATATCACAAGGAGAAAAGTTATGGAGTTTTCTTTGTGTTCTTGAAGAGAAAGAAAGGAGAGAATAGGTTAGAATGATTGAAATGAAGATGATGAAGTGAAATTTGGTCCCCCCCTAATGCATGGCCGTGGAGTTCACCTAAAGGAGGTGGCCACTTTAGTTGACATTCAAGAGCTCCTAATGGCCTTGGATGAGTTCAAGGGTGGATCTTCAAGGCTTTATCTCCAAGTTGCTTCCTATTGGCTAGGAGAGACAAGTCACCATGTTCTTGAACCTTCTTGAAGAGCTTGGCCTTAATTGCACTTAGGAAGAACTAATCAAATCTTAATTCATTTTAGTCTCCTAATTATGCTTAAGCCATTCTAGTTAGGTTTAGGTAAATTTAGTTAGGTTTCTTAGTTATTTAGTAAATTATGTAGTTACTTAGAATCACTAATCACCTTCTTAATTATGCTAGTACATTGTCTAATTAAAATTTTAATGAATAACTAACTAGGTTTAATCCATTTGATTACTACTTAAACACTTTAGATTAACTTAATTAGGTTTTTAAACTAATTTATCTATTAAGTCCAACCATTTTTGTGGACTTTCCTCCTATTGGTTTATAATTATTCAAGCCATTTTTATTGACTCCTTCTTATTGGCTTAGAAATAATCAAGCCATTTATATTGACTAATTTTCCAAATGTGGGTCCCACAAACCAAATGTGGGTCCCACATACTTTTCTAAGTCCATGGTCTGTTTAGTTTGTACTGACCAATAAAATAATAATATAAAATATAAAATATTTTTATTTTACAAATAAATTCAAAAAATTAAAAGATTGATACACGTATTATTCAGAATTAGGTTTAGTAAGATCTCCCAGCTCTAAATAATCAAAATTATTTCCTTGACTCGGAGTAAATCACACAAAACAATCAAATACAGTCATGAAATAGTCAAATTAATTTTATAATAAACAAAAAATAGAAAAGAGTACAATTAGGACAAAATCATAATTTAGCAAAAAGTTGGGAAAAGTTGGGGTGTTACACCTAGCCACAACTAAACCTCAACTAAACTACAATTACCCCAAAGCAAGCTATGGAAATGAGGATTAACTAAGAAAATATCATAATAAACTTATGCATATTCATACTTTACATAGCATTATATAGACTTATCTTCCTCTAAGTATCATAAAACATCATTGCATAACACTACAAATCATATTCCTAACTAATTTCCAGCACCTTATTCATTCAATAACCTCTAGTCACACTTCTAGTCCATCAAACTTGGATCAAACATCAATCATAAACCAAGAGGAAAAAACCCATTTTTGAATCTTCAATATCCATGGAAAAACAAAAACATATTCATGTTCTAGGAAACAACCATAATCAAATCAACCTATCTTAAGCTCAAACACATAAGAATCAAGCATAGAAAATGTAAATCCCCATTAAAACCCATTTTTCGTTTATACCACAAACCAAGAGAAATCAAGAACATATTCATGACCCAAGCATCATTCATAATCAACTAAACATTTAACAAGCTCAAAAGGAAGAGAAACAAGCATAGAAATTATGGTTAATCCTCAAAACCCATTTTTGTTTTTGGCTATCAACTTATGAAAAACATGGAGGAAAGAAAGATGGAGCTATGAAGGTGTTTTCCCCTACCTCAAGGTCTTGAAGATGGCCATGGATTGGCTATGGAGGCTCCAAGCTCTCTTTCCTCTTCCCCTTTCTCCTTCATTCTTCATGATTCCATTTCTCTCTTCTCTCATTTCTCTCTTCTATTTTTCTTTCTTCTTATCGTGTGATATTTTAGAAGATAAGTCAAAATTTGGCTTATTTAAGATAAACACTAAGTGGTACCAAAATTTATGATATGCTAAGAACACTTATGTAACATCCTTCTTTGGGAATTACATTTCAGACTAAAACAATATAAAACTAAACCCAAGTCATAATTAATTTAATGTTGTAATATACAGGTTATAAAATTTCTTTCCGCAGATAACATAAACTGAACAGAATATAGAGAATACAAGACATAGTAAACTAAATAATACACATCTCATGTACATAACATAGATTAATGACAACTTAATTACATAAAACTTGCGTACTCAAAAGAATATGCACAACTACCATAATAAAACCTAATCTGGCCCAAGTCCAAACACCTGGTGGGTAAGGTCCTCCATTGGATCCTATTCGAAATCCTCAATAGACAAATTCCCTAGTTGAGGCATGTCTCGACGGGAAAGAGTCCGAACAAACAACATCTTAGAGTGCTCCTTAGGAGTGTAATGAAAGTCACTCCATAAATCCCTAACAGGCATATTGTTGGGAATCACTGATACATCTCGCAGCGGAAAACATAATTCCCACCAAGGATCCATGTGAAAAATACATAATCCGAGTTTTTAAAATTGTTTACCTCTTGAAGCGTGATAAAAAAAGTGGCGTGAATCACTAACACCATAACAGTGACAATGTCTCTGTGGTATCCACATGAACAAACTCATGAACATCCAACGTCCGCAAATAGGAGTTACGCCTCTCTCACACAGTGCTAGCTGCAAAGAGAATAGAAGAAACCTATCACTCTCTCACTCACTATTTCTGTCAAGTACGGTCAAGGTTTGTAATGCATGTCTTGACAGTCCCTTCGTAGTGCTATTTATAATAGCTGACTGCTTTAAGTGAGTGAAAGTAGCAGCAAGGTAAGCTGTACAACCCTAGAATCATCTGTTATGAGTTCGGCCCACAATTGAATCTGAGTCTAACTTGGATCCTTATTAGTCCAATTTAGTCTGCTCTAAGTGTGCGATCCTGTAAGTTCTCATGACGTTGGCAGTAATATTAAAATCTCATTTTATTATTACAAACGGTGAGCGGTATCTAGAAACATATCACTACTACCCAAGTAATGAGAATGTTAGTGATTTGAAATAACCTTTTCGTGATCAATGTTACCGTGTAGTTTAGTCCCTTTGTCTAGATATCTAGATTGAACACAAGGCATGGAATGCGTCACCCTTGTATAGTTCAATCCTTCGTTTCCTGATACCCGAGTAGACTTAATATCAACGAATGAGATCAATATCTTATATCGACTCATTTAAGCATAACCATGCATTTTGCAGTCTCACTTAATCAAAGGGCTTGAAGACATCGTTCTTGTTATGTAGGAGAGACAAATCTCATTTAGGTCACTCACATCCCTCCGTATCATTCGTGGTATGTCCAATAACTGACTTTATAATCACCTTGTTACAGATGATGTTTGATGGCATTAAAACACACAACTCCTCATGTAGGAATCGTAGTGATTTCAGGTCAAAGGACCATATACACCATTGTCACTATGAGAATCGCTTATGACACTCACGTAATGATCCATGTAGTGTTCTCATGGCGGGTCTGTCCAATGCATTATTACTCTAATATGTACCTATGTGAAGACTAGATATCTCATATCCATGACCCGTGAGATGTGGTCATCTGTCTATACACATACTAGTCTCAATGCATTATTGTTGTCCTAATTAACAATAATACTTAACCAGGGGCATTTAAGAATAATGTTTTATCCAATAGGATCTCACGATCAAGTCATCCACTTGATATCCTACGGCATCAAACTTACTATTCTAAGGACTTTATTATGTTTATAAAAAAGAACACAATAAATTAAATGCCTAGTATATTGAAAAATAGCATAATACTATGTATGTAAATACAGAAAAAATGTATTGGACTATAGGGTATACACTAACAATCTCCCATTTGCACTAAAGCCAATCAGACATATGTCTAATGCCTAAAGACCTAGTGTGACCCTCATGCTTCTGCTGTGTAAAAGGCTTAGTCAGTGGATAAGCAATGTTATCATTTGTTGGTACTCTGCATATCTTCACATCTCCTCTATCGATGATCTCTCAAATAAGATGGTAGTGCCTAAGTATATGTTTGGATTGCTGGTGAGATCTAGGCTCCTTAGCTTATGCAGTGGCTCCATTATTATCACAATAGAGGTCCATCGGGTCCACAATGCTAGGAATAACGCCAAGTTCAGAAATGAACTTCCTGATCTAAACGGCTTCCTTTGCCGCATTCGTGGCAGCAATATACTCAGCCTCTGTGGTAGAATCGACGGCTGTCTCCTACTTTGAACTCTTCCAACTCACAACCCTACCATTTAGGAAAAAAAATAACCCGATTGTGATCTAGAGTCGTCCTTATAGGTTTGGAAGCTAGCATCAGTGTAACCTTTTACAACTAGCTCCTCCTCAGCTCCATATACCAAGAACGAATCCTTAGTCTTTCTCAAGTACTTAAGAATGTTCTTGACAACAGTCCAGTGACTCTCACTAGGACCAAATTGGTACTTGCTTGTCATGCTCAAAGCATATGAGATATCTGGTCATGTACATAACATGGCATACATGATAGATCCAATTATAGATGCATATAGAATCTTGCTCATGCGATCCCTCTCATCCAGGGTGGTAGGGGATTGAGCCTTTGATAGGCTTACACCATGCGATATATGTAAGAGTCCTTTCTTGGATTTATGCATGTTAAATCGTTTTAACACTTTGTCTATGTATGTATTCTTACTTAGGCCAAGTAGTCTCTGTGATCTATCTTTATAGATCCTGATACCTAACACATAGGTGGCTTCGCCTAAGTCCTTCATAGAAAAGCACTTCCCTAACCAAGTCTTTATAGAATGTAGGGTAGGGATGTTATTTCCAATGAGTAGTATGTCATCTACATATAACACCGAAAAGACAATTGTGCTCCCACTATCCTTCTTGTAGATACAAGATTCTTCTTCATTCT
Source organism: Ormosia emarginata (assembly GCA_029884605.1). Lineage (NCBI taxonomy): Eukaryota > Viridiplantae > Streptophyta > Magnoliopsida > Fabales > Fabaceae > Ormosia > Ormosia emarginata. The sequence goes on from JAQQTP010000037.1 coordinate 8,178,600, forward strand.
TGATGAAACCAAACTATTTTATTGTATCATCAAAACAAAGATTCCAACTTCTAGAAACTTGGTTCAATCCATAAATAGATCATTGCAACTTGCACACCTTTCCAGCATACTCTAGAGTGGCAAAACCCTTAGGTTGTGTCATGTACACATCCTTGAGAAGATTTCCATTAAGGAAAGCAGTTTTGACATCCAGTTGCCAGATTTCATAATCATGGCAAGCTGCAATAACAAGCAAGATCCGAACGGATTTAAGCATCGTAATTGGGGGAAAATTCTCATCTTAATCTACACCATGAATTTGCTTGAAACCTTTAACCACCAATCGCGCCTTAAAGGTATGCACATTACCATCTATGTCAGTTTTCTTCTTGAAAACCCACTTGCACCCAATGGGTTTTATCCCTTCAGGAGGGTCAACCAAGGTCCATACCTGGTTGGCATACATGGATTCCATTTCAGATCTCATGGCCTCAAGCCATTGCTTAAATTCTGGGCCAATAATGGCTTCCTGGTAAGTCACAAGTTCATCTTGATCTGTAACACCCTAAAAAGTGTTTGTTTAACCATGAATAGTCATTTTATAATATTCTTGATTTTTAGGAATTTTTCTGGAATTTTTCAGAAATGATGAATATTTAAATATATTTCTCGTTTTACGTGCACACTAAGCAGAAATCTACGAAGGTCAGTGTAACGCTCTGGAAATCATTTATTTCACCATAAATAGTCATTTTCTAATATTTGTGATTTATGTGAATTTTTTCGAAATTTTTCAGAAACGATGAATATTTTAATATATTTCTCGTTTTGCGTGCATATTGAGCAGAGTCCAGAAAACGACTGCAATACTTCAAAAATTGGAAAAGGATTAGACGAATAGTCATTTTATAATATTTTCAATTTTTTAGAATTTTCTGGAATTTTTCCGGAAACATCGAATATTTTAATATATTCCTCAAGGACACATCGACGGGGAAACGAGATGTTTTCTCCGATAACCTTGGACTATGGACACGTCGACAGGGGATCTTACTAAACCCGATGCTGGACATAGTTTACGAGGTTTCACGGTTTATGAGAAATTTTAACAGATGAAATAAAATAATACTACGTAAAATTTATCTGTCCGATTAATTAAATACTGACTTCTGTCAACTGTAACTATTATCCATTGGATAATAACATGTAATAAAAATCCTATTACATTATCCTAATGTAATCTACTTTATGTCCAATCAATTCACTTTAATTCAAATTTAATGTAAAATAATCAAAGTTTCTTTGAGAAGCTTTGACCAAACAATGACCACAATGCCCTTAGCTTCCAAGGGAAGCCAAAACACTCTCCCTCACCTCTCTCTTCATGCACGGCAGCAGCCCAAAATAAGGGGGGGAAATTGATTTGCTTCATTAATTCATTATATCACATAATTTCAAAATTCAGCTAAAGCCTTTCTCTCTCTACCTTTCTTCTTCTTTCTTCTTCAAACCATTTCCTCCTCCTTCTCTCTAGGAAGTGCTACACCAGCCCTCTCTCTCCCCCACTCAATCTTCACAAAATTTTCAACCAACCACATTTTCTTAATCCTCTCCCTCTCCTAAACATCTTTCTTGCTTGGAGCTTCTTGAAAATCCACCATCTTCATCACTTTCTTCAAGCTTCAAGGTTAGGGTTTTTGGGTAAGCTTCAAGACTCTTCTCCTCTTCTCTTCATTTTCAGTTTCAAGGATCTTTTGATGACCATCTACACTCCATTTTTCAAGCCTTTGTGCTATTCTAAACAAGTTGAAATTTCTAGGGTTTTGGGTGGCACCAATCCGAAATTTCAAGGGAGTTCTTGGAGGTTTCTCTTGATTTCTTCACTTGGGTAAGAGGAAGTTTAAATTGATGAATTAAATGTTTACATGCTTAATTTGTGATGTCTGTGACATTGGATTGATTGGTTATGTATTTTGAATTATTGGATTGGATTGAATGACTTGGAATTGAAGAAAAATCATGGAGAGTGCCCTTAGGAGAGGTTACGGTTTTTGAGCCCAAAATTGGGGTTCTTGGTGAACTAATTTAACAAGTGAAAGATTAAGTGAATCAAGAGTATAACATGTAATGTGATGACTTGAAAAGATTTGGAAATTGAACCCTTAGAAAGGCCACAGCCTCTAAGGCCTTTTGAGGCTTGATTATGCAACTTTAGTAACTTAGAAGCTTAGGTAATCAAGTGATTAAAAATCTATGTAAGGAGATAGGTAATTAATAAGTTGGAAGGACTCAATATGATTAGAGATTTCATAAATTTTAAAGGAACCAAGAGCGAAACTTTCATAAGACTTAGGATAGGTTCAAGAGAGCAAGAACAAGGGAGTGTGAGTCTTTGAGAGCCTATGAGAATTTACTAATGTAAGAGAATGAATGGTATTAGGAAGATTAAACTAACTATGAGAATTTAATTAGAAATGAACCTTGTGGGAAAGACAAAATTTAACTTAGGATTCATAATGGACCTAAGAATGTACCATGTGATTTGATCTCAATATTATGATGCTATGGGTCCATGTGAGTGACCATTTGTATATTGATGCTCTCTTGGCCAATTGTGGCATATTATGGAATTGTAAGAAATTGTGAATCATACATGTTCATGCATGGAGTCTCATGCATTATGAATGTCCTGTGGACTGTTGTAAGGCCAAGTTTCCTAGGAGATTGAACACACCATAGTGCAGGTGCGAGTAGACTAGTGTAGGTCATGTTATGACCTTGGGGGCGTCGGGGTGCGGGTCCTTCACAATGGGTAGTTGGTAGCTCTCCTACCCGTGGGGCAAACCGATGCAAATGCACCGACGATCCGGACTGAGACACTATCCTATATCGTGATCTAGCGTGGACTGTCTGTATAATGCCTGGATGTGCACGTGGGAATTATTGATTTATAGCACTTTGGCCGCGGCAGCCGAGTTACAGACATGTCTCCTGATCTTTCTCTATGATTGTTTGTGTCTAGCTCCATGGAGTAGGAATTTGGGAAAACATGCATGTGCATCATGGAATAATCTATCATTGTAAATTTTTACTTTTCGTAAATATGAATTGTTTGGTTATTATTGTAATGAATATCTGCCTGAGGTTGTTGTCTGTTTGTTGTTGTACTTGAATACCTAGTATGTTGACTATCTTTTCTACATGCTACCTGGGCGCTATGCGCCGTCCTGTTTCTGGTTGCTATAATTGGTAATGATGGTAGGATGTCTTACCTCTTTCCTATATTTCTATTATTTGCTGCCTGTGCATATGTTGTATCTATCGAAGACGACGACAAGGAGGTTGGAGCTCCCAATTTTCCCGGCTTCTGGACTGATCAAGACTAGCACCTACTGTAGAGCATGGAGGCACGCATGTGCGGATTTCTGGGTAATGTGCGTCTGACCTTCCTTGGGGGGCCAGAGTGTTAGCACATCAACTTGAGTTCCGATCGCTGCGTCTATCTGGGGGACGTGTCGATTTCTTTGGCCTGGAGACGTCATAAGACGCTGATCTTTACCTACTACATCAGCCTGCGTTTGGAGTTTTATCTGCCCATTCGGGAGATGTGGGGTGACCGTTACTACACCCCGCAGGAAGACTCTTTTGATTCCACCGCTCGAGCTCCTGCCCGTGGTTTTGTGGTTTCGATGGAGGTTTCCGCGGATGAGGAGGACCCCGTTGAGGATCCTGATACGATCCCTCCTCATCTGAGGGACTGACCTTGCTGGTAGCTGCTGATGGCTACCAGTGTTTTATTTTGAGGGCCTGATGTTTTGTATTTTAGTGGGTTGTATATTTTGATACTTGGGAATTTATATGTATGATCATTTGGGCAGGTATAGTTTTGCTTTTTGGAAATTTTCAGGCTTGTATTTAAAGTACAGTTGATATTTAAATATATATATATATGTGCATCATTCAGATGTGAATTTTATTTTCTGTCTTACTCTTTACTGCCATTCCAGTTTTGTCACTTAGTTTTATTGATTAACAAAAAAAAAATATACCGCCATTTTACTAACGTATTAAAGCATCGAACAAGTTAACTTTAAACTAAATGAACCGGGTCTTAATTTAGAAAAATTTTATTTTCCACATTTTCTTCTATTTGACAATGTGACGTTCCCTCCCGAAAAGGGGCGTTACATTAAGTTGGTATCAGAGCCCCGGTTTGTGTCTCTTTGGGTCTTGTGTGTGAGTTTGTCTTATTTGTGTTGTGTGAATCTCTGTGATTGGTGTTCGGAATGAATGCATGTGACCTTCCTTATGTTTTTCAGTTGATCTGATTTAAGAGAAATCGAGATGGCAAGAGGCGGAGATATGACAGCTGCTATAGAGGCAATGCAAAGGATGGCGGAAGTCATCGCGCAACAAAATGAACGTACTGCTCAGCAAGAAAAGAGAGCTACTCAACAGCTCGAAGCAACAGCTGATGCACAAAACTTGGCAGAGTTTTATCGCCACAACCCTCCACAATTCAAAGGGGAATTCGATCCGGACAAGGCTAGTTTGTGGATCAAAGAGCTGGAGAAAGTTTTCCATGGCATGAACTGTGCCGAAGATAAGAAGGTGAACTATGCTACCTTCATGCTTGTCGGCAACGCCGAAGATTGGTGGAACGGAACTCAGAGAGTGATGGAGGCCGAGGGACGTGACATCACATGGGACTTGTTCAAGGACAAATTCTTGGACAAATACTTTCCTGCAAGTGCGAGGCATGCGAAAGAGATGGAGTTCCTCAACCTGAAGCAGGGGAACATGACCGTGAGTGACTATGCGGCCAAATTTGAGAACTTGGAGAAATTCTCAATGCATTATCAACATCAAACAGATGAAGCTTGGAAGTGTTGGAAGTTCACCGAGGGACTGAGGTACGAAGTGAAGAAGGTTGTGATCACTCTGAAAATTAAAGTGTTCTCAGAATTATTGGACACATACTGTGAAGTGGAGGCCTTGGAACAAGCTAGAGACTCGAGGAGCAAGAACTTTAGGCCTGCAAGGTTCTAAAGAGGTGGAGGCAATAGTTCGAACCGTTTCCAAAAGAAGCCCTATTCCCGACCAGCGGGAAGCCAGCAACAAACTGGTGGAAGTTCTAGTGGAGGTTCTACTGGGAACTGGACTGATCAGAATGTGGCATATCCCTCCAAATGCCTAAAGTGTGGGAAAGATCATCTCACGAGAGACTGCACGATCAAGGGATTCATCTGCTTCAGATGTGGCAAACCGGGCCACATGTCTAGAGATTGCAATCAGACAAAGGCTGAACCTTCAGTCAATGCAACTCGAGCCAAGAAACCGCAAGCTAGAGGTAGAGTCTACACCATGAACGAAGCTGAAGCCTCCGAATCTGAGGACTTGATTCAAGGAGAAGGCACCATAGAAGGTAATCTTTTAAAAGTACTGTATGACTCTGGGGCAACCCATTCTTTCATATCATATGACTGTGTGCTATGACTTGACTTACCAGTGTCTACCTTACCTTTTGATTTGACTGTCTCAACCCCTACTGACAAACCGGTAGTTACTACCAAAGTCTGTTTGAAATGTCCCTTAATTGTTGAAGGTCGAATCTTTTCTGTCGATTTGATCTGTTTACCTCTTTCACAACTAGATATAATCTTAGTGATGGACTGGTTGTCTTCCAACTATGTTCTATTAGATTGCTCTAGAAAAACCATAGTCTTTCCCGTGGATGAAGATTCTAGATACTTGACGGCCAACCAAGTATGAGCTTTCTTGAAAGAAGGAGCTCAAGGATACATGCTGCTATCTTCTTTGAAAATCGAGAGCGAGGCTGATCTGAGTACTATTCTAGTGGTGAAGGAGTTTCCTAAAATCTTCCCCGAAGATGTACCTGGTTTACCACCGACGCGTGAGATAGAGTTTGTTATTGACCTTGTATTGGGAGCTGGTCCCGTGTCTATAGCACCTTACCGGATATCGCCAACGGAATTGGCAGAACTTAAGAAACAACTAGAGGAGCTTTTGGAGAAACAGTTTGTCAGACCGAGTGTATCGTCCTGGGGAGCACCAGTGTTGTTAGTTTGGAAGAAGGACGGTACCTCACGATTGTGTGTGGACTATAGGCAGTTGAATAAGCTGACGATCAAAAACAAGTATCCACTCCCAAGAATTGACGACTTAATGGACCAACTGAAGGGAGCAGCGGTGTTTTCGAAGATCGATCTGAGATCTGGATACCATCAGATAAGAGTGAAAACAGAGGACATACCTAAGACTACTTTTCGTACCCGATACGATCATTATGAATAGCTTGTGATGCCGTTTTGTGTAACGAATACACCTGCTATCTTCATGGACTACATGAACAGAATCTTTCACCCTTATTTGGACAAGTTTGTTGTCGTCTTCATCGATGATATCTTGATATATTCCCAGAATCAGGAGGATAATGCGGAACATCTCAGCATGGTTCTTCAGATTCTGAAGGAGAAAGAATTGTACGCCAAGCTGTCGAAGTGTGAGTTTTGGTTAGATGAAGTTAAGTTTTTAGGCCATGTGATCTCGAAGGAAGGGATCGTTGTGGATCCATCAAAAGTGGAGGCAGTGTTACAATGGGAACGACCGAAGTCAGTAACGGAGATTCATAGCTTCGTGGGTTTGGCCAGATATTACAGAAGGTTCATAGAAGGGTTTTCCAAAATTGTTGGACCGCTCACTCAATTAACAAAGTAGAACCAAGCTTTTGAGTGGACCGATAGCCGTGAGCAAAGTTTCCAAGAGTTGAAGAACCGGTTAACCACCTCACCAGTATTAGTGCTACCTGATCCGAATGAGCCATTCGAGGTGTACTGTGATGCTTCATACCAAGGATTAGGGTTTGTTCTTATACAACATAGAAGAATGGTGGCTTATGCTTCGTAACAGTTGCGAGTGCATGAAAAGAACTACCCGACGCATGATTTGGAACTAGCAGTAGTGGTTTTGCCCTGAAGATATGGAGGCTTTTCCTCTATGGAGCAACATTCAACATCTACAGTGATCACAAAAGCTTGAAATATTTGTATGACCAGAAATAACTGAACATGAGGCAGCGAAGATGGTTAGAATTCCTAAAGGACTATGATTTTCAGTTGTTGTATCACCCTGGCAAAGCGAACATCGTGGCAGACGCCTTGAGTAAGAAGACTGTCAGTGTTTCTGTCCTGATGATCAAGGAAAGAGACCTCATAGAACAGTTTAGAGATGTTTGGTCATTTGTTAAGTTGGAACCCGGAAGGATTTGTATGAACATGGTCACCATCTCAAACGAACTAATGGATGACATACGAGAAAAGTAGAAGGTCGATGAATTCTTGCAAAAAGTGAGGGAACTGATGAGGCAAGGCAAAGAAACGGAATTTGAGGAAGGAACAGATGGAATTTTGAGATTCCGGGGTAGAGTTTGTATTCCCCATGACCAAGGGCTTAAACGATATATTGTGGATCATGCTCACACCAGCAAGCTGAATATGCACCCGGGCATAACTAAGATGTACCAAGATCTGAAGAAGTTGTTCTGGTGGCACGGAATGAAGAGTGACGTCACTAGATGCGTATCGACTTGTCTAGTCTGTCAGAAAGCTAAAGTGGAACATCAAAGACCTGCAGGATTACTACAACCATTGTCTATTCCTGAATAGAAATGGGACAGCATCGCAATGGATTTTGTTGTGGGTTTACCAAGAACGAGAAGAGGACACGACTCGATTTGGGTAATAGTTGATCAACTCACGAAGTCAGCTCATTTCCTCCCGATCAACATAAAGTACAGTCTAGAGAAGTTGACCCAACTATATATTGGAGAAATCGTTAGACTGCATGGTGTGCTTACGAGTATTGTCTCGAATAGGGATCCGAGGTTTACTTCAAAATTCTGGCAGAGTCTACAGGCATCATTGGGAACGAAATTACGTCTAAGTTCGGCTTACCAGCCACAAACTGATGGTCAATCGGAAAGAACGATCCAATCTTTAGAAGATTTGCTTAGAGCTTGTACTATAGAGCAGACTGGATGTTAGGATGAAATCTTGCCATTGATAGAATTCACCTACAACAACAGTTACCATTCAAGTGTAGGGATGGCACCCTATGAAGCTCTTTATGGATGATGGTGTCGGACACCATTGTGTTGGTACCAAGACGGTGAGCATCTCACGATTGGACCAGATATCATTCAGCAGACGACTGAGAAGGTCAAAATGATCCAAAAGAAAATGAAGACTGCTCAGAGTCGGCAAAAGAGTTATGCGAATAACAGAAGAAAGCCTCTTGAGTTTGAGGAAGGTGAGCATGTATTCTTGAAAGTCACACCCACGACTGGGGTGGGCCGGGCTTTGAAATCTAGAAAACTCACTCCAAAATTTCTTAGACCTTACCAAATTCTTTGCCGGATAGGTCCAGTAGCTTACCAGATAGCTTTACCCCCTTTTCTTTCTAATATACACAATGTCTTCCATGTGTCGCAACTGCGTAAGTATTTACCTGACCCAAGTCATGTCATAGCACCGGACACAGTACAGTTGAAAGAGAACTTGACCTACGAGGCACCTCCTGCGAGAATCGAGGATCGACGGATAAAGCAACTTAGAGGCAAGGAAATTCCATTGGTGAAGGTGATCTGGAATGAAACAACTGGTGACGCAACTTGGGAGCTGAAAGACAAGATGAAGGAGCAATATCCAGATCTATTCTGAGGCATGTAAATTTCGAGGATGAAATTTCTTTTTAGTAGGGGAGTGTTGTAACACCCTAAAAAGTGTTTGTTTAATCATGAATAGTCATTTTATAATATTCTTGATTTTTAGGAATTTTTCTGGAATTTTCCGGAAACGACGAATATTTTAATATATTTCTCGTTTTGCATGCACACTGAGCTGAAACCTACAAAGGTCAGTGTAACGCTCCAAAAATGATTTATTTCACCATAAATAGTCATTTACTAATATGTGTGATTTATGTGAATTCTTTCGAAATTTTTCGGACACAATGAATATTTTAATATATTTTTCGTTTTACGTGCATATTGAGCAGAGTCGGGAAAACGACTGTAATACTTCAAAAATTAGGAAATGATTAGACGAATAGTCGTTTTATAATATTTGCAATTTTTGAGAATTTTTTGGGATTTTTTCGGAAATGTCGAATATTTTAATATATTCTTCGTTTTGCGTGCGCGCTGAGCGGAACCAGAGAAATAAGATGTTTTCTCTGAGAACCTTGGACTATGGACACATCGACGGGGGATCTTACTAAATCCGAGGCTGGACACAGTTTACGAGGTTTCACGATTTATGAGAAATTTTAACAGATGAAATAAAATAATACTACGTGAAATTTATCTGTCCGATTAATTAAATACTGACTTCTATCAACTGTAACTATTATCCATTGGATAATAAGATGTAATAAAAATCCTATTACATTATCCTAATGTAATCTACTTTATGTCCAATCAATTCACTTTAATTCAAATTTAATGTAAAATAATCAAAGCTTCTTTGAGAAGCTTTGACTAAACAATGACCACAATGCCCTTAGCTTCCAAGGGAAGCCAAAACACTCTCCCTCACCTCTCTCTTCATGCATGGAAGCAGCCCAAAATAAGGGGGGAAATTGATTTGCTTCATTAATTCATTATATCACATAATTTCAAAATTCACCTAAAGCCTTTCTCTCTCTACCTTTCTTCTTCTTTCTTCTTCAAACCATTTCCTCCTCCTTCTCTCTAGGAAGTGCTACGGCCAGCCCTCTCTCCCCCACTCAATCTTCACAAAATTTTCAACCAACCACATTTTCTTAATATTCTCCCTCTCCTAAACATCTTTCTTGCTTGGAGCTTCTTGAAAATCCACCATCTTCATCACTTTCTTCAAGCTTCAAGGTTAGGGTTTTTGGGTAAGCTTCAAGACTCTTCTCCTCTTCTCTTCATTTTCGGTTTCAAGGGTCTTTTGATGACCATCTACACTTCATTTTTCAAGCCTTTGTGCTATTCTAAACAAGTTGAAATTTCTAGGGTTTTGGGTGGCACCAATCCGAAATTTCAAGGGAGTTCTTGGAGGTTTCTCTTGATTTCTTCACTTGGGTAAGAGGAAGATACTCCTCCTCAACCTCTATTAGCATCTAGGAACCTTGGTTGTGTTGTTTGTGGAAAAACCCTAATGAGGGTTATTTTTAAATTGATGAATTAAATGTTTACATGCTTAATTTGTGATGTTTGTGACATTGGATTGATTGGTTATGTATTTTGAATTATTGGATTTGATTGAATGACTTGGAATTGAAGAAAAATCATGGAGAGTGCCCTTAGGAGAGGTTATGGTTTTTGAGCCCAAATTGGGATTCTTGGTGAACTAATTTAACAAGTGAAAGATTAAGTGAATCAAGAGTATAACATGTAATGTGATGACTTGAAAAGATTTAGGAATTGAAACCTTAGAGAGGCCACGGCCTCTAAGGCCTTTTGAGGCTTGATTATGCTACTTTAGTAACTTAGAAGCTTAGGTAATCAAGTGATTAAAATTCTATGTAAGGAGATAGGTAATTAATAAGTTGGAAGGACTCAATATGATTAGAGATTTCATAAATTTTAAAGGAACCAAGAGCAAAACTTTCATAAGACTTAGGATAGGTTCAAGAGAGCAAGAACAAGAGAGTGTGAGTCTTTGAGAGCCTATGAGAATTTACTAATGTAAGAGAATGAATGGAATTAGGAAGATTAAACTAACTATGAGAATTTAATTGGAAATGAACCTTGTGGGAAAGACAAAATTTAACTTAGGATTCATAATGGACCTAAGAATGTACCATGTGATTTGATCTCAATATTATGATGCTATGGGTCCATGTGAGTGACCATTTGTATATTGATGGTCTCTTGGCCAATTGTGGCATATTATGGAATTGTATGAAATTGTGAATCATACATGTTCATGCATGGAGTCTCATGCATTGTGAATGTCCTGTGGACTGTTATAAGGCCAAGTTGCCTAGGAGATTGAACACACCTTAGTGCGGGTGCGAGTAGACTAGTGTAGGTCATGTTATGACCTTGGGGGCGTCGGGGTGCGGGTCCTTCACAATGGGTAGTTGGTAGCTCTCCTACTCGTGGGGCAAACCGATGCAAACGCACCGACGATCTGGACCGAGACACTGTCCTATATCGTGATCTAGCGTGGACTGTCTGTACAATGCCTGGATGTGCACGTGGGAATTATTGATTTATAGCACTTTGGCCGTGGCAGCCGAGTTACAGACATGTCTCCTGATCTTTCTCTCCGACTGTTTGTGTTTAACTCCATGTTGTAGGAATTTGGGAAAACATATATGTGCATCATGGAATAATCTGTCATTGTAAATTTTTACTTTTCGTAAATATGAATTGTTTGGTTATTATTGTAATGAATATCTGCCTGAGGTTGTTGTCTGTTTATTGTTGTACTTAAATGCCTAGTATGTTAACTATCTTTTCTACATGCTACCTGGGCGCTATGCGCCGTCCTGTTTCTGGTTGCTATAATTAGTAATGATGGTAGGATGTCTTACCTCTTTCCTGTATTTCTATTATTTGCTGCCTATGCGTATGTTGTATCTATCGAAGACGACGACAAGGAGGTTGGAGCTCCCGATTTTCCCGACTTCTGGCCTGATCAAGACTAGCACCTACTTTGGAGCATGGAGGCACGCATGCGCGGATTTCTGGGTGATGTGCGTCTGACCTTCCTTGGGGGGCTAGAGTGTTAGCACATCAACTTGAGTTCCGATCGCTGCGTCTATCTGGGGGACGTGTCGATTTCTTTGGCCTGGATACGTCATAAGACGCCGATCTTTACCTGCTACATCAGCCTGCGTTTGGAGTTTTATCTGCCCATTCGGGAGATGTGGGTTGACCGTTACTACACCCTGCAGGAGGACTCTTTTGATTCTACCGCTCGGGCTCCTGCCCGTGGCTCTGTGGTTCCGATGGATGTTTCCTCGGATGAGGAGGACCCCGCTGAGGATCCTGATACGATCCCTCCTCATCTGAGGGACTGACCTTGCTGGTAGCTGCTGATGGCTACCAGTGTTTTATTTTGGCGGCCTGATGTTTTGTATTTTGGTGGGCTGTATATTTTGATACTTGGGAATGTATATGTATGATCCTTTGGGCAGGTATAGTTTTGCTTTTTGGAAATTTCCACGCTTGTATTTAAAGTACAGTTGATATTTAAATATATATATATGCGTATCTTTCATATGTGAATTTTATTTTCTGTCTTACTCTTTACTGCCATTCCAGTTTCGTCACTTAGTTTTATTAATTAACAAAAAAGAAATATACTGCCATTTTACTCATGTATTAAAGCATCAAACATGTTAACTTTAAACTAAATGAACCGGGTCTTAATTTAGAAAAATTTTATTTTCTGCATTTTTTTCTATTTGACAATGTGTCGTTCCCTCCCAAAAAAGGGCGTTACATGATCCATGAGCAATACGTCACCTTGTTGGGTCATGAGAAATCCATATCTCTCTGGTTGATGACGTATACTGTTAGACCTACGCAGGTCTTGTGCTACTAGAGCAGGCCGTTGTTCCACAACACTTTGTGGATGCTGCTGTATTTCCACTATTGGTTCGTTGTTACTCTATGAGCTTTGAACTTCTAGAAGTTCTACTTTTCTCCCACTGATTCCTTTGGAGATAAACTCCTTTTCTAGGAATACAACAGTCTGTGTGACAAACACTTTGCCCTCAGTAGGATTATAGAAATAGTATCCCTTAGTTTCCTTGGGATACCCTACAAAGAAGCATTTATCTAATTTAGGCCCAAGCTTATCAGAAACTTGACATTTGACATAAGCTTCGCAACCCTAAATCTTAATGAAAGACATACTGGAATGGTGTCTCTCAGTCCATATCTCATATGGTGTCTTTTGAACTTTTTTAGATGGAACACGGTTAAGTGTGAAAGTTGTTGTTAATAAAGCATATCCCCAGAAAGAGCCTGGAATGTCTGCATGACTCATCATGGATCGGACCATGTCCAACAAGGTCCGATTCCTCCTTTAAGATATACCATTCCATTGTGGTGTTCCTGGAGAAGTGAGTTGAGATATTATCCCACACTCTTTCAGATGATCATCAAACTGCTGACTCAAGTATTCACCACCTTGATCTTATTCAAAGACTTTAATACTCTTGCCAAGTTGGATTTGTACTTCATTCTTGAACTCCTTAAACTTTTCAAAGGATTCTGATTTGTGCTTCATAAGGCATACAAATCCATATCTACTGAAATCATCAGTAAATGTAATGAAGTACTAAAAACTGCCTCTAGCTAGTGTGTTTAGGGATCCACATACATCACTATGTATAAGGCCCAAAAGATCACTAGCCCTTTCACCTTGTCCAGTGAATGGGGCCTTTGTCATCTTCCCCAATAAACAAGATTCACATATCTCATATTATTCAAAATCAAACGAGTCCAAGAATCCAACTTTATGGAGTTTGGAGATGTGTTTTCTCATTTATGTGGCCCAAACGACAATGTCAGAGATAAATTGGGTTCATATCGTTTGATTTAAACCTCTTTGTATTTATGTTATAGATGGGCGTTTCGAGATCAAGGACATAAAGTCCATTACTCAATTGTGCACTACCATAAAAAATAGCAGTCAAATAAATGGAACAACATTTGTCCTTTATAATAAATATAAAGCCTTTCTTGTCCAAACAAGAAACAGAAATGATATTCTTGCTAATAGCAGGCACAAAATAGTAGTTCTCTAACTCTATTACAAGCCTAGTGGGCAAAGATAACAAGTAAGTCCCTATAGTTAATACAACAATCTTTGCTCTATTTCTAACTTGTAGGTCGACTTCGCCCTTAGTCAATGGTCTACTGTTCTTTAGATCCTGCACATTTACACAAATATGAGGTTCACATCCAGTATCTAATACCCATGATGCAGAAGTAGATAAATTGACTTCTATAACAAAAATACCTGAAGTGGAAGTCTCACTTCCCTTTTTCTTCTTGAGCTCCTCCAGGTACTTGGCACAGTTCCTCTTCCAATGTCCGATCTAACCACAGTTGAAGCACGTACCTTCCTTAGCCACTCCACCCACTGGTTTCAAGCCAGAAATACTGGGCTTGGACTTATCCTTGCCCTTACCATTCCACTTGTCCTTGGGCTTTTTCTATTATTTCTTGCTCTTATTCTTTTAGACCATAATTATGGCTTTTCTTTTACCTTTGTTTATGTTCTGCTCAGTAGTTCTCAACATGCTCAACAGCTCTAGTAGTGATTTGCCAATTTCTTCATGTTGTAGTTCATGACAAATTAACTAAAACTTTCCGGCAGCCATTGCAGGACTAAGTCAGTGGCCAACTCTTGGCCCAAAGGAAAACCAAGTCTCTCTAGGTTTTCAATGTACCTAATCATCTTGAGTACATGAGCACCAACAAGGCTTACTTTACTAGCTTGCATTGAAACAGTGCTTAAAGACCTTGTATGTCTCATGTCTAGCCTGCTCTTGATAGAGCTTTTTGAGGTGCACGATCATATTGTAGGCATCCATGTTCTTGTGTTGCTTTTGGAGCTCATAGTTCATGGTGGCTAGCATTAGACATCCGACGACCAAGGTGTCATCTTGATGCTTCTTATAAGCATCTCTTTCAGCTCTAGGGGCATTAGTAGCAGGTGGCTCAGGAATAGGCTGCTCTAGAACATACAACTTTTTCTCTTGCTTGAGGACAATCCTCAAGTTCATGTACCAGTCTAGGAAATTTTTCCAGACCACTTGTCCTTCTCAAGGACTGATCGTAACGATGAGTTACTTTAAGTGTTTGTTGCCATGGTAATCTATCAACAAAAATATGTAAAATATAAGTATCATGCCATAAACATATTTAACAAGATCTTTAATTAAATATGTCTCCCACTATTTTATTCAAATCAATGACCCTCAGCATTGACTCGGAAAATCCAATCGTAAGATTTCCTAATGGGTCAAGATTCATATTTCACCTAGCTTTGAGTCAGCTTTGACTGATCACCCAAAATTCAGTTATTTAGGTAGGAAACTCTTTCCAATTATATCACATGCAACTCTTGGATAGTTGGGTGAATAACATTTATTCTAATCCATCTAATGGATTAAAGCCCAACTCCATGCCTCTAAGCCTTCAATCCTATTAAAATGGCCTAGTTAAGTCAGACCCAATGGTTGACAGTTTGATATTACCCTTATCCCATCACATCTTACTAATATAAATAAAGACATCCTGCTTTGGAAGACCTACACTTAATTAATACTAGTCTTGACAAGTGTCATGCATTGGAAGGTATCACATAATGACTTAATATTTACTTTTGAGGGAATTTTTATTATTATTATATCTCACCATTTATTAAGTTGTTTATCATACCATAAACATCATTCACACATCTCATACATATAAAGTATATAATAAATGTGACATGGTTATGACCCCTAAGAAAGAACCATTAACTAAAACGAGGGAGTGAACCAGCTTCACAAGCATCTCCCACCAACATCCTTATTTGATATCGCCTTCATACCTCTACATCAAGATTACATTATATAGAAACTTCTTTTACATTCGAGGGGAGTTAGATGAGAAGAGAATGTATAATCAAAATGTAGAGAGAAAAGCACGACATGCAGGTCATATTTTAAAATATCCAAAATACCATAAAAAGAGGACTAAGGTCATAACCATGCACCATGCACCACAAAGTATACATAAACACAAAGCAATAACACATTATTATTTTGCGAGTTATAAAAAAAATGGTTTTGAATATCGCGCCTTAGAAAAGACGCTCTATGCAGAGATAGAACGAGGTTGCTGCCCCGACAGGGTTTCTAATCTGCTAAGAACACTTATGTAACACCCATATTTGGGAATTACATTTCAAACTAAAATATTATAAAACTAAACCCAAGTCATAATTAATTTAATATTGTAATATACGGGTTATAAAAATTCTTTTCGTGGATAACATAAACTTAACAGAATATAGAGAATACAAGGCATAGTAAACTGAATAATACACATCTCATGTACTTAACATAGATTAGTGACAACTTAATTACATAAAACTTACGTACTCAAAAGAATATGCACAGCTACCATAATAAAACCTAATTTGGCCTAAGTCCAAACACCTAGAGGGTAGGGTCCTCCACTAGATCCTCATCCAGATCCTCCTCGAAATCCCCAATAGACAAATTCCCCAGTCGAGGCATGTCTCGACGGACAGGAGTCCGAGATGATGACACCTCAGAGTCCTCCCTAAGAGTGTAATGAAAGTCACTCCATAAATCCCTAACAGGTATATTGTTAGGAATTGCGGATACATCACGCAGCAGAAAATAGAATTCCTACCAAGGATCCATGCAAAAAAGCCATAATTTGTAACACCCCAAATTTCCTAACTATTTAATAGTAATTTCGACAGTTAATAGAATTTTACTGTTTAGTGATTTCTGTGTACTATAAAATTATTTTGAGTATTCCGTGAATACATTTGATCGTTTTGTGTGATTTGCTCTGTGTTAGGAAAATAATAATTTTCGGACCGAGGAAAATCTTACATATTTTAATTATTACTGTTAAGTCTTAATTATTTTATATAATCTGATTTGATTTTCGTAAGTTTTATAATTTTTATGATTTTGTGAATGATTATGAAATTTTTATATTTCTCTGATTGTTTTAATATTATCCATGGGCTGTCTGTGGGCCCAGGGGGTGGTACGTGGGCCCAGGTGGGTCCCGAAAAGTGAAAATTTTTCTGTAGCCAGAAAATTTTGTACTGTTGAGATGGAGACGGGGGATCTTACTAAACTTGAATCCGAAAACAGTTTTTAAAATTTTCTTTTACTATGTTTTGTATTGTATTTAATTATCGGGCAATAAAAATACAGTAAAAATATTGTTTGTAGGGTAATAGCAGATAAAAATAAATATTATACTGCTTAGTCAACATTGGTGGTTTGGATATCCACCATTGATTTAATCAAGGGTGGAGATTTGGTCTTACAAAGTGGCTAGGACCATTTATGACCATTGGATGGAAAGTATGAAGGAGTGATCTTGACCCTTCATTTTGGAGATACATCTAATGGCCTAGATTAAGTCTTACATCTAAAGTTATACCTAGAATCTACATTAATCCTAACCATTGATCTAATCAATGGCTAAGAATGCTCAAAATGGTGGCTAGTGAAATTTGTCACACATTGAGAGTGCAAGAAGGGGGGTTTGGTTTTAAAGAAGCCTTAAGGCCATAGCAAAGATTCAAGACCATTATTGCTATTCTTGATCATTATTGATCATTTCCAAGAAGCAAAGCTCTTCAAACTTTTCTCTCCATTTCTCTTCTTCTCTAGTTTGGGCCAAGACATCTACAACCACCTTCCATCACTCAAAAATTTCAAACAACCTTTTTTCTTGAATCTATACCTCAAACCAAGAACCTTTGTAGTTTAGGCCAAGTTCTAAATCCATCATCTTCAAGGACTTTCTTCAAGAGCAAAGTTATAGGGTTTTTAAGGTGAAGTGTAAGGAAACTTCACTTCTTATCTCTTTTTCATGTTCTAATCCATATTTGATCCATGGTTCTCCTTGTTCAAGTTTGATATACTAATAAACTTGTGTTTTGTTTTATGTTTAAGAAGCCTTTGGTGGTGAAGGACTTGGAAAAAGAAGCAAAGCAAGGAGCTTTTGAGGATCTTCAAGAGGTAAGAAGGAGATCCATCTCACCAACCAAGTATGGTGGTGAGAGATGAAATTGTATTTGATGGATGGTGATATCCATGGTTGTGTAATAATTTGTGAGTGTTTATGTGTTTTGATGATTTGCTTATGCTTGATGTGCTTTGCATGATTTATTTGTGCATACATACTTGGTATGATTTTTATTGCTTTTATGGTATGCTTGAAATATAATATGTTGATTATATGTTATGTATGCTATAAAAATTGTTGGAAAGGAAAATAAATTTTGGTTCCAAAGACCATGAGGATTTCGGCCTCAACACCTCAAAATAGGTGTTTCCAAACTAAAATTTTCATGAATGGTAAAATTGAATGATTAGAAAGCAAAGGAAAAAGAAAAGATGGATTGGTTTCAAAGAACAAGTGTACACGGTTTTTGGAGGATTTTAATGATTTTGTTAGTGTAAAAAAAAACATGAATGGAACTTAGTTGATTTAGAAGGAAGAAATGATGGTCTCAATGGCCAAGTACCACACGGTTTTGAAGGCTTGAAATGATAAGAATTTTGTATGAAATTATGATTTAGAAAGGGAAAGTAATGAATTTTAAAGAAAGTGAGAATAAGAATTTTGAAATGGAAACAAAGTGTTTTATCACTTGAAAAATAGAAATTTCGGTTATAAGAGAAAAAGAGAGGTTGAAAGTGTTTGAACCTCAATTTATTTTAAAGAGAACTGAGTTTTAGAATTGATTCATGAATTATGAAAAATACATTGGTAACTTGAAAATTTCTAACGTATAACTCATCCTTTGGGTTTTGGAGCGCGTTAGGAAATTTTAAGTTAGGAACATTGATTTAATTCAATGAAATGGTGAAGTTGTGGAATATGTTGTGAAAAGGATTTTCTTAAGTAAGAAAATGTGGAAAATAATGTGAGAAGTCATATTATTTTGAGAAAGGTTGAAATGGAATTTTGGAAGATTGAGAAGTATTTTACGTAGTGGAAAAATGGTGGAAAATGATTTGCGTAACTTTAAAACGTGATTTTTAAGCTACGCGATTTGAAAAATATTTAAATATTTCTACACTATTTGGAAAGCGTTTAAATATTTTTACGTGATTGAAATATTGTTGAAAAATCACTACGTGATTGAAAAATGATGAAATATTTTTACGTGATTGAGAAAACGATGGAAAATCGCTACACGATTTGAAAACGTGGCAGAAATGTTGCGAAATTGTGAAAACATAACAGAAATGTTACCCAATTGTGAAAATGCAACAAAAGTGTTTCACAACTATGAAAACATGATAATATGATTACGCGATTGAATACACAGTAGGATTACAGTTAGATCAGTGTATGGACACTGTATGAGAAATTATGAGATTAGCCTATGATTGGCATTTGGTGCATTGTGCGTGCATTGGAAAGGTCCGATGGACTGGATAAGGTTATTTGTAACACCCCAAAATTTATTGATTTCGTTATGGATATTCATTTTATAATATTTGAGATTTTCTGGAATTTTCTGGGAACGCGGAATATTTTAATATATTTCTCGTTTTGCATGCACAATGGATAGAGTCGAGAAAATGACTGTAATGTTCCAAAAGTTAGAAAATTATATGACGAATAGTCGTTTTATAATATTTGCAGTTTTTGAGAATTTTCTGGGAATTTTTTGGGAACGTCGAATATTTTAATATATTCCTCATTTTGCGTGCGAGTTGAGCGTAGCCAGAGAAATGAGATATTCTCTCCGAAAACCTTGAACTATGGAAACGTCTACGGGGGATCTTACTAAACCCGAGGCCAGACACAGTTTCCAAGGTTTCATGTTTTTCGAGAAATTTTAACAGACAAAATAATAAAACACTACGTAAGAATTTATCTGTCAGATTATTTAATACTGATTTCTGTCAACTGTAACTATTATCCTCTGGATAATAGCATGTAATGAAAACCCTATTACCTTATCCCAGTGTAATCTACTTTATATCATAACAAATCCACTTTAATTCAAATATATTGTTATTTTAATCAAGTTTCTAGAAGCTTTGACCCAAGAAAAGACCCAACTACCCCTAGCTTGCTTGAGAAGCTTGTCAATTCCCTCTCTCCTCTCTCCATTGCCGCGGCATTCACTAGGGAAAAGGGGGGAATTTTGGTTTCAATCACTTAACCTAATTCACTCAAACACCTCACCATTTAACCTAACAACTTCTCTCTCTACCTCTTCATCTTCTTCCTTGCTCTCCCTTCTCTCTAAACCTCCATAGCCAAACCGAATTTGCAGCTCACTCTTCCAGTCAACCTCTTCATCTTTTCTCTTCATCAACTACACATCCTTACTCTCCATCACCATCTCTACCATTTTTCTTCACAAGGTTTCACCAAAATCCTCCATCTCCATTTCGGGTTACCATCTCCACCATCACCATTTTCGGTTTCTAACTTCATTAACCTCATTTCTAGCTTCTCTTCATCATTCTAAGACCTTTTCCTTCCATACCCAAGACCAAAATCTCTCATCTTTACCAATCTTCTTCAAGGGCAAAGTTTGAGACTTTGAGGTAAAGATCACAACTTTCTTCTCTCCTCTCCTCTTTTTCGTGTTCTAAGACCATTTTCATGGTCAAGGATGCTCTCTTTTTCATATTGTGGTGTTGATACCTTGAAGTTGCTTTCTAGGGTATTTGGAGGAGCCAAAACCGAATCCACAAAGAAGCTCCTTGGTGGCCATTTTCGTGCTCTCCACTTTGGTAAGAGGGAGACCACTCCATTCAACCTATAATGGTGGTTGGAGGCTTGCTATTTGTGTATTTGTGAGAAACCCTAATAAGGGTTACTCCTTTAAATGTTATTGTCTTCTATTTGATTCTTTACATTTCTATTTCTTTCTTTAAATTTTGTATGGAATTGATTCTTGATAATGTGGTAATAACCCTTATAGATTTGGAATTGATGAACTTGAGACAATTGCCCCTTGCATTGTGCAAGGAGGCTCACGGCCAAGTCCCCCATTGAAGGGGTGTGGATGTTTAAAATGCTTGTAACATAATTGAATAGATGATGACTAAAGGAGACATAAAAATATTTGGACCCTAGCCCTATGATGGCTCACGGCCATGGGAGGCAAAAATGGTGGAAATTGTGACTTGGATGATGAAATTGATAAAGAGAATTTAGAGGACAATTAGGGATTCATAAATGATCACAATTGGTAACTTGAATAATTTGACCTAAAGAAAGAACTTGAGTGTGTGAGTTGAGGGGATTTTGGAACTAAACATATTAAGAGAATTAGTAATAAGTTACTAATGCATTAAAAATGAAAATAAACACTTGACTTAGGGATCTAGTGAGGGCCACAGTTTTGGGCTTGAGTAATGTGGTCAAAGAATGACAATTTTAAAGATTCTCGAAAGTGATGGTAATAAAGAATTAAAGTGACCAAAAATTTTCACATTAAATCAATAATATGTAATCTTGAAAATAGGAATCATAGTAATAAATGAGCACTTGAAAGTGATGTTGATATAAAACTTGACCTTAATGCAATTGTGGACCCCAACGTGGGATGAACATTTTATCAACATGGATTATCAGAATACCTGGATACGACGATATCAATAAATGAATTTATGTACGTCTGTATATAATTATACCATTGTGAAATACAGTAATGATCATACATGAGTTGACATTGTGTCATCATGCATATGTGTCGTCCGTTGGACACAGTTGGAAAGGCTGTGTAAACCTAGGAGCTTGAATAATACCTATGTGCGGGTGCGAATAGACTAAGCGTAGGTGTCATACGTTGTTGATCCTAGGGGGCGTCGGGGTGTGGGTGTCTCACAATAGACAGTGGTAGCTCCACTGGGGCCATGGGATAGACCAATGCAACACACCGACGATCCTGTCCGAGACGCTATCCTATATCGTGATCAACTATTGAGGTACCATGTGTAACACCCCTTGATGTAGCAACCGGAGCGTAATCGTCATTACACCACAGTTACTAAATCCAAGTGTGTCACGGCCATGATAACAGTAATTTAAATTCTCAAGAGTCTATATATATATATATTTTGACAATCTGCATAAGTAGAAAATACGAGCTTCGAATGAAATATAAATATATTCAACCCATAATACAACCACTGAAATAAAATCATATTCCTTATATATATATTTTATGGTCAATTTACACAAATTACTGATGACATAGAATATAATAATTATAGAGTCCAATAAAATACAGCGGGAATAAAAACACTAAAGGGGGAAAAGTAGTAACCCAGGGATGGGTACTACCAGCAGACAAAGCCGCAACCCCATATGTATATGACGCACGGCGTCCCAGTTGACACGACAGGCATCAATGCCTCCTCGCGGCTGCACTCTTACGTAGTCGAAGAAATCTTGTCCAGACGCTCAAGCCAATCAACCAAGGTGTGGTCTCTCTTTATCTTCCTCACGATCTTTTATCAAATATAAATATAAAACAGAAATGCATAAATATAGGAAAGAGGTGAGACACCCATCTTTCATTACCACTATTGACAGTAAGAAAACAGCACGGCGCAAAGCGCCCACCAAGCAATACAGATTCATATATTCATCAATAGCAACAATGAATTTATAATAAAAGCAATTCAATTCGAGCAATAATCGAGTCAATAATAACAAAGTGATATTTATAGTAAAGGTAGAACAACAAGAAGCAATAGCAGGCAGATCATAATAGTATTTCCAGGAATCAGCACAACAATCAGATAATCATTTACAGAAGTACAACAGTTATCTTCACATTCACAAGTGTTCATGCTCAACAGTTTATGAGACCGACAATGAACAATGCACAATATATTATGATACCACAATTCCTACTCCATGGAGCTAGACATAAACAGTAGGAGAGAAAGATCAGGAGACATGTCTGTAACTTGGCTGCCGCGGCCAAAGTGCTATAAACCAGTAATTTTCACGTGCACATTCAGGCATTGTACAGACATTCCATGCTAGATCACGATATAGGACAGTGTCTTGGTCCGGATCATCGGTGTGTTTGCATCGGTCTACCCCATGGCACAGAGGAGCTCATAACTGTCCATGTGAGGAACCCGCACCTCGACGCCCCCAAGGTCAAACATGACCTACACTAGTCTACTCGCACCCGCACTAAGGTGTGTTCAATCTCCTAGGTAACTTGGGCTTACAACAGTCCATAGGACATTCACAATGCATAAAACTCTATGCATGGACATATATAATCATCAATTTCATACAATTCCATAATATGCCACAATTGGCCAAGAGAGCGTCAATATACAAACGGTCACTCATATGGACCCATAACATCATAATATTGAGATCAAGCCAAATGGTACATTCTTAGGTCCATTATGAATCTTAACTTAGAATTTGTCTTTCCTACAAGGTCCATTTCCAATTAAATTCTCATAATTAATTTAATCTTCATATTGTAATTCATTCTTTTACACTTGATAAATCATTCTACGCTCTTAAAGACTCACACTCTCTTGTTCTTGCTCTCTTGAATTTACCCTAAGTCTTATGAAAGTTTTATTCTTGGTTCTTCAAATTTATGAAATCTCAAATTGTCTTCAATTCTTTCACTTGGTAATATTTCTAGTTCATTACCTAGGATTTTAGCCACTTGATTTCTTGAATTTCAAAGTTATCAAAATTCCCTAATTAAGCCTAATTTACCCTAGAGGTCGTGGCCTCACTAAAGGTTCCAATTCCAAATTTTCCTTCCATCAATTTTTATTCTACCCACTTGATTACATTATGGCTTGCACTTATTATAAATTGATCACAAAAGACCACCCTTTTTGGCCCAAAAACCATGACCTCCCAAGAGGCACTCCCAATTTATTTTTCTTTCATTAATTTTATTTTATACATTCAATTAGTTTAAGTCTTGCACTTGATGCAAATTGTTTACCAAGAGACCCAATTCTTGGGCCCAAAATCGTGACCTCCCAATAGTGAATCCCAAATCATTTTCTTCCATTTCAAGTCTTCAAATCCATTCTTTCCTTTCTTTTTTAGGTATTAACTTCTAGTTATTAATTCACTTAAGTTTTTAGTTCATTAAAATCAATCCAAGTGCCCAAGATTCAATGCCAAAACCGTGGCTTCATGATGTCCATTATCCAATTTTTCTTTCCACTTTTATGCATTAGTTTTCTTAACACTAATTCACTTAAATTTAGTTCATCAAGATTAATCCATTTGTCTCTTTACCAAGACCAAAACCATGGCACCCCTCTTGGGTATTAAACTCTCAAGGTCCTCCATTCATTTATGTTAATACTATCATTCAACCTTTGATTACATAACTCTTATTTCACTTGTATACAAAACCAATTTTCACCCCTAACTTCTAGTCAAAATCGTGGCACCATGTTGAGGTAGGAAACTCCAAATTTTTCATTTAGCAACCCCAACATGATCAAGCACAATTAATGTATCAAACATATTCAAGAGCATAATCAAGTATCAATCAAATTCAAGAATACTAAATCATACAAAATTTATAATTCAAGCAAGCATACAAAGAGCATACAAGGATAGATTTCTCCATCAACACACATACAAAGCCTCCTCACCACCATAAGTGGTTGAAGTGAGTAGTCTCCCTCTTACCTAGAGGAGACAATGCAAGAAAATAACTCCTTGGTTCCTTGATTTGTAAATTTCGGATTCCACCTTCAAGAGAACCATAAAGTGGTCAAATTCTCATATTTACAAAGTAAAGCTTGAAAAGAATGATCCTTGGTCACATAGGTAACCAAGGAAAACAAAATTGAGAGGTGAATTGGAAGAACTTTACCTAAAGCCTTAAGCTTGAACTCCTTGAGATTCCTTTTTGGTGATTTTCAGATTCCACTCTCCCAAGAACCCTAGAGTGTTCAAAATCACTCAAATCACACATCAATGCTCAAAAAGAGAAGCCCTTGGTCACATAGCAACCAAGGAACACGAAAATGAGAAGAAAATGGAGAGAAATCAAGAATCTTTACCTTGGAAGACAATGGAGACAAGGTTGGATTTTGGGCAAACCTTCTAAATGAAACTTGTAGAGAAGATGAAGATGAGTGTATAAATGTGTTTAGTGAAGAGAAAAATCAAAAAGCTTGGTCATCCATGGAAGGGTGATTTTCGAATTTGAAGAAGGAGGGGTAGAAAGGATGGATTTTTGAAGAAATTTTCTAAAGAGAAAGTGTAGAGGAGTTTGAGAGAAGTATAGAAATGGTGTTTATGGAGAGAAAAGTGAAGAGAAACAATGGTGGTGGTGGCTATCATTTTCGGATTCAAGTGGAGGAGGAAGAAGAGAAGAGGTGGAGAGAAAATGGAGGTAGAAATAGAAAATGGAGAAACTTTCTACACAAAGAAGGTAGACGAGTTGAAGGCAAGTGTAGAAATGGGCTTAGAGAGGAGAAAAGATGAGCAAAAATGGAGGAGGAGGGGCTGCCATTTTCGTACTCATGGTGGAGGTAGAGAGAAGGAGGAGAAAAGATGAAGAAGATGAAGTGAAGAGAGAGAAAGTGATAGGTAAAGTGAATTAGGATTTGGTGGGTTTAGGTTAAGTG
The DNA here is from genome assembly GCA_029884605.1 of Ormosia emarginata. Lineage (NCBI taxonomy): Eukaryota > Viridiplantae > Streptophyta > Magnoliopsida > Fabales > Fabaceae > Ormosia > Ormosia emarginata. The sequence goes on from JAQQTP010000037.1 coordinate 8,203,986, forward strand.
CGGATGAGTTACATTTTTGCCCTCCTTGGCATGAGTGGGCTGCTGAATAGAGGAGAGAGTGAGGGGAAAAATTTGGCTTCTCATGCAAGCCAAGGGTAATTGGGTCATTTGGTGGTCAAAGCTTCTCAAAGAAGCTTTGAAAAAGTACACAAATTTGAATTAAAGTAGATTTGATTTAACATAAAGTAGATTGCATTAGGACAAGGTGATAGGATTTATAATGCATGCTATTATCCAATGGATAATAGTTACAGTTGACAGAAGTCAGTATTAATTTATCTGACAGATGAAATTTACACAACGTTTTATTATTCTGACTGCTAATTTTCTCAAAAAATATGAAACCTTGTAAATTGTGTCCGGCCTCAGGTTTAGTAAGATCCCCCATCGATGTTTCCATAGTTCAAGGTTCTCGGAGAAAACATCTGGTTTCTCCGACTTCGCTCAGCGCGCACGTAAAACGAAGAATATATTAAAATATTCGACGTTTCTAGAAAAATCCCAGAAAATTCTCAAAAATTGCAAATATTATAAAACGACTATTCATCTTATCATTTTCCAATTTTTGAAGCATTATAATCGTTTTTTCGACTCTGCTCAATACGAACGCAAAACGAGGAATATATTAAAATATTCGTCGTTTCTGAAAAATTCTGAAAGAATTCACATAAATCACAAATATTAGAAAATAACTATTCATAATAAAATTTTCCAACTTCGGGAGCGTTATCATAGTTTTGCCAACTCTGCCCAGTGTGCACGCAAAATGAGGAATAATATTAAAATATTCTGCGTTCTCAGAAAATTCCAGAAAATCCCAAATATTGTAAAATGATCATTTATCCTAAAATTATCAATTTTCGGGATGTTACACCATGTATAAGCCATTGCGCAAACCTTTTTACGAAATAAAGCACACTGTATTTTAAGGCTAATGATATACTGGTATTACTCCTTGATCATTCACTCTGAAACTGTTTAAGTCTAGCTCCATGGAGTAGGGTTTTGATATACTTTTCCATGAGTGAACTATCAGTCGCATAACTCATTGAGCATGAGCATTGATAATTATAAAGCATATTTACTGTTACTTTTGTAAAAATTGTTAGTCACTTGAACTATTGACTACTGATGATATTTTTATCATTTTAAAGTTGTGATTCCGCCTTACTGTAAATTTAATGCTGTTATGATTAAATGTATAAAATGTGTTGTACATGGGCGTTCAGCGTCATCTAGTTTCCTGCTACTATTATTGGTAATGAATGACGAGTATCTCACCTCTTTACTGTATATTCTGCTATTGTACATTATCATATGATTGTTCAAAGACGTTCGTGAGGAGGATAAGGAAACCACTGAGTTTCAGGGTTTCTGGCCGTATCTTGACTGAGATTGAGGCTGCTGAGGATGTCATATCGCCCCCGTGGATTCTTTGGTTACGTGCGGATCAACTTTCATGGTGGTCCGGATTGCTGGCATATCAACGTGCAGACTGATCGATGTATGTACCACAGCGATTTGACTGTGTCCTTGGCGTGGGGACATTACACTGCTTCGATTTTTTACTTCCATGCTTTTGTTTGGCTGGAATTCTACCTGCCTGTGAGAGACATGTGGGCAGACATGTACTATACCCCACGTGACAACTTTTTCTTGTCTACTGCTTGGGCTCCTGCCCGCTGTTCTGTCATTCCGATGGATGTCTCATTGGACGACGAGGACCCTGTGGAGGATCCGTCTACGGTTCCTTCTAGTTCTCATCAGTCTTAGAGACTGCTTTAGATAGATGGCTACTGATGGCTGTCTGTTTATTTTGAGGGAGCCTAACATACTAGTGGATCAGTGAGTATATATTTGTATCTCTTGGGGTAGGTACATATTTTGTCTTTTTGTATGCATTCTGGAAATGTAATTAATACAGGCTTGTACGTATGATCATGATAATGTAATTTCGATGTATGGTTTAATTTCTATTGACTGTATTATAATCGTTCAGTGCTTGAAGTTTTGCTACAGCAGGGATTTTCTGGTATTATTATTCTACCACTTACAATAACTTACAAAAAAAAATATAAATAAAGGGAAAAATTTTAGATCAGCAGTAATTACACCAGGTTTTGGAAACCTTAAAACAAACACTATTCTCCGCAATGTTATCTATCTTAAGCTTTATCATTACCTAAGTACTATAGTGTGACATTCCTTCTTCGCGTATATCGAATTTAAAAAAGGGGCATTACACTATTTGTCTAGCAGAGACGTACACCTCTTGAGTGGGTGTGATATGCGTAGTGTAAGTCACTTGTTGACTTTGGGGGCATCGGGGTGCGGGTTGCTCACAATGGGCAGATGGTAGCTCTTTTGTACCGTGGGTTAGACCGATGTAATGCACCGATGATCCTGACCGAGACACTATTCTTAATCAAGATCTATTAAAGACTATCGTGTATATGCTAAATATGCAAACACTAATGAGAATAGTGGCACGTTGTCTGAGACATGTTGGTACAGACAGATCTTTTGGATCAATTTCTCTGACCTGAGTTTAGCTCCATAGAGTAGGAAATTGAGTCTATGTGCACATGCATTTATCTGAATATTTATATCTGTGTGATATATTAATTGAGGAATATTGAATGATGATGATGATAAATAATGTTGATGGCATTATTGTAATTATCGTGTGATTTGAATGATGTTAATGGCATGACGGTAATTATTATTTATTATATTTATTGTGATAAATAATGATTGAGGGCATGATTGTAATTATTGTATCAGTTATGATAAATGACGTTGAGGGCATTATTATAATTATGGTATGATATAGTTGTATGGTGTGCTGTTTGTGTTATCGCTATGCTACCATGTTGGTATTGATATAGGTGATCTCACCTCTTTGTATGCCTATTTTGTACTGTATTTATATTTGTAAAGATGCTGAGCAAGGAATTGAACAAAAGGGTGAAGAAGAGCAAATTCCTCCTGAGGAAGCAGAGTTTTGAGAAGATGGTGATGCCTAGTTTCCTAGGATATATGACATTACAGTTTCGAGGAGGTCCGGAGGCATGACATGTCCATCTAGATAGAGGATGTATTTTCTATATAGGAGAGTTGAATGTTACCTTGAGTAGGCTTTATCAAGGGAACCCTTATTTCAGTGTAAATATTTATGTACACTTATAGTTTCCATTGTCCATTAGGCAGTACTGGGGAGCTTACTACCGTACTTCTAGTGAGATTAGCATCGTATCGTCTGCTCGGACACCTATTCGTATGACTTCGCGTCGAGCTGGATTCCTTTCTGCTGAGGAATCTGAGGAGGACCCGTCTGAGGGTTCTGCTGTCTAGTTATACGTGGGCAAGTATGCTAGTTTTAAATAATGTCAAATACTTTTGAGAACCTGGTCTGTATATAAATAATTTTGACAGTACTTTTGTAATGTATAAATGATGTAAATTATTTGTGATGATGTTGTAATTTTTTTATTTTTTGCTAAGTTTATTTTATTGACATTAAGAAATTTTACAACTCGTGTTTTTATAACATCACAATTTATAAACTTGGGGGTAATTCAGTAATAATAACGTTTAAATGTGGCACCCTACGGTGGGTGTTACATAATTCGAGTTTTTAAAATTGTTTACCTCTTGAAGTGTGATCAAAACAAGTGGCATGAATCACCAACATTGTAACAGCGATGATGTCTCTGCGGTATCCACACAAACAGACTTATGAACGTCCAACATTTGCAAATAGGAGTCACGCCTCTCTCACGTAGTGCTAGCTGCGAAGAGAATAGAAGAAACCTATCACTCTCTCACTCATTGTTTTTGTTAAGTGTGGCTAGAGTTTGTAATGCATGCCTTGACAGCCCCTTAGTAGTGCTATTTATAATAGTTGACTGCTTTAAGTAAGTGAAAGCAGTAGCAAGGTAAGTTGTGCAACCCTAGACTTATCTATTATGAGTCTGACCCATAATTGAATCCGAGTCTAACTTGGATCCTTATTGCTCCAATTTAGTCTGCTCTACGTGTGTGACCCAACAGGTTCTCATGACATTGGCAGTAATATTAAAATCCTATTTTAATATTACAAATAATGAGCGGTATCTAGAAACACATCACTGCTACCTAAGTAATAAGAATGTCAGTGATTTGACATAATCTTTTCATGATCAAAGTTACCATGTAGTTTAGTCCCTTTGTCCAAATATCTAGATTGAACAAAAGGTCTGGAATGCGTCACCCTTGTATAGTTCAATCCTTCGTTTCTTGATACCTGAGTAGACTTAATAATAACAAATGAAATCAATATCTCATATCAAGTCATTTGAGCATGACTATACATTTCGCAGTCTCACTCAATCAGGGCCCCCGAAGATATCGCTCCTGTTATGTAGGAAGGACAAATCCCATCTAGGTCACTCACATCCCTCCGCATGATTCGTGGTATATCCAATAACCGACTTTATAATCACTTTGTTACAGATGACGTTTGACAGCATTAAAACACACAACTCCTCATGTAGGACTTGTAGTGATTTCAGGTCAAAGGACCACATACACTATTGTCACTATGAGAATCACTTATGACACTCACATAACGATCCATGTAGCGTTCTCATGGCGGGTCTGTCCATTACATTATTACTCTAATATGTACCCATGTGAAGACTTGATATCTTATATCCATGATCCTTGAGATGTGGCCATCAGTCTACATACATACTAGTCTCAATACATTATTGTTGTCCTAATTAACAATAATACTTGACCAAAGACATTTAAGAATAGTATTTTATCCAATACAATCTCACGATCAAGTCATCCACTTGATGTCCTATGGCATCAAACTTACTATTTTGAGGACTTTATTATGTTTATAAAAAAGAACACAATAAATGAAATGCCTCATATTAAAAAATAGCATAATATAATATATGTAAATATATACAAAATGTATTGGCCAATACATATAAAACTCCAAATGTATAGTAGCATCAAAAGAAAAAGTAGCAACCCCATGGCAGGTCCTACTCAAGGACAGGGTCAGATCCCCATGATACTCATTGTGCTCAGTGCCCAGATGGATGCGCCATGCGTCAGTGCCTCCGTGAAACTACACCCTAACGAAACCTAGAAGATCCCACCTCACCGCTATCACAGTCTTCATAAAACATAAACATAAAATAGAATAGACAAGACAATATAACAAAGAGATAAGATCCCCTACATCACATACCAGTATGGTAGCATAAAAATAGTAATAACAATAATGTCATTCAATACAGAATCAACAATTACAGTCATGATATCAATTAATAAATAACTTAACGGATGTATATCACAACAACATGTCTACTGACAATGCATATGCACAATGGATCAACTCCTACTCCATAGAACTAAAAGTAATATCAGAGAGAATTGATTCGGAGACATGTCCGTATATCATCAACCTTAAATCAAGTGCTACAACTTTCTCAGCATGTGCATCATGGCTTATACAAGACATTCTACACCAGATTGTGAATAGGAATAGTGTCTCGTCGAGATCATCAGTGCATTTGTATCAATTACCACGATACAGTAGAGTTACTAACTTGCCACTTGTGGAATTTTTGTGCCCCGACACCCCCAAGATCAGTCATTGACCTTCACTATGCAATTTGCACCCATACTAAGGTGTAAATTCAATCTCCTAGGCATACAACCTTAACTAACAAAGCCTTCACGACTTTCACAATGCATGATCAAATAATTCAAAAATCAATAATTGTTAACAACATGATTCCCATGAAAAAACAAGCCACCACTGGGCTAAACCGTCTATTGACGTATCCGAGTCCAGTATGTCGGCTCGACAACAAACTGATATTTTTCAAAATTGCGAAGCATTTTTATCATGTTTTCACAATCGCGTAACATTTTTGTTACGTTTTCCAAATTGCGCAACATTTTTATGTCGTTTTTCAATTGCGTAATAATTTTCAAACATTTTCTTAATCGCGTAATTAAAAAATCATCATTTTTAAATCACGTAAGGTTTAATCAATATTTTTCAATCGTTTAAAACATTTATTGACATTCTAAACTTAATTTTTTTGAGACTTTATATGTTTAATAAAAACTAAAACCTTAATTTCAAATGTTTTCTTACCAAATCTCCTCTAAATAATATTTTCTAACATTTTTCACAAAATCTACATTATTTTGATTTAATCAAATATTTCAAAAATTCTTTTCCATTACCTTTACTAAAAGCTCTCTTTAAATAAAATACTTTAAACTTTCAAATCATCTTTCAAACTTATTTCCATTATTATCGCCAAAAATCAATTCTTTTCCAATGATAAAAATTTAGTTCCTTTCCTTTTTCCATAATTATCTAAGTTCACAATCAATAAAATATTTTTGCTTTGGATGCCCCATTTTGAGCTAGATGGTCGTGAGCCATGTATGGCCATTAGGACAAAAAAAAATTTCATTCTCATATGATTCCAAGCATGCAAAACATTCCATTCATCAATTCCTATCATAGCAATTTCATGCATACTATCAAAGTTGTAACATCCCGATTTTCCTTTTTTCTACACAAATATTAATTTTCTAATTTTTGTGATTTTTTAGAATTTTTCTGGATTTTTTTGAGATTAAAAATATTTTAGTATTATTTTAAGCCGTCTGTGGAGCCCACAGTGAGCCGAAAACACTAAAAAATTTTATTGGCAAGAAAATTTTGTACTGTTGATACGGGGCCAGGAGATCTTACTAAACCCGAAACTGGATACAGTATCAAAAATTTTCTTATACTGTGATTTTATTATTCGTTGTACAATAATTACCGGTTTATGAGCCATAATTTTATTCTGTGAGTAATAATTTCTTGTAGCTATAGCTAGGTGATAGCCATGTGCTACTAGTATGAAGAAGTCAAAATTAGTGACAAGGATCATTTATAACTATTGGATGTGGATTTAATCAACAGTGGAGATTTGGTCTTATAAAGTAACAAGGGTCGTTTATGACCATTGGATGTAAACTATGAAAGAGTGATCTTGACCCTTCATTTTGGAGATACATCTAATGGCTAGGATTTCAAGGAGAAAGATCCAATGACCTAGATTAAGTCTTCTAATCTAAAGGCTATACCTAGAATCTACATTAATCCTAACCATTGAACTAATCAATGGTTAGGAATGCTTAAAATAATGGCCAGTGAGATTGGTCACATTTTGAGAATGCAAGAAGGGGGGGCGGACGGTTTTGTGAAGGCTTAGGAGCCTAGCAAAGTGTGAAGACACCAATTATTAGTCATCTTGATCATTCTTGACCATTTCCTAAAGCAAAGCTCTTCAAACTTTTCTCTCCATTTCTCTCCAAGACACCATACGGCCAAGCACCCAAAGACAACCATCCAAGCTTCTAAAATTTCTTCCAAGCATATTTCCTACACCTAAACATCATTCTAAGACACTTCATGTTGAAAACTTAAGCAAAATCCTTCATCTACTACCTTTTCTACAAGTTAGTGTTCTTGAGATTTCAAGGTAAAAGTTCTTCTTCTTTGTTTCTTAGTTGGTTTTTGAGTTTCTAAACCATGATTGTTCCATGGTTTATTTTCTTCAAGCTTTGTTTATGACTTTGGTTGGTTTAAGTTTGATACGGTTTTCCTTGTGGTGAAAAATCCATAAGGATTTATTCACTTGTATGGTTTAAGCTTGCTTTATTTATGGTTGGTTTATTTTTAAGCTTTGATTACAGGCTTGTTTAAGTAGATTATATGCTTATATGCTTGTTTATATGCTTATGGTAGCATGATGAATGTTGTATAAAATTGAATATGAGTTGTATGATGAGGAAAATTGTATGAAGGTTCTAAAGAACCTAGGGGAGGCTCACGATTTTGACTACTACAAAGGGAACAAGATGTTTCAAATTAATTACTAAGTATGGATTAATGATTTTAAGGATAAAAATTGGATTAAAGGTTTTGTAAAGGATTTTGGTGATGAAAAAAGGTTTTGTAAAGGATTTTGGTGGTGAAAAATGATTAAGTATATATATGAAACCTAACTTAATTTTCGGCCAACACACCAAAGTGTGGTATTTTAAATCCTATATTATTTTACTAAGTGTGGACTTTGGAAATTAGTTAACAAGAATTTGATTTAATGAATTTTTAGTAGAAAAAGGAAACTAGATTTAATGGTTGGAATTAAATTAGTATGTTAAAGCTTTAATATTTATGTATATCAAAGAAATCAAATTTTTAAAAAGAATCATAGAAAATAATACGTAAAGAATTTTTAGAAAGGAAATATTTTCAATAAGGTCAAAGTGCATATTTGATATATAGAAAATAATACGTAAATGATTTTTAGGAAGAAAATATTTTCAAGAAGGCCAAAGTGTATAATTTATGTAAAGAATTTTATAAATAAATTGAGAATGTTAAGAAAATATTTTATGTAAGTGAGAAAATATTTTAGGTAAGTGAAAAATGCTAGAAAACCATTACGCAACTTAGAAATCACTATTTTTAAGCTACGCAATTAATTTTTACGCTACACGATTGAGAAAATGATTTTAAATGGTTACGCGATTGAGAAAATGTTTGGAAATATTTACATGATTTGAAAAATGTAGAAATAAGTTTGCCCCAATGGTTTAATATGTTAAGTTTTGATGATGACAAATACAAGTTAAAAAGAATTATGCTTATGCTACATAGATGTACTTAATAGATTATATTGTTCATGCATGATTATGTACTTTATCTAGTTATATTTTACTTAATGATCGTGCAATGAGATATGTGTAGCATTCTTTATACAATACATCCAATAATGCTTTATATGAGTTATAATGAATTAATATTGGATTTAGCTCTATTTAAATGAAAATGTGCAAAGTGTTCTTTGTTATATCCTACATAGAGCATATCTATTAATAATTGATAAATATCTTATTTGGATATGTTTATGAAAGTCTTATATGCATGTTAGACTAATTAGAGTTGTACATTTATGAATCATGCATATAAAGATATTGAATTATGAATTTGGACTAACTATGTTTGTTTAAGTGCGCAATACTTTGTAGGATAGTTCAAGTACCAAGAGTGAGCATTGCAACAAGAAAGCAAAAGATTTCAATTATGTTCAACTCAAGGAGAATGTGCATGCCTATTTCATGAAGGTGTTGATAACAACAAAGTTATGTCAAAGACCAAGTCTAAAGGAGGATTAAATGGTATAGCTTATAGGACTTAGGGTCTTTTATGTAAGAAACCTTATGGATATCTCAAATATGTTGTTCAAAGCTTTACAAATGGTTTTCACATGCTAAAATACCCAACAAATAAGTTTTGAAAAGTTAGTTATAGTAATAGTTGAAAACTATGAAAAAAGCCAAGTTTGAGTTTTGCAAAACTGACCTTTGGTTACTCTTTTGATCATAACTTTCAAAATACTTTGAGTTTTGTTGTGAAACTTGTTTCATTTGAAAATAGATCAAATATCTTTCCAATGACTGGTCATTTGCTTTAATCGGATAAGAAATGAAGAAGTTATGACCTTTTAAAATCAATTTTCAAAACCAGAGTGGTTTATTCGAATAAGGGATGTGTTATTCGAATAACACACCCCAAAAAATGTTCCAGAACGTGTTTTTAATGATTTATTCAAATAACCAAAGTGTTATTCGAATAACACGACCCAGAAAACGTTCCAGAACTTGTTTTTAAAGATTTATTCGAATAACAATGTTGTTATTCGAATAACATGACCCAGAAATCACGTAATGACTATTTTCTTGAGCTTTTAATGAATGAAATTAATACCCAACGGCTCTTTTTCTTAGAACACTATAAATACATGGTTTTGGGTCATCTTTTACAGACAACCAACAACTTGAAACATATTTCTATTGCTCTAATCCAAGAATCAATCTTTTGTGCTCTGTTTTTGTAAATATTTGAGATATCCTTGAAGAGCATTATAGAGCTTCAACTTGTGTAATCTACTCTAGTGAGAGTTTATCATTCAATCTCCATTTGATTTGTTGTAAAGAGGGTGAGGTATCCCTCAAAGGTTGTAAAGGGTGAGGTATCCCTTGAAGTTGAGGCTCAAGCACAAAGGGTGAGGTATCCCAAGGTGTGTTGAGTGCTTTAGTTTGTAAAGGTTTCAAGCACCTGTTCAAGCTTGAAGTGATAGTGAAAAATCTCGGGTGGTTTACTTGAGGACTGGACATAGGCCACAAGTGGTTGGTGACCGAACCAGGATAAATACTGTGTTTGCTTTTCTCAACTCTATCTCCTTTACATTTGTGCTTTAATTATATATGCTTGAGTTGAATTTGAATCTTTATTGAGGATGGGAGCATTTTTAAGGATACTATGCTCTTTATCTTCTTTAGAATCAAGAGTGAAAAAGATGTGATATTCCTGTTGTAAGTGAGTTTCACGGGGTTTTCTGACGATGTGCCTGGATATCTAGCTTATTTGTTTGAATTATCCTATAGCCCAAGTGATTTTTGAGAAATATCTAATAGTTGTACCTTTTTCGCTGCATGTGTTGATTGAAAATATCAAAATGCATAATTTCTCAAAGTTGATTTAAAAATTTGTAATCACCCAATTCACTCCCCTCTTGGGTAATGGTTGTCATGACTAACAAAAAATGTTGAAAATATTGATGTGATTTAGAAAAATGTTTAAATATATTTATATGATTTAAAAACGTTTGAAATTAATTACGCATTTACAAAAACATTGAAAAATATTGCATAATTTGAAAACGTAAGAAAAACATCATGCTGTTTCAAAAACGCGATAAAATATTTACGCGATTAGAAATTACAGCTGTTGGTTGTCGGGCTGTCATGGTGGGGCCTATTATGTTGAAAAGTGATACTGTCAAGAAATGACACGTATATGTGAAATACTATAAAATAATGAAAAATTGTATGTATTGGATCATACATATTGCATGTAAAATTGTATGTGTTGGATCATACATCATGCATGGAAAAGCATGTTAAGTAAGGCAATTGGCCTAGGAGATGGAAATTACACCTTCGTGCGGGTGAGAATTTCGTAGTTACGATCTTCAGTGATCTTGGAGACGTCGGGGTATGGAATGTCATATGTGGCCAGTGGGTAGCACCATTGCGTCATGGTATCCTTTGCAAACACACCGAGGGTCTCGACGGAGTTTCTACTCTTTTCGTGATTTGTTGAGAGTGTCTGTATCAGCCATGTTGCGCACCATGATTTGATATATTGGCACATGATTTGAGGCTAACGATATGCAGATATGTACTCCCTATCATTCTCTTCGAAATTGTGTTTAGCTCCATGGAGTAGGAATTGGGTTGTTGTACACATGCATAATGAGTCAGCATATTAGTGTGACAATTATGCCTATTTATATGTTTTCTATGATATGATATGAAATGATATGACTATATGTGATATATATTATACCTGTATCTTTTACTGTCATTTTCTAATATGATATGATATGATTGTATGAGATATTTTGTAACTATAATATTTACTGTCATTTTCTATACTGCCTCATTGGTATTGATGAAAGGGGATCTCACCTCTTTGCTGTATTATTCTGTTCGTTTCTATTTTATGTTTATGTCGGTAAAGTCTACGATGGCGGCAATGAGGGATCAGCTAGGTTTCTTTAGACTACAATTTCTTGATGGCACTGCTGCTTGGCATGTTGACTAGGACTCTAGATATATAGAGTATTGTGGTGATATAACTCTATTTGTACGTAGGATCCGCCATGGTATCATTACTTCTGACTTTACAGCTGCATACGTAGAGCTCATTTTACCAATCGCGGAGTTGTGGAACGATCTTCGCTATACTTCTCGGGATGACTCCGAGGCATATTTTACTCGAATTTCTATCCGTCAAAACATTCCTGGCAAGGGAATTTATCTGTTGAGAAGAACTTTTATCTTTAGAGTCATGAACTTGGGCCAGGTCGAGTTTATATGGTTTATGTAATAAAGATATTCATATTCTATGATATGTACAAGAGATATACGTTGGTCTATTCTTGTATCTTGTGTTACTTTAATTGGTAATTTTATGTTATCCACGAAAAAGAAATTTTGAAATTCGTATTGCAATAATATTTAAATATTTTATAATATCTAAAATATGGTGTGTTAGTTTTAATTACGTTTCACGTTTAAGGTTTTTAATTATTTTCTGTCATTCCGCAAAAGAAATTTTAAAATCAGTATTTTTACAAGATTAATTCTTTTACAACTCGGGTAAGTTATATTAGGATTAGTCTTAAATGTGATACCCTACGGTGGGTGTTGCATTAGTTGGTATCAGAGCCCAAGTTAGAGTCTTTTGGGTTTGTGGGTAGGTTTGTCTTGTTTGTGCTGTGTGTTTCTTTGACACTGAACACAGAGATATATTGTTTGGTTTCACTGTGTTTTGATATGGTTGTCTTTGAAGAAAGACAATGGATCGTAGTAGACGTAAGAATGTGGATGCAAGACGTGAAAATGATTGTATGGTCGCAACTAGAAGTATAATGGAGAGGAAATGTAAGATTAATCGATTTTAACAAAAGCCGTATATACGACCACCGGGAAAGCAACAACAACAGCAGTCATGTGGAGGAAGTAACAGTAACAATCGTTTTGGTCAGAGTATGGAATTGCCAACGAGATGTAGAAAGTGTGGAAAAGGTCATATGACGAAGGATTGTACGATCAGAGGAATCATTTGCTTTAGATGTGGAAAACCTGGTCATTTTGCGAGGGATGGTAATCAAGTAAAAGTGGAGCCTTCAGTAAGCAATGTTCATGCTGTCAAGTCTCAAGCTGTAGGACGAGTTTATACGAGGAGTGGAGCCGAGGCCTCTCAGTTTGATGATCTTATCAAGGGAGAAGGTGTCATATCAGGTAATCTTTTAACTGTACTATATGATTCGGGTGCAACTCATTCGTTTATTACAAATGACTATGTGGATCATTTGGAATTACTTGTGTCATCATTGAACTTCCAATTGATTATTTATACACCCACTGCCGAACCTGTTAGTACTTCTAAAGTTTGTCTAAATTGTCCTGTTACTATAAAAAAAATCGAGTCTTTTCTGTTAATTTAATTTGTTTGCCTCTTACTGATATTGATATAATCTTAGGAATGGATTAGTTATCATCTAACCATATTCTATTAGATTGTTCTAAAAAGACCTTAGTATTTTCCAAGGATGAGATTTCTGGATTTTTAACTGCCAATCAAGTCGAATCTTTATTGAGGGATGGAGCACAACGATACATGCTGTTATCTTCTTTGAAAGTCAAGAGTGAAAAAGATGTGAATGCTATTCCTGTTGTAAATGAGTTTCCTGAAATTTTTCCTGACGATGTACTTGGACTACCACCAGAAAGAGATATAGTGTTTTCTATCGATCTTGTACCAGGAGCAGGTCCAATTTCGATTGCACCGTATTGGATGTCACCATCTGAGTTAGCAGAGTTGAAGAAGCAATTGGAGGAACTATTGGAAAAATAGTTTGTACGACCTAGTGTTTCACCTTGGGGAGCTCCAGTACTACTAGTCAAAAAGAAGGATGGATCTTCGCGTTTGTGTGTGGACTACCACCAGTTGAACAAGGTTGCAATCAAGAACAAATATCATCTTCCAAGGATTGATGATTTGATGGACAAGATGAAAGGAGCAGCTATTTTCTCTAAGATAGATTTATGCTCAAGGTATCATTAAATTCGTGTCAAGGTAGAGGATATACCTAAGACAGCTTTTCGAACGCGTTACGGTCATTATGAGTATCTTGTAATGCCGTTTGGAGTGATAAATGCTCCTGCTATATTCATGGATTACATGAATAGGATTTTTCATCCATATCTAGATAGATTTGTCGTCATTTTTATTGATGACATTCTGATCTATTCTCAAAATCAGGAAGAGCATGCTGAACATCTCAGTATAGTTCTTCAAATTTTAAAGGAGAAAAAGTTGTACGAAAAGTTGTCTAAATATGAATTTTGGTTGAACGAGGTTCAATTTTTGGGTCATGTGATTTTGAAAGATGGAATTGCAATGGATCCAGCAAAGGTGGAGACGGTTCTTCTGTGGGAAAGGCCAACTACAGTGACTGAGATCTGAAGTTTTATTGGATTAGCTAGATATTATCGAAGATTTATTGAAGGTTTTTCCAAGATAGCCAGATGTCTTACACAACTCACCAGGAAGAACCAGGCGTTTGTCTGGACAGAAAAGTGTGAGGAAAGTTTTCAAGAACTAAAGAAAAAGTTGAGTACTACACCGGTGTTGATTCTACCAGATCCGAATGAGTCTTTTGAAGTATATTGTGATGCTTCATACCAAGGGTTAGGATGTGTTCTAATGCAAAATAGAAAAGTGGTAGCATATGCTTTAAGACAACTAAAGGTACATGAAAGGAATTATCCAGCGCATGATTTGGAATTAGCTGCAGTTGTCTTTGCATTGAAAATTTGGAGACATTTTCTGTATGGAGCTACATTCAACGTATTTAGTGATCATAAAAGTTTGAAGTATTTATTGATCAGAAGGAGTTGAACATGGGACAACGGTAGAGGAAGGATCTGACGGGATACTAAAGTTAAAAGGCAAAATCTGTATACCTGATGATTCCGATCTCAGAAAAGCGATTCTCGATGAAGCTCATACCAGTAGATTGAGTATACATCTAGGAATGACCAAAATGCACCATGATCTGAAGTGATTAATTTGGTGGCCTGGGATGAAGAAAGATGTTGCTGAACATGTGTCGTCTTGTCTCGTGTGTCAGAAAGTGAAGGTTGAACATCAAAGAACAGCGGGTATGCTACAACCCCTAACTATTCCAGAATAGAAATGAGATAGTATAGCAATGGATTTTGTAACGGGTTTGCCAAAGACCAGAAAAGGATATGATTCTATATGGGTCGTTGTTAATAGGCTTACGAAGTCAGCTCACTTCTTGGCAATCAATATCAGGCATTCGTTAGAAAAGTTGACCAGGTGTACATTGGTGAAATCGTAAGACTTCATGGTGTACCCACTAGTATCATTTCTGATAGGGATCCAAGATTTACATCAAGGTTTTGGCGAAGCCTACAGGAAGCTATGGGGATTAAAATTCATCTGAGTTCTGCTTATCATCCGCGGATGGATGGTCAAACAGAAAGGACGATACAATCACTGCAAGATCTGTTAAGAGCTTGTGCGTTAGAACAAAAAGGGAGTTGGGATGAATTTTTACCTTTGGTAGAATTCACCTACAACAACAATTTTCACTCAAGTATAGGGATGGAACCCTATGAAGCGCTTTACGGACGACGATGCCGAACACCTTTGTGTTGGTATCAGGATGGTGAAAGTATAACTATTGGACCTGAAATGATACAACAAACAACTGAAAAGGTGAAGATGATCCAAGATAAAATGAAGGCGACTCAAAGTAGACAGAAAAGCTATGCTAATAAAAGAAGAAGACCTCTTGAATTTGAGGAAGGTGAGCATGTGTTTTTACGAGTTACACCTACGACTGGTGTTAGAAGGGTTATAAAATCTAGAAAACTCACTCCTAAGTTTATTGGACCTTATCAAATTCTTCGTCGGATAGGTCCAGTCGCATACTAAATTGCTTTGCCACCTTTTCTTTCCAATTTGCACAATGTTTTCCATGTATCTCAATTGAAAAAGTATATTCCCGATCCAACTCATGTTATTCAACCCGATGAGGTACAATTGAAAGTAAATTTGACGTATGAGACACTTCCTGTTAAGATTAAAGACAGGAGGATGAAGCAGCTCAGAGGGAAGGATATTCCATTAGTAAAAGTGATCTAGAATGAAACAACGGGAGATGCTATATGGGAGCAAGAAGACAAAATGAAGGAACAATATCCTCAATTGTTCTGAGGTATGGTAAATTTCGAGGACGAATTTTTTTTTTAGCAGGGGAGAGTTGTAACATCCCGATTTTCGTTTTTTCTGCACAAATATTAATTTTCTAATTTTTGTGATTTTTGAGAATTTTTCTGGATTTTTCTAAAATTAAAAATATTTTAGTATTTTTTTAGGCCGTCTATGGGGCCCACAGTGGGCCGGAAACACTAAAAATTTTTATTGGCCAGAAAATTTTGTACTGTTGATACAGGACCACGGGATCTTACTAAACGTGAAACTGGATACAGTATCAAAAATTTTCTTATATTGTCATTTTATTATTCGCTGTACAATAATTACCGGTTTGTGAGTTGTAATTTTATTATGTGAGTAAAAATTTCTTGTAGTTATAGCTAGGTGATAGCCATGTGCTACTAGTATGAAAAAGTCAAAATTAGTGACAAGGATCATTTATGACCGTTGGATGTAGATTTAATCAACGGTGGAGATTTGGTCTTATAAAGTAACAAGGACCATTTATGACCATTGGATGTAAAGTATGAAGGAGTGATCTTGACCCTTCATTTTAGAGATACATCTAATGCTAAGATTTCAAGGAGAAAGATCCAATGGCTTAGATTAAGTCTTCTAATCTAAAGGCTATACCTAGAATCTACATTTATCCTAACCATTGAACTAATCAATGGTTAGGAATGCTTAAAATAATGGCTAGTGAGATTGGTCACATTTTGAGAATGCAAGAAGGGGGGGAATGGTTTTGTGAAGGCTTAGGAGCTTAGCAAAGTGTGAAGACAGCAATTATTAGTCATCTTGATCATTCTTGACCATTTCCTAAAGCAAAGCTTTTGAAACTTTTCTCTCCATTTCTCTCCAAGACACCATACGGCCAAGCACCCAAAGACAACCATCCAAGCTTCTAAAATTTCATCCAAGCATATTTCCTACACCTAAAATCATTCTAAGACACTTCTATGTTGGAGACTTAAGCAAAATCCTTCTTCTACTACCTTTTCTACAAGTTAGTGTTCTTGAGATTTCAAGGTAAAAGTTCTTCTTCTTTGTTTCTAAGTTGGTTTTTGAGTTTCTAAACCATGATTGTTCCATGGTTTATTTTCTTCAAGCTTTGTTAATGACTTTGGTTGGTTTAAGTTTGATAAGGTTTTCCTTGGAGCTTAACGAAATTCTTGAAGCAAGGCAACTTGGTGGATTTTGTCTTGCTTGAGGTAATAGGGAGATTACCCTCATCAACTATATGTTAGTGGTGAGGAGATGACCTTGTTTGTGGTGAAAAATCCATAAGGATTTATTCATTTGTATGGTTTAAGCTTGCTTTATTTATGGTAGGTTTATTTTTAAGCTTTGATTATAGGCTTGTTTAAGTAGATTATATGCTTATATGCTTGTTTATATGCTTATGGTAGCATGACGAATGTTGTGTAAAATTGAATATGAGTTGTATGATGATGAAAATTGTATGAAGGTTCCAAAGAACCTAGGGAAGGCTCACGATTTTGACTACTACAAAGGGAACAAGATGTTTCAAATTAATTACTAAGTATGGATTAATGATTTTAAGGATAAAAATTGAATTAAAGGTTTTGTAAAGGATTTTGGTGATGAAAAATGGTTTTGTAAAGGATTTTGGTGGTGACAAATGATTAAGTATGTATATGAAACCTAACTTAATTTTCAGCCAACACACCAAAGTGTGGTATTTTAAATCTTAGATTATTTTACTAAGTGTGGACTTTGGAAATTAGTTAACAAGAATTTGATTTAATGAATTTTTAGTAGAAAAAGGAAACTAGATTTAATGGTTGGAATTAAATTAGTATGTTAAAGCTTTAATATTTATGTATATCAAAGAAATCAAATTTTTGAAAAGAATCATAGAAAATAATAGGTAAAGAATTTTTAGAAAGGAAATATTTTCAATAAGGTCAAAGTGCATATTTGATATATAGAAAATAATACGTAAATGATTTTTAGGAAGAAAATATTTTCAGGAAGGCCAAAGTGTATAATTTATGTAAAGATTTTTATTAATAAATTTAGAATGTTAAGAAAAAATTTTACGTAAGTGAGAAAATATTTTAGGTAAGTGAAAAATACTAGAAAACCATTACACAACTTAGAAATCACTATTTTTAAGCTACGCAATTGATTTTACGTTACGCAATTGAGAAAATAATTTTAAATGGTTACACGATTGAGAAAACGTTTGAAAATATTTACGTGATTTGAAAAATGTTGAAAATATTTTTGTGATTTAGAAAAATGTTTAAATATATTTATGCGATTTAAAAATGTTTGAAATTAATTACGTGGTTACAAAAATGTTGAAAAATATTGCGTAATTTGAAAACGTAAGAAAAAAGTCACGCTGTGTCAAAAATGCGATAAAATGTTTACGCAATTGGAAATTACAGCAGTTGGCTGTCGGGCTGTCATGGTGGGCCCCGTTATGTTGAAAAGTGATGCTGTCAAGAAATGACGCGTATATGTGAAATACTGTAAAATAATGGAAAATTGTATGTGTTGGATCGTACATATTGCATGTAAAATTATATGTGTTGGATCATACATCATGCATGGAAAAGCATGTCAAGTAAGGCGATTGGCCTAGGAGATGGAAATTACACCTTCGTGTAGGTAAGAACTGCGTAGTTATGATCTTCAGTGATCTTAGGGACGTCAGGGTGTGGAATGTCATATGTGGCCAGTGGGTAGCACTATTGCGTCGTGGTATCCTTTGCAAACACACTGACAGTTTCGACGGAGTTACTACTCTTTTCGTGATTTGTTGAGAGTGTCTGTATCGGCCATGTTGCGCACCATGATTTGATCTATTGGCACATGATTTGAGGCCAATGATATACAGACATGTACTTCCTATCATTCTCTCCGAAATTGTGTTTAGCTCCATGGAGTAGGAATTGGGTCGTTGTACACATGCATAATGAGTCAGCATATTGGTGTGACAATTATGCTTATTTATATGTTTTCTATGATATGATATGATATGACTATATGTGATATATATTACATCTGTATCTTTTACTATCATTTTCTAATATGATATGATATGACTGTATGAGATATTTTGTAACTGTAATATTTGCTGTCATTTTCTATACTGCCTCATTGGTATTGATGAAAGGGGATCTCACTACTTTGCTGTATTATTCTGTTCGTTTCTATTTTATGTTTTTTTCGGTAAAGTCTACGATGGTAGCAAGGAGGGATCAGCTAGGTTTCTTTAGACTACAATTTCTTGATGGCACTACTGCTTGGCATGTTCATGGGACTCTGGATATATAGAGTATTGTGGTGATATTACTCTATTTGTACATAGGATCCGCCATGGGATCATTACTTCTTACTTTACGGCTGCATATGTAGAGCTCATTTTACCTTGTGGAACGATCTTCGGTATACTTCTCGAGATGACCCCGAGGCATATTTTACTCGAATTTCTATCCGTCGAAATATTCCTGGCTAGGGAATTTATCTGTTGAGAAGGACTTTTATCTTTTGAGTTGTGAACTTGGGCGAGGTCGAGTTTATATGGTTTATGTAATAAAGATATTCATATTCTATGATATGTACAAGAGATGTACGTTGGTCTATTCTTGTATCTTGTGTTACTTTAATTGGTAATTTTATGTTATCCACGAAAAAGAAATTTTGAAATTCGTATTGCAATAATATTTAAATATTTTATAATATCTAAAATATGGTGTGTTAGTTTTAATTACGTTTCACGTTTAAGGTTTTTAATTATTTTTTGTCATTCCGCAAAAGAAATTTTAAAATCAGTATTTTTACAAGATTAATTCTTTTACAACTCGGGTAAGTTATATTAGGATTAGTCTTAAATGTGATACCCTACGGTGGGTGTTGCATTAGTTGGTATCAGAGCCCAAGTTAGAGTCTTTTGGGTTTGTAGGTAAGTTTGTCTTGTTTGTGCTGTGTGTTTCTTTGACACTGAACACAGAGATATATTGTTTGGTTTCACTGTGTTTTGATATGGTTGTCTTTCAAGAAAGACAATGGATCGTAGTAGACGTAAGAATGTGGACGCAAGACGTGACAATGATCGTATGGTCGCAACTAGAAGTATAATGGAGAGGAAATGTAAGATTAATCGATTTTAACAAAAGCCGTATATACGACCACCGGGAAAGCAACAACAACAGCAGTCATGTGGAGGAAGTAACAGTAACAATCGTTTTGGTCAGAGTATGGCATTGCCAACGAGATGTAGAAAGTGTGGAAAAGGTCATGTGACGAAAGATTGTACGATCAGAGGAATCATTTGCTTTAGATATGGAAAACCTGGTCATTTTGCGAGGGATGGTAATCAAGTAAAAGTGGAGCCTTCAGTAAGCAATGTTCGTGCTGTCAAGTCTCAAGCTGTAGGACAAGTTTATACGAGGAGTGGAGCCGAGGCCTCTCAGTTTGATGATCTTATCAAGGGAGAAGGTGTCATATCAGGTAATCTTTTAACTGTACTATATGATTCAGGTGCAACTCATTCGTTTATTACAAATGACTATGTGGATCATTTGGAATTACTTGTGTCATCATTGAACTTCCAATTGATTATTTATACACCCACTGCCGAACCTGTTAGTACTTCTAAAGTTTGTCTAAATTATCCTGTTACTATAAAAAAAATTGAGTCTTTTCTGTTGATTTAATTTGTTTGCCTCTTACTAATATTAATATAATCTTAGGAATGGATTAGTTATCTTCTAACCATATTTTGTTAAATTGTTCTAAAAAGACCTTAGTATTTTCTGAGGATGAGATTTCTGGATTTTCAACTGCCAATCAAGTCGAATCTATATTGAGGGATGGAGCACGAGGATACATGTTGCTATCTTCTTTGAAAGTCAAGAGTGAAAAAGATGTGAATGCTATTCTTGTTGTAAATGAGTTTCCTGAAGTTTTTCCTGACGATGTACCTGGACTACCACCAGAAAGAGAGATAGCGTTTTCCATCGATCTTATACGAGGAGCGGCTCCAATTTCGATTGCACCGTATCGGATGTCACCATATGAGTTACCAGAGTTGAAGAAGCAATTGGAGAAACTATTGGAAAAACAGTTTGTGCGACCTAGTGTTTCACCTTGGGGAGCTCTAGCACTACTATTCAAAAAGAAGGATGGATCTTCGCGTTTGTGTGTGGACTACCGCCAGTTGAACAAGGTTACAATCAAGAACAAATATCATCTTCTAAGGATTAATGATTTGATGGACCAGATGAAAGGAGTAGCTATTTTCTCTAAGATAGATTTACGCTCAGGGTATCATCAAATTCGTGTCAAGGTAGAGGATATACCTAAGACAGCTTTTCAAACGCGTTACGGTCATTATGAGTATCTTGTAATGCCGTTTGGAGTGACAAATGCTCCTGCTATATTTATGGATTCATGAATAGGATTTTTCATCCATATCAAGATAGATTTGTCATCATTTTTATTGATGACATTTTGATCTATTCTCAAAATCAAGAAGAGCATGCTGAACATCTCAGTATAGTTCTTCGGATTTTAAAGGAGAAGAAGTTGTACGCAAAGTTGTCTAAATGTGAATTTTGGTTGGACGAGGTTCAATTTTGGGGTCATGTGATTTCGAAAGATGGAATTGCAGTGGATCCAGTAAAGGTGGAGACGGTTCTTCAGTGCGAAAGGCCAACTACAGTGACTGAGATCCGAAGTTTTGTTGGATTAGCCGGATATTATCGAAGATTTATTGAAAGTTTTTCCAAGATAGCCAGATGTCTTACACAACTCACCAGGAAGAACCAGGCGTTTGTCTGGATAGAAAAGTGTGAGGAAAGTTTTCAAGAACTAAAGAAAAAGTTGAGTACTACACCGGTGTCGATTCTACCAGATCCGAATGAGTCTTTTGAAGTATATTGTGATGCTTCATACCAAGGATTAGGATGTGTTCTAATGCAAAATAGAAAAGTGGTAGCATATGCTTTAAGACAACTAAAGGTACATGAAAGGAATTATCCAGCGCATGATTTGGAATTAGCTGCAGTTGTCTTTGCATTGAAAATTTGGAGACATTTTCTGTATGGAGCTACGTTCAACGTATTTAGTGATCATAAAATTTTGAAGTATTTATTGATTAGAAGGAGTTGAACATGGGACAACGATTGAGGAAGGATCTAACGGGATCCTAAAGTTTAAAGGCAGAATCTGTATACCTGATGAAGCTTATACTAGTAGATTGAGTATACATCCAGGAATGACCAAAATGTACCACAATCTGAAGCGATTATTTTGGTGGCCTGGGATGAAGAAAGATGTTGCTGAACATGTGTCGTCTTGTCTCGTGTGTCAGAAAGTGAAGGTTGAACATCAAAGACCAGCGGGTATGCTCAACCCCTAACTATTCCAGAATAGAAATAGGATAGTATAGCAATGGATTTTGTTACGGGTTTGCCAAAGACCAGAAAAGGATATGATTCTATATGGGTCGTTGTTAATAGGCTTACAAAGTCAGCTCACTTCTTGGCAATCAATATCAGGTATTCGTTAGAAAAGTTGACCCAGGTATACATTGGTGAAATCGTAAGACTTCATAGTGTACCCATTAGTATCATTTCTGATAAGGATCCAAGATTTACATCAAAGTTTTGGCGAAGCCTACAGGAAGCTATGGGGATTAAAATTCATCTGAGTTCTACTTATCATCCGCAGACAGATAGTCAAACAGAAAGGACGATACAATCACTGGAAGATCTGTTAAGAGCTTGTGTGTTAGAACAAAAAAGGGAGTTGGGATGAATTTTTACCTTTGGTAGAATTCACCTACAACAACAATTTTCACTCAAGTATAGGGATGGCACCCTATGAAGCGCTTTACGGATGACGATGTCGAACACCTTTGTGTTGGTATCAGGATGGTGAAAGTATAACTATTGGACCTGAAATGATACAACAAACAACTGAAAAGGTGAAGATGATCCAAGAGAAAATGAAGGAGACTCAAAGTAGACAGAAAAGCTATGCTGATAAAAGAGGAAGACCTCTTGAATTTGAGGAAGGTGAGCATGTGTTTTTACTAGTTACACCTACGACTGGTGTTGGAAGGGTTATAAAATCCAGAAAACTCACTCCTAAGTTTATTGGACCTTATCAAATTCTTCGTCGGATAGGCCAGTCGCATACCAAATTGCTTTGTCACCTTTTCTTTCCAATTTGCCCAATGTTTTCCATGTATCTCAATTAAGAAAGTATATTCCCGATCCAACTCATGTTATTCAACCCGATGAGATACAATTGAAAGAAAATTTGACGTATGAGACACTTCCTGTTAAGATTGAAGACAAGAGGATGAAGTAGCTCAGAGGGAAGGATATTCCAATAGAAAAAGTGATCTGGAATGAAACAACGGGAGATGCTATATGGGAGCTTGAAGACAAAATGAAGGAACAATATCCTCAATTGTTCTGAGATATGGTAAATTTCAAGGACGATTTTTTTTTTAGCAGGGGAGAGTTGTAACATCCCGATTTTCATTTTTTCTGCACAAATATTAATTTTCTAATTTTTGAGAATTTTTCTGGATTTTTCAGAGATTAAAAATTTTTTAGTATTATTTTAGGCCGTCTGTGGGGCTCACAGTGGGTCGGAAACGCTAAAAATTTTATTGGCCAGATAATTTTGTACTGTTGATACGGGGCCAGGGGATCTTACTAAACGTGAAATTGGATACAGTATCAAAAATTTTCTTATACTGTGATTTTATTATTCGTTGTACAATAATTACCAGTTTGTGAGCTGTAATTTTATTATGTGAGTAATAATTTCTTGTAGCTATAGCTAGGTGGTAGCCATGTGCTACTAGTATGAAGAAGTCAAAATTAGTGACAAGGATCATTTATGACCGTTGGATGTGGATTTAATCAACGGTGGAGATTTGGTCTTATAAAGTAACAAGGACCATTTATGACCATTGGATGTAAAGTATGAAGGAGTGATCTTGACCCTTCATTTTGGAGATACATCTAATGGCTAGGATTTCAAGGAGAAAGATCCAATGACCTAGATTAAGTCTTCTAATCTAAAGGCTATACCTAGAATCTACATTAATCCTAATCATTGAACTAATCAATGATTAGGAATGCTTAAAATAATGGCCAGTGAGATTGGTCACATTTTGAGAATGCAAGAAAGGGGGACGGTTTTGTGAAGGCTTAGGAGCTTAGCAAAGTGTGAAGACACCAATTATTAGTCATCTTGATCATTCTTGACCATTTCCTAAAGCAAAGCTCTTCAAACTTTTCTCTCCATTTCTCTCCAAGACACCATACAGCCAAGCACCCAAAGACAACCATCCAAGCATATCTCCTACACCTAAACATCATTCTAAGACACTTCTATGTTGAAGACTTAAGCAAAATCCTTCATCTACTACCTTTTCTACAAGTTAGTGATCTTGAGATTTCAAGGTAAAAGTTCTTCTTTGTTTCTAAGTTGGTTTTTGAGTTTCTAAACCATGATTGTTCCACGGTTTATTTTCTTCAAGCTTTGTTTATGACTTTGGTTGATTTAAGTTTGATAAGGTTTTCCTTGGAGCTTCACAAAATTCTTGAAGCAAGGCAACTTCGTGGATTTTGTCTTGCTTGAGGTAAGAGGGAGATTACCCTCATCAACTATATGTTGGTGGTAAGGAGATGACCTTGTTTGTGGTGAAAAATCCATAAGGATTTATTCACTTGTATGGTTTAAGCTTGCTTTATTTATGGTTGGTTTATTTTTAAGCTTTGATTATAGGCTTGCTTAAGTAGATTATATGCTTATATGCTTGTTTATAAGCTTATGGTAGCATGATGAATGTTGTGTAAAATTGAATATGAGTAGTATGATGAGGAAAATTGTATGAAGGTTCCAAAGAACCTAGGGGAGGCTCACGATTTTGGCTACTACAAAGGGAACAAGATGTTTCAAATTAATTACTAAGTATGGATTAATGATTTTAAGGATAAAAATTGGATTAAAGGTTTTGTAAAGGATTTTGGTGGTGAAAAATGATTAAGTATGTATATGAAACCTAACTTAATTTTTGGCCAACACACCAAAGTGTGGTATTTTAAATCCTAGATTATTTTACTAAGTGTGGACTTTGGAAATTAGTTAACAAGAATTTGATTTAATGAATTTTTAGTAGAAAAAGGAAACTAGATTTAATGGTTGGAATTAAATTAGTATGTTAAAGCTTTAATATTTATGCATGTCAAAGAAATCAAATTTTTGAAAAAAATCATAGAAAATAATACGTAAGGAATTTTTAGAAAGGAAATATTTTCAATAAGGTCAAATTGCATATTTGATATATAGAAAATAATGCGTAAATGTTTTTTAGGAAGAAAATATTTTCAAGAAGGCCAAAGTGTATAATTTATGTAAAGAATTTTATAAATACATTTAGAATGTTAAGAAAATATTTTACGTAAGTGAGAAAATATTTTAGGTAAGTGAAAAATGCTAGAAAACCATTACACAACTTAGAAATCACTATTTTTAAGCTACACAATTGATTTTTACGTTACGCGATTGAGAAAATGATTTTAAATGGTTACGCAATTGAGAAAACGTTTGGAAATATTTACGTGATTTGAAAAATGTTGAAAATATTTATGTGATTTAGAAAAACGTTTAAATATATTTATGTGATTTAAAAACGTTTGAAATTAATTACGCGTTTACAAAAATGTTGAAAAATATTGCTAATTTGAAAACGTAAGAAAAATGTCACACTTTTTCAAAAATGCGATAAAATGTTTATGCGATTGGAAATTACAGTAATTGGTTGTCAGGCTGTCATGGTGGGCCTCGTTATGTTGAAAAGTGATACTGTTAAGAAATGACTCGTACATGTGAAATACTGTAAAATAATGAAAAATTATATGTGTTGGATCATACATCATGCATGGAAAAGCATGTCAAGTAAGGCGATTGGCCTAGGAGATGGAAATTACACCTTCGTGCGGGTGAGAATTGCGTAGTTATGATCTTCAGTGATCTTGGGGACTTCGGGGTATGGAATATCATATGTGACTAGTGGGTAGCACCATTGCATTGTGGTATCCTTTGCAAAAACACCGATGGTCTCGGCGGAGTTACTAATCTTTTCATGATTTGTTGAGAGTGTCTGTATCGGCCATGTTGCGCACCATGATTTGATATATTGGCACATGATTTGAGGCTAACAATATGCAGATATGTAGTCCCTATCATTCTCTCCGAAATTGTGTTTAGCTCCATGGAGTAGGAATTGGGTCGTTGCACACATGCATAATGAGTCAGCATATTGGTGTGACAATTATGCCTATTTATATGTTTTCTATGATATGATATGATATGACTATATGTGATATATATTATACCTGTATCTTTTACTATCATTTTCTGATATGATATGATATGACTGTATGAGATATTTTGTAACTGTAATATTTGCTGTCATTTTCTATACTGCCTCATTGGTATTGATGAAAGGGATCTCACCTCTTTGCTATATTGTTCTGTTCGTTTCTATTTTATGTTTATGTCGGTAAAGTCTACGATGGCGGCAAGAAGGGATCAGCTAGGTTTCTTTAGACTACAGTTTCTTGATGGCACTGCTGCTTGGCATGTTCACTGGGACTCTGGATATATAGAGTATTGTGGTGATATTACTCTATTTGTACATAGAATCTGCCATGGGATCATTACTTCTTACTTTACGACTGCATATGTAGAGCTCATTTTACCTATCGGGGAGTTGTGGAACGATCTTCACTATACTTCTCGGGATGACTCCGAGGCATATTTTACTCGAATTTCTATCCGTCGAAACATTCTTGGCTAGGGAATTTATCTATTGAGATGGACTTTTATCTTTAGAGTTGTGAACTTGGGCTAGGTCGAGTTTATATGGTTTATGTAATAAAGATATTCATATTCTATGATATGTACAAGAGATATACGTTGGTCTATTCTTGTATCTTGTGTTACTTTAATTGGTAATTTTATGTTATCCATGAAAATGAAATTTTGAAATTCGTATTGCAATAATATTTAAATATTGTATAATATCTAAAATATGGTGTGTTAGTTTTAATTACGTTTCACGTTTAAGGTTTTTAATTATTTTATGTCATTCCGCAAAAGAAATTTTAAAATCAGTATTTTTATAAGATTAATTCTTTTACAACTCGGGTAAGTTATATTAGGATTAATCTTAAATGTGATACCCTACGGTGGGTGTTGCAAAAGCCATATAATCACTCATACCCAACAAGCATAAACCATAATCACACATAACCAAACAAGCATAAACCATAATGACACATAACCAAACAAGTATAAACCATTAAATTTACATAACCAAGTGAATAAATCCTCACATGCATTTTTCACCAACAACCACAAATTCCATTTCTCACCACCAAGTTGGTTGATGAGGTTAATCTCCCTCTTACCTTAGATGATGATAAAAAAGCTCCTTGGTTGCCTGCTTGGAAAACTTCTACCACCAAAAGATCCTTAAAATGAATTAAACATACAAATATCAAGATCTAATGCTTAAAATAAGATGATCATGGATCAAGATCTTGGTTTGGAACTTTGAAAATAAATTTAGAAGTGAAGATCAAGAACTTCACCTAAAAGCCCTCAAACTTAAACTTGGAAGAAGTGGTTAAAGATGGATGAATTTGAAAAAGTTCATAACATGAAAGTGTCTTCAAATGATGTCTAGATTCAAGTTATGTGGTTAGATTGAATTAAACAAGATTGGAGAGTATTATAGATGTGTTGGCTGAAACTTGCAATGAGAGAAAATGAGAGAGTTTTTGATATTTTACTTCTTGAAAAGATGATAAGATAAACTTAAGAGAAACTTAGCAACCACTTTGTCATCTAAACTTACCTAACAAAGCTCCCTTGGCTGTGTAAGACCTAAGGGTGAGAAGTGGCCAAACTTCTCCTCCAAGCATGCCTTCCATTGGTTCAAAGATGTGAGTCATAGCCACAAAGCTTGACTTCCATCAAACTTAGCTTGTAAGTTTGCTTTCCATTAGTGTAGAACAAGGTGAGTCATAAGAGATGATGATGAGGTTCATGACCAAGCTTTGTTAGTCATGGCAACTATCATCCAAGAGGGGGGGGAATTGGGTGATTACAAATTTTTAAAACAACTTTAAAAAATTATGCATTTTGATATTTTAAATCAACACATGCATCGAAAAAAGGTACAACTATTAGATATTTTTCAAATACCACTTGTGCTATAGGATAAAACAAACAAATAAGCTAGATATCAAATTCAACTCAAGCATATATAATTAAAGCACAAATGTAAAGGAGATAGAGTTGAGAGAAGCAAACACAGTATTTATCCTGGTTCGGTCACCAACCACTTGTGGCCTACGCCCAGTCCTCAAGTAAACTACCCGAGATTTTCCACTATCACTTCAAGCTTGAACAGGTGCTTGAAACCTTTACAAACCAGAGCACTCAACACACCTTGAGATACCTTACCCTTTGTGCTTGAGCCTCAACTTCAAGGGATACCTCACCCTTTACAACCTTTGAGGGATACCTCACCCTCTTTACAACAAATCAGATGGAGATTGAATGATAAACTCTCACTAGAGTAGATTACACAAGTTGAAGCTTTATAATACTCTTCAAGGATATCTCAAATATTTACAAAAACATAGCACAAATGGATTGAAAGATTGATTCTTGGATTGGAGCAATAGAAATATGTTTCAAGTTATTGGTTAGCCATTAAAGATGATCCAAGACATGTATTTATAGAGTATTTGATCAAAGGAGCCGTTGGGCACAATTAATGACAGCATTTAATGCCAAGAAAATAGTCGTTGCGTGTTCTAGGCTCATGTTATTCGAATAACACTTTTGTTATTCGAATAAATCCACTTATTGTGCACCAGGAAATGTTTTCTGGAACGTGTTATTCGAATAACACTTTGGTTATTTGAATAAATCACTAAAAATACGTTCTGGAATGTTTTCTAGGGTGTGTTATTCGAATAACACATCCCTTATTCGAATAAACCACTCTAGTTTCGAAAACTGACTTTAAATGGTCATAACTTCTTCATTTCTCATTCGTTTAAAGTAAATGACACTCATTGGAAAGATCTTTGCGTCTATTTTCAAATGAAACAAGTTTCACAACGAAACTTAAAGTATTTTGAAAGTTATGATCAAAAGAGTAACTAAAGGTCAGTTTTACAAAACTCAAACTTGGCTATTTTTCATAGTTTTGAACTATTACCATAACTAGCTTTTCAAAACTTATTTGTTGGGCATTTCAGCATGTGAAAACCATTTGTAAAGCTTTGAAAAATATATTTGAGATATCCATAAGACTTCTTACATAAAAACCCTAAGTCCTATAAGCTATACCATTTAATCTTCCTTTGGACTTAGTCTTTGACATGACTTTGTTATTATCAAAACCTTTATGGAATGGACATTCACATTCTCCTTGAGTTGAGCATAATTGAGATCTTTTGCTTTCTTGTTGTAATGCTCACTCAGTTAAACAAATATAGTTAGTCCAAATTCATAATTCAGTATCTTCATATACATGATTCATAAATGTATAACTCTAATTAGTCAGACATGCATATAAGACTTTCATAGACATATCCAAATAAGATATTTATCAATTACTAATAAATATGCTCTATATATGATGCAACAAAGAACACTTTGCACATTTTCATTTAAATAGAGCCAAATCTAATATTAATCATTATAACTCATATAAAGCATTATTGGATATATTATATAAAGAATGTTACACATATCTCATTGCATGATTGTTAAGTGAAGTATAACTAGATAAAGTACATAATCAAGCATGATACAATATAATCTATTAAGTACATCTATGTAGCATAAGCATCATTCTTTTTAGCTTGTATTTGTCATCATCAAAACTTAACATATTAAACCATTGGGGCAAACTTATTTCCACAATCTCCCCCTTTTTGATGATGACAAATCACCAAAGAAAAATATGTTGAGCAATATAAGAATATCAAACATTAAGCACAAGAACATATTTTTCTTTCCAATTCTCATTCCTCCTATTTGACATCAACAAAAAGGTTTAGGAAGGAAAGATAATACTTTCTCTCCCCCTATAGATAAAACTCATGTTGTCAAAGAGAGTAGGATCATCAAAACCAAAAACTTCTTCAAGTTATTCAAAACATAATTATCTCTCTTTATTTGATTCTACACATGATTCAAGAATAGAGAGATGAAACAAGCATGCTTTCAAGATATAAAAGATTATTCATGCAAAGCTTGTCATATTTTGGTACATCAATATTTAGCACATGATAACAATGAGCTTAAGAAATTATGTCTAGCATATAATATCTTGCATATCACATGATAATAAGTACCAATTGATATCACTTATTAGGAGTTACAAAATATTCGTGTGAGATCATGTATTTGATGTTTTCAAATGAAAGATCATACAACTTGTCACATATTAAGCATTTCTCAATGAAAGAATCAAAATATATAAAGTTTAAGAATGTTTACCGTTTTTCATTGATAGAGGGAAAGACAATAAGAGATGATCTTTGTTGATATGTTGATAGTATTAACAATAAAACACTTTATGTCAAATACGGATGTAAGCTAAGAGATATAAGCAATAATTTAAGAACTGGGCTCCCCCTCAAAATATGCATATTATCAAAATATCAAATATAATAGTTTAACATAGTTATGCATATGTTCTTAGTCAACAAGGATATGGAAGAAGGATATGTAAGATAAGCTCCTCCTTTTTAAAGCACAAGATAGATAAAGGGAAATATGCATGCTAAGACCATGTAAGCACATTACCATAAAGAGAAGCAAGGCAAAGATATATATTCTTAATCCATCAATCACAAACCATCTTAAAACTTCTCCCCCTTTCAAAAAGAATTTTATAATAACACATTACATTTCGAAAAGCATTTTAGAAGGGTAGAAGAGTTTTATATTGAAACCACATATTCCTTGAGAGTAAAGAAATCTAAGTCAAAGGAACATTTGAAAGTACATCTCCTATTTTTCTCATTAAACAAGAGCCTTGGAAAGATAAAACACTTTTGCAGAACAAGGCTTATCTTTTGAAGTATTAAGATGGTCTCTATAGAACATTTCAAAAAATTTATTTGGAAACTTTCTTAAATATTCTCTCAAGATTTAATAAAACATTTCAAAACAATGAAGAGAGAACTACATTTATAGCACAAATCGAATGATTTCCAATTTTTTTCAAGACAACTAGGAGGTGATAATACTTTCAAGGTCTTAAGACAAGTTCAAAGGATTCTCAAAGATATGGAACTTTAAAAGCTTCTTTCAAATATGATAGGAGAATTTGCCTTAAAAAAAACTTTTTAATCAAATAAGAAATTCTTTTCAAAAAGAGCATGATTCTCATAAGTGTGATACTACTAAGAAACCATAGATCAAGAGAATCATAGATATCAAACATTCATCATGATAAAATATGCTATATGTATAGAACTAATGTCATCCACCCTATATGTAATGACAAAACTAGCAATTTAATGTCCAATTAGGCACTTTGTCAATGCTAAGCATACTTCTCATCTAAGGAAAACATCTAATCTTTTAAGATCAATTTATTAACAAGTATCATATAATCCATATCATATAGAATACCACAATAGTTTAGGGATAAAGATACTTATTGAGTTAGATAGAAAGTGATGCTCCTTTAGAATGTTCTTCATTTATAGGTCCTTTGAGTTTGTACTTTCTTCCATTAAGTATTTCATTCCATTTCACTTGAAGAAAGTCTCCTCATGTTCCTCTTCCTTCAACATTTCTCATTTATCCACATATGTTTGACATTTCAATATTTGATGACTATATTTCAAAAGTTCTCTAAAACATAGGTTAGCATAAAATATCATTTAAACTTATTTACAAGCATAATTTAGGTTGATATACAATGTAAAACATGTACCACATTATCAACCATGCAATGTTGGCTCGTACAAGAATGAAGGAAGAACATATGCACTTGAATCCAAAAGCATAGTTTAAGCATTTTTAAAAGCAAGATTCAAGTTTGTCAAGAAAGACATGATCATCATCAAAACATATATAAGCGTTTTGGGGCAAACAATGATCATGTAAGGCATGTAAAAATAACTCTCTACTTCTCCAAATATCACATGATATTCAATTTAAAGCATAGATGAGGATAAGAGATTGATGTAACCAAAAGTGTACTCTTTGAGTTTATGTAGATGAGTCCAACTTTCAAGCTTTAAGTCTTCATGAGGGAATAGAGATTCTTTGCACCCCTTTTTAGAAATTGAATCCTTTTAAACTTTACTAACCTCAAGTTGAATAATCTTATCCCATTTAAATGTTTGCTTGAGCTATT
Organism: Ormosia emarginata; assembly: GCA_029884605.1. Lineage (NCBI taxonomy): Eukaryota > Viridiplantae > Streptophyta > Magnoliopsida > Fabales > Fabaceae > Ormosia > Ormosia emarginata. The sequence goes on from JAQQTP010000037.1 coordinate 8,236,418, forward strand.
TATCACCCTACAACACAATTCAAAGTGCTTTCTTTGGTATCCATCAATTTTGGATCCATAGAAGTTAGTCATTATGCCAAACTTATAAGCAAATAAGCATTCAAAACAATAAGGCAAAATAACAAACGAGTTCACAAGGGCAAAAGATATTTCATTTCATTAATCAATTTAGCTAAGTACATATATTCATCAAAAGAATAGCCAATTACATTTGGTTAAGCATTTGCATTTTTAGTCCAATTACAAAGAATTCAACATATACGACAAATTCTTAAGAAATGAAGGGGAAAAGCAACATAATCTTTCATAAAATCCGTGTTTATTCGAATAGGATGTTCTTTATTCGAATAAACTTGTGGAAAACAACCAGACTTGGCTTTCTGCCAAGCATTATTCAAATAACAGTGTTGTTATTCGAATAACACAACATCCAGACTTGGCTTTATGCCAAGCTTTATTCGAATAACCAAAGGGTTATTCGAATAACACATGAAAGATCAAAATTTTGATAATGCTTCAGTTAAGCATTATTCGAATAAGGTAGTCCTTATTCGAATAAGACATACGTAACAACAATTATTGGGGGCTACTGGAAAACGTTATTCAAATAAGAAAGGTCTTATTCGAATAAGACTAACTTAGCAACATTAGTAACCATGTGTAGTTGGTCCAAAAGATTAAGAAACGTCAAGAAACAAATAAGCACTCATTTTAACATGCATTCATGATAATCAAAATAGGAAATTCAATTATGCATGCCTAATAAGAACAACAAGTAATGATCACAAATTTTTAACTCTTACACAGGCATTTTAAATCCACCAAGGATCATGTTAAAAAGGATAAAAACAAGATAAAAATCATCTAACACAAATACTCATTTTAAGTCATGATTGATCAAAAACTCAAGCTTAAGGATATTATCATTAAACATGTCATTTTAAACAAGGAACATACTTATCTAGCATATAGAGATATTTTCAAGATATAAGGCTAGAAAAGTATAAAAAAAATCTCTACTTATCCAAAGATTGCAAGTCCAAGTTCCATAAAGACAAGGAAGAGAGCTTGGAATTATTTATGGTCTTTGTACTTGGAGCAGCCACTTTCAAGATGCCAAAATTAACTCTTAGCCTTCAAGCACACCTACAACACACTTCAATTTTTGGCTTTTGGTACCCAAATTTTCTTGGATCCTTGTGTATTAGTTTTTTACTATTAATCCATTAAGCTCTCATTAAGATCAATTTTTTTTAAAGTATGTAAACTGAGCACAACAAGATAAATAACTAATTGTCATTAAGCACATAGCTGATAACATGCTTACTTTCATGATATATAGATAATTCAAAATATAGCAAGCATACCTAGGCATTGTAGAACCTTATGTACCAAAATATAAATAACAAATTAATGAGTTATGGTACAATAAGAATGAAAATAATCATGTGCTAAACATAATATTCAATTTTTTCCAAGTACACATGATTCTATCCTTTTCCTAGGGTCTACAAGGAATATACCTCATATTCATTGTCTTTTTAGGTGAATATGCATATGAAGTAAAAACATTTGATACCTTGGCCTTGGTAATCAAGGAAACTTTTTTCCTTACCCATTGCTTCTCTTTTGGTGTTTTGAACTTTGCAAGTTTCACATTTTGTACTTAAGAAGTTTGGTTGAAGTCATCTTCCTTCTTTCACCAAAACTTCTACCGTTGGGCTTTGGAAGCATTCTCCTTAATGATTCCTCTTTCTTTTGACCAATTAGTCTATCATTTTGGTACCCACTTCATCTTGGGTCCTTGAATGTTAGTACTAGAGTCTTTAAGATTTTTAGGAACCCATACTATATTATTTCTCATATAAGGATTTCTTCTATAGTTGCATAAGTGAGAAATATGTCCTAGATGACCACAAAAATTACAAACAATTGAATTTAATGATGGCTTGGTCCTTTGAAAATCATTTTAAAAAAACTTAAGCTTTTTGTTGTTTTTACATTCTAAACTATTTTTGCCATAAGCCTTGCTTGAATTTTCATATGGAATAACGTTAATTTTATTCTCATTATCAAGCATGGAATGTATGTACTTAGAATCATTAGCTTTGGCAAATTCGGAATATAAGTTCTCAACTTGATTTTCTAAATCAATACAATTTTCACAAGAAGTTGAGGTTTCACATTTCAAAGATATTTTCTCATCAAGAAAAGCATATTCATTTTTCAAAGTCTCAATTTCATTTTCAATGGAGGAAATGTTTTTCAAACAAGATAGGTTTTTATTTTCTAAATTCAACAAACTATCATACAATTCATTATATGCACATTGTAACTCATAGTAGGAAGGACTATAATCTAGTTTAGCATTATTTACCTCAAAGTCCTTTTTAGCCATATATGAAGTAGTCTCAATTTCTAGCATACTTGGCTCTTTAAGAGGATCATCATCTTCCTCATTGTTGTGCATCAAAACTTTAAGAGTATATACCATTTGGTTTTGCTTTGCCACCTCTTCAAATTGAACATCATCATCATCAAGAGGTATTGGTTTCCCTTCAATAGTTTGAACATCTTTTTGAGGATATTTTCCATGACAAGCTTCCTTCAATAGCTTTTGCTCTTCTTGCTCTCTATATACAACTTTATGCACAAGATCATCATTAGCAAGATAGATAACATCAAGAGCATCCCATATATCTTTAGCACTAGAGCAACTCTTAATTCTATCATAAGCATCATCATTCAAACCATTTCTCAAGATTTGCATAGCTCTAATGTTCAATGAAAAACATTTCTTGTTATAGGCATTCCAAGTTTGTTTTGATTTGCAAGTAAATCCATCAAGCATAATATCCCACAAATCAAGATTAATACATTGCATATAAAATTATATTCTAGCTTTCCAATAAACAAAATGCACACCATCAAAGAATGGTGGTTTATCAATTTCAAGACCTTCCATTTTGAAAAGCTTTCAATGGTTGTCAAACAAACAAGGATCTTTAACTCTAAGCGGTTCAACAGAGCACGAAGCTCTGATACCACTTGTTAGTCATGGCAACCATCACCCAAGAGATGGGTGACTTGGGTGATTACAAATTTTTAAAACAACTTTAAAAAATTATGCATTTTGATATTTTAAATCAACACATGCAGTGGAAAAGGTGCAACTATTAGATATTTCTCAAATACCACTTGTGCTATAGGATAAAACAAACAAATAAGCTAGATATCAAATTCAACTCAAGCGTATATAATTAAAGCACAAATGTAAAGGAGAGAGAGTTGAGAGAAGCAAACACAGTATTTATCCTGGTTCGGCCACCAACCACTTATGGCCTACGTCTAGTCCTCAAGTAAACCACCTGAGATTTTCTACTATCACTTCAAGCTTGAACAGGTGCTTGAAACCTTTACAAACTAGAGCACTCAACACACCATGGGATACCTTACCCTTTGTGCTTGAGCCTCAACTTCAAGAGATACCTCACCCTTTACAACCTTTGAGGGATACCTCACCCTCTTTACAACAAATCAGATAGAGATTGAATGATAAACTCTCACTAGAGTAGATTACACAAGTTGAAGCTCTATAATACTCTTTAAGGATATCTCAAATATTTATAAAAACATAGCACAAATGGATTAAAAGATTGATTCTTGGATTGGAGCAATAGAAATATGTTTCAAGTTGTTGGTTAGCCATTAAAGATGACCCAAGACATGTATTTATAGAGTATTTGATCAAAGGAGCCATTGGGTACAATTAATGGTAGCATTTAATGCCAAGAAAATAGTCGTTGCGTGTTCCAGGGTTGTGTTATTCGAATAACACTTTTGTTATTCGAATAAATCCACTTATTGCACACCAGGAAATATTTTTTGGAACGTGTTATTCAAATAACACTTTGGTTATTTGAATAACTTACTAAAAATACATTCTGGAACGTTTTCTGTGGTGTGTTATTCGAATAACGCGTCCTGTAACACCCCAACTTTTGAAAAAATATTCCGAATGTCCTGTTTGCTGTTTTTCAAGCTTTTGTGTAAATGACCGTTGTGTTCCGATTTTACTGTTTCTTGTTTTTCTGCATGAAATAGAAGTATATTTTACAGGCTCTAATTTTATTTAATTGTTTTGCGTAATTTGCTTCGAGACAGTAAAATAAAATTTTTTGTCAAACTACTATTTTAAATTTTTCTGTGTGAAATACAAACATATATTACTGTCTATAATTTTATTTGAACGTTTTGGATGATTTGCTTCGTCGTGGGGAAAAATGGAAAAATGACCATTACATCCCAAATGTCTTGTTTTTAATTTTTCTATATGTTACTTAAGTCCTTTAATATTACCATTTAAGTGATTTTATTTGGACTTTTTGTGTGATTTGCTTGGGCGGGGAAGATAATATTTTTCAAGGAGAAATCTTATTTTAATTATTCGAGCTAGGGGATCTTACTAAAAATCTTGAATGATCAACATCTTGTTGTTAATCTTTTAATTTTTAGGATTTATTCATCAAATAAAATAATTTTATATTATTATAATATTATTTTATTAGTCAAGATAAATAAATGACAATGCGGACGAAAATATTTTGTGGGACCCACATTTAGAGAAACAACTACGTTTTGGCTAGATTAGAATGCTAAACCAATAGAAATACGACACGTGGCGTGACACCTCTCCATGAAACAAGAAAAGAAAGGTTCGAAAGCGGTTTTATGTGACTCACCGTAGTAAGTCACCTGTTAAGCTTCTATGATGACTCGGTGATGACTCAACGTTGTGACTCACCATTGATGACACGGCCCGGTGATTAGTTATGACAAATCGGTGATTTCAAAGATCTTGACTCGCCATCCGAAATTTGGAAAAATATATATGACTCACCTGCCTAGAAAATATCTACGTCGATTCGCCATGCCGACTCACCCGTTCTAGACAGTTCCACGATGACTCATCATACTGACTCATCGTAGTGAGTCACATATTCTAGAAATTTCTCTTTGATGACTCATTTTATGACTCATCAAGGTCCAACAATCGATAGAAAAATGATCAATAATAATTACTACTCTGTTAGTACAAGAAAAAAATCTATGTATATTTTATTACCCATTGGACAATAGACATTGTTTTTATAAATAATAATTATTGTTCATTGGTTAAAGTATACTAGAAAATATACAATGTGCACCAATAGAAATTGGTCAACAAAAATATTAACCAATAGGAATCAAGTTAGTAAATATTCAACCAATAGAAATTGGTCAAGAAAAATGGCTTGACTCTTTAAGGACCAATAGGAAGCAAGCTATCAAATGAGTTTGGACTTCTTGAAATTGGATGGTTCTACGTAAAGGAGGAAAGCCAATTTGTTCTAATAGCCAATTCACAAAGTGAGTTCACGTAGAAAGACTTTATGAAATGCATGTAGAAAGCCAAATTGAATAAAAGGAAGACTAGTCAATATTGATGGCTTTTCTTTGTTGAAGTCTACGGTAAAGCAAAGCTTTTGTGAAGCAAATATTACAAATTGAATTCTTACTATCTTTCAATTAATTAACCAAGTAAGACCAAGTCAATTTTGGTGGCTTCTCTTCACATGTATCTACGGCAATTGCATGCTTTAGGAAAGCAATTATTGCATTTCAATTCATTCTTCCTCTCAATGATTTACGGCCATGCAATTGTTTTGGTGGTTCTCCATTTGGCTTCCACGGCAAGTCATGTTTAGTGGAAGGAAAATATCCTATAATTAACTATCTCACTTTGTCTTCATTTTTCCTATTTTCTAAACCATCTCACGGCCAAAAAAGACTTGTCTTCATTTGTCAAAGTCTTCATCTTTTCTCCAAAGCTATCAAACAAGAAAAGCTCTCAACTTTTCTTTCTCTTTTTCTTCTCCAACCTCACGGCCTCCCCACCCAATATCCTTATTCTTTCTTCTATAATTCTAAACTACCTTATATCTTATTTCCTTACTTCATTTCAAGACACTTTGTAGTTGAAACCTAAGCCTAAATCACCCTTTTTCTATCATGTTCTTCAAAGCTTAAGTTTGAAGCCTTGAAGGTAGGATTATTTAATTTTCATGTTTCTATCCATTTCAAAGTTCTAATCATGATTTTGATCCATGATTATTTTACTTTAGAGCCTTAGGTATTAATATTGTATGTTTTCTTTGATTTTCAAGAAAGCTCTTGGTGGAGAAAATTTGCTTGAAGGAGACATACAAGGAGCTTTGGAGGTTCTTCAAGAGGTAAGAGGGAGATTACCCTCATCAACCATGTGTTGGTGGTGACGAATGTTTGTGTTTGTGGTGAAGAATCCATAAGGATTCATTCACTTGATTGTTTACAGCCTTTCCTAATTGTGATTGATTATATGTGAAAACATGTCTAATAGCTTTAATATTTTGTATGTGCTATGTGTGTAACATGTCTAATAGCTTTAATAATTTGTATGTGTTTTATGGTTGTTTTAGTATATGGTATGTATATATATATGCATGATAATTATTGTAACATGTAAATAACATACAAGAATTTGCATGAGTGTTTCAAAGAGCACAAACCCAAGCTCACGGCCTCAAGGCAAAGAGGAGAACCAAAATGTTCTCTTAAATTTCCTAAAAGTGTGATTTAATTAACCTAGGAAAATTGACAAGTTACCAATTTGTTTAGAGTAAGAAAAATGAATTTATGGATCAATGAATGAAATTATGTATTTCGGCCAACATGCCAAAGCCAAGCAATTATGATTTCTAAAATCATTTCCAAACCATTTTCTAAAACAATGATGTAATGAATTTAGGTAATACAATAGATTAGACATGGATTTAGAAGATGAAAAATAATTTAAAGATCAAATACAAAGACTTTGTTAAATTTGGCCAACATGCCACATACCTTTGATCCAAATTTATTTTCTAACTATTAACTAGATAATTTAATTAGATCAAGAGTTTTATAAGAGATTAAATGTATGGAAATAATTAGGAATGAATTATAAAGCATAGAATGATTTTCGGCCAATATGCCAAATTTAAATATTTTTGATTTATAGAATTGTTTTCAACTAAGGTTAAGTAATAAATGCTAAAAAGAATTTTTCTACAATGAATTTTGAAGAAAGAAATTGATTAGAATTAAGTTTAAGAAGTTAAAATTAATAATTTTACTGTTAGAAGAAAAATACAGTAGCTTTTGTAAAATTTCTAACATATAGCTCATATTATATTTTGAAGCATGTTAGTGATTTTCAAAAAGTTAAATTATACGGTTAAAAATTAAGTAAACAGAAATTTTTACAGAAAAGTTAGGAAACCATTATTATAAGTTTTCTAAAACATAATACTGTCAATTTTTATTAAAAATAGACAAATAAGATAGAAAAGATATCCAAAAGACAGTATACGATATGAAAAATATTCTACGTAGTTTAAACGTATGAAATATTATTTCTGTTTATTTTAAATAGTGATTTTTAAGGAATTCGGACAAGAAAATGATTTAAAAATCTTACGCGATTGAGAAAACGTATTAAAAACTCTATGCAATTTTAAAAACAGTAAAATATATTTACGCGATTTAAAAACATTTATAAAAACGACGAGATTGTGAAAATGTGATAAAATTTCTACGCGATTGACCGAAACTGTATATTTTATACTATTGAGAGTATTCTGTATATTTTCGCTGTCGGGCTATGAGGTGAACGTCTGAGGCTTTGGAACAGTATTTGTCCGGTGGGACTTACTGTATATTTTTGCCATTGAGGGCAAGCCATGAGGGCATATTTTTTTATAACATTGAGGGTATTTTGGTGGATTGATTGACGAGGTGAATAACATCGTGTTGTTGGTGCGATAAACGTAGTGTAGTTCAATTTTGAATGAACTTGGAGACATTAGTGTGCAAAATTCCATTTGTGGACAGTAGGGTTGCTCCTCTGGGTCGTGGTAATTGGCAACACACTAGTGGACTCGACACACACTATTTTTAATCGAGATCTTGTAAAGTCTAATAGTACATTGCCTGTAGTGCCACAACGTGAGACCGTGAACTACACCACGCCTTGGACAATGGGTTCCATGTGACGTGGGGCTATAGACGCAATGTGTGACAGCGCAATAGTTTGGTTGGGCAGCCGTGGTACTAATAGATTTTGCGGGTCATTCTCTCTGATGTCTGTATGTTTTTAGCTCCATGGAGTAGGATTGTGTCATATTGCACATGTATCTGTGTTGTTATTGATTATATTTTTATCGTGATCTTTTATCTCGTGATCTTTTATCCGTGATATTATATGTTTATATGTTGTATTTTGTCTGTACATTGTTATCTTTTATTTGTGATATTATATGTTGTTGGTATCTTTAATCTTCCTTTTATGTTGTTATGATTTACTGTTATGGTATTTTATATTGTATGAATTGTTATATCTATCCTGGTAATGTTATTGTAGTTTATTTTATTATGATATATGCTTATTCAAATTAATTGAAAATTGATAACATGACTATATTTGTATTATCTGTGTGTATGAAATGACTTTGTCATTCGTATTATTCTTTGCTACCGTACTGGTACTGGTGAAAGGGGATCTCACCTCTTTACTATATTGCTTGTTGTGTTTTTATTGTTAAATTCGTATAGTAGACGAAGGAAGTTTCTTCGACCTACTGGAAGCTATGTTCTGAAGATGGTGACGGCGTCAAGGTGTAATCATCCAAGTTTCAACAGGATGCAGTCGATGAAGAAATGGAATATGTAGGTTGGGGTTTTCGTTAGTGTTGTTACCGTGCTATTAGTAGTAACCTCCATTAGGTTTTCTACTGTTTCTCTGAGTCTGTAAATGTTATGTTTTAAATTGTTGTTGAATATTTTGTGACATATATAATATGTGTATTAATTAATTTAATCTAATTTCTGTTTTACTTATAATTTTTGGTAAGTTTATATTTCCGCAAAAAGATATTTTAAAATTTATCTTTTAAAACTTAAAGCTTTTATAAAATGATTTCATTTGGTTTTATGTTTTATTTAAAATGTGACGCCCTACGGAGGGTGTTACATGTCCCTTATTCGAATAAACCACTCTAGTTTCAAAAACTGACTTTAAATGGTCATAACTTCTTCATTTCTCATCCATTTAAAGCAAATGACCACTCATTGGAAAGATCTTTGAGTCTATTTTCAAATGAAAGAAGTTTCACATAAAACTTAAAGTATTTTGAAAGTTATGATCAAAAGAGTAACCAAAGGTCAATTTTGCAAAACTCAAACTTGGCTATTTTTCATAATTTTGAACTATTACCACAATTAGCTTTTCAAAACTTGCTTATTGGGCATTTTAGCATGTGAAAACCATTTGTAAAGCTTTGAAAAATATATTTGAGATATCCATAAGGCTTCTTACATAAGACCCTATGTCCTATAAGCTATACCATTTAATCTTCCTTTGGACTTGGTCTTTGACATGACTTTGTTGTTATCAAAACTTTCAAGGAATAGACATTCACATTCTCCTTGAGTTGAGCATAATTGAGATCTTTTACTTTCTTGTTGCAATGCTCACTCTTGGTACTTAGACTATCCTACAAAGTATTGCTCACTTAAACAAATATAGTTAGTCCAAATTCATAATTTAGTATCTTCATATGCATGATTCATAAATGTACAACTCTAATTAGTTAGACATGCATATAAGACTTTCATAGACATATCCAAATAAGATATTTATCAATTACTAGTAGATATGCTCTATATATGATGCAACAAAGAACACTTTGCACATTTTCATTTAAATAGAGCCAAATCCAATATTAATCATTATAACTCATATAAAGCATTATTGGATATATTATATAAAGAATGTTACACATATCTCATTGCATGATTGTTAAGTGAAATATAACTAGATAAAGTACATAATCAAGCATGATACAATATAATCTATTAAGTACAACTATGTAGCATAAGCATCATTTTTTTTAACTTGTATTTGTCATCATCAAAACTTAACATATAAAACTATTGGGGCAAACTTATTTCCACAATCTCCCCCTTTTTTATGATGACAAATCACCAAAGAAAAATATGTTGAGCAATATAAGAATATCAAACATTAAGCACAAGAACATATTTTTCTTTCCAATTCTCACTCCCCCTATTTGACATCAACAAAAAGGTTTAGGAAGGAAAGATAGTGCCTTAGTTGATCTCATTCATAACACATCAAACAAGGTTTGTTGTCATATTGTATTTTTCCACACTTAGAGCATTCAAGCTCCACAGTCTCCATTTGATTTTGGCTCATTTCCATTTTTGTGATTCACTGAGTGTAAAATCGCATTCCTTGTCCTTATCGTCTATCCTTTTCCTCTTTTGAAAATTCGTGAAAATATGCTTAATGTGAAACTTCGATTCAGTAGTCTCCACAATTTTTTGTTACACTTCTTGACTAAAGTGGGAAGAATCCCAAATCTCCTTAAGTCTGGCAAATCTCTTGATTTCTTTTCCTTCAATCCTACCACCTTCAAGGCTTCTAAACAAAATTAAACTACCAACCACACTTTTAGCTTCATAATACATGAACCTTTGAATCAAATCCTCAATTATCATAAATATGTATATTGCTCATTTCTTCCTTAAAAGAATTATATTGGTGCCTCATATTCCAACTTGAGTTGGCTTTTCTTTATATTGTGGAAATTAATATCTAACTTCAACATTTGACTTCCAATTACTAACAGATTCGCTTCTCTAAGCTCTAGATAATCATGGGAACCTTGATCCCAGTTGTAGTGGTGGATTGGCTTCCATCCTAACAAAATCTTATTACTAACAACAACCCGTTCCCCTATAGCAGTTGCCACTATCTTAATTCTTTGAAGCATATTACTAGTATCATCTCTAGTGAACTTCATAACTCATAACACAACTTCACTAAATTATGATTTTACTTCGAGCATCATAATAAACTCATTACTATTCACCAAAATATTGCTTCATATTACCTTATAGACATACTACCTTACTTCAACTCAAGAATTTCACTTTCTTATTTTCTCTCTTATTCTTCAGGAAATATTTATCCAAAGAGGTCACTCTAAATACCTTCCGATTCATCTATATACCAGCAACTTCCATTAATCGTCTCAAACTCATTCACTAATGCTTCACTTCTACCTTTCAACATAAAGGAAACGAATGACACCTTTTGTTCGTCTAGACAACTTATTACCTCGAATATCTTCTTCCTTTCACTAGCCTCTCTTCAGCTTTTATTGAGTTGAACTCACCTCGAAACAATAAAGGGTTTAGTTTTCTAAATTCTAAAAGATCATGAGGTGCTGGCTCTTTACTATTACTACTTACTCAAGTGGTGGATTTGGTCTCTTTCTCTTTATCATGCTATTGATAACCTCAGTCTGCTCCCACATCGTTCTATTAATAACTTCTATATGTTCTCTAGTGGCAGCACTATGTTCTCTCATTGCTTTCATCAACGTTCTAACTATCTCAAACATATTATTATTACCCTCTTTGAAAACTTTCCTATTATCCCATATTCGCCTAGGAGATGTCATAATTTTCTATTCACACAGAACATTACATATTGACTTGGCCAGACTCAATATCATGTAACAATGTGCTAGTAATTATTAACATCCAATCCTAAGGTTGTCATGCAGTTCTATTCATATATCTCACATTGAGATAAAAGAATGCACGATATAAACAAAAATATCTAAACATGCCAAAAAGCATAATCAGTCCATTCCTTGGCTCGACAAGGTGAACTACTCTGATACCAAAATATAACACCCTAATTCTATATACTATAGTATACTCTAAGTATACTAAGTAAATAGAATTAAGTATGCAACTTTTAAACTTAAAACATAAAACTTCAAAGATAAATTAAAACTTGTATAACAGTTATCAATGTATAAGTTGTAACACCCACCGTAGGGTGCCACATTTAAACGTTATTATTACCGAATTACCCCAAGTTCATAAATTGTGATGTAAAAAAAATACGAGTTGTAAAATTTCTTAATGTCGATAAAATAAACTTAGCGAAAAATAAAAATACTACAACATCATCATAAATAATTTACATCATATATACATTACAAAAGTACTGTCAAGATTATTTATATACAGACCAGGTTCTCAAAAGTATTTGACATTATTTAAAACTAGCATACTTGCCCAAGTATGACTAAACAGCAAAACCCTCAGACGGGTCCTCCTCAGATTCCTCAGTAGGTAAGAATCCAGCTTGACGCGAAGTACTACGGACAAGTGTCCGAGCAAACGACACGATGCTAATCTCACTAGGAGTACGATAGTAAGCTCCCCAGTACTGCCTAATGGACAACGGAAACTCTAAGTGTACATAAATATTTACACTGAAATAAGGGTTCCCTTGATAAAGCCTACTCAAGGTAACATTCAAGTCTCCTATATAGAAAATACATCCTCTATCAAGATGGACATGCCATGCCTCCGGATCTCCTCGAAACTGCAATGTCATATATCCTAGGAAACTGGGCATTGCCATCTTCTCAAAACTCTGCTTCTTTAGGAGGAATCTGCTCTTCTTCACCCTCTTGTTCAATTCCTTAATCAGCGTCTTTACAAATATAAATACAGTACAAAATAGGCATACAAAGAGGTGAGATCACCTACGCCAATACCAATATGGTAGCACAGAGATAACACAAACAACATACCATACAGATATATCACATCATAATTATAATAATGCCCTCAACATTATTTATCATAACAGATACAATAATTACAATCATGCCCTCAATTATTATTTATCACAACAAATATAATAAATAATAATTACCATCATACCATTAACATTATTCAAATCACACGATATTTATAATAATGTCATCAACATTATTTATCATCATCATCATCATCCAATATTCCTCAATTATTATATCACACAGATATAAATATTTAATATTTACGATAATGCCCTCAACATTATCCAAGTATTCAACAGTTCAATTATCATAACCAATACTCAATAATTATGCATGTGCACATAAACTCAATTTCCTACTCCATGGAGCTAATACTCAAGTCAGAGAAATTAATCCGAAAGATCTGTCTGCACCACTATGCCTCAGACCACGTGCCACAGTTCTCATATGTGTTTGCACATCTAGCATATACACGACAGTCTTTACTAGATCTTGATTAATAATAGTGTCTCGGTCAGGATCATCGGTGCGCTGCATTGGTCTAACCTACGGTACAGAAGAGCTACCAACTGCCCACTGTAGGCAACCCACACCCTGATGCCCCCAAAGTCAATGAGTGACTTACACTACGCATATCACACCCACTCAAGAGGTGTACGTCTCTCCTAGGCAATTAGCCTTATCCAGTCCATCGGACCTTTCCAATGCATGTATAATGCACCAATGCCAGTCACAAGAAAATCTCATTATTTTCTCATACAGTGTCTATACACTGATTCAATAGTAATCATACTGTATATTCAATCGCAAAATCACATTATCGTATTTTCATAGTCACGAAACACTTTTGTCAAGCTTTTCACAATTGCGCAATATTTCTGTTACGTTTTCACAATTTCGCAACATTTCTGTTGCGTTTTCAAATCGCATAGTGATTTTCCATCGTTTTCTCAATCACGTAAAAATATTTCATCATTTTTCAATCACATAGTGATTTTTCAACAATATTTCAATCGTGTAAAAATATTTAAATGCTTTCCAAATTTCATAAAAATATTTAAACATTTTTCAAATCGCGTTGCTTAAAAATCACGTTTTTAAGTTACGTAAATCATTTTTCTCCAATTTTCAATGTCGTAAAATATTTTTCAACCTTCAAAATCTCAATTCAACCTTTCTCAAAATAATATGACTTCTCACATTATTTTTCACAATTTCTTACTCAAGAAATCTTTTTCGTAATATGTTCCATAATTTCACCACTCCATTGTCTAACATCCCGATTTTCATTTTTTTCTACACAAATATTAATTTTCTAATTTTTGTGATTTTTGAGAATTTTTCTGGATTTTTCTGAGATTAAAAATATTTTAGCATTATTTTAGGTCGTCTGTGGGTCCACGGTGGGCCCAGAAACACTAAAAAATTTTATTGACCAGAACATTTTGTACTGTTAATACGGGGCCGAGGGATCTTACTAAACTCGAAACCGGATATAGTTACTAATTTTTCTTATACTATGATTTTATTATTCACTGTATAATAATTACCAGTTTGTGAGCCGTAATTTTATTCTGTTAGTAATAAATTTTTATAGTTTTAGCTAGGTATTAGTCATGTGATGGCCATGTGCCACTAAATAGTAGAAGTCAAATTTGGTAGCTAGTCATAAAAATTAAGCAATGGTAATAAGTCAATAAAAATGACTTGTTTAAATTAGTTACTAAGCTAGATAAATTAGTAAGCTAACCTAAGCTTAAATGGTCACAAATTAAAACAATTATTGGATAGTAATTTGCATGGACTTCCATGGCAATGAAAGAGTTCTAGGACATTCAAAAGTTAGTGAGTCATCAAATGTTGACCAAAGCATGACTTGATGACATGTGTTTGATTTGGCACCTTGATTGACCATGCAAATAATTTCCCACATGCTAACTCTAGCACTCCACGGCAATGAGCTCTAGGATAGACTATCTATCACATTTATATCACCTTTGTCTCCTAAGCCATTCTCTTCATTTCTTCATTTTCTACACTTAGCCAAAACTTCATTTCTTTCCTCCAAGACACCATTCGACCATCACCTAGAGACTAACCTTCCAAGCTTCTAAAATTTTATCCAAGCTTATTTCCTACACCTAAACATCATTCTAAGACACTTCTATGTTGAAGACTTAAGCAAAACCCTTCATCTACTACCTTTTCTACAAGTTAGTGTTCTTGAGATTTCAAGGTAAAAGTTCTTCTTCTTTGTTTCTAAGTTGGTTTTTGAGTTTCTAAACCATGATTGTTCTATGGTTTCTCTTTTTCAAGCTTTGTTTGTGACTTTGGTTTGGTTTAAGCTTGCTAGAGTTTTCTTTGGGAGGTTCACAAAATTCTTGAAGCAAGGCAACTTGGTGGATTTTGTCTTGCTTAAGGTAAGAGGGAGATTACCCTCATCAACCATATGTTGGTGGTGAGGAGATGACTTTGTTTGTGGTGAAAAATCCATAAGGATTTATTCACTTGTATGGTTTAAGCTTGTTTTATTTATGGTTGGTTTATTTTTAAGCTTTGATTATATGTTTGTTTAAGTAGATTATATGCTTATATGCTTGTTTATATGCTTGTGGTAGCATGATGAATATTGTGTAAAGTAGAATATGAGTTGTATGATGAGGAAAATTGTATGAAGGTTCCAAAGAACCTAGGGGAGGCTCACGGTTTTGACTACTACAAAGGAAACAAGATGTTTCAAATTAATTCTTAAGTTATGGATTAATGATTTTAAGGATAAAAATTGGATTAAAGGTTTTGGTAAAGGATTTTGATGATGAAAAATGGTTTTGTAAAGGATTTTAGTAGTGAAAAATGATTAAGTATGAATATGAAACCTAAACCTAATTTTCGGCCAACACACCAAAGTGTGGTATTTTAAAACCCTAAATTATTTTATCTAGTGTGGACTTTGATAATTAGTTAACAAGAATTAGAGTTAAGGAATTTTTAGTAGAAAAAGGAAAATGGATTTAATGGTAGGAATTAAATTAGTAAGTAAGCTATATTATTCAATTAAATCAAAGAAATCAAATTTTTGAAAAGAATCATAGAAAATAATACGTTAAGGATTTTTAGAATGAAAATATTTTCAAGAAGGCCAAAATGCATAAATTATTTAGAGGATTTCATAAAATAAATTTAGAAAATTAAGAAAATATTTTACGTAAGTGAATAATGCTAGAAATTATTATTTTTAAGCTACGCGATTGATTTTTACGTTACACGATTGAGAAAATAATTGTAAATTATTACGCGATTGAGAAAACTTTGAAAAACCTCTATGTGATTTAAAAACGTTTGAAAATATTTATGCAATTTAGGAAACATTTGAAATTATTTATGTGATTTAGAAAGCGTTTAAAAATATTTATGTAATTTAAAAACATTAGAAAGTAATTACGCGTTTGTGAACATGTTGAAAAATATTACATAATTTGAAAACGTAAGAAAAATGTCACGCTGTTTCAAAAAGCAATAAAATGTTTACGCGATTAGAAATTACAGCAGTTGGCTGTCGGGCTGTCGTGATGGGCCCCGTTATGTTAAAAAGTGATACTGCCAAGAAATAATGCGTATTTGTGAAGTACTGCAAAATAATAGTTATATGCATTTTTGAATCATACATCATGCATGGAAAAGCATGTCAAGTAAGGCAATGGGCCTAGGAGATGGAAATTACACCTTTGTGCAGGTGAGAATTGCGTAGTTATGATCTTCAGTGATCTTGGAGACGTCGGAGTGTGGAATGTCATATGTGGCCAGTTGGTAGCACAACTGCGCCGTGGTATCCTTTGCAAACACACTGACGATCTTGACGGAGTTACTACTTTTTTCATGATATGGTTAAGAGTGTCTTGTATTAGCCATGTTGCGCACTATGATATGATAAACGACATATGATTTGAGGCTAACGGTATACAGATATGTACTCCCTATCATTCTCTCCGAAATTGTGTTTAGTTCCATGGAGTAGGAATTGGGTCGTTGTACACATGCATAACGGGTCAACATATTCGTGTGATAATTATGCCTATTTATTTGTTTTCTATGATATGATATGATATGATTGTATGTGATATATTGTATATGTATCTTTTACTGTCATTTTCTATACTGCCTCATTAGTATTAATGAAAGGGGATCTCACCTCTTTATTATATTGTATTTGTGTATTGTATGTATTTGATGAAGACCGAGGAGACAAGGAGACTGATAAGTCTTTTCACTATCAGTAGCTAGTTTTCTGTATTTACTTGGTATGGTAGCGAGGCGTCAAGTTTTAGGGTTTGTCACGGTTCGATTCCACAGTGGGATTGATGCGTGGTGGGTTAACTTAGATAGGGAAAGGTTTGTGTATACCAGGGATCTGACTCTAACCTTAAGTGGTACTAGGGATGGTACTCCTGTCATGACACAACATGTGTCTGTTCGTTTAGAGTTTTATATGCCTATACGTGAACTTTGGAGTAGGAATAATAATACTTATACTCCACACAAGGAATCCATGATGTCGACTGCCAGGACACCAACCAGGCGTGTGTTGTATCCGCCAGGTTTCTTTGATGACAACACTGAGAAGGAGGAGGAGGAGGATCCCAATGAGAGCCTGAACCTTTAGTTTGATGGAGTTCTAGTTTAGTAGTTTTATTTTGGTGTGTATTGTATATATAACTTTTGGAGGTGTAATTATATAAATTATTTGTGAACAAGGTTTGTAATATGTAATATAAGGTGTGTTAGTTTAATTATGTTTTATGTTTAAAGTTTTTATTTATTATCTGTTATTCTGCAAAAGAAATTTTAAAATCAGTGTTTTTACAAGATTAATTCTTTTACAACTTCGGTACGTTACATTAGGATTAGTCTTAAATGTGATACCCTACAGTGGGTGTTGCATTAGTTGGTATCAAAGCATCCCGGTTAGAGTCTTTTTGGATTTGTGGTTAGGTCTATTTTGCTTAAGTTGTATGATTCTATGTGTTTTGTTTTCGAAAGATGATATCTGACTCTTATTGTATTTTGGTTGCTAGTGAAGAGAGCTATGTCTGTAATAGAGGTGCACGTGCAAACGTGGGAAACAATGATGATCCAATGACAGCGGCTGCAATGGCAATGCAGCGTATGGCAGAAGTGATCGTACAACAAAATCAATAGGCTGCACAACAACAAGAGGCAAATGTTAATGTTCAGAATTTGTCAGAATTTCGTCGAAACAATCCACCGTAGTTTCGAGGCGAGTTTAATCCAGAAAAGGCAAGTCTGTGGATAGAAGAGCTGGAGAAGATTTTTGAAGGAATAGGGTGTGCAGATGATCGCAAGGTGACTTATGCCACTTTCATGTTGTTAGGAGACAACAAAAATTGGTGGAAGGCTACTCGTAGAGTATTACTAGAACAACGAAGGGTAATTACGTGGGAGGTATTTCGTGAAGTGTTTTTGGATAAAAATTTCCCGAAGGGAGCAAGGCATGCGAAGGAGATGGAATTTCTTAGATTAAGACAAGGAGGAATGATAGTGAATGAGTATGTAGCAAAGTTTGAGAGTTTGTCTAAATTCTCACGTTATCTTCATATCCAGTTTGATGAGAATTGGAAATGTCGCAAGTTTGAGGAAGGATTAGGGTTGAACTGAAGAAGGGAGTAATACCAATGAAAATGAACCAGTTTTCGGCACTGATAGATATGTGTTGCAGACTTGAAGAGTTGGAGCCATCGCGAGATAACAAGAACCGTAACTTTGGACCATCAAGGTTCCAAAGGGGAGGCAATGTTACCAAGTGGCTTCCAGTACTCAAGAGGGGGGGTGAATTGAGTAACAAAAACTTTTGCAAAAGCTTTAAACAAATAAACTTTGCTCAATATAAATATTAAAGAACGTGGAAGAGATGAGAAAAAGGAAGAACAATTAATAAATAAATTGCAGGAATCAATAAATAAAATGCATAAAAATAAAGAGAATAAGAGAAGGAAAACAGGCACAGTATTTATCCTGGTTCGACCACCAACCACTTGTGGCCTACGTCCAGTCCCCGAAACACAGTTCGAGATTTTTCACTATTCAAGACAAGCTTAAACAACAAGTGCTTGCAACCTTTACAATACGGAGCACTTTTCACACACAGGGAAACTCTACCCTTGTGCTCAAGCCTCAATTAAACAAAAGGGATACCTCACCCTTATACAATCCTTGGGGATACCTCACCCTCAATATACAGAAACAGATAAAGAGATGAAATGAAACTCTCACTAAGAGTAGATAAATACAAATTGAAGTACTAAAGAGCTGTTTCTCAAATATCTCAAGAGTTAAACAATTATAAGTTCAGAAAAAGAGAGAATAAAGCAGAGCACGTTTTCAAGCAAGCAAAAAATGATCTCAATGTTCAGGGGGTTTTTCAGAGAAGTCCCAGGCCTCTATTTATAGAGCTCGTAGAAGAAAATGGCCGTTGGGAGTAATTAATAACGTTTAAAACTTCCTGATTCTCGTATGAAATTTGAAAACTTAACTCTGATTCTCGTGGGGTATTCGAATGCCTGAAGGAGGTATTCAAATACCTCTGTCAAAAACTCTTTTAGAAAACTAATTAAGTTGGGGTTATTCGAATACCAGTCAAGGGTATTCGAATACCTCATTAAAACAAGGCATATTTCGAAAACATGGTATTCGAATACCATATGGGGTATTCGAATGCCTCATTTAAAAGGTTCATTCGAAACTAAGTTATTCGAATACCATATGGGGTATTCGAATGCCCTGTTTTGGCACGTGAGAAAATATCGATTCTGAATCAGTTATTCGAATACCAAATTGAGGTATTCGAATACCTCGATTAAAAACAGATTCAAAATCCTTTCCAAAAAGCTTGAAATGCTTGTTTTTAACCTTTAAAACATTTGATCTTTTAAAAACTTCAGTTTAGGTTATCTTTAATCATTTGAGATATTTAATTGTGACTCCATACATGATAGATCCTAAGTCCTAAAGCTAATCTTTAAACACTTGGACTTGGTCTTCTCATCATCCTCATGTTTGTTATCATCAAAATACATCTTCATTGTTGCGTAGCAAACACATTCTCCCCCTTTTTGATGATGACAAACTATCATAGAGAAAAGCATCGACTGAGAAATAATTGGAATTCACAAAGTAAAAGGCTTACATTTATATCTAATATGTGCGTGGCGTAGCTCCCCCTTAATGTTGGAATCCAATAATAGTTATTTTAAACTTGTCTTTTCTCATAGTTATATTTTTCTCCCCCTTTGGCATAATCAAAAAGATACAACAAAATATAATGCATAAAGGAGGCAATAAGCATAAAGAGAAACTGATTGTATTAATAATTTAGCCAAGATACATAATATAATGAAAGAGTAAACAACTAATACAAAAAGACATCAAAACAAGAACAAAGCCTAGAAATAGGCATCTGGCGGAGGAGGAGGGAATCAGAACCCCGTGAAGATAGCAAAGCACGCAAAGCAGCTTGCTCACGCTCAACACCATCAAGTCGGTCAAACAGAACAGAGAAGGTGTGTTCCAAATAAGCTCGGTTATCTTCCATGTAAGCACGATTGGCCTGTAAAGTGGTCATGACTTGATCCAGAGTAACTGAACCGAAGCAGAGGAGCGGGAGCGGGGGCAGCGGGGCCGGTAGTGTCGAGGCGGCGGGGGCTGCGGAGCGGCGGCAACGGCAGAGGCGGCGCGAGGATCGCCCGGGTCGTCCTCATCATCATCAACTTCAACTGGGAATACCCAGCCTTCATCAGTCTTTATCATCTTCATTCGGTTCAGCGTATAGGAGCCAAACACATTGTGATGGGTCAGCTGAGTTTTTCGCTCAGTCTCCACAATCTGCGGATACTTGCCTAGGAAGGCAGTGATGATCACCCCATAAGGTAGCTCTGAGCGTTCTTTTCCCTTAGCTCTCATCATATGCTTCATAATGAATACGGGCCAGTTTATCTGGTATCCTTTCTTCAGGATCCACAGCATAAACACATCATCTTCACTCAGGTAGGCGTAGTTCCCACCTCTAGGAGCTAAGATGTGGGCATAAGCATAATGTAAGAGCCTGTCCTGGCTCTTCATCATGCTCCCTTTGACTCCCTTTTGAGTCAGAGGTAATGCCAACCCAGGTCGAAGAACATCTTCAATGGCTCGAATCTTGTCGAACCGCTGGACAAACTCTTCACAGTCTTCATTGTTACGGCCAGCAGATTCTAGACCGAAGAAGCGAACCCAGTCCTGAGGAGTGATCACAATGTGCTGATCACAGACGTCAGAGTGAAGTTCCAGTCCTTCAATCCTCAAGTTGCAGTAGAACATTTTGACCAGATCGGGGTAGAGGACCGCCTTATAGGAGCAAAAATGAAGCACGCCCTGGATGTCCAGCTGGTGTAGGAAATCAAAGCCACCTTCTTTTTCAAAGAATGCCAAGTCCAGATACTTGGGCTGCACAAGGTTTCGTTCTCTGAAATGAGAAATGAAGCGTCCAAGGGTTTCTGGGTGAGAGGAGAGCCTTCGCAGATCCAATGGGTTGTTGCAAGGCGCTGTCTTTGTGCGAGCACGCTTGGAGGAGGAAGCCATGGATGAAGGTTGAGGATGAGAGGAATGGGTTTGAAAAGAGAGGGAGTAATGGTTGGGTCAGACGAAGGAGTGGTATTCGAATAGGAGGAGATGAAAAAACGAGAGAGAAGAAATGAGGGAGATGAGATGAATGAACGGGTGAACGAAGGGGTTTATATAAAACTCAGACCCAAGGTATTCGAATGCCTCAATTGGTATTCGAATACGGCTGTTTGGAAACGCAAAGGTCAGGGCTATCTTGAAAGAAGGTATTCGAATACTGCTGTAGGTATTCGAATAGACTGTCCAAAATGAATTGGCCCAGATAAGCAGGTATTCGAATACTGCTTAGGGTATTCGAATACTTCAGAGACAGAAACAAAAGCCTGATAGCAAGAGGCTTCAGGTTATTCGAATAACCACGAAGGTATTCGAATACACCTGGTTAATAAATCATGAAAACATGCGAGGAAATGATGGTATTCGAATACCAGATGAAGGTATTCGAATAACTTAGATAGAAAAACATAAAACTTACGTCCAGAATGCAATTTTGAAGAAGAAAACTTACCCAATTGAATGAGTACCTGCAAAACAGAATGGAGGATATCTCCGACGCTCAAGTCAGTAACAATTAAAGATCAATAAAACAATAAATGAGTATTAAATTAAATACACGATTGATCCAAAATGCCAAGTTCTCTTCTTAAATGAAAGAACGAATCTTTAGGTAAAGGTTTTGTGAAAATATCAAAGCAAGTTGATTATTGGTTTCAACAAATTCTAACACACAATCACCTTTTTGAACATGATCTCGTATAAAGTGGTGCCTTATCTCAATGTGCTTAGTCCTAGAGTGCATAATGGGATTCTTTGTCAGATTGATTGCACTAGTATTATCACATCTTATAGGGATGTGATTAAGCTGAAGACCAAAGTCTAGAAGTTGTTGCTTCATCCATAGAATTTGAGCACAACAACTTCGGCGCCACATATTCAGCCTCAGCGATGGATGAAGCCACGCTATTTTGTTTCTTGCTATGCCAAGAAACTAAGGAATTGCCAAGCGGTGACATGTTCCACTAGTGCTTTTTCGATCCAATTTGCATCCAGCAAAATCGGAGTCAGAATAACCAATAAGACTACAAGTGGCACCTTTGGGGTACCACAAGCCCACTTGTGTAGTGCCACCTAGATATTTCATAATACGTTTACAAAGCACTTAAATGCGACTCTTTAGGATTAGCTTGATATCGAGCACACATGCATACGCTAAACATTATATCGGCCTACTAGCGGTGAGATAGAGAAGAGATCCAATCATACCTCGATATTTAGTAATTTCTACAGAATTACCTGCTTCGTCTTTATCCAAGTAACACGAAGTACTCATTGGTGTAGCCATATGCTTTGAGTTGTCCATTCCAAACCTCTTGAGAAGTTCTTTGCAGTACTTTGTTTGGCTAATGAACGTTCCACTCCTTGTTTGTTTGATTTGAAGTCCAAGGAAGAAATTGAGTTCTCCCATCATGGACATTTCGAATTCGCTTTGCATGATTTTGGCAAATTCCTTGCACAGATTGTCGTTAGTAGCACCAAATATGATATCGTCTACATATACTTGTACAAGGAGTATATCATGGTTTTTATTTTTAATAAAAAGAGTCGTGTCAACCTTACCTCTTGTAAAATCGTGTTCTAAAAGGAACTTACTTAACCTTTCATACCAAGCTCGTGGAGCTTGTTTTAAGCCATACAAAGCCTTTTTCAATTTGAAAACATGGTTAGGTAGATCATAATTTTCAAAACCTGGAGGTTGGTCAACATATACTTCCTCTTGAATAAAGCCATTTAAAAAAGCACTTTTAACATCCATTTGATATAATTTAAAATCCATGATGCAAGCAAAAGCAAGTAACATCCTAATAGCTTCTAATCTAGCTACAGGTGCATAGGTTTCTTCATAGTCTATACCTCCTTCTTGATTATAACCTTTTGCTACAAGTCTAGCTTTATTTCTTGTTATTATGCGAGCTTCATCAAGTTTGTTTCTAAACACCCATTTAGTACCGATAATAGGATGATTATTAGGCCTAGGAACTAGTTCCCAAACTTGGTTTCGTTCAAATTGATTTAATTCTTCTTGCATAGCTAGAAACCAATGTTCATCATTAAAGGCTTCATTGATGTCTTTAGGTTCGATTTGAGAAACAAAAGCTAAGTGGTTACATGCATTTCTAATGGAGTTTCGAGTACTTACACCTTTGGATACATTCCCTATTACTTGATCAAGCGGATGATATTTTGATGTACGCCATTCTTTGGGAAGTTCCAAAGCTTGTGAATCCTCTTGTATTTGTTTATCTTCTTGCTCCTTGATTTCTTTTTCCTTGCTATCCAAATGTGTTTCCGCTAAGGCTTCTGCAACATCATCAATAACAAGATCCTTTCTCGATCCATTTGGGTCAGTTTCATCAAATGCAACATGTATAGATTCTTCAATAGTCATAGTTCTTTTATTATATATACGAAAAGCCTTACTATGATTTGAATAACCAAGAAATATACCTTCATCAGACTTAGCATCAAACTTGCCTAAGTTATCTTTTCCATTATTTAAAACAAAACATTTGCATCCAAAAACATGAAAATGTGCGACATTTGGCTTTCTTCCCTTGTATAATTCATATGGGGTTTTCTTTAAAATAGGCCTTATAAGGGCCCTGTTCATAACATAACAAGTTGTATTTACAGCATCCGCCCAAAAATACTTAGGAAGAGCAGCCTCATTAAGCATAGTTCTCGCCATTTCTTCTAAAGAACGATTTTTCCTTTCTACAACTCCATTTTGTTGTGGAGTTCTAGGCGAGAGAAATTATGATTAATGCCATGTTCATCACAATAATTTTCAAAAACATTGTTTTCAAATTCGCCACCATGATCACTTCTTATAGAAGAAATTTGAAAACCTTTTTCGTTTTGAATAACTTTGGCAAGTCTTTTAAATGCTAGAAATGCATCATTTTTATTTGCAAGAAATAAAGTCCATGTAAACCTAGAAAAATCATCCACAATCACTAAAGCATAGTAATTCCCACCAAAGCTCATAGTTCTAGAGGGTCCAAACAAATCCATGTGCAAAAGTTGTAAAGGTCTAGTAGTTGAAACTATATTTTTTGATTTAAAAGAGACCTTTATTTGTTTACCCTTTTGACATGCATCACATAATTTATCTTTAACAAAATTAAGCTTTGGTAGTCCAATTACTAGTTCTTTAGAGACCAACTTTCTTAGGTGATCCATGTGAATGTGTGCAATTCTCCTATGCCATAACCATGAATCATCATTCTTACTTAAAAGGCATTTCGCATCATTTGAGGATATATCATCTAGACTAATCATATAAATGTTATTTATTCTATGACCAATGAATTTAACATGTTTATCATTTTTATCTTCAATTATGCAACAATTTGAATCAAAAATTACCTTATTTCCTTTGTCACATAATTGGCTAATACTAAGAAGGTTATGTTTTAAGCCTTCAACAAGCAACACATTTTCAATAGAGGAATTTGGATTCTTGCCAACTTTTCCGATTCCAAGAATTTTTCCCTTGTTGTTGTCTCCATAAGTAACATGTCCATGATTCTTGGGAATAAACATGGTGAATTTTGAGTCGTCTCCAGTCATGTGCTTGGAACAGCCGCTGTCGAGATACCAATTTGAGCTCCTGGCTTTCAAGCACACCTACAACACAATTTTAATTTTTAACCTTTGGTACCCAAATTTTCTTGGGTCCTTGAGTGTCAGTTTTAGGCAATGTACCCTTTGGAACCCAAACCATTTTTGTCCCAATTTTTGTGTTAACATTCTTTCTAGCATTGCATGTTGAAGCACTATGACCTTTCTTTTCACAGTAAAAACATTTAATAAATGGACTGCTGGAAGTACTTGAATAAACAAAAAATTTTTTATAAGATTTATGTTGATTTTTCGGGTTATAACCAATTCCAGCTTTTTCAAAAACAACCCTTTGTTTCCCTAATATAATATTTAGATTATCTCTCCCAGAAGTGAATTTGGCAAGGGTGTTCTTTAAGTCTTCAATTTCTTTTTCAAGTGTATGACATGAAGAACAAGAATACGAAGTAGAAGCATGTGAGGGATGAGATGAGCATGCATCAAGAATTCCCAAAGTTTCATTTTCAATTTTTAATTCTTCAATCTCTTTATTTAAAATAAGAATTTTATTTTCTAAAGAAGAGATTTTTTTCTTAGAAGAAGAAATTTGTTTTGTGAGTTTTAAAGATTCATCATGCAGTTCTTCGAAGGCATCTTGTAACTCATCATAAGAAGGTAGTAAAGTAGAGTTAGAACTTACCTCATTTTCGCTTTCTTCTTCTTCTCCTTTGGCCATGAGACAAAGTTGAGCTTCTTATTTGTCTGATCTGTCAGTTGAATCCATGTCGTTTTCATCCCATGCTATATAGGTTTTTCTTCCTTTTCTTTCTTTGAAGGGCTTCTTCTCAAGTCTCTCTTTCTTCTTTTGGTAAACTGGGCATTCCATTTTCATGTGACCAGGCTTGCCACATTCATAGCAAGTAGGAGTTGATGAAGCTCCTTCGCCTTTGTAATGAGTCTTCTTCGGAGGGAAGGGAGGTCTTCTTTGCATTCCCTTTTTCTTGAGAAATTTATCAAATTTTTTAACTAACAGACTAAGATTTTCTTCGTTTACCTCAATGTTTTCTGAGCTTTCTTCATCTTCTTCATCATCATTTTCAATTGTTGAGGAAGTAGCTTTGAGTGCTATCCCCTTTTTCTTTTTATCGTTTTTTTCGCTTTGACTTAATCTGCTCAGTTCTAGTTCATGCTCATGAAGTTTTCCAAAAAGGGTAGCTAATGACATGGTTGTCAAGTCCCTTAATTCTGAAATTGCTTTCACCTTGGGCTGCCAAATCCTGCTTAAACATCTTAACACTTTATTAATCAAATCTTCGTTAGTAAAACTTTTTCCTAAAGATGCAAGATGATTAACAATGTGGGTGAACCTCTTTTGCATTTCTTGAATGCTTTCTCCTTGGTTCATTCTAAACAGTTCATATTCGCGAGTTAGAGAATTGATTCTCGACCTCTTAACTTCACTAGTACCCTCATGGGTAACTTGTAAAGTGTCACATTTCATTTCTTTAGCGGTTTTGCAATTAGAAATTCTAAAAAACTCATCATACCCCAAAGCAAAGTGGTAATGATGTTTTTGGCTTTTAAATTATATTGGACTTTTCTTTTATCCTCATCGGACCAATCACTTCTAGGTGTCTCGGTTTTTACACCATCGACAACGCGTGTAGGTATAAATGCGCCGTTTCGACAATGACATCCCACACATCTAGATCAATAGCTTCGATGAAGATTTTCATTCTTTCCTTCCAATATGCGTAACCATCCCCATTGAAAAAGGGTGGTCGGTTTATGGAAGATCCCTCTGAAAAACCATTTAAGGAAGCCATGTTCTCTTGAAGCGGCTAAGCTCTTTATACAAGAGTCTAGCTCTGATACCACTTGTTACCAAGTGGCTTCCAGTACTCAAGAGGGGGGTGAATTGAGTAACAAAAACTTTTGCAAAAGCTTTAAACAAATAAACTTTGCTCAATATAAATATTAAAGAACGTGGAAGAGATGAGAAAAAGGAAGAACAATTAATAAATAAATTGCAGGAATCAATAAATAAAGTGCATAAAAATAAAGAGAATAAGAGAAGGAAAACAGGCACAGTATTTATCCTGGTTCGACCACCAACCACTTGTGGCCTACGTCCAGTCCCCGAAACACAGTTCGAGATTTTTCACTATTCAAGACAAGCTTAAACAACAGGTGCTTGCAACCTTTACAATACGGAGCACTTTTCACACACAGGGAAACTCTACCCTTGTGCTCAAGCCTCAATTAAACAAAAGGGATACCTCACCCTTATACAATCCTTGGGGATACCTCACCCTCAATATACAGAAACAGATAAAGAGATGAAATGAAACTCTCACTAAGAGTAGATAAATACAAATTGAAGTACTAAAGAGTTGTTTCTCAAATATCTCAAAAGTTAAACAATTATAAGTTCAAAAAAAGGGAGAATAAAGCAGAGCACGTTTTCAAGCAAGCAAAAAATGATCTCAATGTTCAGGGGGTTTTTCAGAGAAGTCCCAGGCCTCTATTTATAGAGCTCGTAGAAGAAAATGGCCGTTGGGAGTAATTAATAACGTTTAAAACTTCTTGATTCTCGTATGAAATTTGAAAACTTAACTCTGATTCTCATGGGGTATTCGAATGCCTGAAGGAGGTATTCGAATACCTCTGTCAAAAACTCTTTTAGAAAACTGATTAAGTTAGGGTTATTCGAATACCAGTCAAGGGTATTCGAATACCTCATTAAAACAAGGCATATTTCGAAAACATGGTATTCGAATACCATATGGGGTATTCGAATGCCTCTGTTTTGGCACAACAGAAAATATCAGTTACGAATCAGATTATTCGAATACCAAATTGAGGTATTCGAATACCTCAGTTAAAAACAGTTCAAAATCCTTTCCAAAAAGCTTCGAAATGCTTGTTTTTAACCTTTAAAACATTTGATCTTTTAAAAACTTCAGTTTAGGTTATCTTTAATCATTTGAGATATTTAATTGACAGCTCCATACATGATAGATCCTAAGTCCTAAAGCTAATCTTTAAACACTTGGACTTGGTCTTCTCATCATCCTCATGTTTGTTATCATCAAAATACATCTTCATTGTTGCGTAGCAAACACAGGCAACAGTAACAACAACCGGTTTCAGTGCAAACCATGTTCAAGACCATCGGGAAGTCAACAACAACAACAACAGTCTCGTGGTGGAGGTAGCAATAACAATCGTTTTGGTTAGAATGTGGCACTGCCAACGAGATGTTTTGTAACACCCTGAATTTCCTATCTCTTAAACAATAATTTTGACAGTTAACAGAATTTTACTGTTTAGTAATTTCTGTGCACTGTAAAATTATTTTGTTAATTCCGTCAGCGTATTTAATCGTTTTGAGTGATTTACTCCGTGTCAGGAAAATAATAATTTTCGGGCCAGAGAAAATCTTTAAATATTTATTTCTCTTGACTGTTAATTATTTTTAATAATTTGACTTGATTTTCATACGTTTTCTAATATTTTTGATTTTTGTGGATGATTATGAATTTTTTTGACTGTATGTGGGCTCAGGTGGTCCTATGTGGGTCCAGGTGACCTTACGTGGGCCCAGGTGGGTCCCGTAAAGTAAAAATTTTTCTACGCATAGAAAAATTTGTACTGTTTAGATGGAGACAGGGGATCTTACTAAACCTGAATTCGGAAACAGTTTTAGAAATTTTCTTGTACTGTGTTTTGTACTGTATTTATTTATCAGACGATAAAAATACAGTAAATATAATCTTTCATGGGGTTTTAGTAGATAAAAATAGAAATTATATTGCTTAAGTCAACATTGGTGGTTTGGATATCCACCATTGATTTAATTAACGATGGAGACTTGATCTTGATTTAATCAACAGTGGAGATTTAATCTTAAAAGTAAATAGGATTATTTATAACCGTTAGATGGAGATTAAATCAAGGGTAGAGATTTAGTTTTATATAATGGCTAAGACCATTTACAACCATTGGATTTAGAAGTGATCAAGGGTGGAGATTTGGTCTTGTAAAGTAACAAGGACCATTTATGACCATTGGATGAATAATTAATCAATGGTGAAGATTTGGTCTTGTAAAGTAACAAGGACCATTTATGACCATTGAATTTGGATTTAATCAATGGTGGAGAATTAGTCTTAAAAAGTAGCAAAGACTAATTATGACCCTTGGATTAAAAGTAAGAAGGAGTAATCTTGACCCTTAATTTTGGAGACACATCTAATGGCTAGAATTTAAAGGAGAAAGATCCAATGACCTAGATTAAGTCTTCTAATCAAAAGTCTACCTAAATCCTAACCATTGAATTAATCAATGGCTAGAAATGCTCTAGATGGTGGCTAATAATGATGATAACATTATTGCATGCATAATGCAAGGGGGGATGGTTTTTGTAATGAATTTGGAGCTAAAGGAGACTTTATGACCATTATTTGATGCTTTAGTCAATTATGTTTCTGTATTGTTTTGTTTGCATTCTTAGAAGACTACTTGGAGGGGGGGGACGGTTTTTGTGGTGTATTGGAAATTAAAACAACATTTGAAGACCATATTGATCACCTTTGGTCATTATTGATTATAATTCACCTTTGTCTCCTCCAAAAAGCCAAGTCTTCATCAAACTTTTCTCTCCACTCATTCTCCAAGCATAGCTACAGCCATGCATCAAATTGGAAGACAAATTTTACATTCAAATAATATTTAGTCATTCTTCTATCAATAATTGAAAAATCTATACCAAGATAGTCAATTTTAGTGGCTATTCTTTCTAATTCTCACGGCTATGCAAGATTTATAAAAGAAAAATATATTATCTTCAATTCATTTCTATCTTTTTGTTTCCAAGTGGCTCACGGCCAAGTAGTATTTGGGGGGCCAAAATATTAACTCTTTATTTGATAATTCATGTCACCTTTCTATCAATAACATCTCTCACCTTTCTTTCAAAACATGTCCACGGTCAAGGAGGCATTAGAAAGCCAAAATTGATGACTTATGTCTTATGCTAGACACAAGTGATAGTGAAATTTCTCCACTTTCTTTTCCTACATGTTTCTACGGCAATCACCAAAGGAGGAGGGGTGTTTATGTTTATTTTATTTCACTTTGAACTCCTACGTCTTCTATCTATTCTCTTTCTCCTTCTCTCCAAATTGAAGCTCACGGCTAGCTCATCAAGAACCATCATCCAAATGTTTTTAATTTCATCCAACCATAGATCTTGAATCTACATGATATTCTAAGCAACTTTCATGTTAGAGATTTCCTCTAAATCATTCATTTTCATGGACTTCCTTCAAGATCGAAGTTATAGGGTATTTGTGGTGAAGTGTAAGGAAACTTCATTTCTTCTCTTCTTTTTCATGATCTAAACCATGTTTGATCCATGGTTCCTCTTAATCAAGCTTAGTATACTAATTTTAATGTATTTTGTTTTGTATTTGAGAAGCTCTTGGTGGTGAAGAACTTGGAAAAAGAAGCAAAACAAAGAATTTTTGAGGATCTTCAAGAGGTAAGAGGGAGATCCATCTCACCAACCAAGTATGGTGGTGAGAGATGGTTTTATATTTGGTGGATGGTGAATCCATGTGAGGATTCATGTCCATGGTCTTGTAATTTATTTGTGGGTGTTTATGTGTTTTAATTATTTGCCTATACTTGATATGCTATGCATGATTTTATGGCTTTGATGGTATGTTTATATTATACATGATGAGTATATGACATGCTTATAATATTTAGGATGAAATATGTATGTGTATGCTATGATGTGTTGATGGAAAAGCAATCAATTTTTGGCTCCAAAAGCCAAGGAAGGGCTACGGTTTTGATGCCCATAATTAGAGTTTCATGTTGAAATTTTTCAAGAACAAGAAAATTGATTTGTTTAAATGAAAATTATGACGTGGAGAAAATAAATTTCCTTGGTTCTAAAGGCTATGGAATTTTCGGCCAAGACACCTCAACATAGGTGTTTATAACTTAATATTTTCATGGAAGAATAAAATTGGATTGATTTGAAAAGCATGGAAAATGAACAAAGGATATGTTTTTCAAGAGAACAAGAACATGGTTTTGAAGGATTTTTATTGATTTATTTTGTGTAAAAAGATCCTAAGTGTTTTTCTAAACATGAGTTTTGAATGAAACGGGCAAACGTTGATTTTAAGGATTTGCAAAGAAAGTGAAAAAAGATTTGCAAAGAAAGTGAAAATGAATTTGAACAAATGGGTTTGATTTTTATAACCATAAGTCTTACGATTTTGAAAACAAAATTTTAATGGTTTTGTTTGTATAAAACCATATCGATTTAGAAAGAAAAATATTTGATGGCTTCAATGGCCAAAGACTCTACGGTTTTTGGAGGTTGGAATAATTTTGGTTTTATGAAACAAAGTAATTTTAAAGTGGAAACAAAATGTTTGAACAAAATGTTTTAGTACAAGGATTTTGGAAAGGGAATCAGAGTGTTTTATCACTTGAGAAAATTTTGTAAACGAAATACAAAGAGAGGTTGAAAATGTTTTAACTTCAATTTATTTTGAAGAGAATTGATTTTAAAATTGATTTGAGAAAGATGGAGAATACAATGGTGATTTGAGAATTTACTAACATATAACTTATTTTCAAGTTTTGGAGTACGTTAGGAAAATTTAAAATTTTGAAACATTGATTTACATCAATGGAAAAGTGATTTTGTGAATTATATTCGAAAAGAATTTCTTGAGTAAAGAACTGTGGAAAAAGATTTGCTTGAGTAAGAAAATATATTAAATGAAGTATAAAGTTATATTATTTTGGGAAAAGTTGAAAAGGAATTTTTAAAGGTCAAGAAATATTTTCTGTAATGAAATTGTGGTGAAAAAATTATTTACGTATCTTAAAAATGTAATTTTTAAGTTACGTGATATGGAAAAATATTTCTATGCGATTTTAAATACACGGGTGGTTGGTCGCGTTTCTTCCCGTAGGTTAGACCGATGCAACACACCGATGATCCTGACCGAAACACTATTCTTAATCAAGATCTAATAAAGACTATCGCGTATGTGCTAGATGTGTAAAAATTAAAATGAGAATTAAAGTACGTGGTCTGAGGCACGTGGTACCGGCAGGTCTTTTCGATCATTTTCTCCGACCTGAGTTTAGCTCCATGGAGTAGGAAATCGAGTCTTGTGTACATGCATAATCTGAACATTTATATCTGTGTGATATATTAATTGAGGAATATTGGCTATGACAATTATTTTGAATACTTGGATGATGATGACGATAATCATGTTGATGACATTATTGTGATTATTGTGTGATGATAATAATGTTAATGGTATGATGATGATAGTTGATTAATGCTGAGTGCATTATTAGAATTCTGGTATGATATATCTGTATGATATGTTGTTTGTGTTATCTCTGTGCTGCCATGTTGGTATTGGTGTAGGTGATCTCACCTTTTTATTATGTTGTCTTGCTGTGTCTGTATTGTTAAAATTAAATAGTAGAAAGAATGAGTTGTCTTAGACATAATGGGCGATGGATACTCTGAGATTGGTGACAACAATAAGGAGTGGACATTTAGGACTCAAAGGTGTGCAGTGTTGACAAAGGAACAGATGTCTGATGCATCAAGATGGACAGAAAAAGGAATAAGTATGTTAAAGTTTCTCGTTAGTGTTGTACCGTGCTATTAAGTAGGACCCATCACGGGGTTTGCTACTATTAAAAAAAAAGAGTCTGTTAGTTTTATATTTCTCTTTAAATTGTGAAATATTAATTGGTGTCAATATTGTATAATGAATAGTTAAAATATGATTTTCAATATTACCTAATATTTTCAATAAATTTACGTTTCAGTAAAGAAGTAATTTTAAAACTCATATTTTATAACTCAAACTTTGTGCGAACTTCTTTTCAGATTATGAGTCAAGAGTCAGACATGTGATACCCTAGGGAGGGTGTTATATGTTTGAAGTGTGGAAAGGGTCATGCAACGAAGGACTGTACGATCAGAGGAATCATTTGCTTTAGATGTGGAAAACCTAGTCATTTTGCAAGGGATTGTAATCAAGTGAAAATGGAGCCTTCAGTAAGCAATGTTCGTGCTATCAAGTCTCAAGTTGTAGGACGAGTTTATAAGATGAGTGGAGCCAAGCCCTCTCAGTCTGATGATCTAATCAAGGGAGAAGGTGTCATATCAGATAATCTTTTAACTGTAATATATGATTCGGGTGTAACTCATTCGTTTATTGCAAATGATTGTGTGGATCATTTGGAAATGCCTGTGTCTTCTTTGAACTTCTAATTGATTGTTTCTACACCTACTGCCAAACCTGTTAGTACTTCTAAAGTTTGTCTAAATTGTTTTGTTACTATAAAAAATTAAGTCTTTTCTGTTGATTTAATTTGTTTACCTCTTACAGATATAGATGTAATCTTAGGAATGGATTAGTTATCTTCTAACCATATTCTGTTGGATTATTCCAAAAAGACCTTAGTATTTCTTGAGGATGAGATTTCTGGATTTTTGACTGCCAATCAAGTTGAATCTTTATTGAGGGATGGAGCACGAGGATACATGCTGTTATCTTCTTTAGAAGTCAAGAGTGAAAATGATGTGAATGCTATTCCTGTTATAAATGAGTTTCCTGAAGTTTTTCCTGACGATGTACCTGGATTGCAACCGAAAAGAGAGATAGAGTTTTCTATCAATCTTGTACCAAGAGCGAGTCCTATTTCGATTGCACCGTATCGGATGTCACCATCTGAGTTAGCAGAGTTGAAGAAGCAATTGGAGGAACTATTAGAAAAAATAGTTTGTGCAACCTAGTGTTTCACCTTGGGGAGCCCCAATGTTGTTAGTAAAAAAGAAAGATGGATCTTCGTGCTTGTGTGTAGATTACTGCCAGTTAAACAAGGTCACAATTAAGAACAAATATCCACTTCCAAGGATTGATGATTTGATGGACCAGTTGAAAGGAGCAGCTATTTTTTCTAAGATAGATTTACGCTCAGGGTGTCACCAAATTCGTGTCAAGGTAGAGGATATACCTAAGACAGCTTTTCGAATGCGTTACGGTCATTATGAGTATCTTGTAATGTCGTTTGGGGTGTCGAATGCTCCTGCAATATTCATGGATTACATGAATAGGATTTTTCATCCATACCTAGACAAATTTGTAGTTGTTTTCATTTATGACATTCTAATCTATTCTCAAAATCAGGAAGAGCATGTTGAACATCTCACTATAGTTCTTCAGATTTTAAAGGAGAAGAAGTTGTATGCAAAGTTGTCTAAATGTGAATTTTGGTTGGACGAGGTTTGATTTTTGGGTCATGTAATTTCTAAAGATGGAATTGTAGTGGATCCAGCAAAGATGGAGATGGTTCTTCAATGGGAAAGGCCAACTACAGTGACTGAGATCCGAAGTTTTGTTGGGTTAGCCGGATATTATCAAAGATTTATTAAAGGTTTTTCCAAGATAGCCGAACCTCTTACACAACTCATAAGGAAGAATCAAGCTTTTGTCTGGACAAATGAGTATGAGGAAAGTTTCCTAGAGCTAAAGAAAAGATTGACTACTGTAACACCCCAAAATTTCCTAAATAGTTGACAGTAATTTTGACAGTTAATTGAATTTTATTGTTTAGTAATTTCTGGATACTGTAAAATTATTTTGATTATTTCGTCAGCATATTTGATCGTTTTGAGTGATTTACTCTGTGTCAGGAAAATAAAAATTTTCGGGCTAGGGAAAACTTTACGTAATTTAATTTTTACCGTTAAGTTTTAATTATTTTATGTAATCTGATTTGATATTTGTGCGTTTTCTAATATTTGTGATTTTTGTGGATAATTATGAAATTTTTTACTGTTTGTGAGCCCAGGGGTATATGTGGGCCCAGGTGGCCATACGTGGGCCCAGGTGAGTCTCGCAAAGTGAAAATTTTTCTAAGCATAAAAAAATTTATACTGTTTAGACGGAGAAAGGGGATCTTACTAAACCTGAATCCAGAAACAGTTTTTGAAATTTTCTTATACTATGTTTTGTACTGTATTTAATTATCGGGCGATAAAAATACAGTAAAAATATTATTCGTAGGGTTATAGCAGATTTAAAAATAAATATTATACTACTTAAGTCAACATTGGTGGTTTGGATATCCACCATTGATTTAATCAAGGGTGGAGACTTGATTTTGATTTAATCAACGGTTGAGAAATAAACTTAATAACGAAGCATTGGATGACACCATTGATTTAATCAATGGTGTGGGAGTAAACTTAGTTAGGAAGCTTTGGATGTTCACCATTGATCTAATCAATGGTGGAGATTTAATCTATACAAGCTTAATAAGGAAGGCTTTGATATCAACCGTCGATTTAATCAACGGTATAGATTTGGTCTTGGAAAGTAAAAAGGACCATTTATGACTATTGGATGTTAATTTAATCTACGATGGAGATTTGGTCTTAAAAAGTGACAAAGACCATTTATGACCCTTCGATGTAAAGTTTAAAGGAGTAATCTTGACCCTTTATTTTGGAGACACATCTAATGGCTAGAATTTAAAGGAGAAAAATCCAATGGCCTAGATCTAGTCTTCTAACTTAAAGTCTACCTTAATCCTAACCATTGAATTAATCAATGGCTAGGAATGTTTCAAATAATGATGGCTAGGAGATTTGTCACATTTGGAGTGCATGAAGAGGGGGGATGGTTTTGTGCTTCATTTTGGAGCTAAAGAAAAACTTTATGTCATTATTAGATGTCTTGGTCAATTATACATAATTATTGATCATTTTTCTAAAGCAAAAATATTTTCTTCTTTCTATCCAAGCATAGCTACGGCCATGCACTCTAAAGGGGGCCAAAATTGTTGGTTTCTATTATTTGTATCATAATTGTCTTTCTATTCATCATCTTCTCCAAAACAAAACACAAAAACTCCATTCTCTTCTCCAAGAAACACCATTCGGCCAACACCTAGAAACTATGTCTCCAAGCTTCTAAAATTTCATCTAAATACATTTCTTGAATCCTTACATCATTCTAAGAACATCTCTAGTTATGAGTTTTCACTAAATCCTTCATCTTGAGTTTCAAAACCAAGCTTCAAGTTTCTATAAAAAATGGTAGAGTTCATATTTCTTCACCTAATCTTTTAGTTTTGATTTTCTAAGCCATGCTTGAACCATGGTTTACCTATTTCTACACTTGTTATTGATTGTAACATTTGTTTATGATTTTTAGGGATTTTCCAAGGAGCTCCACGAAATTGATTGGAAGGAAAACTAAGTGTTTTCACTTCATTCTTTACCTTAACCAAGTTTAAGAAACCTTTCCCTCACAAAAATCAAAAATTCCATCTTTGTTCTTTAAGAAGAACCATTCGGTCAAGACACCCAAAACTACCATCCAATCTCTTTTAATTTCATCCAACCATAGATCTTAAATCTACATGATATTCTAAGCAATTTTCATGTTGAAGACTTTCTCTAAATCATTCATCTTCAACCTTGTTCTTCAAGCTAAAGATTGAAGCTTTAATGGTGAAGTTTATTAATCTTCACTTTTCTTTTGATTTTCAAAGTTCTAACCATGATTCTAATCCATGGTTTTCTTATTCAAGTCTTGTATATATTAATTATGTGTGTGCTTTGTTTTGTATTTGAGAAGCCCTTGGTGGTGAAGGACTTGGAAAAAGAAACAAAACAAGGAGCTTTTGAGGATCTTCAAGAGGTAAGAAGGAGATCCACCTCACCAACCAAGTATAGTGGTGAGAGATGGTTTTATATTTGGTGGATGGTGAATCCATATGAGGATTCATGTCCATGGTCTTGTAATTTATTTGTGGGTGTTTATGTGCTTTAATTATTTGTCTATGCTTGGTATGCTTTGCATGATTTTATGGCTTTGATAGTATGCTTAAAATA
Organism: Ormosia emarginata; assembly: GCA_029884605.1. Taxonomy (NCBI): domain Eukaryota; kingdom Viridiplantae; phylum Streptophyta; class Magnoliopsida; order Fabales; family Fabaceae; genus Ormosia; species Ormosia emarginata. The sequence goes on from JAQQTP010000037.1 coordinate 8,273,429, forward strand.
TGTATGATAAGTATATGGCATGCTTGTAGTATTTATGATGAAATATATATGTATGTGTCATGATGTGTTGATGGAAAGGAAATCAATTTTTGGCTCCAATGGCCAAGGAAGGGCTACGGTTTTGATGCCCTTGATTAGGGCTCATGTTGAAAATTTACAAGAACAAGGGAATTGATTTTTGGGTCCCTAGAACTTAGTGAATTTCGGCCAAGACACCTCAAAATAGGTGTTCACAAATTAATATTTTCTTGAATGATGAAAATGGATGATTTGAAGAATATGCAAAATAAACTAAAGGTTTGTTTTTCAAGAGAACAAGAACATGGTTTTTGAGGAATTTTTATTGATTTATTTTGTATACAAAGATCCTAAGTATTTTTCTAAACATGAGTTTTAGACGAAATGGGCAATGTTGTTTCTAAGTGTTTATTAAACTTGATTTCAAAAAACGAAACGGGCAATGTTAATTTTAAAGATTTGCAAAGAAAGTGAAAAAGGATTTGCAAAGAAAGTGAAAAAGGATTTACCAAGAAAGTAAAAATGAATTTGAACAAATGGGTTTGGTTTTATAACCATAAGTCTTGCGATTTTGAAAACAAAATTTTAATAGTTTTGTTTGTGTAAAACCATATCAATTTAGAAGGAAAGATATTTGATGGTTTCAATGGCTAAGTACCACGGTTTTTGAGGGCTTGTAATGCCTTGATTTTTATGGAACAAAGTGATATTTTATAAAACGAAGTGTTTTGTCACTTGAAAGATTTGACAGTTTTCAATGAACAAGTTCACAGTTTTTGAAGACTTACGGATACCTTGATTTTATAATGAAATGATTTTAGCACAAGAATTTGGAAAGGGAATTAAAACGTTTATCACTTGAGAAATCAAGTTTTTGTAAACAAAAATGTTTTCGAACTTCAATTTATTTTGAAGAAGGTTGTGTTTGGAAATGATTTGAGAAAAATGAAGAATATAATGGTGTTTTGAAAATTTACTAACGTATAACTGATTTTCGAGTTTTGAAGTACGTTAGGGAATTTTAAGATTTGAAACGTTGATTTATATTAATGGAAAAATGATTTTGTAGGTTATATTTTGAAAAGGATTTCTTGAGTAAAGAAATATGGAAAAAGATTTTCTTGAGTAAGAAAATGTGTTAAATAAAGTATAAAGTCATATTATTTTGAGAAAAGTGGAAATGGAATTTTTGAAGAGTAAGAAATATTTTCTGTAATGGAATTGTGGTGAAAAATTATTTACGTATCTTAAAAACGTAATTTTTAAAGTACATGGTTTGAAATACAGTAAAATATTTCTAAGTGTTTGGAAATACAGTAAAATATTTCTACGCAATTTGAATACAGTAAAATATTTCCATGCGATTTGAAATGCAGTAAAATATTTCTATGCAATTTAAAATACGGTAAAATATTTCTACGCGATTGGAGATGCGTTGAAATATTTTTAAGCGATTTGAATTACGTTTAAATATTTTGAGAACAATGAAAAAGTTTTAAATATTTTACATAATTTAAACTACTGTTGAAAAATTACTACGTGATTTAACAGCCATAGAATATTTTTATGCGATTGTGAAAATGACAAAAAACTGCTATGAGATTTGGAAAGTGTTTTAAATATTTTGAGAATGATGGAAAATGATTTACGCAACTTAAAAGAATAATTTTTAAGTTACGCAATTTTGAAACAGCAGAAAAATACTATGCAATTTGAGAAATGTATATTTTTACGCGATTGAGAAAAACATTGAAAAATTAGTACGTGGTTTAAAAGTGCAACAGAAGAGTTGCAGCATTTTGAAAACGTAACAAAAATGTTACGAAAATTTGTAAACGTAACAGTAGTGTTATGGTATTGTGAAAATGTAATAAAAACATTTTGAAATTTTAAAACGTAACAAAAGTGTTACGGTATTTTGAAAATGCAACAGAAGTGTTGTGGTATTATGAAAACGTAACAAAAGTGTTACGATATTGTGAAAATATAACTAAAATGTTTTGGAATTGTGAAAACGTAACAGAAATGTTACGCGATTGTGAAAACATGACAAAAGTGTTTTATGACTATAAAAACATAATAACATGATGATTACTGTTGAACCAGTGTCCATACACTGTATGAGAAAATGACGAGTTTTGCCTGTGATTGGTATTTGGTGCATTTTATATGCATTGGAAAGATATGCCTGTGATTGGTATTGGTGCATTATACATGCATTGGAAAAATATGCATTGAGGCATATGATTAAATTGAACAAATAAAATTGAAAAGATTTGGCCCTTGTGGTTGGACTTGCACTGATATATTCATGCATTGTATAAAGTATAGCACTGATATATTCGTGCATTGTATAAAGTATAGCTAATAAGCTATTTTGGCCTTTGTGGTTGGACTTGCACTGATATATTCGTGCATTGTATAAAGTATAGCTAATAAGCTATTTTGGCCCTTGTGGTTGAAGAGGGAATGAGAATTGATAGTGAGGTCTATGATGGATCTTGGGGGCATCAAGGCGCGGCGGTCGACCAGTGGATATCTATCTGTGGGCTAAGGCTGGACCATATGCCACTCGGCGATGCAGTCCGTTGTAACGCATTGACGATACCTGACAAGAACACGATTCTTTTCCACGACTAGGAGATTGTCTGTGGGCTTAGGCTGGGCAATTAACCAGAGCATTCTTCTCGAAATTGTGAAAACCTCCATGGAGTTGTTTTTGAAAAACTGAGTCTATGTGCGCATGCATGAATCTGAACATTTATATCTGTATAATATATTAATTGAGGAATATTGGCTATGACAATTGTTTTGAATACTTGGATGATGATGATGATAATTAGGACAATGTTGAGGATATTATCGTAATTGTTGTTTATGATAATTGAACTGATGAATGATTGGATGATGATAGTTGATTAATGTTGATGGTATGATCTTAATTATGGTATGATGTATCGGTATGATATGTTGTTTGTGTTATCTCTGTGCTACCATATTGGTACTGGTGTAGGTGATCTCACCTCTTTGCTATGTTGTCTTGTTGTATGTGTATTGTTAAAACTATACAGTAAACGGAACGAGTTGTCTTAGACATAACGAGTGGTAGATATTCTGAGATTGGTGACAACATGGAGGAGTGGTCACTCAGGACTCGTTGGTGTGCAGTGTTAATAAAGAACAGATGTCTGATGCATCAAGATGGATACAAGAAGAAATAAGTATGTTAAGTTTTCTTATTAGTATTATACCGTGCTATTAAGTAGGACCCGTCATAAGGTTTGCTACTGTTAAAAAGAGAGAGTTTTCTGTTAGTTTTATATTTTTCTTTAAGTTGTTAAATATTAATTGGTGTCAATATTGTATATTAAATATATTTTCAGTAATACTTATGAATTTCAGTAAGTTTATGTTTCAGTAAAGAAGAAATTTTAAAACTCACATTTTATAACTCAAACCTTGTGCGAACTTCTTTTCAGATTTTGAGTTGGGAGTCAGACATGTGATACCCTAGGGAGGGTGTTACAACTACTGCACCGGTGTTGATTCTACCAGATCCAAATGAATCTTTTGAAGTATATTGTGATGCTTCATACCAAGGGTTAGGATGTGTTTTGATGCAAAATAGAAAAGTGGTAGCATATGCTTCAAGACAACTAATGGTACATGAAAGGAATTACCAAGCACATGATTTGGAATTAGCTACAGTTGTCTTTGCATTGAAAATTTGGCGACATTTTCTATATGGAACTATGTTCAACATCTTCAGTGATCATAAAAGTTTGAAGTATCTATTTAATCAGAAAGAGTTGAACATGAAGCAGAGAAGATGGTTAGAATTCTTGAAGGATAAACAAATACATACCATAAAAACAAATAAATAATCATACCAAGCATGTGAGCACAAATAAATCATGCAAAGCACATCAAGCATAAACAAATAATCAAAACACATAAACACCCACAAATAATTACATCACCATGGATATGAATCCTCACATGGATTCACCATCCACCAAATACAAATTCATCTCTCACCACCATACTTGGTTGGTGAGATAAATCTCCCTCTTACCTCTTGAAGAACCTCAAAAGCTTCCTGTTTTGCTTCTTTTTCCAAGTCCTTCACCACCAAGGGCTTCTCAAAAAGAAAACAAAACACAAGTTTATTAGTATATCAAGCTTGAAAAAGATAAACCATGGATCAAACATGGCTTAGAACATGAAAATAAGACAAGTAGTGAAGTTTCCTTACACTTCACCTTAAAAACCCTATAACTTTGCTCTTGAAGAAAGTCCTTGAAGATGATGGATTTAGAACTTGGCCTAAACTACAAAGGTTCTTGGATTGAGGTATAGATTAAAGAAGTAAGGTTGTTTGAAATTTGAGTGATGGAAGGTGGTCTTAGGTGTCTTGGCCAAAACTAACATGAAGAGAAATGGAGAGAAAAGTTTGAAGAGCTTAAGCTTTTGGAATGTTCAAGAATGATCAATAATGGTCTTCAAACCTTACTATAGCCTTAAGGCCATCACAAAACCGCCCCCCTTCTCTCTTGCACTCTCAAAGAGTGACCAATTTCACTAGCCACCATTTTAAGCATTCTTAGCCAGGATTAATGTAGATTCTAGGTATAGCCTTAGATGTAAGACTTAATCTAGGCCGTTAGATCTTTCCTCCTTGAAATCCTAGCCATTAGATGTATCTCCAAAATGAAGGGTCAAGATCACTCCTTCATATTTTCCATCCAATGGTCATAAATGGTCCTAACCACTTTGTAAGACCAAATCTCCACCCTTGATTAAATCAATGGTGGATATCCAAACCACCAATGTTGACTAAGCAGAATAATATTTATTTTTATCTGCTATTACCCTACGAATAATATTTTTACTGTATTTTTATTGCCCGATAATTAAATACAGTACAAAACACAGTAAAAGAAAATTTTAAAAATTGTTTCCGATTTCGGGTTTAGTAAGATCCCCCGTCCCCACCTCAACAGTACAAAATTTTTTGACTACAGAAAAAATCACTTTTTCGGACCCACCTGGGCCCATATACAGCCCCCTTGGGCCCACAAACAGCCCATAGATAATATTAAAATAATTAGAAAAATATAAAAATTTCATAATCATCTACAAAATCATAAAAATTATAAAACTTACGAAAATCAAATCAGATTACGTAAAATAATTAAGACTTAATAGTAATAATTAAAATACGTAAGATTTCCTCGGCCCAAAAATTATTATTTTCCTAACACAGAGTAAATCACACAAAACGATTAAATGTATTCATGGAATACTCAAAATAATTTTACAGTACACATAAATCACTAAACAGTAGAATTTTGTTAACTGTCAAAATTACTGTCAAATAGTTAAGAAATTTGGGGTGTTACAACTCTCCCCCTCTAAAAAGAAGTTTCATCCTCGAAACTTGATAATCTTGATTTCACATCCTCAGAATAAATATGGATATTGCTCTTTTATCTTTTCTTCCAGTTCCCATGTAGCTTCACCGCTTACGTCGTTCCTAACAATTTTAAGCAATGAAATTTCCTTACCTCGAAGTTGTTTCATCCTTCGATCCTCAATCTTGACTGAAAACGTTTCATAGGTTAAATTCTCCCTCAGTTGTATCGTATCCGGTTCAATAACATGAGTGAGATCAGAAATGTACTTCCGTAGTTATGATACATGAAATACATTGTGAAGATTTGTTAGTAAAGGTGGTAACACGATCTGGTAAGCTACCGGACCTACTCGACATAAAATTTGATACGGCCCGATAAACTTTAGAGTGAGCTTCTTGAACTTAAGCACTCGTCCAACTCCAATCATAGGTGTCACTCGCAGAAATACATGGTCACCTTCCTCAAACTCAAGCTGTCTTCTCCTTTTATCAGCATAACTCTTTTACCGAGTCTGAGTTGTCCTCATCTTGTCTTGAATCATCTTCACTTTCTCAGTTGTCTGTTGTACAAATTCTGGTCCTACCATAGCACTTTCACCATCATGATACCAACATAACGGTGTTCTGCATCGTCTCCCATACAATGCCTCATAGGGTGCCATCCCTATGCTCAAGTGAAAACTGTTATTGTATGTGAATTCTATCAACGGCAAAAATTCACCCTATCCTCCAGTTTGTTCTAGAACACAAGCTCTCAACAAGTCCTCTAATAACTGAATCGTCCTTTCTGACTGACCATCAGTCTATGGATGGTAAGCAGAACTCAGACGTAACTTTGTTCCCATCGCTTCTTGCAAACTATTCCAAAATCTCGACGTAAACCTTGGATCTCGATCCAAAATAATACTAGATGGTACACTATGAAGTCTAACAATTTCATTGATGTACACTTAGGCCAACCTCTCCATTGAGTACTTAATATTAATCGGTAAAAAGTGCGTCGACTTAGTAAGCCGATCAATAATTACCCAAATAGAATCATGACCTTTCCGAGTTTTTGGTAGTCCTGTCACAAAATCCATTGCTATATCATCCCATTTCCATTCTGGAATAGGCAAAGGTTGCAACATTCCTAATGGTCTTTGATGTTCAACTTTAGCCTTCTGATAGACTAAACAAGATGATACATACTCAGCGACATCCTTTTTCATTCCTTGCCACCAATATAATTGTTTCAAATCTTGATACATCTTTGTGGCTCCTGGATGCATACTCAACTTACTCCTGTGAGTTTCATCCAAAATCAATTTCCTAAGTCCTTGATCATTAGGCACACAAACTCTTCCTTTAAAATTCAGAATTCCATCAGCTCCTTCGCTAAATTCCAACACTGCTCTTTGGCTCCTTCCCTCTTTTGCTTCTTGCAAGTACTGGTCACAGTTTTGTCCTTTTTGTATTCTATCCATCAAATCATTTGAAATGGTGATCATGTTTAAACGCATTCTCCTTGGCGTCAATTTCACAGATAAATGCATATCCCGAAATTCCTCTATTAATTCCTTCTCCTTGATCATCATAATAGAAGCACTAAGCATCTTCCTACTTAAAGCATCCGCTATGATTTTCGCCTTTCCGGGATGATATTGTAACTGAAAGTCATAATCCTTCAGAAACTCTAGCCAATGCCTTTGTCTCATGTTCAACTCTTTTTGGTCAAATAGATACTTCAAACTTTTATGATCACTAAAAACAGTGAACGTTGCTCCATAGAGAAAATGTCTCCACACTTTCAATGCAAACACCACAGTTGCCAATTTCAAATCATGAGTCGGATAATTCCTCTCATGTACTTTCAACTGCCTTGAAGCATATGCCACAACCTTACGGTTTTGCATAAGTACACAACCCAATCCTTGGTACGAAGCATCACAATATACTTCAAAAGGTTTGTTCGGATCAGGTAAAATCAATATCGGTGAAGTAGTTAATCATCTTTTCAACTCTTGAAAACTTTCTTCGCATACATCAGTCCATACTAACAGTTTATTCTTCCATGTAATTTGGGTAAGAGGTCCAGCTATTTTAGAAAACCCTCAATAAACTGTCGATAGTAACTAGCTAATCTGACAAAACTACAAATTTTCGATACAGTCTTTAGCCTTTCCTATTCAATAATCGTCTCCACCTTTGAAGAATCAACTTCAATTCCTTCCTTCAATATCACGTGTCCCAAAAATTGAACTTCGCTCAACCAAAATTCACATTTGGAAAACTTAGCATACAACTTATTCTCCTTCAAAATCTGGAGAACCACTCTAAGATGTTCAGCATGTTCTTCCTGACTTCGAGAATAAATCAAAGTGTCATCTATAAAGACAACAACAAACTTATCCAAGTACGAACGGAAAATTCTATTCATAAAGTCCATGAATATGGCAGGTGCATTCGTCACACCAAATGGCATTACTAGATATTCATAATGCCCATAACGTGTCTGAAATGCAGTTTTGGGAATATCTTCCTCCTTCACATGAATCTGGTGATAACCATAGCGTAAATCAATCTTGGAAAATATTACGGCTCCTCGCAATTGATCCATCAGATCATCTATCCTTGGAAGTGGATATTTATTCTTAATCGTAATCTTGTTTAATTGTCGGTAGTCTACACATAGACGAGAAGTTCCATCCTTCTTCTTTACTAATAATACTGGAGCTCCCCATGGTGACACACTTGGTCTCACAAATTGTTACTCCAACAAGTCCTCCAACTGTTTCTTAAGCTCTGCCAATTCTACTGGCGACATCCGATAAGGCGCTACAGATATAGGTCCAGCTCCAGGTACTAAATCAATAGCAAACTCGATTTCTCTTTCTGGTAGTAGTCCAGGTATATCTTCAGGAAATACTTCAGGAAATTCATTAATGACGAAAATATCTTTTAAGACATCTTTACATTGAACTTCCAAAGAAGACATCAATAAATATCCCTGATCTCTTTCCTTCAAACAAGCTTCTACTTAAGTAGCTGTTAGGAATCTAGAATCCTTAGCCTCAGGAAATACTAGTGTCTTATTCGAACAATCAATTAGGATATGATTAGAAGATAACCAATCCATTGCTAAGATTACATTAATCTTGGAAATAGGCAAACATATCAAATCAATATGAAAGATTCTATCCCTAACACATACAGGACAATTCAAACATACTTTTGTAGTAATCACAGGCTTATCAGTAGGAGTGGCAACACTCAAATCATAGGGCAATGTAGTCACAGTCAATCCCAAACGCTCTACACAATCACATGCAATGAAAGAATGTGTTGCTCCCGAATCATAGAGTACGGTTAAAGGATTACCTTCGATAGCACACTCCTCCATAATTAAGTCCTCTGACTTCGCGGCTTCTTCCCCACTCATAGTATACACTCGACCACCCGCCTGTGGCTTCGCCGTATGAACGTTCCCCACCGATGGTTCCTCCTTTAACTGATCACATTCTCTGGAAAAATGTCCAAGTTTCCCACATCTGTAACATATAACTCTTTTATGCTGACAATCCTTGGTCAGATGGTCCTTCCCACACTTGAAACATTTATACGTAGAAGTTCCACCTTGACTTGCCTTACTGCCACTAGAACTTCCTCCAACAGATTGCTGCCGAGTCTGACCTCCTGCTGGTTTGACATACGGTTTTTGCTGATAACGGTTGCCACCGCTACCCTTTCCTCTTTGGAATCTTGTAGGTCCAAAATTCTTATTTCTCGCCGCACGCTGTTGATCAATCTCCTCAACCTTACGACACTTATCCAACAATTCTGGAAATTGTTCAATTCCTAAGGTTGCTACAACTCGCTTAATGTCAAGCTTCAATCCTTCCTCAAATTTTCTGCACTTCCAACTCTCGTTCGGGTGCATCTGAAAATACCTCGAAAACTTAGACAAGCTCTCGAATTTTGCAGCATACTCACTTATAGATATCACCCCTTGTCTCAAACTAAGGAATTCCATCTCCTTAGCATGACGAACACTTGCTGGAAAATACTTTCCCAAAAACTTCTACCTAAAGAGCTATTATGTCACAACTCTTCCCTCAGCTTGTAACAATCTTCGAGCTCCTGCCCACTAGTCTTCTCCATCTCCTACTAACATAAAAGTTGCAAAGGTAAGCTTCCGCTCATCGGTACAACCCGTACCTTCAAATATCTTTTCTAATTCTTTGATGCACAGATCAGCTTTCTCTGGGTCAAATTCTCCATGAAACTTTGGTTGATTATTTTTACGAAATTCTGACAAACTGTGAGCATCCTCAGTTGCCCTTTGGTTTTGTTGTACAACAACATCAGCCATTCGTTGCATTACTGCTACAGCTGCAGCCATGTTCTGATTGTCATTGCCAACATCTCCAAATCCTGCTCTAGTGTTGACACGTCCTCTTCCTCGTCCAGCCATTATGTTCTCTCTCTTAAATCAAATTGGACAACACAAAGAAAGTAAAGTCAATCTTCAAACAAAGAAATTAATCATAGAGAATCACACAACACAAATAAGACAGACCTAACCACAAACCCAAAAGACTCTAACTTGGGCTCTGATACCAACTAATGTAACACCCACCGTAGGGTGCCACATTTAAATGTTATTATTACCGAATTACCCCCAAGTTCATAAATTGTGATGTAATAAAAATACGAGTTGTAAAATTTCTTAATGTCGATAAAATAAACTTAGCAGAAAATAAAAATATTACAACATCATCACAAATAATTTACATCATCTATACATTACAAAAGTACTGTCAAGATTATTTATATACAGACCAAGTTCTCAAAAGTATTTGACATTATTTAAAACAAGCATATTTGCCCAAGTATGATTAGACAGCAGAACCCTCAAATGGGTCCTCCTCAGATTCCTCAGTAGGTAGGAATCCAGCTCAATGCGAAGTCCTACTGACAAATGTCCGAGCAGACGACACGATGCTAATCTCACTAGGAGTATAGTAGTAAGCTCCCCAGTACTGCTTAAAAGACAATGGAAACTCTAAGTGTACATAAATATTTACACTGAAATAAGGGTTCCCTTGATAAAGCCTACTCAAGGTAAAATTCAAGTCTCCTATATAGAAAATACATTCTCTATCAAGATGGACATGCCATGCCTCCAGGCCTCCTCGAAACTGCAACGTCATACGTCCTAGGAAACTAGGCATTGCCATCTTCTCAAAACTCTGCTTCTTCAGGAGGAATCTGCCCTTCTTCACCCTCTTGTTCAATTCCTTGATCAGCGTCTTTACCAATATAAATACAGTACAAAATAGACATACAAAGAGGTCAGATCATCTACGCCAATACCAATATGGTAGGACAGAGATAACACAAACAACAACCATATAGATATATCACACCATAATTACAATAATGCCCTCAATATTATTTATCATAACAGATACAATAATTATAATCATGCCCTCAATTATTATTTATCACAACAAATATAATAAATAATAATTACCATCATACCATTAACATTATTCAAATCACACAATATTTACAATAATGCCATCAACATTATTTATCATCATCATCATCCAATATTCCTCAATTATTATTATATCACACAGATATAAATATTCAATATTTACGATAATGCCCTCAACATTATCCAAGTATTCAACAATTTAATTATCATAACCAATACTCAATAATTATGCATGTGCACATAGACTCAATTTCCTATTCCATGGAACTAATACTCAAGTCGGAGAAATTGATCTGAAAGATCTGTCTGTACCAACATGCCTCAGACCACGTGCCACAATTCGCATATGTATTTGCACATCTAGCATATACATGACAGTCTTTATTAGATCTTGATTAATAATAGTGTCTCGGTCAGGATCATCGATGCGTTGCATCGATCTAACCTACGGTACAGAAGAGCTACCAACTACCCACTGTAGGCAACCTGCACCCCGATGCCCCCAAAGTCAACGAGTGACTTACACTACGCATATTGCACCCACTTAAGAGGTGTACATCTCTCCTAGGCAATTAGCCTTATCTAGTCCATCGGAACTTTCCAATGCATGTAAAATGCACCAATGCCAATCACAGGTAAATCTCATTATTTTCTCATACAGTGTCCATACACTGATTCAACAGTAATCATACTGTATATTCAATCGCGAAATCACATTATCGTGTTTTCATAGTTGCGAAACACTTTTGTCGCATTTTTCACAACTGCGCAATATTTCTGTTTCGTTTTCACAATTTCACAACATTTTTGTTGCGTTTTCAAATCGCACAGCAATTTTCCATCGTTTTCTCAATCACGTTAAAATATTTCATTATTTTTCAATCACGTAGTGATTTTTCAACAATATTTCAATCGCATAAAAATATTTAAACGCTTTCCAAATTGCGTAGAAATATTTAAGCATTTTTCAAATCACATAGCTTAAAAATTACGTTTTTAAGTTACGTAAATCATTTTTCTCCAATTTTTAATGTCATAAAATATTTCTCAACCTTTAAAATCTCAATTCAACCTTTCTCAAAATAATATGACTTCTCACATTATTTTCCACAATTTCTTACTCAAGAAATCTTTTTCGTAATATTTTCCATAATTTCACCACTTCATTGAATTAAATCAAAGTTTCTAACTTAAAATTTCCTAATGCTCTCCAAAACCCAAAGGATGAGTTATACATTAGAAGTTTTCAAGTTACCAATGTATTTTTCATAATTCATGAATCAATTCCAAAACTCGGTTCTCTTTAAAAAAAATTGAGGTTCAAACACTTTCAACCTCTCTTTTCCATTCATATACAAAAATTCTATTTTTCAAGTGTCAAAACACTTTGTTTCCATTTCTTTAATCCTTGTACTTCATCAATTATTTTTCCACTTTGAAATCATTTTATTTCATAAAATCAAGGCATTTACAAGCCTTCAAAACCGTGGTACATGGCCATTGAAACCTTCAAATATTTTTCCTTCTAAATCAATTAAGTACCATTCTTGTTTTTACACAAACAAAACCATTAAAATTTCCTTGAAAAACTGTGAGACTCATGGTCTTTAAAACCAATTCATTTGTTCATTTTCCTTGCTCTTCAAATCTTCTAATTTTACCATTCATGAAAATATTAATTTGTAAACACCTATTTTGAGGTGTCTTGGCTGAAATTCCTCTTGGTCTTTGGAACCAAAAATTGTTTTCCTTTCTAACAATTTTTATGGCATACATCACATATAATCAACTTGTTATATTTCAAGCATACCATAAAAATAATAAATAATCATACCAAGCATGTAAGAACAAATAAATCATGCAAAGCACATCAAGCATAAACAAATAATCAAAACACATAAACACCCACAAATAATTACATCACCATGGATATGAATCCTCACATGGATTCACTATCCACCAAATACAAATTCATCTCTCACCACCATACTTGGTTGGTGAGATGGATCTCCCTCTTACCTCTTGAGGAAACTCAAAAGATCCTTACTTTGCTTCTTTTTCCAAGTCCTTCACCACCAAGGGCTTCTAAAAAAGAAAACAAAACACAAGTTTATTAGTATATCAAGCTTGAACAAGATAAACCATGGATCAAACATGGCTTAGAACATGAAAATAAGACAAGTAGTGAAGTTTCCTTACACTTTACCTTAATAACCCTATAACTTTGCTCTTGAAGAAAGTCCTTGAAGATGATGGATTTAGAACATGGCGTAAACTACAAAGGTTCTTGGATTGAGGTATAGATTCAAGAAGTAAAGTTGTTTGAAATTTTTGAGTGATGGAAGGTGGTCTTGGGTGCCTTGGCTGAAACTAGCATGAAGAGAAATGGAGAGAAAAGTTTGAAGAGCTTAAGCTTTTGGAATGTTTAAGAATGATCAATAATGGTCTTCAAACCTTGCTATAGCCTTAAGGCCATCAAAAAACCGTCCCCCCCTCTCTTGCACTCTCAAAGAGTGACCAATTTCACTAGCCACCATTTTAAGCATTCTTAGCCATTGATTAGATAATGGTTAGGATTAATGTAGATTCTAGGTATAGCCTTAGATGTAAGACTTAATCTAGGCCATTAGATCTTTCCTCCTTGAAATCCTAGCCATTAGATGTATCTCCAAAATGAAGGGTCAAGATCACTCCTTCATACTTTACATCCAATGGTCATAAATGGTCCTAGCCACTTTGTAAGACCAAATCTCCACCCCTGATTAAATCAATGGTGGATATCCAAACCACCAATGTTGACTAAGCAGTATAATATTTATTTTTATCTGCTATTACCCTATGAACAATATTTTTACCTAATTTTTATTGCCCGATAATTAAATACAGTACAAAACACAGTAAAAAAATTTTAAAAACTATTTTCGGTTTCGGGTTTAGTAAGATCCCCCATCCCTGTCTCAACAGTACAAAATTTTCTGGCTGCAAAAAAATTTTCACTTTTTCGGACCCACTTGGGCCCACATACAGCCCCCCTGGGCCCACATACTGCCCATGGATAATATTAAAATAATTAGAGAAATATAAAAATTTCATAATCATCCACAAAATCATAAAAATTATAAAACTTTCAAAAATCAAATTAGATTACGTAAAATAATTAAGACTTAACAGTAATAATTAAAATATGTAGGATTTTCCCCGGCCCGAAAATTATTATTTTCCTGACACGGAGTAAATCACACAAAATGATCAAATGTATTCACGGAATACTCAAAATTTTGCAGTACACAAAAATTACTAAACAGTAAAATTCTGTTAATTATCAAAATTTCTGTCAAATAGTTAGGAAATTTGGGGTGTTACATAAGTATATAGAGCCTTTACAGAAGTAAGAAAGCAAGACATTTTACACATCTGGAAACTTGTTCTTTACTATACAACCACATGATATATCTAAGATTACATACTTTACAAAACTAGCCGAATAGACTTAATAACATAACCATAAATTTAAGTTCAAAACTAAAATATATATATAATTACTTTATTAAGTCTTCATCGTCTTACCTTGTACTTGCTTTGGTCATTCGATAGATTTATCATGGAAATAGAAAACTGGGCTGAGAATTAGAAATTCTCAATAGTACATTTTAAAAACGTGACATCGCAATAAATCCAACTGTTTCAAAAAAAACACATCATTTGTTTAAAACTCAATATATATACTTGCTTTGGTCATTCGTTAGATTTATCATGAAAATACAAAACTGGGTTGAGAATTATAAATTCTCAATAGTACATTTTAAAAACGTGACATCACAATAAATCCAACTGTTTCAGAAAAAAAACACATCATTTGTTTAAAACTCCATATATATATATATATATATATATATATATATATATATATATATATATAAAAGTTAGAGAGGTGACAAAATACCAAAGTTGGTCATCTCTCTTTCCGAAACAGAGGTTCAATTATTATCCTTTATAGAAATCAATTGTACACTCCAATCAATCATACAGTTTCAAATTTAGTCTTTTATCACAGTCAATTCAGGAAATAGTACTAAGTATTAAGTCTTCATCGCCTTACCTTGTGCTTGCTTTGATCACTCGCTAGATTTATCATGGAAACAGAAAACTGGGCTGAGAATTATAAATTCTCAGTAATACATTTTAAAAATGTGACATCGCAATAAATCCAACTGTTTCGAAAAAAAAAACACATCTTTTGTTTAAAACACAATATATATATATATATATATATATATATATATATATATATATATATATATATATATATATGTATATATATATGTATATATATATATATATATATGTATATATATATATATATATGTATATGTATATATATATGTATATATATATATATATATATATATATATGTATATATATATATATATATATATATATATATATATATATATATATATATATATGTATATGTATATATATATATGTATATGTATATATAAGTTAAAGAGGTGACAAAATACCAAAGTTGGTCATCTCTTTTCCCGAAACAGAGGTTCAGTTATTATCCTTTATAGAAATCATTTGTACATTCTAATTAATCATACAATTTCAAATTTAGTCTTTTATCACAATCAATTCAGGCAATAGTACTAAGTATACGTAGTTTACTTCATATGTATTGATCTTTCATAATAAAACATATGATATTAATAATCCATATCAATTATCATACCTCAACATAATCACTATATTTCATTCTTTCTGGATATTTTCAAGCCAGGCATCAACCTTGGTCCTCATTAACTTAATTGTAAAAACAAGACAATTACCCATACAATTGCCATTTTATGTAATGCATCATGATGTATGATTGTGCCTAATAAATGCCCTAATGTATGCTTATGCAATGTTTTTAAAAGATTTTTTTTTTGGAAAACACTACTTGCATATTTCCAGGAAAACCTTTGTTCCAGGATGCCATTTTGTTCCTTGTATATCTTGGGTAGGAAGGAGTAGGATGCCCTGTTGTTCCTAATTCTCCTTGCACTACATGATATGTGTGGTTATCTTATCCCACATTAGTAGGATTGACCCTTAATTCTGTAACACACCTAAATATAACAACCGCAGCGCAATTGTCATTACACCACAGTTACTAGATCCAGGCGTGTCACAGTCATGATAACAGTAATTTCAAAATTTCACAAGTTTATTTTTTGCGTTTATGCATGAGTAGAAAGTATGAGCCTCGAATGAGATATAAATATATTGACTTATATCCGAATACAATATCATTTTATACACAACCATCGAAATAAAATCATATTCCTTATATATATTTTATAGTCAATTAACATATATCATTAATAACATAGAATATAGTAATTACAGAGTCAAATAAAATGTAGCGAAAACAAAATACAAAAGGGGAAAAGTAGTGACCCAGGGATGGGTACTACCAGCAGACAAAGCTGTAATCCCATATGTACATGATGCTCGGCGTCCCGGTTGACACAACAGGCATCAATGCCTCCACGCAGCTACACTCGTACGTAGCCGAAGAAATCTTGTCCAAACGCCCAATCTAATCAATTAAGGTGTGGTCTCTCTTCATATTCCTCACGATATTTTCTCAAATATAAATATAAAACAGAAATACAAAAATACAGAAAAGAGGTGAGACACCCATCTTTCATTACCACTATGGCAGTGAGAAAACAGCATGGTGCAAAGCGCCCATAAAGCAATACAGATCATATATTTATTAACAGCAACAACAAAATTTATAATAAAAGCAGTTCAGTCATAAGCAATGATAAGAAACAATAATAACAGTGATATTTATAGTAAAAGCATAACAACATCAAGCAATAGCAAGATTTGATGATATCAGACAAATCACAATAATATTTTTAGAAATTAGCACAATGATCAGATAATCATTTACAGAAGTAAAATAGTTACTTTCACAGGTGTTCATGCTCAACAACTTATGAGACCGACAATGAACGATGCACAATGCATTATGGTACCAAATCCTACTCCATGGAGCTAAACATTAACCTTGTCAGAGTGAATGATCAAGGAGTAATGCCAGTATATGGTTAGCCTTAAAAATAGTGTGCTTCATCTCATAAAATATTTGCGCATCATGGCTTATACATGGCACCTCAACAGTTGATCGCGACATAGGGCAGTGTCCTGGTCCAGATCGTCGGTGTGTTTGCATTGGTCTACCCCACGGCACAGAGGAGCTCTTAACTATCCATGTGAGGAACCTGCACCCCGATACCCCCAGGGCCAACAACATATGGCACATACGCTAGTCTATTCGCACTCGCACATAAGTGTTATTCAACTCTCAGGTATACATATGCATGACGACACAATGTCAAGGCATGTATGTTTATCAATGACTCATTCATCATGTACAATACATATGCATGACGACGCAATGTCCAGTCATGTATATTTATCAATGATGTGTTCATCATATACAATACCACAATGGCATATAGTCATTATCAAATTACATATACATGATGACTCAATGTCCAATCATGTATGCTTATCAATGATGCATTCGTCACATACAATACCATAATGACATATATTCGTTCTCAATATCAATAAATCATTTCTCATCGAGAATTAAACTAACAAATATATATATAACCCTTCACAGGGATTCACAATACATAGAGTCGAATCTCAATACTAATATATTTTATGGCTTATCGTAACCGCCATTTCCCGCTAAGGGTTTAACATTTCCAAGAATCTAAGTCTTAATCAATTATGAAAAGGTTATGGTAAATACCCCTTTAAAATCGTGATCTCCTCAAATACCATTACTTAATTTAATTCTTTCACTTTATTAAAGATGATGCATATATCTAATTCCTCAATTTCCAAGGATACCTAAGGCATCATTTGAACCCAATCTTTCTTTCTAAAACCGTGGTCCCTCAAAGTTCTCAAAATCTCAATTCCTCTCCATTTTATATATTAGTTTCTTGTTAATAAATCACTATAATTTTAGTTCACCAAAGTCAATTTCATCCCTCATGATTCCAAGACAAAACCGTGGTCTTCTTTAGTCTTTAAAGTTTCATTCTTTCACTATATTATGTATTGGTTACTTGATACTTAATCACTTAATTTTCCATTGCTCACAAGATCATTCCAATTGCCTAAAGTCCATGTCAAAATCGTGGCTCAATAGGTCTTCTAAGTTCCACTTGTTCTTTCTCATTTGTGTATCAATTTCTTAAGATCAATTTACTTAAGTTTAATGTATCAACTTCTTAGTATTAGTTCACTCAATTTTAGTTCATCAAGATTAATCCAATTCCCTACATTACTAGGTCAAAACCGTGGCTTCAATTTAGGTTATCAATTCCTTAAAATTTCCCATCTCAAAATTCCAATATTAGCACTCAATCCTTAATTCCATAGCTTCAATTTATTATGTGCAAGAAATCAATTCCTAAGCCAAAAATGCTCTAAAAACCGTGGCCTCACCCTTTGGTATTAAACCCTCAAAACCTTCCATTCATTAGTTTCAATATTATCATTAAATCTTCAATTACATAAGCTTCATTTTACTTGTGTACAAAACCAATTTACACCATTAATTTCTTAGTCAAAACCGTGGCACCATGTTGAGGTAGGAAACTCCAAATTTTTCATTTAACAACCCTAACATGATCAAGCATATTTAATACATCAAACATATTCAAGAGCACAAATCAACCATTAATCAAATTCAAGAACAATAAATCATACAAATTCACAAATCAAGTAGCATACAATGATGGATTTCTCCATCAACATACATACAAGGTTCCCTCACCACCATAAATGGTTGAAGTGAGTAATCTCCCTCTTACGTAGAGAAGACAATGCAAGGAAACAAACTCCTTGGTTCCTTGATTTGCAAATTCAGATTCCACCTTCAAGAGAACCATAGAATGGTCAAATTTTTATAATCACAAACTAAAGATTGAAAAGAATGATCCTTGGTCATGGAAAACAAAATTGAGAAGTGAATGTGAAGAACTTTACCTAAAGCCTTAAGCTTGAACTCCTTGAGATTTCTTTTTGGTGATTTTCGGATTCCACTCACCCAAGAACCCTAGAGTGTTCAAAATCACTCACATCACACATGAATGCTCAAAAGGAGAAGCCCTTGGTCACATAGTAACCAAGGAAAACGAAAATGAGAAGAAATAGGAGAAAAACCAAGAATCTTTACCTTGGAAGACAATGGAGACAAGGTTGGATTTTGGGCAACCTTTCTAAATGAAACTTGTAGAGAAGATGTAGGTGAGTGTAGAAATGTGTTTAGTGAAGAGAAAAATCAAAATGCTTGGTCATCCATGGAAGAGTGATTTTCGGATTTGGAGAAGGAGAGGTAGAAAGGTTGGATTTTTGAAGAGATTTTGTAAAGAGAAAGTGTAGAAGAGGTTGAGAAAAGTCTAGAAATGGTCTTGGTGAAGCAAAAAGATGAAGAATCATGGTCAAGAGTGGGCTGCCATTTTCGTAGCCAAGAGGAGGAAGAAGAGAAGAGGTGGAGAGAAAATGGAGGTAGAAATGGAAAATGAAGAAACTTTCTAAACAAAGAAGGTAGAGGAAATGAAGGTAAGTGTAGAAATGAGCTTAGAGAGGAGAAAAGATGAGCAAAAATGGTGGAGGTGGGGGCTGCATTTTTGTGGTCATGGAGGAGGTAGAGAGAAGAAGGAGAAAATGAAGAAGAAGATGAAGTTTAGAGAGAGAAATGAATAGGTAAAGTGAATTAGGGTTTGATGTGTTTAGGTTAAGTGTGCAAGTCACAATTTTGCCCTCTTTGGCATGTGTGGGCCTCGGCATAGAGAGTGTGAGGGGGAGAATTTGGCTTCTCATGGAAGCCAAGGGCAATTAGGTCATTTGGTGGTCAAAGCTTCTCAAAGAAGCTTTGAAAAAGTACACAAATTTGAATTAAAGTGAGATTGATTTGACATAAAGTAGATTACATTAGGATAAGGTGATAGGATTTTTAATGCATGCTATTATCCAATGGATAATAGTTACAGTCGACAGAAGTCAGTATTAATTTATTTGACAGATAAAATTTACACAACGTTTTGTTATTTCATCTATTAAATTTCTTGAAAAACGTGAAACTTTGTAAACTGTGTCCGACCTCGGGTTTAGTAAGATCCCCCGTCAACATTTTCATAGTTCAAGGTTCTCGGGAAAAATATCTCATTTTCCCGGTTCCGCTCAGCGTGCTCGCAAAATGAGGAATATATTAAAATATTCAATGTTTCCGGAAAAATTCCAGAAAATTCTCATAAATCACAAATATTATAAAACGACTATTCGTCACAAAATTTTCCAACTTTTGAAATGTTACAGTCATTTACCCAACTCTGTTCAATGTGCACGCAAGACGAGGAATATACTAAAATATTCGACATTTCCAAAAAAATTCCAGAAAATTCTCGAAAATCACAAATATTGTAAAACGACTATCCGTCATAAAATTTTCCAACTTTCGGAGCGTTATAGTCGTTTTCCATCTCTGCCCAATGTGTATGCAAAATGAGGAATAATATTAAAATATTCTGCGTTCTCAAAAAAATCCAGAAAAATTCCCAAAAATCCCAAATATTGAAAAATGATTATTTATCCTAAAATTATTAATTTTCGGGATGTTACAAATTCCATATTGGGTATAATCTTCTCCCACAATACTAGGATTAACTCTTAATACCCATAACCCTAGAACTAAGAGCTCCCTTTTGGCTCAAGCCTTAGGGCCATTCATATATGGAAATTAGAAAGCAACAAGTTTGAAAACAAAACATCTATAGTTGTTTATAAAACCATTCCTTCAATCCATTTCTTTCCATACTATACCTCATTATGTAAAACCATTACTTCATACACTTTTCACATAACCTTGCTTTTCTGTACATAATAAAGAGGCATATCCTTAAGCCTCAAGCTTTTCATCTATACATGACATTTCATACTTGTAGAGAGGTAGTGACTTGCGCATAACCTCCATCTACCGTTATCCATTCAAGCCATGATTCTAACATATTTTTAGTCATATAAAAGATCATTATACTATTTAGAAACATTCTCATATAATCTTTATCCCTTAACATAATCATTCCTCAACCAAAGTGTAACACCCTCCATAGGGCATCGCATTTCCGACTACAAGCTCATAATCTGACAATCAGTTCATAAAAGGTTTGAGTTATAAAACATGGGTTTTAAAATTTCTTTTTGAGGAAACATAAACTTACTGAAATTTAAAGGTAATACTGGAAAATAGATTTAAACTGATTAATATACATTATTGACACCACATAATATTTAACAATTATTTAGGACACATAAAACTTATAGACTTAATTTTAAACAGTAGCAAACCCTATGACGGGTCCTACTTAATAGCACGGTAAAACACTAACGAGAAAAACTCAACATACTTATTCCGTCTTGTATCCATCTTGATGCATCATATATCTATTCATCCTCAAAACTGCACACCAATTAATCCAGGGTGGTCACTCCTCGATGTTATCACCAAACTCATAATATTTGCCTCCAGTCACGTCTTAGAAACTCGTTCTATCTACTATATAATTTTTAACAATACAAACATAACAAAACAATATAACAAAGAGGTGAGATCCCCTTTCATCAATACCAAAGTGGTAACAAGGAATGATACAAATGACAAAGTCATTCCATATGCATAGATATCACAGTTTCATTCATGTTATCAATTCATCACAATTCCTTATCAATTTATCATACTTCGTTATCAATTCATCATACTTCATTATCATTTCATTACAATTCCAGTAAACATATATCTTAATTAAATCACTAGTACCAATTTCATCATAACAGATATCCTCAGTATATAAAATGATGATGTCACATCATATCAACATTTATCATGCCACAACAATATGTGTACTGACCATGTGTATGCATACTAGACCAATTTCCCACTTCATGGAGGTTTTTCACAATTTTCGAGAAGAATGCTCTGGTTAATTGTCCAGTCTTAGCCCATAGACAATCTCCAGTCTTCGAAAAGAATCGTGTTCTTGTCGGGTATTGTCAATGCGTTGCAACGGACTGCGTCGCCAAGTGGCACAGGGTACTTGCCACTGCTAATTGGATCGACTGCCGCGCCTTGACGCCCCCAAGATCCATCATAGATCTCACTTTTCAATTCTCATTCCCTCTTCTACCACAAGGGCCATAATAGCTATCAGCTATATTCCGTTCAATGCATGGATATCTCAATGCAAGTTCTGTTTAATGCACGAATAACTTAATGCATGTCTCAATTTCATCATATGCCTTAATGCATATCTTTCAGTTTCATCATATGCCTCAATGCATATCTTTCAATTTCATCATTAAAAAAGTTCCCTTCCAGTACATCCGTTCTTTACAGTATCTTTATTGTAGTTTCAATCGCATATCATTTTTAATGCATTTTCACAATCGCGTAACACTTTTGTTACGTTTTCAAATCTCATAACCATTTTCTGACGTTTTCTCAATCGCGCAAAAATATTTACACGTTTTCCAAATCGCGTAGTGAATTTCCATTGTTTTCAAAATCGCGTAACTTAAAAATCATATTTTCAAGTCACGTAAATCATTTTTCCATCATTTTTCAACTATGTAAAATATTCCTCAATATTCCAAACATCATTTTGGACTTTCCAAAAATCAATGTCATTTCCAACATCATTTTCCACATTTTCTCCTTTAAGAAATCCTTTCCACAATATATTCCACAAAATCACCTTTCTATTGATTTAAATCAATGCTTCTAGCTTAAAATTTCCTAACGCGCTCCAAAACTCAAGGAGTAAGCTATATGTTAGTAAATTTCAAGTCACCATTATATTCTCCATAATTCTCAAATCAATTCTAAAATCAGTCCTCTTCTAAAATAAGTGGAGGTTCAAACACTTTCAACCTCTCTTTTTCTTTCATATACGAAATTTCCATTTTTCAAGTGACAAAACACTTTGTTTCCATTTCTTTAATCCTTGTACTTAATCAATTAACTTTCTACTTTAAAATCATATTGTTTCATCAAACAAAGGCATAACAAGCCTTCAAAAACCGTGGGCGAAACCATTATATTTTTTTCTTTTCCTTTTCCTTCTAATCATCCGTTGTTACCATTCATAAAAATCTTAATTTACCAATCTTTGGCATATTAGCTGAAAATCATAAATAGCTTCATCATAAATCTTTGTTCATTTTCATGTCCTCTTTCTTTGCAAATCTTTAAAAAAATCATTAACTTTTTACCCTTTTCATCTAAAACTCATGATTAGTAAAATACCTAAAATCTTTTGCTCCCAAAATCACTTTGAGGCCGTGTGCCTCCATGGCTCTTTGGAACCAACATATTTTTCTTTGTCATGTAATTCACATCTTAAAATATACACAATTCATCATGCATCATAAACACATACTAAAGCATGTTATCAAAGCGATAAACATCTCAATCACCAAACAACCATAAATATGGAAAGCTCTTAAACAAACAAGTGAAATAATCCTTATGGATTTTTTACCGCACACACATCCATTCCTCACCACCAACACATGGTTGATGAGGGTAATCTCCCTCTTACCTCTTGGAGAAACCTCCAAAACTCCTTATTTTGCTTCTTATACAAGTCCTTCACCACCAAAAGCTTTCTTAAAAATCAAACTAAACATACATAATCAATATCTAAGGCTTGAATAAGAAAATCATGGATCAAAACATGGTTTAGAACTTTAAATATAAGATCTAGAGAAGGATATCAAGAACTTCACCCTTTACCCTTCAAACTTAGATCTTAGGAAAAGTACTTGAAGATGGATGATTTAGAGAAAGTCTCCAACATGAAAGTTGCTTAGAATAAGGTAAGGATTCAAGATATATGGTTAGTGTAAATTATTGAAGAGTGATGGTAGAACCTTGGCCTCTTGGCCGTGAGCTTGGGGAAGAGAAAGGAGAGAAAATTTGTGAAGCTTTGGCTTAGGAAATGTTAAAGATGATTAATGAAATGAAATGAACACTTTCCTATAGCCATTTTACTCTTCAAAACCGTGGCCTCCCCCCTTGTACACTTAGGAGTTGTCCAAATACATTAGCCACCATTTTAGGCTTCAAGAGCCATTGATTAAATCAATGGTTGAACTTTGGTAGAAGCTTCCAAGTGATATGATCAAATCTAAGCCGTTGGATCTCTTCTCCATAAAATCCTAGCCATAAGATGCATCTTTAAAAATGGAGGGTCAAGATCTTCTCTACACACTTTCCATCCAATGGTCACAAATGGTCCTAGCCATTTTGTGAGACCAATCTCCATCATAGATTAAATCAAGCATGGATATCCAAAGCCTTCCTTATTAAGCTTGTCTTTACAACCATTGATTAGATCAATGGTGAACATCCAAAGTTTCCTAACTATGTTTACTCTCACACCATTGATTAAATCAATGGTGATTATCCAAGGCTTCTTCATTAAGTTTGTTTCTCAACTGTTGATTAGATCAATGGTTGATGTTCAAAACTAAGTCTTCTTATCCAAGGGTGCAAATCAAAGTCAAGCCCTCTTTGTTGACTAATTTCTATTGGTTGATCTTATTTCTATAGCCTTCTAATTGGTTCATCAAATGAAGACTAGATTCTAATTGGTTTACCCTATAAACACAATTTTACGGTATTTTTTTACTGTCCGATAATTAAATCTAGTACAAAACACAGTAAAAAAAATTTTGAAAACTATTTCGGGTTTCGAGTTTAGTAAGATCCCCCGTCTCCGTCTCAACAGTACAAAATTTTTTGTCCATAGAAAAATTTTCATTTTTCTGGACCTGCCCCAGGCCCGCATGCAGCCCGAGAATACTATTAAAATAATCTAAAATATAAAAATACACAAGAATTCACAAAAATCATAATAATTATGAAATTCATGAAAATCAAATCAGATTAGTAAAAATCATTAAGGATTTACAAAAAGAAATAAAATACCCCAGAATAATATTAAAATAATAAAAAAACGTAAAAACTCCCAAAAATTCCTAAAAATCACAAAAATTATAAAATTCATGGAAGTCGAGTCGGATTATTCAAAATAATTAAGAATCGGCCGAAATAAATAAAATATGAATTTTCAAGGTGTTACACAAAGTCCTAAAATTTTTCATTCAAATCCAAACTCATTTCAAGGCACAAATCATGAAAACCATACAAATCCATTTTTAGACTCACACTTTCTATACTTAGCATGAGAAAGAAAATAACAAAAGATAAGAGAAGATAGAAATTCCCCTTACCTCACTTCACCAATTAAGTCATCAATTTCATGCTTAGGCATATTAAACTTTAGCTACCGATGGGAAGCATTTCATCCTAAAAAATTCACTACCATATAACATCATTTAGTTATGTCATTCATTCAATAAAAGGTGCATACAATGATTCACCTCTTGCGTAATTCAATACATCATATTCATACATCAAGTGTCATGCATTCATTTTATTTCAATACTCCATAAAGGAGCATTTACTTTAAGTTTAGCCCCTAAAGGAGCAAACACATTTCTACTACACTTTCATAACTCAACTTTAACTATTAAAGAAGCTACTAAAGTTTCTAGGGTTCAAACCATCACAAAAATGCCTCAGTTTTCACCTAAAAGGGCTAATTTTCATGAATGCACCAAATGTGAATCCTAACTTCTAATATTCTAAAATTCTACAGCAAAATAGCCTCCCCTCATATCTTTCAAATGCTATAAACCTCACTTCATTTGGTTAAGTGTATCCAAAGTTATGGCACATTATGCAAAAGCTAAATAGAGCATTCTTTATTTTACCTAAAAATGACCTGACTTTAAAATGAAACTGGGAATAAACTAAGAGTTCAAAATTATGAAGTTTTACAATCAAATAGCCTTATGTATTAAATTTCAAATTACGACTTTGGAGTAAGAAATTATGCAATCCAGTTTAACAGGTGCCAGATTGCTTTTCCGGTAGAATTTGTCTTGGGTTCAGATCAAAACTAGGAAAAATTGGGATGTTCTAAAATTTTGAAATTTTTACTACATGAAGCCTTATGTATTAGATTTCATATGCAATAAGAATCAGGTCAATCCGATGACTACAACTCAAGTTACGCAATAAATATCACAAGTTGTTTGGGTGCTACCATGTCTCTGCAAAATCGGGTTCTACAAAGTCTTCGTTCCTAACTAAGTTCTAATCGTCAAATCATGGATTCTAAGTGTTTCTCAAACCTAATCATGGTCTCTAATCATGTTAGGATCATTGAACACTATGTTCAACTCATCAATCATAGATTTAAACTCAATCAAGCAAGGTAAATATCATTTTTCTCACTTTGTGCATCAAAGATCAAAATGAAGGGTTCCAAGTTTCTAACTCAAACTCATACCATGAACAAGTCATACACAACCATTAGAAACACATTCAAGCAAGAAAACACTCAAAATACCTCAAAATCTCATTTGACCTATTATACCACAACTAAGCATGATTTTTGGAACCAAACCATAACCTTAAAATACCCATTTTTCTAACTCTTAGAATTGTGAAGAAACAAAACAGCCACCTAGCTCCTAGCCACAACTATACTTCAACTAAACCATAATTACCACAAAGCAAGCTATGGAAATGAGGATCAACCAAGAAAATATCATAATAAACTCATGCATATTCAGACTTTACATAGCATTATTTAGACTTATCTTCCTCTAAGTATCATAAAACATCATTGCATAAGACTACAAATCATATTCCCAACTAATTTCCAACACCTCCTTCATTCAATAACCTCTAGTCACACTTCTAGTCCATCAAACTTGGATCAAACATCAATCATAAACCAAGAGGAAAAACCTATTTCTGAATCTTTAATATCCATGGAAAAACAAAAACATATTCATGTTCTAGGAAACAACCATAATCAAACCAACCTATCATTAAGCTCAAACACATAAGAATCAAGCATAGAAAACATAAATCCCCATTAAAACCCATTTTTGGTTTATACCACAAACCAAGGGAAACCAAGAACATATTCATGACCCAAGCATCATTCATAATTAACTAAACCTTTAACAAGCTCAAAAGGAAGAGAAACAAGCATAGAAATTATGGTTAATCCTCAAAACCCATTTTCATTTTTGGCCATCAACTCATGAAAAACATGGAGGAAAGAAGGATAGAGCTATAAAGGTGTTTTCCCCTACCTCAAGGTCTGGAAGATGGCCATGGATTGGCTATGGAGGCTCTAAGCTCTCTTTCCTCTTCCCCTTTCTCCTTCTTTCTTCATGATTCCCTTTCTCTATCCTCTCATTTCTCTCTTTTGTTTTTCTTTCTTCCTGTCGTGTGATATTTTAGAAGAGAAGTCAAAATTTGGCTTCTTTAAGATAACCACTAAGTAGTACCAAAATTCTCGATCTGCTAAGAATACTTAGATTTCACGAAATCAAGTTTCCTAACTCTCAACAAGCTTAAAATAAATCCTAGGATTCATCTAAATTCTTGTTTCACCATTTTTATACTTTTCCATATTTGCTACATGTCAATCTGGTATTAAAACACTCCTATAGTGTCCTTAAAAATACCAAACTGACTCCGTTTGTCCTCAAAATTTAACCGCATCATCTTACACATTTGTGACCTAAAAAATAAAATTTCCATATTTATTTTCTTTAATTTAGCATTTATGCTATTTTTTCGAGTTAAATTAATCATTTTGCACGTTCTGTGTTACGATAAACTGCCTAAATTAACTTAAAACATCACAAAATTTAGAAGACATATTAAACAAATATTATGGTACCTCTATGACCATATACAAGTATAACATGCCAAAAAGAGGGTGTTACAGAAGTGACAAAGGAAACCACAACCCGGATAAAGCTCTCAACCTTTGGGACATAGACCCAAATATATAGGATCTTGATCATGATGTACAAGGTGTTCATTGTAACACCCATAATTTCCTAACTATTTGACAATAATTTTGACAGTTAACAGAATTTTACTGTTTAGTGATTTCTATGTACTGTAAAATTATTTTAAATATTCTGTGAATACATTTGATTGTTTTGTGTGATTTACTCCGTGTCAGGAAAATAATAATTTTTGGGCCTGGAAAAATCTTATGTATTTTAATTATTACTGTTAAGTCTTAATTGTTTTATGTAATCTGATTTGATTTTCATAAGTTTTATAATTTTTATGATTTTGTGGATGATTATGAAATTTTTATATTTTTCTGATTATTTTAATATTATCCATGGGCTGTCTGTGGGCCCGGGGGGCTGTACGTGGGCCTAAGTGGGTTCGGAAAAGTGAAAATATTTCTACAGCTAGAAAATTTTGTACTGTTGAGATGGGGACGGGGGATCTTACTAAACTCGAAACTGAAAATAGTTTTTAAAATTTTCTTTTACTGTATTTTGTACTGTATTTAATTATCGGACAATAAAAATATAGTAAAAATATTGTTTGAAGGGTAATAGCAGATAAAAATAAATATTATATTGCTTAATCAAGATTGGTGGTGTAACACCCCAACTTTTGGATAAGTGACTATTTTGTCCCGATTTATGCTGTTTTAGGTTTTTTTGTAAGTTATAAAAATTATTTGACTGTTTTGTGTTCATATTTGAGTGTGTTGTGTGATTTACTCCGAGTCAAGAAAATAAAAATTTTCGGGCCGCAGAAAATCTTATTTTAATTATTCGGAGCTGAGGGATCTTACTAAACCCAATTCCGAGTGATATGGTTGTTAATCTTTTAATTTTTAGGATTTAACTGTGCAATAAAATAATTTTATATTATTATAATATTATTTTATTCGACAGTACCTACAGTCTCAAAAATTGTAGAAATCTGCTCTAAAACGACCATGGACTCGGAAGAGTCCGTGGGACCCGTGTTTAAAGAAGCAGTCAACATTTTTTGCTAGACTAAATTCTAAGCCAATGAAAAGAGGTCAACATTAGTGGCTTGACAATTTTTGGACCAATGAGAAGTTAGTCCACAAAAATGGTTAGACTTGTTAGATTAAGATTTAGAAAGTTTAACCAAGATAATTAAAAACTTAACTAAGTTAGTATAGATGGCTTAATAACTAACTAAGTGAAGTAAACCTAGTTAACCTACATAATTAGATAGTAAACTTGTAATTAAACAACTTAACATGATGCACTTAAGACTAATTAAATGACTAACTAAGTTTGCCTAAACCTAATTAGGAGATTAGGAGAAAATTAAACCTAATTTGCTTCTCTATTAGGGTGGTTCGGCCAAGTAAGGAGCAAGCACATGCAAGAAGCTTCAAGAAGAGCTTAGTCATTGCATGACTAGGTTTTCATGCACCAATGAGAAACAAGCTTGGAGGCCAAGCTTTGTTCTCCACCCTTGATCAAATCTAAGGCTATTGAGTGGTCTTGGAAGTCAAACAAAGAGGCCACCTCCTCTTGTGTGTTCTATGGCCAAGCTAGGTAAAGGAGACCATTTTCATTTCATTTGCTTCATCTTTACTATCACAAAACCTCTCTTCTCTCTCTTCAAAAAGTTAAAACCCACCATTGTTGCTCTTTGAAGACCATTCGGCCACATCATTATACACCATCACCCAACCTTCAAAAATTTTATCTAACTCACTTTTTCAAACCTAAACACCATTCTAAGAACATCTCTAGTTGAGAGTTCTTCCAAAATCTATCATCTTAAGCTTGGAAAATTGCTTTGGAGGTTTTTCCTAGAAGGTGAAATTCCTTGTTTTTCATTTCTAACTTCATTTCTAAGGTTCTAAGCCATGATTGATCCGTGGTTTATGTTTTTCTCCTATAGTTATAACTTGTAAAAATTTATTTAAGCATGTTAGGTTTTCTTGGAGGAGAACACGAAATCATCTAGGAAAGGGGGAAAAAGATTTTATCTTCCTTGAAGGTAAGAGAGAGATTTAATCTCATCAGCCATGTATGGTGATGAGAAAATGGGTTTTATGTGTGTGAAGAATCCATGAGGATTCATTTGTTTGATTGTTTAAATGCTTTCCTATTTGTGTTTGATATTGTTTGTATGCATGTCTACAAGCTTTAAGATATATTGCATATGTTGATATATGCATGAGTATTAATTAGGATGTGAATAACATGTAAGGTTTGCATGAGTGTTCTAAAGAACACAAGAAGGAGCTCACGGCCTCAACAAAGAAAAGAGAACCAAAATGTTCTTAACCATTTTCTAAAGGAAGGATTTAATAGAATTAGGTAAATGAATGAAAATTCAAAATGATTTAGAAGATAGAAATTGATCCAAAGATCAAATGCCAAGGTTTTATCAATTTCGGCCAACATGCCTTGTAAATGTGTAATCAATCCAAAATTTATTTTTTAAAGTGTAGATTTGATGTTTTACCTAAAAAGAATGCATTGGTAATAAATTTTCAAGAATTAAAGAAGTAAACTAATTTTTTTTTTCAAGAAATATAGTATAGAAGAGAAATAAACAAAACACTTGAAAAATACTTACCTTTGAGTTTAAAAAGTATAACTTGAATTTTCAAATTGTATTTAGTAGTAATAAATTAATTAAAAGAATTTTTTTAGAGGAAAAATGTAGAAAGCACATTTTAAATAGATTTTATAAACAAAATGCTGTCAAAATTTATTAAAAATAGACAAATGAAAGAGAACATTTAATAATATATTTATAATGTAAGGAAAATATTCTACGTAGTTTTAAAGTATAAGAAATAGCTTACGTAATTTTAAAATTATAGATTTTAAAGCTTTTTGATCAAGAAAACGATTTAAAAATCTTACGCGATTGAGAAAATGATTTAAAAATACTACGCGATTTTAAAAACAGCAAAATATATTTACACGATTTAAAAACGTTTGTAAAAATGATGAAATTGTGAAAACGTGATAAAATTTCTATGCGATTAATTGAAACAGTGAGTTTTGCTGTCGGGCCAAAATGGTGGACCCGGACATGTGGAGATATGGTACTATCAAGTGGTGACGTACTATATATTGGAATTTTGAGGTTAAGGGCATTTTTGTAAATATGAGAATGTTTTGAGACTAAGGGTAATTTAGTAATTATTATTTTTATTCATGCATTGAGTTGTGCCAATTTAGTTGATATTGGCGATTGATTGACGAGGCGAATTACACCGTGTTGTCGGTGTGATAAGCGTAGTGTGGTTCATCTTGTGTGGACTTGGAGGCATTAGTGTGCGGAGTATTCCACATGTGGACAGTTGGTCGCTCCTCTGGGTCGTGGTAACTGGCAACACACTAATGATCTCGACACGGACTGTGCTTAATCAAGATCTTGTAAAGACTATTTAGTATAATGCCTGTAGTGCACGACGATTGGACTGTGTACTACTACACGACGTTTGGACTGTGGGCTATAGACACGACGTTAGACAGTGGAATAGTTTGGTTGGGCAGCCTAAGGTACTGATAGATCTTTACGGGTCATTCTCTCTGATATCTGTGTCTAACTCCATGGCGTAGGAATGAGTCGTATTGCATTTGTATTTGCGTCATACATCATAACATAATTACTTGTGATATTATATGATACTGTTGTATTCAAATTTTTGTATTAAATTGTATTATTATTTATGATGTTATGTTATGTTTTATTGTATTAAACTGTGATATATATATGTGTTGTCATTTTCTTATTTGCCATACTGGTATTGATGTATGATTATCTCACCTCTCTATATGTATTGTGTCTGTATTATTATTTATGTTGTAAAGAGTTTGAGGAAGAGGAATAGCCTCTAGATTATGAGTATCCTGAGGAGGAGGAGGAGCAGTAGCAGATGGGGGATCAGTTCGACGAGTGCGAGCCTTCTGATCATCTATATCCTTTAGACTGACTTGTGACTATGGCGTTGCTGGGATTTCTTGGTTTCGTGAGGCTAGAGTTTCATGGTGGTTCAGAGGCCTGGCGATTACGCGAGGATCGAGGATCGGTGATCTACTTGGGACGTCTGACTGTGTCCCTACGAGGAGAGTTTGATGTTGAGTCTGTCTTTACTACGACTTTATATCTACATCTGGAGCTGCCATTGGATTTGAGGCGTCACTAGGGAGGACTCTTTCGTGTTCCCAGTGAGATTAGTATAGTGTCAACAGCGCGGACTCCTGTCCGTAGAGCTGTGAGACATCCTGGATTCTTGTCACCTGAAGTTTCATCTGAGAGTGATCCTTCAGAGGGTTAGGGATCTATGATGTGCACTTGGGCACTTTATGATGTTGTACTGTATAATGACTCTTTACTGTTTTCTTTAAATATTTTGTAGTTGTAAATTATTTGCCTAACTTAAAATAAAATCATATGTATATTATGTGTGCAATAACAGTTTTTTTTATTTCATGTTCCGTGTTATTTTATTTAAGGTTATTAAGTATAAAAAGAAAAATTTTATAACTCATATTAATTATTTATCAAATGTTTTATAACTTGGGTAATATTTTATTATTATTATTTTATTACATCATAAATGTGGCATCCCCATAAGGGTGTTACATTAGTTGGTATCAGAGCCCAAGTTAGAGTCTTTTGGGGTTGTGGTTAGGTCTGTTTTTGCTTGTGTTGTGTGATTCTCTGTGATTTATTTCCGAAAGGATACATCTAACTTTATTTTGTTATAATTGAAGAAAAAAGATGTCTGGCGGAAGGGGAACGTGTGTGAATGTAAATCGTCATGTGGACCCAATGATTGCAGCTGCTGAGGCTATGCAGCGGATGGCGGAAGTGATAACTCAACAAAATGAATGAGCAGCTTAACAGCAAGATGCTGCTGCTGATGCTCTGAATTTATCTGAGTTCAAGCGCAACAACCCGCCACAGTTAAGAGGCGAGTTTATCCCTGAGAAGGAAAGTTTGTGGATACAAGACTTGGAAAAGATATTCGAAGGAATGGGATGCGCCGATGATAAGAAGGTAACGTATGCTACTTTTATGCTGAGAGGGGATGGTGAAAATTGGTGGAAAGGAACCCGCCGATTATTACAGGCTGAAGGAACTGAAATTACGTGGGAGGTATTTTCTAAAGTATTTCTGGAGAAGTACTTTCCTGTAAGTGCTAGACATGCCAAGGAGATGGAATTTCTTGGTTTACGTCAAGGCAATATGACTGTCAATGAGTATGCTTCTAAATTTGAGAGCTTGTCTCAGTTCTCAAAATATGTTCAAGCCCAACAGAATGATGCGTGGAGATGTCGAAAATTTGAGGAAGGGTTGAGGGTAGAATTGCGACGAGGGGTGCTACCCTTGAAGATAAATCAATTTCATGCTTTGGTGGATACTTGTGGACGACTCGAGGAGTTAGAACCATCAAGAGATCATAGGAATTGTAATTTTGGACTG
Organism: Ormosia emarginata; assembly: GCA_029884605.1. Classification (NCBI taxonomy): domain Eukaryota; kingdom Viridiplantae; phylum Streptophyta; class Magnoliopsida; order Fabales; family Fabaceae; genus Ormosia; species Ormosia emarginata. The sequence goes on from JAQQTP010000037.1 coordinate 8,306,835, forward strand.
ACTAGGTTCCAAAGGGGAGGTAACAGCAATACCAGCCGGTTTTAGCACAAATCGTATTCGAGACCACCAGGGAGTCAACCTCAACGTCTACCTATTGGGGAAAGTACTAGTGGTAATAGAGCTGGTCAGAAAGTGGTGTTTATGCCAACAAGTTTCAAGTATGGAAGGAGTGGCCATATCTCTAAGGACTGCTCAATCAGAGGGACAATCTGTTTTAACTGCCGACAACCTGGACATGTTTCTAGGGATTGTACCCAGTCGGAAAGGAAACCTGCTGTGAGTAATGTTCGTGCTAATTAGCCGAGGTCAAGAGGGCAAGTATATACCATGACCGGAACTGAAGCTTCTCAGTCCGAGGATCTTATTCAGGGGGAAGGTGCCATTGAAGGTAATCTTCTGACTGTGCTATATGATTTAGGTGCAACATATTCATTTATTGCATATGATTGTGTGGAACGATTGAAACTGCCTGTGTCTTCTCTGAGCTTTCAATTGATTGTGTCTACACCAACTGCCAAACCTGTAGTTACATCCAAGATATGTCTGAATTGTCCTGTTGTTATAAAGGACCGTGTGTTTATGGTCAATTTGATTTGATTGCCTCTTGTGGAGATAGATGTAATATTAGGAATGAATTAGTTATCTTCTAACCATATCCTTATAGACTGTGCAAACAAAACCATAGTTTTTCCTAAGGAAGAAAGTTTTGGATTTTTGACTGCTATTAAAGTCAAGTCATTGTTAAGAGACGGAGCACAAGGATATATGTTATTATCTTCTCTAGAATTCAAAAATGAGAAAGATGTGAATGTTATTCCTGTCATCAATGAATTTCTAGAGATTTTTCCTGATGACATACCTGGTTTGCCACCGGAGAGGGAGATCGAATTTTCTATCGATTTGGTACCAAGAGCAGGACCTATTTTGATTGCACCGTATCAGATGTCGCCGGCAGAACTGGTAGAGTTGAAGAAGCAATTGGAGGAACTGTTGGAGAAACAGTTTGTGCGACCTAGTATTTCACCGTGGGGAGCACCAGTGCTTCTAGTCAAGAAGAAAGATGGAACTTCTTGTCTTTGCGTGGATTATCACCAGCTGAACAAGGTTACTATAAAGAATAAATATCCACTTCTGAGAATTGACGATTTGATGGATTAGTTGAAAAGAGCAGTGATATTTTCTAAGATAGATCTGAGATCAGGTTATCATCAGATTCGTGTTAAGATTGATGATGTGCCTAAGACAGCTTTCCGAACTCGTTATAGGCATTATGAGTATCAAGTCATGCCATTCGGAGTGACGAATGCTCCTGTAATATTCATGGACTATATGAATAGGATTTTTCATCCGTATCTAGACAGATTTATCGTTGTCTTTATCGATGACATTCTGATCTATTATCGATCTAAGGAAGAGCATGCTGAACATCTTGGTATAGTTCTTCAGATTTTGAAGGAAAAGAAGTTGTATGCAAAATTAGCAAAGTGTGAGTTTTGGCTGAAGGAAGTTCAATGTTTAGGTCACGTGATTTCCAAAGAAGGTATTGCGGTAGACCCATCGAAGGTGGAGACTATTTTGCAATGGGAAAGGCCTAAGACAGTGACGGAAGTCCGGAGTTTTGTTGGAATGGCCGGATATTACCAGCGATTTATAGAAGGTTTTTCTAAAATAGCTGGACCGCTTACGCAGCTCACGAGGAAGAGTCAAGCTTTTGATTGGACGAAGGAACATGAAGCGAGTTTTTAAGAATTAAAGAAAAGACTGACAACTGCACCAGTGCTAATTTTACCAGATCCTAACAAATCTTTTGAAGTGTATTGTGACGCTTCTTATTAGGGGTTAGGATGTGTGTTGATGCAAGACAGGAATGTGGTGGCATATGCTTTTAGACAGTTGAAGGTTCATAAGAGGAACTATCCAGCACATGATTTGGAACTAGCCACAGTGGTTTTTGCATTGAAAGTGTGGAGACATTTTCTGTATGGAGCTATGTTCAATGTCTTTAGTGATCACAAGAGTTTGAAGTACTTGTTTGAACAAAAAGAATTGAATATGAGGCAAAGGCGATGGTTGGAATTCTTGAAGGACTATGATTTTCAACTTCAATACCATCCAGAAAAGGCCAATGTAGTGGTGGATGCTCTGAGTAGAAAGGTGATCAGTGTTTCCACAATGATGATAAAGGAAGAGGAATTGATTAACAAATTCAGAGACTTATGGTTGTCAGTGGAATTGATGCTTGGAAAGATTCTTCTAGGTAAAGTTGTGATCTTGAATGAATTGCTTGATGTGATTCGAGATAAGCAAGAGAAGGATCTATTTTTGCAAAATGAAAGGGAATTTTTGAAGCAAGGTCATAAGGCGACAGTAGAGGAAGGATTAGATGAAATCTTGAGGTTTAAGGGAAGAATCTGTGTGCCTGATGATCCCGAGCTTAAGAAAAGAATTTTGGATGAAGCTCATACTAGTGATTTGAGTTTGTATCCGGGGATGACCAAAATGTACCAAGATTTGAAATGGATATTTTGGTGGCCAAGAATGAAAAGGGATGTAGTGGACGTGTAGCGTCTTACCTGGTTTGTCAGAAGGCAAAAGTGAAACATCAAAGGCCAGTTGGTATGTTGCAACCGTTAGCTATTCCAGAGTGGAAATGGGATAGTATCTCAATGGATTTTGTTACCGGATTGCCGAGAACAAGGAAAGGACATGATTCAATATGGGTTATAGTTGATAGACTTACGAAGTCAGCACACTTCTTGCCGATCAATATTAAGTATTCATTAAAAAGATTAACCCAAATGTATATCAATGAAATTGTCAGACTGCATGGTGTACCTACATGTATAGTTTCTGACAGAGATCCAAGGTTCACATCAAGGTTTTGGCAAAGTCTGCAGAAAGCCATGGGAACTAAACTGCGATTGAATTCTGCTTATCACCCGCAGACTGATGGTCAGACAAAGAGGACGATACAGTCTTTGGAAGACTTGTTGCGCGCTTGTGTATTGGAACAACGAGGGAGTTAGGATGAATTTTTATCTTTGATAGAATTCACCTACAACAATAGTTTTCACTCAAGTATAGGGATGGCACCCTATGAAGCGTTGTATGGATGACAATGCCGAACACCTTTGTGTTGGTATCAAGATGGAGAGAGCATGACTATTGGACCAGATCTTATGCAACAGACTACAGAAAAGGTGAAAATGATACAAGAAAAGATGAAGACGACTCAAAGCCGACAAAAGAGCTATGCTGATAAGCGAAGGTGACCTCTTGAATTTGAGGAAGGTGAGCATGTATTTTTGCGAGTAACGCCTATGATTGGTGTCAGAAGAGTTATCAAATCCAAGAAGCATACTCGTAAGTTCATCGGGCTTTATCAGATTATTCGACGGATAGGTCCTGTAACCTACCAGATAGCTTTACCGCCTTTTCTATCCAATTTGTAGGATGTATTCCATGTGTCTCAACTAAGGAAATATATTCCCGATTCGACACATGTTATACAACCTGATGAAGTGCAACTAAAGGATAACTTGACGTATGAGACACTACCTGTTAGGATTGAAGACAGGAGAGTGAAGCAGCTTCGAGGGAAGATGATCGAACTGATAAAGGTGATATGGAATGACGTAACAGGTGATGCTACCTGGGAGCTAGAAGACAAAATGAGGGAGCGATACCTTCAGTTATGGATAAGTGACTATTTTGGATAAGTGACTATTTTGTCCCGATTTGTGCTATTTTATGTTTTTTTTGTAAGTTATAAAAATTATTTGATTGTTTCGTGTTCATATTTGAGTGTGTTGTGTGATTTACTCCGAGTCAAGAAAATAAAAATTTTCGGGCCGGGAAAAATCTTATTTTAATTATTCGGAGCTGGGGGATCTTACTAAACCCAATTCCGAGTTATATGATTGTTAATCTTTTAATTTTAGGATTTAACTGTGCAATAAAATAATTTTATGTTATTATAATATTAATTTATTCGACAGTACCTACTTCTCAAAAACAGTAGAAATCTACTATAAAATGACCATGGACCCAGAAGAGTCCGTGGGACCCGTATTTAATGAAGCAGTCAACGTTTTTGGCTAGACTAAATTCTAAGCCAATGAAAAGAGGTCAACATTAGTGGCTTGACAATTTTTGGACTAATGAGAAGTTAGTCCACAAAAATGGTTAGACTTGTTAGATTAAGATTTAGAAAGTTTAACCAAGATAATTAAAAACTTAACTAAGTAAACCTAGTGGCTTCAAGAAGAGCTTAGTCATTGCATGACTAGGTTTTCATGCACCAATGAGAAACAAGCTTGGAGGCCAAGCTTTGTTCTCCACCCTTGATCAAATCTAAGGCAATTGAGTGGTCTTGGAAGTCAAACAAAGAGGCCACCTCCTCTTGGGTGTTCTACGGCCAAGCTAGGTAAAGGAGACCATTTTCATTTCATTTGCTTCATCTTTACTATCACAAAACCTCTCTTCCCTCTCTTCAAAAATTAAAACCCACCATTGTTGCTCTTTGAAGACCATTCAGCCACACCATTATACACCATCACCCAACCTTCAAAAATTTTATCTAACTCACTTTTCCAAACCTAAACACCATTCTAAGAACATCTCTAGTTGAGAGTTCTTCCAAAATTTATCATCTTAAGCTTGGAAAATTGCTTTGGAGGTTTTTCCTAGAAGGTGAAATTCCTTGTTTTTCATTTCTAACTTCATTTCTAAGGTTCTAAGCCATGATTGATCCATGGTTTATGTTTTTCTCCTGTAGTTATAACTTGTAAAAATTTATTTGAGCATGTTAGGTTTTCTTGGAGGAGAACAAGAAATCATCTAGGAAGGGGGGAAAAAGATTTTATCTTCCTTGAAGGTAAGAGGGAGATTTAATCTCATCAACCATGTGTGGTGATGAGAAAATGGGTTGTATGTGTGTGAAGAATCCATAAGGATTCATTTGTTTGATTGTTTAAATGCTTTCCTATTTGTGTTTGATATTGTTTGTATGCATGTCTAGAAGCTTTAAGATATATTGCATGTGTTGATATATACATGAGTATTAATTAGGATGTGAATAACATGTAAGGTTTGCATGAGTGTTCCAAAGAACACAAGAAGGGGCTCACGCCTCAACAAAGAAAAGAGAACCAAAATGTTCTCAACCATTTTCTAAAGGAAGGATTTAATAGAATTAGGTAAATGAATGAAAATCCAAAATGATTTAGAAGATAGAAATTGATCCAAAGATCAACTGCCAAAGTTTTATCAATTTCGGCCAACATGCCTTGTAAATGTGTAATCAATCCAAAATTTATTTTCTAAAGTGTAGATTTGATGTTTTACCTAAAAAGAATGCATTGGTAATGAATTTTCAAGAATGAAAGAAGTAAACTAATTTTTTTTTCAAGAAATATAGTATAGAATAGAAATAAACAAAACTCTTGAGTTAAAAAAGTATAACTTGAATTTTCAAAGTGTATTTAGTAGTAATAAATTAATTAAAAGATTTTTTAGAGGAAAAATGTAGAAAGCACACTTTAAATAGATTTTATAAACAAAATGTTGTCAAAATTTATTAAAAATAGACAAATAAAAGAGAACATTTTATAATATATTTATAATGTAAGAAAAATATTCTATGTAGTTTTAAAGTATAAGAAATAGCTTAGGTAATTTTAAAATATAGATTTTAAAGCTTTTTGATGAAGAAAATAATTTAAAAATCTTACGCGATTGAGAAAATGATTTAAAATTACTACGCGATTTTAAAAACAACAAAATATATTTATGCGATTTAAAAACGTTTGTAAAAACGATGAAATTGTGAAAACCCGATAAAATTTCTACGTGATTAATTGAAACAGTGAGTTTTGCTGTCGGGCCAAAGTGGTGGACCCGGATATGTGGAGATATGCTACTGTCAAGTGGTGACATACTATATATTAGAATTTTGAGGTTAAGGGTGTTTTTGTAAATATGAGAATGTTTTGAGACTAAGGGTAATTTAGTAGTTATTATTTTTATTCATGCATTGAGTTGTGCCAATTTAGTTGATATTGGCGATTGATTGACGAGGCGAATTACACCGTGTTATCGGTGTGATAAACGTAGTGTGGTTCATCTTATGTGGACTTGGAGGCATTAGTGTGCGGAGTATTCCACATGTGGACAGTTGGTTGCTCCTCTGGGTTGTGGTAACTGGCAACACACTAATGATCTCGACATGCACTTTACTTAATCAAGATCTTGTAAAGACTGTTTAGTATAATGCCTGTAGTGCATGACGATTGGACTGTGTACTACTACACTACGTTTTGTACTGTGGGCTATAGACACGATGTTAGACAGTGGAATAGATTGGTTGGGCAGCCTGAGGTACTGATAGATCTTTACGGGTCATTCTCTCTGATATCTGTGTCTAGCTCCATGGAGTAGGAACGAGTCGTATTGCATTTGCATTTGCGTCATACATCATAACATAATTACTTGTGATATTATGTGATACTGTTGTATTAAAATTTCTGTATTAAATTGTATTATTATTTATGATGTTATGTTATGTTTTATTGTATTAAACTGTGATATCTATATGTATTGTCATTTTCTTATTTGCCATACTAGTATTGATGTATGATTATCTCACCTCTCTATATGTATTGTGTCTGTATTATTATTTATGTTGTAAAGAGTTTGAGGAAGAGGAACAGCCTCTAGATTGTTTGTATCCTGAGGAGGAGGAGCAGCAGCAGACGGGGGATCAGTTCGACGAGTGCGAGCTTTCTGATCATCCATATCCTTTAGACTGACTTGTGACTATGGCGTTGCCGAGATTTCTTGGTTTCGTGAGGCTAGAGTTTCATGGTGGTTCAGAGGCCTGGCGATTATGCGAGGATCGAGGATCGATGATCTACTTGGGACATGACTGTGTCCCTACGAGGAGAGTTTGATGCTGAGCCTGTCTTTACTACGACTTTATATCTACATCTAGAGCTGCCATTGGATTTGAGGCGTCATTGGGGAGGACTCTTTCGTGTTCCCAGTGAGATTAGTATAGTGTAATAGCGCGGACTCCTGTCCGTAGAGCTGTGAGACATCCTGGATTCCTGTCACCCGAAGTTTCATCTGAGAGTGATCCTTCAGAGGGTTAGGGATCTATGATGTGCACTTGGATACTTTATGATGTTGTACTGTATAATGACTCTTTACTGTTTTCTTTAAATATTTTGTAGTTGTAAATTATTTGCCTAACTTAAAATAAAATCATAAGTATATTATGTGTGCGATAACAGTTTGTTTTATTTTATGTTCCGTGTTATTTTATTTAAGGTTATTAAGTATAAAAAGAAAAATTTCATAACTCATATCAATTAATTATCAAATATTTTATAACTTGGGTAATATTTTATTATTATTATTTTATTACATCATAAATGTGGCATCCCCATAAGGGTGTCACAGGTGGTTTGGATATCCACCATTGATTTAATCATGGGTGGAGATTTGGTCTTACAAAGTGACTAGGACCATTTATGACCATTGGATGTAAAGTATGAAGGAGTGATCTTGACCCTTCATTTTTGGAGATACATCTAATGGCTAGGATTGCAAGGAGAAAGATCCAATGGCTTAGATACAGTCTTATATTTAGAGGCTATAATTAGAATCTACATTAATATTAACCATTGATCTAATCAATGGGTAACAATGCTTAAAATGGTGGCTAGTGAGATTGGACACTCATTGAGTGTACAAGGAGGGGGGGGACGGTTTTGGTGATGGTTTAATGCTTAGCAAAGTTTGAATACACCATTATTGTTCATCTTGATCATTATTGATCATTCCAAAATCCTAAGCTCTTCAAACTTTTCTCTTTATTTCTCTTCACTCAAGCTCACGGCCATAGCACCCAAATCCACCTTCCACCACTCAAAAATTTGAAACAACCTTCTTGAATCTATACCTCAATCTAAGATACTTTGTAGTTTAGGCCAAGTTCTAATCCATCATCTTCAAGGACTTTCTTCAAGAGCAAAGTTATAGGGTTTTTAAGGTGAAGTGTAAGGAAACTTCACTTCTTATATCTTTTTCATGTTCTAAGCTATGTTTGATCCATGGTTCTCCTTGTTCAAGCTTGATATGCTAATCAACTTGTGTTTTATTTTGTTTTTAAGAAGCTTTTGGTGATGAATCACTTACTTAAGGAGCAAACCAAGGAGCTTTTAAGGTTCTTCAAGAGGTAAGAGGGAGATCCATCTCACCAACCAAGTATGGTGGTGAGAGATAAAATTGTATTTAATGGATGATGAATCCATGTGAAGATTCATATCCATGGTTGTGTAATTATTTGTGGCTATTTATGTGGTTTATGTACTTTGCATGATTTATTTGTGCTTACATGTTTAGTATGATTTCTATAGCTTTTATGATATGCTTGAAATATGATATGTTGATTATATGTTATGTATGCTATAATAATTGTTGGAAAGGAAAATAATTTTTGGTTCCAACGACCATGAGGATTTCGGCCTGAACACCTCAAAATAGGTGTTTCCAAACTAAAATTTTCATGAATGGTAAAATTGAATGATTAGAAAGGAAAGGAAAAAGAAAAGATGGATTGGTTTCAAAGACCAAGAGTTCATGAATTTGAAGGAATTTTTAATGGTTTTGTTTGTGTAAAAAAAAACATGAATGGAACTTAGTTGATTTAGAAGGAAGAAATGATGGTCTCAATGGCCAAGTACCCCACGATTTTGAAGGCTTGAAATGAGAAGAATTTTGTATGAAGTTACGATTTAGAAAGGGAAAGTAATGAATTTTAAAGAAAGTGAGAATAAGGATTTTGAAATGGAAACAAAGTGTTTTATCACTTGAAAAGTAGAAATTTTTTGTTATAAGAGAAAAAGAGAGGTTGAAAGTGTTTGAACCTCAATTTATTTTAAAGAGAATTGAGTTTTAGAATTGATTCATGAATTATGGAAAATACGTTGGTAACTTGAAAATTTCTAATGTATTACTCATCCTTTGGGTTTTGGAGCGCATTAGGAAATTTTAAGTTAGGAACATTGATTTAATTCAATGAAATGGTGAATTTGTTGAATATATTGCGAAAAGGATTTTTTTGAGTAAGAAAATGTGGAAAATAATGTGAGAAGTCATTATTTTGAGAAATGTTGAAATGGAATTTTGGAAGGTTGAGAAATATTTTACGTAGTGAAAAAATGATGAAAAATGATTTACGTAACTTAAAAATGTGATTTTTAAGCTACGCAATTTGAAAAACGTTTAAATATTTCTACACAATTTGGAAAGCATTTAAATATTTTTACGCAATTGAAATATTGTTGAAAAATCACTACGTGATTGAAAAATGATGAAATATTTGTACGTGATTGAGAAAACGATGGAAAATCGCTACGCGATTTGGAAACGCGATAGAAATGTTGCGAAATTGTGAAAACGTAATAGAAATGTTGCACGATTATGAAAAACGCGACAAAAGTGTTGCGCGGTTGAGAAAATGTGATAATGTGATTTCGCAATTAAAAATACAGTAAAGATACTGTTGGGTCAGTGTGTAGACCCTGATTATGAGATTATGAAATTGAACTGAGAATGGGCCAGTGTGTAGACCCTGAATATGAAATTGTGAATTTGAATTGAGAATGGTGCATTGTACATGCATTGGAAAAGTCCTATGGACTGGATAAGACTAATTGCCTAGGAGAGACGTACACCTCTTGAGTGGGTGCGATGTAAGTCACTCGTTGACTTTGGGGGCATCGGGGTGCGGGTTACCTACAGTGGGCAGTTGATAGCTCTTCTGTACCGTAGGTTAGACCAATGTAACGCACCGATGATCCTGACTGAGACACTATTCTTAATCAAGATCTATTAAAGACTATCGTGTATATGCTAGATGTGCAAAGACTAATGAGAATAGTGGCATGTGGTCTGAGGCATGTTAGTACAAACAGATCTTTTGGATCAAATTCTTCGACTTGAGTTTTAGCTCCATGGAGTAGGAAAGTGAGTCTTTGTGCACATGCATTTATCTGAATATCTATATCTGTGTGATATATTAATTGAGGAATATTGGTTATGATAATTGTACTGTTGGATAATGTTGAGGGCATTATCGTAATTATTGTTAATGATAATTGAATTGTTGAATACTTGGATACTGTTGAGGGCATTATTGTAATTATGGTTTATTACATCTATTGTGACGATAAATAATGTTGATGGCATGATTGTAATTATGGTATGATGTATCTGTATGATATATTGCTTGTGTTATCTCCATGCTACCATGTTGGTATTGGCGTAGGTGATCTCACCTCTTTGTATGTCTATTTTGTAGTAATTATATTTGTAAAGACACTGAGCAAGGAATTGAACAAGAGGGTGAAGAAGAGCAGATTCCTCCTGAGGAAGCAGAGTTTTGAGAAGATGGCGATGCCTAGTTTCCTAGGATATATGACGTTGCAGTTTCAAGGAGGTTCGGAGGCATGGCATGTCCATCTAGATAGAGAATGTATTTTCTATATAGGAGACTTGAATGTTACCTTGAGTAGGCTTTATCAAGGGAACCCTTATTTCAGTGTAAATATTTTTGTACACTTAGAGTTTTCGTTATCCATTAGGTAGTACTAGGGAGCTTACTATCGTACTCCTAGTGAGATTAGCATCGTGTCATCTGCTCGGACACTTGTCCGTAGGACTTCGCATCAAGCTGGATTCCTACTTGCTGAGGAATCTGAGGAGGACCCGTCTGAGGGTTCTGCTGTTTAGTTTTACTTGGGCAGTATGTCAGTTTTAAATAATGTTTAAATACTTTGAGGACTATGTCTGTATATAAATAATCTTGACAGTACTTTTGTAATGTATATATGATATAAATTATTTGTGATGATGTTGTAATATTTTTATTTTCTTCTAAGTTTATTTTATCGACATCAAGAAATTTTACAACTTGTATTTTTATAACATCACAATTTATGAACTTGGGAGGTAATTCGGTAAAAATAACGTTTAAATGTGGCACTCTATGGTGGGTGTTACATTAGTTGGTATTAGAGCCCAAGTTAGAGTCTTTTGGGCTTGTGGTTAGGTCTGTCTTGTTTGTGTTGTGTGATTCTCTGTGATTAGTTTCTTTGTTTGAAGATTGACCTTGCTTTCTTTGTGCTGTCCAATTTGATTTAGAGAGAACGAAATAATTGGACGAGGAAGAGGACGCGTCAATACTAGAGCAGGATTTCGAGATGTTGGCAATGACAACCAGAACATGGCTGCAGCTGTAGCAACAATGCAACGGATGGCTGATGTTGTTGTACAACAAAACCAAAGGGCGATTGAGGATGCTCACAGTTTGTCAGAATTCCGTAGAAACAATCCACCAAAGTTTCGTGGAGAATTTAACCCAGAGAAAGTTGATCTGTGGATTAAAGAATTAGAGAAGATATTTGAAGGTATGGGTTGTACCGATGAGCAAAAGCTTACCTTTGCAACTTTTATGTTAATGGGAGATGGAGAAGACTGGTGGGCTGGAGCCCGAAGATTATTACAAGCTGAGGGAAGAGTTGTGACATGGTAGCTCTTTAGGCAGAAGTTTCTAGGAAAGTATTTTCCAACAAGTGTTCGTCATGCTAAGGAGATGGAATTCCTTAGTCTGAGATAAGGGGTGATGTTTATAAGTGAGTATGCTGCAAAATTCGAGAGCTTGTCTAAGTTTTTGAGGTATTTTCAGATGCATCCGGATGATGATTAGAAGTGTAGAAAATCTGAGGAAGGATTGAAGCTTGACATTAAGCGAGCTGTAGCAACCTTGGGAATTGAACAGTTTCCAAAATTGTTGGACAAGTGTCATAAGGTTGAGGAGATTGATCAACAACGTACGGCGAGAAATAAGAACTTTGGACCTACAAGATTCCAAAGAGGAAAGGGTAGCGGAGGAAACCGTTTTCAACAGAAACCGTATACCAAACTGGCAGGAAGTCAGAACCAGCAGCAATCTGTTGGAGGAAGTTCTGGCGGCAGTAAGGCAAGTCAAGCTGGAACTTCTACGTATAAATGTTTCAAGTGTGGGAAGGACCATCTGACCAAGGATTGTCAGCATAAAGGAGTTATATGTTACAGATGTGGGAAACCTGGACATTTCTCTAGGGAATGTGATCAGTTGAAGGCGGAACCATCGGTGGGGAACATTCGTACCGCGAGGCCATAGGCAGGTGGTCGTGTGTATACTTTGAGCGGGGAAGAAGCAGCGAAATCTGAGGACTTGATTATGGAGGAGTGTGCATTGAAGGTAATCCTTTAATCGTACTTTATGATTCGGGAGCAACACATTCTTTCACTGTATGTGATTGTGTGGAGCGTTTGGGATTGACTGTGACTACATTGCCTTATGATTTGAGTGTTGCTACTCCTACTGATAAGCCTGTGATTACTACAAAAGTATGTTTGAATTGTCCTGTTTGTGTTAGGAATAGAATCTTTTATGTGGATTTGATATGTTTGTCTCTTTCCAAGATTAATGTAATCTTAGGAATGGATTGGTTATCTTCTGACCATATCCTAATTGATTGTTCGAATAAGACGTTAGTATTTCTTGAGGCTAAGGATTCTAGATTCCTAATGGCTACTCAACTAGAAGCTTGTCTGAAGGAAGGAGATCAGGGGTATTTATTGATGTCTTCTTTGGAGGTTCGAGGTGAAGATGTCTTGAAGGATATTTTTGTTGTTAATGAATTTCCCAAAGTATTTCCTGAAGATATACCTGGACTACCGCCAGTATGGGAAATTGAGTTTGCTATTGATTTAGTACCTGGAGTTGGACCTATATCTATAGCGCCCTATCGGATGTTGCTAGTAGAATTGGCAGAGCTTAAGAAACAGCTGGAGGATTTGTTGGAGAAACAATTCGTGAGACCAAGTGTGTCACCATGGGGAGCTCCAGTATTGTTGGTAAAGAAGAAGGATGGAATTTCTCGTCTATGTGTAGACTACCGACAATTGAGCAAGATTACAATTAAGAATAAATATCCACTTCCAAGGATAGATGATTTGATGGATCAATTGCGAGGAGCCGCAATATTTTCCAAGATTGATTTACGATTTGGTTATCACCAGATTCGTGTGAAGGCGGAAGATATTCCCAAAACTGCATTTCGGACACGTTATGGGCATTATGAATATCTAGTAATGTCGTTTGGTGTGACAAATGCACCTGCCATATTCATGGACTTTATGAACATAATTTTCCGTTCGTACTTGGACAAGTTTGTTGTTGTCTTTATAGATGACATTTTGATTTAATCTCGAAGTCAGGAGGAACATGTTGAACATCTCAGAGTGGCTCTCCAGATTTTGAAGGAGAATAAGTTGTATGCCAAGTTGTCCAAATGTGAATTTTGGTTAAATGAACTTCAATTTTTAGGACACGTGATATCGAAGGAAGGAATTGAAGTTGATTCTTCAAAGGTGGAGATGATTATTGAATGGGACAGGCCAAAGACTGTATCGGAAATCCGTAGTTTTGTCGGATTAGCTGGTTACTATCGACGGTTTATTGAGGGGTTTTCTAAAATAGCAGGACCTCTTACCTAACTTACACGGAAGAATCAACCATTCGTATGGACTGATGCATGCGAATAAAGTTTTCAAGAGTTGAAAAGACGATTGACTACTTCACCGGTATTGATTCTACCTGATCCGAACGAACCTTTCAAAGTATATTGTGATGCTTCATACCAAGGATTGGGTTGTGTACTTATGCAGAACCGTAAGGTGGTGACTTATAGTTCAAGGCAGTTGAAAGTGCATGAGAGGAATTATTCGACTCATGATTTGGAATTGGAAGCTGTGGTGTTTGCATTGAAAGTATGGTGACATTTTCTCTATGGAGCAACGTTCACTATTTTTAGTGATCATAAAAGTTTGAAGTATCTGTTTGACCAAAAAGAGTTAAACATGAGACAAAGGCGTTGGCTAGAGTTTCTGAAGGATTATGACTTTCAGTTACAATATCATCCCAGAAAGGCGAATGTCGTAGCGGATGCTTTAAGTAGGAAGATGCTTAGTACTTCTGTTATGATGATCAAGGAGAAGGAATTAATAGAGGAATTTCGGGATATGCATTTATCTGTGAAATTGACGTCAGGGAGACTGCGTTTAAACATGATCACCATTTCAAATGATTTGATGGATAGAATATAAAAAGGACAAAACAGTGATAAGTACTTGCAAGAAGCAAAAAAGACAAGGAGCCAAGGAACGGTGTTGGAATTTAGTGAAGGAGCTGATGGAATTCTGAAGTTTAAAGGAAGAGTTTATGTGCCTAATGATCAAGGACTTAGGAAATTGATTTTGGATGAAGCTCACAAGAGTAAGTTAAGTATGCATCTAGGAGCCACAAAGATGTATCAAGATTTGAAACAGCTATATTGGTGGCAAGGAATGAAGAAGGATGTCTCTGAATATATATCATCCTGTTTAGTCTGTCAGAAGGCCAAAGTTGAACATCAAAGACCATCAGGAATGTTGCAACCTTTGCCTATTCCTGAATGGAAATGAGATGATATAGCAATGGATTTTGTGATAAGACTACCAAAAACTCAGAAAGGCCATGATTCTATTTGGGTAATTGTTGATCGGCTTACTAAGTCGGTGCATTTTTTACCGATTAATATTAAGTACTCAATGGAGAGGTTGGCCCAAGTGTACATCAATGAAATTGTTAGACTTCATGGTGTACCATCCAGTATTATTTCGGATCGAGATCCAAGGTTTACATCGATATTTTGGAATAGTTTGCAAGAAGCGATGGAAACAAAGTTACGTCTGAGTTCTGCTTGCCATCCACAGACTGATGGTCAATCAAAAAGGACGATTCAGTCGTTTGAGGACTTGTTGAGAGCTTTTGTTCTAGAACAAACTGGTTGTTGGGATGAATTTTTGCCATTGATAGAGTTCACATATAACAACAGTTTTCATTCGAGCATATGGATGGCACCCTATGAGGCATTGTATAGGAGACGATGTAGAACACCATTATGTTGGTATCATGATGGTGAAAGTGCTATGGTAGGACCAGAATTTGTACAACAGACAACTGAGAAAGTAAAGATGATTCAAGACAAGATGAGTACAACTTAGACTTGGCAAAAAAGTTATGCTGATAAAAGGAGAAGACAACTTGAGTTTGAGAAAGGTGACCATGTATTTCTACGAGTAACACCTATGATTGGAGTTGGACGAGTGCTTAAGTCCAAGAAGCTCACTCCAAAGTTTATCGGGCCGTATCAAATTTTACGTCGAGTAGGTCCGGTAGCTTACCAGATCGCGTTACCACCTTTACTATCAAATCTTCACAATGTGTTTCACATATCGCAACTACGAAAATATATTCCTGAACCTACCCATGTTATAAAACCAGACACCATACAATTGAAGGAAAATTTAACCTATAAAACGTTTCCATTCAAGATTGAGGATCGAAGGACAAAGCAACTTCGAGGTAAGGAGATTTCATTGGTTAAAATAGTTTGGAACGACGTAAGCGGTGAAGCTACATGGGAACTAGAAGAAAAGATAAAAGAACAATATCCATATTTTTTTTGAGGATGTGAAATCAAGTTTATCAAGTTTCAAGGACGAAACTTCTTTTTAGAGGGGAAGAGTTGTAACACCCCAAAGCCACCAAGGTTCCAATTTCTTTCTATTTTATGCCTTAACCAATCAACATCTAATCACTTAATTTTTATTTTACACAAAACCAATCCAATCTCTCAATTTTCAAGATCAAGACCGTGGCCTCACCCTAGGGTATTAAACCCTTAAAATTTCCCATTCACTAATATTAATATCATCATTCAACCTTTAATCACATAAGCTTTATTTCATTGTGTACAAAAACCAATTTAAATCCCTAATTTCTATTCAAAACCGTGATATAGCATTAGGGTAGGAAACACCAAATTTTTCATTTAACAACCCTAACACCATCAAGCATTTTCAACACATCCAATACATTCAAGATCATCCATTAAGCATAAATCAAATTTCAAGAATACATAAACACACAAAATCACCAAACAAAGTGAGCAAACAAGGGTTCCCTCACCACCAAAATGGTTGAAGTGAGTAGTCTCCCTCTTACCTAAAGGAAGAACACAAAAAGGATCTCCTCCTTGCTCCTTGGTAGTTTTAGTTTTGAGCTTCCAAAACCCTAGGAATTTCAAGACAATGAATCAACATGAAGAGTTGAAAAAGAAGAGATCCATGGTCATCAAAGAGACCATGGAGCACGAAAATGAAGAGAAAAAAAAAGAAAAATGAAAACTTTATCTTCAAGTTTGAAGCTTTGTCTAGGATGACAATAGAGGAAAGGTTGGATTTTGGAAAAAATTTCTAAACAAGAAGTGTAGAGGAGGTTGAGGTGAATGTAGAAGTGAGCTTGGTGAAGAGACAAGGGTTCCCTCACCACCAAAATGGTTGAAGTGAGTAGTCTCCCTCTTACCTAAAGGAAGAACACAAAAAAGATCTCCTCCTTGCTCCTTGGTAGTTTCGGTTTTGAGCTTCCAAAACCCTAGGAATTTCAAGACAATGAATCAACATGAAGAGTTGAAAAAGAAGAGATCCATGGTCATCAAAGAAACCATGGAGCACGAAAATGAAGAGAAAGAAGAAGAAAAATGAAAACTTTACCTTCAAGCTTGAAGCTTTGTCTTGGATGACAATGGAGGAAAGGTTGGATTTTGGAGAAAATTTCTAAACAAGAAGTATGGAGGAGGTTGAGGTGAATGTAGAAGTGAGCTTGGTGAAGAGAAAAGAGAAGAAAAATGGTTAAAGATGGGGGCTGCAATTTCGTAGCCAAGGAAGAGGAAGAAGAAAAAAGGTGGAGAAAATATGAAGAAGAAGAACTAGAGAGAGAAGTGAATAGATGAAATGAAATGTTTTTGAGTGAAAATGAATAAGTGTGGAGCCAAAATTTTTGCCTCCCAAGGGCATGGTAGCCGCGGCAATGGAGAGAGAGAAGGGGGAGATTTTTGGCTTCCTTGACAAGCCAAGGGCATTCTTGACCTTTGGTGGTCAAAGCTTCTCAAAGAAGCTTTGATTATAATACTATAAATTTGAATTAAAGTAGGTTTGATTAGACTTAAAAGTAAATTACATTAGGATAATGTGATAAGATTTTTATTACATGTTATCATTCAAAAGACAATTATTATAGTTGACAGAAGTCAGATTAATTTTATTTGACAGATAAAATTTACACAGTGCTTATTATTTTATCTATTAAGATTTCTCGAAAAATGTAAAACTTCATAAATCGTGTCCCACCTCGAGTTTAGTAAGATCCCCCGTCGACATTCCCACAGCCAAGGTTCTCGGGAAAAATATTTCATTTTCCCGGCTCCGCTCAATTTGCACGCAAAATGAGGAATAATATTAAAATATTATGCGTTCTCAGAAAAATCCAGAAAAATTTCCAAAAATCACAAATATTAGAAAATGAATATTTATCATAAAATAAATAAAATTTAGGGTGTTACAACTCTCCCCAACAAATAAGAATTTCATCCTCGAAATTTTTCATACCTTAAAACAATTTTGGGTATTGCTCTTTCATCTTGTCCTCCAGCTCCCATGTTGCATCTCAAGTTGCTTCGTTCCAGATCACTTTCACCAATGAAATGTCCTTCCCTCTGAGTTGCTTCACTCTCCTATCCTCAATCCTTACAAGAGTTGTTTCATAAGTCAAGTTTTCCTTTAATTGTACTGAATCGGGAACTATGACATGATCAGGACTTGGGATATATTTTCGAAGTTGTGATATATGAAAGACATTATAAAGGTTTGAAAGAAAAGGTGGTAAAGCTATTTGGTAAGTGACAGGACCTATCCGATGAAGGATTTGATAAGGTCTAAGGAATTTTGGAGTGAGCTTTCTAGATTTGAGAACCCGACCGACCCCAGTCGTAGGCGTGACTTTCAAGAACACATGCTCTCCTTCCTCAAATTCAAGAGGTTTCCTTCTTTTGTCCGCATAGCTCTTTTGTCGACTCTGAGCCGTTCGCATCTTCTCCTGAATCATCTTAACCTTATCAGTTGTCTGTTGAATGAGATCAGGTTCAACTGTAAGTCGTTCTCTGTCTTAATACTAGCATAATGGCGTTCGGCATCTTCGTCCATACAGAGCCTCATAGGGTGCCATCCCTATGCTCGAATGGCAACTACTGTTGTAGGTAAATTCTACCAACGGTAAAATTTCATCCTAACTTCCAGTTTGCTCTATGGCCCAAGCTCTCAACAAATCTTCCAATGATTGTATCGTTCTTTCTGATTGACTATCAGTCTGCGGATGGTAAGCAGAACTCAATCGTAGCTTTGTCCCCATTGCTTCTTGAAGACTCTGCCAAAACTTCGATGTAAATCTCGGATCTCTGTCAGAGATGATACTAGTTGGTACACCATGTAGTTTGACAATTTCACCAATGTACAACTGAGTCAACTTATCCAATGGATATCTTATGTTGATCGGCAAGAAGTGTGCTGACTTTATAAGTCGATCCACAATCACCCATATTGAATCATATCCTCTTCTAGTTCTTGGAAATCCGACAACAAAGTCCGTGGCAATACTATCCTATTTCTATTTGGGAATGGTCAAGGGTTGTAATAGTCCATATGGCCTTTGATGCTCGATCTTTGTTTTCTGATAGACCAAACAAGAAGATACGCATCTAGCAATATCTCTTTTCATCCCATGCCACCAAAATAATTTCTTCAAGTCCTGATACATTTTAGTCATTCCAAGATGCATACTCAACTGACTCGAATGGGCATGTTCAAGTATATACTTCTTGATCCCTCATCTTTAGGCACACAGACTCTACTTTGGAATCTTAAAATTCCATCGTTTCCTTCCTCTAGTGTTGACACACTGCCCTGCCTTATCAACTCTCTTTCTCCTTGTAAGAACTTATCAACCTTTTGCTTCTCTCGAATGTCATCCATTAAGTCATTCAATATAGTGACCATATTCATATTGATCTTTCCTGGCATTAGCTCCACAAAAGACCATACGTCTCTGAATTATTCTATTAAATCTTTCTCTCTAATCATCATGGCAAAAACACTGATCGTTTTCCTACTTAAGGCATCAGCTACAACATTTGCCTTTCCAGGACGATACTGAAGTTAGAAATCGTAGTCTTTCAGGAATTCTAACCACTTTCGCTGCCTCATGTTTAGCTCTTTTTGATCGTACAAATACTTCAAGCTCTTGTGATCGCTAAAGACGTTGAACGTTGCTCCATAGAGATGATGTCTCCATATCTTCAAAGGAAATACTACAGTAGCTAATTCCAAGTCATGTGTTGGGTAGTTCTTTTCATACACTCGCAATTGTCTTGAGGCATACGCCACCACTTTTCCGTCTTGCATAAGGACACAACCCAATCCTTAATATGAAGTGTCACAGTACACTTCGAATGGTTCACTCAGTTCAGGTAAAACTAAACTGGTGAAGTAGTTAGTCTCCTTTTCAGC
Organism: Ormosia emarginata; assembly: GCA_029884605.1. Classification (NCBI taxonomy): domain Eukaryota; kingdom Viridiplantae; phylum Streptophyta; class Magnoliopsida; order Fabales; family Fabaceae; genus Ormosia; species Ormosia emarginata. The sequence continues at coordinate 8,326,392 of JAQQTP010000037.1, forward strand.
TCTTAAAAACTTCCTTCGCAAGCATCTGTCCATTGAAAAGCTTGGTTCTTCCTTGTGAGTTGAGTGAGAGGTCCAACAATCTTAGAGAATCCTTCGATAAATCTTCAGTAATAGCTCGCTAATCCAACAAAGCTTTGGATCTCTACTACCGTCTTCAGCCTTTCCCATTGAAGAACAACTTCCACTTTCGATGGGTCTACAACAATTCCTTCCTTTGAAATCACATGGCCTAAAAATTTCACTTCGTCCAACCCAAACTCACACTTCAACAACTTGGCATATAGCTCTTTCTCCTTCAAAGTCTGAAGAACTATACTAAGATGCTTGGCATGATCCTCCTGATTTTTTGAATAGATCAAGATATCGTCGATGAAAACAATGACAAATTTGTCCAAATATGGACGAAAGATCCTATTCATATAATCCATGAATATCGCAGGTGCATTAGTCACACCAAAAGGCATCACTAGGTACTCATAATGTTCATAACGAGTACGAAAAGCCGTTTTAGGAATGTCTTCCACTTTAACTCTGATCTGATGGTAGCCCAATCGCAAATTGATCTTTGAGAACACAACTGCTCCCTTCAACTGATCCATCAGGTCATCTATCCTCGGCAATGGATATTTGTTCTTGATCGTGACCTTGTTTAACTGATGATAATCCACGCACAATCTCGAAGTACCATCTTTTTTCTTAACTAGCAATACTGGTGCTCCCCAAGGTGATACACTGGGTCTGACGAATTGCTTCTCCAAAAGCTCTTCTAGTTGCTTCTTGAGCTTAGCTAGCTCAGCAGGTGACATTCAATAAGGCGCTATGGAAATAGGACCAGCTCTAGGTACAAGGTCAATGGCAAATTCGATTTCCCGCTCCGGTGGCAAACCAAGTACATCCTCGAGAAAAACTTCAGGAAATTCTCTAACCACTAAGATTGCATCCACATCAACTTATTCTCGACTTTCAAAGAAGACAACATCATGTATCCTTGAGCTCCTTTCAAGAAAGCTTTTACTTGGTTGGCAGTCAAAAATCTAGAATTCTCATCCAAAGAAAAAACTATGGTTTTTCTAGAACAATCTAATAGGACATGGTTAGAAGATAACCAATCCATCCCTAAGATTACATCTAATTGAGATAGAGGCAAACAGATCAAATCAACAGAAAAGATTCGATCTTCAACAATCAAAGGACAATTTAGACAGACTTTGGCAGTGACAACAGGTTTGGCAGTAGGAGTTGAAATAGTCAAATCAAAAGGTAAAGAAGACACAGGTAAACCGAGTCTTTTCACAAAGTCATAGGAAATGAAAGAATATGTTGCACTAGAGTCATACAATACATTTAAAAGATTACCTTCAATGAGACCTTCCCCTTGTATCAGATCATCGGATTCAGAGGCTTCAGCACCACTCAGGGTGTAAACCCGACCTCCAGCCTTCGGTTTAGCAGTTCTAGCAGTATTGATGGAAGGTTTCGCCTTAGGTTGATTATGGTCATGAGAAATGTGTCCAGGTCTCCCGCATCTATAGCAGATCAATCCTTTAATAGTGCAGTCCCTCGAGTAGTGATCCTTCCCGCACTTCAAGCATTTCGGCGCAGACGCCGTTGTTTGACCAGTTCTGCCTGGACTTCCTCCAGGACTTCCTCCTTGCGATTTCTGTTGTTGATTTCCAGGTGGTCTGGAATATAGTTTCTTTTGTAACGGTTAACGTTACTACTTCCTCCTCTTTGGGACCGAAAAGGCCCAAAGTTTCTGTTTCTTGCATCACGTGCTTGGTCCAAATCTTCCACCCGGCGACATGTATCGAGTAATTCTGAGAACTGAGCAATCTTCAAAGTTATGACGGCTCTCTTCACGTCATGTCTCAGACCTTCCTCGAACTTCCGACACTTCCATGCTTCATTTGGTTGGTGTTGAAAGTAAGTTAAGAATTTGGACAAACTCTCAAATTTGGCAGTATATTCACTTACTGTCATATTCCTTTGCCTCAAGCCAAGGAATTCCATCTCCTTAGCATGCCTAGCGCTTTTTTGGAAATATTTGTTTAGGAATCTCTCCTTGAACACCTCCTAATTGATCGCTCTATTCTCAGCCTCCAATACCCTTTGCTCTCCGGTCCACCAATCCTCTGCATCCCCAATCAGCATAAACGCAGCATAAGTCACTTTCCTATCGTTGGCACTGTTCATGCCCTTGAAGATCTTCTCTAATTCCTTGATCCACAATGTATCTTTCTCATGATCATACTATCCCTTAAATTGTGAAGGGTTAGTGCGATGAAACTCCGCCAAATTCTGGGCATCAGCAGTTGCCTCCAATTGTTGTGTAGTCCTCACTTACTGTTGAGTCGTTTGCTGGTTTTGTTATAGCATGGCTTCAGCCATCTTTTGGATTGCTTCAATCTCAGCAGTCATATCTCCTCTACGAGCCATAATTCTTCTTTCAAGTCAAGCTATACAAAATACAAAGAAAGTTAGATGTATTCTTGTGGAATACCAAACACAGAGAGTCACACAGCACAAACAAGACAGTCTAAAACCATATGACCTAAAAGAAAACCTAAACTGGGGCTCAGATACCAAGATAGTGTAACGCCCTTCTTTCTCAAATACCGCGAAGAAGGGACGTCGCACCATAATATAAAGAAACAAAATAAATTGCGAAAAATAGTAAACTCATTGATTAATTTAGACCCGGTTCATTTTTAACATATGATTAAATAATTTGCATTTTTAGATTGTAAAGTGATCGAATATTGAAATATGTATGCATGTAACGCCCCTTTTTGGGAAGGAACATCACATTATCAGATAAAAGAAAAATACGAAAAATAAAATTTTGTGAAATTAAGACCCGGTTCATTTTAGTTAAGATTAATTTGTCCAATTCATTAGTACGTGAGTAAAAAGGCGGTATATTTTTTTTGTTAATTAATAAAACGGAGTGACGAAATATGAATAACAATAAAAAGTAAGACAGAAAGTAAAACTCACATCTGAACAGCATGCATATATATATTTAAATATCAAATGTGTTTTAGATACAAGCCTAGAATTTCCAAAAAAGCAAAACTATACATGCCCAAAGAATCATACATATACATCCCCAAGATATTAGAATATACAGCCCACCAAGAATAAAACATCAGGCCCCCAAAATAAAACACTGGCAGCCATCATCCAGCCTACCAAGAATATCATCATCCTCGATGAGGAGGGATCGTGTCAGGATCCTCCTCGGGGTCCTCCTCATCCGAGGAAACCTCCATAGGAACCACAGAGCCACGGGCAGGAGCTCGAGCAGTGGAATCAAAAGAGTCCTCCTGCGGGGTGTAGTAACGGTCACCCCACATCTCCCGGATGGGAAGATAAAACTCTAAACGTAGGCTAATGCGGCAGGTAAAGATCAGCGTCTCATGACGTCTCCAGGCCAAAGAAATCGACACGTCTCCCAGGTAGACACAGCGATCGGAACTCAAGTTAATGTGCCAAAATTCTGGCCCCCCAAGGAAGGTCAGACACACATCGCTCAGAAATCTGTGCATACGTGCCTCCATGCTCCACAGTATATGCTAATCGTGATCAGGCCAGAAGCTGGGGAAATCGGAAGCTCCAACCTCCTTGCCGTCGTCTTTGATGGACAAAATATACATATAGATGGCAGATACCAGAAATACAGAAAAGAGACAAGACATCCTACCATCATTACCAATTATAGCAGCAAGAAACAAAACGGCGCAATGCGCCCAAGTAGCATTTCAAGAACAATAGTAATAAGGATAGACAATAAATGCAACAGTAAGTAGGTAAACAGTTCCACGCAGTTGTTCATCACAATAATAGGCGAATAGTTCAAATCCACATAAAGCAGTAATTATCAGATAGTATAACATCTCATGATGCGTATGCACACTATACTCGATTTCCTACTCCATGGAGATAGACACAAACGGTCAGAGAGAAAGATCAGGAGACACGTCTGCAACTCGGCTGCCGAGGCCAAAGTGCTATAACTCAACAGTTTTTCACGTGCACATCTAGGCATTGTGCAGACAGTCTATGCTAGATCACGATAAAGGACAGTGTCTCAGTCTGGATCGTTGGTGCGTTTGCATCGATTTGTCCCACGGGCAGGAGAGCTACCAACCGCCCATTGCGAAGGACTCGCACCCCGACGTCCCCAAGGTCATAAAACGACCTACACTAGTCTATTCGCACCCACATTAAGGTGTGTTCTGTAACACCCTAATACAGATATCCAGATATATCCTAGATAGACAGAGATATATAAAGATAACCAGTACTAGAGATGTCACTTCTATACTACATACTAACATATATCTATAATCACAACTGAGTAATTATAGAAAGCCTTGAGAGATTGCGGAAAAACTTAAACTCATACATATATATATACAAACTTAGCCACCTGAGGCTTATTGTAATACATATAACATAAAACTTACAGAACAAACATAAACTTATTACATAAGTTCTGTCTATTTAAAGCAATAAAAACTATTCTAGTCTTCATGCTTTGTCTTCTCATCCTTGGCAAGGTTTGCATCTCTGTACCTGCACCTTTATCTTTATCGGTACCTGTGCACTGCACTCGCATCCGGATTTACATGGAATAGCAATCGGGGTGAGAATTAACATTCTCGGTATAAGCAATTCCAATACCAGTTCTCTATAACATTGTATATAACAAATATATATAACAAAAGCTATACTTCTAACTTAGGAGTTTCCCCTCTATTTTCATAACTTAGGAGTTTCCTCCTCTATTCTCATAACTTAGGAGTTGCCTCCTCTTTTCTCATAACTTAGGAGTTGCCTCCTCTTTTCTCATAACTTAAACACTTTCTAATAGTGTGATAACAATCAAGAGTGAACACACTTGCTAATATATACAGCGCCCATACATCCTGTACATACCAACAAAGTGACGGACAATGCCCATACAATCGTCCGTAAATGCAATGCTAATGATATGTAATGAATATGCCTAAGGAATCCTAAGTGCATGTGAATGAAATGCAAATGCAGAGTTTTGATTTGGAGCGAAGGAATTTGCTAGGAACTAGTCAAGTATATCATCTAGTGGTAAATAGAGGAAACCTCATCCTCACCTTACACGTATCCCGGCTCATTGAGAAATTCGGGCTTCATCCTTGCTCAAAGAGCGTCTCCGGATTTCCCACTTATCTCCTTAGGCCTTGGCACATCGAGACATCGGGTTATGTCCTTCTCAAAAGTCCTTCGGACACCCATCTATCTCCTTTTGCCTTCATGATTAACATCAAAGGATACTCACTAGATCGATCCTACTTGACTAATTCATAGACTTTCGTACATACTTATATACTTAGTTCCTCTAAGAGCTAAGCATATTCTAGTCTTCTTATGTTTACCCCTTGTGATGAGGAGAATCAGTAACCTCATACTATATGTAACCTTAGCACTTGGTTAGGAATACTTGTTCCCTTAGGAACTTCTCTCGATTCCTTACCTCCTCGGCTGAATGACCTCACGTCATATAACGTTACATTCTCGAGGTAAACATTACTAAACTATGTCTCTTACTTGTACCTAAACTTCACCTCATCACTCCTTTCTCTTAAGTGATCTCTAATGCAACCTTACGTTCTTTGAGGTGTTAGGTACTTACCTTTGGCGAACCACTAATCTTGGTTGCCCTAAGGTCCTTTCTCTTCATCTTCACACTAGCTTAACTCTCTAGTGTGTGAAGAGCTAGTGTTATGTTTATCTCTTACATAAACACCATCTTACTCTTTTCTATAGACTCAACTCATCCTAGTGAAAGAGTCATCTTAACTAATGCCTCATCTAACCTTGCTTAAGGAACTGAGAGCATTTCTCTAAAACTTTGCATAATTAACTCCACTTTGTCTAAAGAGAGTAGTTCATGCATCTAACTTTCCTTTTTTATCACACTTCTGGTAGTAGCGTATACTACACTTGTGTGCTAACATATTTATTCTAAACTCAACTTCCATGCTTTACTTGCATCTAAGGAAGTATCTTCTCTTTATCTTGTACTTCTAACTCATCTTAACTTATACTTGAGTTGTTGTACATTTCTGTTCTACTTTCGCTTATGACATCTTCTTAGTCATAATTCCTCTTCTTGTGTATTTAACAATGTACTAAGTCTCAATTAACTTGAGACTAAGTACCTAAACGTCCCTCCTGTGGAACTCATACACAATCTTATCTCCACTCATGTAATCTAACTCTAGAGTGGCTCTTACTTGCAACTCTTTGTTGCCTAAGCTTCTAGGTACCTTCCTAAGGTAATCCACTATTCTTGGATTTCCTAAGGTTCATACCTTTCTCATCATTCTCTACTAGAGTGAATACTATTATTCATCTCTATTGCACTATCTCATCACATCTTAAGTGATATCATTGCAACATTAAGTTGCCTAAAGTGCAATATCATTACTTAAAGCAAACCTTTCCTTTAGGATGCTTAAAAGCCTATGCTTTCTCATACTTGATGGATAGATATTTTCCACTTGAAAATATCCCATCTTGTGCCTTAACACACTTAGGAAACATGTCTTAATGATTCCCTTAACTATGGCACCTCAAAGCATCCAAAAACATCATTTTGGAGCTTCAGGATCTCATGCGCAAGACAAGATTTGCACGCCGCGCGCGCCCTTCTCTCGAGGGCTACCGCGGGCTAATTTTTAACCTCACGCCGCGGCATGCTTCCTCCACGCCGCGGCATTCCCGGCGAAAACTCTCGCGCGGCGTGACTATCTCCACGCCGCGGCGCCATCGCCAGAACCCGGTTCTGCAGTGCACTGAGTGCACTGCGGGTTTTTGCTCTATTGATCATTTCTGCGATTCCAAGCCATCTCAATCCAAATTCTAAGTAATTCTAAGTCCCTAATCAATTCTTTAACATTTAGGAACATCAATTACTCTCTTAAATCTCTTAATTTGGATTATGGCTAGAATTCTTCATTCTTTAACTTAAGGCTCACTTTGTGATTCAAGGGTCTTCTTTCTTAAGTTGATGTTATAGACAAGTCATAAATGACCCAAGGAACACTTCTATGCAAGCCAAACTCTTCTAACATCTCTAAAACTCAAATTAGCATATTATGTATCTATATGCATACATAGAGAATAGAGATGAATAAAAGCTCTAAACCCCTACCTCTTGAAGATTGAAGCCTTGAATCTTGAAGCTTGATCTTCCTCTTCCCTTCTTCTTCTTCCCTTCTCTCCTCTCCCTTTCTCTCTTTTCTTCTCTGGTTTTCGGTTTCTCTTCTTCTCTGCCGAGGAGAACCAAATATAAAGGGGAAGGGACGTGCGAAGGAATTACGGGAAAAGATTAATTCGAAACTTCTATCTCGAAACTTATATGGATACCCGAATCATGCTAATTCGAGTTTCCTGCTTCAACAACCTTAGAATAAATCATAAGATTCATCTAAGTTGTTGTTTCTCTTTTCTTATTATTTTCTATATACGCTAGGGATCAATCTAGCATTAAAAGCACAACCCGTATGCCTAAAAATACCAAACCGACTCGATTCTCTTGAAACTTTTACCACATCTTATTTGGCTTATTTGTGACCTAGAAATAAACTCTCTATGTTTATTTCTCTTAACTTAGCAACTTATGCTATTATCTGAGTCATTTTAAGCCATTTTACAACTTTTATGTTGCAACTAAGTGCCTAAATGAACTCAGATTGTCACAAAACTTGTGACATGCTAAACAAGTTAAATGCTACCTTTCGTAACCATTTACCAGTCTAACATGTACTTAAGGGTATTACATTTCTCCCCTCCTTTTTAAAATTTTGTCCCCAAAATTGTTCACCTCACGTAAACAATTTTGGCTAAACAAAACTCTACATGGAACTTCGCTTCTATGCAGTCCTTCTTTAGTACCGACTTCTCCCAACCACTTTCTCTTAACTAGATCCGCTTATCTCAAAGCTCTTGATCTCTATGCTTATGGATGGTAAGCTGTACTAAAACATAACTTAGCTTTGAACTCCTTCTTATAAGGCTTTCAAAACCAAGTGTGAATCTAGTATCTCTCTCGAGACACTATATTCACCGAAACTCTATGAATCCTAACTATTCCTTCAAAAGTAGTTAAACTACCTTATCTAGAAAATAGCTATCTGTTCTTAGCAAAAGATTGGTGGATTACTTAATCTTGCCACCTTTATCGCCGCTCAACATATTCTCTTATGTTCTTTAACATACTATGCTACTATACATCTTCCTTAACTCTTGGAAAACCTTAGTAGCCTCTTGATAGATGGTACACTTTCTCTGGTGAGCTTCCTCTCGGAATCCTTTTCTTGATTTTTGACTCTCTTGGAAGACAAAGTTATCTCTAAACTTCGTCATTCCCTCTTAGTCATAACAAAATCCTTAAGGGTTCCCTTGAAAATCTGCTCACACTTGTCCCTTAGAGCTTCATTCTCCTTCGAGCTTCAAAGAAATCTCGAGCCTTTAGGCCTCTTACTATGTCCACCTTGCTCACTGAGAGACTATCTGGAATCATAGTCACCGCTAGACTCAAATTCTCGAAAACTCTCAAGAATTCACTCTCTCTTGGACTATCATCTAGGATAACCACTACACTGGCATTACCCGAATGATATCTCAACTCAAGGTTATGAACCTTGAAAAACTCTTTCCATCTATTCTGCTTCATGTCCAACTTCCTCTGATCCACAAGCATCTTAAGCTATCATGATCGCTGAACATCTCTAACTAGACTCCTTATGAGTTATGTCTCCAAAACTATAAGGTATCACTACTATGGCTAATTCCAAATCATACCTAGGGTAGTCCTTCTCTTGCAGACTGAACTGCCTTGATGCGTAGGCATTTACCTACCTCTATTGCATCTAACATACCCTAGTCCCATCTTGAAGTATAACTGTCTACTTCAAAGTTCTCTCGGGAATTTGGAATTACCAAAACTAACGTAGTAATCAACCTTCTCTTCTACTCTTGGAAAACAAACTCACTATCTAGAGTCCATTCTTGGGTACTACCTCTTAAGCGGCCTAAACCAGGTAGCACTAACTTAGAAAATCTACGATAGATTCTCTGCTCTTGGATACAATGGTTACTCTACCCATTGTACCACCGCTTAAACTCTATTTGGGGTTCTCTGCAATTTCGTCTTAAGAAATTACATAACTCTTAAAGCTGTACCACTTGTAATCCAAAACCGACTTTCGGTTTTCTTGGTACTTAACCCCTTCTTTTCAAAAGTTTCCAAAACTACCTTTGACATACTTTTCATGTCCTTTCGTAATTCTGGAAAACTCTCGAAAATCTGCTTTACTTTACTATGCTTCTATGATAACCAAGTCTTAGATCATCTCCGAGAAAATTCAAAGATTCTCTCAACTGATCTTACCTGATCATCCTTCTCTCTCGAACAACCAAACCATACCAACAAGGTAAGCAACTAGATTCACAAAGTAAATCAACATGATCTACAAAGTAAATCTATTCTCTTCTTATAAACACCTTAAAAGATTTCTCTTTACATGTGTTCTCATCTCATACCAAGTTGGAAGATTTCGTCGCTTTCTTTTGTCCAAGAACCATCTCTCTTACGATGTCCTGGTTCCTTACTTATGTAGCTCATGGATTACCCATCAAAATGGTCTACATCCATGTATCTTACCACATCTAGCACATCTTAGTTACTGGAAGCTTGATTTGCTTTTCTCCTTAGAGTTGCTCCTCTACAAGCACTCTTCTTATACTTATCATTACTCCAAGCTTCCACGTGCAACTCGATACAACTTGAGATCGAAAGACACTCTCACCGACCTCAACATCGATCTTTCCTCATTAGGAACTTTCTAACTCTTGTTCCATAGAGGCTACTTCTACAACTCTGCATGCACTGACTAGAGCGCAGAAGTCTATAACCTCCTTTTGCATCGCAATTCTTCTAATGTCTTCTCCAAGTTCTACTTCCAATTTTACTCACTTCCAGTCTTTATCTGGATTGGACGTAAAATAAGAAAAGAACTCTTGACATTCTTTGAATTGCTTTGCATTCTGATCTTCAGTAATATCCCCTTGCTCTAACTTTAGGAATTCTTCTTTCCTTTGCTTTCTCTAACTCAAGGGAATAATACTTATCTAGAAAGTAACTCTAAACACCTCTCATGTGGTTCGAGTACGACCATCTCTAGTAACCTCTCTGCTTCATCTCATCGCCTTTCGGCTTCACCTACTAACCCTTACGAAGCAAGGTCACTTTCTATTCATCGGCGCTTGCTATGGTCTCAAGGATCTCTTCCATCACATGAAACCATCTTCTAACTCGGCTGAACTAAACGCTCCCTTGAAAACAAAGGAGTATCTTTCTTGAACTCGGAGAAACACCGATTCCTCAAAAGTTCTCTCTTGTCTTCGCTACTAGCTAGCGAGTTCTATTCTATCGCTTCGATAGACTTCTACTAATGGGTCTGCTCTCTCAACACAAAGACCATTTCTCTAAAAGCTCAGTATTCTCTTTCTTTACTAGAGTCCTAGTCATGCAATTCCATCCGCTTATCTCAAAAAGAGATAAAAGAATGCATAACTTTCTACTAAATCGCTACTTATGCCTAAGCACGGTCGGTCCATACCCTGGCTCAACAGATGAACTCGCTCGATACCAAAATGTAACACCCTAATACAGATATCCGGATATATCCTAGATAGACAGAGATATATAAAGATAACCCGGTACTAGAGATGTCACTTCTATACTACATACTAACATATATCTATAATCACAACTGAGTAATTATAGAAAGCCTTGAGAGATTGCGGAAAAACTTAAACTCATATATATATACAAACTTAGCCACCTGAGGCTTATTGTAATACATATAACATAAAACTTACAGAACAAACATAAACTTATTACATAAGTTCTGTCTATTTAAAGCAATAAAAACTATTCTAGTCTTCATGCTTTGTCTTCTCATCCTTGGCAAGGTTTGCATCTACTGACACTGCACCTTTATCTTTATCGGTACACACGTACACCGCATCTCGGATTTACATGGAATAGCAATCGGGGTGAGAATTAACATTCTCGGTATAAGCAATTCCAATACCAGTTCTCTATAACATTGTATATAACAAATATATATAACAAAAGCTATACTTCTAACTTAGGAGTTTCCCCTCTATTTTCATAACTTAGGAGTTTCCTCCTCTATTCTCATAACTTAGGAGTTGCCTCCTCTTTTCTCATAACTTAGGAGTTGCCTCCTCTTTTCTCATAACTTAAACACTTTCTAATAGTGTGATAACAATCAAGAGTGAACACACTGCTAATATATACAGCGCCCATACATCTGTACATACCAACAAAGTGACGGACAATGCCCATACAATCGTCCGTAAATGCAATGCTAATGATATGTAATGAATATGCCTAAGGAATCCTAAGTGCATGTGAATGAAATGCAAATGCAGAGTTTTGATTTGGAGCGAAGGAATTTGCTAGGAACTAGTCAGTATATCATCTAGTGGTAAATAGAGGAAACCTCATCCTCACCTTACACGTATCCCGGCTCATTGAGAAATTCGGGCTTCATCCTTGCTCAAAGAGCGTCTCCTGGATTTCCCACTTATCTCCTTAGGCCTTGGCACATCGAGACATCGGGGTTATGTCCTTCTCAAAAGTCCTTCGGACACCCATCTATCTCTTTTTGCCTTCATGATTAACATCAAAGGATACTCACTAGATCGATCCTACTTGACTAATTCATAGACTTTCGTACATACTTATATACTTAGTTCCTCTCGAGCTAAGCATATTCTAGTCTTCTTATGTTTACCCCTTGTGATGAGGAGAATCAGTAACCTCATACTATATGTAACCTTAGCACTTGGTTAGGAATACTTGTTCCCTTAGGAACTTCTCTCGATCCCTTACCTCAATTTGAATGACCTCACGTCATATAACGTTACATTCTCGGGTAAACATTACTAAACTATGTCTCTTACTTGTACCTAAACTTCACCTCATCACTCCTTTCTCTTAAGTGATCTCTAATGCAACCTTACGTTCTTTGAGGTGTTAGGTACTTACCTTTGGCGAACCACTAATCTTGGTTGCCCTAAGGTCCTTTCTCTTCATCTTCACACTAGCTTAACTCTCTAGTGTGTGAAGAGCTCAAGTGTTATGTTTATCTCTTACATAAACACCATCTTACTCTTTTCTATAGACTCAACTCATCCTAGTGAAAGAGTCTATCTTAACTAATGCCTCATCTAACCTTGCTTAAGGAACTGAGAGCATTTCTCTAAAACTTTGCATAATTAACTCCACTTTGTCTAAAGAGAGTAGTTCATGCATCTAACTTTCCTTTTTTATCACACTTCTGGTAGTAGCGTATACTACACTTGTGTGCTAACATACTTATTCTAAACTCAACTTCCATGCTTTACTTGCATCTAAGGAAGTATCTTCTCTTTATCTTGTACTTCTAACTCATCTTAACTTATACTTGAGTTGTTGTACATTTCTCATTTCTACTTTCTGCTTATGACATCTTCTTAGTCATAATTCCTCTTCTTGTGTATTTAACAATGTACTAAGTCTCACTTAACTTGAGACTAAGTACCTAAACGTCCCCTCCGTGGAACTCATACACAATCTTATCTCCACTCATGTAATCTAACTCTAGAGAGTGGCTCTTACTTGCAACTCTTTGTTGCCTAAGCTTCTAGGTACCTTCCTAAGGTAATCCACTATTCTTGGATTTCCTAAGGTTCATACCTTTCTCATCATTCTCTACTAGAGTGAATACTATTATTCATCTCTATTGCACTATCTCATCACATCTTAAGTGATATCAGTTGCAACATTAAGTTGCCTAAAGTGCAATATCATTACTTAAAGCAAACCTTTCCTTTAGGATGCTTAAAAGCCTATGCTTTCTCATACTTGATGGATAGATATTTTCCACTTGAAAATATCCCATCTTGTGCCTTAACACACTTAGGAAACATGTCTTAATGATTCCCTTAACTATGGCACCTCAAAGCATCCAAAAACATCATTTTGGAGCTTCAGGATCTCATGCACAAGACGGCATTTGCACGCCGCGGCGCCCTTCTCTCGAGGGCTACCGCTGGGCTAATTTTTAACCTCACGCCGCGGCATGCTTCCTCCACGCCGCGGCATTCCCGGCGAAAACTCTCGCGGCTGCGGCGTGACTATCTCCACGCCGCGGCGCGCCATCGCCAGTAACCACGGTTTGCAGTGCATCTGCAACGCGGGTTTTTGCTCTATTGATCATTTCTGCTGATTCCAAGCCATCTCAATCCAAATTCTAAGTAATTCTAAGTCCCTAATCAATTCTTTAACATTTAGGAACATCAATTACTCTCTTAAATCTCTTAATTTGGATTATGGCTAGAATTCTTCATTCTTTAACTTAAGGCTCACTTTGTGATTCAAGGGTCTTCTTTCTTAAGTTGATGTTATAGACAAGTCATAAATGACCCAAGGAACACTTCTATGCAAGCCAAACTCTTCTAACATCTCTAAAACTCAAATTAGCATATTATGTATCTATATGCATACATAGAGAATAGAGATGAATAAAAGCTCTAAACCCCTACCTCTTGAAGATTGAAGCCTTGAATCTTGAAGCTTGATCTTCCTCTTCCCTTCTTCTTCCCTTCTCTCCTCTCCCCTTTCTCTCTTTTCTTCTCTGGTTTTCGGTTTCTCTTCTTCTCTGCCGAGGAGAACCAAATATAAAGGGGAAGGGACGTGAAGGAATTACGGAAAAGATTAATACTGAAACTTCTATCTGCTATGGATACCCGAATCATGCTAATTCGAGTTTCCTGCTTCCAACAACCTTAGAATAAATCATAAGATTCATCTAAGTTGTTGTTTCTCTTTTCTTATTATTTTCTATATCGCTAGGGATCAATCTAGCATTAAAAGCACAACCGTATGCCTAAAAATACCAAACCGACTCGATTCTCTTGAAACTTTTACCACATCTTATTTGGCTTATTTGTGACCTAGAAATAAACTCTCTATGTTTATTTCTCTTAACTTAGCAACTTATGCTATTATACGAGTCATTTTAAGCCATTTTACAACTTTTATGTTGCAACTAAGTGCCTAAATGAACTCGATTGTCACAAAACTTGTGACATGCTAAACAAGTTAAATGCTACCTTTCGTAACCATTTACCAGTCTAACATGTACTTAAGGGTATTACATTTCTCCCCTCCTTTTTAAAATTTTGTCCCCAAAATTGTTCACCTCACGTAAACAATTCTGGCTAAACAAAACTCTACATGGAACTTCTGCTTCTATGCAGTCCTTCTTTAGTACCAGCTTCTCCCAACCACTTTCTCTTAACTAGATCTGCTTATCTCAAAGCTCTTGATCTCTATGCTTATGGATGGTAAGCTGTACTAAAACATAACTTAGCTTTGAACTCCTTCTTATAAGGCTTTCAAAACCAAGTGTGAATCTAGTATCTCTCTCGGACACTATATTCACTTGAAACTCTATGAATCCTAACTATTCCCTTCAAAAGTAGTTAAACTACCTTATCTAGAAAATAGCTATCTGTTCTTAGCAAAAGATTGGTGGATTACTTAATCTTGCCACCTTTATCGCCGCTCAACATATTCTCTTATGTTCTTTAACATACTATGCTACTATACATCTTCCTTAACTCTTGGAAAACCTTAGTAGCCTCTTGATAGATGGTACACTTTCTCGGTGAGCTTCCTCCGGAATCCTTTTCTTGATTTTTGACTCTCTTGGAAGACAAAGTTATCTCTAAACTTCGTCATTCCCTCTTAGTCATAACAAAATCCTTAAGGGTTCCCTTGAAAATCTGCTCACACTTGTCCCTTAGAGCTTCATTCTCCTTCCGAGCTTCAAAGAAATCGAGCCTTTAGGCCTCTTACTATGTCCACCTTGCTCACCGAGAGACTATACGGAATCATAGTCACCGCTAGACTCAAATTCTCGAAAACTCTCAAGAATTCACTCTCTCTTGGACTATCATCTAGGATAACCACTACACCGGCATTACCCGAATGATATCTCAACTCAAGGTTATGAACCTTGAAAAACTCTTTCCATCTATTCTGCTTCATGTCCAACTTCCTCTGATCCACAAGCATCTTAAGCTATCATGATCGCTGAACATCTCTAACTAGACTCCTTATGAGTTATGTCTCCAAAACTATAAGGTATCACTACTATGGCTAATTCCAAATCATACCTAGGGTAGTCCTTCTCTTGCAGACTGAACTGCCTTGATGCGTAGGCATTTACCTACCTCTATTGCATCTAACATACCCTAGTCCCATCTTCGAAGTATAACTGTCTACTTCAAAGTTCTCTCGGGAATTTGGAATTACCAAAACTAACGTAGTAATCAACCTTCTCTTCTACTCTTGGAAAACAAACTCACTATCTAGAGTCCATTACTGGGTACTACCTCTCTTAAGCGGCCTAAACCAGGTAGCACTAACTTAGAAAATCTCTCGATAGATTCTCTGCTCTTGGATACAATGGTTACTCTACCCATTGTACCACCGCTTAAACTCTATTTGGGGTTCTCTGCAATTTGTCTTAAGAAATTACATAACTCTTAAAGCTGTACCACTTGTAATCCAAAACCGACTTTCGGTTTTCTTGGTACTTAACCCTTCTTTTCAAAAGTTTCCAAAACTACCTTTGACATACTTTTCATGTCCTTTCGTAATTCTCGGAAAACTCTCGAAAATCGCTTTACTTTACTATGCTTCTATGATAACCAAGTCTTAGATCATCTCCGAGAAAATTCAAAGATTCTCTCAACTGATCTTACCTGATCATCCTTCTCTCTCGAACAACCAAACCATACCAACAAGGTAAGCAACTAGATTCACAAAGTAAATCAACATGATCTACAAAGTAAATCTATTCTCTTCTTATAAACACCTTAAAAGATTTCTCTTTACATGTGTTCTCATCTCATACCAAGTTGGAAGATTTCGTCGCTTTCTTTTGTCCAAGAACCATCTCTCTTACGATGTCTGGTTCCTTACTTATGTAGCTCATGGATTACCCATCAAAATGGTCTACATCCATGTATCTTACCACATCTAGCACATCTTAGTTACTGGAAGCTTGATTTGCTTTTCTCCTTAGAGTTGCTCCTCTACAAGCACTCTTCTTATACTTATCATTACTCCAAGCTTCCACGTGTGCAACTCGATACAACTTGAGATCGAAAGACACTCTCACCGACCTCAACATCGATCTTTTCCTCATTAGGAACTTTCTAACTCTTGTTCCATAGAGGCTACTTCTACAACTCGCATGCACCGACTAGAGCGCGAAGTCTATAACCTCCTTTTGCATCGCAATTCTTCTAATGTCTTCTCCAAGTTCTACTTCCAATTTTACTCACTTCCGGTCTTTATCCGGATTGGACGTAAAATAAGAAAAGAACTCTTGACATTCTTTGAATTGCTTTGCATTCGATCTTCGATAATATCCCCTTGCTCTAACTTTAGGAATTCTTCTTTCCTTTGCTTTCTCTAACTCAAGGGAATAATACTTATCTAGGAAAGTAACTCTAAACACCTCTCATGTGGTTCGAGTATCGACCATCTCTAGTAACCTCTCTCGCTTCATCTCATCGCTTTCGGCTTCACCTACTAACCCTTACGAAGCAAGGTCACTTTCTATTCATCGGCGCTTGCTATGGTCTCAAGGATCTCTTCCATCACATGAAACCATCTTCTAACTCGGTGAACTAAACGCTCCCTTGAAAACAAAGGAGTATCTTTCTTGAACTCTGAGAAACACCGATTCCTCAAAAGTTCTCTCTTGTCTTCGCTACTAGCTAAGCGAGTTCTATTCTATCGCTTCTGATAGACTTCTACTAATGGCAGTCACCGCTTCTCTCAACACAGCAGACCATTTCTCTAAAAGCTCGGTATTCTCTTTCTTTACCAGTCTCCTAGTCATGCAATTCCATCCGCTTATCTCAAAAAGAGATAAAAGAATGCATAACTTTCTACTAAAATGCTACTTATGCCTAACACGGTCGGTCCATACCCGGCTCAACGGGATGAACTGCTCGATACCAAAATGTAACACCTCATACGAGATATCCAGATATATCCTAGATAGACAGAGATATATAAAGATAACCAGTACTAGAGATGTCACTTCTATACTACATACTAACATATATCTATAATCACAACTGAGTAATTATAGAAAGCCTTGAGAGATTGCGGAAAAACTTAAACTCATATATATATACAAACTTAGCCACCTGAGGCTTATTGTAATACATATAACATAAAACTTACAGAACAAACATAAACTTATTACATAAGTTCTGTCTATTTAAAGCAATAAAAACTATTCTAGTCTTCATGCTTTGTCTTCTCATCCTTGGCAAGGTTTGCATCTCTGTACCTGCACCTTTATCTTTATCGGTACCTGTACCTGCATCTGGATTTACATGGAATAGCAACTGGGGTGAGAATTAACATTCTCAGTATAAGCAATTCCAATACCAGTTCTCTATAACATTGTATATAACAAATATATATAACAAAAGCTATACTTCTAACTTAGGAGTTTCCCCCTCTATTTTCATAACTTAGGAGTTTCCTCCTCTATTCTCATAACTTAGGAGTTGCCTCCTCTTTTCTCATAACTTAGGAGTTGCCTCCTCTTTTCTCATAACTTAAACACTTTCTAATAGTGTGATAACAATCAAGAGTGAACACACTGCTAATATATACAGCGCCCATACATCTGTACATACCAACAGTGACGGACAATGCCCATACAACTGTCCGTAAATGCAATGCTAATGATATGTAATGAATATGCCTAAGGAATCCTAAGTGCATGTGAATGAAATGCAAATGCAGAGTTTTGATTTGGAGCGAAGGAATTTGCTAGGAACTAGTCAGTATATCATCTAGTGGTAAATAGAGGAAACCTCATCCTCACCTTACACGTATCCAGGCTCATTGAGAAATTCGGGCTTCATCCTTGCTCAAAGAGCGTCTCTGGATTTCCCACTTATCTCCTTAGGCCTTGGCACATCGAGACATCAGGGTTATGTCCTTCTCAAAAGTCCTTCGGACACCCATCTATCTCCTTTTTGCCTTCATGATTAACATCAAAGGATACTCACTAGATCGATCCTACTTGACTAATTCATAGACTTTCGTACATACTTATATACTTAGTTCCTCTCGAGCTAAGCATATTCTAGTCTTCTTATGTTTACCCCTTGTGATGAGGAGAATCAGTAACCTCATACTATATGTAACCTTAGCACTTGGTTAGGAATACTTGTTCCCTTAGGAACTTCTCTCGATCCCTTACCTCTCGGGTGAATGACCTCACGTCATATAACGTTACATTCTCGGGTAAACATTACTAAACTATGTCTCTTACTTGTACCTAAACTTCACCTCATCACTCCTTTCTCTTAAGTGATCTCTAATGCAACCTTACGTTGCTTTGAGGTGTTAGGTACTTACCTTTGGCGAACCACTAATCTTGGTTGCCCTAAGGTCCTTTCTCTTCATCTTCACACTAGCTTAACTCTCTAGTGTGTGAAGAGCTCGAGTGTTATGTTTATCTCTTACATAAACACCATCTTACTCTTTTCTATAGACTCAACTCATCCTAGTGAAAGAGTCTATCTTAACTAATGCCTCATCTAACCTTGCTTAAGGAACTGAGAGCATTTCTCTAAAACTTTGCATAATTAACTCCACTTTGTCTAAAGAGAGTAGTTCATGCATCTAACTTTCCTTTTTATCACACTACGGTAGTAGTGTATACTACACTTGTGTGCTAACATACTTATTCTAAACTCAACTTCTATGCTTTACTTGCATCTAAGGAAGTATCTTCTCTTTATCTTGTACTTCTAACTCATCTTAACTTATACTTGAGTTGTTGTACATTTTACGTTCTACTTTTGCTATCTTTATCTTGTACTTCTAACTCATCTTAACTTATACTTGAGTTGTTGTACATTTCGTTCTACTTTCTCGCTTATGACATCTTCTTAGTCATAATTCCTCTTCTTGTGTATTTAACAATGTACTAAGTCTCACTTAACTTGAGACTAAGTACCTAAACGTCCCCTCCGTGGAACTCATACACAATCTTATCTCCACTCATGTAATCTAACTCTAGAGTGGCTCTTACTTGCAACTCTTTGTTGCCTAAGCTTCTAGGTACCTTCCTAAGGTAATCCACTATTCTTGGATTTCCTAAGGTTCATACCTTTCTCATCATTCTCTACTAGAGTGAATACTATTATTCATCTCTATTGCACTATCTCATCACATCTTAAGTGATATCAGTTGCAACATTAAGTTGCCTAAAGTGCAATATCATTACTTAAAGCAAACCTTTCCTTTAGGATGCTTAAAAGCCTATGCTTTCTCATACTTGATGGATAGATATTTTCCACTTGAAAATATCCCATCTTGTGCCTTAACACACTTAGGAAACATGTCTTAATGATTCCCTTAACTATGGCACCTCAAAGCATCCAAAAACATCATTTTGGAGCTTCAGGATCTCATGCCGCGACAAGCATTTGCACGCCGCGCGCTCCTTCTCTCGAGGGCTACCGCTGGGCTAATTTTTAACCTCACGCCGCGGCATGCTTCCTCCACGCCGCGGCATTCCCGGCGAAAACTCTCGCGCTGCGGCGTGACTATCTCCACGCCGCGGCGCCATCGGCAGAACCCCGGTTCTGCACTAGTGCAGCTGCGGGTTTCTTCGCTCTATTGATCATTTCTGCCGATTCCAAGCCATCTCAATCCAAATTCTAAGTAATTCTAAGTCCCTAATCAATTCTTTAACATTTAGGAACATCAATTACTCTCTTAAATCTCTTAATTTGGATTATGGCTAGAATTCTTCATTCTTTAACTTAAGGCTCACTTTGTGATTCAAGGGTCTTCTTTCTTAAGTTGATGTTATAGACAAGTCATAAATGACCCAAGGAACACTTCTATGCAAGCCAAACTCTTCTAACATCTCTAAAACTCAAATTAGCATATTATGTATCTATATGCATACATAGAGAATAGAGATGAATAAAAGCTCTAAACCCCTACCTCTTGAAGATTGAAGCCTTGAATCTTGAAGCTTGATCTTCCTCTTCCCTTCTTCTTCCCTTCTCTCCTCTCCCCTTTCTCTCTTTTCTTCTCTGGTTTTCGGTTTCTCTTCTTCTCTGCCGAGGAGAACCAAATATAAAGGGGGAAGGGACGTGCAGGGAATTACGGGAAAAGATTAATACTGAAACTTCTATCTGCTATGGATACCCGAATCATGCTAATTCGAGTTTCCCTGCTTCCAACAACCTTAGAATAAATCATAAGATTCATCTAAGTTGTTGTTTCTCTTTTCTTATTATTTTCTATATCTGCTAGGGATCAATCTAGCATTAAAAGCACAACCTGTATGCCTAAAAAATACCAAACTGACTCTGATTCTCTTGAAACTTTTACCACATCTTATTTGGCTTATTTGTGACCTAGAAATAAACTCTCTATGTTTATTTCTCTTAACTTAGCAACTTATGCTATTATCTGAGTCATTTTAAGCCATTTTACAACTTTTATGTTGCAACTAAGTGCCTAAATGAACTCAGATTGTCACAAAACTTGACTGACATGCTAAACAAGTTAAATGCTACCTTTCGTAACCATTTACCAGTCTAACATGTACTTAAGGGTATTACATGTTCAATCTCCTAGGCAACTTGGCCTTAACAACAGTCCAAAGGACATTCACAATGCATAAAGACTCTATGCATGAATATATATGATCATAATTGCATACTATTCCACAATATGCCACAATTGGCCAAAGTGAGCATCACACATCATTAGTCACTCAAATGGACCCACAATATCAAAATATTGAAATCAAATAAAGTAATACATTTTTAAGGTCTATTATGAATTCTTATTTAAAATTTGCCTCCCTTATAAGATCCGTCTCTAAATGAGTTCCTATAATTAATTAAATTTTCTAATGTAATTTATTCTCTCACACTTAGAAGGCTATTCTAAGATCTCTAAGTCTCACACTATCTTGTTCTTGCCCTAATTAAAATTACCTTAAGTTCTATGATAAATTTCATTCTTGGTTCTTTAAAATTTATGAATCTCAAAGTATATCTAATTCTTCCAATTTGCTAATTTTCTAACCTAGTACCTATGATTTAATCATTTAATTATCTAAGTTCCAAGGTCACCAAAATTGCATAATTAAGCCCCAAAAAGGCCCTAGAGGCCGTGGCCTCCCTAGGGGATTTAGTTCCCAATTTTTCCATTCCATTGATTTTAGGGTGATAACAGCCTTCTTCACTTCGTATCTCAGTCCTTCAGTGAACTTCCAACACTTCCAAGCTTCATCTGGTTCATGCTGAAAATGCGTTGAAAATTTCTCCAAGTTCTCAAATTTGGCCGCATATTCACTAATGGTCATGCTCCCCTACCTCAGGTTGAGGAATTCCATCTCTTTCGCATGTCTCGCGCTTGCAGGAAAATACTTGTCCAAGAATTTGTCCTTGAACAAGTCCCACGTGATTCACACAGCACAAACAAGACAGACTCACACACAAGACCCAAAGAAAACATAAACCGGGGCTCTGATACCAACTTAATGTAACGCCCCTTTTTGGGAGGGAATGTCACATTGTCAGATAAAAGAAAAATGCAGAAAATAAATTTTTGTGAAATTACGACCCGGTTCATTTTAGTTAAGATTAATTTGTCCGATTCATTAGTACGTGAGTAAAAAGGCGGTATATTTTTTTTTGTTAATTAATAAAATAGAGTGATGAAATATGAATAATAATAAAGAGTAAGACAGAAAGTAAAACTCACGTCTGAACAACATGCATATATATATATATATATATATATATATATATATATATATATATATATATATATATATATATATATATTTAAATATCAAATGTGTTTTAGATACAAGCCTGGAATTTCCAAAAGTAAAACTATACCTGCCCAAAGGATCATACATATACATCCCCAAGATATTAGAATATACAGTCCACCAAGAATAAAACATCAGGCCCCCAAAATAAAACACTGGCAGCCATCAACAGTTACCAGTAATGTCAGTCCCTCAGATGAGGAGGGATCATGTCAGGATCCTCCGCGGGGTCCTCCTCATCCGAGGAAACCTCTATAAGAACCACAGAGCTACGGGCAGGAGCCCGAGCAGTGGAATCAAAAGAGTCCTCCTGCGGGGTGTAGTAACGATCATCCCATATCTCTCGGATGGGCAGATAAAACTCTAAACGCAGGCTAATGCAACAGGTAAAGATCGGCGTCTCATGACGTCTCCAGGCCAAAGAAATCGACACGTCTCCCAGGTAGACACAGCGATCAGAACTCAAGTTAATGTGCCAACATTCTGGCTCCCCAAGGAAGGTCAGACGCACATCACCTAGAAATCCGTGCATACGTGCCTCCATGCTCCACAGTAGATGCTAATCATGATCAGGCCAGAAGCTGGGGAAATCGGAAGCTCTAACCTCTTTGCCGTCATCTTCGATGGACAAAATATACATATAGATGGCAGATACCAGAAATACAAAAAAGGGGTAAGACATTCTACCATCATTACTAATTATAGCAGCAAGAAACAAAACGGCGCAACGCGCCCATGTAGCATTTCAAGAACAATAGTAATAAGGATAGACAGTAAATGTAACAGTACGCAGGTAAACAGTTCCAGGTAGTTGTTCATCACAATAATAGGCGAATAGTTCAAATCCACATAAAGCAGTAATTATAAGATAGTATAACATATCATGATGCGTATGCACACTGTACTCGATTTCCTACTCCATGGAGCTAGACACAAACGGTCGAAGAGAAAGATCAGGAGACACGTCTGCAACTCGGCTACCAAGGCCAAAGTGCTATAACTCAACAATTTTCCACGTGCACATCCAGGCATTGTGCAGACAGTCTATGCTAGATCACGATATAGGACAGTGTCTCGGTCCGGAACGTCGGTGCATTTGCATCGGTTTGCCCCACATGCAGGAGAGCTACCAACTGCCCATTGCAAAGAACCCGTACCTTGACGTCCCCAAGGTCATAAAACGACCTACACTAGTTTACTCGCACCCACACTAAGGTGTGTTCAATCTCCTAGGCAACTTGGCCTTAACAACAGTCCAAAGGACATTCACAATGCTTAAAGACTTTATGCATGAACATGTATGATCATAATTACATACTATTCCACAATATGCCACAATTGGCCAAAGTGAGCATCACACATCATTGATCACTCAAATGGACCCACAATATCAAAATATTGAAATCAAATAAAGTAATACATTTTTAAGGTCTATTATGAATTCTTATTTAAAATTTTCCTCCCTTACAAGATCCGTCTCTAAATGAGTTCCCATAATTAATTAAATTTTCTAATGTAATTTATTCTCTCACACTTAGAAGGCTATTCTAAGATTTCGAAGTCTAACACTCTCTTGTTCTTGCCCTAATTAAAATTACCTTAAGTTCTATGATAAATTTCATTCTTGGTTCTTTAAAATTTATGAATCTCAAAGTATATCTAATATTTCCAATTTACTAATTTTCTAACCTAGTACCTATGATTTAATCATTTAATTATTTAAGTTCCAAGGTCACCAAAATTGCATAATTAAGCCCCAAAAAGGCCCTAGAGGCCGTGGCCTCCCTAGGGGATTTAGTTCCCAATTTTTCCATTCCATTGATTTTATATTACACACTTGATTAATTTAAGTCTTTCACTTATTACAATGGTTCACAAAGAACCTAAATTTTGGACCCCAAAACCGTGGCCTCCCAAGAGGAAATCTCAAATCATTTTCTTCCATTTCATATCTTCCAATCCATTCCAATACACCAATATACACAAACAATTAATCCAATAGCATAAACATTGCATAAACAACATATAAACACACAAATCATGCAACCAAAGAATAACCCTCATTAGGGTTTTCTCACAATCAACCACAACCAAGGTTTCCAAATGCTATTAGAGGTTGAGGAGGAGTGTCTTCCTCTTACCAAAGTGAAGAAAACAAGAGAAGCCTTCAAGATACTCCTTGTAATTTTCGGATTGGGCACCACCAAGAACCCTAAAATTTCAACTTCATCAAAATAGCACCAATGCTTGGAAAACAAAGCATGGATGGTTACCAAGAAGACCATAAAAATGAAAATGAGAAAAGAGAAGTGAAGAATCAAGAAGCTTACCCAAAAACCCTAAGCTTGAAGCTTGAAGAAAATGGTGAAAATGGTGGATTTTCAAAGAACCACAAGCAAGAGAAGTGTTTAGGAGGTGGAAAGGATTAAGAAAATGGGGTTGGATGAAATTTTTGTGATGGATATGGCCATGGAGGGCTGCTGGCCATGGAGCTTCTAAAGAGAAGGAGGAGAAAATCTCAAAGGAAGAAGAAAGTGAAAGTAGAGAGAGAAGGTGCATTAGGTGTAATTTTGAAATTATGTGTTATGATAAATTAAGTGAAACAAAATAATTTTTCCCCCCAAAATTGGTGCACCAGCCATGAGTGAGGAGAGAGAAGAGGGAGATGGCTTGTTGCATTGGGAAAGAGGGAAGGAAATTTCCTAGAAGCTTCCTCCAAGCTTGCAAGGGAAGTTTTGCACGTTTTACGATAAAGTGAAAGTAAGGTTGTCTCCTAATTGAGCACACTAACACAGATGAATATTTACACTATCAGTATTATTTTTCTCCCAGTGTAGAAGAGTTACAGATGAGAAAAATATTATTTTATTATTCATCAGATGATTTTACGGTATCGCGACTTCATTTATCGGGTAAGGTCTCGAAAAATGTAAACCTCGTAAATTGTGCCCAGCTTCGGGTTTAGTAAGATCTCCCGTCGACATGTCCACAATTTAGAGTTTACCAGCCATAGGAAAAATATTGCATCTTCCCGGCTCTGCTCAGTGCGCACGCAAAACGAGGAATATATTAAAATATTTGCCATTTCTGAAAAATTCTGAAAGAATTCACATAAATCACAAATATTAGAAAATGACTATTTATGATAAAATAAACAATTTCTGGAGCGTTACACTGACTTCCGCAGATCTCTGCTCAGTGTGCATGCAAAACGAGGAATATATTAAAAATTTTGCCGTTTCCGAAAAATTCTAGAAAAATTCCTAAAAATCGAGAATATTATTAAATGATCATTGCTGATTAAACAAACACTTTTTGCGGTGTTATAGTACACATTTTTTTTGTTTTCTTTAAATAATGGTAAAAGATAGCAGTAATTACAGATACAATAAAATCGACACAATGTTGAATATCATACATCCACAATATATATTTTATATGCATCAGCCTGTTTAATTACAATACGAATTATACAAAAAAAAACAAAAGATGTACCCACCCCAAGGGATACAAATATACACCCATCTAAAACAGCAAAACATCAGGCTTCCCTAAAAAGATAAACGGTTAGCCATCAGTAGCCACCAACAGTATCAGCCCCTACGACTGACGAGAAGGGACCGTAGCCAGGTCCTCCTCAGGGTGCTCATCATCTGACAAAATTTCCATCGGAGCGACCGAGTTTCGGGCGGAAGCCCGAGTAGTGGAGAGAAAAGAGTCCTCTCGTGGGGAGTAGTACATGTCACCCCACATATCCCAAATGGGTAGGTAAAACTCTAAGATAACAAAAATAGAAAACTCAAAAACAGGAGTGTCATAGCGGCCCCAAGCCAAAGACACCGTCAGCTCCTCGCGGTAGACACAGCGGTCTGTATGCATGTGAATGTGCCAGCAATCGAGTCCTTCGTGGAAGGTCAGCTTCACGTGCCCCAAGAAGCAGCGTGGACGTGACGACATCCTCAGCAACTCTAATCATAATGCGGCAAAAAACCAGGAAACTCAGGGGTTTCCTTGTCTTCCTCACGAACGTCTTCCCAGAAGTACACAAACCGACAGAAATACAGAAAATAGAGAAAATACAGAAAGAGGTGAGACATCTAGCTTTGAGTACCATAATGGTAGCAAGGAAACAAACGGTGCTGGATGCCCACATATTAACATAGTGATAATTAAAATTCACAGTAGAAGTAAAACAATATTAAACAGCAGTAAGAATCATCAATAGTAAACAAGTCAAGTAATTATTTCGGTAATAAGAACAAATATTATTCCACAGTTATAAATGTTCATGCTCAATGAATTATGAGACTGACAGTTCACAATACAAATGGTACCAAGTTCCTACTCCATGGAGCTAGACATAAACATTTTCGGAGTGAATGATCAAGGAGTAATGCCAGTATACTGTCGGCCTTGTGCTTATCACATAAAAATTATTTACGCAAAAATAGCTCATACTTGGCACCTCAACAGTTAATCACAATATAGGATAACATCTCAGTCTGGATCGTCGGTGCGTTTGCATCAGTCTATCCCACGGACTTAGCGGAGCTACCACTGTCCATCGTGAGACACCCGTACCCCGATGCCCACAAGGCCAAACACTATGACCCTACGCTAGTCTATTCGCACCCGTATATAGGTGTTATTCAAACTCCTAGGCAACATGGCCTTTCCAACAATGTCCAACAGACAACACATATGCATGACGACACCATGTACATCATACATGTATAATCATGAGCATACCACAATGGTATATTATCATGACGACACCATGCATTCATCATGAGCATACCACAATGGCATATATAATCATTTCTTAAGTACACAGTCAACAAGTACCTAGCCCACATAAGGTCCACAATAACATCAAATCAATTTCCCCACATCAATTTATATCTACTGTTCATCAATTACCATAAGTGCATATTATGGATTCTCACATTTCAAAGTCTTAAGCTTTGGTCAATTATGAAAATTTTAGTTGAATAGCCCATCAAAACCATGGCACTCTCAAAAGTCATTTCTTAATTTAATTCTTCCACTTGATTATGGATTATACATGTCTCTAAATTCCTAATCTCCAAAGGTGCATCACTTCACCTCAAAATTTTTTCTCTAAAACTGTGACCTCCCTAAGCCACCAAGGTTCCAATTTCTTTCTATTTTATGCCTTAACCAATCAACATCTAATCACTTAATTTTTATTTTACACAAAACCAATCCAATCTCTCAATTTTCAAGATCAAGACTGTGGCCTCACCCTAGGGTATTAGTAAGATCCCCCGTCAACGTTCCCACAGATCAAGGTTCCCGAAAAAAATATCTCATTTTCCCAGCTTTGCTCAGTTTACACGTAAAATGAAGAATAATATTAAAATATTCTACGTTCTTAGAAAAATCAAGAAAAATTTCTAAAAATTAAAAATATTAGAAAATGAATATTTATCATAAAATAAATAAAATTTAGGGTGTTACACATTGTACATGCATTGGAAAAATCCGATGGAGTGGATAAGACTAATTGCCTAGGAGAGACGTACACCTCTTTGGTGGGTGCGATATGCGTAGTGTAAGTCACTCGTTGACTTTGGGGGCATCGGGGTGCGGGTTGCCTACAGTGGGCAGTCAGTACCTTTTCTGTACCATAGGTTAGACCGATGCAACGCACCGATGATCCTGACCGAGACACTATTCCTAATCAAGATCTATTAAAGACTATCGTGTATATGCTAGATGTGCAAACACTAATAAAAATAGTGGCACGTGGTCTGAAGCATGTTGGTACAGACAGATCTTTTGGATCAATTTCTCTGACTTGAGTTTTAGCTCTATGGAGTAGGAAAGTGAGTCTTTGTGCACATGCATTTATCTGAATATCTATATATGTGTGATATATTAATTGAGGAATATTGGTTATGATAATTGTATTGTTGGATAATATTGAGGGCATTATCATAATTGTTATTGATGATAATTGAATTGTTGAATACTTGGATAATGTTGAGGGTGTTATCGTAATTATGGTTTATTACATCTATTGTGATGATAAATAATGTTGATGGCATGATTATAATTATGGTATGATGTATCTGTATGATATATTGTTTGTGTTATCTCCATGCTACCATGTTGGTATTAGCGTAGGTGATCTCACCTCTTTGTATGTCTATTTTGTACTGTAATTATATTTCTAAAGACGCTAAGCAAGGAATTGAACAACAGGGTGAAGAAGAGCATATTCATCCTAAGGAAGCAGAGTTTTGAAAGATGGTGATGCCCAGTTTCCTATGATATATGACGTTGCAGTTTCGAGGAGGTCCGGAGGCATGACATGTCCATCTAGATAGAGGATGTATTTTCTATATAGGAGACTTGAATGTTACCCTGAGTAGGCTTTATCAAGGGAACCCTTATTTCGGTGTAAATATTTATGTACACTTAGAGTTTCTGTTATCCATTAGGCAGTACTGGGGAGCTTACTACCATACTCCTAGTGAGATTAGCATCGTGTCGTCTGCTCGGACAACTGTCCGTAGGACTTCATGTCGAGCTGGATTCCTACCTGCTGAGGAATCTGAGGAGGACCCATTTGAGGGTTCTGCTGTTTAGTTTTACTTAGGTAATATGTCAGTTTTAAATAATGTTTAAATACTTTGAGGACTATGTCTGTATATAAATAATCTTGACAGTACTTTTGTAATGTATATATGATGTAAATTATTTGTGATGATGTTATAATATTTTTATTTTCCACTAAGTTTATTTTATCGATATCAAGAAATTTTACAACTCGTATTTTTATAACATCACAATTTATGAACTTGGGGGGTAATTTGGTAATAATAACGTTTAAATGTGGCACCCTACGGTGGGTGTTACATTCATGTTTGCTCTTGAGTCTTGGAAAGTACCACAAAGAGGTGAGAAATAATTTTCAGTAGGAAAGTAAACATAGTCAATTCATGCATTTTCAATTTCCTTCTGGTTAAGTCATTTCCAAGCAATTTAATCATGCACTCACTTAATCACAACACAGAATGCAATTATAAGGGCTATATGCCTACACATAACTTCCTACATTGATTTCAAATTCTCTTTTCTGGTCACATGTGCAAAGCATTGTGAGCTCACTTTGTCAAAAGCGTCCTCTCGACTTCTTTCTTTCTTTCTTTCTTTCTTTCTTTATTTCTTTCTTTCTTTCTTTGGGTAAAACCCTTTTGTGTGAGTAGTGTTAGACCTTTTGTGTACCGCAAGTGCACAGTCGTTCAAGTAATACAATGAAAAATAGGATATCTTACCCACAAGGATAAGGTTACTTCCAATGCTAAATATCAATCAATAGCTTAAATAATTCTATTCAAGAGCATAAAAATAGGAAAAAAAAGAAATAAACTAAAGACTAAAAAGCAATAAATGGAAAGCAATAAAGATAATGGTTAGAGATTAAGGATTCCTTCTTCACCTCCCACTTCAATTAATAATATACAATTCTTTAAGTAACATTAATGAATGAGTTAAGTTAGCTTGAGAATCTACTTTAGTTGAAAGCCTATGTCTAGGGGTCAATCAACCATGCTTTATTTACCTAATTCATTATGTTTCCATGAGAACTAGAGCAAACTCCACTCATTAAAGTATATTCTCAAACACTTGCTATGCATGGCTAAGAGGTATATTTTTATCCCATTAACGAATCAACTCATCTCGCCATTCGAATGAAATCGAACATGCATCAACCATACCTATGATCTCAAATCCAAATTCTTATGTCTAGGTTCATTAGATTCAAATCAGCTTAAATGTTGATTAAACACTCAAGAGTATTAAGATCAATATGATTGAACAAAACCAAACATCAATATAAACTCAAAGAAGAACAATATCATTAATATTAATGGGAGGATCTGTATTCCCTAAATACAACTCAGCTACTCAATGAATACAAAAATAGAATCACAAAATACATGTTCAAGATAATGGAAGAGAAGAAAGAAAAGGGAGAAGGAAAGAAGCTCATGGATTTGATCTTTGATGCTTGAATCTTCCTTAATGAGGAAGATGGCCTCCAACCTTGGCTCCCCAGGCCTCCTCTCAGCCTTAGAATGAAGTCCTAGCGCAGCTTCTCTAACTCTAAATGGCCATTCCCCTTTAAAATTTAATAAAATAGTATTTATAGGCTCAGTTTGCCACCTCACGTCGCGGCGTAAGTTGTCCTGCGCCGTGGAGCTCAAAAATTAGGTCGCCACCACCACGATGTTCAATTTCCTCATGCCACGGTGCAAAGGCCTCACGGTATCAGGGTGCACTGGCAGAGAGCAACATGACATAAGCTACTGAAGCTTTTCTTGTGATTCCTCTTCCAATACAGGGCCTTGGCTTATATCAATTCATCTCTTTTGAGCCTATCCTACATTAGAGAAATCACCAAGTCGAATATAAGTTGTAAATCCACTTAATCACTTGAGAATATGCACAATTTGCTCAAGATCATATAGGAAGGTGTCCAAATTGCATTTGACAAATATAAGCCTAAAACCTTCCAAATATGCATAAATACAAAGACTAAACAATCTATAAAGCACAGATATAAAGCACAAATAACTACATTTTGTAAAGTTATCAAGTAGCCACTTCTAGTTGGATCACCTCCTTTATTGAGGATTCTTTCCTTCTTTCTTATTTCACTTAAGAAATGTCAAACATAAACAATAATGCATTACTTTCATAGCTTGCCCCAATTGCCATCATTCTAAGCATTATCTTTCTTTCATATTTCTCATCATTGTAAATAAAGATCATGCATTCTTTCATTCTTTTCTAAGCTTGGCCAAATGCTACATACTAAGCATTTCTGTAACACCCCAAAACTTCCTAAATAGTTGACAGTAATTTTGACAGTTAACAGAATTCTACTGTTTAGTGATTTATGTGTGCTGTAAAATTATTTTGATTATTCCATCAGCGTATTTAATCGTTTTGTGTGATTTACTCCGTGTCAAGAAAATAATAATTTTCGGGCCGGAGAAAATCTTTAAGTATTTATTTCTCTTGATTGTTAATTATTTTTAACAATCTGACTTGATTTTCATACGTTTTCTAATATTTGTGGTTTTTGTGGATAATTATAAATTTTTATATTTATCAGATTATTTTTGGGCTGTTTGTGGGCTTCGGTGGCCTTACGTAAGCCGAGGTGGGTCCCACAAAGTGAAAATTTTTCTACATATAAAAAAATTTGTACTGTTTAGACGGAGACGGGGTATCTTACTAAACCTGAATCTGAAAATAGTTTTTAAAATTTTATTGTACTGTGTTTTGTACTGTATTTAATCATCGGGCGATAAAAATACAGCAAATATATTCTTTTGTGGGGTTATAGTAGATAAAAATAGAAATTATACTGCTTAAGTCAACAATAGTGGTTATGATAACTTTTGACGGACCAATAGGAAGCAAGTCTAATATTGAAGACTTTGATATTAACCGTCGATTTAATCAATGGTGTAGGATTAATCTAAGAAAATGACTATGACCATTTATGACTGTTGGATTTAGATTTAGATCAAGGGTGGAGATTTGGTCTTACAAAGTGGCTAGGACCATTTGTGACCATTAGATTCGGATTAAATCAACGGTGGAGATGGATCATTTATGACCATTGGATTTGGATTTAATCAATGGTGGAGATTTGGTCTTCTAAAATGGTTATGACTAATTATGACCCTTGGATTAAAAGTAAGAAGGAGTAATCTTGACCCTTTATTTTTGGAGAATGCATCTAATGGCTAGGATTTCAAGGAGAAAGATCTAATGGCCTAGATTAAGTCTTCTAAATCAAAAGTCTACCTTAATCCTAACCATTGAATTAATCAATGGCCTAAAATGCTCTAAATGGTGGCTTGAAAAAGATGACAACTTTGTTGAAATGCAAGGATGAAGGGGGGATGGTTTTGTGCTTCATTTTGGAGCTAAAGAAAAGCTTTATGACATTATTAGATGTCTTGGTCAATTATACATCATTATTGATCATTTAGCATCCTAAGGAGAATGCTTGCAGGAGGGGGAACGGTTTTTGAGAAGCTTTAGGACATAGAAAAGTTTGAAGACCATATTATTGATATCCTTGATTTCCTTTGTCTTCTCCAAAAACAATAACTCATCAAGCTTTTCTCTCCACTTTCTTTTCATGGAGGTTTTGGCCAACACTTAGAAACCATGTCTCCAAGCTTCTAAAATTTCATCTAAACACATTTCCTAAACCTAAATACCATTTTAAGAACATCTCTAGTTATGAGTTTTCACTAAATCATTCATCTTGAGTTTCAAATCCAAGCTTCAAGTTTCTATCAAAAATGGTAGAGTTCATATTTCTTCACCTAATCTTTTAGTTTTGATTTTCTAAGCCATGCTTGAACCATGGTTTACCTATTCTTTTACTTGTTATTGATTTTAAGATTTGTTTATGATTTTTAGGGATTTTCCAAGGAGCTCTACGAAATTGATAGGAAGGAAAACCAAGTGTTTTCACTTCATTCTTTACCTTAACCAAGTCTAAGAAACCTTTCCCTCACAAAAATAAAAAATTCCATCTTTGTTCTTCAAGAAGAACCATTCGGTCAAGACACCCAAAACCACTCTCCAAGCTCTTTTAATTTCATCCAACCATAAATCTTGAATCTATATGATTTTCTAAGCAACTTTCATGTTGGAGACTTTCTCTAAATCATTCATCTTCAAACTTGTTCTTCAAGCTAAAGATTGAAGCTTTATTGGTGAAGTTTATTAATCTTCACTTTTCTTTTGATTTTCAAGGTTCCAAGCCATGTTTGATCCATGGTTTATCTTGTTCAAGCTTGATTTACTAATAAACATATGTTTTGTTTTGTATTTGAGAAGCCCTTGGTGGTGAAGGACTTGGAAAAAGAAGCAAAGCAAGGAGCTTTTGAGGATCTTCAAGAGGTAAGAGGGAGATTCATCTCACCAACCAAGTATGGTGGTGAGAGATGGTTTGGTATTTGATGGATGTTGAATCCATGTGAGGATTCATATCCATGGTCATGTAATAATTTGTGGGTGTTTATGTGCTTTGATTATTTGCCTATGCTTAGTATGATTTGCATGATTTATTGCTTTGATTATAGCATGCTTGTGATATATATATTTGAATATGTATATGTATGCCATGATGTAATGATGAAAAGGAAAACAATTTTGGTTCCAAAGAACCATAGAAGCACACGGCCTCAAGGGTGTTTTTGAACAAAAAGGTTCTAAATATTTTACTAATCATGAGTTTTAAATGAAGAGAGCAATGAGTTGTCAATTTTAAGGATTTGCAAAGAAAGTGAAAAATGAAAATGAACAAATGATTTGATTTCCAAGACTATGAGTCTCATGGTTTTTGTGAAGAATTTTTAATGGTTTTGTTTGTGTAAAACCATATTGACTTAAAAGGAAAAGTATGTGATGGCTTCAATGGCCAAAGACTCCACAGTGTTTGGGAGATTGGAATAGTTTTGGTTTTATGAAACAAAGTGATTTCAAAGTGGAAACAAAGTGTTTGAACAAAATGATTTAGTACAAGGATTTTTCGAAAGGGAATCAGAGTGTTTTATCACTTGAGAAATGAAGTTTTCATATGTAAATGGGCAAGAGAGGTTGAAAGTGTTTGAACCTCAATTTATTTTGAAGAGAATTGATTTTAGAATTGATTTAGGAAAAATAGAGAATATAATAGTGATTTGATATTTTCTAACGTGTAACTCATCCTTTGGATTTTGGAGAGCGTTAGTAATTTTTTTAAAGTGAGAAACATTGATTTAATTCAATGGAATTGTGAATTTGTGTAATATATTATGAAAAGGATTTTCTTGAGTAAGAAAATGTGAAAAATGATGTTAGAAATGATATTGATTTGTTTG
Organism: Ormosia emarginata; assembly: GCA_029884605.1. Classification (NCBI taxonomy): domain Eukaryota; kingdom Viridiplantae; phylum Streptophyta; class Magnoliopsida; order Fabales; family Fabaceae; genus Ormosia; species Ormosia emarginata. The sequence continues at coordinate 8,360,362 of JAQQTP010000037.1, forward strand.
AAAGTCCAAAATGATGTTTGGAATATTGAGGAATATTTTACGTGATTGTAAAATGGTGAAAAATGATTTACGTAACTTAAAAATGTAATTTTTAAGCTACGCGATTTGAAAAACGTTCAAATATTTTCACGCGATTTGAAAAACGTTGAAATATTTCTATGCAATTTGGAAAGCGTTTAAATATTTTTGACACGTTTGAGATATTGTTGAAAAATCGCTACGCGATTTAAAAATGGTGGAACATTTTTATATGATTGAGAAAATGTTGAAAAATCACTACGTAATTTGAAAATGCAACAGAAAGGTTGTAAAATTGTGAAAACGTAACAGAAATGTTACGCGATTGTGAAAACACGATGAAAGTGTTTTATGACTATGAAAACGCGATAACATGATTTCGCGATTGAAAATACAGTATGACTACTGTTGGGCCAGTGTGTGGACCCTAATTATGAGATTATGAAATTAAACTGAGAATGGGCCAATGTGTGGACCCTGAATATGAAACTATGAATTTTGCCTGTGATTGGCATTGGTGCATTTTATATGCATGAATTAGTGTATGAACACTATACGAGAAAATGATAAATTTTGCCTATGATTGGCATTGGTGCATTGAACATGCATTGGAAAGGTCCGATGGACTGTATGAGGCTATTTCCTTATGAGAGACGTACACCTCTTGAGTAGGTGCGATATGCGTAGTGTAAGTCACTTGTTGACCTTGGGGGCATCGGGGTGCGGGTTGCTTACACGGGTGGTTGGTCGCGCTTCTTCCCGTAGGTTAGACCGATGCAATGCACCGATGATCCTGACCGAGACACTATTCTTAATCAAGATCTCGTAAAGACTGTCGTGTATATGCTAGATGTGCAAAAATCAAAATGTGGATTATAGCACTTGGTCTGAGGCATTTTGGTACAGACAAATCTTTCGAATCAACTTCTCCGAACTGAGTATTAGCTCCATGGAGTAGGACATTGAGTCTATGTGCGCATGCATGAAACTGAGCATTTATATCTATGTGATATATTAATTGAGGAGTATTGGTTATGATAATTGAACTGCTGAATAATACTGGATGATGATGATGATAAATAATGTTGAGGGCATTATCGTGTATATTGAATGATATTTGAACTGATAAGTAATTGGATGATGATAGTTGATTAATTTTGAAGGCATTATTGGAATTCTAGTATGATATACCTGTATGATATGTTGTTTATGTTATCTCTGTGCTACCATGTTGGTATTAGCGTAGGTGATCTCACCTCTTTGTTATATTGTTTCGTTGTGTTTGTATTATTAAAATTGCAAAGTAGATGGAACGAGTTATCTTAGACATGACGGGTGGTAGATATCCTGAGATTGGTGACAACATGGAGGAGTGGTCATTCAGGACTCGTTGGTGTGCAGTGTTGACAAGAAACAGATGTCTGATGCATCAAGATGGATACAAGAAGGAATAAGTATGTTAAGTTTTCTCGTTAGTGTTGTACCGTGCTATTAAGTAAGACCCGTGATGGGGTTTGCTGCTGTTAAAAAAAGAGAGTCTGTTAGTTTTATATTTCTCTTTAAATTGTTAAATATTAATTGGTGTCAATATTGTATATTAATCAGTATAAATATATTTTCAGTAATGCTTATGGATTTCAATAAGTTTATGTTTCCGTCTCTGTAATAAGAAATTTTAAAACTCACATTTTATAACTCAAACCTTGTTTATAAACTTTTTTACAGATTGGGAGTTAGTAGTCGGAAATGTGATGCCCTACGGAGGGTGTTATAATTTCTAGGAAAACATTTCAATCAATCAAGCATTTGGCACACAAGGTGTAACATCCTTAACTCTATTACTAATAACGTATCTAGAAGTACGTATTAGTAATTTAAATTAAGTATGTTACGCATAACTAATTTAAAACTTTTTGAAAATAAATATAATTGATATACAAAATATGAGGTGGTTGAATTTATTTATATTATACGCATATTAGTAGGAAATGAAATTTATACAAGAATACATTTTATATTATAGTACTCAGTAATTACATAATGTATTACAAAATACTAATTTTACTTTACAAGTACAAAATAATATTAAATCTATTCTAGGTCTTCTGCTTCCTTTGCCTGCTACTTGTTGCATATGTCCCTGGAAATATTATAGAAATATAAACAAGAAAGGGGCGAGAATTCTAAGTATTCTCAGTAATACTATTTAAAAATACGTGTTATCATAATACTCCAGCTGTTTCGGGAAAAAAATCACTTTTAAAGAAAACTTAATTTATAACGTAAGAAGGTGGCGAAAGTCAAATCCAATCATTCTTCTTCCCGAAACAAAATTCCATTTGTTAATATTTTCTAAAACTATCATATATTATCAAACAACATAATTTTACAACATAAGTAATTTCAAAAATAGTTTTCAAATAAGAACCAAGGCATTAACTCTTGCAATGATTCTCATAACATATCAAAATCATAATATGACATCCAACTTTAATTTCTTATTAGTGCTCATTATCCAATGTTAATTCGCACAGAACTTGGTCACCTCACATAACCTGAATTCTAACTTAGTAATAGTCTGCTTTCAAGTTGGCATATTCCAACCTATTTATGACGATTCACTTGTCAAACAGAACTATTCTGAGTATCCTATACAGTTTGGCAATAGTCTACTTTCAGGTTGGCACACTCTAACCTATTTATGACGCTACTACACGTGCATCACATAGAACTATTCCACATATTCTATCTAATTGGGCAATAGTCAGTTTTCAGGTTGCTTACTCCAACCTATTTATGATACTACCATGCGTGCATTACACAAAACTATTCGGGATATCATTATACACATAAGGATACTCATATGTTGGGAATAGCACACCAGAATAAAATACAAATCTCCATGTTCTCATATTCAAATCAAATACAATTCAAATACAATTTTTATGAGCACTGACTATTCAATATCACATTCCAGCTCAACTTTTAGAATCAAGAAAGCAAAATAACTTTTTAATGTAATTCATGTACACAAATCAATTTTCCAAACAAACACATAACTGTTAAATACAACAAGGAAATTACCATATTTCCTTGAGTTACCATTTGGCCTACATGGCCAATTTAAAAGCTATATGGCCAATTCAAGTATACAAATGCTAGTATTCTCCATAAACTCATAACATCTCCAATAGTCAATATCAAGAATAGTTAATTAAGAATATATCACAATATCATTAACAATTGATGAGAAGTGTGTCATGGCCAATATTCACAGTAAGAACACTTTACAAACTCATCAATCACACTTTATTTGTTGACTAAATTAATAAATGAAAATGGAAACATAGAGAATTATAAAATTAACATCAATTCCTTTTTACTTGGACTTGGTCGTGACCTCTAAACAATCCAAGACCATGCATTTTCTTTTCCTATACATTAAATTTATTCCCAAGGTTCTCAAAACCAAGGAGAAAAAATGCAAACATAAAATAAATATAAATTTTCCTTTTATGCCTTGTTTTGGCCATAGGCAACATAAATTAAAGTATGATCGTAAACTTTTAAAATAAACAATTCATAAACTCAAAACAAGTCATGGCCATGCAAACAAGTACAAAGGTCAACAAAAGATGCTCTCAATTTCAAGTTATGGTCGTGCAAACACACCATGGCATAAAACAAATACAATTCAAGTCAATACCACTTGTGTGAACATTTGAAACACATGTACACTCATGATTTTTACCATCAAAACCATGACAAATTCAACATTCATAAAGAAGCTTTAGCCGTGAGAGTCAATTCACAAAGCAATCACAACTTCAAAGTCAATAAAGCAATGAGTCAAAGTCTTTCTTGGTTGGCCGTGACAATCCAAGTATAAGAGCCTAAAATTCTAACTATACAACCATTACAACTTTCCAACCAAGAGTCATTGATAATGATAGAACAAACTAAAGTCAATATCCATCATTAAGTTTTTGTTTCTGGCTGTGAGCCATAAGGAACAAAAATAGAATTTTAATTAAATAAAACGTGGAGAAAGAAAAGAAATTAAGAGGTAAACATCATCCCTTACCTTAGCTCCACTAATTTGCTACGTTGTCTTACCTTTTCTTACCTTTGATTCCTTCTTCCTTTTGCCTCTTCCTTCCTTTCAATTTTATGTTTTCCTTATTGTTTTTTGCCTTATGTTGGGCTATTTAGCCATGAAGAATAACCAAGAAAAGATGAGTGAGGAAATACGATTGAAATCAAAATAGAAATGATGAAAAAAGGGTGATGGTGTGAGTTTTTGGAGGCTTGAAAAGCTTGGCCATATGAGAGTTTTCTTTGTTTTTTTGTTTTGTTTTTGACGTAAAATGAAGAGGAGAATTGTGAGAAAATTTAAGAGAAATCTGGAATGCTATTAGCGGTGGAGCACAAATAAATGTGAGTTAAAATTTTATGTTGGAACTTTTGGATCTGTTATATATATTTTAATCTTCCAAAGTTAAGTTTTCAAGTTACCATGAGTATTATGGAAAATTTTGGAGCTCAACTTAGTCATTAGATTCATTTTTCCATAACCTTTCATATACTGCTATTTATCAGTTAAGCTTTATTACTCGATCCCAAGTTAAATTAAAACGAGGGATTAAGTAAATATGTTTACTAATACTTATCTCAGTTGGTATTTTATACCAAATTATTTCCCATGTTTTACTTGTAGTCTCTATGAAATTTCATAATTTTCTAAGTTACTTAGTTGTTCCTTAATTGTTCCCTTGATTCCTTTTCAGTATCCTTAAAAATATCGAACTAACTCAATTGTTTCTCCAAATTTTTCTACGACTCTTATTGATCTATCCATTATTTCTATATCTTGAGTGCTTCTTGTTTGATCTAATTGGACTTCTTATATGTATAATTGTCAACTCTTAGCTAAGTTTATGGATATGAAGCTTAATCAGAGCTTGATCGTGAAACTATGCTTAAGTATGTTTATAAGCATTCATCAATGCATTGTGTTTTTCAGGAGATCTTTGAGTGTTTGAGTCCATTAGCTTCAAACCAAGCCTACTATTCATTTGAGGAGAGAGCCAAAGATTCAAGGAGATCAATATTGCCCTAGAAGCAAAGATAGAAGAGTATACGTGAAGAATCAAGACTGAATATGAAGAAGTTAAGTGACACAGCCCATGTCCTAAGACACTAAGGGGCTCGTGTCCTTCTCTAGTATCACAAGTTGAAGCCAATTCTGAGCTTACCCTCAGACACAGGGTAGGCCGTGTCCCTCTCTGCCTTCTAAACCCCTTGAAATTGTGCTGATAGACTCAAACACCGGGGGGGGAGGGGGGCAGTGTCATCAGACACGGCTCATGTCTTCGCATCAGGAAATCAATTTTGAATTTGGACGAGGAGCTAGGTATCCAAAGTTATAAATAGGATTGCTTAGGGTTCTAAAAGGGACATTTCTGGACTACTAGCTGCCAAGGAACTGAGAGAGGAAGGTTCGATCAAAGATTGGAGATTCAAGTTCGAATTATCGGAGATCAACCAATGTTAATCATTGGAAACCAGTTTGATTTTCAGTTTTCTTTTGCACTTGTGTCCTTGATGATGACTTTCTTCAATTTTTCTTTTGAATTTGAATTTTTCATGTGTGGCTAAGCTTTTTAATTGGTTAAGGGAAGATGAAACCCTAGTCTTGGTTAAGTGAATCTTCCATATTCCTTTATATTCAATACAATTATGTTTTTATTCATATGCTTCTGTTCTTAATTTTGTATAAAAGTTTTTTATACTTTTTGCTATTTTCGAAAGTAGTAAAACTAGGATTGTTATGCGCGGTTGCGGTGGTATGATTAGTGAAACATATAGTCTAAGTAATTCAATCCTGGTGTGTGATTGGACCTTAGTTTGATTAGTTTTATGAATCTTAATGCAATCATTAATTGGGTGTAACAACGGTTGCTTTACAATTAACTAATGATTAGGGCTTGATTTGAGCGGTTGCTAAATTAACCAAAACTTAAGGAAAACATAGAATTAATCTCACAATCACATGAGAACATGATTGGTTATGTTGGTATAAAGGATATGTAGATTAGTATGATCATATAAATCTATTGGTGGATTCAATCTCTTAACCAATATCTTTTAATTGGTAATTCAAATCAATTTTGCTATTGTTGCTTTCAATTTAATTCCTTTTCATAGTTTTAACAAACAAACCCCCTTTTTACTGTTTATTATTTTTAGAGTTTAAATTAGGATTCAGTTTTTAGTGTTAATTGAATTAATTCTCTGTGGATCGACCCTTGCTAACTACAACTAGTTGTAAGGTTTTTATATTTTTTGTGGAAGTTGGCAACTGATTTTGATCTTAATTTTTAATCATAATCTAGAGGACACCAAATTTTGGTGCCGTTGCCGGGGATCTAATTTTCAATTGTGCTATTAAGTTGTTTCCTATTGTTCACTCTATTTTTATTCTAATTTTTTTTAATACTTTAATTAATTCTTTCTGACTTTTTGTAGGCGTTTATGTCCATTGAAGAATTTGACGAGAAATTGAGGAATCTTGGGCGTTACTTTGATCAAGTTAACTCACATCCTCAGTTTCCCTTCATCCATCTAATTTCCAATTCACGCTTGCTAAGGTTGAAGCTGCCCGTCATATAGATCTATCAAGTTCTGAGACATCTAAAGAGATACTTGAAGAAGTGGTGATGACATAATCTACTTGAAGGATGTTGGGTGCTCCAGACGTGGACCAACAACCTCATTGCATAGAAATTCTAGAAAATGAAGAAGCCTTTGAATTGAAGTCTGACCTATCCATCTTTTTCCATCTTTCAATGGATTAGTTGGGGAAGACCCCAACAAGCACTTGAAAGAGATCCATGTGGTTTGTTCTAGCATGAAACATATAGGAATTCCAGTAGAACAAGTTAAGTTAAGAGTTTTTCCATTCTTTCTTAAAGATTCTACAAAAGAGTAGTTATACTATTTGCCACCCGAATCCATTAGTTCATGGCAGGACATGGCTCGAGCTTTTCTAGACAGATACTTCATTGCCTCAAAGGCTGCAACCATCAGAAAAATTTGCAGCATCCAATGTAACATCCCAAAATTTTCTATTTTACAGTAATGATTGAATTGTACTATTTTGTGATTTCTGTGTGCTATAAATTTATTTTGACTATTTTGTGACTATTTTTTATCGTTGTGTGAGAGAGTCAGGAAAATAATAATTTTCTAGTCGGGAAAAATCTTTACTGATTTATTCAGAGCCAGAGGATCTTACTAAACTCAAATTTGAGAGATACATGTCATGATCTTTTATTTTTTAGAATTTATTTGTGAAATAAAAATATTCCGTATTTTATTATACAGCGAACAAATACTTATTGACTAGTGAGCAGTATATTTTGTTCATTGGGTAATAATTTCTGTAACTATTGTCCATTGGGCAACAACCTTTAGAGAAAGTTTTGATGATTGGTTTGTGAACCAATTAGAATATTTGAAGCTTGATGAAAACCAATAGAAAGTGGTCAACGAAAATGGCTAGATTAGTTAGGTATGTAGCTAGATGAAACTAGATGACTTAAACTAAGTTAGCTTAAAGCCTATGTAGTAACTAAATGGAACAAACTTCGTTTGCCACTCTTTAGGGCTTCACTTAGGGCTTCACAGTTTTAGGGAGGTTCTAGCACCTTCTAGAAGTTCATGACTCACACCTAAGTAACTAGATAGTTAGCAATGTAACTAAGTGATCTAACTAAGTTAGCTTAATTTAGTTAGGAACTAATTGAATCAAAAACCTAGTTACCTTTTCTCCATGAATCACACAGTCACCTTGGTGTTCTAGGGAGTTCATGAACAAATTAATCATCTAATGTGACCATTGCATGATCACTTAATGACCTAAGCCATGTGAAACCATGTGCTAGTCATAAATTTGGAGGCTAAATATCTTACACCCTTTGTGAAGGCTTTCCATGGCTAATGCATGCATTTGTGGAAGAATTCACTTAAGTTTATCATCTTTGTGTCATAAGCTTTCTATCCATTCTCATTTCTTCCTAACTTAGCCAAAAACTCCATTTCTCTCCATCTTTGAAGCTCACAGCCTCCACACCTAATACCACCATCCAAACTTCCAAATTTTCATCTAACTTCATTTCCTAAACGTAAACACCATTCTAAACACTTTTCATGTTGTAAGTTTCTTCTAGTTCATCCATCTAGTGCTTGGAAATCAAGCTTGAGTTTTCTACTCTTAAAGGTAAAAGTCTTATTTTTGGTTCAAAATTTGGTTCTTGAATTTCTAAGCCATGTTTGATCCATGGTTTCTCGTTGTCAAGCTTACTTTGTGACTTTGTGTTGGTTTAAGCTTGTTAGGGTTTTCTTTGGGGGCTACACAAAATTCATAGGAGGAAGCAACTTGAAGGATTTTGTCTTTAAGGTAAGAGGAAGATTAACCTCATCAGCCATATGTTGGTGGTAAGGAAATGGCTTGTTTGTGGTGAGAAATCTATAAGGATTTATTCACTTATGTGATTTTAAGTTTGATTTATTTATGATGATTTGTGGTTGGTATGCTTTAAAGCTTTGATTATATGCTTGTTTATGTGATTTTGAAGTATGTTGAATTATTGTATAAAGTAGAATGTGATTCATATGATGAGGAATTGTATGAAGGTTCCAAAGAACCTATGGAGACTCACGGTTTTCAACACCACAAAGAGGGCAAATTAATTTAAATTATTTTCCTAAATCATAGATTAAGTGATTTAATGATGAGAAATTAGATTAAAGGTTTTTTTCAAAGAATTATGTGATAGAAAAATATTAAATATGATTTAGGAAGCATAACTGATTTTTTGGTCAACATGCCAAAGTTTAGTATTTTAGATCCAAAATTATTTTCCTAAGTATAGACTTAGGTAATTAATTAACAAGAATTCAATTTAAGGAATTTTTAGTAGAAAAGGGAAAGTGGACTAAATGTTTAGAATTAAATTAGCATATTCAAGTTATAATGGGGAATAAAGTTAAAACTTGAAATTTTCTAATGTATAGCTCACCCTTTGGGTTTTGAAGCGCGTTAGAAAATTTTAAGATGTAATATGTAGTTAATTTTAAGAAGTTAAATTTCTGTAAAGTATAGTAGAAAGTATTACGTTAAGAATTTTTAATAGGAAGATATTATAAATAAGGCCAAAATGCCTATATTATGTAGAAAATTTTATAAATAAATTTAGAAAGCTAAGATATATTTTACACAAGTGAAAAATGCTAGAAAAATCTTACACAATTTAAAAATAGTGATTTTTAAGCTTCGCGATTAAGAAAATGATTTAAAATCACTACGCGATTGAGAAAATGTTTAAAAATCTCTACGTGATTTAGAAAAAGTTTGAAAATATTTTCGCGATTGCAAAAACATTGGAAAATACTTACGCAATTTGAAAACATAAGAAAAATATTACGCGATTGTGAAAATACGATAAAATGTTTATGCGATTGGTTATGTTGGAAAGTGATATCGCCAAGAAATGGTGTGTGTATGTGAAATACTGTAAGAATAATGTTTGTATGTGTTTTGGATCATACATCATGCATAGAAAAACATGTCAGCTTATTTGGTTAAGGCAAGTGTGCCTAGGAAATTGAAATTACACCTTCGTGCGAATAAAAATTGTGTAGTTACGATCTTTAGTGATCTTAGAGATGTTAGGGTGTAGAAAGTCATATGTGACCAGTTGGTAGCACCACTGCGCCGTGGTATCCTATGCAAACCAACCGACGGTCTTGATAGAGTTACTACTTTTTTCATGATTTGTTGAGAGTGTCTTGTATTAGTCATGTTGCGCACCATGATAAGATATATTGACACATGATTTAAGGCTAACGATATATAGACATGTACTCCCTATTTTTCTTTCCGAAATTGTGATTAGCTCTATGGAGTAGGATTTGGTTCGTGTACATATGCATAATGAGTCAGCATATTGATATAATAACTATGCTTATCTGATATATTATCTGTGATGTGTAATGTGACTGTATGTGAAAATATTGTATCTATATTATTTATTGTCATTTTTTATACTACCTCATTAGTATTGATGTAAGGGATCTCACCTCTTTGCAGTATTATATTTGCTCTATTGTATATGTTTGATGAAGATCGAGGAGACGAGGAAGCTGGTAATTCTGTTTACCACCAGTGATATATCTTTTTGCTATGTTTGATTGTATGGCGGATAGACGTCAAGTTTTGGGTTTCGTCATAGTGCAGTTCCATGGGGGGACTGACGCTTGGAGATTTGATTATGGAAATGAACGGTTTGTTTAATTCAGGGACTTAACTCTAAACCTTAGTGGAACTAGAGGTGGAACTCTTGTTTTGACGCAACATGCTTCTGTGCGTCTTGAGTTCACTATGCCAATACGTAAGCTTTGGGGTGGTAGTTTCTAGACCCCGCAGGAGGATTCTATGGTGTTTTCTGCTAGGACGCCAACCGACGTTTGTTGTATCCGCCAGGGTTCTTTAGTGATGATACAGAGGAGGAGGAGGAGGATCCTACTGAGGGTCCGAATCCTTAGTTTGGTTTTAGAGGTTATAGTTTAGTATTTTATATTTCAGTCGTGTGTATTGTATATATTATCTTTTGAGAGTAAGTGTGTAGTTATGTAAATTATTTGTAAACAATGTTTCACTATGTATATAAGTTATGGTGAGTTTATTTTCAATTACGCTTCAAGTTTAAGGTTTTTATTTATTTTCAGTTATTCCGTAAAAGAAATTTTAAAATCAGTGTTTTACAAATTAATTCTTTTACAACTTGGGTAAGTTATATTAGGATTAGTCTTAAATGTGATACCCTATTATGGGTGTTACATCCAACAAAGGCATGGAGAATCACTTCATGACTACTGAGAGAGGTTTAAGAGACTGTGTGCTAGTTGCCCTAAACATCAAATCAGTGAGCAACTTTTGATTTAGTATTTTTATAAGGGTTTGCTAGTGATAGACCATAACATGATTGATACTGCTAGTGGAGGAGCTTTGGTTAATAAGACTCCTTAAGAACTAGGAACTTGATATCACAAATGATTGCAAACACTTAACAATTCTTCACCAAGAATGACACTAGAGTGAGAGTAGTTAAAGAGGTAGAAACAACCAATTTGTAGCAACAAATGACCCAGTTGATTGCCATGGTTCAGCGGTTAACGGATAATGGGAAAGCGCCAATAAACACTTATGGGATTTTTTATTCTTCTGAACATCTCACTGATATGTGTCCCACTATACAAGAGGACATCAATGAGGAGGTAAAGGCAACGGGAGGATATTCTGAACCTTCCAAAAATTACAACCTCTACTCTAATACATATAATCCAGGGTGGAAGGATCATCCTAACTTTAGCTATGGAAAGCAACCCCAAAATCAACCTCCAGCCTATGGATCTCTAGGATTTCAATAGAGGCAAGTACATTTCCCTCTGAGACAACAACAAGCTCAAGCTCAGAGGCAACCTAAACCTTCGTTGGAGGAGTTAATGAGACAAATGGCCACTAACAACATTTAGTTTCAACAAGAAACAAGAGCCATTATTAATAACTTGTAGAACCAAGTTAGGCAGTTAGCCACAAAAATCAACAAGGTTCAAAGTCAACTTTTTGGGAAACTTCTGATAACTCCATAAAATGTAGTTATTTGCGCCCCATATTGGTGGTATATTGATTCCTTAGGCCTTGTGCTTAGACATGATTGGAAGACTTTTCTCTCACTTTTTATTCAAATTCATGTTGATGTCTTTCTCTCCAATCTTTCTAAAATCCTGTCTAATCTTTGTTAGATTAATTTGATTTACACTTGTGATTAATTAGGTGACTTCTCTATTTCAAGATGGGTTCTAAATTGATAAAATGAAGCAAGTCAAGGCCTTTCATTGGAGGAGGGAGCTTAGCATGCATTCCAGCTTATCACGCCGCGATGCAAGGTGTAGCACATCGTGATGTCTCGCTCTCTGTCTACTGCGCATATTGAAGACAGAGACTAAAGCATCACAACACAAAGGATGTTACGTCGCATCGCATGTTTGTCTACACTAGTTCCACTTAATCACGTAGGCATTCATGCTGCGACGCAACAATGGTGACGCCGCAGCCCGAGTTCGTGGGCTTTGTCTATTAATACTGTTTCATCAGATATTTTGAGGAGTGTTAGGTGGGAGACAAGACAAAACATAGAAAACACCAGTTTGTCATCATTTTCGAGAGCTTTGAAGAGATTTAGAAGGGAAGCCATCATCATCCAAGGAGGATCAAGCCTCTCAAGATCTCATTATAGAGTTTTCTCTCTTTTCTATTTATCCTATCTTTTTTTGGGCCATGGGTAGGAAATCTCTCTTGAGATTTTCGTATTCCATGGATAGCTAAGTTGTTTATAGGGATTCCTTTGGATCCTTCTATGTACATTGGTGACTTTGTAACCTTTTAAGTTTATAATGATGTTTGGTTTTATTCACCCATGTTTCTCTTAATGCCTATAGATGTTTGGCCATCATTTATTATGATTTGATAAAATCTCTTGAACTAGACATAGGACTCTAGGTTTTAGATCGTGGATATGGGTGATGCATGTTTAATCTCATTCTAATGGTGGGGTGAATTAATTTGTTAATAGGATAGATATATACCTATTAGCCATGTATAGCCATTGTTAAGAATCAATCGTAATGCATGAAGTTTGCTCTAGTTCTCATGGATACATAGTAGGCTAGGTAAATGACATAGAGTTAAATGACCTAGACATAGGCTTTTAGCTAATGTAGTTTCTTAGGCTAACAAAACTAATAATCATTGTTGCTCAAAATGGTTGCAAGTTGCCAAGTAAAGTAGTTGGTGAAGAAAGAGGCCCTATGCTCTCGTTATATGGCGGCCTCCTATCCGTGCTATCAACTTCGAAATTAAACCAGCCATCATTCAAATGATCCAGACTTTGGTGCAATTTGGTGGTTTACCAAGTGAAGATCCAAATGCTCACTTGTCAAATTTCCTAGAGATTTGCGAGACATTCAAGCATAATAGACTCTCTGAAGATGTCATTCGACTAAGGCTCTTTCCTTTTTTCTCTCAGCGAAAGAACCAAGAGTTAGTTACAATCTCTACCCGTTGGATCCACAAGCACTTGGAGTGATGCCTGTCGCAAATTTCTGAACAAATATTTCCCACCTGCCAAGACTGCAGAGATGGTGAATTACATTACTTCTTTCACTCAGGTTGATTCTAAATCCTTGTAAGAAGCATGGGAGAGATACAATGATCTTTTGAGAAGATGCCCTCATCACGAGATTCCTCATTGGCATCAAATCTATTCCTTTCATAAAGGGTTGTTGCCTTACCACCGTCCAATAGTGGATGCAGTTGTGGGTGGTTCATTGCTTAGCAAATCCTTTGATGAGACATGCCACCTACTTGAAGAATGGCCACAAATAGCTACTTGTGGCCTTCCGCAAGAAATACTCCCAAGAAGGTAGCTGGAGTACATGATATTGATGCAATTACATTATTTTTTTGCTCAAGTGGCTGCAATTGCTAGTAAGTTAGATAGTATGGGAGCGAGTCCTCATATGAGCCCTTTTGTGCTTTGTGATCGATGTGGTGATAATCAGCAACGAATATGCGCCCTTCTATCTTGGAGAGTGCACAATATGCTGGGAACTATCGGCCACCATACAATAATCTGTATTCGCATCAATATAGCCCTGGGTGGAGAAATCATCCAAACTCCTCATGTAAAGACAATCAAGGTACATTATCTTCACCGACTAGTAATGAAAGACAACCTTATCCTCCTACTTTCCCTTCACAGTCAAGACCTCCTATGCAAGACAAGAAACCATCTCTTGAAGACATGTTCATATAGTTCATGGTCAAGTCCAATTCTTATATGTCGAAGACTGATGCTTATTTGGCCAAGAACGATGCCATGATTCAAAGCTAAATGGCTTCAATGAGAGCTCTGGAGACCTAAATGGGTCAATTGGCGAATGCTATAAACAGTAGGCCCCTGGGGTCTTTTCTAAGTGACACGGTTAGCAATCCAAGAGGTGATCCAAAGGATTCACCATCTTGCAATGCTATTATCCTTAGAAGTGGAAAAGACATAAAAGTAAATCCTAAGACCAAACTGCTTGTAGATGATGCTGAGGTGACACAAGATGAGGAGATTATATATAAAGAATACCAAAGGAACATGGATGAAGACAAGAAGAAGGATGACAAACCTTATACATTACCTCTACTTTTCCCCAATAAATTGGCTAAACAAAAGCTAGATGCCCAATTCCAGAAGTTTCAGGAAGTTTTCAGGAAGCTTCACATAAATATCCCATTTGCAGAAGCATTAGAACAAATGCCAAGTTACGTGAAGTTCATGAAAGATATTTTGTCCAAGAAAAGAAGATTGGGAGACTATGAAATAGTGGCACTCATAGAGGAATGCAGTGCCATCTTGCAGAACAAGCTACCTCTAAAGTTGAAAGATCCAGGAAGCTTTACCATACCATGCACAATTGGGAGACACTTTAATGGTAGAGCTTTGTGTTATTTGGGGGCGAGCATTAATTTGATGCCTCTCTCAATCTTCCAACGGTTAGAACTAGGTGAAGTGAAACCAACCTCTGTGATCTTGCAATTACCTGACAAGACTCTTACATATCTGAAGAGGGTCATTGATGATGTTTTGGTAAAGGTGGTTAAGCTCATATTCCCTATTGACTTTGTCATCCTTGATATGGAAGAGGACTGCAATATGCCGTTAATTCTAGGGAGGCATTTCTTAGCAATGGGTAAGACCATGATAGATGTGCAAAAAGGTGAACTTACTATGCAAGTGAATGACAAAAAGGTAACTTTTAACTTTTATAAGGCCATGAAATTCCCTAATAATCAAGAAGAATGTTCCTATGTTGGTTTGATAGATTAGGTAGTAAATGCTGCATTTCATGCTAATTTTCCTAAAGATTCCCTTACTTTAACTTTGACATCGCATGATGAGCATGTAGATAGGGATGACATTAGGGAATGTATTAAACTGCTTGACACTTCTGCTAAGTTTTATAAGAAACCAAGCTTTGAGCCATTGTAGATCTCCTCTGACAAGCCTATGCTGCAACCTTCCATCATTTCTGCACCCAAGTTAGAGCTCAAACCAATGCCTGATCACTTGAAATATTCCTACTTAGGAGAATCACCCACATTGCTGGTCATCATTTCCTCACTTTTATTAGAAGAACAAGAATCCAAGTTATTGAGAGTGCTGAGGCAGTACAAGAAGACGCTAAGGTGGACTATTGCAGACATTAAAGGCATTAATTCTACAATATGCATGCACAAAATTCTGTTGGAAGATGATGCTAAACCAATCATTGAGTACCAAAAGTGCCTGAACCCCATTATGAAAGAAGTAGTAAAAAAAAGAGATCATCAAGTGGCTGGAGGGGGAATTATATACCCAATCTCTGATAGTACATGGGTGAGCCCTGTCCAGTGTGTGCCTAAAAAGGGTGGGATGACAGTTATTGCCAATGAAAACAATGACTTGATTCCCACTAGAACGGTTATAGGGTGGCGTATTTGCATGGACTATAGGAAGCTAAACAACACAACCAGATCATTTTCTTTTGCCATTCATTGATCAGATGCTGGATAGATTGGCAGGGTGTGCATATTACTGCTTTCTGGATGGATACTCAGGGTACAATCAGATTGCTATAGCCCCTGATGATCAAGATAAGACAACATTTACTTGCCCTAACGGTATATATGCTTTTAGAAGGATATCATTTGGTTTGTGTAATGCGCCAGCAACCTTCCAGAGGTGCACAATGGCAATCTTTACAGATATGATAGAGAAGTTCTTGGAGGTCTTCATGGATGACTTCTCAGTCTTCGGTGATTCTTTTGATGATTGCCTGAATAACTTGGCTCTAGTTTTGCAAAGATGTGAAGAGACCAATTTAGTGCTAAACTGGGAGAAATGTCACTTCATGGTCCAAGAAGGTATATTTCTTGGCCATAGAGTGTCGTGTAAAAGAATGGAGGTAGATAGAGAAAAAATAAAAGTGATTGAGAAACTTCTGCCACCAATCTCAGTGAAGGGAGTCAGAAGTTTCATGGGGTATGCTGGTTTCTACTAGAGATTTATAAAAGACTTCTCTAATATTTCTAAGCCTCTTTGCAACCTATTGGAGAAGGACGTCCAATTTAACTTTGATGAATCTTGCCATGAGGCATTTGTGGAATTGAAAAAGAGACTTGTATCAGCTCCGGTAATTACCACCCTTGATTAGGAGTTGTCCTTTGAACTAATGTGTGATGTCAATGACTACACTGTTGGTGCAGTTTTAGGGCAGAGGAAGGATAAGGTGTTTCGCTCCATATACTATGCAAGCAAGACTCTTAATGATGCGCAACTAAACTACACCATAACAGAAAAGGAACTTCTGGCGGTTGTTTTTGCATTTGACAAGTTTCGGTCATATTTGGTGGGTGCTAAGGTGATAGTCTATATGGACCACTCCGTAATTAAATACTTGGTGGCCAAGAAGGATGCAAAACCATGATTGATTCGGTGGGTTCTATTGTTGCAAGAGTTTGACTTGGAAATTTGTGACAAGAAAGGGACTGAGAATTAAGTTGTTGACCACCTTTTAAGATTGGAAAATGAGGAATATCAAGTTGAACCAATCATAATCAGAGAGACATTCCCTAATGAGCAACTTTTTACTGTCGCAGCTCAACTAAACCCTTGGTATGCTGACATTGTGAACTACCTAGTAGGTGGTGTGATGCCTCCAGATCTCACCTCTCACCAGAGGAAGAAGTTCTTACATGATAGCAGGCACTATCTTTGGGACAAGCCTTTCTTGTTTAAACAGTGCCTTGATCTTATGTTGAGAAAATGTGTACCTTTGGAGGAAGTTGAGCAAATTTTGAATCAATGTCATGCTGCCCCTTATGGAGATCATTATAGTGGTGATAGAATAACAACAAAGGTGCTCTAATCTAGCTTGTATTGGCTGTCTCTCTTCAAGGATGCATACTTCCATGTTAGTAAATGTGATAGATGTCAGAAATTAGGGAACATGTCAAGAAGAAATGAGATGCCTCTCAATTTCAATCTTGAAGTGGAAATTTTTTATGTTTGGGGCATCGACTTCATGGGACCCTTCATTCCCTCCTATAGGAATCTGTATATTCTTGTTGAAGTGAACTACATGTCCAAATGGGTGGAAGCAAGTGCATTTCCTACCAATGACTCTAAGGTAGTGATAAACTTCATGAAGAAATAAATCTTCACTCGTTTTGGTACTCCTTGAGCCATTATCAGTGACGGATGGTCACATTTCAGCAATAAGTATTTTGAGGCTCTCCTTGCCAAATATGGGGTAACGCACTGAATTGCCATCGCTTACCACCCACAAACAAGTGGACAAGCGGAGGTATCCAATAGGGAAATCAAGCGAATACTTGAGAAGACTATGTGTCTATCCCGCAAGGATTGGTCAAGACGGCTTGATGATGGGCTATGGGTGTACAAAACTGCTTATAAAAACCATATTGATATGTCCCCATACAAGCTTGTGTTTGGAAAAGCTTGTCATTTGCCTGTCGAGCTCGAACATCATGCTTATTGGGCGATAAAGTAGCTGAATTTTGATTTGCAAGCTGCCGGTGACAAAAGATTATTGCAGCTCAATGAACTTGATGAATTTAGGCTCCAAGCCTATAAGAATGCAAAGTTGTATATGGAGAAAGTTAAGGGGTGACATGATAAGAAGATTGTGCAAAAGACATTTGAGCAAGGCCAACAAGTCCTACTCTACAACTCCAGGCTCAAGTTCTTCCCAGGAAAGCTTAAATCCAAATGGTCAGGTCCGTTCTAGGTGGTAAATGTCTTTCCCTATGGGGCAGTTTAGGTTGTGGATCTTGATGACAAAGCATCTTTTAAGGTCAATGGCCAGCGCCTGAAGCATTACTTGGGAGGAGAATTTGATAGGGGGAAAACCTCTATCACAATGGCTTCCCCAACATGAAAAGTCAAAGAAAGTCCTGTGAACTATAAAAAAAGGCCCATTTTTTAGATTAACCCACCTATACTCTTAATTCTTTCATTTTGAGTCTAGTGTTTAAAAACTTTGATTTAGATATTTCATGATATTTTGGTTATACATTTAATAATTTAACTAGCTGGACTGTTTTTGTAGGTGGGGGAGACTTTTGGGCAGTAGAGGTAGCTGCCAAATGCTTTTTGTTGCAGAATTCTGCATGATGGCTCCTCACGCCACGATGCTCCACTATTACGCCGCAGCGTTCTAGGCTCTGTCTTATTGGGGTTTCAAGCCTGAGAGTTTACCGCCGCGGTGAACCAATGTAACACCACAGCGTTCTGTTCTCAAGTTATCAGGGTAAGTAGGCTGCAAGCATAATGCCGCGGTGCACCAGATGCAATATAGCGGCGTGTGGTTTTATTCACCAAAAAACAAGTGTGCAATGTGCGTTTCACTGAAACTAGTGCCGTGGCATAGAAGGCTTTACACCGCAACTTGATGCTCGTTGCTTAAATAAAAAAGGAATAGGGTTTGCATTAAAACACAAACCCTTTTCCCTCTTTTTGGTTATTTCCGCCTTTCTTTCACATTTACTATCTTCTTCATTTTTGGTTTCCTGCATTTTCTTTAAATCCTCACCCTCATTTTCTCTTCAGGTAACCCATTATCTCACCTACACTATTTTATTTTGCAACTTATTTTCCATTAAATTTGATTTTCCCTCATTTTGAAGTTTGCTTGGGTTAGTTTCTATGAGATCTTGTACATTTTGGATTGCTTTTTGTTTGTATTTTTTAGGCTTTACATGCTCTGGGGGTTAGCATTGTTATGTGCGTAAATTTCTTTTCAGAGAGTTTGTGCGTGTTGCGGCGTGCTCTATTAGCACCGCGGCATTTTTGGGTTATTTTGAATGTCGCGGCGCTCAAGGTGAACGTCGCGGCGTTCCTATCTTATTTGCTTATTCTTGCATGCTTTTAATCATGTTTCTCTTTTTGCCTTGGTGGATATACTTTTTTCTCTTTTTACCATGCTTTATTTGTACCACAATGCTTTGTGTTTATTTTAAATACTTTGTATTTTTGTTAACATATTTCCTTGTTTTCACTATGGGTCTCTTTTTGACAAAACTAGGTACTCTAATCCTGCTACCACCATGCCTCCAAAACGCTAAAAGGGTGAGAGCAGCCAATACCACAAGGAACCTTCTCCCCCTGCAAAGTTTGATAAAAGGAAATTCATTTCAATAGTTGCCCAGGAGAGATATTTCAAACAGATCTCCAAGCTAGTAATTTCTAAGAGGGGTTTCAGTTTCAAGAAGGTTATTCACCAAAAGCTCGAGTGGACCATACAACACTACAAATAGAAGACAATTGTCAAACAACCAGTGTCTGCCATTCTATCTATTGTTTGTAAGTTCTATGCCAACGCTGCATTTTTTGACCCTCAAACTTCGAAAGTCACAGTGCGCGGCCGCCATGTCTCCTTCTCTATTAAGAACATTAGGGTAACCTTAGGTTTATCCGCTCCAATGGTAATGTGTGAGCACACTAATTTCCTCCAAGTGGGGCCAGAGGAGGGAATTGACCTTAATGTTGTCACTTCGCAAATCTGCACCCTGCAGGCACAACCTGTGATGTGGACCCTTGGTGTTTAGGATCAATGACCAAGGTACTTCCCACGTTCCTGCTTGACTTAAGAGGTTCGCGTGTGGTATCACTTCATTAGCACCCAGATCATCCCTTCTACTAATATGTCTGAGGTGACTAGAGATCGGGCCATCATGATTTATTCCATTCTTGAGCATTGATCCATTGTTGTTGCCCTGATCATCCATTAACAAATTAAGAAGTCGATAAGGGAGTCCAAGAGCTTTTTATTCCCTTTTCTTATCCACATGCTTTGCAACCGACATCATGTACAGTGGGGCCCTCACGAGGAGCTTGTTGATGTTGAGCAATCTCTTAATGACAGAATACTTCAGAGGTTGAAATAAGCTCCAACTACGACGCATGCTAGGCAGCAACAGGCTGGGAGTGCACCTGGAGCGGCTCGTACTCCCCTAGATGATGACTTATGCAGTGAGATTGCGCGCCTAGCTGCCATGGAAGTTTACACTATAGAGACAATCAAGTGGCTGGTGGAGCGCTTACAGGTTTCCACCGATGACTTCCCCATCCCATACCTCCCCCTCACAATTATGTTGGGCCCTCACAGCAGCAATGAGATCCATTTGATGACAGAGATGATGTACCGATGGCTGCTATTGAAGAAGACGATGATGATTAGGAGGAGACTACCACTAATGAGGATGATGTGTAGTTGTGATGCATACATGGCATCTTTCGATTATTTTGACTACTTTTTTAAGTCTTTTGTACAGTGAGGGCATTGTTTCCTTCAGGTTTGGGGGGGTTTCTAGCTGCTTTTGTCTAATTTCTCATGTTATATATCTAGTACTGATCTTTTGATAGCTGACTTTTATGTTATTGCTTTGTTTTGGTGCATAGTGTTGCTGTGATTGTCCAATGATGAATATGGATGCAAATTTGCCTTAGGTTTTCTGTAAATCCATTTATGTTCCTGGTTGCATGTTGAAGCAATCTAGATTCTTTTTGTGCATGACGAATTTCCCACTTGCATGCTTGTTTAGCTTTGGAACTTATTTGAGTGTTTGTTTAGAGAATGTTTATAGGCTATACACGTGAATGACTTCTTTTATCTTTGAAATTATTTTGCAACTCTCTTAAAGTGAAATCCTAGATTGTGTATGACTAAGGAAATGATTAGGGCATTGTTTGGACCGATTAAGCCTTTTAAGCTTACCCTTACATGATGATATTCATAGGTCCCCTTTGAAGCCTTGTACTTGTTTGGACTTATATATTTTTCATCACCTTCATTTTCCTAACCCCATGTAACCATTCTAATGCATGTCAAAACATTGTATTCTTTCTCCGACCATCATTGCTTGTTGAGTGCATGATATGATATTTCTTGACTTAAGTCCTGTGATTGAAGGGTGTGAATGCTTGTTTCAGTATAGAAGTGATTTGAAGGAATCATGTGTTGTGAAAGAAATTGGTTAAGGAAAAGAGAAAAAGAAAAAGAATGAGAAAAGAAAAGAAAAATCCAAAGTCAAAAATCCAAAAGGCAAAACAAATAAAAAAGTGGTTCTGGAGAGTCAGGTTACTTCATTTTACACACCCTTATTGTATAACTTAGTGACTCAAGTCCTGACATCGCATATTTTTGTTTTCAATGTTTGTTTGTTATCCTTTCCCCTTTGTTCTTTAGCCCCCAACCATAGCCTTACATTAAAGCTATCTAAGTCCATTTTGATCATCAGTTATGTATGATTTACATTAGTGGAGAGAGGGTTGAATTACAATCTTTTGGATTCTTTGATTCATTTCCATATGTATGCCCATAAGCTTATCTTAATGAGTGGGATTTGAATTGATAAAGTCTTGTTTATTTAATGGTGGGAAGTACTTGCTTACGAAGAAGGAAGCGAAGCCTAGATTGCTTCGATGGATTTTGCTGCTCCAAGAGTTTGATTTGGAGATTAAAGATAAAAAAAGGAGCGAAAACTTGGTGGCAGACCATTTGAGTCGATTGGTGATTGAGGAAGAAGAGATTCCTATCCAAGAGAGTTTTCCATGTGAGCATCTCATGGCCATCGAGAATATAATTCCTTGGTATGCTAATATTGCCAACTACTTGGCCACCAAGGACTTTCCGGTGGGCTTAAACAAAGCACAACAAGATAAACTAAGGAGTGATTGCAAGTACTACATCTGGGATGATTCTTACCTATGGAAGCACTGTGCAGATCAAGTGATTAGGAGGTGTATTCCAGATTCAGAAACTCACTTCATACTCTCTTGTTGTCACACTTATGCATGTGGAGGACATTTTGGCATGAAGAGGACAACCAACAAAGTGCTCGATAATGGTTTCTATTGGCCTACAATTTTTAAGGATGCTTACGACTTTTGTAAGTCTTGTGACCACTGTCAAAGAATAGGTAACATTGGTCCTAGAAATCAAATGCCTCAAACTCTGATAGTTTTTGTGGAAATCTTTGATGTTTAGGGTATTGACTTTATAGGACCATTCCCTCCTTTATTTGGTTTCTCATACATTCTTCTAGTTGTTGATTATATATCCAAATGGGTGGAATCTAAGGCCACCAAAACTGATGACTCTAAAATTGCTGTGGATTTTGTGAAGTCTAACATTTTTTTCCAGGTTTGGAACTCCAAGGTGTAACACCCTTGTGGGGATGTCACATTTTCGATGCAATAAAATAAAATCTTACCCAAGTTATAAAACGTTTGGTACATAATTAATATGAGTTTTAAAATTTTTTTGTTTATACTGGATATCATTAAATAAAATAAAATGAAACATAAGGTAAAACAAACCGTTATCACACACCATAATATACATATGATTTTGTCTTAAGTATACAAATAATTTACAATTACGAATATTTAACAAAGCAGTAAAGAGTCAACATAATACTAAAACATATACGTGCCCAAGTGCACATCAAAGATTTCTAACCCTCCGAAGGATCACTCTCAGATGGATCATCGGATGACAAAAATCCAAGATGTCTCGTAGCTCTACAGACAAGAGTCCGTACTGTCGACACACTATTGATCTCACTAGGCGCGTGAAAAAGTCCTCCCCAATAACGCCTAAGAGTTAGTGGCATCTCAAGATGTAAATACAAAGTAGTAGTGAAGATAGGCTCCTCGTCAAACTCTCTACGCAGGGACATAGTCAGACGCCCCACGTAGACTACTGATCCTCTATCCTCACGCAATCACTAGGCCTCAGAGCCTCCATGAAACTCAAGTCTCACAAAATCAAAGAATCCAGGCAACGTCATGACCACAAGATCAATCCAGATGGTATGGGTGATCTAACGGTTCGCCGTCCTCGAACTGATCACTCGGCTGGTACTCCTCAAGATACTGAATATCAAGAGGCTGTTCCTCTTCCTCTTCCTCAAACTCTTTACAGAATATAATAATAATACAGAGAAATACATATAAAGAGGTGAGACAATCTACATCATTACCCGCGTGGCAATAAAGAAAATGACAATACAAACAGATATCACAATTTAACACGATAATGCATACCATCACATCATATACAGTACCTCGAAATCAACACATCATACATACTATCACAAGTTACAATAAACATAAAAATGTAGATCATGAATACAAATGTACACCGACTTATTCCTACTCCATGGAGCTAAACACAGACATCAGAGAGAATGATCTAAAAAGAACTACCAGTACCTCAGGCTACCCAACCAAACTATTACACTGTCCAACGTCGTGTCTATAGCCCACAGTCCAAAACATCGTGTAGTAGTACACAGTTCAAATACGTCGTGCACCACAAGCATTGTGCCAGATAGTCTCCACAAGATCTTGATTGAGAATAGTGCTTGTTGAGATCATTAGTGTGTTGCCCGTTACCACGGCCTAGAGGAGCTACCAACTGTCCACATGTGGAATCCTCTGCACACTAACGCCTCCAAGTTCAATTAATGAATCACACTACGCCTATCACACCCACAACACGGTGTAATTCATCTCGTCAATCAATCGCCAATTTCAACCAAATTGACATAACTCTCAATGCATGAATAAGAATCATAATTACATAAATACCCTCAATCTTAATATGTTACCATATTTACTGAAATACCCTCAGTCTCAATATTTTCAAATATAGTACGTCTCCACTTGACAGTACCATATCTCAACATGTCCGGGTCCACCACTTCGGCCCGATAGTAAAACTCACTGTTCCATTTAATTGCATAGAAATTTTATCGCGTTTTCACAATTGTGTCACTTTTACAAACATTTTTAAATCGCGTAAATATATTTTGACATTTTTAAATGTCACGTAATGTTTTTAAATCATTTTCTCAATCACGTAAGATTTTTAAATCGTTTTCTTAACTGTAAAGCTTAAAAACCTTTATTTTAAAAACGTGTAAGCTAGAAATAGCTTAAAAAGTGAGCCGTTAAGAAAATATCACTTTTTAAATTCATCCGTTTTTAGTAAATTTTGACAGCATTTTGTCTAGAAAATTCATTAAGTGATATTTTCTACATTTTTCTTTAAATACTACATATTTTAACCTTAACCATTATTTACACCTTGAAACTTGCTAACGTGCTTCAAAACTCAAAGAGTGAGCTCTACGTTAGTATTTTTCAAGTGTTTACTGTATTTCTTACTTATAACAAATTCTTCTAATTTAAGATTCTAAAACTAAGTTCATTTGTTTTATTCCCCAAAGATTCATTGAAATCAAATTCTTTTGTAGTTAACTATTGAACCTACCTTAGAAAATAATTTTGGAAATCAAATATACATTGAATGGCATATTGGCCGAATTCAACATATCATTTACAAATAGTCATTAAATTATTTTCTATCTTCTAAATCATTTTCAAATTCATTGTTTTACCTAAATTCATTAAATCATTGTTTTAGAAAATGGTTGAGAACATTTTGGTTCTCTTTTTCTTGGAGAAGCCGTGAGCTCCTTTCGTGTTCTTTGGAACACTCATGCAATCTTTACATATTATTTACATCCTACAATAATATTCATACATCTATAAACATATACAATATATTTTTTAAGCCATAGACATGCTTACAAATAAAATCAACCACAAATAGAAAAGCATTAAACAACCAAATGAATGAATTCTTATGGATTTTTCACCATAAATACAATCCATTTTCTCATCACCACACAAGGTTGATGAGATTAAATCTCCCTCTTACCTTAAAGGAAGACAACTCCTTCTAACTCCTCCTAGAGATTTCGTGTAGCTCTCCAAAGAAACCCTAAAAATCTTAAACAATTTTAAAGAATCAAATACTATGGTTGAAAATAACAAACCATGGATCAATCATGGCTTAGAACCTCAAAAATCATGTTAGAAAAGAAAAACAAGGATTTTTACTTGTAGGAAAGAATCCTCAAAGTGGTTTTCCAAGCTTAAGATGAAAGATTTTGGAGAAACTCCTAACTAGAGATGTTCTTAGAATAGTATTTGGATTTGAGAAGTTGGGTTAGATGAAAATTTAGAAGGGTGGAGGTGTGAGTTTATAGTGTTGGCCGAATGGCTCAATGAAGAAGGCTAGAGAGTTGTTCTTGGTGTTCTTGGAGAAAAGAAAGGTTGAAGATGAAAAATGACTAAGTGAAAAATGCTTTCTATCTCTCCTAATCCCTACTTGGCCGTGGAGCTCCTAAGGAGGTGGCCTCCTTTGTTGATCTTCTAAGACTTCCTAACAACCTTAGATTAGATCAATGGATGATAACAAAGGCTTTGGCTCCAAGCTTGTTTCTAATTGGTGTAGAAAAACCAAGCCATCAAGTGACTAAGCCTTCTTGATCCTTCTTGAATCCTTGCTTGACCGAATGGCCTAATGAGAAGCAAACCAAGTTTGTGCTCATTTATGTAATCTACTTACACTTAGGTGCATTTGATTAGTTTGCTTAGTTACTTGCCTAACTATCTAGTTACTTAGGATAACTAAGCTTTGTCTTGATATTTTTAGAACCTTCTCTGACTAGAACTTAAATAGGTAGCTAACTAGATTTACTTCATTTAGTTACTACATAAGCTTCCTATACTAACTTAGTTAGGTTTAAGCTAACTTGGTTAAGCTTTCTAGTCATAAACTAACAAGTCTAACCATTTTTGTGGACTTGCTTCCTATTGGTTTAAAACTTTCAAGCCACTAATGTTGACTAGCTCTCATTAGCTTAGGATTTAATCTAGCCAGAAACGTTGACTGGCTCTCTAAACATGGGTCTCACAGACTTTTCTGGGTCTATGGTCATTTTGGGGCAGAATTCGATTGTTTTTGAGACAGTAGATACTGTACAATAAAATAATATTATAATAATATAAAATATTTTTATTGCACAGTTAAATCCTAAAAATTAAAAGATTAATATATGTGTCATTCAAAATTGGATTGAGTAAGATCTCCCAGTTCTGAATAATTAAAATAAGATTTTTTCGGCCAAAAAATTATTATTTTTTTGACTCAGAGCAAATCACACACAACAGTCAAATATAATCACGAAACAGTCAAATCCAATTTATAACTCACAGAAAATATAAAACAGTACATTTAGGACAATATCGTACTTAACTCAAAAGTTGGGGTGTTACACAAGGACCATCATTAGTGATCAAGGGACCAATTTTTGCAGCAGAACGTTTGAGGCTCTCTTGAAGAAATATGGTGCGATGCACCGGACTTCCACTCCCTACCTTCCACAACTAAATGGGCAGACCGAAGTGTCTAATCGAAAAATCAAGTCTATCCTTAAAAAACAGTGAATCCAACATGCAAGGATTGGAGTACTAGACTTGATGATGCGTTATGGGCTTATAGGACTGCATATAAGACCCCTATTAGCATGTCACTATTTCGATTGGTGTATGAAAAGCCCTGTCATCTACCTGTGGAGTTGGAGCATCGCTCCTATTGGGCCATCAAGCAAGTCAACATGGATTTGGAAGGTGCTAGAAAGCAAAGGAAGCTCCAATTACAAGAGCTGGAAGAATGGAGGAATAAGGCCTTTGAGAGTGCCCTCACTTACAAAGCCAAAACCAAGGCATTCCATGACCAAATGATCTCCAGGAAAAGCTTTAATAAAGGACAAAGAGTGTTGCTATATTAATCCAGACTCAAATTGTTTCCAAGTAAACTACGTTTCAAATGGATTGGACCATTTATAGTGACTAATGTTTTTCCTTCTGGTACAGTGGAGATCATGAATGAGGCGTCTGGAAAAACATTCAAGGTCAATGGACACCGTCTCAAGCCTTATCATGAGCTTTCGGAAAGTGAAGAAGTGGCAGAGATGACCCTTCTCTATCTATATTATGAAGAATACTAAGGAGTGTCACAATGTCAGGCTGAGGACAATAAACTAAGTGCCCATTGGGAGATAACTTAACCAGATTTACTTTCTTTATCCTTTTTATCTTTTGTTTCTTTATTGTTTGCTTGATTAGTTTCATAGGTAACATAAATCTTGATGAATTCCATAAATAATTGTACATGAATCTGTAGAAATCCTTGTGTTTTGGAATGCTAAATGTGTGATTGAATGCATCATTTAAATTCCTTAATGAGTATATGGAGCCATTACAAGAGCTTGGGTGGATGAAAGACTTTGAAAATTGGTCATTCTGAGTTGCCAAGTCAATAGAAAACATCAAGTGGGTGTGCTTTAGAACACACCCCATGTCCCTAGGCAGTTGAAGCCCATAGTGCTCACAGAGCAGTACAGGGCCGCCATGTCAAGTGACACAAGCCATGTCTCCATGACAAAAGCACCTGTCCCTTCCAGAGGCCAACATGGGGTAGGCCGTGTCAAGTGACATGACCCGTGTTTTCATGGTACAGAGGCTATGTCTCTTCTAGGGGATTACATGGGGAGGGCCGTGTTAAGTGACATGGCCTGTGTTCTCGTGATCAGCATTCCCTACCCTCTTCCAGAGGATTACACGGGGTGGGCTATGTCATACGACACGGCCCGTGTTTTCGCAATGTACCCCTAAAAAACCCTCCCTTAGGGTTTTAATTCCCCTAAATGTCCCCCTCACTACTTTGCACACCCCACAACCACCGTTCCCTCCTCCCTTTCAGCAGCCCAAACCACCATTAACCATCCCTTCCTCACTAACTCCCAAACACTATCCACATTCCCATTCCCTAATTTTTGTCCAAACCCTAAATAACCATCATCCCTCTCCCACTCCTCAACCCCACTGATAATCACATATTTTATTCATTAAGAAACCCTTATGTTTAGTCATTTACACTCTCCATATTCTTAATTGATTGAGTTTGGTATGATTTTGTGAGTTTGAGCTCAAATTGGTCCTAATTGAATATTTCCAGCATTATTGAGATTTGACACTATTTCTGTATTTTGGCCATAACTTGAGTTCCTAATATCTGATGAACATGAATTTTACCTTGTAGGAAAGCTAAGAGGAAGCTCTACAACTTTGATGAAGAGCTCGAAGTCTGATTCAGATGTCTAAGGAACCTAAGTTGACATGGAAGTCAGAATACGGGTTCTGTCAGTAGAATCCGAACAGTGTGCACTCAAAAAATCATATCTCAAGATGTAATAATGGAGATGGGCTGAAATTTGGACATTGGATAGTAAAGATCCAAATAAACAACTTTCATGAAGAACACATTTTGAGAAAAAGAAGTCTAGTAGGTCATTTTGAGCTTGCAAGTCGGAACAGAGGTGCTGAAGTTGGGTTTGAGCAACCTACGGTATTTGGGACATATCTTAGGCTTAAGGAAGCCAAATTGGACGAACCAGCTATCCATTTTATAGCCAAGACAAGGATCTACAACTTTGATGAAGAACACTTTTCGTGGTTCTGAAGTATAGTGGGTCGTTTTTGGCTTCCAAGTCAGACACGAAATTTTCATCCTCAACCATCCACTCACCCATCCACTAATCCACTCATCCATCCACTAATCCACTCATCTACTCATCCACTCATCCACTAACTCACCCATTCATCCACTAATACACTAATCCAACCATTTAACCACTCCATCCACTCATCCACTAACTCATCTACTCATCCATCCACTCACCCATTCATGTCCATAATTTTCCACTCACCAAAAGTCCTTTGGCATTTTTCACTAATTCAACCACTCAACCAATCCACCCACTCATCCACTAAACCAATCCACTAAACCAACCCACTAATCCATCCACTCAACCACTCCACTCACTCACCCACTCATCCACCCACTTCCCTTTGTCATTTTGTTACCTTAGACTTCTATAAAAGGCACCATTTATCATGAACAATGGGAATTCTCTCCTTCATTTCTCTCTTAGTTTCTTGTTTCTTCATAGTTTCTTCATAGTTTCTCATAGCTTTTGTATATTTTGATGCTTCTCTTCATGGTGATGGAGGGCTAAGCTACTTTCGGTCAATTTAGATCTCTTGAAGAGATTGTGGTTTGGATTCTTGAGACCTTGGTTATGTATTGTATTTGATTTGTAATTGAATTCCTCTTTTCTTCTTCTTTCTTCTTCTTTCTTCTTCTTGATCTTGAATGCATGAATGGTGATTCTATTTATGTTGATCTAATTTGATCTTAGTTTAAGATTGAGATTTGTGATGAAACTTAGAACTAATTGATCTAAACTAATCACATAAATGAAGATTGAGATTTGTGATGAAACTTAGAACTGATTGATCTAAATTAATCACGAATTGAAGAGGTTAGGTTACTGATTTGTGCCTAAGTTAATTGAATTCGGTACTTGAAATTAACATAGATTTTCATGAATGGTGCGATTGCGGATTTGTGTTTATCACTTGTTAATTGAATTCTAGACGATCGTCTAGTATGAATTCGGATTTGATGCAGAGATCTCGGTTAGATCCAAATTAACAATTCAATTGCACTTCAAGTGTTCTATGAAGGGTCTATGATTGAATCCACCCAATCTTGGATAGGTTTCTAAATTATTTGCTCTTTAATTGTTATTTCTTCCTTTAATTTTGTTAAGTGCGATCTTAAACTGTCAAACCCCCTTTTTGCTAACTTTCACTTGATTTGATCAAATTGCATTTACGATCCTTGAGGAGACGATCCGGTGTTGTCACTGTGCTACAAGCTTAGGTAATAACTTCGGTTATAATTTTGACCGAGTTCGGCGCCGTCGAGAATTTTGCGCCAAGATCCTTGGGGAGTAGTAAGTGTAATCTTTTCATTTTAAGTGTTTTTACTAACCTTTGCTTTTTATTAACTTTTCTAACAATGGACCATGCATAATGGAGTCAAAACTTGAGGAGTTGACTTCTTTGGTAAGACATATAGTAGTGAGACAACAATTAATGCAGGAAGCTACACTTGTGTGTAACATTTGTTTTTGTTCATCTCACCCCACATATGCATGCCCTACACTTGAGATGGTAGTTCTGTTTTTGCAGATCAATTTGTTGCAAAGAAATTGGTTATTTTCCGATGAACCACAGTTCCAAAGAAGACAGAATGAGTTATGACCCCTTCTTCAACACATACAACCCTAATTTGGGAATACTATCCGGATTTGGGATATGGCAACACGGCATCACTACAGCAACAATCATTTCAATATGAGCAGCCATTCCAACAGATAACAAGTCCATCAACCACAAAACTTGAGCCTTCATGGGAGGACTTGATGAAAACCCAAATTGAGTTCCTAGAGTTTCATCTTGCCACTATTCAGATTTAACAACCCAAATTGAGCAGATGACAACCACTATTAATGAACCGAGAAGTCAAGAGTCGGACCAACTCTCTTCCCAAACAATTCCCAACTCCTCGCATTCTAATTGTCATATTGATTTACTGCAGATTTAGTTGAGGAAACTCATGATGAGTTGTGTGCTGAATTTCCTGATTTTATTGATTTTAATGATTCTATCAATTGCAACTCATGTACTGATTGTGACGGTGATATAAAATGTGTTATGTGTGCTGAGATTTCTGCATATTTGAAAGCTGATGATTCTGTTTACGTAGCATCTAATGATATTGAAGGGTCTATCAACAATGCAGTTGCAAAATCTGAAACACATAAGGAGGTGGAGTTGAAGGCCATTGAGGAATTTTCAAAGAAGGAGGAAAGACAGCATATGACAGTAACTACTGAAGTGGATTTTGTTTTCGGGCCATGGTCCAGCATTATCAATGAAAGCAGGATTGCAAAATTACACGTATTGCATGCCATTGGTGAAGTCAAGAAAATTAACAAAGACCAATGGGACCCCAATGGGAGCCCTCATGCTTCAAGTTTAACTTGGTCATTACACTTCAACCAATGGGACCCTAGTGAAAGCTATCATGTTGTGTCAACCATAACTTGGTCATCACGTTTCAACCAATGGGATCCTGGTGGAGTCTTTTCACCAACCTCAATTAATAAGACCAATGGACACCATCTCAAGCTGGAAAATGTGGAAGTGAAAGTGATGGGCTTTTACCATCCACATTATAAAGATCACTACGAAGTGTCCCAATGTCGAGCTAACGACGTTAAACAAGCGCTTATTGGGAGGCAACCCAACTAGATTTGCTTTTAAGAACTTTGTGGAAATTCTTCCTTATTTTTCTTCTTCTAGCTGTTTTTGTATTTTAGTTTCAAATGCTACTCATGTGTTTTGTGAGTTTTCGGGTTCTGTCTTCAACTTTGATTCTTACGCATCTTTTCTGCTTGCCATTATCTCGCCCCTCATCAGGTTGTATTGCTCTTTTCTTTCCGATTTATTTATCACTTTCACATTGAGGACAATGTCTATATTAAGTGTGGGGGAGAGATTTCAGCATGTTCTTTTTTTGTAAAAAAAAAAAAGAGGGTTCATTGCATGATTGAATAACTTTTCTCCCTTTTTGAACTGATATGCTTGGTGATGGATGATTAAATTGATGAATTGAGTTTGATGGATGTATACCTTGTGAGATTTTGAGCCTAATGGATGGATTTAACATTTATGCCATTCTCTTCTTTCTTGTGTGATTTTCACTCATGTTAATAACCACTCTAGAACTTGCTTTGATTCTTTTTGAGGTTACATTTCACTTGCATGCATGAACTTGATTGAGGCCCTCTTTCTTAATTAGCTAGTTTAGCCAAATAGCCAACCTTGTTTTCAATATGATATCAAGCACTCTTTTGACTTCTTGAAAATTCTCTGATTCCTGCCAACCTTGTATATTTTTCTTTGCTTAACCCCTTTGAGCTTATTTGACCATTCTTTGTTTCTATTTACCTTAGGGAATAAAAGAACATTAGCTTGGTTAATAGATGAGTTTTTGAACAAGTGTGGGGGTGTGTGTACAAAATGGTTGTTGAAAAAGGAAAGAGTGCCTAAGAAAAACACAAAAAAAAATCATATGTATATAGTTATGTTCATATATATATAAAAAAAAGAGAAAAAAAGGATTGGGAAATGAATATGTAAAGGGATATACACTAGAGTTGGGATGAACTTTTATGCTTGTTATTTGAACTCAGCTCTCATTTGCTTTTATTCTCTTTAGTATTTATCTTCTCATATCCATTTTATCCTCTCCTGTTACCTTGACCTCACTACAACCTTGAATAAAGTCCTCATGATTTGTGTGTGCATGTGTTTTGAGTAGTGGAGAAGTAGAAGATAAGCAAGCTTATGGTAGTGCAATTTTCATGGGTTGAATTGAGTGAAATACCTACCCTTTAAACACTTGAGAGATTGAGAGGGAATCTTGTGAAGATCTATCATTCTCGATTCATGTTGAAGATACCTTGCTTGTTGGTTTGAGATGTGGAGAATTGTTAACTCATGAATGTTTTGATCCCTTGAACCTTTGGTTGTTCTTCTTGATTGTAAAATTTTGGTCTTGAGTTTTGCCCAGGAGTGCAAAAAGCTAAGTGTGGGGGAATTTGATAATCACATATTTTATTCATTAAGAAACCCTTATGTTTAGTCATTTACACTCTCCATATTCTTAATTGATTGAGTTTGGTATGATTTGTGAGTTTGAGCTCAAATTGGTCCTAATTGAATATTTCCAGCATTATTGAGATTTGACACTATTTCTGTATTTTGGCCATAACTTGAGTTCCTAATATCTGATGAACATGAATTTTACCTTGTAGGAAAGCTAAGAGGAAGCTCTACAACTTTGATGAAGAGCTCGAAGTCTGATTCAGATGTCTAAGGAACCTAAGTTGACATGGAAGTCAGAATACGGGTTCTGTCAGTAGAATCCGAACAGTGTGCACTCAAAAAAATCATATCTCAAGATGTAATAATGGAGATGGGCTGAAATTTGGACATTGGATAGTAAAGATCCAAATAAACAACTTTCATGAAGAACACATTTTGAGAAAAAGAAGTCTAGTAGGTCATTTTGAGCTTGCAAGTCGGAACAGAGGTGCTGAAGTTGGGTTTGAGCAACCTACGGTATTTGGGACATATCTTAGGCTTAAGGAAGCCAAATTGGACGAACCAGCTATCCATTTTATAGCCAAGACAAGGATCTACAACTTTGATGAAGAACACTTTTCGTGGTTCTGAAGTATAGTGGGTCGTTTTTGGCTTCCAAGTCAGACACGAAATTTTCATCCTCAACCATCCACTCACCCATCCACTAATCCACTCATCCATCCACTAATCCACTCATCTACTCATCCACTCATCCACTAACTCACCCATTCATCCACTAATACACTAATCCAACCATTTAACCACTCCATCCACTCATCCACTAACTCATCTACTCATCCATCCACTCACCCATTCATGTCCATAATTTTCCACTCACCAAAAGTCCTTTGGCATTTTTCACTAATTCAACCACTCAACCAATCCACCCACTCATCCACTAAACCAATCCACTAAACCAACCCACTAATCCATCCACTCAACCACTCCACTCACTCACCCACTCATCCACCCACTTCCCTTTGTCATTTTGTTACCTTAGACTTCTATAAAAGGCACCATTTATCATGAACAACAGGAATTCTCTCCTTCATTTCTCTCTTAGTTTCTTGTTTCTTCATAGTTTCTTCATAGTTTCTCATAGCTTTTGTATATTTTGATGCTTCTCTTCATGGTGATGGAGGGCTAAGCTACTTTCGGTCAATTTAGATCTCTTGAAGAGATTGTGGTTTGGATTCTTGAGACCTTGGTTATGTATTGTATTTGATTTGTAATTGAATTCCTCTTTTCTTCTTCTTTCTTCTTCTTTCTTCTTCTTGATCTTGAATGCATGAATGGTGATTCTATTTATGTTGATCTAATTTGATCTTAGTTTAAGATTGAGATTTGTGATGAAACTTAGAACTAATTGATCTAAACTAATCACATAAATGAAGATTGAGATTTGTGATGAAACTTAGAACCGATTGATCTAAATTAATCACGAGAATTGAAGAGGTTAGGTTACTTGATTTGTGCCTAAGTTAATTGAATTCGGTACTTGAAATTAACATAGATTTTCATGAATGGTGCGATTGCGGATTTTGTTTATCACTTGTTAATTGAATTCTAGACGATCGTCTAGTATGAATTCTGGATTTGATGAGAGATCTCGGTTAGATCCAAATTAACAATTCAATTGCACTTCAAGTGTTCTATGAAGGGTCTATGATTGAATCCACCCAATCTTGGATAGGTTTCTAAATTGATTTGCTTCTTTAATTGTTATTTCTTCCTTTAATTTTGTTAAGTGCGATCTTAAACTGTCAAACCCCCTTTTTGCTAACTTTCACTTGATTTGATCAAATTGCATTTACGATCCTTGAGGAGACGATCCGGTGTTGTCACTGTGCTACAAGCTTAGGTAATAACTTCGGTTATAATTTTGACTGAGTTCGGCGCTCGTCACCCACCTCCTAAAATCCCACTTTCTCCTCAACCTTGTAACTCACCATCTCCCCCACCTCTGCTATTCCCTCAAACCCATAACCACCATTTGTATCCCTTCTCCTCTCCCATTCTCCTTCCATATTTCTCCATAACCCCAAAGGCACTAGTCCAACTACTACCCACTATTCCCATCCCCAAATCCCTTGCGCAGCAAACACCACCACCACCCCCTCTACCAATTTCCACTATTTAAGCACCATTCACCATGCCTCCAAGGAAGTGCGTGAAGATGCAAGCCAAGAAGGAGGTCCCACCACCACCACCACCTCCATGTGTAGAACCTCTTCCTCAGGTACCTATTCATCCCATTGATAGGAAAAAGGTGGTTGCCACTAGGTTCTTAGATGTGGACATCTTGAGGGCTATTAGTCTATATGATGAGGTGCTTGTTTTGCTGGGTAGAATAGGATGAGTTGAGTTTGCAAATTTGCGTAGGCCTACCTATGCTGATTTGACTCAACAATTTCTTGCTACTTTTGACTGCAAGTTGTATCCTCTGAGTAATCAAGCTGAATGGCCCGGTGAAAATACATTTAAATTGTTAGGCTATTTTTGGACATTCACTAATTTAGTGCTATTTTTGGTTTTCCAACGAGGCATAATTGTCTTCCCTGCGACTTTAATTTTGAGCATGTTTGGTCTGATTTAACTATTATTGATTCGACTCGTTATGATCCCAAATCCTCTAAGGCCTCCAGACTTCGTTCTCCTACCCATAGATATCTCCAAAAGTGCTTAGCCAATAACATTTGTGCTAGGGGGAAGAGCCAGGGAACCTTTAGTAGGCATGAATTATTTTTCCTTCATTGTATGATTGCTGGGGAACTCGTGAATGAGGGTTGTTGGTTGTGCAACCATTTTAAACATGTCTGGTCCACTCGAGCTGGACGTATCTTGCTTGGTGGTTATGTTACTGTAATTGCTGAGCACTATGGCATTAATTTGGATATATTGGAGGAGGATCCAGTGAGGGGTCCCAGTGCTGTTGATGGGTCCATTCTGGTCGCCATGGGCTTGTGCGTACACCAGGATGGTTCCCTTCGCTTGGTCAAAGTAGATGATAATGTTTTACCTCGAAGAGCTCCGACACTTAAGCCACAGGAGCACGATGCTACATCACCACCCTCTGACTATGCTCCCCTCATTTTGCTGCGGATGCAGGACCATCATCCACTCGCGCCACTGCCCCTTATGATGACGTCCTGACACGTATTGATCACCTAGAGTTGGACTATGCAGCTCAATTCCAGAGATTAGATGACCGCTTCCAGAGATTTGATGATCGATTCTAGGCACTGGAGGACTCCACTGCTCAGAGGATAGATACCATTGATAGCAAATTAGATGCTTTGCTTCAGAGAATGTCTTATCCCCCTCCCCAACTCGATGTATTCCCCTTGTTCTTTTGGGATTCTAATTTGATTTTTACTGGATATTTTGACATTGTATTGGATCCTCTTTTGGAGTATGAATACTGATTACTGATTCTGGATTCGAATTCTTAATGTCTTTGCTTATGCGCTATTGGTCTCATTATATTTATTTTTTCTACTGTATGTATGCTTTGACATTAGGGACAATGTCTAATTTAAGTGTAGGGGGTAATGCTCTAAATTGCATTTTTAGTAAATATCTTTCCAATGGGCTTTAATGTGTTTTGAATGATGAGCAAAAGATCCAATATTTTTATTAAAAATTTGATGAGATTTTAAGTATGAAGGAATGAACTTTCTTAATTTCAAATCTGACAAGTGAGGCCTTGACAAATTAAGGGGTTAATTCAAAAGTGATAGATTGAGACCTAGTAAGATTTTGGGCCCTGATGTAAATGGCTAATTTTAAGCCATCTTGGTTCTTTATTGTACGATTCCACTCATGATTATGTGTGCTTCAGAACATGGTTTGATTCTCTTTTAAGCTGCAAATGACCACTGCATATTTTTGAAATGACAAAGTCATTTCTTTTTAATAACTACTGGCCAAATAGTCATCCTTACATTTTTATCCATTGTTCGCCCCCTTTGAGCCTAATTGATTTGTTACTCTCTTCTTTCTAGCAAAGCTCAATACAAACCTAAAAGAGAAAAACCATTATGCTACCCTACCTTAGGGAGTAGAAGAGCTTAGTTAAGTTGGGAATTGATTTTTGAATAAGTGTGGGGGAATTTAACAATGTGATGCAAAGTGTATATATATATATATAACATCCTGAGAAAAACATGTTAGACTTATATATGATCTCAAAGATACTATTATACTTGTATAACATGTCAGTTAAGTTTTATGACAAACTGATCTCATTTAGGCACTTAGTTGTAACCCAAAAGTTGAAAAGTAGCTTAAAATGATTCAGATAGTAGTATAAATTGCTAAGTTGAGGGAAATAAACCTAGAGAGTTTGTTTCTAGGTCACAAATAAGCTAAGTAAGGTGTAGTTAAAATTTGACAACAATCGAAGTCAGTTTAGTATTTTTAGGCATACTGGTTATGCTTTTAATGCCGGATTGAACCCTAGCAGATATAGAAAAATAAGATATTAGTGAAACAATAATTTTAATGAATCCTAGTATTTATTTCAAAGTTGTTGGTAGTTGGAAAACTTTATTTAGTTAAATTCAAGTGTCCTTAGCAGATAGAGATTTTCAGTGTATGTTAGTTCTTATCTAATAAGTAGCAAAGTTAGACTTTGCTACTTATTTCTCATCCCATCCCACGGCAGAAACAAAATCGAAGAAGGAAAGAAAGAAAACACAAGACAAAGGGGAAGAGAGGAATAAGGGAGAAGATAAGGAAATCAAGAGGAAAAGCTTAAGGACAAAGAATAACTTTGCTACTTATTTCTCATCCCTTCCCACAGCAGAAACAGAATAGAAGAAGGAAAGAAAGAAAACATAAGAGAAAGGGGAAGAGAGGAACAATGTAACACCCCAGAAATTGCTTGTTTTCTATTATATATGTTTTTATAATATTTATGAATTTTGTGAATTTTTGTGAATTATTTGGGTGATTTTGATTATTTTATCATACTTCTTGATTTACGTGCGGGTTAAGTGGGGCTTGAAAAAAAAATATTTATCCAAGGCCTGAAAGCATTGGGCTATGGAAGCGGTACTTAGGGATCTTACTAAACCCGAGGCCGGACATAGTTTACAAAGTTTTCGTTTTTCGAGATTTAATCTGATAAATAAAATCACGGTACATTTTATTATCCATTGGGCGATGGACACTGGTTTTGTTAACTGTAACCTTTGTCCATTGGATAATAGCTTTTAGTAAAATACTAGTCATCTTTTCTAGAGTGTTCTCTTTATGTGACATCACCTATGTGATATCACATAAGTGACATCATCTTTGACTTTCCCAAAAGGTGAAACTAAGCTTTCTCAATAAACTTCGCATGAGACTTTTAAGAGAAGCCTCTTCTCTCTCTCCTTGGGAAGACCCCACGATTTTGGGGGGAGGAAAAGATGACAAGGTTGTCATCATTTACTTAAGCCTTCATTTCACCTTTTCAATTCAAAAGTTACTCTTTTCTCTCTCACTTTTTCTCTTCTTTTTTTCTCTCCATGCTCCACGGCCAAGCACCTCATTGCCACCGTCCATGTTTGTTTGTTCAAATCAATCCTTGTTCTTGAATCTACTCATAATTTAGGAGTTTTTCTTTGTTGTGATCATTATCTTGTTCTCTCATCTTCATCATTTTCTTTCAAGCCCTAACCTAAAGCTCTTAAGGTAAGATTCTTGATCTTCAATTTTTTTCCTCTTTTTCATGTTCAAGGCCATCATCTTGATCATTGGTCTTCTTTTTTCAAGCTTTAGGTATTGATCTTGTGTGTTTGAAACTTCTAGGGTTTTGTTGGAGGTGTTGGATGAAAATTCCAAAAGGCATCAATGAGCTTTCTTTTCTTGCCATCTCTTTAGGTAAGAGGAAGATTAACCTCATCAACCTATCATGGCGGTGAGGAACAACTTTGTATGTTGTGAGTCAGAAATCCATGTGAGGATCTACCCACTCGATTGTGTGATTTTTGATGATTTGTGTTTATTTTCCTTGTATAATTTTTATTGCTTGATATTGTGTACGAGTTTGCTATTATGTGAAATTGATTAATGAGGATGCTTTGTATGCTTGGAATCATGTATGAAAGACAAAGGTCATTTTGATTGTGGTTCACGGCCAAGTGAACCAATTTAAGGTGTCCAAGACAAAATCTTTGTTTTAATTTGGGGCTTAAGCAATTAAGTGATAAATGATTGATAAAGTGATAAAAATTATGGGTTTCTAGACCCTTAGGGTTCACGGCCATGTAGGGTACCTAATGTAACACCCCAGAAATTGCTTGTTTTCTATTATATATGCTTTTTATAAACCGAGTTTTAGTTTCTTTTGAGTTTCGCTTCGTTGTTCGTCTTTGTGACGCCCTTTGTAGAGAGGGGCGTTACATCCAAGGCAAGATTTTTGTATCAAGTTGGAACTTATATAATTAGGTGATTAGATATTTAATTACGGACTCATAAAATGGAAAGAGAAAAGAAACAAAGTTTTTATCCTAAAATCAAGAGTGATTTTCGGTTATTGAAGGAAAATAAGTGTGAGTGAGGTTTTGAGAAACCTAAAATGTTTATTTTAAGTGAGTTTTTATTAAGGACAAAGAGAAGGACATTTTGAACTAGAGTAATAAGGATTAGGTGAAAAATATTAGAAAATATTCCCTAGAGAACCTCAACAGAAAAAGTGTTGAAGTTGAGGTGTAATTTTTATATTAAACTTTGAAAGTTTCAAAATTTAGTTTAAAATGGCAATAGAAGTTTTACTCGACTAAAAAACAGTAATAAAACCTTATGAGATAATGGCATGTCCGCGATTGAAAATAAACAATAATTTTGCTATCGAGCCCGCATGTAGGACCCGGAGTTGTTGATGACTGTTTTGGCCAATGGTGGCTTATGGTTATGAAATGCATGACATTGATATATATATATATATATATATATATATATATATATATATATATATATATATATATATATATATATATATATATATATATATATATATATATATATATATATGTGTGTGTGTGTGTGTGTGTACATTGAGTCATTCATCATACTTTGTGAAAGTCTGGTGGACTTTTTGTTGAGGCTGTATGCCTAAGTGATGAATTACACCTTTGTGCGGGTACGAATTAAGTAGTGTAGTTCACTTGTTGAACTTGGAGGCATCTGGGCACGGGTATCCCACAAGTGGCCAGTTGGTAGCTCCTCTGGGCCGTGGTGACCGAGTAACGCTTTGACGATCTCAACCAGACACTATACTATTCATGATCCGATCATGAATGTCTTGTATGAGCCACAATGCATATACGGACTTTGTGATAACACTTTATTGAGGCCGATGATATACAGACGTGTCTCCCCGATCATTCTCTCCTATATTGTATTTAGCTCCATGGAGTAGGGTTTAATACATTTTGCATATGCATAGTCAGTCGACATATGGTCCATTGTGCATATGAATATTTAGTTGGCATATCGATATGATATATAATTGTCTATTGAACTATCTGTTGAATTATCTATTAAGTGATAATATGATTATATCTGTTGATGTTGTATTTGTTTGGCATTATTATCATTACTATTTCTTTACTGCTATTTTGGTATGTGATGTAAGGGATCTCACCTCTTTATTATATTGTTCTATTTTATGTTTATGTTTGATAAAGACTGTGAGGGGGGATGAGGTTGAATCACCTGGATTTTGGTTGAGTTGATTTTCTATTTTCCTGTGATGGCGTCTGGACGGAGTTCCTTTGGTTACGTGCGGGTGTTGCTTTATGGGGGCATTGATGCCTAGCGTGTCGTCCAAGACACCAAGCGTTTTATATATATAGGGGATGTGACTTTGTCCATGAGTAGTACCTATCTTGGGGTTACTACTTTCACCTTTAATGCTTTTGTACATGTGGAGTTCTCTATGCCTATTAGAGAACTGTGGGGTGATTGACATTACACCCCTAGAGAAGATTCTATGGAGTCGATTGCTCGGACTCCCGTCCATGGTGACATGCCCGGACTGGGGGATTCGTCCGATTTGGTTCCAGAGGAGGATCAAATGGGGGACCTTTCCCTCTAGGTCTTTGCACTTGGGCCAGATCGAGTTTTTATATGGTAATTGTACATGTCTTCTTTTATTTTGGTATGTAAGTATTATACTCTATATCAATAGTACTTTATGCTAAGTACATATATGAATAGAATGTATTTTCCTTCGGTGGATGTAATTTTGGAGCTGTGTACTAAATATATATTTCATTCGTGGCTCATATTTTCTATATACGCATAATGGTAATATTTGGAAAGGCATTGTTGCATAGTAGTAGGCCTGAATTTAGTGATTTGTGGTATAATGACGATTATACTCTGGGTATTAAATTTGGGATGTTACATTCTTGGTATCAAAATAGTTCATCCTGTTGAGCCAGGGTATAGATTGTCTATGCTTAGATATGTTAGAAGTTTCTCTTTATGTTGTGCACTTCCTTATCTCTTGGTTGAGATATTGGAAAAGGAATGCATTGCTTGCCATAGGTGGAATGTTAACAGCTACTGTTACACAGTTACGTGATATTTTGGATTGACCTACTCAATATATGATGTTTTGTGTGGACAAGAAAACTATGACTTCACCTAGGTGTGCTAAGGGAATAGGAGTTCTTTAGTGAGGAGTCCAGCTAGTATGACTAAACTCGTTTAGGATTTGTTTGCATCTACACCTTTTGTTATGATATCCCTAGAGTTCCTGAGTTCAAGTCTTTTGGGTTTGTGGTTAAGTTTGTCTTGTTTGTATTGCGTGATTTTCTGTGTTTGGTTTCCGAAAGGAGACAATATTGTTTGAAAAGGGTTATGATAGGTTTTCGTTATGTTTTGATTTGTCTGTCTTCGAAGGAAAGTAATGGCTCGTGGTAGAGGTGCGTGTGTGGGTATGGGACGAGACAATTAAAGTATGGCTGCAGCTACTAAAGCAATGCAGAGGGTGGTTAATGTAATAGTACAACAGAATCAGAAGGCCGCTCAGTAGCAGGAAGCGACATTCGAGGTTCAAAATCTGTTAGAGTTGGATCAATCTCATAATACCAAACCCCATAACTTTGGACCATCTCGGTTCCAAATAGGGAGGAAGTGTAAGATCAACCGATTCCAGCGGAAACCGTATTCACGGCCATCAGGGAAGCAACAACAACAAAAAATATGCGGACGAAGTGCTAGTGGTAGTAGACCCAGCCAGACCTTGGCATTTTCACCAAGATGTAAGAAGTGTGGAAAGGACCACTTAACCAAGGAGTGAACAATCAAGGGGGTCATTTACTTCAAATATGGGAAGCCCACCCATATCTCTAGAGACTGCAATCACCCCAAGGCAGAGCCTTCTGTTGGTAATGTGCGAGTTGCAAGACCTCAGGCAGGAGGAAGTGTTTATACTATGAGTGGAGCGGAAGCCTCCAAATCTGAAGATCTGATAAAGAGAGATTGTTCCATAGGAGGTAATTTTTATCTGTATTGTATGACTCGAGGGCGACCCATTATTTTATTGCTTATGACTGTGTGCATCGATTAGGATTACATGTGTTTTCTTTACCTTATGATTTAAGTATCTCTGCCCCTACTGTTGAACCTATTGTTACTACCCAAGTTTGTTTGAACTGTCCTATGACTGTTGAAGGTCGAACCTTTTCTATTGATTTGATCTGTTTACCTCTTTCTCAAATAAACATAATCTTAGGAATTAATTGGTTATCTTCTAACCATATCCTGCTGGATTGTTCCAGTAAAACCTTAGTTTTCCCTAAGACTAAAATTTTTGGATTTTTGACGGCCAACCAAGTTAAAGCTTTCTTGAGAGATGGAGCTCATGGATACATGTTATTGTCTTCCTTAGAAATCAAGAGCGAGATGGATGTGAATGTTATTCCAGTAGTCAATGAGTTTCCCGAAGTCTTTCTTGATGATGTACTTGGTTTACCGCCGGAGCAGGGGATAGAGTTTACTATCGATCTTGTACCTGGATCTGGTCTTGTATCTATAGCACCATACAGGATGTCACCATCAGAGTTGGTTGAACTCAAGAAGCAGTAAATGGAACTTTTAGAAAAATAGTTTGTCAGGCCTAGTGTATCACCCTGGGGAGCGTCAATATTGTTAGTCAAGAAGAAGGATGAAACTTCTCGATTATGAGTAGATTATTGCTTGTTGAACAAGGTCATAATCAAGAACAAGTATCCACTCCCATAGATAGATAATTTGATGGATGAGCTGAAGGAAGCCACTGTTTTCTCCAACATTGATTTGTGTTCTGCCTATCATCAGATCTGAGTGAAGGTAGAGGATATTACCAAAACGGCCTTTTGAACGCATTACGAGCATTATGAGTATCTTGTGATGCCGTTTGGAGTGATGAATGCTCCTGCAATATTCATGGATTACATGAATAGGATCTTTCATCCTTACTTAGATAGATTTGCCATTGTCTTTATCGATGACATTCTGATCTATTCTCAAAATCAGGAGGAACCTGCTGAACATCTCAGTATAATTCTTCAGATTCTGAAGGAGAAGAAGTTGTATGCCAAGTTGTCAAAGTGTGAATTTTGGTTAGAAAAAGTTAAGTTTTTGGGTCATGTGATTTCGAAGGAAGGAATTGCAATGGATCCTTCGAAGGTTGAAACAATTCTTCAATGGAAAAAATCGAAGATCGTGGCAGAGATTCGTGGCTTTATGGAATTGACACCGGGGAAGATTCGTTTGAATATGGTTACTATTTCAAGTGATCTAATGGAAGAAATTCGAGAGAAATAGAAAGGTGGCAAATTTTTGCAAAATGAGAGGGAGCTGATAAAGCGAGACATTGTGTCAACAGTTAAGGAAGGACTTGACGAAATCCTAAGGTTCAAAGGCATGGTTTGTGTGCCCAATGATCTGGAGCTTAGGAAGTTCATTCTCGAAAAAGCCCACACGAGCAAGTTGAGTATGCATCTGGGAATGACCAAGATGTACCAAGACCTAAAACAATTATTTTGGTGGCACGGAATGAAGAGGGACGTTGCCAAGTATGTGTCATCTTGTCTGGTTTGTCAGAAAGCTAAGGTTGAACATCAAAGACCTTTAGGAATGTTGCAACCTCTAATTATTTGTAACACCCTCCATAGGGCATCACATTTTCAGCTAAAAACTTAAAACCTGAAAATCATTTCATAAAAGCCTTGAGTTCTAAAATATATGGATTTTAAAATTCCTTTTTACGAAAACATAAACTTACCGAAGTATGAGTAATACAGAAAATAAACTGAAAAGATTATTATACAACTTTATTTATACCACATAATAATCAATAAAGAAATAAAACATATAACTTACAGACTCAGAGAAACAGTAGCAAACCCAAAGACGGGTACTACTAATAGCATGGTAACAACACTAACGAGAAAAACCCAACATACGTGTTTCGTTTCTCCACCAAACTGCATTCTGTTAAAACCTAGAAGATCACTCCTTGACGTCGTCACCGACCACAGAACATTGCCTCCAATAAGTCTAAGAAATTTGTTTCTCCTACTATATGAATCAATACCAACACAACAAAGCAATATAGCAAAGAGGTGAGATCCCTTTTCACCAATACCAGTACGGCAGCAAAGAATGATACGAATGACAAAGTCATTCAATACACACAGATATCACAAGTATAATCATGTTATCAATTTACAAATAATTCAAAATAAACATATATTGTAATAAAATGAACAACAATAATATTACCATAACAGAT
This sequence comes from Ormosia emarginata, assembly GCA_029884605.1. Lineage (NCBI taxonomy): Eukaryota > Viridiplantae > Streptophyta > Magnoliopsida > Fabales > Fabaceae > Ormosia > Ormosia emarginata. The sequence continues at coordinate 8,404,873 of JAQQTP010000037.1, forward strand.
ATAACAATTGATACAATTAAACTATATAATCACATCATGCATAATAACTTACATTAACACATCATACATAATATCTTAACATTGAATATAAATAACCACATTAAGATGCAGATCACATATGCAAATATACCCAGACTCATTCCTACTCCATGGAGCTAAAACACAGACATCAGAGAGAATGATCTGTAAAGAACTATCAGTACCTTAGGCTGCCCAACCAAGCTATTGCACTGTCTAACGTTGTGTCTATAGCCCATAGTCCAAACATTGTGTAGTAGTACACAGTCCAAACATCGTGTAACTACAGGCATTGTACTAAAATAGTCTTTACAAGATCTTGATTAAGTATAGTGCGTGTCGAGATCACTAGTGTGTTTCCAGTTACCACGGCCCAGAGGAGCGACCAACTGTCCACATGTGGAATACTCCACATACTAATGCCTCCAAGTCCACTCGATGAACCACACTACGCTTATCACACCGACAACACGATGTAATTCATCTCGTCAATCTATCGCCAATATAAACCAATTGACATGACTCCCAATACATGAATAAGAACAATAATTCCATAATACTCTTAGTCTTAAAACATTATATTTACGCAAATGCCCTCAATGGCAATAATCTCAAATACAGTACGTTCTCACCTGACGTACGCAAATGCCCTCAATGGCAATATTCTCAAATACAGTACGTTCCCACCTGACGTACCATATTTCCACATGTCCGGGTCCACCACTTTGGCCTGACAGTAAAACTCGCTGTTCCAATTAATCGCGTACAAAATTTTATTACATTTTCACAATAACGTCATTATTACAAATGTTTTTAAATCCCGTAAATATTTTTCAACATTTTTAAAATCGCGTAGTGTTTCTAAATCATTTTCCCAATCGCGTAGCTTAAAATTATTATTTTAAAATACGCATAAGCTACTTCTAGTATTTCTCAACTACGTATAATATTTCCTTTATGTTCAAATTTTATATTGAAACTTTCTCTATTATTAGTCCATTTTTAATTAATTTTGGTGATATTTTATTTAGAAAATTCATTAAGTGATATTTTCTATGTTTCCATCAAAAATTTACTTTTCTTAATCATAACTAATAATTACATCTCGAAACTTGCTAACACGTTTCAAAACTCAATGAGTGAACTATACGTTAGTATTTTTTAAGTATTTACATCATTACTTAAATTCGCTGATTTAACTCTAAAATTAAATTACTTTACATTATTTATCCAAAAATCCATTTAATTAAGTTCTCATTAAATTAATTTCATAAGTCCACACTTTTAAAATAGTCTTGGATTAAAAACATCATAAGTAGGCATGTTGGCCCAAAATCATTCTATACATTAAAATCATATTTAATTGTTTCTCATCATTTAATCTCTTATAAAAATTCTTAATCCAATTTATTATCATTAAAATCATTCCTTTTTATATTTCTAAATTTATTAAATTGAGTTCCCATTTATTAAATTACATAATCTACTCTTAGAAAATAATTTAGATCAAAAGTGTCTTAAATTGGCATGTTGACCGAAATTCACTATGTTTAAATCATTTTTAAATTATCTTCTACTAACTAAGTTCTTGTGAAAATCATTACTAATTAAATTTATTAATTCTTGCTTTAGAAAATAGTTGAGAACATTTTGGTTCTCTTTGGGATAGTGAAAACCGTGATCTATATGTGTTCTTTGGAACACTCATGCAAATCTTCAATATATTATTCATATCCTACAATAACTATCATACATCTATGAACACATACCATATATTAAAGCAATCATAAAACACATACCATATATTAAAGCAATCATAAAACACATACCATATATTTTAAAGTTATAGACATGCTTGCACACAAAATCAATCACAAATAGGAAAGACATTAAACAACCAAGTGAATGAATCCTTATAGATTCTTCACCACAAACACATCCATTCCTTAGGGTAATCTCCCTCTTACTTCTTGAAGAAACCTCCAAAGTTTCTTGTATGCCCTATTGTTGTCTCCTTCAAGATGAACTTCAACCACCAAGTGCTTCTTGAAAATCAAAGAAAATGTGAAATATTAATATCTAAGGCTTGAATAAGAAAAATCATGGATCAAAATAAGGTTTAGAAGGAAAGAATGAAATCAATAGTGAAGATTTCATAAACTTCACCTTAAAACTCCAAACCTTGAGCTTGAAGAACAAAGATGAAGATAAATGATTTAGGGAAAATCTTCAACATGAAAGTTCCTTAGAATTGCATGGAGATTCAAGATCTAAGGTTGTTTAGAATTATTGAAGCTTGGAAGGTGATTTTGTGGTGTTGGCCATGAGCTTCCATAGAGAAGAAAGGTGAGAGTTATGTGTTTGGCTTTGAAAGAACTCCTTGAAGATAGGTGATTTTGATCAAGACTCCAACTACAAAGTGTTTTGAAACAAGGTAAGGATGCAAGATATATGGTTACTGTAAATTATTGAAGAGTGATGGTAGAGCCATGGCCTCTTGGCCGTGAGCTTGGAGAAGAGAAAGATAGGAGCTTTTGTGTTCTTTGCTTAATAGGAAGGTGGAAATGAATGAATCTTGAGAAATTCCTAACATGAAAATGTCTTGGATTGATGAAAGGATTCAAGAAATGATATTGGTAGCAATTGTTGAAGTTTGGAGAGTTGTTCTTGAGTGCTTAGCCGAATCTATGGAGGAGAGAAAATGAGAGAGTTTTAGTTGTTTGTTCTTGGTTCTTTGGAGAAAAGGATGTGTAAGAGAGCAAGTGAGATGAATAGATGAAGGTTGTCTTCCATTTGGGTGCTATGGCCGTGGAGTACAAGGAGAGAAAAGGGGTGAGAGCTTCTTGCCAAAGTTGTAAATGAATCAAAGCCCTCCTATTTATAGACTTCATGAAAAAGATGAAGGCTTAGGATATTTTTCAGTATACTATAAGAAATGAACAATAATTACTACTTATAAAGTCAGTGTCTATTGTCCCATGGGTAATAAAATATACCTAGATTTTTCTCTTGCTCCAGTTGGGTAGCAACTATTGTTGATCATTTTTCTACTGATTGCCCTTGATGAGTCACAAAGCGAGTCATCAAAGAGAAGTTTCTAGAACATGTGACTCACTACGATGAGCTAGCATGATGAGTCAGCATAGAAATTTCTAGAACAGGTGAGTCAGCATGGCGAGTCACTAGCTGAGTCAGCATAGAACCTTCTAGAACGTGTGACTCACTGCGGCAAGTCACAGGGTGAGTCAGCGTTTCTAGAATGTGGTGAGTCACTGCTTCTAGAATATGGCGAGTCACCACTTCTGGAACATGGCGAGTCACCACTTCTGGAAACTCCCTGAATATGTTGAGTCACAGGTGCTGAGGTGTTGCACCATGTGTCAAACTTCTATTGGTCCTTCGCGAAGAGTCACAGCCACCAACTTTGACCAGCTCCTCATTGGTCCATGTGTAAAGTAAGTACTCAAGTACTTGATGACTAGACGCATGACGAGACGTCTTCTAGAGTCTTCTAGAACAAGCTGGAACATGTGAGTCACTAGACTAGTTACTTAGGTGAGTCACTAAACGATGAGTCACCGTCTAGAACATTCTAGAGTGGGTGACTAGGCTTGCGTCTAGAATCATTCACTAGATATTTTTCAAGAAAGATATCATCCAATGGATAATAAAATATACTCCGATTTTATTTGTCAGATAAAATTGTAGGGAAACAAAATTTCAAAAACGATTTCCAGTTTTGGGTTTAGTAAGATCCCCCGGCTCCGAATTAACAGTACAAAAATTTCTGGCTAATAAAATTTTTTATTTTTCTAGGCCCGCCCCAGGGCCACATACAGCCCAAAATATCAAAAATATATTAAATATTCAAAATATACCAAAATATCAAAAAAAATATAATATAATATTCAAAATATCTAAAATATAATAAAATATTTAAAATATCTTAAAATATCTAAAATGTATTAAAATATTCAAAATATCTGAAATATCACAAAAATTCACAAAAATCATGATAATTATAAAACTCATGAAAATCAAATCAAATTAGTAAAAATAATTAAGGATTGAGAGAAAGAAATAAAATACGAAGGCTTATATATACAGCCCAAAAATAATATTAAAATAATCTAAAACGCAAAAACTTCCAAAAATTCCTAAAAATCACAAAAATCATAAAATTCACAGAAGTCGAGTTGGATTACTCAAAATAATTCAGAATTGACCAAACAAATAAAATACGTATTCTCGGGGTGTTACAACACTCCCCTCCTAAAAAGAATTTCGTTCCCGAAATTCATAGTAGTCTCTGAACAATTATGAATACCACTCTTTCATCTTGTCTTCCAGTCCCCACGTTGCATATCCGTTTACACCATTCCAGATTACCTCAACTAACGAAAACTCCTTATATGCATCAGTCCATACAAACGCTTGATTCTTTCTGGTAAGCTGAGCGAGAGGTCCTGCGATCTTGGGAGTCCTTTCTTGATAAACCTTCGGTAGTATCCGACTAACCCGATAAAATTTTGAAAAACATTGCTTGAAATTTCCTTGTTTTCGTACCACTTTACTCTCCTGCCTTTGCTTTTAACAGGAAGTGCCTCACAAATCAAGTTCTCTTTCTCAACAGTACTGTATTTGATACTATGACATGATTTTGACTAAGAATATCCTTTCTTGCAATTGCAATACATAAAAGGACATTATAAAGGTTAGAAAGAAAAAGGTAGTAAAACTATCCGATGTGTTACCAGGCATATCCAACAGAGAATTTGATGTTGCCCGATTTTAAGAATAAGTTTTCTGGGACACCAAAATTTTACTGAAACAATCCACAGGATATGATTAAAGATAACCACTCCATTCTTAAGATTACCCCGATCTCGTGAAAGAGGTAGACACTTTAGATTAACAGGAAAGATTATTTAAGGAACTGAATAGTAACAATGGGTTTGGAAATAAAGGTAGAAATAGATAAGTCAAAAGGTAATAATAATACTGATAGCTGTAATCAATCCACACAGTCAATCAGCTATAAAAGAATGGGTTAGACCAAAAGTACATTTCACAATTGCGACACATGAGAGATATCATGAAGGCATAGAAAGAAAAGATGGTAGAATCATCCATACCACCGAACCTATCCAATGGAGAAATTAATGTGGTCCGATGAATTTAGAAGTGAGCTTTTTAAGTTGAATGATTCAACTGGTAAGTCTAACAAAGCATGGATGGCTAGAAAAAAAATACCCAATCCATATTTTTAGATCGCGTCTGTTTTGAGAAAGAGGTATACAAATTGAATCAACAGAAAAGATTCAATCATTTAACAGACTTAGGATGGTTTAAGCAAGTCAAGTCCTCAATCACATGTTTAGCAATAGAAGTAGAAACAACCAGGTCAAAAGATAATGAAGACACAGATAACTCTAATTGACCCACACACTTATATGCCATAAAGAAATGGGTTACCCTCGGACTTATACAGTATAGTTAAAGGATCACCTTTTGTGACACAACCTTCTTTGTTTAGGTCTTCAATCTGAGATGTTTTTGCTCCACTTGAAGAATCGATACTCCATTCTACTTAAGATGTCGAAGCACGTTCATTTCTAACAGATGACTTCGTCTTTGGTGGAATACACTTTTTAGCAAAATGTACGGGCATCCTACACTTGAAACATATGATTCCTTTGATTGTACAGTCCCTTGTTAGATGATCTTCCCTACACTTTCAACATTTTGGTGCAGATGTCACAGTTTGACCAAACCTGCTACTACTAGCACTTCCTCCATGAGATTGTTGCTGTTGTTGATTTCCTGGTTATTGTAAATATATTTTTCATTGGAATTGCTTGACCTTACGATTTCTCCTCCTTCGGAACCAATATGGTCCAACGTTATAAAATCTCATATTGTGAGATTCATCCCACTTTGTCTTATTCTAAATCTCAACTACCGTTTCCTGTTGCTGAGCAAAGTTATTAGTGAAATTGGCACCAGGAAGGATTCGTCTAAGTAAAGTTATTATTTTGAATGACTTGTTGGAAGAAATCAAGGAAAAACAGGATAAGGATCCATATTTACTGAATGAGAAAGAATTTTTGAAGCAAGGTCATAAGGCAATGGTTGAGGAAGGATCTGATGGAATCTTAAGATTTAAAGGAAGAATTTGTATACCTAATGATCCCGATCTGAAGCAAGCGATTTTGGACGAAGCTCATACTAGGAGGTTGAGTATGCATCCGGGGATGACAAAGATGTATCAAGATTTAAAGCGGATGTTTTGGTGGCCAAGGATGAAGAGAGATGTTGCAGAATGTGTGGCATCTTGTCTGGTTTGTCAAAAGGTAAAAGTTGAACATCAAAGACCAGCCAGTATGTTACCACCTTTAACTATTCCCGAGTGGAAATGGGATAGTATCTCGATGGATTTTGTTATCGGATTACCAAGAATGAAAAAGGGTCATGATTCTATATGGATTATAGTTGATAGGCTTACGAAGTCATCACACTTCTTGCCAATCAATATCAAGTATTCGATGGAACGATTAACCCAGGTGTACATTAGTGAAATTGTTAGACTTCATGGTGTACCCTCAAGTATAGTTTCTGATAGAGACTCGAGGTTTACGTCAAGGTTTTGGAGAAACCTACAAGAAGCCATGGGGACTAAGTTACATTTGAGTTCTTCTTATCATCCGCAGACTGATGGTCAAACGGAAAGGACTATTCAATCGCTGGAAGATCTGTTGTGTGCTTGTGTGTTGGAATAACAAGGGAGTTTGGACGAATTTCTGTCTTTAATAGAATTCACCTACAATAATAGTTTTCGCTCAAGTATAGGGATGGCACCCTATGAAGCACTTTATGGGCGACGATGCCGAACACCTTTGTGTTGGTATCAAGATGGGAAAAGTATGACCATTGGACCTGATCTTGTGCAACAAACTACAGAGAAGGTGAAGATGATTCAGGAGAAAATGAGGACGACTCAGAGCCGACAAAAAAGCTATGCTGACAAGCGCAGGAGACCTCTTGAATTTGAGGAAGGAGAGCATGTGTTTTTGCATGTAACACCTATGACTGGTGTCGGAAGGGTTATTAAGTCCAGAAAACTCACTCCTAAATTTATCGGACCTTATCAAATCATTCATCGGATAGGTCCCGTAGCCTATCAAATAGCTTTACCACCTTTTCTATCCAATCTTCATGATGTATTCCATGTGTCTCAACTGAGAAAATATATCCCCGATCCAACGCATGTCATTCAGCCTGATGAAGTACAACTGAAAGATAATTTGATGTATGTGACACTTCCTGTTAAGATTGAGGACAGGAGAGTGAAGCAGCTTCGAGGGAAGATGATTGAATTAGTAAGGGTAATCTGGAATGATGAAACAGGAGATGCTACCTGGGAGCTAGAAGACAAAATGAGGGAGCAGTACCCACATCTTTTCTAAGGTACGATAAATTTCGAAGACGAAATTTTTATTAGTGGGGGAGAGTTGTAACACCCCAATTTTTGGTTAATTATGTTTTTTCCCTAATTGTATTATTTTCTATTTTCTGTGTGTTATAAAATTAATTTGACTGTTTCGTAACTGTATTTGATTGTTTTGTGTGATTTGCTCTGAGTCAAGAAAATAATAATTTTCAGGCCGCGAAAAATCTTGTTTGATTATTTGGAGCTAGGAGATCTTACTAAACCCAATTCCGAATAATACGTATATCAATCTTTTAATTTTTAGGATTTTTCTGTATAATAAAAATATTTATTATGCAGAAAAGTCTGTAGGACCCACGTTTGGCTTGTGGGACCCACATTTGTTTTGTAGGACTCACATTTAGGTTTGTGGGATCCACTTTTAGGAAAATTAGTCAACATAAATGGCTTGTAAAATTCTAAACCAAAAGGAGGAAAATCCATAAAAAAATGGTTGGATTTAATAGATTAGTTAGTTTAAAACCTAATTAAGTTAATCTAAAATATTTAAGTAGTAATCAAATGGATTAAAACTAGTTAGTTATTCATTAAAATTTTAGTTAGACAGTGTACAAGTATAATTAAGAAGGAGATTAGTGGTTCTAAGTAAATAGATGATTAACTAAATAATAAAGGAACCTAGCTAATTTTTAATTAAACATAACTAGAAGGACTTAAGCATAATTAGGACATTGAAATCAATCAAAACTTGATTGAGTTTCCTATGCTCATTTTCGGCCAAAGCATTCATAAAATCACAAAGTGGCTAGGAGCTTAATGGAGGAAGACTATTATTCATCACCGGATAAAGTGGCTAGGAGCATCTGCGGACACTTGAACATCCACCCTTGAATCCATCTAAGGCCATTAGGAGCTTAAAATTGTCAACAAAAGCGGCTAGCTCTTTGATTATACTCTACGGCCATGCATAATGGAGGAAGACTATTATTCACTTCGTAATCATTCATTCTTTTATTCTAAATCATTCTCTCCATTCTCTTCCTTTCATGAACTCAAAGAAAACTTCAAACTTTCTCTCCACACACCATTCGGCCATAACACCTTGAACATACTTTCACTCATCAAAAATTTCACCCAACACAATTTCCTAAACCTAAACCATATTCTAAGAACATCTCTAGTTGTGAGTTTTCACAAAATCATCCATTTGGAGCTTGGAAAATCACTTTGAAATTTCTTTCCTATAAGGTGAAAATTCTTGTTTCTTGTTTCTAATTTGATTTTTGATGTTCTAAGCCATGATTGATCCATGGTTTATCTTTTTCAACCATAGTTTATGACTTTATAATTTGTTTAAGCTTGTTAGGATTTTTGTTGAAGCTACACAAAATTTCTAAGGAGGAGTCCAAGAAGATCTTGTCTTCCTTATAGGTAAGAAGGAGATTTAATCTCATCAACCATGTGTGGTGGTGAGAAAATGGATGTAATTATGCTGAAGAATTCATAAGGATCCATTCACTTGGTTATTTGTTGTCTTTTCTATTTGTGATTAATTTTGTATGCATGTTTACTGTCTTTTCTATTTGTGATTTATTATGCATGCAAGCATGTCTATAGCTTTGATATTTTGGTATGTGTTTTATGATTGCTTTAATATATGGTATGTGTTCATAGATATATGATATCTATTGTGAGATGTGAATAATATGTTGAGATTTGCATAAGTGTTCCAAAGAACACATGATGAAGAGCTCACGGTTTTTATTATGAAAAAAGAGAACCAAAATGTTCTCAACCATTTTTGAAAAGATGACTTAATTGATTTGATTAAGTTAATGGATTTTGCAATAATTTAGAGGACGGAAAATAATTTAAAGATGATTTGTACAAAGAATAGTGGAATTCGGTAAAAAATGCTTTTTAATGTATAATTAATCAAAAATTTATTTTCTATGTGTAGACTAGTTAGTTAACCTAAAAAGCATTTATTTACAATGGATTTTCAAGAACCAAATAAGTAAACAAAATTTTTGTTAGAAGTCTAGTATAGAAAAGAAATAAATTTTTGACACTTGAAAAATACTTACCTTTGAGTTTTAAGGTATGTTAGCAATTTTCAAAGTGTATTTTATGGTTATAATTAAATAAAGGAATTCTTAAAAGGAAAATGTAGAAAATATCACTTAGTAGATTTTCTAAACGAAATGCTGTCAAAATTGATTAATAATGAGCAATTTTTGAAAAATGTTTCAAAATGGCATTTAGAAAGCAACGAAATATTTTATGTAGTTAAAGAATAAAATTAACTGTAGAAAAATTTATTAAAGTCGAATTTTTGAGAAAAATGTCAGAAATTATTACTTAGAGTAATTTTTGTAAGAAAAATGGAAAATGATGTCCAAATAATATTTTTAGTTTTGGAAAGTTTAAAAATGTAATTTGAAACGTCAAGAAATATTTTATACAGTGAAAAACAGTAGAAATAGCTTATGTGTATTTAAAATAGTGGATTTTAAACTATTCGATTGAGAAAACGTTGAAAAATATTTACGCAATTGTAAAACATGATAAAATGTTTACACGACTAATGGGAATAGTAATTTTTACTGTCGGGCCAAAGTGGTGGACCCGGACATGTTGGGAAATACTACTGTCAAGTGGAGACATATTGTTTTTGGAATTATTGATACTAAGGGTATTTTTGTAATTATGGTGACAATGAGGATATTTATGTAATTATGATTCATGGTGATAATGAGGGTATTTTTGTAATTATGGATCATTACATACATAGAGTAGTATGTCAATTTGGTTGAAATTGACGATTGACTGACGAGATGAATTACACCGTGTTGCGGGTGTGATAGGCGTAGTGTGTTCATGTGGAGAACTTGGAGGCCTTAGTGTGCAGTAGATTCCACATGTGGACAGTTGGTAGCTCCTCTGGGCCGTGGTAACTGATAACACACACTAACGATCTCGACAAATACTATTCTTAATCAGGATCTATTGGGGACTGTTTGGTACTATGCTTGGACGTACACGACGTATTTGACTGTGTACCATTCACACGACGTATTTGACTGTGTGCTATTTACACGACGTATTTGACTGTGTCATAGTTAGTTAAGGCAGCCTGATGTGCGGACATGTCTACCGGATCATTCTCTCTGATGTTTGTGTTTAGCTCCATGGAGTAGGAACGAGTCTGAGTACATGACATATTTAATCTGCATCACTGTGTGAATAGTTATAATTTGATTTATGATATTTTGCATATGTGATAATATGAATTGTTATATTAACTGTTATATTTGTTTGTATTGTCGTTTTGTTTACTGCTATGCTGGTAATGATGTAGATTGTCTCACCTCTTTGTATATATTTTCTGTATTATTATTTATGTTCTGTAAAGTCGTTAAGGAAGTAGAAGAGGAGTAGCCGCTGGATTGTCAATACAACGAGGAGCAACAACTGAGTGACCAGTTCGAGGAAGGCGAGCCTCGAGATTATCCTTACCATATAGATTGATTGCGACATGGATTACGTTGACCGAGGTTTTCTGTATTCTGATGATCTCCCCGAGAAGGATCCTTCGGAGAATCAAAACTTTAGTGTTTTGCTTGGGCTAGTTTTTGGTTTGCTTTAAACCAGACAATTTACTGTTTTATTAAATAGTTTGTAATATGTAAATTATTTGTACCTATTAAAAACAAAATCATATGTATAATTATGGTGTGTATGTAATAGTTTGTTTTATTTTATATTCTGTTTATTTTATTTTATAATATAATGTTCAAAAAACAATATTTTTACAACCTATATTATTATATATTACGAAATAATTTATAACTTGGGTAACGGTTTTATTATTATTGTTCGGAAATGTGACATCCCCATTAGGGTGTTGCATTAGTTGGTATTAGATCTTTCATCTTTATCTAGATATATTTGTTGTCGTCTTTATTGATGACATTTTGATTTATTCTCAAAGTCAGGAGGAACATGTTGAACATCTCAAGTTGGTTCTTCAGATTCTGAGAGAGAAGAAGTTATATGCTAAGTTGTCAAAATGTGAGTTCTGGTTGGAGGAGGTTCAATTTCTGGGTCACGTGATTTCAAAGGAAGGAATTGTAGTGAATCTATTGAAAGTGGAGGTAGTTCTTCAGTGGGAAAGACCAAAGACCGTAACAGAGATTCGTAACTTTGTGGGATTAGCTGGTTATTATCAAAGATTTATTGAGGGATTCTCCAAGATTACAGGACCTCTCACCCAGCTTACAAGAAGAATTAAGCTTTCGCATGGACGGATGGTTGTGAAGAGAGCTTTCAAGAGTTGAAGAGTAGGTTGACTACTTCACCAGTGTTGATTATTTTAATATTATTTTTGAAAAATTTTGAACTATTGAATCGGGGTCGGGTAAGCTTACTCAACTTGAAACCGAAGACAGTTTTCGAAGTTTTCATTATCTGAGATTTCATCTAACAAATAAAATCAGGGTACGTTCTATTACCCAATGAACAATAAATATTAGTTTTATTAACTGTAGCTTTTATCCATTGGATAATAGCTTGTAGTGGATGGTTCTAGATATAAGTCTAGTCACCTTTTCCTAAAGGCTATTCTTGATGACATCACCCATATGACCTCACCTTTTGTGACATCACCATGGCCCACCTCTCTTTGTGGACCAATAGGAAACAAGCTTCCTAAGGAAGCTTTGTGACAAACTTGTTGGAGGAGTTTGTCTCCCTCTCTCCTAGAGAACCACAACCAAGGCACCAAAGGGAGCTTCTAGAGTAAGCTTCTACTTAACTTAAATCATTTCTATCAATTTCATTTCTCCTTTCAACCAAAAGCTACACACTTTTCTCTCTCACTTTTTCCTCTCATTTTCTCTCCACCTAGCTCACCGCCACCACCCATAAACCCACTCTCCACACTTTTTTAATTTCAAACAACCACATTTCTTGAATGCAAACCTCATTTGAAGACACTTTGGTGTTGTACTCTTGATCTAGTTTCTCCATCTTCAAGTACTTCTCCAAGTTAGGGTTTTGGAAGCTTTAAGGTGAAATTTTTCCATCTTCATTCTTTTCATTTCCAATTTCTAAGACCGTGATTTTGATCCATCATCATTACCTTTTCAAGCCTTAGATGTTGATCTTTTTTTGTATGCCATTTTCATTTTTCAAGAGCATCTTGGAAGAGGGAGTTTGCTTCAAGAAAACACTCAAGGAGTCTTTGGTCACCATCTAAGGTAAGAGGGAGATTGCTCTCATCAACCTATCATGGTGGTGAGAAACGAAATTTGCATGTTGTAGTGAAGAATCCATGTGTGGGTTATTCTTTTGATTGTATGTATTTTTAATAAGTTTGGTTGTATGTATTCTTAGTGATTTTTATGGTTTTTGCCTTATATGATTTTCTGGCTCAATGCTATGTATAATCTTGGTTGAGTAGAAATCTTGATGATTGAGCTATGTTGGAATCTTGTTAATGGAAATGAGAACTTTGAGGTCCAAGGACCCTAAGGCTCACGGCCAAGTGGCCATAATTTGGGTATCTAAGACAAATTTTTGGTATTAATGGGAAACTTAAATGCTTAGGTAAAAAGAAAATTGGATTAAGGACCTATAATAATGGAAGAGTGATAGAACAAATTGTATCATTTCCTAAGAGAGAGATTTAGGTTATTGAGTGGAAAAATAAGCTTGGAAGGGGAAATTGGAAACTTAAGGTATTTTACTAATGGCAAAGGGAAAAAGAATTTACTAAATTAATATAAAGTGTATTTTCCTTTTTGTATCCTTTGAGAAAAAAAAATTGTTAGACTTTTTATTAATCTTTGGAAGTTTCAAAAATAAGCTAAGAGTGTGATGAAAAGTTTTACATAATTGAAAAAGAATGATGATTTCTGAATTATGCAATAATAATGCTTCGCGGTGGAAAATAACAGTAGTGTATTGTTGGCTCTCAGATGGGACCCGGATAGGTTAATGGCTGGTATGGCTCTTGACTAACCTATGTTTATGAAAAATTATAATACTAATATATATGTATGCATTGAGTCATTGATCATGCAATTTACCGGAAGTGTCGATTGAGGCTGTATGCCTAGGAGATGAATTACACCTTAGTGCGGGTGTGATGGGCATAGTGTAAGTCATTTGTTAACCTTGGGGCATCAGGGCGCGGGTTTCCCACAATGGTCAGTTGCTAGCTCCACTGTGCCGTGGGTCAGACCAATGCAATGCACCGATGATCCGAACCGAGACACTATTCTTAATCACGATCTGGTGTAGACTATCTTGTAGAAAGCCATGATGCGCAAATTGAGAAATTATAGCACTTAACTTGAGGCTGATGATGTAACGCCCCTTTTTCTTAATACCGCGAAGAAGGAACGTCACACCATAATACAAAAGAAACGAAATGAATTGCAGAAAATAATAGTTACAGTGATTAATTAAGACCCGGTTCATTATTAACACAAGATTAAATAGTTTGTATCCTTGGATGATAAAATAATCGAGTATTGAAATATCTGTATGCATTTTTTTTCTAATATAACAGTAAGGAGATAATAATAATTATAAATACAATAGAATCAAAACAAATACATTCATAATATATATATATATATTATATGCATCAGCCTGTTTAGTTACATCACAAAATATACAAAAGTAAGGCTTTACTCACCCAAGATAGATATAAATTTACACCCATAAACTAGGAAAACATCAGGTTTCCCCAAAAAGATAAACGGTTAGCCATCAGTAGCCACCTATAATATTAGCCCCTAAGACTAACGAGAAGGGACCGTAGCCAGGTCCTCCTCAAGGTCCTTTTCATTCGACGAAATCACTATCGGAGCCACCGAATTTCGAGTAGAAGCCCGAGCAGTGGAGAGGAAAGAGTCCTCTTGTGGAGTGTAAAATATATCAGTCCACATATCCCTCACGGGTAGGTAAAATTCTAAAATAACAAAAGCAGACAAATCAAAAACAGGAGGGTCATAGCGACCCCAGGCTAAAGACACCGTCAGCTCCCCGCGGTAGACGTAACAGTCGGTCTGCACATGTAAGTGCTAGCAATTGGGTCCTCCATAAAAGGTCAACTTCACATACCCCAAAAAGCGGTGTAGGCATGACGACATCCTCAGCAGCTCTAGTCGTAGTGTGGCCAGAAACCCGAAAACTCAGTTGTTTCCTTCTCTTCCTCACCAGCATCTTCTCAGAAGTACACAGTCCAACAGAAATACAGAAAGAGGTGAGACACCCAGCTTTCAGCACCAAAATGGTAGCAAGAAAACAAAACAACGCTGGATGCCTACATATAAACATAATTCATACATCCAATTACAGTAATAATTAAAATTAATAGTAAGAGCAAAACAACAATAAATAACAGTAAGTATCATCAATAATAGGTAGACAACATCAACATTTCCAACATTCAATAGTCCAAGCAATCAAATAATTATTGCAGTAATAATAACAGATACTTTTCACAACTATAAATGCTCATGCTCAATGAATTATGAGTCTGACAGTTCACAATGCAAATGGTACCAAAATTCCTACTCCATGGAGCTACACATAAACATTTTCGAAGTGAATGATCAAGGAGTAATGCTAGTATCTCGTTAGCCTTAAAAATAGTGTGTTCATCTCATAAAAATAGTTGCGCAATACGGCTTATACATGGCACCTCAACAGTTGATCGCGATATAGGATAGCATCTCAGTCCGGATCGTCAGTGTGTTTGCATCGGTCTATCTCACGGCCCCAATAGAGCTACCACTATCCATTGTGAGACACTTGTAACACCCCAAAATTTGTTTTTTCTACTATCGATATTCATTTTATAATATTTATGATTTTCTGGAATTTTTTTGGATTTTTCGGAGAATGCAGAATATTTTAATATTATTTCTCGTTTTACGTACGCGCTGAGCGGAACCGGAGAAATGAGATATTCTCTCCGAGAACCTTGAACTATGGAAACGTCGACGGGGGATCTTACTAAAATCGAGGCCAGACACAGTTTACAAGGTTTTACGTTTTTTGAGAAATTTTAACAGATAAAATAACAAAACACTGCAAAGAATTTATCTGTCAGATTTGTTAATGCTGACTTCTGCCAACTATAACTATTATCCAATAAATAATAACATGTAATAAAAATCTTATTACATTATTCAAAATTTACCTTGTGTCAAGCCCATTAGCTTTATTTTCAAAATAAAAATAGAGTTAATTCAAAACTCATTGTAGGAAGCTTCCAAGAAGTTTCCTTATTAACACATTCTCTCTCTCGTCCCTCCTCACTCTTCTCCATGGCAGAGGCAATATTGGAAGCCTAATATTCACTCTCATCTTCCTAACATTTTTTGTCTTCTCATTCTCTTCAAACACCATTTCCTCTCTTCTTCTTTTTCCTTCTCCACCGTACACCTACCCATTGGAAGACCATTTCCATGATTTGCTAAATCAAAACCATTTCTACTTATCTTCCACCATTCCAAGTTCTCTTTTGTGGCCATCCCTTGGTTCTTCTTCTTCTTCCTCTTCCATTTTTCCACCATTGAAGCTAAAGCTTGGAGCTTTAAGGTAAAATCTTCAACTTTCTTCTATTTTTCTTGCTATTTTCATTTCCCTTGGTCACCTAGGTGACTAAGAACCCATTTTTCAAGGCTTGAGTGGACATTGTGGAAGTCACTCACATTGGTGTTTTTCTTGAAGGAGGAAAATGAAAATTTAGGGCAAGAAGGAGTAACACCATTGTGTTGTCTTCCAAATAGGTAAGAGAGAGATGATCCTCTTCAACCAATCTTGGTAGTAAAAGAATGTCTTGTGTATTGTTGTTGATGAGGAAATCCATGTTGGATTACTCTCCTTGTTTCATTGTGTTATTTCCATGATTTTGTAGTTGTTTGAGTTGTATGAATATGTGGATTTGCATTGCGTGTTTTAATGACCATGAACCTATTGATTGTTATTTTGTATCTTGATGACATGAACTATATTTTGGATTGCTGGAGAACTTTGATGATGGATGGCCCACGGTTCTGCAGAAATGAATTCTGCAGAACCCTTGTTAATGCACTAGCACTGAAGCGTTGTGCATAGAGCGTCTAGGCGCTCCATCAACGCTCAAGCGCTATAGTTGGGACGCCTAAGCGCTTTTTCCCCAGGAAATTTTCCCTGTAACGCAGCTTGGTGAGTGTTCAGGCGCTTCGTGTTTAGCACCTAGGCGCTCAACCAACGCTCAGGCGCTTTAGACATGGCACCTAGGCGCCCATAGCAGAACCAGCTAGGTGAGTGTAAAACGATATTAAGACTTCAATATGAAGATAGTACAACCAAAAATAAAGTAAAGAACTTGAATTGTAAGGGAATTCCTCTAGAGAGGGAGATTTTATAAGAATGAACATTCTAAAGTGGAATTCCATAATGAACCTTAAGAAGTGCTTTACTACTTGAGAACTTAACACTATGTGATTTCGAGACCATGAATGAGACTAGGGAGTTGTGGAGGTCTAAGTGGTATGAATTGTGACATGTTACGAAAGATTATATTATTGATAAATACACATGAATATTGTTAGTGTTTCTCATGGATCCCTATGCGGGTTAAGCACTTGTTGATTTCATACTTGAGAAAATCATGATGTAATAACTTTGAGAAATGGAATATGTATGTGTGTGTATGTAAATATACCATTGTGATATGCTATGATGAATGCATCATTGATGAACATACATGATTGGACATTGTGTCGTCATGCATGTGTTGTCCGTTGGACATGGTTAGTAAGGCGAGGTATGCCTAGGAGTCTGAATAACACCTATGTGCGGGTGCGAATAGACTAAGCGTAGGTGTCATATGTTGTTGACCCTAGGGGCGTCGGGGTGTAGGTGTCTCACAATAGACAGTGGTAGCTCCACTGGGGCCGTGGGATAGACCAATGCGACACACCGACGATCCTGTCTGAGACGCAGTCCTATATTGCGATCAACTGTCGAGGTACCATGTATAAGCCATTGCGCAAACATTTTTATGAAAGAAAGCACACTGTATTTTAAGGCTACTGATATACTGGTATTACTCCTTGATCATTCACTCCGAAGATATTTATGTCTAGCTCCATGGAGTTAGAACTTTTGGTACCCTTTACATTGCGCATTGTGAGTCTCATAATACATTGAGCACGAGCACTTATAACTGTATGATTATCTGAATTGTTGACTGCTGAGAATACTGTTGTTATCTACCTATTATTGATGGCTTTATTACTATTTGTTGTTATTCTAATTTTACTGTTAATTTTAATATTACTGTGATTAAATGTATAAATGGTGTTATGTGTGGGCGTCCAGCGCCGAATTATTTTCTTGCTACCAATTTGGTACTGAAAGCTGGGTATCTCACCTCTTTCTGTATTTTCTATATTTCTTTTATTCAGTTGGATCGTGTATCACCAAGAAGATATTTGTGAGGAAGATAACGAAGCCCCCGAGTTTCCAGGCTTCTGGCCAAATTACGACTAAAGTGGTTTGAGGATGTCATCGCGTCCCCGTGGATTTTTTTTGGTTGCTTGCGGATCAACTTTCATGGTGGTCCAGATTGCTGGCATATCAACGTGCAGACTGATCGATGTGTGTACCACGGCGAATTGACGGTGTCCTTAGCGTGGGGATGCTACACTGCTTCTATTTTTGACTTCCATGCTTTTGTTTGGTTGGAATTTTATATTCCTGTGAAAGACATGTGGGCGGACATGTATTATACCCCACGTGACGACTCTTTCTTGTCTACTGCTCGGGCTCCTACCCGCTATTTCGTTGTTCCGATGGATGTCTCGTCAGACGACGAGGACCCTGAGAAGGATCCGTCTATGGTTCCTTCTAGTTCTCGTCAGTCTTAGAGACTGTTTTAGGTAGATGGCTACTGATGGTTGTCTATTTATTTTTGAGGGAGCCTGACGTACTATTGGATTAGTGGGTATATGTTTGTATCTCTTGGGGTAGGTACACATTTTGTCTTTTTGTATATCTTTGGGTGGGTATTTAAACAGGCTTGTATTTCTGGTACATTGTATGTAATTATCCATATTGTGTAGGATCGTATGTTTCATTCCACACTGATTTCTCTTCGATCATTTTGACAGATGTTTCATTGGAAAAAGGAACTTTTAATTTTAATTCATTTAACGCGATATATTCATGAACAGGTATATATGTACATTAATGGAAATTTTAACCGGACTCATTTTAAGATAAATAAAAAAAAGAGAAAAGAAAAAATGTTTCAAATTTTCCGTATTTAGTTGTATATCGTTTCACTATAGTGCGACGTTCCTTCTTCTTACCCATTATGACCTGGGGAGAAAAAGGGGCATTACACTGTCTTGGTATCAGAGCTCCCGATTATGTTTTCTTTGGGTCGTGTGGTTTTGGACTGTCTTGTTTGTGCTGTGTGATTCTCTGTGATCTTGTCGATTGGTATTCATAAGGATACATATGACTTTCTCTGTGTTTTACGTAGTTTAATTTGAGAAGAAGCGATGGCTCATCAAGGAGATATGGCTGCTGCCATAGAGGCGATACAAAGGATGGCCGAGGCAATGCTGCAGCAGAACCAGCAAATAGCTCAACAACAGGCTAGAGTTGCACAACAGCTAGAAGCTACGACAGATGTTCAGAACTTAGAGGGATTTCATCATGCTAACCCTCCACAGTTCAAAGGGGAGTTTGATCCAGAGAAAGCTACGTTGTGGATCCAAGAGCTGGAAAAAATATTTGCGGGTATGAATTGTGCTGACGATAGGAAGGTGACCTATGTTGCATACATGTTGATGGGAGACGCTGAGCATTGGTGGACGGGAGAACAAAGGTTATTGCAAGCTGCAAATAGAGTGATAACGTGGGAGGTGTTCAAAGAAAGGTTCTTGAGCAAGTATTTTCCTGAAAGTGCCAGGCACGCAAAAGAAATGGAATTTATGAGGTTGCGACAGGGAGGCATGACTGTGAGCGAGTACGCCGCCAAGTTTGAGAACTTTTCCAAATTTTTGACCTATTTTCAACTTCAACCCAATGAAACCTGGAAGTGCCAGAAGTTTGAGGAAGGCCTGAGGCACGAGGTGAAGAAAATTGTGATAGCTTTGAAGATTACTCAGTTTTCTGAGCTACTTGACACTTGTTGTCGATTAGAAAGTGTGGAACAAGAACGTGAGGCGAGAAATAGAAATTTTGGGCCCGTTCGGTCCCAAAGAGGAGGTGGTGGTAACGCGAGTCGTTATCAAAAGAAGCCTTATTCCAGACCTTTTGGAAGCCAATAGCCACAAAGATCTCAAGGAGGAAGTCCAATTGGAAGTCCATTAGAAGTCCAGGAAGGATGGGCCAGAATGCTGCAACTACTCCGAGGTGTGTGAAGTGTGGGAAGGAGCATTTTACAAGGGAGTGCACAATCAAAGGAATTATTTGCTTTCGATGCGGGAAACCTGGTCATGTTTCTCGAGACTATAACCAGACTAAAACGGAACCATCCGTCAATGCTGCTAAGACTTCTAAACCACAAGCTGGGGGCAGAGTCTACACCCTGAGTGGTGCTGAGGCCTCTAAATCCGAGGATCTGATACAAGGAGAAGGTATCATTGAAGGTAATCTTTTAATTGTACTGTATGATTCTGGTGCTACTCATTCTTTCATTTCACATGACTGTGTGAAAAGACTTGGATTACCTGTGTCTTCCTTACCTTTCGATTTGACTGTTTCGACTCCTACTGCAAAACCTGTCGTTACTGCTAAAGTTTGTCTACGATGTCCTTTAATTATGGAAGGTCGAATCTTTTCTATCGATTTGATCTGTTTACCATTTTCTCAATTAGATGTGATATTAGGAATGAATTGATTATCTGCTAATCATGTCCTGTTAGACTGTTCTAGAAAAATAATAGTTTTTCCTTTGGATGAGGATTCTAAATTTTTGACCGCCAACCAAGTGAAAGCTTTTCTGAAAGAAGGAGCTCGGGGATACATACTGTTATCTTCTTTGAAAGTTGAGAGTAAAGTTGACATGGATGCAATCTCTGTTGTATGAGAATTTCCTGAGGTTTTCCCTGATGATGTACCTGGTTTGCCACCGGAACGAGAGGTCGAGTTTGCTATCGACTTAGTACTAGGAGCTGGTCCTATTTCCATAGCACCTTACCATATGGCACCAGCAGAACTTGCGGAACTTAAGAAGCAGTTGGAAGAGCTTCTGGAGAAGCAATTCGTGAGACCTAATGTGTCACCCTGGGGAGCACCTGTATTGTTGGTTAAGAAGAAAGATGGGACTTCAAGATTGTGCGTGGATTACCGTCAGTTGAACAAGGTTACAATTAAGAATAAGTATCCATTGCCAAGGATAGATGACTTGATGGACCAATTGAAGGGAGCAGCTGTGTTTTCCAAGATCGATCTATGATCGGGTTATCACCAAATTAGAGTGAAAGTGGAAGATATTCCCAAGACGGCTTTTCGTACTCGTTATGGTCATTACAAGTACTTGGTGATGCCTTTTGGTGTGACAAATGCACCTGCGATATTTATGGACTACATGAATAGGATCTTTTGTCCTTACTTAGACAGATTCTTTGTTGTTTTCATCGACGATATCTTGATCTATTCACGAAATCATGAGGACCATGCTGAACACCTCAGCATAGTTCTTCAGATCTTGAAGGAGAAAGAGCTATATGCTAAACTATCCAAATGCGAGTTTTGGTTAGATGAAGTGAAATTTTTGGGTCATGTAATCTCACAGGAAGGAATTGTTGTGGATCCTTCGAAGGTAGAAGCTGTGCTACAATGGGAAAGGCCAACGACGGTGATGGAAATCCTAAGCTTCGTTGGATTAGTTGGATACTACCGGAGATTTATAGAAGGATTTTTCAAGATCGCTGGACCACTCACTTAACTCACTTGAAAGAATCAACCTTTCGAATGGATAAATTCCTGTGAGGGAAGCTTTTAAGAGTTAAAAAGAAAACTAACTACGTCGCCCGTTTTAGTTTTACCGAATCCTAATGAACCATTTGAGGTGTACTGTGACACTTTGTATCAAGGTTTGGGGTGCGTTCTTGTGCAAAATGGAAAGGTGGTGGCTTACGCCTCAAGACAATTGCGAATGCACGAGAAGAACTACCCAACGCAAGATCTGGAGTTAGCTGCAGTGGTGTTTGCATTGAAGATATGGAGACATTATCTGTATGGAGCCACATTCAACGTCTTCAGTGACCATAAAAGTCTGAAATACCTGTACGATCAAAAGGAGCTGAACATGAGGCAACGAAGATGGCTAGAATTTTTGAAAGACTATGATTTCCAACTTCAGTATCATCCTGGAAAGGCGAACGTGGTGGTCGATGCTCTGAGTAGGAAGATGATTAGTGTTTCTACTATGATGATCAGAGAAAAGGACCTGATAGAGCAGTTCAGAGACATATGGTCATTTGTGGAGTTAACACCAGGTAAAATCTGCATGAATGAGGTCACCATCTCAAATGACTTAATGGATGATATTCAAGAGAAACAAAAGATCGATAAAATCCTGCAAGAAGAAAGAGAATTGATAAGGCAGGTTGGTGTATCAACATTGAAGGAAGGGAGTGATGGAATTCTGAGATTTCAAGGAAGGGTCTTTGTGCCTAAAGATGAGGAACTCATGAAGTACATACTTGGACATGCTCATTCGAGTTAGTTGAGCATGCATCCTAGAATGACCAAGATGTATCAAGACTTGAGGAAGTTATTTTGGTGGCATGGGATGAAAAGAGATATCGCTAGATGCGTGTCGTCTTGTTTGGTTTGCCAAAAAACGAAGATTGAGCACCAAAGACCAGCTGGATTACTACAACCCTTAACTATTCCTGAATGGAAATGGGATAGTATCGCTATGGATTTTGTTGTCGGGTTACCAAGAACTAGGAAAGGATATGACTCAATATGGGTAATTGTGGATCGACTTACGAAGTCAGCTCACTTTCTGCTGATCAACATAAGATATTTGTTGGAGAAGTTGACTCAGATATACATTGGTGAAATTGTCAGACTTCATGGGATACCCACGTGTATTATTTCTGATAGAGACCCGAGGTTTACCTTGAAGTTTTGGCAGAGTCTTCAAGAGGCTATGGGAACGAAGTTACGATTAAGTTCCGCATACCATCCGCAGACTGATGGTCAATCAGAAAGAACAATTCAGTCGTTAGAAGATTTGTTGAGAGCTTATGCTATAGAGCAAACTGGAGGTTGGGATGAAATCTTACCATTGGTGAAATTCACCTACAACAACAGTTATCATTCAAGTATAGGGATGGCACCCTATGAGGCTCTATATGGACGAAGGTGTCGGGCACCTCTGTGCTGGTATCAAGATGGAGAACGGCTTACCGTTGGACCTGAACTTATTCAGCAGACAACCGAAAAGGTTAAGATGATTCAGCAGAAAATAAAAATGGCTCAGAGTCGGCAAAAGAGTTATGCGGACAAAAGAAAGAAACCTCTTGAGTTCGAAGAAGGAAAGCATGTCTTCTTGAAAGTCACACCTACGACTAGGGTCGGTCGTGTTCTCAAATCTAGAAAACTCACTCCAAAATTCCTTGGACCTTACCAAATCCTTCGTTGGGTAGGTCCTGTTGCTTACCAAATAGCTTTACCCCATTTTCTTTCAAATCTTCATAATGTCTTTCATGTGTCACAACTCAGAAAATATATTCCAAGTCCTAATCATGTCATAGCACCTGATTCTGTACAATTAAAGGAAAACTTGACTTATGAGACAACTCCTGTGAGGATTGAGGATAAAAAGATGAAGCAACTCAGAGGGAAGGACATTGCACTAGTGAAAGTGATTTGGAACGAAGCAACTGGAGATGTAACATGGGAGCTGGAGGACAAAATGAAGGAACAATATCCCGAATTGTTTTAAGGTATGAAAAATTTTGAGGACGAAATTCTTATTTGTTGGGGAGAGTTGTAACACCCCAAAATTTATTTTTTCTACTATCGGTATTCATTTTATAATATTTGTGATTTTCTGGAATTTTTTTGGATTTTTCGGAGTACCTGGAATATTTTAATATTATTTCTCGTTTTACGTACGCACTGAGCGGAACCGGAGAAATGAGATATTCTCTCCGAGAACCTTGAACTATGGAAACGTCGACGGGGGATCTTACTAAACCTGAGGCCTGACACAGTTTACAAGGTTTCACATTTTTTGAGAAATTTTAACAGATAAAATAATAAAACACTGCGAAGAATTTATCTGTCAGATTTGTTAATGTTGACTTCTGCTAACTATAACTATTGTCTAATAAATACTAACATGTAATAAAAATCTTATCACATTATTCAAAATTTACCTTGTGTCAAGCCCATTAGCTTTGTTTTCAAAATAAAAATAGAGTTAATTCAAAACTTATTGTAGGAAGCTTCCAAGAAGTTTCCTTATTAACACATTTTCTCTCTCTTCCCTCCTCACTCTTCTCCACGGCAGAGGCAATATTGGAAGCCCAATATTCACTCTCATCTTCCTAACATTTTCTCCCTTCTCATTCTCTTCAAACACCATTTCTTCTCTTCTTCTTTTTCCTTCTCCACCGTACACCTACCCATTGGAAGACCATCTCTATGATTTGCTAAATCAAAACCATTTCTACTCATCTTCCACCATTCCAAGTTCTCTTTTGTGGCCATCCCTTGGTTCTTCTTCTTCTTCCTCTTCCATTTTTCCACCATTGAAGCTAAAGCTTGGAGCTTTAAGGTAAAGTCTTCAACTTTCTTCTATTTTTCTTGCCATTTTCGTTTCTCTTGGTCACCTAGGTGACCAAGAACCCATTTTTCATGGTTTGAGTGGACATTGTGGAAGTCACTCACATTGGTGTTTTTCTTGAAGGAGGAAAACGAAAATTTAGGGCAAGAAGGAGTAGAACCATTGTGTTGTCTTCCAAATAGATAAGAGGGAGATGATCTTCTTCAACTAATCTTGGTAGTAAGGGAATGTCTTGTGTATTGTTGTTTATGAGGAAATCCATGTTGGATTACTCTCCTTGTTTTATTGTGTTATTTCCATGATTTTGTAGTTGTTTGAGTTATATGAATATGTGGATTTTGCATTGTGTGTTTTAATGACCATGAACCTATTGATTGTTATTTTGTATCTTGATGACATGAACCATATTTTGGATTGCTGGAGAACTTTGATGATGGATGGGCCACGGTTCTGCAGAAATGAATTCTGCAGAACCCTTGTTAATGCACTAGCGCTCAGGTGCTGTGCATAGAGCGTCTAGGCACTCCATGAACGCTCAGGCGCTGTAGTTGGGACGCCTAAGCGCTCTTTGCCCAGGAAATTTTTCCTGTAACGCAGCTTGGTGAGCGTTCAGGCGCTTCGTGTTTAGCGCCTAGGCGCTCAACCAATGCTCAGGCACTTCAGACATGGCGCCTAGGCACGCATAGCAAAACCAGCTAGGTGACTGTAAAACGATATTAAGACTTCAATATGAAGATAGTACAACTAAAAATAAAGTAAAGAACTTGAATTGTAAGGGAATTCCTCTAGAGAGGGAGATTTTATAAGAATGAACATTCTAAAGTGGAATTCCATAATGAACCTTAAGAAGTGCTTTATTACTTGAGAACTTAACACTATGTGATTTCGAGACCATGAATGAGACTAGGGAGTTGTGGAGGTCTAAGTGGTATGAGTTGTGACATGTTACGAATGATTATATTATTGATAAATACACATGAATATTGTTAGTGTTTCTCATGGATCCCTATGCGGGTTAAGCACTTGTTGATTTCATACTTGAGAAAATCATGATGTAATGACTTTGAGAAATGGAATATGTATGTGTGTGTATGTAAATATACCATTGTGATATGCTATGATGAATGCATCATTGATGAACATACATGATTGGACATTGTGTCGTCATGCATGTGTTGTCCGTTGGACATGGTTAGTAAGGCAAGGTATGCCTAGGAGTTTGAATAACACCTATGTGCGGGTGCGAATAAACTAAGCGTAGGTGTCATATGTTGTTGACCCTAGGGGCGTCGGGGTGTGGGTGTCTCACAATAGACAGTGGTAGCTCCACTGGGGCCGTGGGATAGACCAATGCGACACACCGACGATCTGTCTCGAGATTTGTCCTATATCGCGATCAACTGTCGAGGTACCATGTATAAGCCATTGCGCAAACATTTTTATGAAAGAAAGCACACTGTATTTTAAGGCTACTGATATACTGGTATTACTCCTTGATCATTCACTCTGAAGATATTTATGTCTAGCTCCATGGAGTTGGAACTTTTGGTACCCTTTACATTGCGCATTGTGAGTCTCATAATACATTGAGCACGAGCACTTATAACTGTATGATTATCTGAATTGTTGACTGCTGAGAATACTATTGTTATCTACCAATTATTGATGGCGTTATTACTATTTGTTGTTATTCTACTTTTACTGTTAATTTTAATATTACTGTGATTAAATGTATAAATTATGTTATGTGTGGGCGTCCAGCGCCGTATTATTTTCTTGCTGCTAATTTGGTACTGAAAGCTGGGTGTCTCACCTCTTTCTGTATTTTCTCTATTTCTTTTATTCGGTTGGATCGTGTATCACCAAGAAGACATTTGTGAGGAAGATAAGGAAGCCCCCGAGTTTCCGGGCTTCTGGCCAGATTACGACTGAAGTGGTTTGAGGATATCGTCGCGTCCCCGTGGATTTTTTTTGGTTGCGTGCGAATCAACTTTCATGGTGGTCTAGATTGCTGGTATATCAACGTGCAGACTGATCGATGTGTGTACCATGGCGAATTGACGGTGTCCTTAGCTTGGGGATGTTACACTGCTTCTATTTTTGACTTCCATGCTTTTGTTTGGCTAGAATTTTATATGCCTGTGAGAGACATGTGGGCGGACATGTATTATACCCCATGTGACGACTCTTTCTTGTCTACTGCTCGGGCTCCTGCCTGCTGTTCCGTCGTTCCGATGGATGTCTCGTCGGACGATGAGGATCCTGAGGAGGATCCGTCTACGATTCCTTCTAGTCCTCGTCAGTCTTAGAGACTGTTTTAGGTAGATGGCTACTAATGGTTGTCTATTTATTTTTGAGAGAGCCTGACGTACTATTGGATTAGTGGGTATATGTTTGTATCTCTTGGGGTAGGTACACATTTTGTCTTTTTATATATCTTTGGGTGGGTACATATTTTATTTCTTTTTGGTATATTTCAAAAATGTAATTAAACAGGCTTTTATTTCTGGTACAATGTATGTAATTATCTATATTGTATAGGATCGTATGTTTCATTCCACGCTGATTTCTCTTCGATCATTTTGACAGACGTTTCATTGGAAAAAGGAACTTTTAATTTTAATTCTTTTAACACGATATATTCATGAACAGGTATATATGTACATTAATGGAAATTTTAACTGGTCTCATTTTAAGATAAAAAAAAAAGAGAAAAGAAAAAAAAATGTTTCGAATTTTCCGTATTTAGTTGTATGTCATTTCACTATAGTGCGACGTTCCCTCTTCTTACCCATTATGACCTGGGGAGAAAAAGGGGCGTTACAACACCCGCGCCCGGATGCCCCCAGGGCCAACCACTATGACCCTAAGCTTAGTCTACTTGCACCCGCACATAGGTGTTATTCAAACTCCTAGGCATACACCGCCTTTTCAACAATATCCAACGGAAAACAAATATGCATGACGACACAATGTATATCATACATGTTTATCAATGATGCATTCATCATAAGCATACCACAATGGCATATATATTCATTTCTTAACATTAATATATCGTAATTTCCTCAAGTACACAGTCAACATGTACTTAGCCCACATAAGGGTCCACAATAACATAGAATCAATTCCCCACATCAATATATTTTTAGGGTTCATCAATTATCACAAGTCCACATTATGGATCCTTATTTTCAAAGTCCTAAGCTTTAGTCAATTATGAAAATTTTAAGTTAAATAACCCTTCCAAAATGTGGCACTCTCAAGAGTTATTACTTAATCTAATTCTTCTACTTGATTATGCATTATGCATGTCTCTAAATTCTCAATCTCCAAAGATGCATCAAGGCATCATTTAACCCCTAATTTTTTCTCTAAAAACCATGGCCTCACTAGGTCATCAAGGTTCCAATTTCTTTCCATTTTATGCATTTGTTACTTGATACCTAATTACTTAGATGTTATTTCACACAAAATCAATCCATTCCCTTAGGATCCAAGGCCAAAATTGTGGCCTCACTTTGGGGTATTAAACCCTTAAAATTTTTCATTTATTAATTTTAATATTATCATTCAACATTTAATCACATAAGCTTCGTTTTATTTGTATACAAAAACCAATTTATATCCCTAAATTCTAGTCAAAACCGTGGCCTCACATTAGGGTAGAAAACTCCAAATTTTCCATTTAACAACCCTAACATGATCAAACATTTTCAACACATCCAATACATTCAAGATCATCAATCAAGCATTAATCCAATTTCAAGAATACATAAACATGCAAAATCACCAAACAAAGTGAGCATACAAAGGTTCCCTCACCACCAATAATGGTTGAAGTGAGTAATCTCCCTCTTACCTAAAGGAAGAACACAAAAATGGCCACTTATATGCTTCTTGGTGGTTTCGGTTTTGAGCTTCCAAAACCCTAGGAATTTCAAGACAAGGAATCAACATCAATGGTTGAAAAAGAAGAGATCCATGGTCATCAAAGAGACCATGGAACACGAAAATGAAGAGAAAGAAGAAGAAAAATGAAAACTTTACCTTAAAGCTTGAAGCTTTGTCTTGGAAGGCAATGAAGGTGAAGGTGGATTTTGAAGAAAATCTCTAAATAGGAAATGTAGAGGAGGTTAAGGTGAGTGTAGAAATGATCTTGGTGAAGAGAAAAATCAAAGAAAAGGGTCTCTAATGGGGCTGCAATTTTCATAAGAAAGAAGGAGAAGAAGAGAGAAGGAAGAGAAAATATGAAGAAGAAGAAGTTAGAGAGAGAAAGTGTTATGGTAAAATGAGGTAATTTGAGTGTTATGCATTAAGTGAGGAGGCAAAAATTTGCCACCTTGGCCAAGCATTGCCATTTTTGCCTCCTTTGGCCAAGCATTGCCACGGAAACGGAGAGAGAGAAGGGGGAGATTTTTGGCTTCCCCAACAAGCTAAGAGCATTCTTGTCCTTTGGTGGTCAAAGCTTCTCAAAGAAGCTTTGATTAAAATACAATAAATTTAAATTAAAGTGAGTTTGATTAGACATAAAGTAGATTACATTAGGGTAATGTGATAGGGTTTTTAATACATGTTATTATCTAATGGATAATTGTTACAATTGACAGAAATTAGTATTAATTGTCCGGCGGATAAAATTTTACACAGTAATTTATTATTTTATCAGTTAAAATTTCTCAAAAAATATGAAACCTAGTAAACCGTGTCCACCCTCGGGTTTAGTAAGATCCCCCATCGACGTTTCCACAGATCAAGGTTCTTGGAAAAAATATCTCATTTTTCTGAGCCAGCTCAGTTTGCACGTAAAATGAAGAATAATATTAAAATATTCCCTATTCTCAGAAAAATCCAAATTTTTTTCAAAAATCACAAATATTAGAAAATAAATATTTATCATGAAATAAATAAAATTTTGGGTGTTACAACTCTCCCCAACAAATAAGAATTTCGTTCTCGGTATTGCTCCTTCATTTTGTCCTCCAGTTCCCATGTTACATCTCCAGTTACTTCGTTCCAGATCACTTTCACCAATGAAATGTTCGTCCCTCTAAGTTGCTTTATTCTCCTATCCTCAATCTTTACAGGAGTTGTTTCATAAGTCAAGTTTTCCTTTAATTGTACTGAATCGGGTGCTATGACATGATCAGGACTCGGAATGTATTTTCGAAGTTGTGACACATGAAAGACATTGTAAAGATTTGAAAGAAAAGGTGGTAAAGCTATTTGATAAGCAACAGGTGTAACACCCTAATACAGATATCTAGATATATCCTAGATAGACAGAGATATATAAAGATAACCAGTACTAGAGACGTCACTTCTATACTACATACTAATATATATCTATAATCATAACTGAGCAATTATAGAAAGCCTTGAGAGATTGCAGAAAAACTTAAACTCATACATATATATACAAACTTAGCCACAAGAGTGCTTATTGTAATACATATAACATAAAACTTATAGAACAAATATAAACTAATTACATAAGTTCTGTCTACTTAAAGCAATAAAACTACTCTAGTCTTCATGCTTTATCTTCTCACCCTTAGCAGGGTTTGTACCTCTGTACCTGTGCCTTTGCCTGCATCTGTGCCTGCATTTGGATTTACATGGAATAGCAACTGGAGTGAGAATTAACATTCTCAGTAAAAGCAATTCTAATACCAGTTCTCTATAACATTGTATATAACAATTATATAACAAATGTTATAATTTCTAACTTAGGAGCTTCCCCCTCTTTTCTCATAACTTAGGAGTTTCCTCCTCTCTTCTCATAACTGCACACTTTCCTTATAGTGTGATATTAACCGATAGCCTACACACTGTTAATATATACAACGCCCATACAGCTGTACATACCAACAATGACGGACAATGTCCATACAACTGTCCATAAATGCAATGATAATGATATGCAATATGAATATGCCTAAGGAATCCTAAGAGTATGTGAATGAAATGCAAATGCAGGGTTTTATTTTGAAATACATGTAAAAGTTTATTTTGAAAACAAGGAAGTTTGCTAGAAACTAGTCAGTATATCATCTAGTGGTAATTAGAGGAAAAACTTATCCTCACATTACACATATCCTGGCACGCTAAGAAATTTGGCTTCATCCTTGCTCAAAGAACATTTTTGGATTTCCCACTTATCTCCTTTGGCCTTGGCACTATCGAGACATCAGGGTTATGTCCTTCTCAAAAGTCCTTCGGACACCCATCTATCTCTTTTTGCCTCTATGAATGAACATCAAAGGACACTCACCAGATCGATACTACTTGACTAATTCATAGGCTTTCATCCGTACTTATATACTTAGTTCCTCTATGACCTAAGCATATTCTACTAGTAACTTTGGCTTCTTATGTTTATCCTTTGTAATGAGGAGAATCTGTAACCTCATACTACATGTAACCTTAGCACTTGGTTAGGAATACTTGTCCCCTTAGGAACTTCTCTGATTCCTTACCTTCTGGCTAAATGACCTCGCATCATATAACGTTACATTCTCAGGTAAACATTACCAAACTATTTCTCATACTTGTACCCAAACACCATCTCATCACTCGTATCTCTTAAGTGATTTCTAACGTAACACTATGTTGCTGAGGTGTAAGGTACTTACCTATGGCAAACCACTAGTCTTGGTTGCACTAAGGTTATTTCTCTTCACATACATACTAGCTTAACTGACTAGTGTGTGAAAAGCTTAGTGTTATGCTTAACTCTTACATAAACACCATCTTATTTCCTATAGACTCAACTTATCCTAGTGAAAGAGTCTATTTTAGCTAATGCCTCATCTACCCTTGCTTAAGGAAATAAATGAGCATTTCTCTAAAACTTTGCATAATTAACTCAACTTTAACTAAAGTGAGTAATTCATGCATCTAAATAAGTATAACATACTTATTCTGGTTGTATCTAGCTTTCCCTTCTATCACACTTCTAGTAGTAGCTTACACTATACTTGTGCGCTAACATACGTATTTGGGTTGTATCTAGCTTTCCCTTCTATCACACTTCTGGTAGTAACTTATACTACACTTGTGTGCTTAAGGTTCCAGATACCTCTTTAACTATTCCAAACTCTTGGAATTCTTAAGAACTTAACTTCCATACTTTCGTTAGTATCTAAGGAAGTAAATTCCCTTTATCTTGCACTTCTAACTCATCTTTGCTAATACATGAGTTATCGCTTATTTATACTATACCTTATGATTACGACATCTTCTTAGTCACAATTCATCTTATTGTGTATTTAGCAATGCACCAAGTCTCACTTAACTAGAGACTTAGTACCTAAACATTCCTTTCTAGGAACTAATACACTTACTTGCAACTCTTTGTTGCCTAAGGTTCTAGGTACCTTCCTAAGGTAATCCACTTCTCTTGGATCTCCTAAGGTTCATACCTTTCATACCTTTCTCATTCTCTACTAGAGTGAATACTATTATTCATCCTAGTATACCTAAAGCAAACCTTTCCTTTAGGATGCTTAAAAGCCTATGCTTTCTCATACTTGATAGGTAAAAATTTTCCACTTGCAAATATCCCTATTTGTGCCTTAACACACTTTAAGAAACATATATAAATGATTTCCTTTACTTTAGAACTTCAAAACATCCAAAAATAACATTTTGGATCTTCAGAGTCTCACGCCGCGGCACGACGTCTGCACGCCACGGCGCCCTGTTCTCGGGTGCTAATATTAGGCTGATTTATGGTCTCATGCCGCGGCACCACACACCCCACGCCGCGGCGCCCATGACAGAACAGCAGTTCAGCAGAATGCGTTTTTTGCATAATTGGTTATAAAACCAATTTCCAATCCTTTTCTCATGGATTCTAAGTGATTTCTAACATTAATCTATGCCCTTAAACTTGTTGTAACTCTTTTACAACCTAGGAATTCTATTAGGGCATAAATCTAGGTCCAGAATCACAAAATTCCAACTATTCTTAAAGTCCATTTCTATGGATTCTATGGTTATTTTGGAGCCATAAATGGCCATCTAGCATTCTCTAGGCTTAAACTATCCTAACCTAGTCCTTGGAATCAAGAGCCAAGTTAAGAACATGGATTTGGCTATCCAAACCCTTATTTGTAACATCCCGAAAAATATCTGTTTAAGTATAAATGATCATTTTATAATATTCTAGATTTTTGAGAATTTTTCGGAAACGATGAATATTTTAATATATTCTTCGTTTTACGTGCACACTGAGCTGAGAATTGCTGAGGTCAGTGAAACGCTCCAGAAATTAATTATTTCACTACCAATAGTCATTTTCTAATACTTGTGAATTATGTGAATTTTTCTAGAATTTTTTGGAAACGTCAAATATTTTAAAATATTCTTCGTTTTGCGTGTGCGATGTGTAGACTCGGGAAGATGCGATGTCTTCCCTGTGGCTGGTAAACTCTAAATTGTGGACTTGTCGACGGGGGATCTTACTAAACCCGAGGTCGGGAACAATTTACGAAGTTTACATTTTACGAGGTTTTACCCGATGAATGAAATCGCGGTATTGTAAAAATCATCTGATGAATAATGAAATATTATTTTCATCATCAGTAACTCTTCTACACTGGAGGAAAAATAATACTGATAGTGTAAATATTTATCTGTGTTAGTGTGCCGATTAGGAAATAGCTTTACTTCCATTTTATCAAGAAACGTGCGAAGCTTCTCATGGAAGCTTGGAGGAAGCTTCTTGGAAATTTCCTCTTCCTCCTTCCCCATGCAAAGTAGCCCATTTCCCTCCTCTCTCTCCTTCATGCACGGCTGCATGGCAGCCCAAAGCAAGGAAATATTGCTTTTCCTTATTTCATTTTTATCACACAAATTCATTAATTATCAAAACACTTTCTCTCACTACCATTTCTTCTTCTTCCTTCTTCAACATTTCCTCTCCCTTCTCTCCACCATTGCTACGGCCAAGCTCTTCTTCCCCCTCATTCATCACAAATTTTCTTCCAACCACACTCTCTTAACTCTCTTCCTCTCCTAGACATCCATCTTGTTGGAGCATCTTGAGGTTCCACCATTTCCACCATTTTCTCCAAGCTCCAAGCTTTGAGCTTTTTGGGTAAGATTCAAGACTTCTCTTCTTTCTCCTCCATTTTCGTGGTCATGGTCTTCATGTTGGCTGTCCATGACTTATTTTCCAAGCCATTATGTCATTCTAACAAAGTCACCATTTTTAGGATTCTTGGAGCTCAAATCCAAAAATTCAAAGGAAGTTCTTGGTGTTCTTCTTTTGTTTTTCTTCACGTAGGTAAGAGGAAGACACTCCTCCTCAACCTCTCTTAGCATCTAGGAACCTTGTATGTGTATTGTTGTTGATTTTTGAATCTATGTATAAAGTTCTCTCATTTTTATGTTGTTCTTGATGAAAATGTATTTTGTTGGGTTTGTATGATTTATTGATGTCTCTTGCATGATTTGAAGCTGTATTTGAGTATCTTGTTGATTAAATATGATAAGGATTAGTTTGGTTTGAGTTAAAGGACCTGAGAACTCTATTTTCTGCAAGTTTACGCGTGGTAATCGATTACACGGGGCTTGTAATCGATTACCAAGCTCTTAAAGATACAAAATCGTGATTCGGAAATGCGTGTCGATTACATCTTGTGTGTAATCGACATGAGATTGCAATCGGCTTGTAATCGATTACAAGAATGGTGTAATCGATTACCAAGCCTCGATGTCACGAAATGATGCTTCGGGAATCACGTAATCGATTACAACTTGTGGGTAATCGACACGGAGGTCTGTCAATTGGTAATCGATTACCACGGTACTGTATGTCGATTACACGTCCTGAAGTTACGAATTGAAGTTCTGGAAATCGTGTAATCGATTACAATGAGATTGTAATCGATTGTGGATTCTGTTATTGTAATCGATTACCAGGGTGATGTAATCGATTACCAAGACCCAAAAACGAGATTTTTGAGCTGGAAATGATTGAGATTATGGTTCTTTGTCCTTTGTAACTCAAACATAACCTAAAAACCATGAATTCAAGGATTTTACCTCACTTAAACATGATAGGAAAATGTATTCATACCGATAGAGAAGAAATGATTTTGAAAATGGAATTCTTGGATTCATGTCATGGAAATTGTGATATGTGTGTGATAAGGAATATATGTTGATGCTTATATTGGCCTATTGTGGCATGATATTTAATGGTGTGAAATTGTGAATCATACATGTCCATGCATAGTATCATATGCATTGTGAATGTCCTTGTGGACTGTTGTAAGGCCAAGTTGCCTAGGAGATTAAACACACCTTAGTGCGGGTGCTAATAGACTAGTGTGGGTCTTGTTATGACCTTGGGGGCGTCGGGGCACGGGTCCTCCACAATGGGTAGTTGGTAGCTCCTTTGCCTGTGGGGCAAACCGATGCAAATGCACCGACGATCCGGACTTGACACTGTCCTATATCGTGATCTAGTGTAGAATGTCTGTACAATGCCATGATTGTGCACGAGAAAAATTATTGGTAGCACTGGCCTCGGCAGCCGAGTTACAGACATGTCTCCTGATCTTTCTCTCCGACTGTTTGAGTCTAGCTCCATGGAGTAGGAATTTGGGAAAGCATGCATGTGAGTCATGATATACATTGTCATTGTTAATATTTGTTTTTCCATATCCATGACTGTTTTGGTTATTACTAAGTTGAATATCTGCTTGGAATTGTTTATTTGCTTACTGTTGGAATTACTGCTTATTAGTTGAATATGTTATTCTAAATTGCTATTTGGGCGCGTGGCGCCGTACTGTTTCTAGCTGCTATAATTGGTAATGATGGTAGGAAGTCTTACCTCTTTCTTGTATCTCTGTTATTTGCTATATGTGTGTATACTGTATTGATCAAAGACGACGGTGAGGAGGCGGAAGATCCCGAGTTTCCCGGCTTCTGGCCCGAACGAGACTAGTCTCTACGAAGACAATGGCGGCACGTATGCGCGGATTTCTTGGGGATGTGCGTCTGACCTTCCTCGGAGGGCTGGAGTGTTGGCATATCAACTTGAATTCCGATCGCTGCGTCTACTTGGGAGATGTGTCGATCGCCCTAGCCTGGAGACGTCATGAGGCACCTGTCCTCACCTGCCACATCAGCCTGCGACTGGAGTTTTACTTGCCCATCCGTGAGATGTGGGGTGATCGTTATTACACCCCTTGGGAGGACTCTTTTGATTTCTACCCCTCGGGCCCCCGCCCGTGGTTCCGTGGTTCCCATGGAGGTTTCTTCTGAAGAGGAGGATCCTGCTGAGGACCCAGATACGGTCCCTCCTCATCTGAGAGACTGAGTTTACTGGTAGCTACTGATGGCTACCAGTGTTTTATTTTGGGGCCTGATGTATATTTTGTGAGCTGTATATTTTGGTAGCTCTGGGGCATATTTGTAAAATCCTTTGGGGGCAGGTATAGTTTTGCTTTTTGGGTAATTCAGGCTTGTATCTAAGTATAAATGATATTAGCACATTTTATATATATATATTTATATGCATGTTATTCAGATGAGAATTTTGTCTACTATTTTATTCTTCACCATTATTTATATTCCGCATGGTTAGAATGATTATCAAAACAAAGAAAAAAAAATATTTCTGCTATTTTGCTCGTGTATTTAAGAATTGAACAAGTTAAAACTTAACGAATGAACCGGGTCTTGAAATGTTAAAACTTTACTTTTTCGCATTTTCTTTTATTTGCCAATGTGACGTTCCCTGCCAAAAAGGGGCGTTACATTATTTCTATTCAAAACCCCAAACTATATTCAGAGAAATCAGAGAGGGAGAAATGAATAGAAATCCCCTTACCTCTTGAAGACTTGAAGCCTTGAAGCTTGATCTTCTTCCTCTTCTTCTTCCCTTCTTCCCCTTTCTCCTTCTTCTTCTCCCTTTTTTCCCTTTTCTTTCTTTCCTTTCTCTGGTTTCGATTCGCTGCCAAGGGAGAAGAGAGAAATAAGGGGGTGGGATATAAAGGGAATTATGGGAAAATA
This sequence comes from Ormosia emarginata, assembly GCA_029884605.1. Taxonomy (NCBI): domain Eukaryota; kingdom Viridiplantae; phylum Streptophyta; class Magnoliopsida; order Fabales; family Fabaceae; genus Ormosia; species Ormosia emarginata. Next base: position 8,441,205 of record JAQQTP010000037.1, read on the forward strand.
TTAACTTAAGTTTCTACACTGAAACTTATATCTGCCAAGGACACCCGAATTGTGCTAATTCAAGTTTCCCAGCTTCCAACAACTTTAGAATAAATCATAAGATTCATCTAAATTGTTGTTTCACCATTTTCATCATTTTCTATATCTGCTGCTAGTTATTCGGTATTAAAACGCACAACTAGTATGCCTAAAAATACCAAACTGACTCTGATTCTCTTGAAACTTTTACCACATCTTACTTGGCTTATTTGTGACGTAGAAATAAACTCTCTATGTTTATTTCCCTCAACTTAGCAACTTATGCTATTATCTGAGTCATTTTAAGCCACTTTACAACTTCTATGTTGCAATTAAGTACCTAAACGAACTCAGTTTGTCACAAAACTTGACTGACATGCTAAACAAGTTAAATGCTACCTTCGGTAACCATTTACCAGTCTAACACATGTTTAAGGGTATTACAATAGGACCTATCTGACGAAGAATTTGATAAGGTCCAAGGAATTTTAGAGTGAGCTTTCTAGATTTGAGAACCTGATTGACCCCAATCGTAGGCGTGACTTTCAAGAACACATGCTCTCCTTCCTCAAATTCAAGAGGTTTCCTCCTTTTGTCTGCATAGCTTTTTTGTTGACTCTAAGTCGTCCTCATATTTTCCTGAATCATCTTAACCTTCTCAGTCGTCTGTTGAATAAGATCAGGTCCGATGGTAAATCGCTCTCCGTCTTGATGCCAACATAAAGGTGTTCGACATCTTCATCCATACAAAGCCTCATAGGGTGCCATCCTTATACTCGAATGGTAACTGTTATTGTAGGTAAATTCTACCAAGGGTAAAATTTCGTCCTAACTTCTAGTCTGCTCTATGGCACAAGATCTCAGCAAATCTTCTAATGATTGAATTGTTCTTTCTGATTGGCCATCAGTCTGAGGATGATATGCAGAACTCAATCGTAACTTTGTTCCCATTGCTTCTTAAAGACTTTGCCAAAATTTTGATGTAAATCTGGGATCTCTGTCGGAAATGATACTCGTAAGCACACCATGTAATTTGACAATTTCACCAATGTACAACTAGGTCAACTTCTCCAACAGATATCTTATGTTGATCGGTAAAAAGTGTGTTGACTTTGTAAGTCGATCCACAATTACCCATATTGAATCATACCCTCTTCTGGTCTTTGGCAAACCAACAACAAAGTCCATGGCAATACTATCCCATTTCCATTCAGGAATAGTCAAGGGTTATAACATTCCAGATGGTCTTTGATGCTCAATCTTTGTTTTTTGACAAATTAAACAAGAAGATACACATCTAGTAATATCTCTTTTCATCCCATGCCACCAAAATAATTTCTTCAAATCTTGATACATTTTGGTCATTCCAGGATGCATACTCAACTTGCTAGTATGAGCATGTTCAAGGATGTACTTCCTGAGTTCCTCATCTTTAGGCACACAAACTCTACCTTGGAATCTTAAAATTTCATCGCTTCCTTCCTCTAATGTTGACACACCACCTTGCTTCATCAGCTCTCTTTCCTCTTGCAAGAACTTGTCAACCTTCTACTTCTCTCAAATGTCATCCATCAAATCACTCGAAATGATGACCATGTTCATGTAGATCTTGTCTGGCATTAACTCCACAAAAGATCATATGTCTCTGAATTGTTCTATTAAATCTTTTTCTCTTATCACCATGGCAGAAACACTGATCATCTTCCTACTTAAGGCATCGGCCACAACATTTGCCTTTCCAGGGTGATACTGAAGTTAGAAATCGTAGTCTTTTAGAAATTCTAACCATCTTCGCTGCCTCATGTTTAGCTCTTTTTGATCATACAAATACTTCAAGCTCTTACGATCACTAAAGATGTTGAATGTTGCTCCATACAGATAATGTCTCTATATCTTCAAAGCAAATACAATAGCAGCTAACTCCAAGTCATGCGTTGGGTAGTTCTTCTCATGCACTCGCAATTGTCTTGAGGCATAAGCCAGCACCTTTCTACCTTGCATAAGGACACAACCCAATCCTTGGTATGAAGTGTCACAGTATACTTCGAATGGTTCACTCGGTTCAGGTAGAACTAACACTGGTGAAGTAGTTAGTCTCCTTTTCAACTCTTGAAAACTCTCTTCACAAGCATCCATTCAGTCAAAAGCTTGATTCTTTCTTGTGAGTTGAGTGAGAGGTCCGGCAATCTTAGAGAATCCTTCGATAAACCTCCTATAATATCCGGCTAATCCAATAAAGCTTCGGATTTTAGTTACCATCTTTGGCCTTCCTATTGTAGCACAACTTCAACCTTTGATGGGTCTACGGCAATTCCTTCCTTTGAAATCACATGGCCCAAAAATTTAACTTCGTCCAACCAAAACTCACACTTCGACAACTTAGCATACAACTCTTTCTCTTTTAAAGTCTGAAGAACTATACTGAGATGCTCAGTATGATCCTCCTGATTTTTCGAATAGATCAAGATATCGTCGATAAAGACAACGACAAATCTGTCCAAATAAGGACGGAAGATTCTATTCATATAATCCATGAAAATAGCAGGTGCATTAGTCACACCAAAAGGCATTACCAGGTACTCGTAATGTCCATAACAAGTATGAAAAGCCGTTTTAGGAATGTCTTCCACTTTCACTCTGTTTTGATAGTAGCCCGATCGCAAATCAATCTTAGAAAACACCACTGCTCCTTTCAACCGATCCATCAGGTCATCTATCCTTGGCAATGGATACTTGTTCTTGATCGTGACCTTGTTTAACTGATGATAATCCACGCACAACCTTGAAGTACCATCTTTCTTCTGAACTAGCAATACTGGTGCTCCCCAAGGTGATACACTGGGTCTCATGAATTACTTCTCCAAAAGCTCTTCCAGTTGCTTCTTGAGCTCAACTAGCTCTGCAGGCGATATTCGGTAAGGCGCTATGGAAATAGGGCCAGATCCAGGTACAAGATCAATGGCAAATTCGATCTCCTGCTCTGGTGGTAAACCAGGTATATCTTCGGGAAAAACTTCAAGAAATTCTCGAACCACTGAAATTGGGTCCACATCAACCTCATTCTCGACTTTCAAAGAAGACAACAGCATGTATCCCCGAGCTCCTTCTTTCAAGAAAGCTTTCACTTGGTTAGCCGTCAAAAATCTAGAATTCTCATCCAAAGGGAAAACTAAGGTTTTTCTAGAATAATCTACTGGGACATGGTTAGAAGATAACCAATCCGTTCCTAAGATCACGTCTAACTGAGATAGTGGCAAACAGATCAAATCAACAGAAAACATTCGACCTTCAACAATCAATGGACAATCCAAACAGACTTTGGTAGTGACAATAGGCTTAGCAGTTGGAGTTGAAACAGCCAAATCAAAAGGTAAAGAAGACACAAGTAAACCAAGTCTTTTCACACAATCATAGGAAATGAAAGAATGAGTTGCACCAAAGTCATACAGTATGGTTAAAAGATTACCTTCTATGAGACCTTCCCCTTATATAAGATCTTCGGATTGAAAGGCTTCAGCACCACTTAGAATGTAAACCCGACCTCCAGCCTGTGGTTTAGCAGTTCTAGCAGCATTGACGGAAGGTTCCGCCTTAGGTTGATTACAATCACGAGAAATGTGTTCGGGTTTCCCGCATCTGTAGCAGACCATTCCTTTAATAGTGCAGTCCCTCGTGTAGTGATCCTTCCCGCACTTCATGCATCTCGGTAGAGACGTTATTGTTTGACTAGTTCTGGCCGGACTTCCTCCAAGACTTCCACCTAGTGGCTTCTATTGTTGATTTCTAGGTGGTCTGGAATAAGGCTTCTTCTGGTAATGGTTAACATTACTGTTTCTTCCTCTTTGAGACCAAAAAGGTCCAAAGTTTCTATTTCTTGCTTCACGTGCCTGGTCCAAGTCCTCCACTCGGCGACACGTATCGAGTAGTTCCGAGAATTAAGTAATCTTCAAAGTTATAATAGCTCTCTTCACATCATGTCTCAGACCTTCCTCAAACTTCTGACACTTCCATGCTTCGTTTGGTTGGTGTTGAAAGTAGGTTGAGAATTTAGACAAACTCTCAAACTTAGCAGCATATTTACTCACAGTCATATTTCCCTGTCGCAAACCAAGAAATTCCATCTCCTTAGCATGCCTAGCACTTTCTAGGAAATACTTATTCAAAAATCTCTCCTTAAAAAATTCCCAATTGATTGCTCGATTTTATGCCTCCAATAACCTCTGCTCTTCGGTCCACCAATCCTCTGGGTCCCCAATCAGCATGAACGCAACATAAGTCACTTTCCTGTCGTTGGCACAGTTCATGCCCATGAATATCTTTTCCAGCTCTTTGATCCACAGAGTAGCCTTCTCAGGAACATACTCTCTCTTAAATTGTGGAAGGTTAGTGCGACGAAATTCTGCCAGATTCTGGGCATCAGCAGTAGCCTCCAATTATTGTGCAGTCCTCACTTGTTGTTGAGCCGTTTGCTGGTTTTGTTGCAGCATAGCTTCAACCATCTTCTAGATTGCTTCGATTGCAGCAGTCATGTCTCCTCAACAAGCCATAATTCTTCTCAGATCAAGCTATACAAAACACGGAGAAAGTCAGATGTATCCTTGTAGAATACCAAACACAGAGAGTCACACAACACAAACAAGACAGTCCAAAACCACAAGACCCAAAAGAAAACCTAAACCGAGGCTCTGATACCAAGACAGTGTAACACCTTTTTTTCTTAATACTGCAAAGAAGGAACGTCACACCATAATACAAAAGAAATGAAATGAATTGTGGAAAATAATAGTTACAGTGATTAACTAAGACCCGGTTCATTATTAACACAAGATTAAATAGTTTGTATCCTTGTATGATAAAATAATCGACTATTGAAATATTTGTATGCATTTTTTTTCTGATATAACAGTAAGGAGATAATAATAATTATAAATACAATAGAATCGAAACAAAATTTAAAAACATCCATTCACAATATATATATATATATATATATATATATATATATTATACATCAGCCTGTTTAGTTACATCACAAAATATACAAAAGTAAGGCTTTACCCACCCAAGATAGTTACAAATTTACACCCATAAACTAGCAAAACATCAGGTTTTCCCAAAAAAATAAACGGTTAGCCATTAGTAGCCACCTACAGTATCAGCCCCTAAGACTGACGAGAAGGGACCGTAGCCGGGTCCTCCTCAGGGTCCTCTTCATCCGACGAAATCACCATTGGAGCGACCGAATTTCAGGCAAAAGCCCGAGCAGTGGAGAGGAAAGAGTCCTCTTATGGAATGTAAAACATATCAGTCCACATGTCCCTTATGGGTAAATAAAATTCCAAAATAACAAAATCAGAAAAATCAAAAATAGGAGGGTCATAGCGACCCCAGGCTAAAGACACTGTCAACTCCCCGCGATAGACGCATTAGTCCGTCTGCACATGTAAATTCCAACAATCGGGTCCTCCATAAAAGGTCAACTTCATGTACCCCAAAAAGCGGCGTGGGCGCGACGACATCCTCAGTAGCTCTAGTCGTAGTGTGGCTAGAAACCCAGTTATTTCCTTCTCTTCCTCACGAGCGTCTTCTCAGAAGTACACAGTCCGACAGAAATACAGAAAGAGGTGAGACACCTAACTTTCAGTACCAAAATAGCAGCAAGAAAATGAAACAGCGCTGGACGCCCACATATAAACACAATTCATACATCCAATTATAGTAATAATTAAAATTAACAGTAAGAGTAGAACAACAATAAATAATAGTAAGTATCATCAATAACAGGCAGACAACATCAACATTTCCAACATTCAACAGTCCAAGTAATCAAATAATTATTGCAGTAATAATAACAGATACTTTTCACAATTATAAATGCTCATACTCAATGAATTATGAGACTGACAGTTCACAATGCAAATGGCACTAAAATTCCTACTCCATGGAGCTAGACATAAACATTTTCAGAGTGAATGATCAAGGAGTAATGCTAGTATCTCGTTAGCCTTAAAAATAGTGTGCTCATCTCATAAAAATAGTTGTGCAATACAGCTTATACATGGCACCTCAACAGTTGATCGCGATATAGGATAGCGTTTCAGTCCGGATCGTCTGTGTGTTTGCATCGGTCTATCCCACGGCCCCATTGGAGCTACCACTGTCCATTGTGTGACACTTGTACCCCGACGCCTCCAGGGCCAACCACTATGACCCTACGCTTAGTCTTCTCGCACCCGCACATAGGTGTTATTCAAACTCCTAGGCATACACCGCCTTTTCAACAATGTCCAACGGATAACACATATGCATGACGACACAATGTACATCATACATGTTTATCAATGATGCATTCATCATAAGCATACCACAATGGCATATACATTCATTTCTCAACATCAATATGTGGTAATTTCCTCAAGTACAGAGTCAATAATACTTAGCCCACATAGGGGTCCAGAATAACATAGAATCAATTCCCCACATCAATATATTTTTAGGGTTCATCAATTATCACAAGTCCACATTATGGATCCTTATTTTCAAAGTTCTACACTGCGGTCAATTATGAAAATTTTAAGTTAAATAACTCTTCAAAACCGTGGCACTCTCAATAGTTATTACTCAATCTAATTTTTCTCTAAAAACCATGGCCTCATTAAGTCATCAAGGTTCCAATTTCTTTCCATTTTATGCATTTGTTACTTGATACCTAATTACTTAGATGTTATTTCACACAAAATCAATCCATTCCCTTAGGATCCAAGGCCAAAACCGTGTCCTCACTTTGGGGTATTAAACCCTTAAAATTTTCTATTTATTAATTTTAATATTATCATTCAACATTTAATCACATAAGCTTCATTTTATTTGTATACAAAAACTAATTTATATCCCTAAATTCTAGTCAAAACCGTGGCCTCACATTAGGGTAGGAAACTCCAAATTTTCCATTTAACAACCCTAACATGATCAAGCATTTTCAACACATCCAATGCATTCAAGATCATCAATCAAGCATTAATCCAATTTCAAGAATACATAAACATGCAAAATCACCAAACAAAGTGAGCATACAAAGGTTCCCTCACCACCAATAATGGTTGAAGTGAGTAATCTCCCTCTTACCTAAAGGAAAAACACAAAAATGGCCACCTGTATGCTTCTTGGTGGTTTCGGTTTTGAGCTTCCAAAACCCTAGGAATTTCAAGACAAGGAATCAACATCAATGGTTGAAAAAGAAGAGATCCATGGTCATCAAAGAGACCATGGAACACGAAAATGAAGAGAAAGAAGAAGAAAAATGAAAACTTTACCTTAAAGCTTGAAGCTTTGTCTTAGAAGGCAATGAAGGTGAAGATGGATTTTGAAGAAAATCTCTAAATAGGAAATGTAGAGGAGGTTGAGGTGAGTGTAGAAATGATCTTGATGAAGAGAAAAATCAAAGAAAATGGTCTCTAATCGGGTTACAATTTTCATAAGAAAGAAGGAGAAGAAGAGAGAAGGAAGAGAAAATATGAAGAAGAAGAAGAAGAAGTTAGAGAGAGAAAATGTTATGGTAAAATGAGGTAATTTGAGTGTTATGCATTAAGTGAGGAGGCAAAAATTTGCCTCCATTGGCCAAGCATTGCCGCGGCAACGGAGAGAGAGAAGGGGGAGATTTTTGGCTTCCCCAACAAGCTAAGGGCATTCTTGTCCTTTGGTGGTCAAAGCTTCTCAAAGAAGCTTTGATTAAAATACAATAAATTTGAATTAAAGTGAGTTTGATTAGACATAAAGTAGATTACATTAGGATAATGTGATAGGATTTTTAATACATGTTATTATCCAATGGATAATTGTTACAGTTGACAGAAGTCAGTATTAATTGTTCGGCAGATAAAATTTTACATAGCGATTTATTATTTTATATGTTAAATTTTTTTGAAAAACGTGAAATCTTATAAACCGTATCCAACCTCGGGTTTAGTAAGATCTCCTGTCGACGTTTCCATAGATCAAGGTTCTCAGGAAAAATATCTCATTTTCTCAGCCTGCTCAGTTTGCACGTAAAATAAGGAATAATATTAAAATATTTCGCACTCTCACAAAAATTTTCAAAAATCACGAATATTAGAAAATGAATATTTATCATAAAAGAAATAAAATTTGGGGTGTTACAGACGAGATACAGACAATGTCTTCTAGATCATTCTCTCCGGAATTGTGTTTAGCTCCATAGAGTAGGAAGTTAGTTCATTGTGCACATGCATAGTCTGTCTACATATCATTGTGTTATTTTATATATGTTAAATTATTTGATATTTATTGCTCTAACTGGAATTTATGTTTCTTGTATATGAATTATATTACTGTTCTTTATTGTTTCTATGCTGCCATGTTGGTATTGATGTAGAGAATCTCACATCTTTGTTATGTTACTCTGTTTTATATGTCTATGGTGGATAAAGACTAAGAGGAAGACCGCATCTTTTTGTTGTTTTATTTTCTACGATGCCAGCTAGGAGAGATTTTATTGTTTTCGTCTGAGTTCAGTTCAACGGTGGGACGAGAGCTTGGTGAATCGACTGGGCTACTGAACGTGTTAGATATATAGGAGATGTGAACCTATCTGTGCATAGGACCCACGATGGGGATCCTTTCTTTTCTCTTGTTGTTATAGTACATTTAGAGTTTATCATGCCAATTAGGGAGTTGTGGGGTGACCTACAATATACTCCTAGAAAGGAGGAGGGTTCTGTTGTGTCCTCTGCTAGGACACCCGCCCGTGGGGTCAAAAGGGTTATTAAATCTAGAAAACTCACTCCAAGATTCATCGGTTCTTCATCGGATAAGTCCGGTAGCCTACCAAATAGCTTTATCACCTTTTCTTTCCAACCTTCATAATGTCTTCCATGTGTCACAATTGCGAAAGTATATTCCTGATCCAGCCCATGCCATAGAACCGGATACAGCACAACTAAAAGAGAACTTGACCTATGAAACACTTCCTGTTAAGATTGAGGATAGAAGAGTGAAGCAACTCAGAGGTAAGGAAATTGCATTGATAAAAGTGATCTGGAATGACATGATTGGAGATGCAACATGGGAGCTAGAGGACAAAATGAAAGAACAATATCTGCATTTGTTCTAAGGTATGATGAATTTCAAGGACAAAATTCTTTTTTAGAAGGGGTGAGTCATAACATCCCAATTCTTTTCTTATTTCCTTGTTTTTTGCTTATTTGTGATTTTTGTGAATTATTTAGCTTATTTTGATTATTTTAATATTATTTTCGAAAAATTTTGGATTGTTGAAGCGAGGCTGGGGGAGCTTACTGAACCCCAGACCAAAGACAATTTTTGAAGTTTTCATTATCTGAGATTTTATCTGACAAATAAAATTAGGGTACGTTCTACTATCTATTCGACAATAAATACTGGTTTTGTTAACTGTAACTTTTATCCATTGGATAATAGCTTTTAGTAAAGATCTAGTGGATGATTCTAGATATAAGCCTAGTCACCTTTTTCTAGAGGTTTCTCTTTATGACATCACCCATATAACCTCACTTTTATGACATCACCATGGCCCACCTCTCTTTTTGGACCAATAGAAAACAAGCTTCCTAAGCAAGTTTGGAGGAAACTTGTTTGGGAAGCTTGTCTCCCTCTCTCCTAGAGAAACCCACTGCCAAAGACACCAAAAAGGGGCTTCTAGAGTAAGCTTCCACTTAATTCATTTCTATCACTTTCTATCAAGAACCAAAGCACAAAAAGCTCTCACATTTTCTCTCCACCAAGCTCACGGCCACACCAGCAAAACCCACCCTCCAATCTTCTTTAATTTCAACCATCTATATTTCTTGAATCCAAACCTCATTTGAAGACACTTTGGTGTTGTGGTCTTGATCTAGTTCCTCCATCTTCAAGTACTTCTTCAAGTGAGGGTTTTGAAAGTTTTTAAGGTGAAATTCCTCCATCTTCATCTTCTCTTTTCATTTTCAATTTCCATGGTCATTCTCTTTCCAAGCCTTAGATGTTGATTCTTTCTGTATGTGGTTTTTCGTTTTTCAAGAGCATCTTGGAAGAGGAAGTTGATTGAAGAAAAACACCCAAGAAGTTGTTGGTCATCATCCAAGGTAAGAGGAGATTACTCTCATCAACCTATTATGGTGGTGAGGAACGAAATTTGCATGTTGTAAGTGAAGAATCCATGTGAGGGTTATTCACTTGGTTGTATGTATTTTTGGTGATTTTGGTTGTTGTTACCCAAGTGGCTTCAGTACTCAAGAGGGGGGTGAATTGAGTAATAAAAAACTTTTCGCAAACTTTTATAAAAGCAAATTTCTTCAAAGCTATATATTAAACAAATGTGAGAATAAGGAAGATAATAGAAAGCTTTAAACACAACAAATAAATAGGTAAGCAATATTAAATAAATTGTTGAAAATAAAGAGATAAAGGAGAGAAGAGCAGACATGATATTTATCCTGGTTTGACTACCAACCACTTGTGGCCTACGTCCAGTCCTAAAAAAACTATCTGAGATTTTTCACTATACTTTCAGGCTTAAAATAGGTGCTTGTAAGCTTTACAAACCTGAGCGCTCCTCATACCTTAGGATTCCTCACCCTTGTGCTTGAGCCTCGACCGCAGGGATACCTCACCCTTGCAATTTCACTAAGGGATACATCACCTTTTCACTAAGGGATACCTCACCCTCACAAATTCACTAAGGGATACCTCACCCTTTTACAAAGAAGCAGAATATAGATGAAGAGAAACTCTCAGAAAGAGTAAGTAATACAATTTAAAGCGCTAAGAAGCTCTTTAAGGATATCTCAACTTTTTGGCGAAAAGAGCACAGGAAATAGTTAAAATATAAAATATGAATCAAAGCATGAAAAAATTATTTTAGATAGTTGGGTGTGTATAAAAGATGACCCAAAAACATGTATTTATAGTGTTCTTGAGAAAATAGCCGTTGAGTATCATTTAATATCACATTAAAGGCATAGAAAACTAGTCGTTGTGTGTTTTTGGCCGTGTTTATTCGAATAACACATTTGGTATTCGAATAGATCCTCAAAAACATGTTCTGGAACGTTTTCTGGATTGTGTTATTTGAATAACCCTTTGGTTATTCGAATAGATCTTTAAAAACACGTTCTAGAACGTTTTCAGGGGTGTGTTATTTGATTAACTATGTGGTTATTCGAATACACTACTCTGATTTTGAAATCTAACTTTAAATGGTCATAATTTCTTTATTTCTTATCCGTTTAAAGCAAATGACCAGTCATTGGAAAGATATTTGAGTCTATTTTCAAATGAAACTTTCAAAACAAAACTCAAATTATTTTGAAAGTTATGATCAAAAGAGTAAGCAAAGGTCAATTTTTCAAAACTTAAACTTGACTATTTTTCATAAATTTGAACTACCACCATAACTGCCTTTCAAAACTTGTTTGTTAGGTATTTTAGCATGTGAAAATCATTTTTAAATATTTGAAAATATATTTGAGATATCTAGAAGGCTTCTTACAAAAAGACCGTAGGTCCTATAAGTTATACCATTTAATCTTCCTTTGGACTTGGTCTTTGACATGATTTTGTTGTTATCAAAACTTTCATGAGATAAGCATGCACCTTCTCCTTAAGTTGAGCATAATTGAGATCTTCGCTTTCTTGTTGCAATGCTCACTCTTGGTACTTGAACTATCCATCATCTTCATCATGTTTGTTATCATCAAAACTATTTTCCATGTCAGCTAGCCAATTACAGTTGTATGTGTTTTTGGTGATTTTTGTGGTTTTGCCTTATATGATTTTATAGTTTAATATTATGTATAATTTTGGGTTGAGTAGAAATTTTAATTATTGAAATATGTTGTTTGCTTGAAATCTTGTTGTTGAGGATAAAAATTTTATGGTCTAAAGACCTTAGGGGCCACGACCAAGTAGCCTTAAATAGGGTATCCAAAACAAACTTTTTGTGTTGATTTGGAACTTAGGTATTTAGGTGAAAATGAATTGGATTAATAATTTCTAATAATGAAAGAGAGATAGAATAAAATTTGGTCATTCAATAAGAGATGGATTTTGGCCATTGAGTGGAAAAGTAAGCTTGAAAGAGAGATTGAAGACTTAAGACTTTTTTTAATAAAAGGCAAAGGAAAAGAATTTATTAAATTAACATAATGTGAACTCCTTTTTGTGTTCTTTGTGAAAAATATTAGGAATTATTACCTAGAGGAGCCTAGTTAGAAGAATATTGGAATTAAAGTTAATTTCTATATTACTCTTAGAAAGTTTCAAAATTTAGCTTAAAAGTGCAATGAAAGTTTTATGTAATTTAAGAGTGATGATTTCTGAGTTACTCGATAAAGATGCCTTGCGATTGAAAACAATGGTAGTGTGTTGTCGGGCTTTTAAATTAGACCCGAAGATGTTGATGACTGTTTTGGCTCAAGAGTATCTTATGCTTATGGAAAGTCATGATATTGATATGTGAGTATGCATTGAGTCATTGATCATGCATTATACTGGTAGTGCCGGTTGAGGCTTTTGCGTAGGAGTTGAATTACACCTTAGTGCAGATACGATGGGCGTAGTGTAGGTCACTTGTTGACCTTGGGGGCATTAGGACGCGAGATTTCCACAATGGTCAGTTGGTAGCTCCACTGTGCCGTGGATTAGACCGATACAATATACCGACGATCTGAACTGAGACATTATTCCTAATCACGATCTAGTGTAGACTGTCTTGTATAAAGCCATGATGCGCAATTGAGAAATTACAACACTTGACTTGAGGATGACGAGATACTGACAATGTCTTTTAGATCATTCTTTCTAAAGTTGTGTTTAGCTCCATGGAGTAGGAAATTGGTTTATTGTGCACACATGCATATTATGTTTACATATCATTGTGTTATTTTATATCTACTAAAATTATATGATATTTGATGCCATAATTGAAATTTATGTTCCATGTATGTGAATGATATTACTGCTCTTTATTATTTCTATGCTGCCATGTTAGTATTGATGTAGAGAATCTCACATCTCTATTATGTTATTCTGTTTTATGTGCATGTGGTCGATAAAGACTAAGAGGAAGACGAAGAAGATCATAACTTTTTGCTGTTTTGTTTTATGCGATGATGGCTAGAAGAGATTTTGTTAGTTTTGTCAGAGTTTAGGTCAATGGTGGTACGAGTGCTTGTGTATCGATTGTGATACTGAGCGTGTTAGATATGTAGGGGATATATCTGTATCTGTACGTAGGACCTGTGATGGGGATCCTTTCTTTACTTTTGATGTCTCGGTATGTTTAGAGTTTGTTATGCCGATTAGGGAGTTGTGGGGTGATTTGCATTACACCCCTAGGAAGGATCTGGACCCTAAGGTGTCATCTGCTAGGGCACTTACCCATGAGATCTCACCTCGGCTAAGGGTTTTGTCCAATAGGGAATCCGAGGAGGAGTACCCCATAGAGGACCCCAAAGCCTAGGTTTATGGACTTGGGCTAGTTTATGTTTTGTTAAACAATTTGTATATGTCTTTTTGGAGTACAAACCTTATGTATTTTGGGTGGACAGTGATCCATGCCATCTTTTGTATATTTCTTTTGATGTGTAATTTTTTAGTATTGCATTTTGTGTTGTTTATGCCTTATTTAAATTTATGTTTTTGAGAAAGAAAATTTAAAATTCATATTTCATCATATTAAAACTTTTGCACGTTTTATTAAATTTACAAGTTTTAGTCATAAATGTGATACCCTAAGGAGGGTGTTACACAGGCGAGGCAAAGAGCACCACGCCTAGGCGTGGAAAAACCAAGCCTAGGCGTGAGACAGGACATAAGCCATGCCTAGGCGTGGGAAAGTCATGCCTAGGCGTGAGTTCCAGGATTTGTCAAGAATGTTATTCTTGGTGTTTGGGAGTTCCCTGCTAGTTGGGATCTTTCTTATATGTTTTCTTAAGCGTATTAAGATACTTTTAGGGATATTTCAAAGAGAAAACAACCCTTTAGTATAAATGAAAAAGTTTAGACTATTTATGCATCCTATAGTTAAGGATTGCCATAGGTTGGTATCTAACACCTTACGCACTTAATGTTGCATTAGATGTCTCACAAGATGTGATGAGTTGGTGCAATAGATATGAGTATATTAGAATGAATTAGTAACATTCACTCTAGTTAGTTAGTAAAGGTATGAGCCTTAGGATATCCAAGAGTAGTGGATTACTTTAGAAGGGTACCTAGAACCTTAAGCAACAAAGTGTTGCAAGTACTAACCACTCATAAGTTAGTTCCACTCAAGTGGAGTTAAGTTTGTGTGTTTAGTTCCTAAGTGTGATGGAGACCAAGGAAGCTCAAGTGGAAGCCCAACGAGCCCAATGCCCAAAGATGCACTGCGAGGACTTAGAGGCCTAATGACAAGGTCAAGAGCTAAGAAGGCTAAGGAGGATTTGGATAAAGAAGTCAACCACTTTCTCTCACTCAAGCCCATTCCAGAAGAATGAGCACTCAAGATGGTCCAAATGATCCAAGTTGATGAAGGGCCCAATGTGGAGGCATGATTTCTTCTTAGTCAATTTTATTTAATTATGTATTTGAACTTTTTAATTTTCTCAGTTTTGGTTCTTATTTTCTTTTTGGGATAATTTTGTAATAAGGGCCTATTGTTTGGGCTTAACTTGCGCATAGTAGAGCTAGGGATAGGTGTTGCCTTCTAATTGGGCCTGGGCCACATTTGCATTAGGATTAGGAATAAAAATGTGCTAGCTTGCTGCCTCCTTTAGCTAGACATAGTCGCATACCTAATGTCTATAAATAGGCTTGTGTTTATTACATTTGTAACTTTTTAAATTTGAGAATATTATTGCATTCCTTTGTGAGTTTTGAGAGCTTAGTTCTCTTGGGGTTCTTGGAAGAACCATCTTGGTTCTTATCAAAGGTTTCCTTACCTTTGTGGCGAATCTTGCTTGACTTATCACTCTCCAAGAGTATGGCATCTTCTTCCTTCCATTCCTTGTCTTTTTTTCATCTTTTTTATTTTTTTACTATTCACGCATTGTTCACGTGTACTGTTCATGCATTACTATTCACCCATCATCGTTTAATTCTTTAAAATATGAAATCAACTCAAGGACAATCCGTAAAATTAATATGCATCCAACTTGGATCATATCATGTGGTATCTAGAGCCCGGATCCTAGAGTTGATAGAGTTCTTATATTTTTTGTACTTGTTCTTATTGTTTTCTAAACATCAAGCACCATTGCTTGAATGTCATAATTGTACACAACCTTGATCATCATTGTTTTCTGCCATTCCTAAGAATTGGCAACATTCTTTACTTTCCATTCTTTACTTTTTGCCATTTAAATTCCAGTCAATTTAAGAGCTTGATGAGTTAGTCCACTAACTATAAAGGTGGAATAACAACTCAAAAGAGAGGGTGCATGGAAGAAGCCTTCTTCTAACCTCAAACTCCCACATGGAAGGACAAGGAACTAAAGGAAAACTCCTCTACACAACCCAAGGCAGGTATGACTTCTAAAAACTCTAATGTTTTTCCTTCCACTAATGCTTCTTCCTCTTCTTCTTCTAAAAATAGGAACATCAAGTGCTTCAAATGCTTGGGGAGTGGACACATAGCCTCTTAATGCCCAAACAAAAGGGCAATGGTGATAAGAGAGGGATACATCTCTAGTGATTCATGTCCAAATTCCCCTCCCTCAAGTGAAGGAGAAGAAGAATGTGAGACCTATGCTCATGATGGCGACTTGCTAATGATAAGGAGACTCTTGGATAGCCAAGTTGTGGCAAGGGACCAAGACCAAAGGGAAAACATCTTCCACACAAGATGTGTCATCCAAGGTAAAGTGTGCTCATTAATCATTGATGGGGGAAGTTGCACCAATGTGGCAAGCGTTCGCTTGGTAAAAAAACTTGTCCTTAAAACTACTCCTCACCCCCGACTATACAAGCTTCAATGGCTAAATGAGAATGGTGAGTTGATAGTGAATCAACAAGTGTTGGTAAGTTTTTTAATTGGTAAGTGTAATGATGATGTTTTGTGTGATGTTGTTCCCATGGAGGCTGGCCATATTTTGCTTGGAAGGCCTTGGCAATTCGATAAGCATGCTATTCATGATGGTTTCACTAACAACTACTCATTTGTTCATAATTCCTTAAAGGTAACCCTTGTACCCCTTACTCCTAAACAAGTTTGTGAAGACCAAGTGGCCTGGAAGCTAAGAAGGGATCAAGAGAAGAAAGATGTAAAAGTAAAATCAAAGGGGGAAGAATAGGGACCAAGAACTTGTAAATGAGACAAAAATGAACATTTAATTGCTAGGGAGAGTGAGATTAAGAGGGTTGCTTTGCAAAGCAAGAGATGTATTTGTGTATACAAAAACTTATACTTAAATTGTAACTCTAACCCTCTACCTAGTGAAATTGATTTTCTTTTGCAAGACTTTGAAGATGTTTTTCCAAATAGTGTCCCTCTCGGACTACCACCCTTGAGGGGGATTGAACATCAAATGGACTTCATCCCGGGAGCCACTTTGCCCAATAGGCCTACCTATAGGACAAATCCTGAGGAAACTAAGGAAATTCAGAAATAAGTGGAGGATTTGATGCAAAAAGGATGGGTGAGGAAAAGTTTAAGTCCTTGTGTCATGCCTGTCATACTTGTCCCCAAAAAGGATAGCACTTGGAGAATGTGTACTAATTGTAGGGTTATAAATAATATAACTGTAAAATATAGGCATCCCATCCCTAGGCTGATTTTCTTGATGAATTGCATGGTGCATGTTACTTTTCTAAAGTGGATTTAAAAAGTGGGTACCAAAAAAATTAGGATAAGGGAAGAGGATGAGTGGAAGACAACCTTTAAGACTAAGCATGGATTGTATGAGTGGTTGGTGATGCCTTTTGGGCTTACAAATGCACCTAGCACCTTTATGAGGTTGATGAACCATGTGTTGAGAGAGTTTCTAGGCAAGTTTGTAGTAGTGTACTTTGATGACATCCTAATCTATAGCATAACTTTAGAAGAACACCTTAGGGTTGTGATGAGTGTGCTTAGAAAAGAAAAGTTGCATGCTAATTTAGAGAAGTGTGTCTTTTGCACCGACCATGTAGTGTTCCTAGGCTTTGTTGTGAGTGCTAAGGGAGTGCAAGTAGATGAAGAAAAGATAAATGTAACACCCCAAAAATTTATAATTTTATGATAAATAGTCATTTTATAATATTTATGAATTTTGTGAATTTTTCTATATTTTTTTGTGAACGCGAAATATTTTAATATTATTCCTCGTTTTGCATGCGCACTGAGCAAAGCTGGGAAAATGAGATATTTTTCCTGAGAACCTTGAATTGTGGAAACGTCAATGGGAGATCTTACTAAACTCGAGGCCAGACACAATTTATGAGGTTTCATATTTTTCGAGATTTTTATCTGATAAATAAAAATCGCAAAATAATTTTATTATCCGTTAAACAATAAATATCAATTTTTGTTAACTGTAATTTCTGTCCACTGATAATAAATTTGATATAGTGTTAGTCATATTTTATAGAACACTTTGATGACATCACCATGGTGACATCATCACCATGACATCACTTTGACTTTTCAAAGGAAGGAAGCTTCCTAGCACCTTCCTTTTGACTTGTTGGAGAAGCTTGGAGGAAGCTTCCTTGCACTTTCCTATTGGCTTCTTTAAGAAGCCACATTTCTTCTCTCCTCCTCTCCACCACATATTTTTTAGGGCTCTTTGTGGCCACACATTTTAATTCATACACTTACACAAAATACACCTAATTACACATTTCATTTCATTTCACTTTACTATTACTTCCTCTCTCAATCTTCTCTCAATCTTCTCTTCTTCTCTTCCCTCTCCAACCCTACAGCCATGGAGGCTTGAAGGTGGCCAAACTCTTCACCTCACTTCATTCAACCACTCATTTGTTCATCTCATCATTCCTATCAAAGAGACAAAGCAAAAAGCTCTCACCTTTCTCCTTGGAGGCTCACGGCCTCACCCCTCAAAATACACTATCCATCTTCTTTAATTCCAACCAACCCTTGATCTTGAATCTAGACACCATTCTAAGTAACTTTCATGCTGTAACCATCACCAAAATCTACCATTTTCATTTTGTTCCATCAAGCTTCAAAGTTAGAGACTTTAAGGTAAAGTTCATAGCTTTTCCACATTTTCTCCTCATTTTCATGATCCTTGATCTCTTGGGTGATCAAGGGTTCCTTTTCTAAGCTTTGATGATGATTTTGGTAAGTTTTGATGTCCTTAGGGTTTCCTTGAAGGTGTAGTACGAAAATCTCTACAAGGGACCAAGAGGCTTGCTTTCTTGTGTTGTCTTCCATAGGTAAGAGGGAGATGATCTTCTTTAACCTATCTTGGTAGCGAGGAAACATTCTTGGTGTTGTTGATGAGAAATCCATGTGTGGATTGCTCTCTTTGTGGTGTTGTTTTTCATGATTGTGCATTTATTTGGACTTGTATGAGTTATTGGTTGTCTTTGCATGTCTTGATGGTTATGGATTGTATATATATCTTGTTTGGATTAATATATAGAAAATGTAGGGTTTCCTACCATTTTGGGGGTCACGGCCTTAGGGCCAATTTTTAGGAATTCAAGTGTGATTTTGGAGACATTGGAACTTAGGTGATTAGGTGTTAAGGAATTGATAATTGTAATGAAAAAGATTTGAGACTTCTACCCTAGGGAGGCTCACGGCCTCTAGGGGGATTAATGGTCCAAGTTGTAATTCTTGGTGCAATATTAGGATTTAAGTGATCAACATTGGGGTGAAAGAAAAAGGGTTAGACTTTTATTATAATGAGGCTCAAGGCTTTTTGAGGAAAAAATGTCACAAAATGTAGTGCTAAAAGGGAGACTTAGATGATTGGGAAATTTTAGATTCCTTAGGAGTTCATAAAATGGAAAGAATAAAGGAAAAGACTTTATCCTATGTATTAAAGTGATTTTGAACATAAGGGAAGAACAAGAGAATATGTATACTCTTAGAGTAAATTTTAAATGAGCATAATTGATTAGAATAAGGAACTTGATCAACCTAAAGGAATGGAGATTGAATAGGGACTTCAAGAGAATCCCTTTAGAGAATGAATTCATAAGAGATGTTAATTAAAGTGAAACCTGAAATAAACCTCTAAAAGTGTGCTATCACTCTTGAGAAATTAATACTATACTATTGTGGGTCCGTGTTTGGACTAAAATTCTGTTGATGTTTAAATTGGCCAAATTGTGGCGTGTTATGGAAAATATATCATTATTGTTGGATATACGTGGTTGTGCATGGAGTCAACATGCATTGAGCATTATACACTCTTGGTTATTGTGCCGATGTGCTGAAACCGAGTGGATTAGTGTTATTATGTAATTGCATGGGCGATTATGTAATATCATTGATACTAATAGTATTAGACAATTGTATGGGCAATTGTTTAATATCATTGGGGACAGTACAATGATGGCTTGAGTTATGCATATTCGCATTGAACAATTTACTCAGTCGATGACTGTTAAAAGGATGGATGAGCCTATGATTATGCATTGAATCAGTATACATTGAACAAATTGCTCAGTGTGATCTGTGATGGATCTGAGGGGGCATAAGTCGTAGTGAAAGCCGATTGCACTCATTACGAGCCCGATGTAACACCCCAAATTTTATTTATTTCATGATAAATATCCATTTTATAATATTTGTGATTTTCTAGAAATTTTCTGGATTTTTCTGAAAATGCAGAATAATTTAATATATTTCTCGTTTTGCGTACACATTGAGCAGACTCTGGAAAACGACTGTAGCGCTTCGAAAGTTTGAAAATTTATGATGAATATTCATTTTATAATATTTGTGATTTTTGAGAATTTTCTAGGATTTTTCCGGAAACGTCGAATATTTTAGTATATTTCTCGTTTTGCATGCGCACTGAGCGGAACCGGGGAAATGAGATATTTTCTCTGAGAACCCTGAACTATGGAAACGTCGACGGGAGATCTTACTAAACCCGACGCCGGACATATTTCACGAGGTTCTACATTTTTCGAGAAAATTTTAATAGATGAAATAATAAGACGCTGTATAAAATTCATCCGTTAGATAAATTAATACTGACTTCCGTTGACTGTAATTATTATCCATTGGATAATAACATGTAATAAAAATCCTATCACTTTATCCTAATGTAATCTACTTTATGTCATAATAAATCTACTTTAATTCAAATATAATGCTATTTTAATCAAGCTTCTAGAAACTTTGACCTAAAATGACCTAACTACCCACTCTAATTGCATGGAAAAGTCACAACACCCCCTCCCACTCTCTCTTAGGGCTACGGTTGGCAGCCCACTTTGGAGCCAAATTGGCTAAAATTCTATTACTCATTTAACACACCAAAACCCTAATTCATTTTCAACTTTCCTTCTCTCTCTTCACATTCTTCTTCTTCATTTTCTCTCAACCATTTCCCTTCTTCTCTTCCCCTCCATTTCGGCAGCCCCTCTCCCCCTCACCATTTTCGTTTTCTTGCTTCACCATTTCCATTTCTACCTTCCCTTCATCACTCTAAAGCTTTTCTTCTTCATACTCCACTTCAAAATCCATTATTTTCACCATTCATCCTCAAGATCAAAGCTTGGAACTTCAAGGTAAAGGTCACTACTTTCTTCTCTTCTCTTCTTCTTTTCGTGTTCTAAGACCATTTCCATGGTCAAGGATGCTTTCTTTTCCAAGCTTTGGTATTGATTCTTTGAGGTTGATTTTCTAGGGTTTGAAGAGCCAAAACCGAAATCACAAGGAGCTTTTGGGAGATCATTTTCGTGTTCACCTCTTTGGTAAGTGGGAGACTACTCTATTCAACCTAAAATAGTGGTTGGGAACTTGTTTGCTTGAGGATTTGTGAGAAACCCTAGCATGGGTTACTCTTTTGATTCTTTAAATTTCCATTACTTTTACTTGATTTGTTGGGTGAATTTGATTCTTGGTGATATTGTAATAATTTGGATGGATTGGAAATTGCGATTTTGAGACAAAAGCCCCTTGCTTTGTGCAAGGAGGCTCACGGCCAAGCACCCTTGGTGGGGTGGTGATGGTTGAAAAATTTTGTAATCCAATGAAATGGTAATGATTGAGTGGACAAGGACTAATGGAGAAGTGAAAAACTTAAACCCTTAATTCCATGAGGCTCACGGCCATGAAGGAGAAAGAATGGTAAAAATTGTGACTTGGATGAAGGATTGATGAATTGGACATTAGATGGTAATTAGGAATCCATAATGTGTAGGGATAATTAATCAAAGTCTTAATTTGGTAACTTAGAGAATTTTAATCAAGAGGAAGAACATGAGTGTGTGAGTTTGGAGGAATTTGAGATAAGCCTATAAAGTGAACTATAATCAAGATTAAAGAAAGAAGTGAATTTACTAAGGTGTTAAGAACTGGATAGAGAACATAAAATAATTCCCTTAAAGATAAAGATCCATTATGAAAAAGTAATTAAGATAAGTTATAATAATAATGTCATTAAAAAGTAATTAAGGTAAGTTATAATAATAATGTCACTAAAAAGTAATTAAGGCAAGTTATAATAATAATATCATTAAAAGGTAATTAAGGTAAACCATAATAATAATGTCATTAAAAGGTAATTGAAGTAATACATAATCATAATAATGTCATTAGGGATGTAATCAAAGTGAAAATCAATAATAATCCTATGAGTGATGTTAATTAAAGCGAGACCTTAAGATGAGCGCTATATCGTTATGGGTCCAAAAATCGAGACCTAAACCTCATTTATGATTGATTGGACCATATGTGGCATAATACGAAATATTATGCTTTTATTGATGATGCATGACCACTTATTGATGAGAAAGTACATCGTTGTAAATACGTACATGAGAATGCATGGGGTCATCATGCATTAAATATTTGCTCAGTCTGTGACTGTTAAAAGGCTCTGTTGCCCAGGAGTTGAATTACACCTTAGTGCGGGTGCGAATAAACAAGTGTAGGTCTTTGTTGACCTTGGGGACATCAAGGTGTGGGTATTCCATCATGTGGCCAGTTGGTAGCTCTTCTGCATCGTGGGATAGACTAATGCAACGCACCGACGATCCGGACCGAGACATTGTCCTATGATCGCGATCTTGTGAGAATGTCACTGTGTAAAGCCTTGATGTGCAAAATATTATTTTTATGGGAAGCACTTGTTTTTATGGTTGACAAGATACTGGCATGTCTCCTTGATCATTCACTCTGATGTTTATGTCTAGCTCCATGGAGTAGGGATTTGTCAGTACCTAATGTGGGATCTTGTTACCATATGCATACATATTTTGAGTCACATATTTTCTGATATGTACTCATATGCCTACTTGATTGCTATTCTGTAAACATATATATATATATATATATATATATATATATATATATATATATATATATATATATATATATATATATTTGTGATTTTTATTGATCTTTGTAACTATTGGAAATTATTATTGAATTGCCCTTTGCCTGGATTTTATGTTATTTATTACCTGCTATATTGTGTGGGCGCTTTGTAAACATATATATATATATATATATATATATATATATATATATATATATATATATATATATATATATATATATATATATATATATATGTGTGTGATTTTTATTGATCTTTGTAACTATTGGAAATTATTATTGAATTGCCCTTTGCCTGGATTTTATGTTATTTATTACCCTGCTATATTGTGTGGGCGCTTTGTGCCTTTTAGTTTCTTACTGTCATATTTGGTAATGAATGATGAGTATCTCACCTCTTTATTGTATATTCTGCTATTATGTATTATTGTGTGATTTACTGAAGACGTTCGTGAAGAAGAAAAGAAAACTTTTGACGTCTCGCCCCCGTGGATTTTTTGGCTATGTGCGGATCAACTTTCATGGAGGTCCTGATTGCTGGCACATCAACATGCAGATCGATCGTTGTGTGTATCATGGCGAATTGACTGTGTCCTTGGCGTGGGGACGTTATGATGCTTCTATTTTTTATTTCCATGCTTTTGTGTGGCTGGAGTTTTACCTGCCCGTGAGGGACATGTGGGTTGACATGTATTACACCTCTTGTGAAGATTCCTTTTTGTCCACTGCTCGGGCTCCCGCCCGTTGCTCTGTCGTCCTGATGGATGTTTCCTCGGACGAAGAGGATCCGGAGGAGGACCCGGCTACGGTCCCTTCTCGTTAGTCATAGTGGTTGAGTTTATTGGTAGCTACTGATGGCTAACCAGTTATATTTTTTTGGGAAGCCTGATGTCTGTACATGTCGGGGTATATTTGTATCTCTTTGGGTGGGTACATATTTTGTTTCTTTTGGTATATTTTGGAAATGTAATTAAACAGGCTTATATTTCTAGTACGGTGTATGTAATTATCCATATTATGTATGATTGTATGTTTTATTCTACGCTGATTTCACTTTGATCATTTTAATAAATGTTCATTTGAAAAAGAACCTTTAATTTTTAATTCACTTAACGTTATATATCCATGAACAGGTACATATGTATATTAATGGAATGTCAACTGAACTCATTTTCAAATAAATAAAAAAAATGTCTCAATTTTTCCATATTTATTTGTATGTCGTTTCACTATAGTGCGACGTTTCCTCTTCTTACCTATTATGACTAAGAAAAGGGGGCGTTACACCCGACAAATCACTATTCTTTTTGTGGTGAATGAACGAGAATTGGATAGTGTGATCCAGTGGAAGGATCTGATTGAGGACCGTGAGGCACGGTGGTTCATTTCGTGATGATGTTATCACCTTATTATACCCCTGGCCATGATAAACCATTGCAATGCATCACGCGCCTGACTATCCTCTTCGTGGTCCAGCGTAGACTGTCATTGAGGGGGACAGATCTTCTGGAACATTCATTTTTGAAATGGAAATGGAAAATCTTGGTACCAAGTGCACATGCATTGTGAGTCGGCATATCATTTGGCACACATTTATATGATGATTATACTATTGTGTTATTGATGTCATGATTATCTGAAATATTTTAATTGTTCATTATCTGAGATTCTGTGGCTGTTTTCTCTTATCGTATGTGATTACTACTGCTTAAATGTTATTGCTCTGCTATGTGGGTGCTCTGCACCGTTTTGTTTCTTTACTGCCATAATTAGTAATGTAAGTAGGATGTCTCACCTCTTTCCTGTATCCTTATATTTCTGTTATATATATTTGTTAAAAGATCATAAGGAAGAAGATGGGGGACCACACCCTTACTGATTGGATTGGTCTGATTCACTATTTTCAATATAGCGTCGGGACGAGATTTCTTCGGTTATGCACGGGTGCAACTCCATGGGGGCATTGATGCCTGGCATGTCGACTGGGACACCGAGCGTCGTATATATATATGGGGTTGCGGCTTTATCTGCTAGTAGTACCTATCCCATGGCTACTACTTTTCCCTTTTGTGCTTTTGTACCCTTTATCTTTTATTTGAATAATGAAGTACTATGTTTCGTGTTATCAGTGCTTTGTGTTAAAGATGAATATATTACATATGAAATACGTTTTTCCTTCAGTGATTGTATTTTATATGGTTGAGTACTAAATATGTTTCATTCGGGGCTCATATTTTCTACCTATGTATAAATGAAATAATTTTTTTTTGTAAATACTATTTTTGAGACTGTGACATGCCTTGATTTAGTGACTGTGGCAATAATGATGATTGTGCTGTGGTTATTAAATCAAGAGGTGTTACAATAAAAGCCATTAGGGAGTGGCCTACCCCTAAGTCTGTGAGTGAGGTAAGAAGCTTTCATGGGTTAGCTAGCTTTTATAGAAGGTTTGTAAAAGATTTCAGCACCATAGCCGCCCCTTTAAATGAATTTGTTAAGAAAAATGTGAGTTTTAGGTGGGGGAAGGATCAAGAGATAGGTTTCAACACACTCAAAGATAGGCTTACTCATGCACTCAAACTTGTAACACCCCAAAAATTCATATTTTATTTATTTCGGACGATTCTTAATTATTTTGAATAATCCGACTCAACTTCTGTGGATTTTATAATTTTTGTGATTTTTAGGAATTTTTGGGAGTTTTTACGTTTTTATTATTATTTTAATATTATTTTAAGGCATGTATACGAGCCTTCGTATTTTATTTTTTTTGAAAATCATTAATGATTTTTACTAATCCAACTTGATTTTCGTAAATTTTATAATTTTTATGATTTTGTGGGTGATTATGAAATTTTTATATTTCTCTAATTGCTTTTGGGCTGTTTTTGGGCTCAGGTGGCCTTACTTGGGCTCAAGTGGGTCCCACAAAAGTGAAAATTTTTCTATGCATAGAAAAATTTATACTGTTGAGATGGAGACAGGGGATCTTACTACACCTGAATCTGGAAATAGTTTTAGAAAATTTTTTTTACTGTGTTTTGTACTGTATTTAATTATCGGGTGATAAAAATGCAGTAAAAATATTATTCGTAGGGTAATAGCAGATAAAAAAAAATATTATACTGCTTAAGTTAACATTGGTGGTTTGGATATCCACCATTGATTTAATCAACGGTGGAGACTTGATCTTGATTTAATGAACGGTGGAGATTTGATCTTAAAAAGTGACTAGGACCATTTACAACCATTGGATAAAGAATTAATTAAGGGTGGAGATTTGGTCTTCTAAAATGGCTATGACTAATTATGACCCTTGGATTTAAAGTAAGAAGGGATCTTGACCATTCATTTTTGTAGATGCCTCTAATGACTAGGATTTAAAGGAGGAATAAATCCAATGGTCCAAGTTTGTTACTATCACTTGGAAACTTTCCAATAATTTGGTGCCTTTGACTAACACTCTAATTATTCACTCATTTCTCACTCACTCTCCACGGCAATGCAAGGAAAAAGGGGGGCAAAATCATTTCATGCATTTGTTATCTTACTTCATCATCTTTTCTCTCAATGATTTAGTACCAATTATTTGCCCAAATAATTTACTCTTTTCTCTCTTCACTCTACGGCCATGCACCATAAAGGAGGGCCAAAATGGTTGATTTCTATCACT
Organism: Ormosia emarginata; assembly: GCA_029884605.1. Lineage (NCBI taxonomy): Eukaryota > Viridiplantae > Streptophyta > Magnoliopsida > Fabales > Fabaceae > Ormosia > Ormosia emarginata. The sequence goes on from JAQQTP010000037.1 coordinate 8,467,382, forward strand.
TTTGTATCATAATTGTCTTTCTATTCATCATCTTCTCCAAAACAAAACACAAAAACTCCATTCTCTTCTCCAAGAACACCATTCGGCCAACACCTAGAAGCCATGCCTCCAAGCTTCTAAAATTTCATCTAAACACATTTCCTAAACCTAAACACCATTCTAAGAACATCTCTAGTTATGAGTTTTCACTAAATCATTCATCTTGAGCTTCAAATCCAAGCTTCAAGTTTCTATCAAAAAGGGTAAAGTTCATATTTCTTCACCCAATCTTTTAGTTTTAATTTTCTAAGCCATGCTTGAACCATGGTTTACCTATTCCTACACTTGTTATTGATTTTAACATTTGTTTATGATTTTTAGGGATTTTCCAAGGAGCTCCACGAAATTGGTAGGAAGGAAAACCAAGTGTTTTCACTTCATTCTTTATCTTAACCAAGTCTAAGAAACCTTCCTTTCACAAAAATCAAAATTTCCATCCTTGTTCTTCAAGAGGAACCATTTGGCCATACCACCCAAAATCACTCTCCAATCTCTTTTAATTTTATCCAACCATAGATCTTGAATCTACATGATATTCTAAGCAACTTTCATGTTGAAGACTTTCTCTAAATCATTCATTTTCAAGGACTTTCTTCAAGAGTAAAGTTATAGGGTATTTGAGGTGAAGTGTAAGGAAACTTCACATCTTCTTTCTTTTTCATGTTTTAAGCCATGTTTGATCCATGGTTCCCCTAGTTCAAGCTAAATTTACTAATAAATATATGTTTTGTTTTGTGTTTAAGAAACTTTTGTTAGTGGAGATCTTGATCAAAGTGCAAAGCAAGGAGATTTTGAGGATCTTCAAGAGGTAAGAGGGAGATTCATCTCACCAACCAAGTATGGTGGTGAGAGATGGTTTTGTATTTGATGGATGGTGAATCCATGCGAGGATTCATATCCATGCTCATGTAATTATTTGTGGGTGTTTATGTGTTTATGTGGTTTATGTGTTTTGATTATTTGTTTATGTTGTTTATGTGCTTTGCATGGTTTATTTGTGCTTACATGCTTAGTATGATTTATTGTTTTGATTATGGCATGCTTATGGTATTTATGATGAAATATGTATATGTATGCCATGATTTGATGATGAAAAGGAAAACAATTTTGGTTCCAAAGAGCCATAGAGGCACACGGATTCAAGGGTGATTTTTGAGTAAAAAGAATCTAAGTATTTTACAAATCATGCGTTTTAAATGAAAAGAGCAATGAGTTGTTGATTTCAAGGATTTGCAAAGAAAGTGAACATGAAAATGAACAAAATGAATTGGTTTTAAAGACAATGAGTCTCATGGTTTTTGAAGGAAATTTTAATAGTTTTGTTTGTGCAAAACCATATCGATTTAGAAGAAAAAATATGTGATGGTTTCAATGGCCATGTACCACAGTTTTGAAGGTTTGTAATGCCTTGGTTTTATAAAATAAAGTGATTTTCAAAGTAAAAATATAATTTGATTAGTACAAGGATTTTGGAAATGGAATCAGAGTATTTTATCACTTGAGAAATAGAAATTTCGGTTATGAAAGAAAAAGAGAGGTTGAAAGTATTTGAACCTCAATTTATTTTGAAGAGGATTATTTTTGGAATTGATTTGAGAAAAATAGAGAATATAATGGTGATTTAAAATTTACTAACGTAAAACTCATCCTTTGGGTTTTGGAAAGCGTTAGGAAATTTTAAGTTAGAAATATTGATTTAATTCAATGAAATGGTGAAATTGAGGAATATTTTACGTGGTTGTAAAATGGTGAAAAATGTTTTACGTAACTTAAAAAAGTGATTTTTAAGCTACGCGATTTAAAAAAAATGTTTAAATATTTCCACGCGATTTGAAAAATGTTGAAATATTTCTACACAATTTGGAAAGCGTTTAAATATTTTTACGCGTTTGAGATGTTGTTGAAAAATCGCTACGCGATTTAAAAACAGTGGAATATTTTTACGTGATTGAGAAAACATTGAAAAATCAATACATGATTTGAAAACATAACGAAAATGTTACAAAATTGTGAAAATGTAATAGAAATGTTGCGCGATTGTGAAAACGCGACAAAAGTGTTTCGCAACTATGAAAACGCGATAATATGATTTTGCGATTGAATATACAGTATGGTTACTGTTGGACCAGTGTGTGGTCCCTGATTATGAGATTATGAAATTGAACTGAGAATGAGCTAGTGTGTGGGTCCTGAATATGAAATTGTGAATTTCAACTGAGAATGGTGCATGTTACATGCATGGACTAGTGTATGAACATTGTATGAGAAAACAATGAATTTTGCCTGTGATTGGCATTGGTGCATTGAACATGCATTGAAAAGGTCCGATGGACTGGATATGACTATTTGCCTAGGAGAGACGTACACCTCCTGAGTTGGTGCGATATGCGTAGTGTAAGTCACTTGTTGACCTTGGGGGCATCGGGGTGCAGGTTGCTTACATGGGCGGTTGGTAGCTCTTCTTCTCGTAAGTTAGACTGATGCAACGCACCGATGATCCTGACCGAGGCACTATTCTTAATCAAGATCTAGTAAAGACTATTGTGTATATGCTAGATGTGCAAATACAAATGAGAATTGTAGCACGTGGTCTGAGGCATTTTGGTACAAATAGATCTTTCGGATCAATTTCTCCGAACTGAGTATTAGCTCCATGGAGTAGGAAATTGAGTCTACATGCATAACATATGTATCATTATTGAGTATTGGTTATGATAATTGAACTATTGAATACTTAGATAATAATTGAGGATATTATCATAAATATTGAATAATTATATCTGTGTGATATAATAATTGAGGAATATTGGATGATGATGATGATAAATAATGTTGATGGCATTATTATAATTATTGTTATTTTATACATTATGATGATGGCATAATTGTAATTATGATATGATATATCTGTATGGTGTGCTGTTTGTGTTATCTCTGTGCTACCATGTTGGTATTGGCGTATGTGATCTCACATCTTTGTTATATTGTTTTGTTGTGCTTGTATTGTTAAAATTGTATAGTAGACGGAACGAGTTTCTTATGTAACACCCCAATTTTTAGAAAAATGTTCCGAATGTTCTGTTTGCTGTTTTTTAAGCTTTTGAGTAAAAGACCGTTGTGTCCTTATTTACTGTTTCTTGTTTTCTGTATGAAATACAAATACGTTTTTACAGGCTAAGATTTTATTTGGTCGTTTTACGTAATTTGCTTCGAGACGGTAAAATAAAAATTTTCTCAAGCTACTGTTTTAATTTTTCTTGGAGATATACAGACAATTAATACTGTTTGTAATTTTATTTGAACGTTTTGGATGATTTGCGTCGTCGTGGGGAAAAATAGAAAAATGACCGTTACGTCCCGATTGTACTGTTTTTAATTTTTCTATATGTTACAGTGCTTAATATTACTGTCTGTGATTTTATTTGGACTTTTTGTGCGATTTGCTCCGGGACAGGAAAATAATATTTTCCGGGCCGGGGAAAATCTTGTTTTAATTATTCAGAACTGGGGGATCTTACTAAACCCGATTCTGAATGATACTATTGTTAATCTTTTAATTTTTAGGATTTACCTGTCAAATAAAATAATTTTGTATTATTATAATATTATTTTATTAGTCAGTATAATAAAATGACAGTGGACCCAGAAATGTTTTACGGGACCCACGTTTAGTTAAAACAGTTAACTTAGTAGCTTAATTAAGCATCATTAGTGAAGGAATTCTCTAGAACAAGTGACTAAGCTAGCTAATGACTAGGTTAATGACTAAGCTAATGACTAGGTTAATGACTAAGCTAATGACTAGGTTAGTGACTAAGGTTGGTGACAAGGTAAGGATGAACCAATGAGAGCTAAGCTTGCTAACCAAGTTTTAATCTTGACCTTTGATCCATCCTAAGGCTTGGATGAAGCCAAGCAAGGCTACACCTTGCATGGCTTGATGTTCACGACCATTTGGCCTTTGGAGGACAAAAATCACTTCATCTTTCATGCATTTTCTCTCTTCTCTCTCTTCCAAAAACCCTAAACACCATTGAAGCTTCCTTGAAGCTAGCTTCTGCCAAACACAAACCAAGACCATCCAACCACCCAAAATTTTATCCAACCAAGTTTTCTAAACCTAAACACAATCCTAAGAACATCTCTAGTTGAGAGTTCTTGCAAAATCTTCCATTTGAAGCTTGGAAACCTACTAGGAAAATTTTACCTAGAAGGTGAAATTTCTTGTTTTCCATTTCTAAACTCTTTTTCAAAGTTCTAAGCCATGATTTCTCCATGGTTTAAGCTCTCTTTTATGGTTAGTAACTTTTAGATTTTGTTTAAGTTTGTTAGGTGATTTGAAGATGAAAACCGAAACCTAGAAGAGGTGTGAAAGAATATTTTTGTCTCCATTTAAGGTAAGAGGAAGACAATTCTTATCATCCATGGGTGGTGGTAAGAAGATGGAGATTGATTGTTGATTGTAGAATCCATAAGGATTCCTTTGTTTGTGTTTGTTAGTAGCTTGTTTGTGTGATTGTTAGTAGCTTTCCTATTTGATGTTTGTAATAATTTGTATGATGTTGCATGTCTACAAGCTTTGATAATTTGTATGTGTTAGAAATGCATGATAATGTATAGGATGTGAATAACATGCTAAGGAATGCATGAGTGTTCCAAAGAACACCACACCAAGGCTCACGGCCATTGACTAAAAGGAGAACCAAAATGTTCTCATTATTTTCCTAAAATGTAATTTAATTAACCTAGGAAAATTAACAATAGATAGAATTGTTTAGATCAAGGAAAATGAATTTAGAAATCAAATAACACAAGTGTATATTTCGGCCAACATGCCAAACCAAATATTCATGATTTCTAAAATCAATTCCAAACCATTTCCAAGTATAAAGATGCAATATATGTTAAAAAGAATTTTTCTAAAATGAGTTTTGAAGAAATAAATTGAATTGAATTAAGTTTAATCAACTAAAATTATTGATTTTACTGTTAGAAAGGAAATACAGTAACTTTTGAGGATTTCTAACATATAGCTCATACTTTATTTTGAAGCATGTTAGTGGTTTTCAAAAGGATTAAATTATATAGTTAAAAATTAAGTAAACAGAATTTTTACGGAAAAATTAGGAAACCATTAATATAATTTTCTAAGCAAAATACTGACAATTTTTAGTAAAAATGGGCAAATAAGATAGAAAAGATGTCAAAAAGACAGTATACGGTATGGAAAATATTTATGTAGTTTAAACGTATTCTTTATTATTTTTGTTGATTTAAATAGTAATTTTTAAGGGATTTGGACAAGAAAATGATTTAAAAATCTTACGCGATTGAGAAAACGAATTAAAAATCTTACGCGATTTGCAAAAACAGCAAAATATATTTACGCGATTTGAAAACGATTGTAAAAACGACGAGGTGAACCCGTACAGGCTTTGGAATAGTATTTGTCCGGTGGGACTTACTGTATCTTTTTATCTTTGAGGATATATTTTTATTGAGGCTATTCTGGTAATTTCTCATATATTGAGTTTATGCCAATTTTTGGTGGATTGGTTGACGAGGTGAATCACATCGTGTTGTCGATGCGATAAACGTAGTGTGGTTCATTGTCTTTATGAACTTGGAGACGTTAGTGTACGGGATCCCATATATGGACGGTTTGGTCGCTCCATTTGGGCCGTGGTAACCGATAGCACACTAATGGACTCGACACGCACTATTTTTAATCGAGATCTTGTAAAGTCTAATAGTACATTGCCTGTAGTGCCACAACGTGAGACCGTGAACTACACCACGCCTTGGATGGTGGATTCCATGTGACGTGGGGCTATAGACGCAACGTGTGATAGCGCAATAGTTTGGTTGGGCAGCCGTGGTACTAATAGATTTTGCGGGTCATTCTCTCTCTGATATTTGTATGTGTTTTAGCTCCATGGAGTAGGATCGTGTCATATTGTATATGGTTATATCTTGGATATTATTTTATTTTATCTGTTTATTTTATTTGGTTATAATTATGATAATTTGTCTATTTCTTATTTTATTTTATCTGTTATATTATGTGTTGTTGTGATACTATTCTGTTATTAATTACTGTTATAGCTTTTCATAGTGCATGAACTATATATTTGTTGATTGTCGTTTTCTTATTTGCCATGTTTGTGATGATTTTAGATTGTCTTACCTCTTTATTGTATGTGTTTTCTGTATATTTATTTACGTGGTAAAGAGTTTGAGGAAGAGGAACAGCCTCTTGAGATTTTGTATCTTGAGGAGGAAGAGGAGCAGCAAGCTGAAGATCAGTACGACGACCAAGAACCATCTGATCATCCATATCCATTGGACTGATTTGCTTGGGTATGGCGGTGCCAGGATTTTTGGGTTTTGTGACACTCGAGTTTCACAGTGGATCGTTAGTTTGGCATCTGCGGGGAGATAGAGACTCAGTGACGTACGTGGGACGGCTGACTGTGTCCCTACGTCATATGTTTGATGGAGAGCCAGTGATGACAACTATTGTGTTTCTGCACTTAAAGTTGCCTTTATCTCTTAGGCGTCATTGGGGTGGTGTGTCCACTGAGCCTAGTGAGATGACTATCGTATCGACTGCGCGGTCTCGTTTCCGTCGAGTGTCGAGGCATCCTGGATATTTATCTTCTGATGAGTTTCCTGAGAGTGATCCATCAGAGGATTAAATGTTTATGATGTGTATTTTTGGGTGCATCTGCGTATGTATATATTGACTCTTTACTGTTTCTGTTTACTGCTTATGTTTAAATATTTGTAGTTGTAGTTGTAAATTATTTGTATAACTTATAATTTGGACCATATGTATATTATGAGTGACGTTGTTCTGTTTATTTTATGTTTCCACATTATTTTATTTAATAATATTCTGTTTAACAGGAATTATTTTACAACCCGTATTATTATATAACAAGTGTTTTACAACTTGGGTAGATTTTATTTATCTTTCTTTTATTTTCTTTATATATGTGACATCCCCACAAGGGTGTTACATTAGTTAGTATCAGAGCCCAAGTTAGAGTCTTTTGGGGTTGTGGTTGGGTCTGTTTTTGTTTGTCTTTGTGTGATTCTCTCGTGATTTACTTCCGAAAGGATGTATCTAATTTTGTTTTGTTCTGTTTGAAGAAAGAAGATGTCTGGACGAGGTAGAGGACGTGCGAATGTGAATCGTGATGTGGATCCTATGATTCGCCGTTGAAGCTATGCGGCGGATGGTGAAGTGATGACGCGATAGAAATTTGAGAGAGCGACTCAACAAAGCAAGATGCTACTGCTGATGCCCTAAATTTATCTGAATTTAGGCGGCACAATCTGCCACAGTTTAGAGGCGAGGTTGATCCGGAGAAGGCAAGTCAATAAATACAAGATTTGGAAAGAATTTTTGAAGGAATGAGATGTACAGATGATAAGAAGGTGACTTATGCTGTTTTTATGCTAAGGGGAGATGGAGAACATTGGTGGAGAGGAACTCGCCGAGTTTTACAAGCTGAAGGAACAGAAATTACATGGGAAGTATTTTCTGATGCTTTTCTGGGAAAGTATTTTCCTGCAAGCGCTCGACATGCCAAGGAAATGAAATTTCTTGGTTTGCGACAGGGAAATATGACGGTGAATGAGTATGCTACAAAATTTGAGAATTTGTCTCAATTCTCGGATTATACTCAAACACGGCAAGATGATACATGGAGATGTCGGAAGTTTGAATCGGGCTTGAGAGTGGAACTGAAGCGAGGGGTAATATCCTTGAGGATAAATCAATTTCATGCTTTGTTTGATGCTTGTGCGCGACTTGAGGAATTAGAGCCGTCGCGAGATCAGAGGAATCGTAACTTTGGGCCGACAAGGTTTCAGAGAGGTGGAGGTAGTAATACGAATCGGTTTTAGCGCAAGCCGTATTCCAGACCATCTGGGAGTCAATCTCAACGACCACTAGTTGGGGGAGGTACAAGTAGTAGTGGAGCTGGACAGAAAGTGGCGTTTACGCCCACATGTTTTAAGTGCGGAAAGAAAGGCCATATCTCTTCTGAGTGCAAGATTAAAGGGACAGTTTGTTTTAACTGTAAACAGCCTGGGCATATGTCGAAGGATTGTACTCAGCCGGAAAGGAAACCTGCTGTTCGTTATGTTCGTGCTAATCAACAAAAGTCAGGGAGTACTCATCCGAGATCTGGAGGGCGAGTATATACTATGACGGGAACAGAAATTTCTCAATCTGATGATCTTATTCAAGGAGAAGGTGACATTGGAGGTAATCATCTGACTGTGTTATATGACTCTGGTGCTACACACTCGTTTATTGCATATGATTGTGTGGAAAGATTGAAGTTGCCTGTGTCTTCTTTAAATGTTAAATTGAGTGTTTCTACGCCAACTGCTAAACCTGTGATTGCATCAAAGATATGCTTGGATTGTCTTATTGTTGTGAAGGACCGTAAGTTTTTGGTTAACTTGATTTGTTTACCTCTTGTTGAGATAGATGTAATCTTAGGGATGGACTGGTTATCTTCTAACCATATCCTTATAGATTGTGCAAGCAAAACCATAGTTTTTCCTAAGGAAGAAAAGTTTGGATTCTTAACTGCTATTAAGGTCAAGTCTTTGTTAAGAGAGGGAGCACAGGGATATGTGGTATTGTCTTCTCTAGAGGTTAAGAATGAGAAGGATGTGAATACTATTCCTGTTGTCAACGAGTTTCCAGAGGTTTTTCCTGATGACGTACCTGGTTTGCCACCTGAGAGGGAGATCGAGTTTTCAATGGATTTAGTACCAGGAGCAGGTCCTATCTCAATCGCACCGTATCGTATGTCGCCAGCAGAGTTGGAGGAGCTGAAGAAGCAATTGGTGGAACTGTTGGAGAAATAGTTTGTTCGACCTAGTGTTTCACCATGGGGTGCACCAGTACTTTTGGTCAAGAAGAAGGACGGAACTTCTCGGCTTTGTGTGGATTATCGTCAGTTGAACAAGGTGACTATCAAGAATAAATATCCGCTTCCAAGGATTGACAATTTGATGGATCAGTTAAGAGGAGTTGTGGTATTTTCTAAGATAGATCTGAGATTAGGTTATCACCAGATTCGTGTTAAGGGAGAAGATGTACCGAAAACCGCTTTTCGAACTCGATATGGACATTATGAGTATCAGGTAATACCATTCGGGGTGACGAATGCTCCTGCCATATTTATGGATTATATGAACAGGATTTTTCGTTCGTATCTAGACAGATTTGTCGTTGTCTTTATCGATGACATTCTGATCTATTCTCAATCTAAGGAAGAGCATGCTGAACATCTTGGTATTGTTCTTCAGATTTTGAGAGAAAAGCAGCTGTATGCGAAGTTGGCTAAATGTGAATTCTGGTTGGAAAAAGTTCAGTTTCTAGGTCACGTAATTTCCAAAGAAGGTATTGCGGTGGACCCATCTAAAGTGGAGACTGTTTTACAGTGGGAAAGGCCTAAGACAGTAACAGAAGTTCGAAGTTTTGTTGGACTTGCTGGTTATTACCGGAGGTTTATCGAAGCTTTTTCGAAGATTGCTGGACCGCTTGCACAGCTTACGAGAAAAAGTCAAGCTTTTAAGTGGACGGAAGAACGTGAAGCCAGTTTTCAAGAGTTGAAGAAGAGGTTGACAACTGCGCCGATATTGATCTTACCAGATTCTAAGGGAACTTTTGATGTGTATTGCGATGCTTCTTACCAAGGGTTAGGATGCGTATTGATGCAAAATCAGAATGTGGTGGCATATGCTTCTCGTCAGTTGAAGATTCATGAAAGGAATTATCCAACGCACGATTTGGAATTGGCTGCGGTGGTTTTTGCTCTGAAAGTGTGGAGGCATTTTCTGTATGGAGCGTTGTTCAATGTCTTTAGTGATCACAAGAGTCTAAAGTACTTGTTTGATCAGAAAGAATTGAATATGAGGCAAAGGCGATGGTTGGAATTCTTAAAGGATTATGATTTTCAACTTCAATACCACCCAGGAAAGGCTAATGTGGTAGCTGATGCCTTGAGCAGAAAGGTGCTTAGTGTTTCGGCAATGATGATCAAGGAGGAAGAGTTAATCAATGAATTCCGAGATCTATGGTTGTCTGTGGAGTTTCTACCTGAAAGAGTTCGTTTATATAAGGTCGTGATCATAAACGAATTTCTTGATGTTGTCCGAGATAAACAAAAGGAAGATGTGTTTTTGCAAAATGAAAGGGAATTGTTAAAGCAAGGTCATAAAGCGACGGTAGAAGAAGGGGCAGATGGAATCTTAAGGTTTAAGGGAAGAATTTGTATGCCTGATGATTCTGAATTGAAGAAGTCGATACTAGATGAAGCTCATACTAGTGACCTAAGTTTACATCCCGGGATGACCAAGATGTACCAAGACTTGAAAAGGTTGTTTTGGTGGCCGAGGATGAAAAGAGACATAGCAGAATATGTGGAGTCTTGTCTGGTTTGTCAGAAAGCGAAAGTGGAACATCAGAGACCGGCTGGAATGTTGCAACCGTTATCTATCCCAGAGTGGAAATGGGATAGTATCTCGATGGATTTCGTTACTGGTTTGCCAAAGACGAGGAAAGGTCATGATTCAATATGGGTTATAGTCGATAGGCTTACTAAATCGGCTCATTTCTTGCCAATTAATATTAAATATTCGTTGGAAAGATTAACCCAGTTATACATCAGTGAGATTGTCAGATTACATGGTGTACCTACATGTATAGTTTCTGACAGAGATCCGAGGTTTACGTCAAGGTTTTGGCGAAGTCTGCAGGAAGCTATGGGAACTAAGTTGCGACTGAGTTCGGCATATCATCCGCAGACTAATGGTCAGACAGAGAGAACTATACAGTCTTTGGAGGATCTGTTGCGTGCTTGTGTTTTGGAGCAACGAGGAAGTTGGGATGAATTTTTATCTTTGATAGAATTCACCTACAACAATAGTTTTTACTCAAGTATAGGGATGGCACCCTATGAGGCATTGTATGGAAGGCGATGTCGAACACTGTTGTGTTGGTATCAAGATGGGGAAAGCATGACTATTGGACCAGATCTTGTACAACAGACTACGGAGAAGGTAAAGATGATACAAGAAAAGATGAGGACAACGCAAAGCAGACAGAAAAGTTATGCGGATAAACAAAGACGACCTCTTGGATTTGAGGAGGGTGAGCATGTGTTTCTAAGAGTTACTCCTACGACCGGTGTCGGAAGAGTTATTAAGTCTAAGAAGCTTACTCCTAAGTTTATCGGACCGTACCAGATTATTCGATGTATAGGTCCTGTAGCGTATCAGATTGCTTTACCGCCTTTTCTATCGAATTTGCATGATGTATTTCATGTATCTCAACTCAGGAAGTATATACCGGATCCAACGCATGTTATACAACCAGATGAAGTACAGTTGAAGGAGAATTTGACTTACGCGACTTTACCTGTTAGAATCGAGGACAGAAAAGTAAAGCAGCTTCGAGGGAAGATGATCGAGCTAGTGAAGGTCATATGGAATGATGTGACGGGTGATGCTACCTGGGAGCTGGAAGATAAAATGAGGGATCAGTATCCTCATTTGTTTTGAGGAACAGCGAATTTCGAGGATGAAATTTTTATTTGTTGGGGAGAGTTGTAACACCCCAATTTTTAGAAAAATGTTCCGAATGTTCTGTTTGCTGTTTTTCAAGCTTTTGAGTAAAAGATCGTTGTGTCCTTATTTATTGTTTCTTGTTTTCTGTATGAAATACAAATACGTTTTTACAGGCTAAGATTTTATTTGGTCGTTTTACGTAATTTGCTACGAGACGGTAAAATAAAAATTTTCTCAAGCTACTGTTTTAATTTTTCTGGGAGATATACAGACAATTAATACTGTTTGTAATTTTATTTGAACGTATTGGATGATTTGCTTCGTCGTGGGGAAAAATGGAAAAATGACCGTTACGTCCTGATTGTACTGTTTTTAATTTTTCTATATGTTACAGTGCTTAATATTACTGTCTGTGATTTTATTTGGACTTGTTGTGCGATTTGCTCCGGGACAGGAAAGTAATATTTTCTGGGCCGGGGAAAATCTTGTTTTAATTATTCAGAACTGGGGGATCTTACTAAACTCGATTCTGAATGATACTGTTGTTAATCTTTTAATTTTTAAGATTTACCTGTCAAATAAAATAATTTTGTATTATTATAATATTATTTTATTAGTCAGTATAATAAAATGACAATGGACCCGGAAATGTTTTGCCGGACCCACGTTTAGTTAAAACAGTTAACTTAGTAGCTTAATTAAGCATCATTAGTGAAGGAATTCTCTAGAACAAGTGACTAAGCTAGCTAATGACTAGGTTAATGACTAAGCTATTGACTAGGTTAGTGACTAAGGTTGGTGACAAGGCAAGGATGAACCAATGAGAGCTAAGCTTGCTAACCAAGTTTTAATCTTGACCTTTGATCCATCCTAAGGCTTGGATGAAGCCAAGCAAGGCTACACCTTGCATGGCTTGATGTTCACGCCCATTTGGCCTTTGGAGGACAAAAATCACTTCATCTTTCATGCATTTTCTCTCTTCTCTCTCTTCCAAAAACCCTAAACACCATTGAAGCTTCCTTGAAGCTAGTTTCGGCCAAACACAAACCAAGACCATCCAACCACCCAAAATTTTATCTAACCAAGTTTTCTAAACCTAAACACAATCCTAAGAACATCTCTAGTTGAGAGTTCTTGCATAATCTTCCATTTGAAGCTTGGAAACCTACTTGAAAAATTTTACCTAGAAGGTGAAATTTCTTGTTTTCCATTTCTAAACTCTTTTTCAAAGTTCTAAGCCATGATTTCTCCATGGTTTAAGCTCTCTTTTATAGTTAGTAACTTGTAGATTTTGTTTAAGTTTGTTAGGTGATTTGAAGGAGAAAACCGAAACCTAGAAGAGGTGTGAAAGAATATTTTTGTCTTCATTTAAGGTAAGATGAAGACAATTCTTATCATCCATGGGTGGTGGTAAGAAGATGGAGATTGATTGTTGATTGTAGAATCCACAAGGATTCCTTTGTTTGTGTTTGTTAGTAGCTTGTTTGTGTGATTGTTAGTAGCTTTCCTATTTGATGTTTGTAATAATTTGTATGATGTTGCATGTCTACAAGCTTTGATAATTTGTATGTGTTAGAAATGCATGATAATGTATAGGATGTGAATAACATGCTAAGGAATGCATGAGTGTTCCAAAGAACACCACACCAAGGCTCATGACCATTGACTAAAAGGAGAACCAAAATGTTCTCATTATTTTCCTAAAATGTAATTTAATTAACCTAGGAAAATTAACAAGAGATAGAATTGTTTAGATCAAGGAAAATGAATTTAGAAATCAAATAACACAAGTGTATATTTTGGCCAACATGCCAAACCAAATATTCATGATTTCTAAAATCAATTCCAAACCATTTCCAAGTATAAAGATGCAATATATGTTAAAAAGAATTTTTCTAAAATGAGTTTTGAAGAAATAAATTGAATTGAATTAAGTTTAATCAACTAAAATTATTGATTTTACTATTAGAAAGGAAATACAGTAACTTTTGAGGATTTCTAACATATAGCTCATACTTTATTTTGAAGCATGTTAGTGGTTTTCAAAAGGATTAAATTATATGGTTAAAAATTAAGTAAACATAATTTTTACGGAACAATTAGGAAATCATTAATATAATTTTCTAAGCAAAATACTGTCAATTTTTAGTAAAAATGGGCAAATAAGATAGAAAAGATGTCTAAAAGACAGTATACGATATGGAAAATATTTTACGTAGTTTAAACATATTATTTATTATTTCTGTTGATTTAAACAGTAATTTTTAAGGGATTTGGACAAGAAAATGATTTAAAAATCTTATGCGATTGAGAAAACGTATTAAAAATCTTACGCGATTTGCAAAAACAGCAAAATATATTTACACGATTTGAAAACGTTTGTAAAAACGACAAGATTGTGAAAATGCAATAAAATTTCTACGCGATTGATCAAAATGGTATTTTCTGTATTTTTCTACTGTCGGGCTATGAGGTGAACCCGTACAGGCTTTGGAACAGTATTTGTCCTGTGGGACTTACTGTATCTTTTTTATCTTTGAGGATATATTTTTATTGAGGGTATTCTGGTAATTTCTCATATATTGAGTTTATGCCAATTTTTGGGGAATTGGTTGACGAGGTGAATCACATCGTGTTGTCGATGCTATAAACGTAGTGTGGTTCATTGTCTTTATGAACTTAGAGACGTTAGTGTACGGGATCACATATATGGACAGTTGGTCGCTCCGCTGGGTCGTGGTAACCGATAGCACACTAATGGACTCGACACGCACTATTTTTAATCGAGATCTTGTAAAGTCTAATAGTACATTGCCTGTAGTGCCACAACGTGAGACCGTGAACTACACCACGCCTTGGATGGTGGATTCCATGTGACGTGGGGCTATAGACGCAACGTGTGACAGCGCAATAGTTTGGTTGGGCAGCCGTGGTACTAATAGATTTTGCGGGTCATTCTCTCTCTGATATCTGTATATGTTTTAGCTCCATGGAGTAGGATCGTGTCATATTGTATATGGTTATATCTTGGATATTATTTTATTTTATCTGTTTATTTTATTTAGTTATTATTATGATAATTTGTCTATTTCTTATTTTATTTTATACGTGATATTATTTTATCCGTGATATTATGTGTTGTTGTGATACTATTTGTTATTAATTTTCTGTTATAGCTTTTCATAGTGCATGAACTGTATATTTGTTGATTGTTGTTTTCTTATTTGCCATGTTTGTGATGATTTTAGATTGTCTTACCTCTTTATTGTATGTGTTTTTCGTATATTTATTTACGTGGTAAAGAGTTTGAGGAAGAGGAAAACCTCTTGAGATTTTGTATCCTGAGGAGGAAGAGGAGCAACAA
Organism: Ormosia emarginata; assembly: GCA_029884605.1. Taxonomy (NCBI): domain Eukaryota; kingdom Viridiplantae; phylum Streptophyta; class Magnoliopsida; order Fabales; family Fabaceae; genus Ormosia; species Ormosia emarginata. Next base: position 8,482,383 of record JAQQTP010000037.1, read on the forward strand.
GCCGAAGATCGACGACGACCAAGAACCATCTGATCATCCATATCCATTGGACTGATTTGCTTGGGTATGGCGGTGCCAGGATTTTTGGGTTTTGTGACACTCGAGTTTCACGGTGGATCGTTAGTTTGGCATCTGCGGGGAGATAGAGACTCAGTGACGTACGTGGGACGGCTGACTGTGTCCCTACGTCATATGTTTGATGGAGAGCCAGTGATGACGACTACTGTGTTTCTGTACTTAGAGTTGCCTTTATCTCTTAGGCGTCATTGGGGTGGTGTGTCCACTGAGCCTAGTGAGATGACTATCGTTTCGACTGCGCGGTCTCGTTTCCGCCGAGTGTTGAGGCATCCTGGATATTTATCTTCTGATGAGTTTCTTGAGAGTGATCCATCAGAGGATTAAATGTTTATGATGTGTATTTTTGGGCGCGTCTACGTATGTATATATTGACTCTTTACTGTTTCTGTTTATGCTTATGTTTAAATATTTGTAGTTGTAGTTGTAAATTATTTGTATAACTTATAATTTGGACCATATGTATATTATGAGTGATGTTGTTCTGTTTATTTTATGTTTTTGCATTATTTTATTTAATAATATTCTGTTTAACAGGAATTATTTTACAACCCGTATTATTATATAACAAGTGTTTTACAACTTGGGTAGATTTTATTTATCTTTCTTTTATTTTCTTTATATATGTGACATCCCCACAAGGGTGTTACATTAGTTGGTATCAGAGCCTAAGTTAGAGTCTTTTGGGGTTGTGGTTGGGTCTGTTTTTGTTTGTGCTGCGTGATTCTCTGTGATTTACTTCCGAAAGGATGTTTCTAATTTTGTTTTGTTCTGTTTGAAGAAAGAAGATGTCTGGACGAGGTAGAGGACGTGCGAATGTGAATCGTGATGTGGATCTATGATTTCGCCTTCTTGAAGCTATGCGGCGGATGGTCAAGTGATGACGCAAAGAGAATTTGAGAGCAACTCAACAAAGAAGATGCTATCGCGATGCCCTAAATTTATCTGAATTTAGGCAGCACAATCCACCACAGTTTAGAGGCGAGGTTGATCCGGGAAGGCAAGTAAATAGATACAAGACTTGGAAAGAATTTTTGAAGGAATGAGATGCACAGATGATAAGAAGGTGACTTATGCTGTTTTTATACTAAGGGGAGATGGAGAACATTGGTGGAGAGGAACTCGCCGAGTTTTACAAGCTGAAGGAACATAAATTACATGGGAAGTATTTTTTGATGCTTTTCTGGGAAAGTATTTTCCTGCAAGCGCTCGACATGCCAAGGAAATGAAATTTCTTGGTTTGCGACAGGGAAATATGACGGTGAATGAGTATGCTACAAAATTTGAGAATTTGTCTCAATTCTCGGATTATGCTCAAACACGGCAAGATGATACATGGAGATGTTGGAAGTTTGAATCGGGCTTGAGAGTGGAACTGAAGCGAGGGGTAATATCCTTGAGGATAAATCAGTTTCATGCTTTGGTTGATGCTTGTGCGTGACTTGAGGAATTAGAGCCGTCACGAGATCAGAGGAATCGTAACTTTGGGCCGACAAGGTTTCAGAGAGGTGGAGGTAGTAATACGAATCGATTTCAGCGCAAGCCGTATTCCAGACCATCAGGGAGTCAATCTCAACGACCACCAGTTGGGGGAGGTACAAGTGGTAGTGGAGCTGGACAGAAAGTGGCGTTTACGCCCACATGTTTTAAGTGCGGAAAGAAAGGCCATATCTCTCCAGAGTGCACGATTAAAGGGACAGTTTGTTTTAACTGTAAACAGCCTGGGCATATGTCGAAGGATTGTACTTAGCCGGAAAGGAAACTTGCTGTTCGTTATGTTCGTGCTAATCAACAAAAGTCAGGGAGTACTCAACCTAGATCTGGAGGGCGAGTATATACTATGACGAGAACAGAAATTTCTCAATCTGATGATCTTATTCAAGGAGAAGGTGACATTGGAGGTAATCATCTGACTGTGTTATATGACTCTGGTGCTACACACTCGTTTATTGCATATGATTGTGTGGAAAGATTGAAGTTGCCTGTGTCTTCTTTGAATGTTAAATTGAGTGTTTCTACGCCAACTGCTAAACCTGTGATTGCATCAAAGATATGCTTGGATTGTCTTATTGTTGTGAAGGACCGTAAGTTTTTGGTTAACTTGATTTGTTTACCTCTTGTTGAGATAGATGTAATCTTAGGGATGGACTGGTTATCTTCTAACCATATCCTTATAGATTGTGCAAGCAAAACCATAGTTTTTCCTAAGGAAGAAAAGTTTGGATTCTTAACTGCTGTTAAGGTCAAGTCTTTGTTAAGAGAGGGAGCACAGGGATATGTGGTATTGCCTTCTCTAGAAGTTAAGAATGAGAAGGATGTGAATACTATTCCTGTTGTCAACGAGTTTCCAGAGGTTTTTCCTGATGACGTACCTGGTTTGCCACCTGAGAGGGAGATCGAGTTTTCAATTGATTTAGTACCAGGAGAAGGTCCTATCTCAATCGCACCGTATCGTATGTCGCCAGCAGAGTTGGAGGAGCTGAAGAAGCAATTGGTGGAACTGTTGGAGAAACAGTTTGTGCGACCTAGTGTTTCACCATGGGGTGCACCAGTGCTTTTGGTCAAGAAGAAGGACAGAACTTCTCGGCTTTGTGTGGATTATCGTCAGCTGAACAAGGTGACTATCAAGAATAAATATCCGCTTCCAAGGATTGACGATTTGATGGATCAGTTAAGAGGAGTTGTGGTATTTTCTAAGATAGATCTGAGATCAGGTTATCACCAGATTCGTGTTAAGGGAGAAGATGTACCGAAAACCACTTTTCAAACTCGATATGGACATTATGAGTATCAGGTAATGCCATTTGTTGTGACGAATGCTCCTGCCATATTTATGGATTATATGAACAAGATTTTTCGTCCGTATCTAGACAGATTTGTCGTTGTCTTTATCGATGACATTCTGATCTATTCTCAATCTAAGGAAGAGCATGCTGAACATCTTGGTATTGTTCTTCAGATTTTGAGAGAAAAGCAGCTGTATGCGAAGTTGGCTAAATGTGAATTCTGGTTGGAAAAAGTTCAGTTTCTAGGTCACGTAATTTCCAAAGAAGGTATTGCGGTGGACCCATCTAAAGTGGAGACTGTTTTACAGTGGGAAAGGCCTAAGACGGTAACAGAAGTTCGAAGTTTTGTTGGACTTGCTGGTTATTACCGGAGGTTTATCGAAGCTTTTTCGAAGATTGCTGGACCGCTTACACAACTTACGAGAAAAGTCAAGCTTTTAAGTGGACGGAAGAACGTGAAGCCAGTTTTCAAGAGTTGAAGAAGAGGTTGACAACTGCGCCGATATTGATCTTGCCAGATTCTAAGGGAACTTTTGATGTGTATTGCGATGCTTCTTACCAAGGGTTAGGATGCGTATTGATGCAAAATCAGAATGTGGTGGCATATGCTTCTCGTCAGTTGAAGATTCATGAAAGGAATTATCCAACGCACGATTTGGAATTGGCTGCGGTGGTTTTTGCTCTGAAAGTGTGGAGGCATTTTCTGTATGGAGCGTTGTTCAATGTCTTTAGTGATCACAAGAGTCTAAAGTACTTGTTTGATCAGAAAGAATTGAATATGAGGCAAAGGCGATGGTTGGAATTCTTAAAGGATTATGATTTTCAACTTCAATACCACCCAGGAAAGGCTAATGTGGTAGCTAATGCCTTGAGCAGAAAGGTGCTTAGTGTTTCGGCAATGATGATCAAGGAGGAAGAGTTAATCAATGAATTCGAGATCTATGGTTGTCTGTGGAGTTTCTACGAAAGAGTTCGTTTATATAAGGTCGTGATCATAAACGAATTTCTTGATGTTGTCCGAGATAAACAAAAGGAAGATGTGTTTTTGCAAAATGAAAGGGAATTGTTAAAGCAAGGTCATAAAGCGACGGTAGAAGAAGGGGCAGATGGAATCTTAAGGTTTAAGGGAAGAATTTGTATGCCTGATGATTCTGAATTGAAGAAGTCGATACTAGATGAAGCTCATACTAGTGACCTAAGTTTACATCCCGGGATGACCAAGATGTACCAAGACTTGAAAAGGTTGTTTTGGTGGCCGAGGATGAAAAGAGACATAGCAGAATATGTGGAGTCTTGTCTGGTTTGTCAGAAAGCGAAAGTGGAACATCAGAGACCGGCTGGAATGTTGCAACCGTTATCTATCCCAGAGTGGAAATGGGATAGTATCTCGATGGATTTCGTTACTGGTTTGCCAAAGACGAGGAAAGGTCATGATTCAATATGGGTTATAGTCGATAGGCTTACTAAATCGGCTCATTTCTTGCCAATTAATATTAAATATTCGTTGGAAAGATTAACCCAGTTATACATCAGTGAGATTGTCAGATTACATGGTGTACCTACATGTATAGTTTCTGACAGAGATCCGAGGTTTACGTCAAGGTTTTGGCGAAGTCTGCAGGAAGTTATGGGAACTAAGTTGCGACTGAGTTCGGCATATCATCCGCAGACTAATGGTCAGACAGAGAGAACTATACAGTCTTTGGAGGATCTGTTGCGTGCTTGTGTTTTGGAGCAACGAGGAAGTTGGGATGAATTTTTATCTTTGATAGAATTCACCTACAACAATAGTTTTTACTCAAGTATAGGGATGGCACCCTATGAGGCATTGTATGGAAGGCGATGTCGAACACTGTTGTGTTGGTATCAAGATGGGGAAAGCATGACTATTGGACCAGATCTTGTACAACAGACTACGGAGAAGGTAAAGATGATACAAGAAAAGATGAGGACAACGCAAAGCAGACAGAAAAGTTATGCGGATAAACAAAGACGACCTCTTGGATTTGAGGAGGGTGAGCATGTGTTTCTAAGAGTTACTCCTACGACCGGTGTCGGAAGAGTTATTAAGTCTAAGAAGCTTACTCCTAAGTTTATCGGACCGTACCAGATTATTCGACGTATAGGTCTTGTAGCGTATCAGATTGCTTTACCGCCTTTTCTATCCAATTTGCATGATGTATTTCATGTATCTCAGCTCAGGAAGTATATACCGGATCCAACGCATGTTATACAACCGGATGAAGTACAATTGAAGGAGAATTTGACTTACGAGACTTTACCTGTTAGAATCGAGGACAGAAAAGTAAAGCAACTTCGAGGGAAGATGATCGAGCTAGTGAAGGTCATATGGAATGATGTGACGGGTGATGCTACCTGGGAGCTGGAAGATAAAATGAGGGATCAGTATCCTCATTTGTTTTGTGGAGCAGCGAATTTCGAGGACGAAATTTTTATTTGTTGGGGAGAGTTGTAACACCCCAATTTTTAGAAAAATGTTCCGAATGTTCTGTTTGCTGTTTTTCAAGCTTTTGAGTAAAAGACCGTTGTGTCCTTATTTACTGTTTCTTGTTTTCTGTATGAAATACAAATACGTTTTTACAAACTAAGATTTTATTTGGTCGTTTTACGTAATTTGCTTCGAGACGGTAAAATAAAAATTTTCTCAAGCTACTATTTTAATTTTTCTGGGAGATATACAGACAATTAAAACTGTTTGTAATTTTATTTGAACGTTTTGGATGATTTGCTTCGTCGTGGGGAAAAATGGAAAAATGATCGTTACGTCCCGATTGTACTATTTTTAATTTTTTTATATGTTACAGTGCTTAATATTACTGTCTGTGATTTTATTTGGACTTTTTGTACGATTTGCTCCGGGACAGGAAAATAATATTTTCTGGGCCGGGGAAAATCTTGTTTTAATTATTCAGAACTGGGGGATCTTACTAAACCCGATTCTGAATGATACTGTTGTTAATCTTTTAATTTTTAGGATTTACCTGTCAAATAAAATAATTTTGTATTATTATAATATTATTTTATTAGTCAGTATAATAGAATGACAGTGGACCCGGAAATATTTTGCAGGACCCACGTTTAGTTAAAACAGTTAACTTAGTAGCTTAATTAAGCATCATTTGTGAAGGAATTCTCTAGAACAAGTAACTAAGCTAGCTAATGACTAGGTTAATGACTATGCTAATGACTAGGTTAGTGACTAAGGTTGGTGACAAGGCAAGGATGAACCAATGAGAGCTAAGCTTGCTAACCAAGTTTTAATCTTGACCTTTGATCCATCCTAAGGCTTGGATGAAGCCAAGCAAGGCTACACCTTGCATGGCTTGATGTTCACGGCCATTTGGCCTTTGGAGGACAAAAATCACTTCATCTTTCATGCATTTTCTCTCTTCTCTCTCTTCCAAAAACCCTAAACACCATTGAAGCTTCCTTGAAGCTAGTTTCGGCCAAACACAAACCAAGACCATCCAACCACCCAAAATTTTATCCAACCAAGTTTTCTAAACCTAAACATAATCCTAAGAACATCTCTAGTTGAGAGTTCTTGCAAAATCTTTCATTTGAAGCTTGGAAACCTACTTGGAAAATTTTACCTAGAAGGTGAAATTTCTTGTTTTCCATTTCTAAACTCTTTTTCAAAGTTCTAAGCCATGATTTCTCCATGGTTTAAGCTCTCTTTTATGGTTAGTAACTTGTAGATTTTGTTTAAGTTTGTTAGGTGATTTGAAGGAGAAAACCGAAACCTAGAAGAGGTGTGAAAGAATATTTTTGTCTTCATTTAAGGTAAGAGGAAGACAATTCTTATCATCCATGGGTGGTGGTAAGAAGATGGAGATTGATTGTTGATTGTAGAATCCATAAGGATTCCTTTGTTTGTGTTTGTTAGTAGCTTGTTTGTGTGATTGTTAGTAGCTTTCCTATTTGATGTTTGTAATAATTTGTATGATGTTGCATGTCTACAAGCTTTGATAATTTGTATGTGTTAGAAATGCATGATAATGTATAGGATGTGAATAACATGCTAAGGAATGCATGAGTGTTCCAAAGAACACCACACCAAGGCTCACGACCATTGACTAAAAGGAGAACCAAAATGTTCTCATTATTTTCCTAAAATATAATTTAATTAACCTAGGAAAATTAACAAGAGATAGAATTGTTTAGATCAAGGAAAATGAATTTAGAAATCAAATAACACAAGTGTATATTTTGGCCAACATGCCAAACCAAATATTCATGATTTCTAAAATCAATTCCAAACCATTTCCAAGTATAAAGATGCAATATATGTTAAAAAGAATTTTTCTAAAATGAGTTTTGAAGAAATAAATTGAATTGAATTAAGTTTAATCAACTAAAATTATTGATTTTACTATTAGAAAGGAAATAGAGTAACTTTTGAGGATTTCTAACATATAGCTCATACTTTATTTTCAAGCATGTTAGTGGTTTTCAAAAGGATTAAATTATATGGTTAAAAATTAAGTAAACAGAATTTTTACAAAAAAATTAGGAAACCATTAATATAATTTTCTAAGCAAAATACTGTCAATTTTTAGTAAAAATGGGCAAATAAGATAGAAAAGATGTCCAAAAGACAGTATAGGTATGAAAAATATTTTACGTAGTTTAAACATATTATTTATTATTTCTGTTGATTTAAACAGTAATTTTTAAGGGATTTGGACAAGAAAATGATTTAAAAATCTTACGCGATTGAGAAAACGTATTAAAAATCTTACGCGATTTGCAAAAACAGCAAAATATATTTACGCGATTTGAAAACATTTGTAAAAACGACGAGATTGTGAAAACGCGATAAAATTTCTACGCGATTGATCAAAACGGTATTTTCTGTATTTTTCTGCTGTCGGGCTATGAGGTGAACCCGTACAGGCTTTGGAACAGTATTTGTCCGGTGGGACTTACTGTATCTTTTTATCTTTGAGGATATATTTTTATTGAGGGTATTCTAGTAATTTCTCGTATATTGAGTTTATGCCAATTTTTGGTGGATTGGTTGACGAGGTGAATCACATCGTGTTGTCGATGCGATAAACGTAGTGTGGTTCATTGTCTTTATGAACTTGGAGACGTTAGTGTACGAGATCCCATATATGGACAGTCGGTCGCTCTGCTGGGCCGTGGTAACCGATAGCACACTAATGGACTCGACACGCACTATTTTTAATTGAGATCTTGTAAAGTCTAATAGTACATTACCTGTAGTGCCACAACGTGAGACCGTGAACTACACCACGCCTTGGATGGTGGATTCCATGTGACGTGGGGCTATAGACGCAACGTGTGACAGCGCAATAGTTTGGTTGGGCAGCCGTGGTACTAATAGATTTTGCGGATCATTCTCTCTCTGATATCTGTATGTGTTTTAGCTCCATGGAGTAGGATCGTGTCATATTGTATATGGTTATATCTTGGATATTATTTTATTTTATCTGTTTATTTTATTTGGTTATTATTATGATAATTTGTCTATTTCTTATTTTATTTTATCTCGTGATATTATTTTATCGTGATTTTATGTGTTGTTGTGATACTATTTCGTTATTAATTTCTTGTTATAGCTTTTCATAGTGCATGAACTGTATATTTTTTTATTGTCGTTTTCTTATTTTCCATGTTTGTGATGATTTTAGATTGTTTTACCTCTTTATTGTATGTGTTTTCTGTATATTTATTTACGTGGTAAAGAGTTTGAGGAAGAGGAACAGCCTCTTGAGATTTTGTATCCTGAGGAGGAAGAGGAGCAGCAAGCTGAAGATCAGTACGACAACCAAGAACCATCTGATCATCCATATCCATTGGACTGATTTGCTTGGGTATGGCGGTGCCAGGATTTTTGGGTTTTGTGACACTCGAGTTTCACGGTGGATCGTTAGCTTGGCATCTGCGGGGAGATAGAGACTCAGTGACGTACGTGGGACGGCTGACTGTGTCCCTACGTCATATGTTTGATGGAGAGCCAGTGATGACGACTACTGTGTTTCTGCACTTAGAGTTGTCTTTATCTCTTAGGCGTCATTGGGGTGGCGTGTCCACTGAGCCTAGTGAGATGACTATCGTATCAACTGCGCGGTCTCGTTTCCGCCGAGTGTTGAGGCATCCTGGATATTTATCTTCTGATGAGTTTCCTGAGAGTGATCCATCAGAGGATTAAATGTTTATGATGTGTATTTTTGGGCGCGTCTGCGTATGTATATATTGACTCTTTCTTGTTTTACATTTCGCTTATGTTTAAATATTTGTAGTTGTAGTTGTAAATTATTTGTATAACTTATAATTTGGACCATATGTATATTATGAGTGATGTTGTTCTGTTTATTTTATGTTTTCGCATTATTTTATTTAATAATATTCTGTTTAACAGGAATTATTTTACAACCCGTATTATTATATAACAAGTATTTTACAACTTGGGTAGATTTTATTTATCTTTCTTTTATTTTCTTTATATATGTGACATCCCCACAAGGGTGCTACATCTTAGGCTTGACTGGAGGCAAATATTCTGAGTTCGGTGATAACATTGAGGGGTGATCATTCTGGATTTATCAATGTACAGATTTGAGGAGAAACAAATATATGATGCATCAAGATGGATACAAGACGGCATAAGTATGTTGATTATTTCTCATTAGTGTTTTACCGTGCTATTGAGTAGGACCCGTCATGGGATTTGCTACTGTTTAAAATTGAGTCTGTAAGTTTTATATTTCTTGAATAATTGTGAAATATTATGTGGTATCTGTAATGTATATTAATTAGTTTAAATCTATTTTTCAATATTACTTATAAATATCAGTAAGTTTATATTACCGCAAAAAGAAATTTTGAAACCCACCTTTTATAACTCAAACTTTTTATGAACTGATTTTCAGATTATAAGTTGGTAGTCAGAAATGTGATACCCTAAGGAGGCTGTTACAATACTTGCATTGCCTAATTTTTCTAAGTCTTTTGAATTTGAGTGTGATGCATCAAATGTTGGGATTGGGGCTATTTTATTACAAGAGGGTCACCCCATTGTATACTTTAGTGAGAAATTGCATGGAGCTATTTTAAATTACTCCACCTATAATAAAGAATTTTCATAAGGACTTTGCACACTTGGCAGCACTACCTTTTGCCAAAAGAGTTTGTAATTCACAATGATCATGAGTCACTAAAATATTTAAAAGGGCAAGGTAAGCTTAATAAGAGGCATGCCAAGTGAGTGGAATACCTCGAACAATTTCCCTATATGATCAAACACAAGCAGGGAAAGGTAAACATAGTGGTTGATGCGCTTTCCAGGAGGTATACCTTATTAGCTACTCTTGAAACAAAAATGCTTGGTTTTGAACATATAAAGGAGTTGTATGTGCATGATGATGATTTCTCCAAGATGTATGCTGCATGTGAAAAGGGTCGCATAGGGGTTCTTTAGACAAGATGGGTATTTATTCAAAGAAAAATGTTTGTGTATGCCTAAGAGCTCTTTGCGTGAATTATTGCTTAGGGAAGCTCATAAGGGGGGTTAATGGGTCACTTTGAGATCCAAAAGACTTTAGATGTGTTGCATGAACATTTTTATTGGCCTGACATGAAGCATGATGTGCATAAACTATGTGATAGGTATATTGTTTATAAAAGAGCCAAATCAAAGGTAATGCCTCATGGACTTTATACCCCCTACCTGTAACACCCTTGTGGGGATATCACATTTATGATGCAATAAAATAAAATCTACCTAAGTTATAAAACATTTGATACATAATTAATATGAGTTGCAAAATTTTTCCTTTTATACATAATAACGTTAAATAAAATAACACAGAACATAAAATAAAACAAACTATTATCCCACTCCATAATATACATATGATTTTGTCGTAAGTTGTGCAAATAATTTACAACTACAAATATTTAAATAAAACAGTAAAGAGTTAGCATAACAGTACTAGAAACATAAAGTGCCCAAGTGCACATCAAAGATTCCTAACCCTCCGATGGATCACTCTCAGATCGATCATCGGATGACAGAAATCCAGGATGTCTCGAAGCTCTACAGACAGGAGTTCGTGCTGTCGATACAATACTGATCTCACTGGGTGTATGAAACAGTCCTCCCTAGTGACACCTCAGAGCCAGCGACAACTTAAGATGTAAATACAAAGTAGTAGTAAAAACAGGCTCCCCATCAAACTCTCCACGTAGGGACACAGTCAGACGCCCCACATAGACAACCGATCCTCTATCCTCCCGCAATTGCCAGGCCTCCGAACCTCCGTGAAACTCCAGTCTCACAAAACCTAAGAATCCAGGCAACGCCATAACCATAAGATCAATCTAGATGGTATAGATGATCGGACTGCTCGCACTCGTCAAACTGATCGCCCGTCTGCTGATCCTCGAGGTACAGAATCTCTAGAGGTTGTTCCTCTTCCTCTTCCTCAAACTCTTTACAGAAATAAAATAATAGTACAGAAACACATACAAATAAAGAGGTGAGACAATCTACATTGATACCAGCATGGCAAATAAGAAAATGACAATACAACAGATATCACATTTTAACACAATAATACATACCATAGATTCATAAATAATAACACAATTTAACACAATAATGCATACCACAATATCATAAATAATAACACAATTTTAACACATCATATAATATCACAAATAATAATGTTAGGATGCATGCCACAAATGCAAATGCATAACAACACATTCCTACTCCATGGAGCTAGACACAAACATCAGAGAGAATGATCCGAAAAGAACTATCAGTACCTCAGGCTGCCCAACCAAACTATTACACTGTCTAACGTCCTGTTTATAGCCCACAGTCCAACATAGTGTAGTAGTACACAGTCCAAACACGTCGTGCACTACAGGCATTGTACTAAATAGTCTCCACAAGATCTCGATTAAGAATAATGCGTGTTGAGATCATTAGTGTGTTGTCAGTTACCACGACCCAGAGGAGCGACCAACTGTCCACATGTGGAATACTCCGCACACTAATGCCTCCAAGTCCACTCAATGAACCGCACTACGCTTATCACACCGACAACACGGTGTAATTCGTCTTGTCAATCAATCGCCAATTTCCAACCAATTGAGAAAACTCTCAATGCATGAATATAATTACAAAAATACCCTTAGTCTCAAAATATTACCATTTTTACAAAAACGTCCTCAATCTCAAAATTCTCAAATATAGTACGTCTCCACTTGACAGTACTATATCTCAACATGTCTGGGTCCACCACTTTGGCCCGACAGCAAAACTCACTATTTCAATTAATCGCGTAGAAATTTTATCGCATTTTCACAATCGCGTCACTTTTATAAATGTTTTTAAATCGCATAAATATATTTTGCTGCTTTTAAAATCGCGTAGGGTTTTTAAATCGTTTTCTCAATCGCGTAAGATTTTTAAATCATTTTCTTAACCGTAAAGCTTTAAAAATCATTATTTTAAATAAGTGTAAGTTATTTTTAATACTTTTAAACTACGTAGAATATTTTCCTTACGTTATAAATATGTTATGGAATTCTTTCCTTTATTCATCCATTTTTAGTAAATTTTGACAGCATTTTATTTAGAAAATCTATTAAAAATGTGTTTTCCACATTTTCCTTTAAAAATTCCTTTGTTTAGTTTATAACCACAAAATACACTTAAAAAATTACTATCATACTTTAAAACTTAAAGGTAAGTATTTTTCAAGAGTTTTATTTATTTCTATTCTATACTATATTTCTAAAAAAAATTGTTTACTTATTTAGTTCTTGAAAATTCATTGCAAATGAATCCTTTTTAGGTTAAACAACTAGTCTACACTTAGAAAAAAAATTTGGATTGATTACACATTAAAAGGCATGTTGGCCAAATTTAACAAAATCTTTGCATTTGATCTTTAAATCATTTTTCATCTTCTAAATCATTTTGGAATTCATTAATTTACCTAATTCCATTAAATCCTTCCTTTAGAAAATAGTTAAGAACATTTTGGTTCTCTTTTCTTAGAGAAGCCGAGAGCCTCTTTTTGTGTTCTTTGGAACACTCATGCAAACCTTACATGTTATTCACATCTTATGTTAATAATCATGCATTTATATACACATGCAATATATTTTAAAGCTATAAACATACATACAAACATAATCAATCACAAATAATGAAAGCATTTAAACAACCACATAAATGAATCCTTATGGATTCTTCACATACATACAATCCATTTTCTCATCACCACACAAGGTTGATGAGATTAAATCTCCCTCTTACCTTAAAGGAAGACAACACCTTCTAACTCTCCTCCTATAGCTTTCGTGACCTTCTAAGAGAAACCTAAAGATCTTAAACAAAAATTCAAAGAGTCATAACTATAGGAGAAAAACATAAACCATAGATCAATCATGGCTTAGAACCTTAGAAATCATGTTAGAAGTAAGAAACAAGAAGTTTCACCTTGTGGGAAAAATCTCCAAAGTGATTTTCCAAGCTCAACATGAATTTTTTTTGGAAGAACTCTCAACTAGAGATGTTCTTAGAATGTTGTTTAGATTTGAGAAGTTGGGTTAGATGAAAATTTTGAAGGTTGGAAGTGTGTTTTCTTAGTGTTGGCCGAATGGCTCTTCAAAAGGCAACAATGGTGATTTTTGTTCTTGAAGAGAGAAAAGAGTAAGTTTAAGTGATAGAAGATGAAGTGAATGAAGTGAAAAGCCCTCCTAACCAAGCTTATGGCCGTGGAGCTCCAAGAGGAGGTGGCCTCCTTTGTTGACCTTCCAAGACCACTTAACCACCTTAGATGTGATTAAGGGTGGATATTCAAGGCTTTGGCTCCAAGCTTGTCTCCTATAGGTGTAGAAAATCCTAGTCATCTAATGACTAAGCCTTCTTGATCCTTCTTGAAAGCTCTATCCGAATTGCTCCAAGGAGAAGTAACTAAGTTTGTGTTCATTTATGAAATCTAGTTACACTTAGATGCATTTGATTAGTTTGTTTAGTTACTTGCCTAACTATATAGTTACTTAGGTTAACTAGGTTTTGTCTTGATATTTTTAGAACATTCTCTAACTAGGACTTAAATAGATAGCTAACTAGGTTTATTTCACTTAGTTACTACATAAGCTTTCTATACTAACTTAGTTAGGTTTTAAGCTAACTTGGTTAAGCTTTCTAATTTAATCTTAACAAGTCCAACCACTTTTGTGGACTTGATTTCTATTGGTCTAAAATGTTCAAGCCACTTTTGTTGACTACGTTTCATTGGTTTAGGATTTAATCTAGCCAGAAACGTTGACTGGTTCACTAAACATGGATCCCACAGACTTTTTCGAGTCCATAGTCGTTTTGGAGCAGATTTCTACTGTTTTTGAGATAGTAGGTATTGTCAAATAAAATAATATTATAATAATATAAAATTATTTTATTGCACAGTTAAATCCTAAAAATTAAAAGATTAATATATATATCACTCAGAATTGGGTTTAGTAAGATCCCCCAGCTCTGAATAATTAAAATAAGATTTCCCTGGCCCAAAAATTATTATTTTCTTGACTCGGAGTAAATCACACAAAATACTCAAATACAATCAAGAAACAGTCAAGCTCAATTTATAACTCACAGAAAACACAAAACAATACATTCGGGATAATATTGTAATTAACCAAAAAGTTAGGGTGTTACAAAGTTGGTGTAAGTGAAACACGTACAAGGAGCGGCTCCAGGTAGACTTCTAGGCGAAGGGTCCCATGAATGAACTAAATACACACCAAAATGAGAGAGATTCAAAGACTATGCAGGTATGGGACTACATAGTTGAGGATAGCTTAAAGGAATTGATTAGGCGTAGCCATATCAACAAGTTACAACTTCTTTTCGGGAGCCTAGAACATAAGAACTTCATGGTTAAGCGTGCTTGACCTAGAGCAATTGTGGGATGGGTGACTTCTTGAGAAGTTTCCTAAGATGCGTGTGAGTGAGGACAAAGCACGTTGAAAAGACTCGTGTTGGTTTGTGGAGACACTCATCAATCCTACAGGCAGTCCCGAGATGTTACAGATGGTATCAAAGACGGGACCTCTCCCAGTACGGTGTGGTTCGGGGACAAACCAAGCAGAAGTTGGTGGGCATATGGTGTCTCGGTGCTGATGAGGGTGGGGAGTGGACGCCGGTGTAAGTGAAGCATGTACAAGGAGCGGCTCCTGGCAGACTTCTAGGCGAAGGGTCCCATGAATGAACTGAATACGCACTGGAATGAGAGGGATTCAAAGATTGTGCAGGTATGGGACTACATAGTTAAGGATAGCTTAAAGGAATTGATTAGGCATAGCCATATCAACAAGTTGTAACTTCTTTTCAAGAGCCTAGAACATAAGAACTTCATTGTTAAGCATGCTTGACCTGGAGCAATTGTGAGATGAGTGACCTCTTGGGAAGTTTCCTAGGATGCGTGTGAGTGAGGATAAAGCACATTGAAAAGACTCGTGTTGGTTTGTGGAGACACTCATCAATCCTATAAGCAATCCCGAGATGTTACACTACCTATTCTTGATTCCCCTTAGACTGACTTGTCTATGGACTTTATGCTAGGTTTACCTCGCTAAAAAAAAGGAAGAGACTCCATTTTTGTGGTGGTGAACAGATTCTCCAAGATGGCCCACTTTATTCCTTGCCATAAGGTGGATGACACCATTCATGTGGCAGACTTGTTCTTCAAAGAAGCGGTGAGGCTTCATAGAGTGCCCAAAAGCATAATCTCAGATAGGGACTCAAAGTTCCTAAGCCATTTTTGGAGGACCCTTTAGAACAAGCTTGGGACTAAGCTACTCTTCTCTACCACTTGCCACCCACAAACCGATGGGTAAACTGAGGTGGTGAATAGGACGCTATCGACCTTGCTGCGATTAATCATCAAGAGGAACATCAAAACTTGGGAAGAATGCTTACCTTTTATTGAATTTGCTTATAATAGGGTTGTGCATGCTACTACTAGCTTTTCTCCTTTTGAGATTATATATGGTTTTAATCCCCTCACCCCCCTTGATTTACTGCCTCTACCGAATGTCTCTTCTTTAATTCATAGGGATGGACATGCAAAAGCTGAATATGTGAGGAAGCTCCATGAACAAGTCAAGACTCAAATTGAACGAAAGATGGAGCAATATGCTAGGCAAGCAAACAAAGGAAGAAGGCAAGTTGTTTTTGAACCAGGAGATTGGGTGTGGGTGTACATGCCAAAAGAAAGGTTTCCTTTGCAAAGGAAATCTAAGCTCTTACCTAGAGAAGATGGATCCTTCCAAATCTTAGAAAGAATCAATGACAATGCCTACAAAGTTGACCTACCAGGTGAGTATGGGATTAGTACAACATTTAATGTGGCTGACTTAAGTCCTTTTGATGTAGGTGATGAAGGATCAAATTCAAGGACGAATTCTTTCGAAGGGGGAGGGCATGATGGAGACCAAGGAAGCTTAAGTGGAAGCCCAACAGGCCCAATGCCCAAAGATGTACTGCGAGGACTTGGAGGCCCAATGACAAGGTCAAGAGCTAAGAAGGCTAAGGAGGATTTGGACAAAAAAGTCAACCACTTTCTCTCACTCAAGACCATTCCAGAAGAAGGAGCATTCAAGATGGTCCAAATAATCCAAGTTGATAAAGGGCCCAATGTGGGGGCATGATTTCTTCTTAGTCAATTTTATTTAATTATGTATTTGAACTATTTAATTTTCTTAGTTTTGGTTCTTATTTTCTTTTTGGGATAATTTTGTAATAAGGGCCTATTATTTGGGTTTAACTTGCACATAGCACAGCTAGGGATAGGTGATGCGTTCTAATTGGGCCTGGGTCACATTTGCGTTAGGATTAGGATTAAAAATGCGCTAGCTTGCTGCCTACTTTAGCTATACCTAGCCGCATAGTCATGCCTATAAATAGGCTTGTGTTTACTGCATTTGTCACTTTTTGAATTTGAGAATATTATTGCACTCCTTTGTGAGTTTTGAGAACTTAGTTCTCTTGGGGTTCTTGGAAAAACCATCTTGGTTCTTATCAAAGGTTTTCTTACCTTTGTGACAAATCTTCACTTGACTTATCACTCTCCAAGAGTGTGGCATCTTCTTCTTTCCATTTCTTGTCTTTTTTTCATCTTTTCTATTTTTACTATTCATGCACTGTTCACGTGAACCGTTCATGTGTTACTGTTCACCCTTCATCATTTAATTCTTTAAAACACAAAATGAACTCAAGGACAATCCGTAAAAACAATATGCATCCAATTTGGATCATATCAAAGCGGGAACAATGGTGTACTAGGTTCTCTAATTAAGTGAGATCTCATGCATTGTTCAATACACACTAGGATGATCTATGACTCGAAAGCTTGTCATATTCATTGAGTATGGTAGAAACATGCTTAACTCTTTAAGTAGTATAGTTGAATTGGAGATACATGTAGGAAGAGAGTTACTTCTTTAAATACTAAGTTAAGTATAGAAGATCAAGTAGTTAGGTATTTCAAGAGTTAGGAGTTACCTAAACAAGTATTTGGAACCTTGAGCACTCTAGTGTGACACAGGTCACTACAAGTAGTGCAATAGCAGGGAGAGCCAGATATAAGTAGGATAAGTATAGTTTACTTATCTAGATGTACGAATTACTCACATGCAGTAGAGTTGAGTTAAATGTGCAAAGATTAGAGAAGTGCTCATTTGGCTCTATAAGTTAGTTCAAAATGATGCACTAGTTAAGATAGACTCTTTCATAATGATAAGTTTAGTCTATGAGTAAGTTTATAGCTAATAAGGATTATAGTTTTCCTTTGTCTCAGTTAGAACCAAGATGTAATAAGTTCACTCTCTACCTTAGCAAGAGTTAGTGAAACCAGAGTTTCCTAAAATGAATAAGTAGAGGTACAGTTAAATCATCAGCTTTGCAGTTATAATTCAGTTGTATGGGTAATTGTCTGTGGCTGTTGACATAAGATATTGTATGGCGGTTGCTTATGTTAACGGTATATAGACTATCAGTTTGGCTATACTGCGAGGCATTATGCAGTTATCAATTATAGTGGAGGAAACTCCTATGATAGTAATTATAGATAATGTTACCTGGTTGTATGGGCAATCATATAATACTGAGTTTAACTTAATTATGTATGCAATTTACATAGTTATTATGCCATGAAAAATTTGTTTATTACTGAGAATTTATATGTTCTTACCCTTTTTTATGTTTTCATAGTGGAAGCAAGTCAAGGATCGTCTTAGAGTAAAAAGTTCAAGAAACAGAATAACTAATATAATATAGTTTTACTTGTTTCTTGTTTAGACAAAGCTTATGTATATTGTTTATATTTGCTTTGTAGTTATATTCAGAGGCATATATTACAATAAGCCCTTTTGTGGCTAAGGTTGTATATATACATATGTATAAGTTTAAGTTTTTCCGCATTCTCTCAAGACTTTCTATAATGACTTACATGGTTGTTATAGATATATTAGTAGTTAGTTATGTAGTAAGTGATGTGGCTAGTACTGTTTACCTTGATATATTCAAATATATCAAGATATCTGTCTTAGGGCGTTATATTATGGTATCAGAGTAATTCATCCTGTTAAGCCGCGATATTGATTGACTATTCTTAGGCATGAGCAGTAGTTTAGTATGATGTTGTGCATTTTTTTATCTCATAGTGAGATGTGAAAATGGAATTGTATAACTTGCCTTAGGTATGGACACTAATGGTTATTTGTGTGAACAGAAAAATATGGCAACTACCAAGTGAACCCATAAGACTAGGAGACTAGTAAAGACCAGAGCTCTTAGAGAAATGGCTATAGCAATGAGAGAGTAGATTGCCATTAGTAGAAGACCACTAGAAAAGTTAGAAAAAGACTTACTAGGGAAGTCGATGGACAATAAGGAACAAAAGAGGAATTAGAATTCCTCACGGTTCAGTAGAGTTACTCCTTTGTTTTTCAATGGAGAGTATGGTTCAGTTAGGGCTGATAAATGGCTTCAAGAGATAGTAGAGATCTTTGTGGTCATGCATGCATCGATGAACGACAAGTGTCCTTCACTTCTCATCAGTTAGTAGGAGAGACTGAAAGTTAGTAAGTCAAGCTAAGAGGTTACTAGAGATATTAAGTACTCAAATCACTTGAGAGGTGTTTAGAGTTACTTTCTTAGACAAGTAGTATTCCCTAGGGTGGCAGAGAGCAAATGAATCATAATTTCTGAGACTTGAGTAAGGGAGATATTACTGTGGACTAGTATGGGGAGCAACTTGAAGAATGTTCTAAGTTCTTTTCTCATTTTATCAGTAGTCCAAATAAAAACTGGAAGTGTGTAAGATTTGAAGTTGGACTTAGAGAATATATTTGAAGTGTTATAGAAGTAGATAAGTCTAAAAACCTCAGAGCTTGGTATTGGAGGTCAGTGTTTAAGCATTGAGAAAGTGGGCGATTAAGTGCCCATAGATGGAAAATTCCATGATTTTTATCTTGTGGAATTTGAGTTCCCTGTTAGTTGGGATTTTACATATATGTTTCCTAGAGAGTGTTAAGACACTCATAGAGGTATTTCACAGTATAAATCACCACCTAACATATATGTACAAGTTAGAATTTTTTAGCATTCTAAAAGTTAGGAATTGTTTAAAAGAGGTGTCTAAGACCTTAAACACAATAATGTGGCTTAGAATACCACTTGAGGTGTGATAGTAAGGTAAGCTAGATACAAGTTTGATAAGAAAGTTAACCTTATCATAGAGGCATAGTTTACCCTCTTGTAGTAAAAGTTGGATTAAACATGCTAGTTTTGATTAATGGTCTTTTCTCTCCTTGAGTTGTGTGGTAATGAATCATTAATCAAGAGATGGTTCCTTTAATAGTTAAAGTTGAACCATAACACAATTATCCTAACTAAGGGTGTAACACCCTAACTTTTGATTAAATTATGATATTGTCCTAAATGTACTGTTTTATGTTTTCTGTGAATTATAAAATGAATTTGACTGTTTCGTAACTGTATTTGACTGTTGTGTGTGATTTACTCCGAGTCAAGAAAATAATCATTTTCGAGCCGGGGAAATCTTAATTTAATTATTCAAAGCTGGGGGATCTTACTAAACTCAATTACGAGTGATACGTGTATTAATCTTTTAATTTTTAGAATTTAACTGTGCAATAAAAATATTTTATATTATTATAATATTATTTTATAAGATAGTACCTACTGTCTTAAAAATAGTAGAATTCTGCTCCAAATGGACCATGGACTTGGAAAAGTCTGTGGGACCTACGTTTGGAGAATCAGTCAACGTTTCTGGCTTGATTTTTTTCTAAGCTAATGAGATGTGGTCAACAATAGTGGCTTGAAAATTTCTAAGCCAATAGGAAACAAGTCCACAAAAGTGGTTAGACTAGTTAGTAAGTAACTAGAAAAACTAAACTAAACTAAGTTAATTTAATGTATCTAAGTAGTAACTAAATGAAGTAAACCTAGTTAGCTACATCTTAGAGTTCTAGTTAGAGAAGGTTCTAGTAATTTCAAGAGTAAGGTTCGTAATCCTAAGTAACTAGACAGTTAGGCAAGTAACTACGAAACTTAACCAAATGCACCTAAGTCTAACTAGATTTCATAAGTGAACAAGAACCTAGTTTGCTCTCCCTTTGGCCATTCGATTATGGCACATTCAAGAAGGATCAAGAAGCTTGATGACTTGATTTCCTACACCAATGGGAAGCTAGCTTAGGGACAAAGCCTTTGATATCCACCCTAGATCACATCTAAGGTTGTTAGAAGGTCTTGGAAGGTTAACAATGATGGCCACCTCCTTTGGAGCTCCACGGCCAAGTGCTTGGTGTTAGGAGACAATTTTCATTTCATCTTCATCTTCATTTTACTATCACTCAAAACCTCTCTTCTCTTTCTACCAAAAGCTAAGAACACCATTGTTACTCCTTGAGAGCTCCCAGCCAACACCCTAAACCAACACGTCCACTCTTCTAAAATTTCACCTAACCCTACTTCTCAAATCCAAACATCATTCTAAGAACTTCTCTAGTTGAAAGTTCCTTCAAAAAAATTCATCTTGAGCTTGGAAAACCATTTTGAAGATTCTTTCCTACAAAGTGAAAATCCTTGTTTCTTATTTCTAACTTGATTTCTTAGGTTCTAAGCCATGATTGATCCATGGTTTATATTTTTCACCTATAGTTATAACTCTTTAAAATTTGTTTGAGCTTGTTAGGGATTCTTTGGAGGTTACACGAAATCACTAGAAGAAGTCTAGGAGGAGTTTGTCTTCCCTTAAGGTAAGAGGGAGATTTAATCTCATCAACCTTGTATAGTGGTGAGAAAATAGATGTATTTGTGGTGAAGAATCCATAAGAATTCATTCACTTGGTTGTTTAATGTCTTTTCTATTTGTGATTAATTTTGTGTGCAAGCATGTTTATAGCTTTAAAATATATGGCATGTGTTCATAGATGTATGATAAATATTGTTGGATGTGAATAACATGTGAGGTTTTGCATGAGTGTTCCAAAGAACATAAGGAAGCTCACGGCTTCACCAAGAAAAAGACAACCAAAATGTTCTCAACCATTTTCCAAAAGAATGACTTAATTGATTCAAGTAAATTAATGAATTTGAAAATGATTTAGAAGATGGAAAATGATTTAAAGATCATTTGTAAAGAATATGTTGAATTCAGCCAAAATGCCATTCAATGTATATTTGATTTCCAAAATTATTTTCTAATGTAGATTAAGTAGTTAACTTAAAGAGAATTCAATTTCAATGAATTTTTGGAGAACAAAATAAATGAACTTAGTTTTGGAAACCTAAATTAGAGGAATTAATTATAAATAAGAAATAAATTGAACACTTGAAAAATGTTAACATAGTGCTCACCTTTGGGTTTTGAAGCACGTTAGCAAGTTTCGTAGTGTAAATAATGGTTATAATTTAAAGAGGCAATATTTGAAAGAAAACGTAGAAAATATCATTTAATGAATTTTCTAGACAAAACGCTGTCAAAATTAATTAAAAATGGACAAATAATGGGGAAAGTTTCAAAATATAATTAGAACGTAAAGAAAATATTTTACGTAGTTAAAAAATACTAGAAATAGCTTATACGTATTTAAAATGTTGATTTTTAATTTACGCGATTGAGAAAATGATTTAAAAACATTACACGGTTGAGAAAATGATTTAAAAACACTATGCGACATTTAAAGCGTTGAACAATATTTACGCGATTTAAAAACGTTTGAAAAAGATGATGCGATTGTGAAAACGTGATAAAATCTTTATGCGACTAAAAGGAATAGTAAGTTTTACTGTCGGGCCAAAGTGGTGGACTCGGACATGTTGAGAAATAGTATTGTCAAGTGGAGACATACTGTCTTTGGTTTATGCCAATACTGATGGCATTTGTGTAATTGCAGTTTATAGTGATAATAAGGGCATTTGTGTAATTATGGTTCATTTACATACATTGAGAGATGTGTCAATTTGGTTGAAATTAGTAATTGGCTGACGAGATGAATTACACTGTGTTGTGGGTGTGATAGGCGTAGTGTGGTTCATTGAGTGAACTTGGAGGCGTTAGTGTGTGGAGGATTCCACATATGGACAGTTGGTAGCTCCTCTAGGTCATGGTAACAGGTAACACACTAATGATCTCGACAAGCACTATTCTTAATCAAGATCTTGTGGAGACTGTCTAGTACAATGCCTATTGTGCACGACGTTTGGACTATGTACTAACGACACGACGATTTTGACTGTGTGCTATTTACACGACGTTTGACTGTGTAATAGTTGGTTGGGCAGCCTGAGGTACGGATAGGTCTTCCGGATCATTCTCTCTAATGTCTGTGTTTAGCTCCATGGAGTAGGAATGAGTCGGTGTATGTTTGCGTATGTGGTCTGCATTATAATATGATTATTTATATTTGACTTAAGATGTTATTTATGATGTGATATTATGAACTGTTGTATGAATTTGTATATTTGTATGTTCTGTCATTTTCTGTATTGCCATGCTGGTAATGATGTAGATTGTCTCACCTCTTTGTATGTATTTTTTTGTATTATTATTTATGTTCCGTAAAGAATTTGAGGAAGAGGTAGAGGAGCAGCCTCTAGATTGTTTGTACCTTGAGGAGGAGGAGCAGCCAAGCGACCAATTTGAGGAGAGCGAGCCTCTTGTTCATCCATATCATTTGGATTGATTGTGACGTGGTATGGCTCTGCCTGAGTTTTTGGGTTTTGTGAGACTTGAGTTTCACGGAGGCTCTGAGGCCTGGCAACTGCGAGCTGAGAGAGGGTCGGTTGTGTAAGTGGGGCGTCTAACTGTGTCCCTGCGTAGAGAGTTTGACGGAGCACCGATGTTTACTACTACTTTTTATTTACATTTAGAGATGCCTTTGTCTATTAGGCGTTAGTGGGGAGGACGTTTTCATACACCCAGTGAGCTTAGTAGTGTATTGACAGCACAGACTCCTGTCCATAGAGCTACGAGACATCCAGGATTTCTATCGTCCGATGATCCATCTGAGGAGGATCCTTCGGAGGGTTAGAAATCATATGTATATTATGGTGTGTAATAATAGTTTGTTTTGTTTTGTAATTTGTTTTATTTTATTTAATGATATCATGTATAAAAAGAAAAAAATTGCAACTCATATAAATTTTGTACTAAATGTTTTATAACTTGGGTAAGGTTTTATTATCATTATATTGAAAATGTGACATCCTCATTAGGGTGTTGCATTAGTTAGTATCAGAGCCTAAGTTAGAGTCTTTTGGGGTTGTGGTTGGGTCTGTTTTTGCTTGTGTTGTGTGATTCTCTGTGATTTGTTTCCGAAAGGTTACATCTGACTTTGTTTTGTTTTGTTCAATTGAAGAAAAAAGATGTCTGGTGGAAGAAGAACGCGTGCGAACGTGGAACGTAATGTGGACCCAATTACTGCAGCTACTAAGGCTATACAGCGAATGACGGAGGTGATTACCCAACAAAATCAACGAGCAGCCCAACAACAAGATACGACTGATGATGCTCTAAACTTATCTGAGTTTAGGCGCAACAACCCGCCGCAGTTCAGAGGCGAGTTTGATCCCGAGAAGGTGAGTCTGTGGATCCAAGATTTGGAAAAGATATTTGAAGGAATGAGGTGTGTCGATGATCGGAAGGTGATGTATGCTACTTTTATGTTGAGAAGCGATGACGAGAACTGGTGGAGAGGAACCCATCGATTTCTACAAGTTGAGGGGACTAAAATTACTTGGGAGGTATTCAGCGAAGTATTTCTAGATAAGTACTTTCTTGCAAGTGCCCGACATGCCAAGGAAATGGAATTTCTTGGTTTACATCAAGGCAATATGCCCGTTGGTGAGTATGCTGCCAAATTTGAGAGCTTGTTGCAGTTCTCAAGGTATTTCCAGATTCAACCTGATGAGGCATGGAAATGCTGCAAGTTTGAGGAAGGGCTGAGGATAGAGTTGAAGCGAGGAGTGCTACCTATGAGGATGAATTAGTTTCCTGCTTTGATGGATACATGTCGATGACTTGAGGAGTTAGAGCCATCACGAGGTCCAAGAAATTATAACTTTGGACCGACTAGGTTCCAAAGAGGAGGCAATAACAACAATAGCCGATTTTAGTGCAAACCTTATTCGAGACCACTAGGAAGTCAACCTCAACGTCCATCTATTGGGGAAAGTTCTAGTGGTAACAGAGCTGGCCTAAATGTGGCGTTTACTCTAAGATGCTTTAAATGTGGAAAGAGTGGCCACATATCTAGAGATTGTTCGATCAAGGGAACAATCTGTTTCAACTGTAGAAAACCTAGACATGTTTCTAGGGATTGTAACTAGCCAAAAAGGAAGCCAGTTATGAGTAATGTTCATGCTACTTAGCCACGATTTGGAGGGTGAGTATACACGTTGACCGGAGCTGAAGCTGCTCATTATGAAGATCTTATTCAGGGGGAAGGTGTCATTGAAGGTAATCTTTTCAATGTGCTATATGATTCAGGTGCAATGCATTTATTTATTGTATATGATTGTGTGGATCAGTTGAAACTGCCTGTGTCTTCTCTGAGTTTTTAATTGATTGTTTCTACACTAACTGGCAAGCCTGTTGTTACATCCAAAATATGTTTGAACTATCCTGTTACCATAAATGATCGAGTATTTTCTGTTAATTTAATTTGTTTACCTCTTGTTGAAATAGATGTAATATTAGGAATAGATTGGTTATTTTCTAACCATATCCTATTAGACTGTGCCAATAAAACCGTAGTTTTTCCTAAGGATGAGAATTCTGGATTTTTAACTGCCGTCAAAGTCGAGTCATTGTTGAGAGATGGAGCCCAAGGATACATGTTGTTGTCTTCTTTAGAAGTCAAGAGTGAGAAAAATATGAACGCTATGCTTGTCGTTAATGAGTTTCTGGAGGTTTTTCCTGATGAGGTACTTGGTTTACCATCAAAAAGAAAAATCGAGTTTTCTATTGATTTAGTACCAGGAGCAAGTCCAATTTCGATTGCACCATATCGAATGTCACCAGCGGAGTTGGTAGAGTTGAAGAAGCAATTGGAGGAACTGTTGGAGAAACAGTTTATGCGATCGAGTGTTTCACCGTGGGGAGCGCCAGTACTACTATTTAAGAAAAAGGATAGAACTTCTCATCTTTGTGTGGACTACCATCAGTTGAACAAGGTCACAATAAAGAACAAGTATCCACTTCTAAGGATTGACGTCTTGATGGACCAGTTAAAAGGAGCAGCTGTTTTCTCTAAGATAGATCTGCGATCAGATTATCATCATATTCGAGTTAAGGTAGAGGATGTACCTAAGACAGCTTTCTGAACTCGTTATGGGGCATTATGAGTATCAAGTGATGTCGTTCGAAGTGACGAATGCTCCTGTAATATTCATGGATTATATGAATAGGATCTTTCATCCATACTTAGATAGATTTGTCATTGTTTTTATCGATGACATTCTGATCTACTCTCAAAATCAGGAAGAGCATGCTGAACATCTCAGTATAGTTCTCCAGATTTTGAAAGAAAAGAAGTTGTATGTAAAGTTGGCGAAGTGTGAGTTTTGGTTAGAAGAAGTTCAATTTCTGGGTCACGTGATTTCCAAGGAAGGTATTGCGGTGGACCCATCGAAAGTAAAAACGATTCTGCAATGGGAAAGGCCTAAGACAGTGACAGAGATCTTGAGTTTCGTTGGATTGGCTGAATATTATCGAAGATTTATTGAAGGTTTTTCCAAGATAGGCTGACCTCTTACACAACTCACAAGGAAGAGTTAAGCTTTCATTTGGATAAAAGAATGTGAGATAAGTTTCCAAGAGTTGAAGAAGAGATTGACGACTGCACCAGTGCTAATTTTTCCAGATCCTAGCAAGGCTTTTGAGGTGTATTGTGACGCATCTTACTAAGGGTTAGGATGTGTGTTGATGCAGAATAGCAATGTGGTGGCTTATGCTTCAAGACAGTTGAAGGTACATGAGAGGAATTACCCAACGCATGATTTAGAGCTAGCCGCAGTGGTTTTTGCGTTGAAAGTGTGGTGGCATTTTCTGTATGGAGCTACATTTAATGTCTTTAGTGATCACAAGAGTCTAAAATACTTGTTTGATCAGAAGCAATTGAACATAAGGTAGAGACGGTGGCTAGAGTTCTTGAAGGATTATGATTTTCAGCTTCAATACCATCCAGGAAAGGCAAATGTGGTGGCGGATGCCTTAAGTAGAAAGGTGATTAGTGTTTCTACCATGATGATAAAGGAGGAGGAATTGATCAACCAATTTAGAGATTTGTGGTTGTCAGTGGAATTGGTACTAGGAAAGATTCGTCTAAATAAGGTTGTGATTTTGAATGACTTGCTGGAGGTAATCCGAGAAAAATAGGATGAGGATCTGTTTTTACAGAATGAAAAGGAATTTTTGAAGCAAAGTCATAAGGCAATGGTGGAGGAAGGATCTGATGGAGTCTTAAGATTTAAGGGAAGAATTTGTATACCTAATGATCCTAATCTTAAGCAAGCAATTTTGGACGAAGCTCATACTAGTAGTTTAAGTATGCATCCGGGAATGACTAAGATGTATCAAGATTTAAAGCAAATGTTTTGGTGGCCAAGGATGAAGAGAGATGCTGCGGAACGTGTGGCATCTTGCCTTGTTTGTCAGAAGGCAAAAGTGGAACATCAATAACCAGCCGGTATGTTACAACCTTTAACTATTCCAGAATGGAAATGGGATAGTATCTCGATGGATTTTGTTACCGGATTGCCAAGAACGAGGAAGGGTTATGATTCTATATAGTTATAGTTAATAGGCTTACGAAGTCAGTGCACTTATTGCCGATCAATATCAAGTATTCGTTGGAACGATTAACCCAAGTGTACATTAGTGAAGTTGTTAGACTTCACGGTGTGCCCGCAAGTATAGTTTCTAATAGAGATCTGAGGTTCACATCGAGATTTTGGCGAAGTTTACAAGAAGCCATGGGGACTAAGTTATGTCTGAGTTCTACTTATCATCCGCAGACTGATGGTCAAACGGAGAGAACAATCCAGTCGTTGGAAGATTTGTTGCGTGCTTGTGTTGGAACAACGAGGGAGTTGGAATGAATTCTTGTCACTGATAGAATTCACCTACAACAATAGTTTTCACTCAAGTATAGGGATGGCACCCTTTGAAGCACTATATGGACGATGATGCCAAACACCTTTGTGTTGGTATCGGGATGGGGAAAGTATGACCATTGGGCCTGATCTTATGCAACAATCTACAGAAAAGGTGAAAATGATTCAGGAGAAAATAAGGACGACTCAGAGCCGACAGAAGAGCTATGCTGATAAGCGAAGGCGACCTCTTGAATTTGAGGAAGGTGAGCATGTATTTTTGCGAGTAACACCTATGACTAGTGTCGAAAGAGTTATCAAGTCTAGCAAACTCACTCCTAAATTTATCGGACCTTATCAAATCAGTCGTCGGATAGGTTCTGTAGCCTAGCAAATAGCTTTACCACCTTTTCTATCTAATCTCCATAATGTATTCCATGTGTCTCAATTGAGAAAATATATCCCCGATCCAACGCACGTTATACAGCCCGATGAATTACAACTAAAAGATAATTTGACATATGAGACACTTCCTGTTAAGATTGAGGACAGGAGAGTGAAGCAGCTTCGAGGAAAGATGATCGAATTGGTAAAGGTGATATGGAACGATGTAACGGGTGATGCTACCTGGGAGCTGGAAGATAAAATGAGGGAGCAATACCCTTAACTGTTCTGAGGTATGACAAATTTCGGGGACGAAATTTAAATTAATGGGGGAGAGTTGTAACACCCCAACTTTTGGTTAAATTATGATATTGTCCTAAATGTACTATTTTATGTTTTCTGTGAGTTATAGAATGAATTTGACTGTTTCGTGACTGTATTTGACTGTTGTGTGTGATTTACTTTGAGTCAAGAAAATAATAATTTTTGGGCCGGGGAAATCTTAATTTAATTATTCGAAACTGGGGGATCTTACTAAACCCAATTCTGAGTGATACGTGTATTAATCTTTTAATTTTTAGGATTTAATTGTGTAATAAAAATATTTTATATTATTATAATATTATTTTATTGAATAGTACCTACTATCTTAAAAACAGTAGAATTCTGCTCCAAATGGACTATAGACCCAGAAAAGTCTGTGAGACCCACGTTTGGAGAATCAGTCAACGTTTCTGGCTTAATTTTTTTCTAAGCCAATGAGATGTGGTCAACAGTAGTGGCTTGAAAGTTTCTAAGCCAATAGGAAACAAGTCCACAAAAGTGGTTAGACTAGTTAGTAAGTAACTAGAAAAACTAAACTAAACTAAGTTAATTTAATATATCTAAGTAGCAACTAAATGAAGTAAACCTAGTTAGCTACATCTTAGAGTTCTAGTTAGAGAAGGTTCTAGTAATTTCAAGAGTAAGGTTAGTAATCCTAAGTAACTAGATAGATGGGCAAGTAACTAAGAAACTTAACCAAATGCACCTAAGTCTAACAAGGTTTCATAAGTGAACACAAACCTAGTTTGCTCTCCCTTAGGCCATTCGGTTATGGCACATGCAAGAAGGATCAAGAAGCTTGATGACTTGATTTCCTACACCAATGGGAAGCTAGCTTAGGGACAAAGCCTTTGATATCCATCCTAGATCACATCTAAGGTTGCTAGGAGGTCTTGGAAGGTCAACAATGATGGCCACCTCCTTTGGAGCTCCATGGCCAAGTGCTTGGTGTTAGGAGACAATTTTTATTTCTTCTTCATCTTCATTTTACTATCACTCAAAACCTCTCTTCTCTTTCTACCAAAAGCTAAGAACACCATTGTTACTCCTTGAGAGCTCACAGCTAACACCCTAAACCAACACCTCCACTCTTCTAAAATTTCACCTAACCCTACTTCTCAAATCCAAACATCATTTAAAGAACTTCTCTAGTTGAAAGTTTCTTCAAAAAAATTCATCTTGAGCTTGAAAAACCACTTTGAAGATTCTTTCCTACAAGGTGAAAATCCTTGTTTCTTATTTCTAACTTGATTTCTTAGGTTCTTAGCCATGATTGATCCATGGTTTATATTTTTCACCTATAGTTATGACTCTTTAAAATTTGTTTGAGCTTGTTAGGGATTCTTTGGAGGTTACACGAAATCACTAGAAGAAGTCTAGGAGGAGTTTGTCTTCCCTTAAGGTAAGAGGGAGATTTAATCTTATCAACCTTGTATGGTGGTGATAAAATGGATGTATTTGTGGTGAAGAATCCATAAAGATTCATTCACTTGGTTGTTTAATGTCTTTTCTATTTGTGATTAATTTTGTGTGCAAGCATGTTTATAACTTTAAAATATATGGCATGTGTTCATAGATGTATGATAAATATTGTAGGATGTGAATAACATGTGAGGTTTTGCATGAGTGTTCCAAAGAATACAAGGAAGCTCACGGCTTCACCAAGAAAAGAGAACCAAAATGTTCTCAACCATTTTCTAAAAGAATGACTTAATTGATTTAAGTAAATTAACGAATTTGAAAATGATTTAGAAGATGAAAAATGATTTAAAGATCATTTGTAAAGAATATGTTGAATTCAGCCAAAATGCCATTCAATGTATATTTGATTTCCAAAATTATTTTCTAATGTAGATTAAGTAGTTAACTTAAAGAGAATTCAATTTCAATGAATTTTTGGAGAACAAAATAAATGAACTTAGTTTTGGAAACCTAAATTAGAGGAATTAATTATAAATAAGAAATAAATTGAACACTTGAAAAATGTTAACGTAGAGCTCACCTTTGGGTTTTGAAGCACGTTAGAGAGTTTCGTAGTGTAAATAATGGTTATAATTTAAAAAGGCAATCTTTAAAAGAAAAAGTAGAAAATATCATTTAATGAATTTTCTAGACAAAACGCTGTCAAATTAATTAAAAATGGACAAATAATGGGGAAAGTTTCAAAATATAATTTGAACGTAAAGAAAATATTTTACGTAGTTGAAAAATACTAGAAATAGCTTATACGTATTTAAAATGATGATTTTTAATTTATGCGATTGAGAAAATAGTTTAAAAACGTTACGCGATTGAGAAAATGATTTAAAAACACTACGCGACATTTAAAATGTTGAAAAATATTTACGCGATTTAAAAACGTTTGAAAAAGATGACGCGATTGTGAAAATGTGATAAAATCTTTATGCGACTAAAAGGAACAGTAAGTTTTACTGTCGGGCCAAAGCGGTGGACTAGGATATGTTGAGAAATAGTATTGTCAAGTGGAGACATACTATCTTTGGTTTATGCCGATACTGAGGGCATTTATGTAATTACTGTTTATAGGGATAATAAGGGCATTTGTGTAATTATGGTTCATTTACATACATTGAGAGATGTGTCAATTTGGTTGAAATTGGCAATTGGCTGACGAGATGAATTACACCGTGTTATGGGTGTGATAGGCCTAGTGTGGTTCATTGAGTGAACTTGGAGGCATTAGTGTGTGGAGGATTCCACATGTGGACAGTTGGTAGCTCCTCTGGGCCGTGGTAACGGGCAACATACTAACGATCTCGACAAGCACTATCCTTAATCAAGATCTTGTGGAGACTGTCTAGTACAATGCCTGTTGTGCATGATGTTTGGACTGTGTACTAACTACACGATGATTTTGACTGTGCTATTTACACGACATTTGACTTGTAATAGTTGGTTGGGCAGCCTGAGGTACGGATAGGTCTTCCGGATCATTCTTTCTAATGTCTGTGTTTAGCTCCATGGAGTAGGAATGAGTCGGTATATGTTTGCATATATGGTCTGCATTATAATGTGATTATTTATATTTGACTTGAGATGTTATTTATGATGTGATATTATGAACTGTTGTATGAATTTGTATATCTTTATGTTCTATCGTTTTCTGTACTGCCATGCTAGTAATGATGTAGATTATCTCACCTCTTTGTATGTATTTTTCTGTATTATTATTTATGTTCTGTAAAGAATTTGAGGAAGAGGTAGAGGAACAGCCTCTAGATTGTTTGTACCCTGAGGAGGAGCAACAACCGAACGACCAGTTTGAGCAGAGCGAGTCTATTGATCATCCATATCATTTGGATTGATTGTGACGCGGTATGGCTCTGCCTGAGTTTTTGGGTTTTGTGAGACTTGAGTTTCATGGAGGCTCTGAGGCCAGGCGACTATGAGCTGAGAGAGGGTCAGTTGTATATGTGGAGCGTATGACTGTGTCCCTGCGTAGAGAGTTTGACAGAGCACCGATGTTTACTACTACTTTTTATTTACATTTAGAGATGCCTTTGTCTATTAGGCGTTACTGGGGAGGACGTTTTCATGCACCCAGTGAGCTTAGTAGCGTATCGACAGCACAAACTCCTGTCCGTAGAGTTGCGAGACATCCGGGATTTCTGTCGTCTAACGATCCATCTGAGGAAGATCCTTCGGAGGGCTAGAAATCTTCGATGTGCACTTGGGCATGTTTATGTTTTAGTGTTATGCTAACTTTTTACTGCTTTATTAGATATTTGTAGTTATAACTTATTTGTATACTTAAGACAAAAATCATATGTATATTATGGTGTGTAATAATAGTTTGTTTTGTTTTGTAATTTGTGTTATTTTATTTAATGATATCATGTATAAAAAGAAAAATTTTGCAACTCATATAAATTATGTACTAAACGTTTTATAACTTAGGTAAGGTTTTATTATCATTATATTGAAAATGTGGCATCCTCATTAGGGTGTTACAAATGGAGTGAGTTAAACCCCTTGACCTTGCAAAGTAATGAGCAAAGCTCTTTGCTAAGGATGGAGTTGTGACACAAGGTAACAAAAAAAGTACCTTGTGAGGGAAAAGATGTGAGTAAAACACTTTGCTAGATGTGTAGAGGAAGTAGGCCTCCAATCCCTCCACATCAGGCAAGTAATGAGACCAAATAAATCTTGTAACATCCCCGAGAACATGTCAGGCTTGTGTATGGTTTGAGAGATAGCCAAATACTTGTTTAACATGCCTGTGAAGTTTCATGATAAACTGAGACAATTTAGACACTTTGTTACAACAGAGAATGTGGAAAATGACTTAAAATAACTCAGAAAATGATTTTAAAGGTTAAGTTAAGGGAAATAAATATAGATAATTTATTTCCAAGTCATAACTGAGTTATGTATAAGGCAGTTAAAGTTTGAGGTTAAACCGAGTTCGTTCAGTATTTTTAAACACAGAGTAAGTGTTTTCATACCAAATGGACTTAGTGTAGATATGGAAATTAATGGAAATGAAGAGTTTGGCAATTAGATAAATCTTATAATTTATTCGAATACCTAAGGAAGTTAGGAAACTTGATTTGATGAAATTTAAGTGTTCCTAACAAATATAAACTATCAGATAACCTTCATAGTTATCCTTTAAGAAGTCTTTTCACTTCTTTTTCTCCATTCTTCTCTCATGGTAGCAGAGGGCAGAAACAAAGAAAAGAAAAGAAAAAGAAAAGAAAAGAAAGAAGAGAAGGAAGAAGAGAAGAAGAAGGAAAGATCAAGGCCCAAGAATGATCATCGACTTCACAAAGAGGTAGGGGTGTTTGTTTCCATCCATTCCTCTCTTTCTTCATCTTGCTTCCTTAGATTGTCATGATGATGAAAAATGGGTTTGGGTGAACTTGTGAGTTTAGATGATAGTTTCTTGCTTCCAAAGGTGAAGTGAGTTGAGTTTAAGCTAGTTTGATGTATGAGGTTTAGGTTTGGTTCCTTAGAATTCATGGATGTTACATGAGTTTCAAGATAATAAATGGGTATGGAATTACCCATATTTGTTTTTATGGTTTTAAGGCTCGTTTTCTATGGAGTTTTGTTGTTGATTTTGATGTATATGTAATTGGTTTAAGTTACCCTAACATGAAAACTCAGTTTTTCTGCATAAAACCAGGTGGTTATCGATTACCACGAGCTGGTAATCGATTACCCAACCATGAAATGCTTTCCTAGGCTTTATGTAATCGATTACATCAGCCTTGTAATTGATTACCATCAGCTTAATTTGAAGAAATAGAATTCTTTGACATTCAAGAACCTATTGTAACGCCAAATTAAGATCTATAACATCATGTTCAACTTTTTAAGATATAATTAAGCATTAATTGAAAGAATTCCATAGAGAGAAAGATTTCCTCTTATGTATGAGGAAAATTAAGAGATTAGAAGTAAGATTAGAATTGAAAATGGTGATTAGAGGCTCAATCGAATAAAGATATGGTTACTCAATTCTAGTTACACCATTATGATTGAAAAATAGTGGTTACTCAAAAGTTTTTTATGTCTAATAACAGTTTGAGTTAATATGGAAAGTAAGGAAAGTTTGTGCAACCATTAGACATGGATTGCCTTAGTTAAAAGTTTAGTCTTATGAGTGACATGATATTGCATAGATATCACTTGGGAAGTGATAAAGAGATGAGATATAAGTATTTAGTTAATTGGCAAAAGTTGAAAGCCATAGTGCATGAAAGCTCTCGATGAGTTGAGGTAGAGGCAGTAGTTCAAAGATAAATTTTAGTACTGAGTTTATGTGGTGATTATGTTAAAATTTGTCATAACACCATATGATTTGTAGTCACTCATGCATATATATACACTTGTTATTCCTAAGAAGAGCCAAGACAAGTTCATGACATTCATGACATCAATGACATTATACTAACACAACTCGCATTGCATAATATCCATACGTCATAGCATAAGATATAGATTTTCAGATAGTTGTATAGGCGGTTTTCTTATCCATTACATTTACAGGCAGCTGTATAGGTAGTTGTCTTATCCTTTATATAAAATAGTTCAGAGTTATGTTTACCTAGGGGATATTACATAAAGTAAGAAATTTAACTATTCCTCAAATCATGAGTATCAGTTTGAATATTGTTTCCAGCTTTAAATATGTTATCTGTTGAATAATAGTTGTATTTTTAATGTTTCTGTGATGAATTTATATTCAATGTGAGTATTACGACTGCTGGTATTGGTACACTTATACTAAGAATAGTTGATTCTCACCTTGTGTGTTGCCATGTAAATCCAGGTGGAAGTTCCTCCCAAAGTAAGAAGCTGGAGAAGATTTAAGACTAATCTAATTTTATGTTCCGTTAGTTAAATTTTTGTATACTCAGTTATATTTTTTATTAGTTTGTAAACAGATGTATTTATTATATTGTTGTCAGTTGAGACATAGTTTTATATATATAAGTGTATGATGTTTCCACGAGGCTCTTCATAATGATTTAGTTATACAAATGTTATGGGATAGATTAATGGTTAAGCTAGAAGTAGCATAGCTAATACTACTTATCTAGGTATATGCTAATTATACTAGGATTTCAGTATTAGGATGTTACATTCTGGTATCAGAGTAGTTCATCCTGTGAGCCGGGGTATGGACTGACTAGGCTCAGGTAAGTTTAGTGTTTTCTGGTTAGGAGTTGTGCAATTCTCATCTCTTTTGTGAGATGTTTGCTTGGGATTACATGACTTGCCTAGGGTGGATTATTCTTAGCTACTGTTGCATGGCTACATGATATTAAGACTGATCACCTCAATATGAAATGTTCTGTGAGTACAAAAAACTATGGCACCACCGAGGCGTACTCGAGAAACCAGGAACTCACCAAGAGAAGGTTTAGACATGGCAAAAGCAGTCATGGCAATGGTCAACGCCATGAGGAAGCAGACAACCATCATGGCTAATACAATAAAAAAATTGGTAGCTATTATAGCTAGAGTGCTAGAGATGCTAGAAGCCAACCAACCTCAATGAGTACAGGAGGTGCAAGTTGCAAGCAATCAAAATTTTCAAGATCCTTCAAAGTTTTAGAAGTTGAATCCCTTGCCTTTTAGAGGATAATAAGGTCATTGGAGATTAGAGTTTTCTCTTCCCTAGTAAATAAGAGTAGACTTATGGAAACAAGATATCTCCAACTCCAAACAAAGCAGAGGCACAAGCAGTATGTTATAAATGTTGGCATCCTGGGCATTACGCAAGGGAGTGTCTACAACGGGAAGAAGCAAAGTTGGATACCAAACCCACAACATTGGGGAGAGAATTCATTTTGCAAGTCAAGGAAATAGTATAATCTTTAGTTTCAAGAAAAGTTGAGCGAGGAATTTTGTTTTTTTTTTTAGATTTGGTTAAGACTTCTTCTAGTAGGAAAACCAAATTTTGGTTACAAAATTTTAAAAAAGAAGGGAGAAATGTAACATCCCCGAGAACATGTCATGCTTGTGTAGGGTTTCAGAGATAGCTAGATACTTGATTGACATGCCTGTGAAGTTTTATGGTAAACTGAGATAGTTTAGACATTTTGCTACAGCACAGAATGTGGAAAGTGACTTAAAATAACTCAAAAAATAGTTTAAAAGGTTAAGTTAAGGGAAATAAATATGACTAATTTATTTCCAAGTCATAACTGAATTATGTATGAGATAGTTAAAGTTTGAGGGTAAACTGAGTTCGTTTGGTATTTTTAAACACGCAGAATGAGTGTTTTAATACCAAATGGACTTAGTACATATATAGAAATTCATGGAAATGAAGAGTTTGGTAGTTAGATAAATCTTATAATTTATTTTAATACCTAAAGAAGTTAGGAAACTTGATTTGACGAAATTTAAGTGTTCCTAATAGATATAAAGTATTAGATAACCTTCATAGTTATCCTTTAAGAAGTCTTTTGACTTCTTTTTCTCAATTCTTCTCTCATGACAGCAGAGGGCAGAAACGAAGAAAAGAAAAGAAAAACAAGAGAGAAGAAAGAAGAGAAGGAACAAGAGAAAAGAAGGAAAGATCAAGGCCCAAGAATGATCATCAACTTCATAAAAAGGTAGGGGTGTTTATTTCTATCCATTCCTCTCTTTCTTCATCTTGCTTCCTTAGATTGTCATGATGATGAAAAATGGGTTTGGGCAAACTTGGTGAGTTTAAATGCTAGTTTCTTGCTTCCAAAAGTGAAGTGAGTTGTGTTTAAGCTTGTTTCATGCATGAGGTTTGTTTTGATTCCTTAGAATTCATGGATGTTACTTGAGTTGCAAGATAATAAATGGGTATGAAATTACCCATATTTGTTTTTATAGTTTTAAGATTGATTTGGCTCGTTTTCTTTGGAGTTTTGTTGTTGATTTTGATGTATATGTGATTGTTTGGGTTACCTTAACATGAAAACTCAGTTTTTATGCATAAAACCAGGTGGTAATGATTACCATGAGCTGGTAATTGATTACCCAACCACGAAATGCATTTCTGGGCTTTATGCATTTGATTACATCAGTATTGTAATCGATTACCATCGACTTAATTTGAAGAAATAGAATTCTTTGACATTCAAGAACCTATTGTAACCCTAAATCATGATCTATAACATCATGTTCAACTTTTTAAGATATAATTAAGTATTAATTAAAAGAATTCCATAGAGAGAAAGATTTCCTCTTATGCATGAGAAAAATTAAGAGATTAGAAGTGATATTAGAATTGAAAATGGTGATTAGAGGCTCAATCAAGTTAAGATATGGATAACAGGATCTCTAGAAATTCTAGTTACACCATTACAATTGAAAAAGGTTGGTTATTCAAGAGTTTCTTATGTATAATAACGGTTTGAGTTAATATGGAAAGTAAGGAAAGTTAGCGCAACCATTAGACATGGATTGCCTTAGTTAGAAGTTTAGTCTTATGAGTGGCATGGTATTACATAGATATCACTTGGGAAGTGATAAGAAGATGAGATACAAGTATTTAGTTAATTGGCAAAAGTTGAAAGCCATAGTTCATGAAAGCTCTCGATGAGTTGTGGTAGAGCCAGTAGTTCAAAGATAAATTTTAGTACTGAGTTTATGTGGTTATTATGTTAAAATTAGACGTAACACCATATGATTCACAGTCACTTAAGCATATATATACACTTGTTATTCCTAAGAAGAGCCAAGACAAGTTCATGACATCCATGACATTATTCATGACATTATACTATCACAACTCGTATTGCATCATATCCATACATCATAGCATAACATATTCATTTTCAGACAACTGTATGGGCGGTTGTCTTATGCATTACATTTTCAAGCAGCTGAATAGGCAGTTGTCTTATCCTTTATATAAAATAGTTCAGAGTTATGTTTACTTGGGGGACATTACATAAAGCGAGAAATGTAGCTATTCCTCAAATCATGAGTATCAATTTGAATATTGTTTACATCTTTAAATACGTTATCTGTTGAATAATAATTGTATTTTTAAAGTTTCAGGGTTGAATATATAATCAATGTGAGTATTACGACTGCTGGTATTGGTACACTTATACCGAGAATATTTGATTTTCACCCTATGTGTTGCCATGTAAATCCAGGTGGAAGTTCGTTCCAAAGTAAGAAGTAGGAGAAGATTGATACTAATCTAATTTTATGTTTCATTAGTTAAATTTTTGTATACTTGGTTATATTTTTTATTAGTTTGTAAACAAATGTATGTATTATATTTTTGTCAGTTGAGACATAGTTTTATGTATATAAGTGTATGATGTTTCCATGAGGCTCTCCATAATGATTTATTTATATAAATGTTATGGGATAGATTAATGATTAAGTTTGAAGTAGCATAACTGATACTGCTTATCTAGGTATATGTTAATTATACTAGGATTTCAGTATTAGGATGTTACATTCTGGTATCAGAGCAGTTCATTGTAACACCCTAACTTTTGGATAAATGACTATTTTGTCTCGATTTGTGCTGTTTTATGCTTTTTTGTAAGTTATAAAAATTATTTGGCTGTTTCGTGTTCATATTTGAGTGTGTTGTGTGATTTACTCCGAGCCAAGAAAATAAAAATTTTCGAGCCGAAAAAAATCTTATTTTAATTATTCGGAGCTGGGGGATCTTACTAAACCCGATTCTGAATGATATGGTTGTTAATCTTTTAATTTTTAGGATTTAACTGTGCAATAAAATAATTTTATATTATTATAATATTATTTTATTCGACAGTACCTACTGTCTCAAAAATAGTAGAAATCTGCTCTAAAATGACCATGGACCCGGAAGAGTCCGTGGGACCTGTGTTTAATGAAGCAGTCAACGTTTTTTGCTAGACTAAATTCTAAGCCAATGAAAAGAGGTCAACATTAGTGGCTTAACAATTTTTGGACCAATGAGAATTTAGTCCACAAAAATGATTAGACTTGTTAGATTAAGATTTAGAAAGTTTAACCAAGATAATTAAAAACTTAACTAAGTTAGTATAGATGGCTTATAAGTAACTAAGTGAAGTAAACCTAGTTAACCTACATAATTAGATAGTAAACTTGTAACTAAACAACTTAACATGATGCACTTAAGACTAATTAAATGACTAACTAAGTTTGCCTAAACCTAATTAGGAGATTAGAAGAAAATTAAACCTAATTTGCTTCTCCATTAGGGTGGTTCGGCCAAGTAAGGAGCAAGCACATGCAAGAAGCTTCAAGAAGAGCTTAGTCATTGTATGACTAGGTTTTCATGCACTAATGAGAAACAAGCTTGGAGGCCAAGCTTTGTTCTCCACCCTTGATCAAATCTAAGGCTATTGAGTGGTCTTGGAAGTCAAACAAAGAGGTCACCTCCTCTTGGGTGTTCTACGGCCAAGCTAAGTAAAGGAGACCATTTTTAATTCATTTGCTTCATCTTTACTATAACAAAACCTCTCTTCTCTCTCTTCAAAAATTAAAACCCACCATTGTTGCTCTTTGAAGACCATTCAACCACACCATTATACACCATCATCCAACCTTCAAAAATTTTATCTAACTCACTTTTCCAAACCTAAACACCATTCTAAGAACATCTCTAGTTGAGAGTTCTTCCAAAATCTATCATCTTAAGCTTGGAAAATTGCTTTGGAGGTTTTTTCTAGAAGGTGAAATTCCTTGTTTTTTATTTCTAACTTCATTTCTAAGGTTCTAAGCCATGGTTGATCCTTGGTTTATGTTTTTCTCCTATAGTTATAACTTGTAAAAATTTATTTGAGCATGTTAGGTTTTCTTGGAGGAGAACACGAAATCATCTAGGAAGGGGGGAAAAAGATTTTATCTTCCTTAAAGGTAAGAGGGAGATTTAATCTCATCAACCAAGTGTAGTGATGAGAAAATGGGTTGTATGTGTGTGAAGAATCCATAAGGATTCATTTGTTTGATTGTTTAAATGCTTTCCTATTTGTGTTTGATATTATTTGTATGCATGTCTACAAGCTTTAAGATATATTGCATGTGTTGATATATGCATGAGTATTAATTAGGATGTGAATAACATGTAAAGTTTGCATGAGTGTTCCAAAGAACACAAGAAGGGGCTCACGGCCTCAACAAAGAAAAGAGAACCAAAATGTTCTCAACCATTTTCTAAAGGAAGGATTTAATAGAATTAGGTAAATGAATGAAAATCCAAAATGATTTCGAAGATAGAAATTGATCCAAAGATCAAATGCCAAGGTTTTATCAATTTCGACCAACATGCCTCGTAAATGTGTAATCAATCCAAAATTTATTTTCTAAAGTGTAGATTTGATGTTTTACCTAGAAAGAATGCATTGGTAATGAATTTTCAAGAATTAAAGAAGTAAACTAATTTTTTTTCAAGAAATATAGTATAGAAGAGAAATAAACAAAACTCTTGAAAAATACTTACCTTTGAGTTTAAAAAGTATAACTTGAATTTTCTAAGTGTATTAAGTAGTAATAAATTAATTAAAAGAATTTTTAGAGGAAAAATGTTGAAAGCACATTTTAAATAGATTTTATAAACAAAATCTTTGTCAAAATTTATTAAAAATAGACAAATAAAAGAGAACGTTTTATAATATATTTATAACATAAGGAAAATATTCTATGTAGTTTTAAAGTATAAGAAATAGCTTACGTAATTTTAAAATATAGATTTTAAAGCTTTTTGATCAAGAAAACGATTTAAAAATCTTACACGATTGAGGAAATGATTTAAAAATACTACGCGATTTTAAAAACAGCAAAATATATTTACGCTATTTAAAAACATTTGTAAAAACGACGAAATTGTGAAAACGCAATAAAATTTCTATGTGATTAATTGGAACAGTGAGTTTTGCTGTCAACCCAAAGTGATGGACCCGGACATGTGGAGATATGGTACTGTCAAGTGGTGACGTGCTATATATTAGAAATTTGAGGTTAAGGGCGTTTTTATAAATATAAGAATGTTTTGAGACTAAGGGTAATTTAATAATTATTATTTTTATTCATGCATTGAGTTGTGTCAATTTAGTTGATATTGGCGATTGATTGACGAGGCGAATTACACCGTGTTGTCGGTGTGATAAGCGTAGTGTAGTTCATCATATGTGGACTTGGAGGCATAAGTGTGTGGAGTATTCCACATGTGGATAGTTGGTCGCTCCTCTGGATCGTGGTAACTAGCAACACACTAATGATCTCGACACGCACTATACTTAATCAAGATCTTGTAAAGACTGTTTAGTACAATGCCTGTAGTGTACGACGATTGGACTATGTACTACTACACGATGTTTGGACTATGGGCTATAGACACGACATTAGACAGTGGAATAGTTTGGTTGGGCAGCCTGAGGTACTGATAGATCTTTACGGGTCATTCTCTCTGATATCTGTGTCTAGCTCCATGGAGTAGGAATGAGTCGTATTGCATTTGCATTTGCGTCATACATCATAACATAATTGCTTGTGATATTATATGATACTGTTGTATTAAAATTTTCGTATTAAATTGTATTATTATTTATGATGTTATGTTATGTTTTATTGTATTAAACTATCATATCTATATGTATTGTCGTTTTCTTATTTGTCATACTGGCATTGATGTATGATTATCTCACCTCTCAATATGTATTGTGTCTGCATTATTATTTATGTTGTAAAGAGTTTGAGGAAGAGGAACAGCCTCTAGATTGTGTGTATCATGAGGAGGAGGAGCAGCAACAAACAGGGGATCAGTTCGACGAGTGTGAGCCTTCTGATCATCCATATCCTTTAGACTGACTTGTGACTATGGTGTTGCCGGGATTTCTTGGTTTCGTGAGGCTAGAGTTTCACGGTGGTTCAGAGGCCTGGCGATTATGCGAGGATCGATGATCGGTGATCTACTTGGGACGTCTGACTGTGTCCCTACGAGGAGGGTTTGATGTTGAGCCTGTCTTTACTACGACTTTATATCTACATCTGGAGCTGCCATTGGATTTGAGGCGTCACTGGGGAGGACTCTTTCGTGTTCCCAGTGAGATTAGTATAGTGTCAACAGCGCGAACTTCTGTCCATAGAGCTGTGAGACATCCTGGATTCCTGTCACCTGAAGTTTCATCTGAGAGTGATCCTTCAGAGGGTTAGGGATCTATGATGTGCACTTGGGCACTTTATGATGTTGTACTGTATAATGACTCTTTACTGTTTTCTTTAAATATTTTGTAGTTGTAAATTATTTGCCTAACTTAAAACAAAATCATATGTATATTATGTGTGCGATAACAGTTTGTTTTATTTCATGTTCCGTGTTATTTTATTTAAGGTTATTAAGTATAAAAAGAAAAAATTTATAACTCATATTAATTATTTATCAAATGTTTTATAACTTGGGTAATATTTTATTATTATTATTTTATTACATCATAAATGTGGCATCCCCATAAGGGTGTTACATTCATCCTGTGAGCTGGGGTATGGACTGACTAGGCTTAGGTAAGTTTAGTGTTTTCTAGTAAGGAGTTGTGCAATTCTCATCTCTTTTGTGAGATGTTTGCTTGGGATTACATGACTTGCCTAAAGTGGATTGTTCTTAGCTACTGTTGCATGATTACAAGATATTAAGACTGATCACCTTAATATGAAATGTTCTATATGTACAGGAAAATTATGGCACCACCGAGGCGTACTCGAGAAACCAAGAACTCACCAAGAGAAAGTTCAGACATGGCAGAAGCAGTCATGGCAATGGTCAACGCCATGAGGAAGCAGACAACCATCATGGCTAATACAATAAAAAATTAGGCAGCTATTATGGCTAGAGTGCTAGAGATGCTAGAAGCTAACCAACCTCAACGAATATGGGAGGTGCAAGTTGCAAGCAATCAAAATTTTCAAGATCCTTCAAAGTTTTAGAAATTGAATCCCCCACCTTTTAGAGGATAATAAGGTCATTAGAGATTAGAGTTTTCTCTTCCCTAGTAAATAAGAGCAGAATTGTGGAAACGGGATATCTCCAACTCCAAACAGAGCAGAGGCATAAGCAGTATGTTATAAATGTCGGCATCCTGGGCATTACACAAGGGAGTGTCTACAAAGGGAAGAAGCAAAGTTGGATACCAAACCCACAACATTGGGAGAGTATTCATTTTGCAAGTCAAGGAAATAGTATAATCTTCAGTTTCAAGAAAAGTTAAGCGAGGAATTTTGTTTTTTTTTTTTTTAGATTTGGTTGAGGCTTCTTCTAGTAGGAAAACCAAATTTTGGTTACAAAATTTTAAAAAAGAGGGGAGAAAATGTAACATCCCTGAGAACATGTCATGCTTATGTAGGGTTTCAGAGATAGCCAAATACTTGATTGACATACCTGTGAAGTTTCATGGTAAACTTGTTGGGAATTTGCGGATCAAAAGTCTCACAGCGGAATAACAGAATTCCCTCTCAGGATCCATGCGAAAAATCCATAATCCGAGTTTTTAAATTTTTTTACCTCTTGAAGCGTGATAGACACAAGCGAGGTGAATCACCAACACCGTAATAGCGACGATGTTTCTGCGGTATCCACACGAACAGACTTGCAAAAGGAGTCACGCCTCTGTTTTCGTAGTGCTAGCTGCGAAGAGAGGAGAAGAAGACCTCACTATCTCTCACTCACTTTCTGTAGGTGCGGCTAGGGTTGTGATGTAACCTAGTAGCAGCCCCCTTAGCAGTATTATTTATAACAAAGGCTGCCTTAAGTGAGTGTGAGCAATAGCAAGGTAAGTGGTGCAACCCTAAACCCATCTGTCATGAGTTAGGCCCACAGTTGAATCCGAGTCCAACTTGGATTATGATTACTCAATTTAGTCTGTTCTAAGTGTGCGACCCTGCGAGGTTCTCATGACGTTGGTAGTAATATTAAAATCTCATTTTAATATTATAAACAAGTGAGCGGTATCTAGCAACACATCACTTGCTACCCAAGTAATGAGAATGTCGGTGATTTGACATAACCTATCGTGACCAATGTTTCCGTGTAGTTTAGTCCCTTTGTCCGGATATCCAGATTGAACACAAGGTATGGAATGTGTCACCCTTGTTTAGTTCAATCTTCAGTTTTCGATTCCGAGTAGACATAGTAATAGCAAATAAGATCAATATCTCATATTGACTTATTTGAGCATGGCCATGCATTTCGTAGTCTCACTCAATCAGGGGGCCCGAAGATATCGCTCCTGTTATGTAGGAGGGACAAATCCCATCTAGGTCACTCACATTCCTCCACATGTATTGCGGCATGTCTAATAACCAACATTATAATCATCTTGTTACAGATGACGTTTGATGGCATTAAAACACACAACTCCTCATGTAGGAATCATAGTGATTTCAGGTCAAAGGACCACATACACCATTATCACTATGAGAATCGCTTATGACACTCACGTAACGATCCAC
Organism: Ormosia emarginata; assembly: GCA_029884605.1. Lineage (NCBI taxonomy): Eukaryota > Viridiplantae > Streptophyta > Magnoliopsida > Fabales > Fabaceae > Ormosia > Ormosia emarginata. Next base: position 8,526,582 of record JAQQTP010000037.1, read on the forward strand.
GTAGCGTTCTCATGGCGGGTCTATCCAATACATCATTACTCTAATATGTATCCATGTGTAGACTTGATATCTCATATCCATGACCCGTGAGATGTGGTCATCAGTCTACGCACATACTAGCCTCAATGTATTATTGTTGTCCTAATTAATAATAATACTTGACTAGGGACATTTAAGAATAGTATTTTATCCAATAGGATCTCACGATCAAGTCATCCACTTGATGTCCTATGGTATCAAACTTACTATTCTAAGGACTTTATTATGTCTACCAAAAAGAACACAATAAATGAAATGCCTCATATAAAATAACATAATATAATGTATGTAAATACAAACAAAATGTATTGTCCACTAGGGCATACACCAACAAAACTGAGATAGTTTAGACACTTTGCTTTAACACAGAATGTGGAAAGTGACTTAAAATAACTCAACAAATAGTCTTAAAGCTTAAGTTAAGGGAAATAAATATGAATAATTTATTTCCAAGTCATACCTGAGTTATGTATGAGGCAGTTAAAGTTTGAGGGTAAACTTAGTTCGTTTGGTATTTTTAAGCATGCAGAATGAGTGTTTTAATACCAAATGGACTTAGTGCAGATATGGAAATTCATGGAAATGAAGAGTTTGGTAGTTAGATAAATCTTATAATTTATTTTAATACCTAAAGAAGTTAGGAAACTTGATTTGATGAAATTTAAGTATTCTTAATTGATATAAAGTATCAAATAACCTTCATAGTTATCCTTTAAGAAGTCTTTTGACTTTTTTTCTCCATTCTTCTCTCACGGCAGCAGAAGGCAGAAACAAAGAAAAGAAAAGAGAAACAAGAGAGAAGGAACAAGAGAAAAAGAAGGAAAGATCAAGGCCCAAGAATGATCATCAACTTCACAAAAAGGTAGGGGTGTTTGTTTCTATCCATTCCTCTATTTCTTCATCTTGCTTCCTTAGATTGTCATGATAATGAAAAATGTGTTTTGGCGAACTTGGTGAGTTTAGATGCTAGTTTCTTGCTTTCAAAGGTGAAGTGAGTTAAGTTTAAGCTAGTTTGACGTATGAGGTTTAGTTTTGGATCCTTAGAATTCATGGATGTTACTTGAGTTGAAAGATAATAAATGGGTATGAAACTACCCATCTTTGTTTTTATAGTTTTAAGATTGATTTGTCTCGTTTTCTTTGGAGTTTTGTTGTTGATTTTGATGTATATGTGATTGGTTTGGGTTACCCTAACATGAAAACTCAATTTTTCTGCATAAAACCAAGTGGTAATCGATTACCACGAGCTGGTAATCGATTACCCAACCACGAAATGTATTTTTAGGATTTATGTAATCGATTACATCAGTCTTGTAATCGATTACAAAGCCTCTACTAGACTTGTAATTGATTACAAAAAACTTGTAATCGATTACAAGATTTAAAGAAATAGAATTCTTTGACATTCAAGAACCCATTGTATCCTCAAATTAATTGAAAGAATTCCATAGAGAGAAAGATTTTCTCTTATGTATGAGAAAAGTTAAGAGATTAGAAGAAAGATTAGAATTGAAAATGGTGGTTAGAGGCTTAATCAAGTTAAGATATGGATAACAAGATCTCTAGAAGTTCTAGTTACACCATTATGATTGAAAAGGGGTGGTTACTCAAGAGATTCTTATGTATAATAACGGTTTGAGTTAATATGGAAAGTAAGGAAAGTTAGTGCAACCATTAGACATGGATTGCCTTAGTTAAAAGTTTAGTCTTATGAGTGACATTATATTGCATAGATATCACTTAGGAGGTGATAAGGAGATGAAATACAAGTATTTAGTTAATTGGCAAAAGTTGAAAGCCATGGTGCATAAAAGCTCTCGATGAGTTGAGGTACAACCAGTAGTTCAAAGATAAATTTTAGTACTGAGTTTATGTGGTGATTATGTTAAAATTAAACATAACACCATATGATTTACAAATACTCATGCATATATATACACTTGTTATACCTAAGAAGAGCTAAGAAAAGATGAGAAAAAAGGTTACTTACAATTCATAAATAGTTCAAGAGATGAGTTAAGGAGGTAACAGATTCCCTCCCCACTTAAGGAGGAATAACAAGTTCATGACATTCGTGACATCCATGACATTATTCATGACATTATACTAACACAACTCACATTGCATCTTATCCATACATCATAGCATAACATATGCATTTTCAGACAGCTGTATGGGCAGTTGTCTTATCCATTACATTTTCAGGCAGTTGTATGGGTGGTTGTCTTATCCTTTATATAAAATAGTTTAGAGTTATGTTTAGCTAGGGGATATTACATAAAGTGAGAAATGTAACTGTTCCTCAAATTATGAGTATCAATTTGAATATTGTTTACAGCTTTAAATATGTTATCTATTGAATAATAGTTGTATTTTTAATGTTTTTGGGTTGTATATATTCAATGTGAGTATTATGACTACTGGTATTGGTACACTTATACTGAGAATATTTGATTCTCACCCCATGTGTTTTCATGTAAATCCATGTGAAAGTTCGTCCCAAAGTAAGAAGCAGGAGAAGATTGAAGACTAATCTAATTTTATGTTTCATTAGTTAAATTTTTGTGTACTTGGATATATTTTATATCAGTTTGTAAACATATGTATATATTATATTTTTGTCAGTTGAGACACAGTTTTATGCATATAAGTGTATGATGTTTCCACGAGGCTCTCTATAATAATTTATTTATATAAATGTTATAGGATAGATTAATGGTTAAGTTAGAAGTTGCATATCTAATATTGCTTATCTAGGTATATGTTAATTATTCTAGGATTTTAGTATTAGAATGTTACAAATCTTGCCAAGTATGGTAGAGAAGTGAGGTAAACACTTTACCAAGTACAAAACAGTGAGTTAAGCTATGTGTCAAGAGATATGAGAAGTGAGAAAAACATTTGTGTAAGAGGTAGTAAGAGTGAGTTAAAGTCCCTACCAAGGGTCTCAGGTAAGAGTTAGTTAAGCTCTCTACCAAGGATAGTAAAATGAGAAAAGCTTACTATCAAGGGTAATAGAATAAGTGAAGTTCTATGCCAGGCTAAGGAGTGAGATAAGCCCTTATGCAAGTGTAGTAATGTGGGGCCAACTTACTACAAAGAACTATAAGGTGAGTTAAGTAGTTTCTCAAGTATAGTTGATCTAAGATTTACTTGTCTTAGAATCAAAAATAGAAAGAGACTATTTCTAAAATTGATTCTAGGATTATGGAAGAACATAGCCAGTATGTTACTGTAGTTTTATAAACTTTTAGAGAAAAGTTTTAGCATGCCAAGTTAGCTAAGAGTCAGTTTTGGTTACAAGTGGTATAATGTATAATGTCATATAATTTCTCAAGGAGAAATTGCAGAGAACCCTAGCAACGTTTAAGTAAAGGTGCAGTTGGTTGAACTACATTGTGACCGAGGTTAGAAACTTTATTAGTAGACTTTCTCTTTTAATGCTACCCTAACTAGATCAGCTAGAAGACGTAGTAGTTTTAGTGGACTCTAGCTTGCGAGTATAGTTTCCAAGAGTTGAAGAAGAGGTTAACTACTATGTTAGTTTTGGTAATTCCAGATCCCCATGAGAACTTTAAGGTAGTTAATGATGCTTCAAAGATGGGACTAGGGTGTGTTCTGATGCAGCAGAGGTAAGTAGATGCCTATGCATCGAGGCAGTTAAACCTGCACTAGGAGGACTGCCCTATGTATGTTTTGGAATTAGTCACAGTGGTGTTTTCCTTATAGACTTGAATACTTTGCTCATAAGGAGTCTAGTTCGAGGTGTTTAGCGATCATAATAGTTTAAAATGCTTATTGATCTGAGGAAGCTAATTATGAGTCAGAATAAATGGATGTAGTTCTTCAAGGTTTATAACTTTGAGTTATAGTATCATACGGGTAAGGCCAATGTAATGGCCAATGCACTAAGTAGGAAATCCCTACAGGTGTCCCAAATGATAGTCCAAGAGAGTGAATTTCTTGAGAGTTTCAAGGATTTAAGTCTCACGGTAACTGTGATGCTATATAGTCTCTCAGGGAGCAACGTGGACATAGTAAAAGACTTAAGGACTTAAATTGTAGAAGCTCCAAAAGAAGGAAGAAAGCTCTAAGGGACACTAGTGAACAAATCTTCTTAGAAACCCAACAGGATTTTAGTTTGACAATAGATGGACTGATAGGATTGAGAGACAGACTTTGTATTCCAAAAGAGTCAGAAAATCAAAGAAAGGATTCTGTGAGGAGTTCTCTAAGGTAAGTATACCATCTATCTAGGGGCTACTAAGATGTTTCAAGAGTTAAGGAAGATGTTTTGGTGGCCTAATATAATAGAGTACATAGCAGAATATGTTGTGTTTTAAGTAATGGTGGAAAAATTGAGTAATCTGCTCACCTTTTTACCAAGTAGAGTTAGTTATCTTCTAGATTAAGTAGTTCAACTACTTTTGAAAGAGATACATAGATTTTAAGGAGTTTTAGTGAATGTAATGTTTAATAGAGATACTAAGTTCACACTCAATTTTTGGGAAGCCTTGTAGAAAAAGTTCAGAGCTAAATTAAGTTTTAGTATAGCTTACCATCCATAGGCAGCAGAATCCAAGAGCTTAGAGGTAAGCATATTTTCTCTAGTGAGAGTATGGTTGGGAGAAGTTGGCATTGAAAGAATTACTTGGGAGTTGGAATCACATGTAAATTGAGTTTACTTAGAGTTGTTTGCATGAGGTGAGTAATTTTTGAGACAAAATTTTAAAAAGGAGGGGAGAATGTAACATCCCGAGAAAACATGTTAGACTTGTATATGATCTCAAAGGTACTATTGTACTTGTATAACATGTTAGTTAAGTTTTGTGACAAACTGAGCTCGTTTAAGCACTTCGTTGCAACTCAGAAATTGAAAAGTAGCTTAAAATGAGTCAGATAGTAGCATAAATTTCTAAGTTGTGGGAAATGAACCTAGAGAGTTTGTTTCTAGGTCACAAATAAGCTAAGTAAGGTATAGTTAAAATTTGAGAACAATCAGAGTCAGTTTAGTATTTTTAGGCATACTGGTTATGCTTTTAATGCTAGATTGACCCCCAACAGATATAGAAAAATAAGATATTAGTGAAACAATAATTTTGATAAATCCTAGTATTTATTTCAAAGTTGTTGGAAGTTGGAAAACTTGATTTAGCTAAATTCAAGTGTCCTTAGTAGATAGGGATTTTCAGTGTATGTTAGTTCCTATCTAATAAGTAGTAATGTTAGACTTTGCTACTTATTTCTCATCCCTTCCCATGGAAGAAACAAAACAGAAGAAGGAAAGAAAGTAAACATAAGAGAAAGGGGAAGAGAAGAATAAAGGAGAAGAGAAGGAAATCAAGAGGAAAAGCTTTTAAACAAAGACCAAGCTTCAAGATCTTCATCATCTTCATCCTTGTAGCAACTTGAGGAGCAAAAGGTAGGGGTTCTCTAACCTTCAATCTCCTCCTTTCTTCATCTTTTCCATTGAGTGACGTTAGGTCACTAAAATGGAGAAATTGGATTTAAGATGCAAGAATCCACTTTCTTTGTTAGTTTTTGCTTCCTTTGATCAAAATTGAGTTAGTTTCATTTTTTTGAATGCAAATTGGCTGAATTTGTGCTTAACTAAATCAAGAAGTTCCATAGTTGAAGTATAGAACCTAGGTTGTAATTTTGAGCATTAATCTATGATTAAGTGAATTGATGAGTTGATTTTAGTGTTTAATGATTCTAACATGATTAGAGACCATGATTAATGTTGGAAAACACTTAGAATCCAAGTTTGGAAGGTTAAAAATAGATTTAAAGCCAATAGAATAGTGGCTCGGTTCTGCATAATTTTCAGTAGAATTGACCACGCCTAGGCGCAACTTTTCCATGCCTAGCCCTGGACTGATAAGGTTTTGGTCCAGGAGAAAGCACCACGCCTAGGCGTGGTAAAACCAAGCCTAGGCGTGAGACAGGACATAAGCCACGCCTAGGCATGGGAAAGTAATGCCTAGGCATGAGTTCTAGGATCTTTTAAGAATGTTATTCTTGATGTTTGGGAGTTCCTTACTAGTTGGGATCATTCTTATGTGTTTTATTAAGTGTATTAAGATACTTTTACGGATATGTCAAAGTGGAAACAACCATTTAATATAAATGAAAAAGTTTAGACTCTCTGTACATCCTATAGTTAAGGATTGTCATATGTAGTTATCTAACACCTTAGGCACTTAATGTTGCATTAGATATCACACAAGAAGTGATGAGTTAGTGTAATAGATACAAGTATACTAAAATGAATTAGTAGCATTCACTCTAGTTAGATAGTAAAGGTATAAGCCTTAGGATATCCAAGAGTAGTGGATTACTTTGGAAGGGTACCTAGAACCTTAGGCAACAAAGTGTTGCAAGTACGAACCACTCATGAGTTAGTTCCACTCAAGTGGAGTTAAGTTTGTGTGTTTAGTTCCCAAGCGGGAACAGTGGTGTACTAGGTTCTCTAATTAAGAGAGATCTCGTGCATTGTTTAATACACACTAGGATGAACTATGACTTGAAAGCTTGTCATATTCATTGAGTATAGTATAAATATGATTAACTCTTCAAGTAGTATAGTTGAATTAGAGATGCATGTAGGAAGAGAGTTACTTCCTTGAATACTAAGTTAAGTATGGAAGATCAAGTAGTTAGGTATTTCAAGAGTTAGGAGTTACCTAAACAAGTATTTGGAACCTTGAGCACTCTAGTGTGACACAGGTCACTACAGGTAGTGCAATAATAGGGAGAGCTAGATATAAGTAGGATAAGTATAGTTTACTTATTTAGATGCACGAATTACTCATTTGCAGTAGAGTTGAGGTAAATGTGCAAAGATTAGAGAAGTGCTCATTTGGCTCCATAAGTTAGTTCAAAATGATGCACTAGTTAAGATAGACTCTTTTACAAGGATGAGTTGGGTCTATAAGTAAGTTTACAGCTAATAAAGATTATAGTTTTCATTTGTCTCAGGTAGAACTAAGATGTAATAAGTTCACTCTCTACCTTAGCAAGAGTTTGTGGAACTAGAGTTTCCTAAAATGAACAAGTAGAGGTAGGGTTAAATCGTTAGCTTTACAGTTACAGTTCAGTTGTGTAGGTAATTATCTGTGGTTGTTGACATAAGCTATTGAATAGGCGGTTACTTATATTAATGGTATGTAGGCTATCAGTTTAGCTATACTGCGAGGTATTATCCAATTATCAATTATAGTGGAGGAAACTCCTATGATAGTAATTATAGATAATGTTATATAGTTGTATGGACGATCATATAATACTGAGTTTAGATTAATTATGTATACAGTTTACATAGTTATTATGCCATGAAATATATGTTTATTATTGAGAATTTATATATTCTCACCCCTTTTTATGTTTTGATGGTGGAAGCAGGTCAAGGATCATCATAGAATAAGAAGTTTAAGAAACAGAAGAACTAGTGTAATATAGTTTTACTTGTTTCTTGTTATGTATAAGTTTAAGTTTTTCCGCATTCTCTCAAGGCTTTCTATAATGACTTGCATGGTTGTTATAGATATATTAGTAGTTAGTTATGTAGTAAGTGACATGGCTAGTACTGTTTACCTTGATATATTCAAATATATCAAGATATTTGTCCTAGGGCATTACAATATATAAATATAAAAAACAAGCTCAAAAGTGAAAAAGAAAGAAATGAAAAGGAAAAGTTTATTGTTGATTGGAGAAAGGTAAGAAAAAGGTGAAGGTACAAAAAGAAATTAGAGGTTGAAGAATGTTGGGAAATTTTTACTAAAATGATTGAATATTTTTTCCCTTTTACTTTTCTATTTCCTATGGTTGTTTAGACCTTTTGCGTACAGCAAGTGCACAGGTTGTTTAAGTAATAAAAATGATGAGTAAGACCATCTCCATAGGGATAAGTTTATTTCCAATGCTAAGTATTAACTGATAGTTTAAGTAATTCTATTCAAGAATATAAAAATAAAGAAAATGGATATAGACTAAAAACTAGAAAGCAATAAAGATAATGGTTAAAGTTTAGGGAAATTCTTCTTCACCCCTTACTTCAACCAACAACATACAATCCTCTTCATAAATTTAAATATAATGATTAGGTTAGCTTGAGAATCTACTTTAGTTGAAAGCCTATGTCTAGGGGTCAATAAACCATAACTTCATTTACCTAACTCACTATGTCTCCATGAGAGCTAACACAAAATCCACTTTTTAAGATCTATTCTCAAACACATGTTATGCATGGCTAAGAAGTATATTTCTATCTGTTCTGGACCGAGATCCTGGATCCCGACCCATGGGATCAACCCGGTGTGCTCAATACCGGACTTCCCCTATCCGTCGTGGAGGAAGACTCACGACGTGCTTCGGACCGCGGATCAAGACACCTGAGCGGTGTTACTATATGACATCGTGGCTGATTGATCCGCGCAGAGGATAAAACCCAAGATATGCGCAACTGTCAATCGTCAGCTTACGATATTATAGGATTTATAGATATCTTTGATGGCTGGATACTTTCCTTATCTTAATCCCGGATTTATAGGGATATATCCTTATAATAATGAAAAGGTGATTATCATCAAGATATCAATCCTAAATTACCTGCATCTAAGAGGAATCCCTTTAGGATTCTGCGTACGCTCCTATAAATACCATGCCAAGCGTCAAAGGTACGCATCTCCTCTGATATACAGACTGTCCCTATTGTGCATAGTCTAACTTGAGCGTCGGAGTGCCTTTTGCAGGTACCCACCCCCTCGCACCACCATTGTTGCTGCTGCGTTACGGAGGAATCCACCCTAACGTGCCTATCTCAGGTACTCCTCTGAATTTACTTCAGAACATTGGCGCCGTCTGTGGGAAAACCGTAAAGTTCTAATCCCACCCAATCATGGTGAATACGAGGCAAAACTCCAGAAGAGACGCTGCTCAAGCCTCTGTCAACCAGCGACAAGATCTTGACATGCAACGTCCACCACCACCATTGCCTCCACTTGTGGCTCAAACCTCTGCTGTGAGGAATCAGGCGCCCCGACCAGGAAGCCGACGTGATGGGCACTCCACCTCTTTTTCTGGGGAGTCTCCTAACCCATCACGCAGGATCTCTGTCAGAGATAGACTTGAATTCCCAGCCTAGAAGGGCGGCCAGAACCTTCAATAACGTAGAATTCCTGTACATCAACGCTTGGGAAACCCGAGCAACGAGTTCGACAATCGTGCATCACGTTCGGAACACACACATCAATCTCGGGCTTCTCAACGCCAATTCCAGGATATGTTACAACAGCATATGGATCTGTTCAATGACCAATTTATAAAATTAGAAGACATGCAGCGCGCCATGCATGAAGCTTAACCAGAGCCACGCCAACCTGACAAACGGACCGACATGGAAAATAATAGGTCGAGGGCCCATTTTGATGAGGGAATTCCTCATACCGGGGACAACAATCGAAACCAAGGAACCGTGGAACAGCCTTTTTCCGACCAGCTCATGGAATTCCGGGTTCCGAGAAATTTCAAGTTTCCTCCAAACCTTGAAGTTTACGACGGGACCACGGACCCCCAGGAACACATTAATGCCTACGAGCAGTCCTTATGCTTCTATGGCGGATCCATGGAACTGTTGTGTCGAGCCTTCCCTCTCTCCCTCAAAAAGGGGGCCCTCAAATGGTTCACCACCCAACCACGGGGAACCATAGTGGATTGGTCCGACCTCAAGCAGCGTTTCTTGCTGCAGTACACCACGAGCAAGGAACAACCTAAATCCATTGAATCCTTGGCCAAGATCCGCCAGGGAAAGGATGAAAGCCTCCGGGACTATGTCAGACGTTTCATGGCCGCCTGCACCAACGTAGAAAACTTTGAAGACAGAATAGCCTTGCATTACGCCAGAGGCGGTCTCCGGATAGGCTCCGACTTCTTCAAGTCCCTGGCGAAAAAGAAGCCAGACAATCTAACCGACTTCCAAAAACGTTCCGAGAAGTACGTCTACCTGGAAGAGGCAACAGAAGACCACAGGAGGTGGGACAAAGGTGAACCTTCTCACCAAAAGCCCAGCCAAAACTCCTCAAGGTCACGACCTCCAAAGGGTAGCCCACCCCGGAGAAACTATGCAGACTATACTCCTTTGAACACACCCCGAGAAACGATCTTGAGGGAAGTGATGAACACGGAGTTTCAGAACATCCCGAGACCGCCCCCCATCAAGAGGCAGAGGCAGAAGGATCATTCCAAACATTGCACATGGCACAAAGCCTATGGCCACGATACAGAGGATTGCTACCAGCTGCGCGATGCCATTGAATTTCTAATCAAGGTCGGGCGCCTGCAGCAGTATATCCTCCGCGCGTAAAACAACGAAGGGGATAACAGATGCACAGACAGCAAATATCGGAGTCCATTCCCTCCGCGCAGAAGAAGGACAAGGAGCCCGAGGAGAAGATCCCGGACTCCGCCTCAACGTAATAACAACAACCGTCAGGGCCGGGATACAAACACTCCCCCCGCCGGTAACGATGATCACCGCGCCGAACCCAACAGGATGATCCATACCATTGCCGGTGGTTTTGCCGGAGGAGGATCCTCCAATGGAGCTCGAAAGAAAGCCCTCAGAATGGCAGTTTTTAGCGTGGCCCACTCAGGATTAAAAACACAAGCGGAAAAGAAGAAAGCGCCTCTCATCACCTTCTCAGATGAAGACTACGGCGGAATAATCCCGGATCATGACGACCTGCTCGTCATCTCCGGAGTAATTTCCAATGCCGAAGTCCGCCGAATTTTCGTCGATCAAGGGAGTTCAACTGACATTATGTTCCTAGACCTTTACCAAAAATTGGAACTTCTGCAATCCAACTTGACTCCTCATGTTGGAGAATTAACGGGTTTCACCGGTGAGAAGATCACTCCGGTAGGATATTACGAAACCCACTTAACTCTTGGTTCATCTACACTCTTCAGGACCGTCAAGGTAAAATTCTTGGTCGTGGACTGCCCCTCGGCCTATAACATTATCCTGGGTCGTCCGTCTCTGAACGCTCTCGGGGCAGTAATATCCACCACTCACCTCGTGATGAAGTTCCTCAATAAGAACAATGACGTCGTCACTATTAAAGGCGACCAGATTGCAGCCAGAAAATGCTATAACGAGAGCTTGAAGATTTGCAAAGTACCCCGAATGTCAAGCCGCTCTGTCTCTACCCCGGCTATCAACCAAGTTAACATTCTGATGACCGAGCTGGACGTTAGAGAAGAGATCCGGGATACCCGACCACAACCCAAAGGCAAACTGGAGTCCCTTCAACTCGGGAACAATCCTGGATAGGTAACTAAAATCGGAGCTCGTCTGGGTGAAGGAGAAAAACAACAGCTCTCAGAACTCTTGTTGAAAAACAAAGACCTTTTCGCTTGGACTTCCTCCGACATGCCCGGACTCGATCCCAGCTTTATTTGCCATCGGTTGTCGATTAAAGAAGGCACCAAACCGATTGCGCAAAAAAAGAGGAAGGTCGGACCCGAGAGGCAGCAAGTCGTCGAAGACCAAGTAAAAGAACTGCTAAATGGCAACTTCATCAGAGAAATTTCTTATACCACATGGCTTTCCAACGTGGTCCTGGTAAAAAAGTCCAACGAAAAATGGAGGATGTGCGTAGACTATACCGACCTGAATAAAGTTTGTCTCAAGGACCCATATCCACTTCCCAATGTGGATAAATTAGTGGACAGATCCTTCGGGTTCAGGTGGCTCTCATTCATGGATGCGTATTCCGGATATAACCAGATTCCCATGTACGTTGGGGACGAAGATAAAACTGCCTTCATTACTGATAGGGCGAGCTACTGCTACAAGGTCATGCCTTTCGGCCTAAAGAACGTAGGAGCCACCTACCAGAGGATGATGAACAAAGTTTTTGAAAACCAAGTGGGAAAGATGCTAGAAGTCTACATAGACGATATGATAGTCAAGACCCCGCACTCCGGATCTCACACGGCGGATCTTGAAGAAGTATTTGCACAAATCCGGAAATACAATATGAGGTTAAACCCGGAGAAATGTGCTTTCGGGGTCCAGGCCGGTAAATTTCTGGGGTTCATGCTAACGCATAGAGGAATTGAAGCTAATCCGGATAAATGTCAGGCCGTCCTCAACATGAGGAGTCCCCGGAATGTCAAAGAAGTACAACAGCTCACGGGGCGCATAGCGGCCCTCACAAGGTTCTTAGCCAAAGCCGCTCACAAGTCTCTCCCCCTCTTCAAATTGCTCAAGAAGGGAAGAAGTTTTGAATGGACTCAAGAGTGCGAGGACGCCTTCACATCGTTGAAAAACCTTTTGTCCTCCCCCTATCTTGACAAGGCCGGATATCGGGGAAACACTTTACTTGTACTTATCCGTCCACGACGAAGCCGTAAGCTCAGTTTTGATCAGAGAAACCGACGAGGGACAGAAGCCTGTCTACTTCGTGAGTAAGGTCCTCCAGGGACCTGAGCTCCGATATCAAAAGGTTGAGAAAGTCGCCTTTGCGCTCATCATCACCGCAAGAAGACTTCGGCAATACTTCCAATGCCACCCAGTGGTGGTAAGAACCGACCAACCTATCCGACAGGTACTACACAAACCTGATTTGGTTGGGCGAATGATTGCGTGGTCGATTGAACTCTCAGAATTTGGGATTACATACGAACCACGACTTGCAATAAAAGCCCAGGCGTTGTCCGACTTTCTGGCAGAACTCACAACAGACAACGGCGGCCCAAAGAAAGCTTTCTGGACCATTTTTGTCGACGGATCGTCGAACCCCAAAGGAAGTGGGGCTGGGGTAATAGTCGAAAATTCAGAGGGCTTGACTTTGGAGCACTCCCTGAAGTTTGAATTCCCAACTTCAAACAATCAGGCCGAGTACGAGGCCTGCATTGCCGGGTTGCTAATGGCAAAGGATTTAGAGGCAACGCGGATCACACTCTGCAGTGACTCCCAGCTAGTAACCTCTCAAATCCGAGGTGACTATCAAGCTAAAGAGCCCCTCCTACAGAAATACTTGAACAAGGTCCAAGAACTTTTAAAAGATTTTGAAGAAGTCAGGATAGAGCACATCCCAAGGGAACAGAACTCCAGAGCCGACCTCTTATCTAAGCTGGCCAGCACAAAAAGCCTTGGCAACAACCGGTCTGTAATCCAAGAAACTCTTTCCCAACCCTCCATCACGGATCGTAACATATCCCAAGTGGAGGATCATCAGTCATCTTGGATCACTCCTATACTGGGCTATCTGCGCAGCATGGAAAGCTCCCAACGGACCGAAGGAGGCTTCCAGGGTAGTAAAGACGTCGGTCAGATACACCATTTACAACAGTCGATTATACCGGCGTGGTTTCTCTTCCCTCTCCTAAAGTGCTTAACCCCCAAAGAAGCCGAATACGCCCTAGCTGAAGTTCATGAAGGGAGTTGCGGCCACCACTTAGGAGCCAAAGCCCTAGCCCAAAAAGTATTAAGGGCAGGATTTTACTGGCCAACAATGGAAGCTGACTCTCATGCACATGTTCAAACTTGCGACAAGTGTCAGCGTCATGCAGATCATTTTCAAGCCCCTTCTGAAGAGTTGTCCACGACGTCAGTTCCTTGGCCCTTTTACCGGTGGGGTATGGACATCTTAGGTCCGTTCCCCCAGGCCCCAGGGCAGTTTAAATACTTGGTGGTAGCAGTAGACTATTTTACTAAATGGATCGAGGTCGAACCCCTGATCACCATCACCTCGGCTCGAATTCAGAAGTTTACTTAGCGCCATATCATCACCAGGTTCGGCATACCGGAATCTGTAGTCACAGACAACGGAACCTAGTTCAAAGACAAAGCTTTTGAGGAGCTACTAGCTGGACTGAAAATAAAGCACCACTACAGCTCCGTCGAGAACCCCAGAACGAACGGACAAGCCGAGGCCGCCAATAGAATCATCATGCGAGGCTTGAAAAAGAGGTTATACGAAGCCAAAGGGAACTGGGTCGAGCAACTTGACCATGTTCTCTAGGCATACCGGACCACCCCCCATTCCACGACGGGAGAAACCCCTTTCAAGCTGACTTATGGCTGCGAAGCCATGATCCCGGTGGAGATAGGGGAGCTTAGCTGGCGCTACCAACAGTTCTCATCCGACAGCAACCCCGACCTAATCAGAGAGGACCTAGACTTGCTCGAAGAAAGAAGAAACGTAGCCCACATACGGGATGCCGCCCTCAAGCAGAAGACAACGGCCAGGTACAACAAAAAGGTAATCCCGAGAAAATTCCAGCCCGGCGATCTAGTCCTCAGAAGAGCCGACATAGAAGGGAAAAATGCCTCCCAAGGAAAACTGGCCCCTAACTGGGAAGGCCCCTATCGTGTCGTCACCAGTACAGGCAAGGGAGCCCACACATTGGAAACGTTATCTGGGACCCCGATCAAGAATTACTGGAATACGGACAAACTAAGGAAATACTATAGCTAAATGCCCATAGCGGCTTAGCCTTTCAGTAAAATTATCTTTGATCCGTTCTCGTTTTAAATAAGTACGCTATGTACGGACTCTTGTTCTCCCAGGTTCAGCAATAAAGTTATTATTCAGAAAACCAGGTTTGATCTAACGCGTTGCTCTAAAAAGTCGATAGGAGACAATACGGATCATATGTACACACTCCTTCCTTACACCTAAGCCAAGAAGGGATCCTAAAATCTGTACGATTATTAGGATACTTATCCTGGGCAAGGTTGAAAGCAATGCTGGCGCCTTGGGCAAAAGGGTCTTCGCGTAAAATTCCCTAACCAGGCGCTACTCTTACTTATGTCTGCAATTCCAAGCGCTTCCCACAGCAAGCACTGGAATACGGATTGAGATCTTACTTCGCCTAAGTCTAAAATTTCTTACCGACGCATTATTACAAGCGTTAGATTAAAGACCAAGGCCTTTTCTTACCTAAGTCCAAGGGAATGCCACTCAATTAATAACATGAGTGAAGGATCCCAGACCATGGTTTTCACAACATAGTTTTCTAAGTCCGGCATAACAACTACGAAAATGGGCATTGGACCCAGGTCGGACCATGAAAAACGAAAACAAACGACTAAACAAAGTAATTAGTTATAGAACCCCAAACGCGGGGCAATTGTCCATACAAATAGTAAAACCCCACGCAGGGGGCAAAAAAAAATTACAATTAAATGCCGACCCCTTCCTCTTAGGGATCTCGAATAACCTCGGGTTGCCACCAGGAGCTTTCGCAGCCACTTCCTCGACAGCTACAAGCTGGCCGTTGTGAAACATTTTCTCTGAGGTCACACCCTCCAAGATAAGGTCGACCCCGGGATTGAAGTGTTGGATTTGCTTCACAGCATTTTGGAACTGCTCCTCCCCAACATTTCCAGCCACTCCGTCCAGCTCCTCTACTTCCCTCTCAAGCTCCGCCACCTCGGCCCTCAGAGCGCCAATGCTTCTGTCAGCTTCAAGCTTCTCAACCTTCCTGGTAGCCTCAGAGTCCGCCAATGCCTTTTCCAGCTCAGTGACTTTCTTCTCCAGTTCGAAGACTCTCATCCTATTATCCTCACTGGCTTTTAGGGATGCAGCTAACTTCTGGTCGGTCCCCTCCTTTTCTTTCTTCAAGGACCTCAGCTCTGCCGACGCCTGGCGATCAGCCTTCTCGATAGTGACCTCGATGACACGGATCTCGGCTGCCGCCCGGAGTGCTTGCCTCTGGAGTGCGGCTAAGGTCGGGCCCAGGCCCTGTTCGGCAATATGCTGCCTCACCTCGCCACTCAAAAACCGCCCATCTATGAAAGGTCCGGGCTCTGAGTTCCCCGTGATGATTGGCAAGAAATCAGCCATTTCCCTCTCGCCGCCCTCCGACGACTGTCCGTCACGCTCGGAAGGCTCTTCGACAGCTCGCCTTTTTCTCCCTTTGAGAAGGGGAGCAGGGGACCCCGGCTCATCTTGCTCTCCAATGGCAACACCTTGGTCGGATGAGTCCGGAATGGCTGTGGAGGAAGAAGCCGCGGTTTTCTTCCCTTTCCTCCGGTTTCTTGAAGACCGCAGTGCAACCATGGAAGATCCAGATGTCATGTTGCTAACTGAAAAGAAGCAGAAACAAATACAGTCAATACATCTCGGAACATTGATATATGAAGACAAAGCAAACTCCTAGGGACACACTAGAGGCACAAACGCCCTAACTCCTACCTAACAAAGTGTAAAGAAGATCATCACCAGGGACACAAAGGACATCTCTAATGTTGATGTTCCCATGCTTCTCAGCGTATCGGGTTATGAATTTCGCGGTCCTAGATTCTTCGGGGTCGAGATCTCCCTCTTCTTTCTCAATCATGTCGAGAGGCACGTCCCAACACCTCTGCGTCCAATAAAGAGGAAATTCTGGCTCCCCGTCCGGCTTGAGGAAAAAGGGATGGCATCCCTCCTTGGCTTTTATCTTGAAAAACGCAGTCTTAAACCCTTTGAAGCTTTCTTCGAAAACATCAAATGACTTACGACCGAGCCGGGATCGGATGACAAGCCAGCTTGTCTGCCTTACCGTCCTCTGGGTGTTTATTCTTGTATAAAAATAGAAAAAGGTATTCGCCGAGCACTTAAGGCCCATCAACCGACAAAACCTCTCGAATGATATGATGTAGCCCCAACCGTTAGGATGGATCTGGGAAGGGGCCACTTAGAGAGTACGGAGTATGTCCATTTGGAAGTCAGAAAACGGCATCCTTAGCCCTAACTTAAGGAAAAGCGGCTCGTACAAGAACATGAAATGCGAACCCTCTTCTCGGCAAGAACATACCCTCTCGTTCCAGTCCGGACAAACGACTTCGAACTCATCATCTCGGAGCACAGCTTCACTTGAAAACTTGGATCGACGATCCCACACGTCGTCCACTACCCACACACATACCAACCCGGGGCCCCGCCGCACTCGAACCAGCTCGTCTTCTGCCGGATCACAGACGTGGTGAGAGGGGGGTTGAGCCCCAGCTTTTTTCCCTTTGGCCATGGAAACCCTGATAACATCCAAAGAAGTCGGTAAGAAACTGTCAGAATCAATAGCTTCACAGATTCAGACGCAGGGAGTGCGAGGTAATCCTAACCTCCCCTACCGACCTCCTGTCCCACCGAAAATAAAGCATTCAGGGGAACTCCTCCACCGCGCGTGGCACGGCGAAGTTGGTGTTTTAGGGAGGCGACTGTATCTACCTAAATTGCTAAGCCCTATTTGAAGACAAGCAAAACCAAAAACGCATAGCTACTCTACTTTTTGAAAAACGCAAATGACAAAAAAGACTGAAAGAAAGTAACTTACAGAGCAAAAGCAAAGAACGAAGAAGCTGGGCTAGAACAATGGAGGAGCCACGAATGGAAAGCACCCAAAAGGAAGCCAAAGCTTTCAACGAACGGTGAAGGAGGCTAAAAATGACAGAGTAAGGAAAACAAACCCTTGACTCTGATTTATAAAGGGGCTATTAAAGGCTGAACGGTGTGGGGGCATTCCTGTCCCCTCCAATGCAAATTCAAAAGGTGCTCATCATGGCTCGCGGAGCTCTAGGCACGTCCCTATAATGAAATCGCAACACGTGGCCCACGCAGCTGTAATAGTAGTTGAAAAGACGGTTACGCAGTAATCTAAAGCGTCGTACGAATGTTGGATGAGAACCCGGGTTGGCACCACGGATTCCAGGCCCAATTAACTATTGACATTACACACGACATGCTAATTCCAAGATGTGTTTATGGCCATTACTCCGGGTTGGCATTGGACCAACCCCGGCAATGTCTTTACTTTGTTTTTACCGGGATAAGTGTTGGACTCATCCCGACAAAGTTACTTCAGTTTGAAAATGAGATGGAAATACAGAACAAACTCAAAGAAGGAAAAGGTCTATTGAATCATTTTCATTCCATACATCGTCATACAATTGAATAAGAGGAAAAGGAAGATATTGAGACATGGAACAAGGAAATCCCAGAAAAAGGGGGCAAATATCTCCGCCTACCTGGCTCGTACCCCGTCCACATCTCCAAACCTCGGTCTCCTAACAAAGTGGATTGGCTTTGCAGAACATTGGCAAATCGGGATCATGACCCCGGAGAGAATGTCAATGTTCTTTGCACAACCACTCCGCGATGCAATTAAAGGCCGAGATCTTCTTTCGAGCGATAGAAGGGGTACGACCTCTCTAGCTGAAGAATCCTCCGCCGGTGTCATCCATTCCAGGTTGCCTCAAGTCATGGAGCAGCTACAGCGGGTTTTCCACCCCGGAACAGACTGAAGCCACTCCGGAGTAGAAATCCTCCGCTCACTCGTCCTTCTCCCACCTTCTCAACGGCCAGCGGCAGAAGCGGATACCCGCTACTTCCTTGAAAGCAAGCCAAAGAAAGCAGACCACCCCAGGTTGCTCCAAGGGGGTTCTCACTCCTTTGATTAGGCATCCATGTATGTCTAGCCGTTACTACGAAAAAGACCGGCCAGATGCTTTCAAGCAACCCGCAGAGAAGATGGAGAGAGGAACAGTGTGCTCCATCGGGTCCCCATGCAACGGAGGACGGAAGCATGATTCCATCCTAACAACATGATGGATCAGACACCCCCGTGTACGCCAGGATAGAAAGGCTTCCGCCTCCCCAAATGCATAGCAACCCAGTTTTTCGCCAAGATAGAAAGGCCCCTGTCGGAAAGAAAAAATGCTCGGAGAAGATCAAATCTCTTCAAGGACTTTGGGAAAAATAAAAATATGATTTTTGTAGATGATGAAGCTCTCTTCACATAAAAGGAGAAAGAAAAAAGAACTACACTCATCCCCTTGGGAAAAATCATTTCTACGCGATAGTGAAGAAGGAGAGAATGCGAGCTCATGAAGAAGTGTTCTGTACTTATAGCGTGCATAAAGGATTCTGATTGGTCGCGTAAAAGGTGACCTGATCCCATGAAGTCAGTCAAAATAAATGTTCAGATCCCTGATTGGACACAAAGATAGGAAGCAGTTAAGAAAATCCTTATGAAACTAACGTTTTCTTTAAAAGAATCGTTATTTCCCAAGAATCATTATTTCCCAATAAAGTCCAAGTATCGGTTTCCCAGAGAATCGCAAGCTGAAGTCACCAGAGATCACGTTTGGGATTCGCGTTGAATATGTCTCCAGCGCCCGTACTGGAGAGCAATAGTTTTTGGGAAATAATTAAAACAAGGACGTCGGTAATAACTTGGAGTCTAACACCTGTCTGATAAATCGCTACATCAGCCATGTGGTGGTTGATCCATTCTAAACTTGGCTCTGGTCTGTCTCATCCAAGAGCCAAGCTGGGGGCAACTGTTCTGGACCGAGATCCTGGATCCCGACCCATGGGATCAACCCGGTGTGCTCAATACCGGACTTCCCCTATCCGTCGTGGAGGAAGACTCACGACGTGCTTCGGACCGCGGATCAAGACACCTGAGCGGTGTTACTATATGACATCGTGGCTGATTGATCCGCGCAGAGGATAAAACCCAAGATATGCGCAACTGTCAATCGTCAGCTTACGATATTATAGGATTTATAGATATCTTTGATGGCTGGATACTTTCCTTATCTTAATCCCGGATTTATAGGGATATATCCTTATAATAATGAAAAGGTGATTATCATCAAGATATCAATCCTAAATTACCTGCATCTAAGAGGAATCCCTTTAGGATTCTGCGTACGCTCCTATAAATACCATGCCAAGCATCAAAGGTACGCATCTCCTCTGATATACAGACTGTCCCTATTGTGCATAGTCTAACTTGAGCGTCGGAGTGCCTTTTGCAGGTACCCACCCCCTCGCACCACCATTGTTGCTGCTGCGTTACGGAGGAATCCACCCTAACGTGCCTATCTCAGGTACTCCTCTGAATTTACTTCAGAACACTATCCCATTAGGGAATCAACTTATCCCCACCATAAGAATGAAAATGAACATGCATCAATCATACTTATGATCTCAAATCCAAATCCCTATGTCTAGGCTCATTAGATTTCAACCAATCACTTAAATAATGATCAGTCACTCAAAAACATGAAGCACAATATGATTGAACGAAACCATACATCCATACAAACTCAAAGGAGAACAAAATCATTGATATTCATAAAAAGGATTCAAAGTATTCCCTAAAATAGCTACTACATCATTGAACACGAAAATACAATACAAAAATCATGTTCAAGATAATGGGAGAGAGGAAAGAAAAGGGAGAAATAAGGAAAAGCTTATGAATGTTGTCATTGATGCTTGAATCTCCCTCCATGAAGAAGATAGCCTCCAACCTTGGCTCCCTTGGCCTCCAATCTACCCAGAAATGAAGGACAAAGCCCCAGTTTCTCTAACCCTAAACAGTCATCCTCTAAAAATCTAATAAAAATCTATATATAGGCTCAGTTTTGCGCGTCACATCGAGGCATGCACTTCCTTACACCGCGGCGTGCATGCCTCAAGTGTAAGTACTGACAGCAGGTGAGGCGCATTACGCCACGACATGCATTATCCAGCATCGCAGAGCCCATGGCTCATATGTAAGTACAGGCAGCAGGTGAGGTGCTTATGCCGTGATGTGCACTTCCTTGCGCCATGGCGTGCTATGCTGGAATGCTTCCTTGGTTTTATCCTCCAATGTTGGGCCTTGGCTTGCATCAATTCATCTCTTTTGAGCCCATCCTACATTAGAGAAATCACCAAGTCAAATATAAGTTGTAAATTCACTTAATCGCTCAAAGAATATGCACAATTTGCTCAATAACATGTAGGAAGATATCCAAATTGCATTTGACAAATATAAGCCTAAAACCTTCCAAATATGCATAAATACAAGGACTAAGCAATCTATGAAGCACAGATATAGGGCACAAATAACTACATTTCATAAAGTTATCAATGGTCTAACTTTGTTTATCATTGGTGTATCCTACCTTAACCTTGACCCCATTACAGCCTAATTAAAGACCTTTTAATCTTTGTATGCATGTGGCCTAAGTGGTAGAGAAGTAGTGGCTTGCCAAGCCTATGGTAGGGCATGTTTTCATGAGTAGGTTGAGAGTAAACACAAGCCCAAAACACTTGAGTGAGAGAGTATAGTAGTGAGGATTTATCATGTTGATTTAACATTGATTTTTGATTGACTTAATTTGCTGATTTGGATTGTCGAGGGTGGAAATTCCTGATTGTTTAGATTCTTTGAAGAGCTAAGGTGTGTAGGTCTTTGCTCATTATTCTGCACTTTCATTCTTATTAGGAAGTATGTACTTGATTGTATATTTTTGTCCAAGAGTGCAAAAGGCTAAGTGTGATGGTATTTGATCTAACGATTATTTCTATATCTTGAGTGTTTTAAGTTTGATCTAATTGGACTTCTTATGTGTGTAATTGTCAGTTCTTAGCTAAGTTTCTGGATATGAAGCTTAATGTTTACAAGCACTCATCATTGCATTGTGTTTTTAGGAGATCTTTGAGTGTTTGAGTCCATTAGCTTCAAACCAAGCCTACTATCCATTTGAGGAGAGAGCCAAAGATTCAAAGAGATCAATATTGCCCTAGAAGCAAAGATAGAAGAGTATATATGAAGAATCAAGGCTGAATATGAAGAAGTTAAGTGACACAACCCGTGTCCCAAGACACCAGGGGGGTCGTGTCCTTCTCTGATATCACAAGTTGAAGCCAGTTCTAAACTTACACTCAGACACGGGGTAGGCCGTTTCCCTCTCTGACTTCTAAACCACTTGAAATTATGCTAATAGACTCAAACATGAGGGGGGCAGTGTCATCAGACACGACCCGTGTCTTTGCATCAGGAAATTTGTTTTGAATTTGGACGAGGACTTAGGTATCTAAAGTTATAAATTAGGTTGCTTAGGGTTCTAAAAGGGACACTTCTAGACTGCAAGCTACCAAGGAACTGAGAGAAGAATATTCGATCAAAGATTGGAGATTCAAGTTCAAATTATTGGAGATCAACTAACCTCAATCATTGGAAACCAGTTTGATTTTCAGTTTTCTTTTGCACTTGTGTTCTTGATGATGACTTTAGTTTTTCTTTTGAATTTGAATTTTTCATGTATGGTTAAGCTTCTTAATTGGTTAAGGGAAGATAAAATCCTAGTCTTGATTATGTGAATCTTTCATATTCCTTTACATTCAATACAATTATGTTCTTATTCATATGTTTCTGTTCCTAATTCGGTATAAAGGTTTTTTATACTCTTTACTATTTTCGAAAATAGTAAAATTAGGATTGTTATGCACGGTTGTGATGGTATGATTAGTGAAACATATGATCTGAGTAATTCAATCCCGGTGTGTGATTGGATCTTAGTGTAATTGGTTTTCTGAATCTTAATGCAATCATTAATTAGGTGTAAGAGCGATTGCTTTACAATTAACTAATGATTAAGGCTTGATTTGAGTGGTTGCTAAATTAACCAAAACTTAAGAAATACGGAGAATTAATCTCATAATCACATGAGAACATAATTGGTTATGTTGGTATAAAGGATATGTAGATTAACATGATCATATAAATCTAGTGGTGGATTTCATCTCTTAACCAATATCTTTTAAGTAGTAATTCAAATCAATTTTGTTGTTATTGCTTTCAATTTAATTCCTTTTCATAGTTTTAACAAACAAACCCCCTCTTTAATGTTTATTATTTTTAGAGTTTAAATTAGGATTCATTTTTTAGTTTTAATTGAATTAGTTCTCTGTGGATCGACCTTTGCTAACTACAACTAGTTGCAAGGTTTTTATATTTTTGGTGGAACTTGACAACTAATTTCGATCTTAATTTTTAATCATAATCTAGAGGACACCACTTATCAATGGTTCTTAGCTAAGAAATAATTTTTTCATATTTATTTCTATCATATCAACTGTTCATACAGATACTTTAATTATTGTCTTGTATTCAAAGTTACTGAATTACATTTAAACTGATTTAGAAAAATTATCTAAATTAACAGATAACTCTTATCGGTAGTACTGACCTACTATAACCCTGATTAGGATTATAAGGTTAAGGAGAATGTTACACAAGATATTCATTCATTGAGAATAAAATACATCAAGCATATTATCAACGCCTTTGGCCGAATCATGCATTTCAAACACAATCAATTCATGCAAAACATCATCAACACCACTTAAATTCTCATTTTGGCACTCTTCAATATCCATTCATTCAAGTCATCATCTCATATTTTTTTAAGAAACAAAGCATCATACTCATTCTAACAAATCTTGGTTTCATACCTTTGAACAAGTCCAATAACTCCAAAACGAATGCAAACAACACTACCATTCAACAGTCCATTATTTTATTAAATTAATCCCAATCATTGGTACAAAGCAACCAAAATTGTTTAAATTACCAAATTATAAGCTCTTAATTATCAATCCTTTAAGAAACTAGTTACAAACTTTCTTTAGTTTCTTCCAAAATTAACCAAAGTACCATTTCTTTCAAGAATACCCATGGTCCCTAAGCTAGCCTAACCATGAGCTTCAAGTATCTAATCTAGGTTACTTATACATTTCAATCATTAATTAAGAGTGTAAATTTCTACTTTAGATGAAATTCATCACTTGATTTAAGAATGAAACTATTGCTTGTTTATCTAGGCTACTAATCACTCAATTATTATCAATCAATTTTAGCCAAGATATCATGCAAATTAGTACTAGAGCTCAAATCAAGCATCAATTCAATTTTAACAAACTTCTACCCTAATTTACTAAGCTATGGTTGAATTCATCAAATACCCAAACATCAATCAAATGTCATGCAAATTGTCACTAGAGTTCAATTCAAGCATCTAATCTAGTTTAACAAGCTCCTACCTTAATTACCTAGTAATGGCCGAATTCAACATGTTCAAAGATCAATTAATTATTAAATTCACATATAAACTCATTTCAAATAACAAGGTTTCAATTTACCAATTCATTTAGTCATACAAAATGACCCTATAATCTATAGCTAGAGCTTCAATGCAACAAAATTCTTTCCCTCACTAACAAGTCATGGCCGAATTCAACATGCTTCCAAGAATTAAACATTTATGAAATTCACTAGTTCCAATTCATATGCAATTAATCAAAACAATCTATTAAACCAAAGTTCTTCCCAATTTACCTAGTTATGGATGAATTCACTACATCATCAAGAGTCAAAGAGTTAGCAATTTACTAGTACAAATCAAGTTTGTTGCCTAATTCTCAAACTATGATCTTCATGAATACCACTTCTATTTTTTCAAAAGATAACCAATTCTAATCCTAGTCACAACCATAAAGAATATTAGAGTCCAAGTCCAAATAGTTACAAGTAGTGAATCCAAAATTAAAATTCATGGAGTTAGGCTACTAGAAGGAACAACTATGAATCCTCTCCTACCTTTAGTAGTTTTAAATCTTCAAGGAAAAGAGGTGACTTCTTACTTGATCACTTGATTTCCTTCACTCTTGCTCCAATTTCTTCTTATTTCCCCCTTTCTTACTCTCTTAGCATTACCCTCTCACTTCCTCTATATTAATTTCTATCTTACAATGAGAAAATGCTTTGGTGCTATGTTTGAGGGGTATGGTTGAATGGCCTATTTATAGGAGAAAGCGTGGGTTTTCTTAAATAAAATACTAACCTCTCATTTATGGTGCCACCCAAAACAACCAATCATGGGTTTTAACTTCCACTAGGTTGTCTTACATTCTAATTATTACTCTAGGCTCTACCTTTTCTTTCACCTATTCCTAAAAGTAAGGCCTCTTATTAGCCCATTCTAGATATTATCTTAAAAGTATAATTATTTTATTATTCCACTCATGTGGATATTAATATTTTATAAGAAGAGGATTCTCGTCTTCTTGAAGAGCAAGTCTCTTCATATTTCTTAATTATTTTATTTATCAAGCACATGTATAGATATCACATAATAGTCTTTAATTAATTAATCTTAAGGTAAGCACACATGTACATATATAATTCACATGCTCTTAATTTAGTCACATGGCATATATATAGATTAATTATTTTACTTAACCTAAGGTATCAATGTACACATATATACACACACATGTGAACACATGCACATGCGCACACCACACACATGAACACACCCACACACACATTTTTTTTATAATTTCTTATTGCTTATTAATTATTTCTAAGCATGAATTAATCTAGGTGATAAATTTATGAGTGTTACAATAAGCATTATTTGTATTTAATTAATTTTTTTATAAACATGTAAGTTCCAAAGCCCTTTGAGATGAGTGTTATAATGTTGAGTTTTGATAATTAACAAACTATGTTAAAAATATGTTTATATAGCTCTTATATTCTTAGAATGGATTAACTTGGTTTGTGTGAGATATAGTTGTAGACCTATGCTTATCAACTGAGAGAGATCATATAGAAGGTTGGTTTATCACCAATTGTAAAGAGAAGAGTCACAAAAGGCTTGAAAAGAGTCAAGGCATACTTAAGCAGAGTGATCAAAGCCAAAGCACTACATGAGCAAGGTTACTTCAAGCTTCAAGGCTGAAAACTCTCACAAGATTGAATTAATTATGAAGATTTCGAGAATAACATATTTCCTCATGCAAAACAATATGGAAAGATCATTTTACACATGAGGAAACTGTATATTCTGTCTAACCCAATAGTTTTACTTGGTGTTATAGTAGCTCAATAAATCAAGTATAAGTTACCTGATAATTTTGGGTAGTTGTTTGGAGTGAATTGAGCATAAAACTATAACACTAAACATGAGAAATAACTTAGAAAATTATAAGGTTATGAGCAGATGTAAAATAGAGGATGAAGATTAATTTGAGAGTTTCCTAATTCAATCTCCTAATGTTTAAATTATTTTAGGGATGAATAGTGATGCTTAGTAATTGATAAATGTGCCTATAATTATGTGTCTAAGGGTGAGATTTGTATGAATGCTTATGTCTTGAAGCATATCAAATGGTTTTTTTATGATAACAAAGTCAAGTTGAAGACCAAGATCAAAAGAGATATATTAGATATAGGTCCTAAGATATCAATATAAAATGCTCTCAAGGTATCTCAATAATCTTCAAATGGTTTTTCAAGATCCTTTTAAATCAACATGTTTTTCAATGTTCATATTTTAAAGAAATGTTGATTTCAATCTTGGATTATGTTAAACATATGTCAATATTGTTCAACTCAAGTTTCTCAAAGTTAAAAATGGTCTAGATACTTAATTAGGCTTGAAAAAAGTATTCAAAGGGTAAGGTAATCGATTACACATGTGTTGTAATCAATTACATGCTAAATAGAGACCATGTAATCAATTACATCGAGAATGTAATCGATTACTAGCATGGCAGAAGCCATGTAATCGATTACACTGAGGTTGTAATCGATTACAAGTTTGATAGAGGTCATGTAATCGATTACACAAGGCTGGTAATCGATTACATCCTGCCCAGAAAGCCAAGAACACGTTCAAATAGACATGTAATCGATTATAGAGATTGTGTAATCGATTACCAGTGGTCTGATAGTGCCTAACAACTATATTAGGTGCATTAAATGCTCGACATTAATGTCTCCAACAGCTATATTAATCAAATTTCTTATAAATAATTGAGTTGGGGCTTCATTAAAGGCTGACCTTGAACCTGAAACTGATTTCCAACACTTTAATACGACATTCAATCCTTAAAATCCATTCTTGCTCTGTTTTTGTGAAAAACTTGAGATATCTTTTAAGAGCATTCTAGAGCTTCAATTTGTATCAATCACTCTTGTGAGAGTTTTATTCTATCAATCTTGATTGTTTTGTAAAAGAGGGTGAGACATCTCTCCAAATTGTAAAGGGTGAGGTATCCCTTGTTTAAAGAGGCTTAAGTGCAAAGGGTAAGGTATCCCAAGGTGTTGAGTGCTCAAGTTTGTAAAGGTTGTCAAGCACCTATTGAAGCTAGAAGATATAGTAGAAAATCTCAAGTGATTGCTTGAGGACTGGACGTAGGTCACAAGTAGATTGGTGGGTGAACTAGGATAAACCATTATGTTTGATTTTCTAAACCATTCTCTTTACATTTGAGCATTAGTTTATTTGCTTACTTGATTATTTCTCTCTTGGTTGGTTCATTGGTGGGCATTATCTTTTTATCTTATCCATTCATTCATTTCTATCAATTAATAGCTTCAACGAAAATTGGTAATCAAGAGTTTTTCGAAAGATTTGTGAAAAGTTTTTATAAACTCAATTCACCCCCTTCTTGAATCTTGAGGCCACTTGGTAATAAGTGATATCAGAGCTAGACTCTTGTATAAAGAGCTTAGCAGCTTCAAGAGAGAAGATGGCTTCAAATAGTTTTTCAAACGAAAGTTCTTCTATAAACAAACCTCTTTTTTTCAATGGGGATGGTTATTCCTATTGGAAAGAGAGAATGAAAATTTTTATTGGAGCTATTGATATTGATGTGTAAGATGCTATTGAAAATGGTCCTTTTGTCCCCACACGTATGGTTGATGGCGTGAGAATCAATACACCAAGAAATGAATGGATCGATGAAGACACGAAAAAGGTCCAATACAATTTGAGAGCCAAGAACATCGTCACCACTTCTTTGGGGTATGATGAATTCTTTAGGGTGTCAAATTGTAAGACCACCCAAGAAATGTGGGATACATTGTAAGTAACCTATGAGGGTACAAGTGAGGTAAAAAGATCTAGAATTAACACACTCACTTATGAATATGAATTGTTTAGAATGAACCTAGGAGAAAGCATTCAAGAAATGCAAAAGAGGTTCACTTATATAGTTAATCATCTTGCTTAATTGGAAAAAACTTTTGCCAATGAAGATCTTATTAACAAGGTTTTGAGATGCTTGAGTAGGGATTAACAGCCCAAAGTGACAGCCATATCGGAATCAAGAAATCTAGTTGTAATGACCTTGGCTACTCTCTTTGGAAAGCTTCAAGAACATGAATTAAAGCTAAATAGATTAAGTCAAAATAAGGAGCAAGATAAGAAGAAAAAGGGAATTGCTCTCAAAGCCACTTCCTCCTTAATTGATAATGAAGATGAAGATGATGGAGATGGCATTGACAATCATGAGATGAATGAAGAAAATTTCAACCTCATTGTGAAGAGGTTTGGAAGATTTCTCAAGAAGAAAGGGAATCAAAGAAGACCACCTTTACCCCCTACGAAGACATATCAAAAGGGAGAAGGAACTTCATCCACTCTAACTTGTTATAAGTGTGGAAAATTGGGGCACATAAAGATGGAGTGTCCGGCTTATCAAAAGAAAATAGAGAAGTATGAAAAAAGACTTTCCAAGGAAAGAAAAAGAAGGAGAGTATACATTGCTTGGGAAGACAACGATATGGATTCCACCAATGATTTGAAGAGTGAGGAAGCCCATCTTTGCCTCATGGCAAATGGAGAAGAAGAAGAAAGTGAAACTGAGGTAAACTCATCTAATCTTGAACTTCGTCCTTCATACAGTGAATTACAAAATACATTCTAAGAATTACATGATGAATTCATGAGACTCACTAAAATGATTTTAACTTCCAACAAAACAATCTCCTTATTGGCAAACAAAGTTTTTATTTTAACCAAGGAGATTGAAGAACTCAAAGTTAAAAATGAGACTCTAGGAATTATTAATACTAACTCATCATGTATGATTTGTTCTTCACATGATAATGCATCCATACCCTTATCTTGTTCATCATGTAAAGCATTTGAAAATGAAATTGAAGATTTGAAAAATATACTTGCAAAATTTACATTGGGAAGGGACAATTCGAATGTGTTACTAGGAAAACAAAGATGTATTTTTCAAAAGGTTAGTTACAAAAATCTTATAAGAATTTCTTTGTTTCCCCAAGTACATTAACTAGCCCCTTTATCAAATGCTTTCATTGTGGTAGGAAAAGGGCATAATGCATCTATATGTAATGTTAGAAAGAATATAAACACTAAGGTTAGAACTAAAATGGTTTGGGTTCCTAAAGGCACCTTGCCTAACTCTAACACACAAGGACCCAAGACAATTTGGTTACCAAATGTTAAACTTGAATGTGTGTTGTAGGTGTGCTTGAAGACTAAAAGCTCAAGTTGGTATTTTGATAGTGGTTGCTCCAAGCACATGATCGGTGATGACTCCAAGTTTTCCTTCCTTGTCCCCAAGAAGAGTGGTCACATGACATATGGTGACAACAACAAAAGGAAGATCCTTGGAGTTGGGAAAATTAGTAAGTTCCCTTCCTTATCCATTGGTAATAGAGTAATATTTGATTCTAATTATTGCATAATTGAAGGAAAGGATGATAAGCATGTTAAGTTTATTAGTCATAGGGTCAATAATATATATATGATTAGCCTTGATGACATTTCCTCAAATGATGCTAAATGCTTTATGACTAAAGAAAATGATTCATGGTTATGGCATAAAAGAATTGCTCACATTCACATGTATCACTTAAATAAGTTGATTTCTAAAGAACTAATAATTGGACTTCCAAAGCTCAAATTTGAAAAAGATAAACTTTGTGATGCACGTCAAAAGGGAAAACAAGTAAAGGTTTCTTTTAAAACAAAAAAAGTGGTTTCAACATCTAGACCTTTACAACTTTTATACATGGATCTTTTTGGTCCCTCTAGAACTATGAGCTTTGGTGGGAATTACTATGCTTTAGTGATTGTGGATGATTTTTCTAGGTTTACATGGATAATATTTTTGCCTCACAAAAATTATATTTTTCAATCATTCAAAAAGCTTGTTATAGTTATCCAAAACGAAAAAGGTTTTTATAATGCATCCATAAAAAGTGACCATGGTGGTAAATTTGAAAATCATGAATTTAAAATTTTTTGTGATGAACATGGCATTGAGCATAATTTTTCTACCCCTAGAACACCACAACAAAATGGTATTGTAGAAAGAAAAAATCGATCTTTAGAAGAAATTGCAAGAATTATGCTCAATGAGACCAACGTTCCTAAGTATTTTTGGACAAATGCGGTTAACATCGCTTGCTATGTTATGAATAGGGCTCTAATAAGGCAAATTTTAAAGAAAACCCCATATGAATTGTACAAGGGAAGGATGCCAAATATTTCACATTTTCATGTCTTTAGATGTAAATGCTTTGTTTTGAATAATGGAAAGGATAGCTTAGGTAAGTTTGATGTAAAATCTGATGAGAGAATATTTCTTAGCTATTCTATACATAATAAGGCCTTTAGAGTTTATAATAAACAAACTATGACCATAGAAGAGTCCATACATGTTGCATTTGATGAAACTAACCCAAATAGTCTGAGAAATGATTTAGTTGATGATGTTGTAGAAATCTTATCAAGGACTCACCTAGTGAATAAGGAGAAGGATGTTAAAAGGCAAGAAGAAAGCTCATATGATCCCCCAAGGCAAGAGGATTCTCAAATCATAGACCTTTCCAAGGAATGGAGAACTTCAAGATGTCATCCTCTTGACAAAGTGATAGGTGATGTATCAAAAGGGGTAGTCACTCATAACTCTCTTAGAGATGCATGTAACCATATGGCTTTTGTCTCTCAAGTTAAACCTAAAGACATAAATGAGGCCATTAATGATGAACATTGGATCTTGGCCATGCAAGATGAAATAAACCAATTTGAGAGGAATCAAGTTTGGGAGTTAGTTCTAAGGCCTAATGATCATCCCATAATTGGCACCAAATTGGTCTTTAGGAACAAACTTGATAAAACAGGCTTGATAATAAGAAACAAAGTTAGGCTTGTAGCTAAGGGTTATAATCAAGAGAAAAACATATATTATGAATAAACTTATGCTCCTGTAGCTAGATTAGAAGCCATTTGAATACTACTTGCATATGCATGCATCATGGATTTTAAGCTTTTTCAAATGGATGTCAAAAGTGCCTTTTTAAATGGTTTTATACAACAAGTGTATGTGGAACAACCTCCTAGTTTTGAAAACTTTGAACTGCCCAACCATGTTTTTAAATTGAAAAAGGCCTTGTATGGCTTGAAAAGCTCCTAGATCTTGATATGAAAGGTTGAGCAAGTTCCTTTTGGAAAATAACTTTTCTAGAGGAAAGGTTGACACTACTCTCTTCATTAAGCATAAAAAGCATCACATCCTTCTTGTTCAAATATATGTTGATGATATTATATTTGGTGCTACTAATGATTCTCTTTGTAAAGAATTTGCTAATATTATGCAAAGTGAGTTTGAGATGTTTATGATGGGTGAGCTCAACTTCTTCCTTGGTCTTCAAATCAAGCAAACAAGGGATGGGACTTTCATAAGTCAATTCAAATATTGCAAGGAGTTGCTCAAGAAGTTTGGAATGGAAGGTGCCAAGCAAATGGCTACACCAATGGGCACTTCTTGTTACTTGGACAAGGATGAAGGAGGTAAATTTGTAGAAATTACAAAATATAGAGGTATGATTAGCTCACTCCTTTATCTTACCACAAGTAGGCCAGATATCATGTTTAATGTGTGCATGTGTGCTAGATTTCAAGTAAATCCTAAAGAATCTCACCTAAGTACTGTTAAAAGAATCATGAAATATCTAATAGGCACTTCACAAATGGGATTATGGTACCCTAAAGGTGCCTCTTGTAGCCTAATTGGTTATTTTGATTCTGATTTTGATGGATGCAAAATAGATAGGAAGAGCACTAGTGGGACATGCCACTTGCTTGGAAGCTCACTAGTTTCTTGGCATAACAAGAAACAAAATAGTATGGCATTGTCTACAGCTAAAGCTGAATATGTTGCAGCTAGAAATTGTTGTGCTCAAGTCCTTTGGATGAAGCAATAACTTTTAGACTATAGTCTTAAGCTTAATCATATCCCTATAAGATTTAATAACACTAGTGCAATCAACTTGTCTAAAAATCCTATTTTGCACTCAAGAACAAAGCACATAGAAATAAGACATCATTTCATAAGAAATCATGTTCAAAAGGGTGATTACAGACTTGAATTTGTGGAAACCACTAAGCAACTAGCAGACATTTTCACTAAACCTTTGGCAAAAGAAGCATTCTTCTATATAAGAAATGAACTTGGCATATTGGATCAATCATGCATAAACTGATTTTCTGCACAATCTCATTTGTGCTGCATAATGAATTCATTTACTGCATAATATGTAATTTTACTGCATAGCATGTACTTTTGCTGCATAATTATGATATTTTGCTGCAAAATTTGTTGGTTCTTAATCAAATTTTGAATCCAATACTGACTTGAGCATCATAGGTTCCTCCAAAGTTTGTTTTGCAGGTACTCCATCATAACCATGTCCTTCAAGGAGCTCAAAATCACAAATCCTATCAAAAAGGCTTAATCTTTGGCAAAAGTAGTGATTTTACAAAAACATGTGTTTTAGATCTAGAACTGAACAATTTTTATGCTTACATGATGTTTGGATTTGTTTTCAGATGTTTTGGAACTAATTTGAAAAGTTTGAAATTGATCTCTTATTGTTTGAAATGCAAAATCGGGTGTTTTAGTAAGCTGGTAATCGATTACAAGGTTTTGTAATCGATTACAAAACCTTTGTAATCGATTACAAAACCTTTGTAATCGATTACAAAGGTTCCATTAAGCAAGTAATCAATTACAGATAACATGTAATCGATTACAACAAACCTAGAAAGATGGTAATCAATTACACCAAACCTGTAATCAATTACACTAACCCTGTAATCGATTACAATGGTTCCAGAGAGTGTGTAATCGATTACAAACCCACTATAATCGATTACACAAGGGTTTTAAAAGAGTTTCAGATACCGAAAGGTTACTCTTCATCTAAAACTCTTCCTTCTCTCTCTACACCCATGATACCCCTCATCCCAAATCCCTCATTTATTTCTCAAATCTCAACCAAATCACTCTATTCCACCTCCTACATACTTGAAATTCCACTCTCCACAAAACCCATCCATCAAATTTCACCAAAAACCACCAAAATCTCAACCCAAATCTCCTCACCCCTTCATCTTTCTCTCTCATCACCCATGAACTAAACCACCAAAAATCCTTTTCTTTCCATCTTCCCCTTCATCCACACATCACCAAACACCTTTCTCCTTCATCCTTTTTCAACCCACTACTCATCAATGGCTGAATCTTTCCAACGAACAAAACGTCTAAGAACAGGGGTCAACGTTGGAGAGCCTTCTTGTGCTCTTCTATGCAACATCTCAGGGTTAGACCTCACGCTTCACTTCTCCACCACCAAGAAGGTAGAGTTGCTCCAGAAGAACTTCCAATTAAGGAAGCTCATCTTTCCCAAGTATCTCACTCAGTCATTTTGCTCAAGTGAACCTTTGGAGACCTTCAGGCTGATTGAAATATTAGGATTGCTTAGTTTCTTTAGCATTCAGAAGGCTATTTACCCTAATCTGGTTAGAGTATTTTATGCCAATCTTAAATACGAGGACAATTGCCTAATCTCTGAGGTCAAAAAGCAACAAATTAGGATCACTAAGGAAACTTGGTGTAGGCTAACTAAGCTTTCATATGATGGAACAAGTTTATATGAAAATGAAACTGCTTGGGAAGTTGATTTTGAGTACAAAGCTGCATTGACCTCCCTATTAAGGTCTAGTTATGAAATCCCAAGGAATAAGAAGAGGGTGATGGCTACTGGGTTAACCATGGAAAACAGGGTGCTTCATTATTTGGTGGTCAGAAGATTGATTCCTAGGGGAGGAAATTACTCCCTAGTCCTAAGAGATGTTGTGGTGGTCTTATAGGTTATGACCACGGGTAGGCCAATCAACTAGGCCCATTATATTATTCAGCACATGTTGGATATCAAGAAGAAGAGAAACTCTGCTCTCCCTTATGCTATGCTTGTGACAACAATCTTAGAACACTGTCACATTTCCTTGACAGAAGAGTCAAAAGACATGAGCTCCAAAGGGTCACAATCTATTGGCCTGCACACCTTAAAATAGCTTCAGCTGAGTAAGGTGGTAGATGGTACTATCTCACCCACGAGAGCTATGGTCATATTCCTCATGATCCCGAGGGTGATGATGAAGAAGAAGGCCAGCAGCCTGCTCCAACTCTAGCTACTTTGGACCTCCTACTTCAAGAAATACAAATTTGGCAACCATACTGGAAGTCAAGATGGATCACATTGAGCAGAAGGTGGACCATCTTGAGCTAAGGATAGATTACTCTGATCAGGAGCTTGCCTCTATTCGCTCTTTTCTGAAGGGACTAAGATATGTACCACGGAGAGCAGCTGATGCACCCACTACCTCTACTGCCCCTCATGCTCCTCTATCATTTGTTGATCCTTCTGGTACTCCAGCTGGAGTTCCTGCAGATGATGAGCAGCTTCTTGGTTCAAAGGATGATTTAGACACCGATGACGATGATGTCGACCTTGATGGTGTGGATGCTGATGAGGATAGTGATAGTGAGGTGACTGCCAATGACCATGGACCCTTGTCATGATGTTCCTTTGTTTTTGTTTTTGATTGTATATGACATTGGATTCTGTTTTATCTTAATCATTATAAAATCAGTATAATGTTTCTCATGTGCATTTATTGATTATATTAATATCTTGATCTAGCTGGTTATATTCTAGATTCTTTGTACTCTAATTGACAAACATGCCTAGACTGAAATGACTATTTTTTGATGTTTAAACTTTGGGAAATCATGAAATCCTATTGAAATGTTATCGATTTTTTTTAAACTGAATGCTTATGTTTTTTATAATGCCAACGGGGGAGAGATTAGTGATTACATAAGTACGGGGGAGCTCGCTTTGATCTTTTGCATGACCATTTTATTAACCCTATCTTGTGCATACATTACGGGGGAGAGTTACACTTAAATCTCTGATAAAGATATGCAAAGGTTTCCCTCCTTTCAAATGTTTATTTTGTCATCATCAAAAAGAGGGAGAATGTGAATGCTTATGTCATGAAACATATCAAATGGTTTTTTGATGATAACAAAGTCAAGTTGAAAACCAAGATCAAAAGAAAAGGACCAAGATCAAAAGAGGTATATTAGATATAGGTCCTAGGATATCAACGTAAAATGCTCTCAAGGTATCTCAATAATCTTCAAATGGTTTTTCAAGATCCTTTTAAATCAACATGTTTTTTAATGTTCATATTTTAAAGAAATGTTGATTTCAATCTTGGATTATGTTAAACATATGTCAATATTGTTCAACTCAAGTTTCTCAAAGTTAGAAATGGTATGGATACTTAATTGGGATTGAAAAATGTGTTCAAAGGGAAAAGTAATCGATTACACATGTGTTGTAATCAATTACAAACTAAACAGAGGCCTTATAATTGATTACATCGAGAATGTAATCGATTACCAACATGGCAGAAGCCATGTAACGATTACACTGAGGTTGTAATAGATTACAAGTCTGGAAGAGGCCATGTAATCGATTACACAAGGCTAGTAATCGATTACATCCTGCCCAGAAAACCAAGAACATATTCAAACAGCCACGTAATCGGTTATAGAGATTGTGTAAACGGTTACTAGTGGTCTGACAGCGCCTAACGACTATATTAGGTGCATTAAATGTTGGGCATTAATGTCCCCAATGGCTCCATCAATCAAATTTCTTATAAATACTTGAGTTAGGGCTTCTTCGAAGGTTGACCTTGAACCTGAAACTGATTTCCAACACTTTAATACGAGATTCAATCCTTGAAATCCATTCTTGCTCTATTTTTGTGAAAAACTTGAGATATCTTTGAAGAACATTCTAGAGCTTCAATTTATATCAATCATTCTAGTGAGAGTTTCATTCTATAAATCTTGATTGTTTTGTAAAAGAGAGTGAGGCATCCCTCCAAATTGTAAAGGGTGAGGTATCCCTTGTTTAAAGAGGCTCAAGTGCAAAGGGTAAGGTATCCCAAGGTGTTGAGTACTCAAGTTTGTAAAGGTTGTCAAGCACCTATTGAAGCTTGAAGATATAATAGAAAATCTCGAGTGATTAGTTAAGGACTGAACGTAGGTCACAAGTGGATTAGTGACTAAACGAGGATAAACTGTAACACTCCGAATTTCATTTTTTCAGAATATATATGAGTTTTATAATTTTTATGATTTTTTTGAATTTTTGTGGATTTTTTCTAAATTTTTTGTTATTTTAATAATAGTTTGGGCTATATGTGGGTCTGGGGCGGGCCTGGAAAAAATAAAAATTTTTCGGGGCCAAAAAATTTTCGATTGTTGATTCGGAGCCGGGAGAGCTTACTAAACCTAAAATCAGAAATAGTTTTCAAAATTTTATTTTACAGTGATTTTGTTATGTTTTATTATCCAATTGACAATGTTATTATCCATTGGGTAAAGCTATTGTCCATTAGACAATATACACTAGTATTATAAGCAGTAACTATTATCCATTAGTTAATATCTACCGAAAAATATCTTGATGGATGGTTATCCATAAGCCTAAATATCTTGAAGCTAATAATGATCAATCATGACAAGCTTTATGTTAGCACCTATAGGAAACAAGCTTATTTAACAAGTTTGTGATAGTCAAGTTTAATGGCTTTGACTTAAGTGAAGAACCAATGGGAAGTTAGCTTGCTAGCTAAGTTTGGAGGCTATGAAGAGAACTTGGACACTCCTTTTGGCAAGGAAGCCCACGACCAAGTGCTTCTAGGAGGAGCCAAAGATGACACTTAGTCATTCAACATCTATCATCTTTCCTATAGCAAAGTTATCAAAATTCTCTCTCATTTTCTCTTCACCAAAGCTCATGGCCAACCCACCATTAACCACCCCCCACTCTTCAATAATTCAAGCCAATCTTACATCTTGCATCCTTATACCATTCTAAGATACTTTGTAGTTGAGATCTTAGCTTAAATCTTCCATCTTCAACCTTGTTCTTCAAGCTCAAGATCAAGGGTTTTTAGGTGAAGTTTTCTATTCTTCATCTTTCTTTTCATTTTCAAGATTCTAAGACCATACTTTGGTTCATGGTCATCTTTGATAAACCTTGGATGTTAATATTGTATGTTTTCTTTGTTTTTAAGTTCAACTTAGTGGAGAAAATCTACTTGAAGGAAGCATACTAGGAGTTTTGGAGGATCATCCAAGGTAAGAGGGAGATTTACCTCATCAACCAAGTATGGTGGTGAGGAATGAATTTGTGATTGTAGAGTGAAGAATCCATGTGAGGATTATTCACTTGTGTGTATAAATTTAGTGATTTGTGTTTATTTTATTTTATGTGATTTATAGCTTTGATAATATGCATGACATTGTGGTAGTGTAAATATGATGATTGAAGTGATATGCTGTATGCTATGATTTATGCTTAAAAGGAAAGAAATTTTAGTCCCAAATACCTATGAGGCTCTTGGCCTCCATGCCCCAATATGGGTGTTCCAAGTCAAAATTATTTTATGAATGGTGAAGTTAGATGATTAGGAAGTAAGGAAATGAATTAATGAATTTTGGTTCTAAAGACCACATAACTCTCAGCCATGAGGCTTGAATAGGGTAATCTAGTGCAAAAATGATTTATTAATGGAAAACCTAGATGATTAGGTGAAAGAAATTAATTGAAGATTTATAAGATGGAAATAAGAAACAAATAAATTTTATCATTTCACAATGGGTGATTTTCGGCCATAAAGTATTTTTTTAAAAGGATTTTTTGTAAAGTAGATAAAAAAGATTTTATTAAATTAAAATCATACTGATTTTGAGAAAAACGTCAGAAAATATTACTTAGAGGTGTTTTTAATGAGAAAAATGGGAATTTGAAGTACAAATTATATTTTAAACTTAGAAAGCTTCAGAATTGAATTTAGAACATCTAGAAATATTTGATACAGCTGAAAAATAGTAGAAAAACCTTACGCATTTCAAAAACGTTAATTTTTTAGTTATGCAATTTAGAAAATGTTTAAATATTTTTATGCGATTAAGAAAACATTAGAAAATATTTACACCATTTGAAAATATGACAAAAATGTTGCGCGATTATGAAAACGCGATAAAAATGCTACGCGATTGAGAATATAATAGAATTACTGTCAGGCCTCTGACCCGTAAATATAAAGTTGTGATTTTGGCTAGTAATTGGCTTGTTTTATGCATTGAGTCATTTTCATGTATTATACTGGCGGTGTCGATTGAGGCTGTATGCCTAGGAGTTGAATTACATCTAAGTGCAGGTACGAATTGTAACACCCCCCGAAGGGCATCACATTTCCAACTACCAACTTATACTCTGAAAATCAGTTCATAAAAGGTTTGAGTTATAAACATGGGTTTTAAAATTTCTTTTCGTGGAAATATAAATTTACTGATATTTATAAGTGATACTGAAAAAAAAATGGATTTAAACTGATTAAAACTCATATAACAGACATCACTTAATATTTAACAATTATTCAAAAAAAAATAAAACTTACAGACTCAATTTTAAACAGTAGCAAACCCCATGACGGGTCCTACTCAATAGCACAGTAAAACACTAACGAGAAAACTCAATATACTTATTCTGCCTTGTATCCATCTTGATGCATCATATATTTATTCCTCATCAAAACTACACACCAACGAGTCCGGGATGGTCACCCCTCCATGTTATCACCAATCTCAGAATATTTGTCTCCAGTCACGTCTAAGAAACTCGTTCCATCTACTATATAATTTTTAATAATACAAAACACAATAAAACAATATAACAAAGAGGTGAGATCACCTACGCCAATACCAACTTGGTAGCACAGAGATAATACAAACAGCATACCACACAGATATATCATATCGTAATTACAATCATGCCATCAACATTATTTATTGTAACAGATACAATAACTAATAATTATCATCATGTCATTAACCTTATTATCATCACACAATAATTACCATAATGCCATCACATTATTATCATCATCATCATCCAAGTATTCCTCAACAAAATAATTGTCACAGCCAATATTCCTCAATTAACATATCAAACAGATATAAATGCTCAATTTCATGCATGCGCACATAGACTCAATTTCCTACTCCATGGAGCTAATACTTAGTTCGGAGAAGTTGATCTGAAAGATCTGTCTGTACCAAAATGCCTCAGACCACGTGCTACAATTCTCATTTATATTTGCACATCTAGCATATACACAACAGTCTTTACTAGATCTTGATTAAGAATAGTGTCTCGGTCAGGATCATCAGTGTGTCGCGTCGGTCTAACCCATGGTACAGAAGAGCTACCAACTGCCCTGTAGGCAACCCGCACCCCGATGCCCCCAAGGTCAACAAGTGACTTACACTACGCATATCGCACCCACTCAAGAGGTGTACGTCTCTCCTAGGCAAATAGCCATATCCAGTCCATCGGACCTTTTCAATGCATGTTCAATGCACCAATGCCTATCACAGGCAAAATTCATCATTTTCTCATACAGTGTTCATACACTAGTCCATGCATGTAAAATGCACCATTCTCAGTTCAAATTCACAATTTCATATTTAGGGTCCACACACTGGCCTATTCTCAGTTCAATTTCATAATCTCATAATTAGGGTCCACACATTGGCCTAACAGTATCTATACTGTATTATTCCATTGCGAAATCATATTATCGTGTTTTCATAGTCATAAAACACCTTTGTCGTGTTTTCACAATCGCACAATATTTCTATTATGTTTTCATAATTTTGCAATGTTTCTGTTACATTTTCAAATCGTGTAACTATTTTCCATCATTTCTTAATCACGTAAAAATATTTCATCCATTTTTAAATCACGTAGTAATTTTTCAACAATATCTCAAACGTGTAAAAATATTTAAACACTTTCCAAATTGCATAGAAATATTTCAACATTTTTCAAATTGTGTGGAAATATTTAAACATTTTTCAAATCGCGTAGCTTAAAATCACATTTTTAAGTTACATAAATCATTTTTCACCATTTTTCAATTACGTAAATTATTTCTCAACCATCAAAAATTCTATTTCAACCTTTCTTAAAATAATATGACTTCTCACGTCATTTTCTACATTTTCTTACTCAAGAAAATCCTTTTCACAATATATTCCACAAATTCACAATTCCATTGAATTAAATCAATGTTTCCATCTTAAAATTTACTAACGAGCTCCAAAACCCAAAGAATGAGTTACACATTAGAAAATCTCAAGTCACCAATGTATTCTTTGTAATTTCAAATCAATTCTAAAAATCAATCTTCTTTAAAATAAATTGAGGTTCAAACACTTTCAACCTCTCTTTTCCATTTACATATGAAAATTTCATTTCTCAAGTGATAAAACACTCTAATTCCCTTTCCAAAATTCCTTGTACTAAACCAAATTATATTTCCACTTTGAAAATCACTTTGTTTTCATAAAATCAAGGCATTACAAGCCTTCAAAACCGTGGTATATGGCCATTCAAACCATCAAGTATTTTTCCATCTAAGTCAATATGGTTTTACACAAACAAAACCATTAAAAATTTCTTAACAAAACCGTGAGACTCATAGTTTTTAAAATCAAATCATTTGTTCATTTTCATTTTTCACTTTCTTTGCAAATCCTTAAAATCATTAACTCATTGCTCTTTTCATTTAATACTCATGATTAATAAAATACTTAAAATATTTTTATTCAAAAATGTCCTTGAGTTCCATTAAATTCCATTCTTGTTTTTACACAAAATAAATTAATAAAAATTCTTCTCAAAACCGTGAACACTACTTCTTGAAAAACAAACCCTTTGTTTATTTTCCTTGCTTTTCTAATCATCCGATTTTATCATTCATGAAAATATTAATTTATGAACACCTATTTTGAGGTGTCTTGGCCGAAATTCATCTTGGTCTTTGGAACTAAAAATCAATTTCCTTTCCATCATCAAATCATGGCATACATATACATAATCAACATATATATCACAAGTATGCCATAATCAAAAACAATAAATCATACAAATCATACAAAGCATAAGCAAATAATTAAAACACATAAACACCCACAAATAATTACATGACCATGGATATGAATCCTCACATGGATTCACCATCCATCAAATACATAAATCATCTCTCACCACTATACTTGGTTGGTGAGATGGATCTCCCTCTTACCTCTTGAAGAACCTCAAAAGCTCCTTGTTTTGCTTCTTTTTCCAAGTCCTTCACCACCAAGGGCTTCTCAAATACAAAACCAAACACACATAATTAATATATATAAGACTTGAATAAGAAAACCATGGATATGAATCATGGTTAGAACCTTGAAAATCAAAAGAAAAGTAAAAATTAATAAACTTCACCAATAAAGCTTCAATCTTTAGCTTGAAGAACAAGGTTGAAAATGGATGATTTAGAGAAAGTCTCCAACATGAAAGTTGCTTAGAATAAGGTAAGGATTCAAGAAATAAGGTTGGTTAAAAATTATTGGAGAGTAGATGTATAGTGTAAGGGTGGTGGCCGAAACTCACCAAGAAAAAGGATATGGAGTTTTTGATTTTTGTGAGGGAAAGGCTTCTTTCTTAGACTTGGTTAAGTTAAAGAATGAAGTGAAAACACTTGGTTTTCCTTCCTATCAATTTCGTGGAGCTCCATGGAAAAATCTCTAAAAATCATAAACAAATGTTAAAATCAATAACAAGTGTAGAAATAGGTAAACCATGGTTCAAGCATGGCTTAGAAAATTAAAACTTGAAGTTTGGGTGAAGAGATAAGAACTTTACCCTTTATGATAGAAACTTGAACCCTAGATTTCAAGTACTAGATGTTGGATTTTGAAGAAACCTTCAACATGAAAGTTGTTTAGGAGAGTGTTTAGGCTGAAGAAATATGATTAGATGAAATTTTAGGTGAGTGAATGGTGGTTGTGGGGGTGGAGGCCGAATCTTAGCTAGAAGAGAAGATGAGAGAGTTGTCTTGTTTTTGTTTCTTGTGAAAGATGATGAAGTAAGATAGAAATGCATTAAATGAATTTTGGCCCCCCTCTTCCTATGCATTGCCGTAGAGTGAAGAGAGAAAAGAGTGAATTATTTGAGCAAATAATTGGTACTGAATCATTGAGAAATTTTCCAAGTGATAGTAACAAACTTGGACCATTAGATCTTCTTCCTCCTTTAATCTTAGCCATTAGATGAAGCTACTAAATGAATGGTCAAGATATCTCCTTCCATGTTGCCATCCAAGGGTCACAATTGAAGTCCAAGCCATTATATAAGACCAAATTTCAACCATAGATTAAATCAATGGTTAAGATTAAATCTTGATAGTCCAAGCCATTAAGTTGGACCAATCTCCACCATTGATTAAATCCACATCCAATGGTCATAAATGGTCCTTGCCACTTTATAAGACCAAATCTCCACCCTTGATTAAATCTACATCCAATGGTCATAATTGGTCTTTGCTACTTTATAAGATCAAATCTACACCGTTGATTAAATCGATGGTTGATATCAAAATCTTAAACATTAAGCTTGCTTCCTATTGGTCCGTCAAAAAGTTGTCATAACCACTAAAGTTGACTTAACAGTATAATATTTATTTTTATCTGCTATAATCCCACGAAAGAATATATTTACTGTATTTTTATCGCCCGATAATTAAATACAGAACAAAACACAGTAAAAGAAATTTTCTAAAACTATTTCCGAATTCAGGTTTAGTAAGATCCCCTATCTCCGTCTCAACAGTACAAATTTTTCTATGCGTAGAAAAATTTTCACTTCGCAGGACCCACCTGGGCTCACGTAAGGCCACCCGGACCCACAAATAGCCCAAAAACAATCAGAGAAATATAAAAATTTCATAATCATCCACAAAAATTACAAATATTAGAAAATGTATGAAAATTAAGTCAGATTGTTAAAAATAACTAACAATCAAGAGAAATAAATACATAAAGATTTTTCCCGACCCAAAAATTATTATTTTCCTGACACGAAGTAAATCACACAAAGCGATCAAATACGCGGACGGAAAATTCAAAATAATTTTACAGTACACAGAAATCACTAAATAGTAAAATTCTGTTAACTGTTAAAATTACTGTCAACTATTTAGGAAATTTGGGGTGTTACACGAATTGCGTAGTGTGGTTCACTTATTGAACTTGGAGGCGTCGGAGCGCAGGTATTCCACAAGTGGATAGTAGGTAGCTCTATTGTTTAGTGATTTTTATGTACTGTAAAATTGTTTTGAGTATTCTGTGAATACATTTGATCATTTTGTGTGATTTATTCTGTGTTCAGAAAATAATAATTTTCGGGTTGGGAAAAATTTTACGTAATTTAATTATTACTGTTAAGTTTTAATTATTTTACGTAATCTGATTTGATTTTTGTAAGTTTTATAATTTTTGTGATTTTGTGGATGATTATGAAATTTTTATATTTCTTTAATTATTTTAGTGTTATCCGTGGGCCGTCTGTGGGCCCAGGGGGCTGTACGTGGGCCCAGGTGAGTCCCAAAAAGTGAAAATTTTTGAAAAATTTGTACTATTGAGACGGAGACGGGGGATCTTACTAAACCTGAATCTGGAAACAGTTTTTAAAATTTTCTTTTACTGTGTTTTGTACTATATTTAATTATCGGGTAATAAAAATACAGTAAAAATATTATTCATAGGGTTATAGAAAATAAAAAAAAATATTGTACTGCGTAGTCAACATTAGTGGCTTGGACATCCACCATTGATTCAATCAACGGTGGAGATTTGGTCTTACAAAGTGGCTATGACCATTTATGACCATTGGATGTAAAGTTTGAAGGAGTGATCTTGACCCTTCATTTTGGATATACATCTAATGGCTAGGATTTCAAGGAGGAAAGATCCAATGACCTAGATTAAGTCTTTTATCTAAGGCTAAACCTAGAATCTATATTAATCCTAACCATTGATCTAATCAATGGTTGCGAATGCTTAAAATGGTGGCTAGTGAGATTGGTCACATTTTGAAGAAGCAAGAAAGGGGGGGACGATTTTGTGATGGGGTTAGGAGCTAAAGCAAAGTTTGAAGACCATTATTGATCATCTTGGTCATTATTGATCATTTTCAAGAAGCTAAGCTTATCAAACTTTCTCTCCATTTCTCTTCTTCTCTAAGTTTCGGCCAAGCACCCATACTCCATCTTCCATCACTCTTTAATTTCAAACAACCATACTTCTTGAATCTATACCTCATTCTAAGACACTTTGTAGTTTGGAGCAAGTTCTAAATCTTTCATCTTCAAGGACTTTTTCCAAGAGCAAGTTCTAGGGTTCTTGAGGTGAAGTGTAAGGAAAACTTCATTTC
This sequence comes from Ormosia emarginata, assembly GCA_029884605.1. Lineage (NCBI taxonomy): Eukaryota > Viridiplantae > Streptophyta > Magnoliopsida > Fabales > Fabaceae > Ormosia > Ormosia emarginata. The sequence goes on from JAQQTP010000037.1 coordinate 8,570,988, forward strand.
TTATCTCATTTTCATGTTCTAAGCCATGTTTGATCCATGGTTTTCCTTATTCAAGCTTTATATACTAATAAACTTGTGTTAGAGGAGAACTTGTGCAAAGTGCAAAGCAAGGAGCTTTTTGAGGTTCTTCAAGAGGTAAGAAAGAGATCCATCTCACCAACCAAGTATGGTGGTGAGAGATGATTTGTGTATTTGATGGATGGTGAATCCATGTGAGGATTCATATCCATGGTTATGTAATTATTTGTGGGTGTTTATGTGTTTATGTGGTTTATATGCTTAGCATGGTTTATTTGCGCTTGCATGCTTAGTATGATTCTTATTTGCTTTTATGGTATGCTTGAAATATAATATGTTGATTATATGTGATGTATGCCATAAAAATTGTTGGAAAGGAAAACAATTTTTGGTTCCAATGACCATGAGGATTTCAGCCTCAACACCTCAAAATAGGTGTTCACAAATTAATATTTTCATGAATGGTAAAATTCGATGTTTAGAAAAGCAAGGAAAATGAATAAATGATTTGATTTCAAAGACCAAGTGTCTCACGGTTTTTGAAGGAATTTTAATGATTTTGTTTGTGTAAAACCATGAATGGAACTTAGTTGATTTAGAAGGAAAAATATTTGATGGTTTCAATGGCCATGTCCATGGTTTTGGAAGGCTTGTAATGACTTGGTTTTATGAAACCAAGTGATTTTCTAAGTGAAAATATAATTGATTTAGTACAAGGATTTTGGAAATGGAATCAGAGTGTTTTATCACTTGAGAAATAGAAATTTCAGTTATGAAAGGAAAAATAGAGGTTGTAAGGGTTTGAACCTCAAATTATTTTGGAAGAGGATTGAATTTGATAATTTATTTTAAGTTATAAAGAAAAAGTTAATGATTTAAAATTTACTAACGTAAAACTCATCCTTTGGGTTTTGGAGCGTGTCAGGAAATTTTAAGTGAAAAACATTGATTTTTAATTCAATGGAATGGTGAATTTATAGAATATATTGCAAAAAGGATTTTCTTGAGTAAGAAAATGTGGAAAATAATGTGAGAAGTCATATTATTTTGAGAAATGTTGAAATGGAATTTTTAAAGGTTGAGAAATATTGTGCGACGTTGAAAAATGGTGAAAAATGATTTACGTAACTTAAAAACGTGATTTTTAAGCTACGCAATTTGAAAAACGTTTAAATATTTTTACGCAATTTGGAAAGCGTTTAAATATTTTTATGCGATTTGGAAAGAGTTTAAATATTTTTACGCGATTGAAATAATGTTGAAAAATCACTACGTGATTGAAAAATGATAGAATATTTTTACGTGATTGAGAAAATGAAGGAAAATCGCTATGCGATTTGAAAATGAAACAAAAATGTTGCGAAATTGTGAAAACATAACAGAAATGCTGCGCGATTGTGAAAACGTGACAAAAGTGTTGCGCGACTATGAAAAGGCGGTAATATGATTTCACGACTGAATTAACAGTAGGATTACTATTGGAATAGTGTATGGACATTGTATGAGAAAATGATGAATTTTGCTTGTAATTGGCATTGGTGCATTGAACATGCATTGGAAAAGTCTGATGGACTGGAGAAGGCTATTTACCTAGGAGAGACGTACACCTCTTGAGTGGATGTGATATGCGTAGTGTAAGTCACTTGTTGACTTTGGAGGCATCAGGGTGCGGGTTGCTCATAATGGGCAGTTGGTAGCTCTTCTGTACCGTGGGTTAGATCGATGCAACGCACCGATGATCCTGACCGAGACACTATTCTTAATCAAGATCCAGTAAAGACTGTCGTGTATATGCTAGATGTGCAAACACATATGAGAATTGTGGCACGTGGTCTGAGGCATATTAGTACAGACAGATCTTTTGGATCAATTTCTCCGAACTGAGTATTAGCTCCATGGAGTAGGAAATTGAGTCTCTGTACACATGCATAAATTTGAGTATTTATATCTGTATGATATAATAATTGGGGAATATTGGCTATGACATTTGAACTGTTGAGGAATATTGGATGATGATGATAATAATAATAATGTGATGGCATTATTGTAATTATTGTGTGATTTGAATAATGTTAATGGCATGATGGCAATTATTATTTATTGTATCTGTTATGATAAATAATGTTGATGGCATGATTGTAATTATGGTATGATGTATCTGGATGATATATTGTATGTATTATCTCTGTGCTACCATGTTGGTATTGGCGTAGGTGATCTCACCTCTTTGTATGTCTATTTTGTACTGTATTTATATTTGGTAAAGACATTGAGCAAGGCATAGAACAAGAGGGTGAAGAAGAGCAGGTTCCTGTAGAAGAAACGGAGTTTTGATAAGATGACATCAAGACCTAGTTTCTTTGGTTATGTGAGACTACAGTTCCACGGTGGAGCTGGAGCATGGAGGACTAGTCCCAATGAGAGGGGACTTATATATCAAGGAAATCTGACGGTCAACATGAGCAGGGAATTCCATGGAGATCCGTTTCTTTTCGTAACTATATATGTACATGTCGAATTTTCGCTGTCAATCAGGCAACATTGGGATACTAGGTATTATGTCCCAATGGAAATTAGTATCGTGTCGTCTACTCGGACACCTGTCCATAGGACTTCACATCGTGCCGGATTCCTACTTGCTGAGGAATCTGAGGAGGACCCATCTAAGGGTTCTACTATTTAGTTAGACTTGGGCGAGTCGTTTAAATATTTAAGTATGTCAACTACTTTTGAGACTTAGTCTGTATATAAGTAATGTCGACAGTACTTCTATAATGTACTTGATGTAAATTATGTGTGATGATGTATAATATTCTTAGTTTTTGCTAAGTTTATTTTATCGATATCAAAGAGGAAAAAGAAATTTTACAACTCGTATTTTATTATAACATCACAATTTATGAACTTGGGGGTAATTCGGTAATTAAGTAACATAAATGTGGCACCCTATGGTGGGTGTTACACCCACTCCCTCTATTCTCGTTTGTTTCATGGAGTAGTAGAAAGGAAGAAAGAAAATAGAGAAAAGGAGAAACAAGAGCAGAAAGAAAGGTTAGAGAAAGAAGGAAAGAAAGATAGGAAGAAAAAGAAGATAGCAATAAGCTAGAATCAAGGTAGGGTGTTTTTCCTTACTTTGTTCATCTTTCCTTCTTTTCTTTTAATGATAAATATGGGTTAGAGATTTACCCATATTAGTTTTTAGCATTTTATGAATGATTGGAATGGTAGATATAGAGTTTTGGTTGTTGTACTTGATGAATACTTGGTTGGTTATGGAGTTGTGACGTGAAAATGGTGATTTTCTACAAAAAAAACAACAGATAACTGATTATCATTACTGAGTAATCAGTTGTCCTGCTAAAATATTGAATTTTGAATGACTATAATCAGTTATCACATGAAGAAAACTGATTGTTGCAAATTGTCACGATTCTGGGAACTCAAATAAATGATTACCTTAATGCAATAATCGGTTAAAGAGCATGCAAAAATAGTATATTGGATTCTGACTTTAAGAATAACCGATTATGATAAGCATATAATCAGCTATTCTGTTTCAAAGAAACAGAATATGCTATTTATGTAGCTTGTAACCGATTACCCAAAGGATGATAATCGATTATTAAGCTCTATATTCATTAAAAACATAATCTTTTCTCATATAACAACTTCACGAAATTCTAATCAATGACTCCAATCGTTATGTTCAATTTCTTGTGATATTAATATGCATCAAGTAAATCCTTGAGTTTGCATATATAATGAATTTGAATGACATGAATGTGGATTTCAAAGTACTTTGATTTGTCTATCAAATAACCTCTAAGTGAATGATTTAAATGGACTGAATGCTGAGATTGATTGCTTATGTTAAGAATGATCTATATATGCATCTTATTGCATGTTTAAAGAATTGATGATTAAGGTGATTTAAGGATATTGATTTTCTCTCATGGGTATCCCATTGTGAAACTAGGCTAAGTTAGATTTTGGACATACCTTGTACTTAAGGTAAGTCTCATATAATGGTAAGAGAGAATATGAAAATTTCCATTTTTTACCAAAGTAATTGTGGTTGAAGAAGACTTTTCTCTTTACCTGAGCTTCCCTAGTCATCAAGTGGTAGAGGATGGAGATTTCTCTCACTACTTGGGATGATCCTAAATCCTGGATAGTTTGAGTCACGTACCTCTCTCTCTATCCAGACAAATAATATTGTGAGGAAACGAACCTCCTCTTTATTATGGTAGACTGAAGTCTATGTAGAAGTCTAATCCGAGGATTTATACGCTACCTCTTTATTAGACTGAGATAGACATTGTAACATCCCGGGACTGCCTGCAGGATTGACGAGTGTCTCCACAAACCAACACAGGTCTTTTCAGCGTGCTTTGTCCTCACTCACACGCATCCTAGGAAACTTCCCAGGAGGTCACCCATCCCATAATTGCTCCAGGTCAAGCACGTTTAACAATGGAGTTCTTATGTTCTAGGCTCCCGAAAAGAAGTTGCAACTTGTTGATATGGTTACGCCTAATCAATTCCTTTTAAGCCATCCTCAACTATGCAGTCCCATACCTGCACAGTCTTTGAATCCCTCTCATTCCGATGCGTATTCAGTTCATTCATGGGACCCTTCGCCTAGAAGCATGCCAGGAGCCGCCCATTGTACATGCTTCAATTCGCACCGGTGTCCACTCCCCGCCCTCATCAACCCCGGGACACCACATGCCCATTAGCTTCCGCCTGGTTCGTCCCCGAACCACACCGTACTGGGAGAGGTCCCGTCTCTGATACCATTTGTAACATCCCGGGACTGCCTGCAGGATTGACGAGTGTCTCCACAAACCAACACGGGTCTTTTCAGCGTGCTTTGTCCTCACTCACACGCATCCTAGGAAACTTTCCAAGAGGTCACCCATCCTATAATTGCTCCAGGTCAAGCACGCTTAACAATGGAGTTCTTATGTTCTAGGCTCCCGAAAAGAAGTTACAACTTGTTGATATGGTTACACCTAATCAATTCCTTTTAAGCCATCCTCAACTATGCAGTCTCATACCTGCACAATCTTTGAATCCCTCTCATTCCGATGTGTATTCAGTTCATTCATGGGGCCCTTCGCCTAGAAGCATGCCAAGAGCCGCCCATTGTACATGCTTCAATTCGCACCGGCGTCCACTCCCCGCCCTCATCAACCCCGGGACACCACAGACATGACCTAGTTACTCAGAGTAGCTTTGTGTGGCAAATTGATCGTCATAAATAGGTTAAAGTGCACCAACCTAAAAGCAGGCTACTACCAAGTGAATGATATTGTAAGATGACTACACCCTCCATACCTTTGATTTTAAGATGATACATGAAATTGTTGATTTGAGATATGATAAATGAGGTTTGATGATTTGAAACATGATGAGTTTTGAGAAATAAGATTTATTGATATGATTCTTGGTATTTGATGCCTTAAACGATTTTTACAATGATAAATGTAACATCCCAAATTACTAGCACTAATAACATATCTGGTTTACGCATCAGTAATTAGAAATTTGATACATTACTTATGAATATCTAAAATTTTTAAATTAAACAATTTGATAAAATACAAAATATGAGCCTTTTGCGGAAACATAAAATACATACAATATAAAAGGAATTATATACAATTTATACATCGCTAAATATTACATATTACTAAACCAAAGATACTAACTATATCTTCATTCCAAAGCTTTATCTATCTTCATTCTGCTTGACTGTTGTTGATCTTTCTTAGAATCATTGGGGAAAACATAGATGTAGGGGATGAGAATCATGAAAATTCTCATAATTTAATTAAGAATGTCATCACAACAATTCTAGCTATTTTGGACAAAAATCAGTTACAAAATATTTATTATCATTTTAGGAAGGTGGCAGAAAGCCAAAATAAATCTTTCCTCTTCCTGAAATAGTTAGTTCATTTTATCTTTAGAAAATCATTCATATCCTCAAAATTTACATCATAAAACATATCTTTGAATTTCATACCCTTTGAATACAAATCATAACATTGGTTCTCGTGTTTTCAAGTAAGCAAAAATATCATTAATATCAAAATTTTATGGAAAAAAATCTCATTTCTAAAAACTTTTCAAAATCATGTCTCAATTTATCCAATCTCAATTCATCAGTCTTTCTTAAAAAAATCTCTTCATATCTTCAGTCATTAAGAATCGAGTCTCATCTTATAACTCTTAATACTTACAGTCAAACGTAAGCATAAACATGTTTTACATAACATTTCATATAATTATTTTCATCTATTATTTCTTAGAATAGCATGACAATTCAAAAAAATAATTTCTCAAATAAAGGAATCAAAATACATAATCTGTCTAGAAATCCAATAACCACCAACACCTAAATCGACATATATTAACATGATAACATCAAAATCTTATCAAACAAGCATTCATATCTCAACCAGTAATTGAAATCTTAGTCATAAACAAAACACAACATCGTGATCTTTTAACACCATCAAAATCATGATTTTACATATTTAAATTCTTCCACATACTAATCTAAACAAGGCAATATCTAGTTTAACTATTCTATTCAAGATTAGACAATAATTCTAGCATATCAATGCATTAGGATTCAAATATTATATAGCCCCACATGTATTGGGCAACATCAGACAATAGCACGGGATAGTAATTCAATTTAATATCTTTTACCAATATACAACAACAATATATAGTACATGAGTGTAACACCCTCCGTAGGGCATTACATTTCCAACTACAAGCTCATAATCTGAAAATCATTTCATAAAAGGTTTGAGTTCTAAATTATGGATTTTAAAATTTCTTTTCACAGAAACATAAACTTACTGAAATTTATAGGTAATACTGAAAAATAGATTTAGACTGATTAATATACATTACTGACACCATATAATATTTAACAATTATTTAGGACACATAAAACTTACAAACTCAATTTTAAACAGTAGCAAACCCCATGACGGGTCCTACTTAATAGCACGGTAAAACACTAACGAGAAAAACTCAACATACTTATTCCATCTTGTATCCATCTTGATGCGTCATATGTTTGTTCCTCCTCAAAACTGCACACCGACCAATCTGGGATGGTCACTTCTCGATGTTGTCACCGAACTCAGAATATTTGGCTCCAGTCAAGTCTAAGAAACTCGTTCCATCTACTATACCAAATTTAACAATACAAGTACAACAAAACAATACAATAAAGAGGTAAGATCCCCTTTCATCAATACCAAAATGGTAACAAGGAATGATACGAATGACAAAGTCATTCCATACACACAAATATCACAATTATTCATGTTATCAATTCATCACAATTCCGGTAAACATATATCTCAGTTAAATCACTAGTACCAATTTCATCATAACAGATATCCTCAATATATAAAATGATAATGTCACACCATATGAACATTTATCATGCCACAATAATATGTGTACTGACCATGTGTATGCATACTAGACCAATTTTCCACTCTATGGAGGTTTTCACAATTTCGAGATGAATGTTTTGGTAAATTATTAGCCTTAGCCCAAAGACAATACCCAGTCGTCGAAAGGAATCGTGTTCTTGTTGGGTATCGTCAATGCATTGCAATGGAATGCGTCATCACGTGGCACATAGTACTTGCCAACTGTCCACTGGTCGACTGTCGCGCCTCGACGCCCCCAAGATCCATCATAGACCTCACTTTTCAATTCTCATTCACTCTTCAACTGCAAGGGCCATAATAGCTATTAGTTATATTCTATTCAATGCACAAATACCTCAATGCAATTCTGTTCAATGTACAAATACCTCAATGCATGTCTCAATTTCATCATATGCCTCATTGCATATCTCAATTTCATCATATGCCTCATTGCACATCTCAATTTCATCATTAAAAGGATTCCCAAATGAGATTAGAACAACTGCCCATACAATTATCTAATATCATAAGATCAGTGGATATTATATAATTGCTCATACAATTACATAATATCATCGATACATTCAGCTCTAGTACATCAGTTTTTACAGTATCTTTACTGTATTTTCAATCGCGCATCATTTTTAACGTGTTTTCACAATCGTGTAACACTTTTGTTATGTTTTCAAATCGCGTAACCATTTTCTGACGTTTTCTCAATTGCATAAAAATAGTTACATGTTTTCCAAATCACATAGCGATTTTTCAACATTTTCAAAATCGCGTAGCTTAAAAATCATATTTTTAAGTTGCGTAATTCATTTTTTCATCATTTTAACTACGTAAGGTATTTCTCAATATTCCAAACATCATTTTGGACTTTCCAAAAATCAATGCCATTTCCAACTTCATTTTCCACGTTTTCTTCACTTAAAAATCCTTTACGCAATAGTTTTCACTATTTCCCCAAAATTAGTATTCCTTCAAATCAATTATTCTAACTTAAAATTTCCTAATGCACCTCGAAACCCAACATGTAACGCCCTTTTTTCTTACCTCATGAAGAAGGAACGTCACACCATAATATAGAGAAACGAAATAAATTGCAAAAAATAATAAGTACGTTGATTAATTAAGACCTGGTTCATTTTTAACACGTGATTAAACAATTTGCACTCTTGAATGATAAAATAATCGAGTATTGAAATATGTGTACGTATTTTTCTTTTCCCATTTTTTTAAACCAATAATAAAGAGATAATAATAATTACAGATACAATAAAATCGACACAGAATTGAAAATCATACATTCACAATATATATATATATATATTATATGCATCAGCCTATTTAATTACATCATAAATTATACAAAAAGCAAAAGATGTACCCACCTGAATTGATACAAATATACACCCATTAAATACGGAAAAACATCAGGCTTCCCCAAAAAGATAAACGGTTAGCCATCAGTAGCCACCGATAGTATTAGCCCCTATGACTGACGAGAAGGGACTGTAGCCGGGTCCTACTCAGGGTCTTCCTCATCTGATGAAATTACCATCGGCGGGATAGAATTTCGGGCAGAAGACCGAGCAATGGAGAGGAAAGAGTCCTCTTGTGGGGTGTAGTACATATCAACCCACATATCCCTAACGGGTAGGTAAAACTCCAAAATGACAAAAGTAGTGAAATCAAAGATATGAGGGTCATAGCGACCCCAAGCTAAAGACATCGTCAGCTCCCGGCAGTAAACACATCGGTTCTTCTGCACATGTATGTGCCAGTAATCAGGTCCTCCATGGAAGGTCATCCTAACGTACCCCAAAAATCGGCGTGGGCGCGACGACATCCTCTGCAAGACCTAGTTGTAGTATGGCCAGAAACCCAGAAACTCAGGTGCTTCCATTTCTTCCTCACAAACGTCTTCTCAAAAATATATAAATAAACAAAAAATATTGAAATACAGAAAGAGGTGAGACACCCAGCTTTCAGTACCAAAATGGTAGCAAGAAAATAAAACGGTGCTGGACGCCCACATATCAACACTGTTCATATATCCAATCACTATAATAATTAAAATTTACAGTAAAAGCATAACAACAATAAATAGTAGTAAGAATCCGCAATAACATGTAGACAACATCAATATCTCTAATAGTCAACAGTTCAAGCAATCAAATAATTATTGTAGTAATAAGAATAGATATTTGTCCACAGTTATAATTGATCATGCTCAATGAATTATAAGACTGACAGTTCACAATGCAAATGGTACCAAATTCCTACTCCATGGAGCTAGACATAAACATTTTCAGAGTGAATGATCAAGGAGTTATACCAGTATCTCATTAGCCTTAAAAATAGTGTGCTCATCTCATAAAAATACTTGCGCAATACAGCTTATACATGGCACCTCAACAGTTGATCGCGATATAGGACAGTGTCTTAGTCCGGATTATCGGTGTGTTTGCATCGGTCTTTCCCACGGCCCCAGTGGAGCTACCACTGTCTATTGTGAGACACCCGGACCGCGATGCCCCCAGGGCCAACCACTATGACCCTACGCTTAGTCAACTCGCACCATCACATAGGTGTTATTTAAACTCCTAGGCATACATCGTCTTTCCAACAATGTTCAACGGACAACACATATGCATGACGACACAATGTACATCATGTATGTTTATCAATGATACATTTATCATAAAGTATACCACAATGGCGTATATTCATTTCTCAATATCAACATGTCATGATTTCATCAAATGCTTAGTTCCATATAGGAACTCACAACAACATAGAACGAATTCTCAACATCAACATTTAAACACATATTGTTCATCAATTATTACAAGTCCATATTATGAATTCACATTTCCAAAGTCTTAAGCTTTGATCAATTATGAAAAATTTAGGTTAAATAGCCCTTAAAACCGTGGCTCTTTCTTAAGAGTCATTACTCAATTTAATTCTTCCATCTCATTATGGATTATGTATATCCTTAAATTCTTAATTTCTAAAAATGCACCAAGGCATAATTTAGCCTCAAATTTTTTTCTAAACCTGTGGCCTCCCTAGGTCTTCAAGTTCCAATTTCTTTCCATTTTATGTATAATTACTTGGTATCTAATCACTCAAATTCTATCTCATACAAAGTTACTCCAATCCCCTAAAATCTAAGCCAAAACCGTGACCTCATCTTAGTGTAGGAAATCCTCAAAATTTTCATTCATTAATTCTAACATTCCAAACATTCCAACACCACCAATGCATTCAAAATCATTATTAAATCATCAACATCAATTAAGAACACATACACATGTAAAATCATCAAATAAAGCAAGCATACAATTATGGATTTCTCCATCAAACAATCACACAAAGTCTCCTCACCACCAATAATGGTAGAAGTGAGTAAATCTCCCTCTTACCTAAAGGAAGAACACGAAAATGGTCTCCTATTGGCTCCTTGGTGGTTTCGGTTTTGAGCTTCCAAAACCCTAGAAATTTCAACACAAAGAATCAACACCAATGGTTGAAAAAGAAGAGTCTTTGGTCTCCAATGAAACCATAGAACACGAAAATGAAGAAAAGAAAGAAGAAAAATGAAAACTTTACCTTAAAGTTTGAAGCTTTTTGGAAGACAATGGAGGTGAAGATGGATTTTGAAAAAATTTCCTAAATAGAAAGTGTAGAGGAGGTTGAGGTGAGTGTAGAGATGATATTGGTGAGGTTAAAAAATGAAAGAGAATGGTCTCCTTAGGGGCTGCAAACCATGAGGCAAGGGAGAGGAAGAAGAGAGAAAGAGGAGAAAAATGAAGAAGAAGAAACTAGAGAGAGAAAGTGTCAGATGGAAAATGGTATTTTTGGGTAAAATGTATTAAATGTGGAAGCACATTTTTTTTTTGCCTCCCATGGGCAAGGAATGTTGTGGCAATGGAGAGAGAGAAAGGGGTGGAGAGGCTTCTCCAACAAGCCAAGGACATATTTGTCTTTTGAAACACCCCTTTTTCTCAACCCACGAAGAAGGAACGTCACACCATTATGAAATTAAGATTAACAAAATGCGAAAAATAATAGTTACATTGATTAATTAAGACCTGGTTCATTTTCATTTCGAGAATAAATAATTTGCGTTCTTTTATGATAAGATAATCGAGTATTTGAATATATGTACATTTTTTTATTAATTAAATAACAGTGAAAAGATAACAATAATTATATATACAATAAAATTGACACAGAATTTAAAAGTCATAAACTAAAGACCATACATTCATAATTCATATATATATATATATATATATATATATATATATATATATATATATATATATATATATATATATATTATGCATCAACCTGTTTAATTACAACATGGATTACAAAAAGTAAAATATGTACCCACCCGGAAGATACAAATATACACTCATCAAGTACGGCAAAACATCAGGCTTTCCCAAAAAGATAAACAGTTAGCTATCAATAGCCACCGACAGTATCAACCCCTACGACTGACGAGAAGCGACCGAAGAAGGGTCCTCCTCAGGGTCCTCCTCATCCGATGAAATTTCCATCGGAGCGACCGAATTTCAGGCAGAAGCCCGAGCAATGGAGAGGAACGAGTCCTCCTATGGGGTATAATATAGATCATCCCACAGATCTTGAACAGGTAGATAAAACTCCAGGTGGACAAAAGTAGTAAAATAAAAAATAGGCATGTCATAGTGGCCCCACGGCAAAGAGATAGTCAGCTCCCCGTGGTAGATACACCGGTCAGTGCTCAAGTTAATGTGCCAGCAATCTAGCCTTCCATGAAAGGTCATACGGGCGTACCCCAAAAATCGACGTGGACGCAACGACATCCTCAGCAGCTCTAGTCTAAATATGGCCAGAAACTCAAAAACTCAGGTGTTTCCTTCTCTTCCTCATGAACGTCTTCTCAGTAGTACACAGTCCGACAGAAGTACAAAAATACAGAAGATACAAAAAATATAGAAAGAGGTGAGACACCCAGCTTCAGTAACAAAATAGCAGTAAGAAAACAGAACGGCGCTAGACGCCCACATATCAACACAGTTCATTGTAATAATTAAGATTAACAGTAAAGGCATAACAACAATAAATAGTAGTACAAATTATCAGCAACAGGCATGCGACATCAATATTTTCAATAGTCAACAATTCAAGCAATCAAATAATTATTATGGTAATAATAATAGGTATTTTCCACAGTTATAAATACTCATGCTCAATGATCTATAAGACTGACAGTTCACAATGCAAATGGTACCAAAGTTCCTACTCCATGGAGCTAGACATAAACGTTTTCAGAGTGAATGATCAAGGAGTTATGCCAGTATCTCGTCAGCCTTAAAAATAGTGTACTCATCTCATAAAAATAGTTGCGCAATGGCTTATACATGGCACCTCAACAGTTGATCGCGATATAGGACAGCGTCTCAGTCCAGATCGTCAGTGTGTTTTCATCGGTCTATCCCACAGCCCCAGTGGAGCTACCACTGTCTATTGTGAGACACCCGCACCCCGACGCCCCCATGGCCAACCACTATGGCCCTACGCTTAGTCTACTCACACCCGCACATAGGTGTTATTCAAACTCCTAGGCATACACCGCCTTTTCAATAATGTCTAACGGATAATACATATGCATGACGATACAATGTACATCATGTATGTTCATCAATGATACATTTATCATAAGATATACCACAATGGCATATATATACATGGTTCAATGTCAACATATCATAATTTCATCAAGTACACAACCATCAAGTACTTTGCCCACAGAGAGTCTCACAATAACATAGAATTAATTTTCAACATTGATATGTATTTGTGGTTCATCAATTATCACAAGTCGACATTATGAATCTTATTTTCAAAGTCTTAAGCTTTGGTCAATTATGAAAATTTTAAGTTGAATAACCCTTCAAAACCGTGGCACTCTTAAGAGTTATTACTCAATTTAATTCTTCCACTTGATTATGGATTATGCATGTCTCTAAATTCTAAATCTCCAAAGATGCATCAAGGCATCATTTCAACCCTAAATTTTCTCTAAAAACCGTGGCCTCACTAGGTCATCAAGGTTCCAATTTCTTTCCATTTTATACATTAGTTACTTGATACCTAATTACTTAGATGTTGTTTCACACCAAGTCAATCCATTCTCTTAAGATCCAAGGCCAAAATCATGGCCTCACTTTGGGGTATTAAACCCTTAAAACTTCTCATTCATTAATTTTAATATTATCATTCAACATTTAATTACATAAGCTTCATTTTATTTGTATACAAGAACCAACTTATATCCCTAAACTTTAGTCAAAATCGTGGCCTCACATTAGGGTAGGAAACTCCAAATTTTCCATTTAATAACCCTAACATGATCAAGCATTTTCAACACCTCTAATACATTCAAGATCATCAATCAAGCATTAATCCAATTTCAAGAATACATAGACATGCAAAATCACCAAACAAAGTGAGCATACAAAGGTTCCCTCACCACCAATAATGGTTGAAATGAGTAATCTCCCTCTTACCTAAAGGAAGAACACAAAAATGATCTCTTACTTGCTCCTTGAAGGTTCGGTTTTGAGCTTCCAAAACCCTAGGAATTTCAAAACAAGGAATCAACATCAATGGTTGAAAAAGAAGGGATCCATGGTCATCAAAGAGACCATAGAGCACGAACGTGAAGAGTAAGGAGAAGAAAAATGAAAACTTTACCTTAAAGCTTGAAGCTTTGTCTTGGAAGACAATAGAGGTGAAGATGGATTTTGAAGAAGATTTCTAAATAGGAAGTGTAGAGGAGGTTGAGGTGAGTGTGGAAATGGTGTTTATGAAGAGAAAAGTGAAGAAAAATGGTTGCTTATGGGGCTGCAATTTTCGTATGAAGAGGCAAGAAGAAGAGAGAAGGAAGAGAGAAATGAAGAAGAAGAAGTTAGAGAGAGAAAGTGTGATAGGAAAATGTATTATTTTTAGTGTATATTGATTAAAGGAGGGAAGCAAAATTGCTTCCCCTTGGGCTAGCAAATGCCGCGGCAATGGAGAGGAGAGAGGGGGAGGTTTTTGGCTTCCCCAACAAGCTAAGGGCATCTTAGTCTTTTGGTGGTCAAAGCTTCTTAAAGAAGCTTTGATTAAAATACAAGAAATTTAAATTAAAGTAGGTTTTGATTAGACTTAAAGAAGATTACATTAGGATAATATGATAGGGTTTTTAATACATGTTATTATCTAATGGATAATTATTACAGTTGACAGAAGTCATTATTAATTTATCTGACAAATAAAATTTACACAACAATTATTATTTTATTTGATAAAATTTTCTCGAAAAATATAAAACCTCGTAAACTGTGTTCAGCCTCGGGTTTAGTAAGATCTCCCGTCAACATTTTCACAGATCAAGGTTTTCGGGAAAAATATCTCATTTTTCCAGCTCAGCTCGATTTGCACGCAAAACGAAGAATAATATTAAAATATTCTACATTCTCAAAAAAATTTAAAAAAATTCCCAAAAATCACAAATATTTGAAAATGAATATTTATCACAAAATAAATAAATTTGGGGTGTTACATCTTTTGGTAGTCAAAGCTTCTCAAAGAAGCTTTGATTAAAATACACTAAATTTGAGTTAAAGTAGATTTGATTAGACATAAAGTGGATTATATTAGGATAATGTGATAAGGTTTTTAATTCATGCTATTAACTAATGAACAATTGTTGCAGTTGACAGAAGTCAATATTAATTATCCAGCGGATAAAATTTACACAGCGATTTATTATCTTATCAGATAAAATTTCTCGAAAAATATGAAACCTCATAAATCGTGTCCAGCCTCGGGTTTAGTAAGATCTCCCATCGATGTTTTCACATATCAAAGTTCTCGGAAAAAATATCTCATGTTTTCGGCTCCGCTCAGTTTATACGTAAAACGAAGAATAATATTAAAATATTCTGTATTCTTAGAAAAATCCAGAAAAATTCTCAAAAATAAAAAATATTATAAAATGAATATTTATAACGAAACAATTAAATTTTGGGGTGTTACAGCTCTCCCCAACAAATAAGAATTTCATCCTCGAAATTTTTCATACCTTAGAAAAGTTCTGGGTATTGCTCTTTTATCTTGTCCTCCAATTCCCATGTCGTATCTCCAGTTGTCTCGTTCCAGATCACTTTCACCAATAAAATGTCTTTCCCTCTGAGTTACTTCATTCTCCTATCCTCAATCCTTACAGGAGTTGTTTCATAAGTCATGTTTTCCTTTAATTGTACTGAATCAAGTGTTATGACATGATCAGGACTCAAAATGTATTTTCGAAGTTGTGACACATGAAAAACATTTGGAGATTTAAAAGAAAAGGTGGTAAAGCTATTTGGTAAGCAACGGGACCTACCCGATGAAGAATTTGGTAAGGTCCAAGAAATTTTGGAGTGAGCTTTTTAGATTTGAGAACCCGACCAACCCCAGTCGTAGGCATGACTTTCAAGAACACATGCTCTCCTTCCTCAAATTCAAGAGATTTTCTTCTTCTATCCGCATAACTATTTTACCGACTCTGAGCCATTCTCATCTTCTCCTGAATCATCTTTGTAACACCCTGAATTTCCTATCTCTTAAACAATAATTTTGACAGTTAATAAAATTTTACTGTTTAGTAATTTCTGTGCACTGTAAAATTATTTTGTTTATTCCGTCAGCGTATTTGATCGTTTTGAGTGATTTACTCCGTGTCAGGAAAATAATAATTTTCGGGCCGGAGAAAATCTTTAAATATTTATTTCTCTTGACTGTTAATTATTTTTAATAATCTGACTTGATTTTCATATGTTTTCTAATATTTATGATTTTTGTGGATGATTATGAATTTTTTTGACTGTATGTAGGCCCAGGTGGTCTTATGTGGGCCCAGATGACCTTACGTGGGCCCAGGTGGGTCTCACAAAGTGAAAATTTTTCTACACATAAAAAAATTTGTACTGTTTAGACGAAGACAGAGGATCTTACTAAACCTGAATCCGGAAACAGTTTTATAAATTTTCTTGTACTGTGTTTTGTATTGTATTTATTTATCAAACGATAAAAATACAGTAAATATAATCTTTTGTGGGGTTTTAGCAGATAAAAATAGAAATTATATTGCTTATGTCAACATTGATGGTTTGGATATCCACCATTGATTTAATTAATGATGGAGACTTGATCTTGATTTAATCAACGGTGGAGATTTGATCTTAAAAGTGAATAAGATCATTTATAACCGTTAGATGGAGATTAAATTAAGGGTAGAGATTTACTTTTATATAATGGCTATGACCATTTACAACCATTGGATTTAGAAGTGATCAAGGGTGGAGATTTGGTCTTGTAAAGTAACAAAGACCATTTATGACCATTGGATGAAGATTTAATTAATGGTGGATATTTGGTCTTAAAAAGTAGCAAAGACTAATTATAACCCTTGGATTAAAAGTAAGAAGGAGTAATCTTGACCCTTCATTTTGGAGACACATCTAATGGTTAGAATTTAAAGGAGAAAGATCCAATGGCCTAGATTAAGTCTTCTAAAATCAAAAGTCTACCTAAATCCTAACCATTGAATTAATCAATGGTTAGAAAAGCTTCAAATAATGACATGAAAAGATGACAACTTTATGAATGCATAATGGAAGGGGGGACAGTTTTGGTCTGAATTTGGAAGCTTTGAAGACCATTATTAGCTATCTTGGACATTATTGATCATTCTTGATCATCTTTGTCTCCTCCAAAAGCAAAAACTCATCAAACTTTTCTCTCCACCTCTCCTCCAAGCAAGCTTCGACCAAGACACCCAAAACCACTCTCCAAGCTCCTTTATTTTCATCCAACCATAGATCTTGAATCTACATGATATTCTAAGCAACTTTCATATTGGAGACTTTCTCTAAATCATTCATCTTCATGGACTTTCTTCAAGATCAAAGTTATGGGGTATTTATGGTGAAGTGTAAGGAAACTTCATTTCTTCTCTTATTTTTCATGATCTAAACCATGTTTGATCCATGGTTCCTCTTAATCAAGCTTAGTATACTAATTTTTATGTATTTTGTCTTGTATTTGAGAAGCCCTTGGTGGTGAAGGACTTGGAAAAAGAAGCAAAACAAGGAGTTTTTGAGGATCTTCAAGAGGTAAGAGGGAGATCCATCTCACCAACCAAGTATGGTGGTGAGAGATGGTCTTATATTTGATGGATGGTGAATCCATGTGAGGATTCATATCCATGGTCATGTAATTATTTGTGGGTGTTTATGTGTTTAATTTATTTGTTCATGCTTTGTATGATGTGCATAATTTATTGCTTTTGATTATGGCATGCTCATGGTAGCTTATGGTATATATGATGAAAAATGTATGTGTATGCCATGATTTGCTGATGGAAAGGAAATTAATTTCTGGCTCCAATGGCCAAAGGAAGAGTGGTCACAGTTTTGACACTCATGATTAGAGTTTATGTTGAAATTTTTCAAAAACAAGAGAATTAATTTTTGGTCCCTAGAACATGGTGAATTTCGGTTAAGACACCTCAAGATAGGTGTTCACAAATTAATATTTTCATGGATGATGAAATGAGATGTTTAGTTTACAAGGAAAATAAACAAAGGATTTATTTTTCAAAGAGTACATGAACATGGTTTTTGAAGGGATTTGTATTGATTTATTTTGTGTAAAAAGTTTCTAAGTGTTTTACTAAACATGAGTTTTAAATGAAAATAGCAATGTTAATTTTAAGGATTTGCAAAGAAAGTGAAAAAGGATTTGTAAAGAAAGTGAAAATGGATTTGCAAAGAAAGTGAAAAATGAAAATGAACAAATGACTTGATTTCAAAGACCAAGTGTTCACGGTTTTTGAAGACTTATGGATACCTTGATTTTATAATGAAATGATTTTCGCACAAGAATTTGGAAAGGGAATTAGAGCGTTTATCACTTGAGAAATCAAGTTTTTTTTTTGTAAACGAAAATGTTTTCGAACTTCAATTTATTTTGAAGAAGGTTGTGTTTGGAAATGATTTGGGAAAAATGAAGAATATAATGGTGTTTTGAAAATTTACTAACGTATAACTGATTTTCAAGTTTTGAAGTACGTTAGGGAATTGTAAGATTTGAAACATTGATTTATATCAATGGAAAAGTGATTTTGTGGATTATATTTTGGAAAAGGATTTCTTGAGTAAAGAAATGTAGAAAAAGATTTTCTTGAGTAAGAAAATGTGTTAAATGAAGTATAAAGTTATATTATTTTGAGAAAAGTTGAAAAGGAATTTTTGAAGGTTAAGAAATATTTTCTGTAATGAAATTGTGATGAAAAATGTTTTACGTATCTTAAAAACGTGATTTTTAAGCTACACAATTTGAAAAATGTGTTGAAAATGATATTGATTTATTTAAGTCCAAAATAATGTTTGGAATATTGAGGAATATTTTACGTGATTATAAAGTGTTGAAAAATATTTTACGTATCTTAAAAACGATTTGAAATACAGTAAAATATTTCTTTGCGATTTGAAATATGTTGAAATATTTCTACGTAATTTGAATTATGTTTAAATATTTTACATAATTTGAACTACTATTGAAAAATCAATACGTGATTTAAAAGTGATAGAATATTTTTACATGATTGTGAAAATGACGAAAAATCGTTATGTGATTTGGAAAGTGTTTTAAATATTTTGAGAATGATGGAAAATGATTTACACGACTTAAAAGAATGATTTTTAAGTTACGCGATTTTGAAACAGTGGAAAAATACTATGCGATTTGAGAAACGTATATTTTTATGCGATTGAGAAAAACATTGAAAAATTAGTATGTGGTTTAAAAGTGCAAATGTGAAGAGTTGCAACATTTTGAAAACGTAAGAGAAATGTTACAAAATTTTGTAAACGTAACAGTAGTGTTACGGTATTGTGAAAATATAATAAAAACGTTTTAGAGTTTTAAAAACGTAACAAAAGTGTTTTGGTATTTTGAAAATGCAACAGAAGTGTTGTGGAATTGTGAAAACGTAACAGAAATATTACGCGATTGTGAAAACACGACAAAAGTGTTTTATGACTATAAAAACATAATAACATGATGATTACTGTTAAAACAGTGTCCATACACTGTTTGTGAAAACAACGAGTTTTGCCTGTTATTGGCACATGGTGTATTTTAGATGCATTGGAAAAAAATATGCGTTGAGGCATATGATTTAATTGAACAAACGAATTTGAAAAGAATGGCCCTTGTGGTTGGACTTGCACTGATATATTCGTGCATTGTATAAACTATATCTGAGAAATTATGAGATATACCTGTAATTGGTATTATACCTGTGATTGGTATTTGGTGCATTATACATGCATTGGAATGGTCCGATGAGGACTGGATATGGCTAATTGCCTAGGAGAAACACACCATTGAGTGGGTGCGATATGCGTAGTGTAAGTCACTTGTTGACCTTGGGGGCATCGGGGTGCGGGTTGCTTACACAGGTGGTTGGTCGCGCTTCTTCCCGTAGGTTAGACCGATGCAACACATCGATGATCCTGACCGAGACACTATTCTTAATCAAGATCTGATAAAGACTGTCGTGTATGTGCTAGATGTGCAAAAAATTGAAATAAGAATTAAAGCACGTGGTCTGAGGCACGTGGTACCGGCAGGTCTTTTCAATCATTTTCTCCGACCTGAGTTTAGCTCCATGGAGTAGGAACATTGAGTCTAAATGCACATGCATTATATGAGTACATTTATATCTGTGTGATATATTAATTGAGGAATATTAGCTATGACAATTGTTTTGAATACTTGAATGATGATGATGATAATGCTGAGGGCATTATCGTAATTGTTATTTATGATAATTGAACTGATAAATGATTGGATGATGATAGTTGATTAATGTTAATGACGTGATCATAATTGTGGTATGATCTATCTGTATGATATGCTGTTTGTGTTATCTCTGTGCTGCCATGTTGGTATTGGTGTAGGTGATCTCACCTCTTTGTTATGTTGTTTTGCTGTGTCTGTACTGTTAAAATCAAATAATAGAAGGATCGAGTTGTCTTAGACATAACGGGCGATGGATACTCTAAGATTGGTGACAACAATAAGGAGTGGACATTCAGGACTTGAAGGGGTGCAGTGTTGACAAAGGAACAGATGTATAATGCATCAAGATAGACAGAAAAAGGAATAAGTATGTTAAAGTTTCTCGTTAGTGTTGTACCGTGCTATTAAGTAGGGTTTGCCGCTGTTAAAAAAAAAGTCTGTTAGTTTTATATTTCTCTTTAAATTGTTAAATATTAAGTGATGTTTGTTATATAATTTTAAATCAGTTAAATCTATTTTTCCGTATTACTTATGAATTTCAGTAAATTTACATTTCAGTCAAGAGGTAATTTTGAAACCCATATTTTCATAACTCAAACCTTTTACGAATTGATTTTCAGATTATGAGTCGGGAGTCGGAAATGTGATGCCTTAGAGAGGGTGTTACAATCTTGACCTTCTCAGTTGTCTGCTGAATAATATCTGGTCCGACTGTAAGTTGCTCTCCGTCTTGATACCAATATAAAGACATTCTGCATCTTCGTCCATACAGAACCTCATAGGGGGCCATCCCTATACTTGAATGGTAACTGTTATTGTAGGTAAACTCTACCAATAGTAAAATTTCATCCCAGCTTCCAGTCTATTCTATGGCACAAGCTCTCAGCAAATCTTCCAATGATTGAATTGTTCTTTCTGACTGGCCGTTCGTCTGAGGATGGTAGGCAGAACTCAAACGTAGCTTTATCCCCATTGCTCCTTGAAGACTTTGCCAAAATTTTGATATAAATTTGGGATCTCTGTCAGAGATGATACTAGTAGGCACACCATGTAGTTTGATAATTTCGCTGACGTACAACTGAGTTAACTTCTCCAATGGATATCTTATGTTAATCGGCAAGAAGTGTACTGACTTTGTAAGTCTATCCACAATTACCCATATTGAATCATATCTTCTTCTGGTCTTTGGCAATTCGACAACAAAGTCCATGGCAATACTATCCCATTTCCATTCGAGAATAGTCAAGGGTTGTAGCAATCCTGATGGTCTTTGATGTTCAATCTTTGTTTTCTGACAAACCAGAGAGGAAGATACACATCTAGCAATATCTCTTTTCATTCCATGCCACCAAAATAATTTCTTCAAATCTTGGTACATTTTGGTCATTCCAGGATGCATACTCAGCTGACTCTTATAAGCATATTCGAGTATATACTTCCTGAGTTCTTCATCTTTAGGCACACAGACTCTACCTTAGAATATTAAAATTCCATCACTTCTTTCCTTTAGTGTTGATATATCGCCTTGCTTCATCAACTTTCTTTCCTCTTGCAAGAACTTGTCAACCTTCTGCTTTTCTTGGATATCTTCCATTAAATCGTTCAAAATAGTGGCCATGTTCATGCAAATTTTTCTTGGCATTAATTCCACAAAGGACCATACGTCTAAGAATTGTTCTATCAAATCCTGTTCTCTGATCATCATGGTAGAAATGCTGATCGTTTTCCTGCTTAAGGCTTCGGCCACAACATTGGCCTTCCCAGGGTGATATTGAAGTTGGAAATCATAGTCTTTCAAGAATTCTAACCATCTTCGTTGTTTCATGTTTGACTCTTTTTGATCATACAAATACTTCAAGCTCTTATGATCACTAAAGATGTTAAATGTTGCTCCATAGAGAAAATGTCTTCATATCTTCAAAGCAAATACAATAGTAGCTAACTCCAAGTCATGCGTTAGGTAGTTCTTCTCATGCACTCGTAATTGTCTAGAGGCATAAGCCACCACTTATCCGC
The DNA here is from genome assembly GCA_029884605.1 of Ormosia emarginata. Classification (NCBI taxonomy): domain Eukaryota; kingdom Viridiplantae; phylum Streptophyta; class Magnoliopsida; order Fabales; family Fabaceae; genus Ormosia; species Ormosia emarginata. The sequence goes on from JAQQTP010000037.1 coordinate 8,593,394, forward strand.
CTTGCATAAGGACACATCCTATTCCTTGATATGAAGCGTCATAGTATACTTTGAACTGTTCACTTAGATCAGGTAGAACTAACACTGATGAAGTAGTTAGTCTCCTTTTTAACTCTTGAAAACTCTCTTTGCAAGCATCCGTCCACTCAAAAGCTTGATTCTTTCTTGTAAGTTGAGTAAGAGGTCCAGCAATCTTAGAGAATCTTTCCGGCTAATCCAACAAAGCTTCAGATTTCTGTCACCGTCTTCGGCTTTTCCCATTGTAGAACAACTTCAACCTTTGATGGGTCTATAACAATTCCTTCTTTCAAAATCACATGGCCCAAGAATTTAACTTCATTCAACCAAAACTCACACTTTGATAACTTAGCATACAACTCTTTCTCCTTCAAAGTCTGAAGAGCTATACTGAGATGCTCAGCATGATCCTCCTAATTTTTTGAATAGACCAAGATATCGTCGATGAAGACAATGATGAATCTATCCAAATAAGGACGGAAGATTCTATTCATATAATCCATGAAAATAGTAGGTGCATTAGTCACACCAAAGGCATCACCAGGTACTCGTAATGTCCATAACGAGTACGAAAAGCCGTTTTAGGAATGTCTTCCACTTTTACTCTAATCTGATGGTAGCCCGATCGCAATGGATACTTGTCCTTTTAGTTGGTCCATTAGGTCGTCTATCCTCGGCAATGGATACTTGTTCTTGATCGTGACCTTGTTTAACTGACGATAATCCACACACAATCTTGAAGTATCGTCTTTCTTCTTAACTAGCAATACTGGTGCTCCCCAAGGTGATACACTGGGCCTCACGAATTGCTTCTCCAAAAGCTCTTCCAATTGCTTCTTGAGCTCAACTAGCTCTGCTGGCGACATTCGGTAAGGCGCTATGGAAATAGGACCAGCTCCAGGTACAAGATCGATGGCAAATTCGATCTCCCGCCCCAGTGGTAAACTAGGTACATCTTCGAGAAAAACTTCAGGAAACTCTCGAACCATCGAGATTGTGTCCACATCTACCTCATTCTCGACTTTCAAAGAAGACAACAACATGTATCCCCGAGCTCTTTCTTTCAAGAAAGCTTGAACTTGGTTGGTTGTCAAAAATCTAGAATTCTCATTAGGAAAACTATGGTTTTTCTAGAACAATCTAACAGGACATGGTTAGAAGATAACTAATCCATTCCTAGGATTACGTCTAACTGGGATAGTGGCAAACAAATCAATTCAACAGAAAAGATTCGACCTTCAACAATCAATGGACAATCTAAATAGACTTTGGTAGTGACAACAAGTTTAGCAGTAGGAGTTGAAACAGTCAAATCAAAAGGTAAAGAAGACACAGGTAAGCTAAGTCTTTTCACACAGTCATAGGAAATGAAAGAATGAGTTGCATCAGAGTCGTACAGTACAGTTAAAAGATTACCTTCTATTACACCTTCCCCTTTATAAGATCTTCGGATTCAGAGGTTTCAGCACCACTCAAGGTGTAAACTCGACCTCCAGCCTGCGGTTTAGCAATTCTAGCAGCATTGACGGAAGGTTCCGCCTTAGATTGATTGCATTCACGAGAAACGTGTCCAAGTTTCCCACATCTGAAGCAGATCACTCCTTTAATAGTACAGTCCCTCGCGTAGTGTTCTTTCCCGCACTTCATGCATCTCAGCGTAGACGTCGTTGTTTGACTAGTTCTACCCGGACTTCCTCCAGGACTTCCCCCTTGCAGCTTCTGTTGTTGATTTCCAGGTGGTTTGGAATAAGGCTGCTTCTGGTAATGGTTAGCATCACTACTTCCTCCTCTTTGGGACCGAAAAGGTCCAAAGTTGCGATTTTTTGCATCACGCGCCTGGTCCAAGTCTTCCACCTGGCGACACGTATCAAGTAGTTTCGAAAACTGAGTAATCTTCAAAGTTATGACGACTCTCTTCACGTCGTGTCTCAGACCTTCCTCGAACTTCTGACATTTCCATGCTTCGTTTGGTTGGTGTTGAAAGTAGGTTGAGAATTTGGACAAACTCTCAAATTTGGCAGCATATTCACTTACTGTCATATTTCCTTGCCTCAAGCCAAGAAATTCCATTTCCTTAGCATGCCTAGCACTTTCTGGGAAATATTTATTTAAGAATCTCTCTTTGAACACCTGTAACATCCCGAAAAGTGTTTATTTAATTACAAATGATCATTTTATAATATTTTAGATTTTTGAAAATTTTTCTGGAAACGTCGAATATTTTAATATATTTCTCGTTTTAAGGTTCTCAGAGAGAACATTAAACTATGGAAACGTCGCTGGGGGATCTTACTAAACCCGAGGCCGGACACAGTTTACAAGGTTTTACGTTTTTTGAGAAATTTTAACAGATAAAATAATAAAACACTACGAAGAAATTATCTGTCAGATTTATTAATGCTGACTTCTGCCAACTATAACTATTGTCCAATAAATAATATCATGTAATAAAAATCTTATCACATTATTCAAAATTTACCTTGTGTCAAACCCCTTTAGCCTTATTTTCAAAATTAAAAAATTTGGTTAATTAAAAGCCCATTGTAGGAAGCTTCCAAGAAGTTTCCTATTTGACCCATTTTCTCTCTCTTCCCTCTCCTCTCTTCTCTACAGCAGAAGCAATGTGGGAAGCCCAAATATTTCCTCTTATCTTCCTAATATTTCATTCTCATTCTCTAAACCCCAAATACCCATTTCTCCATTTCCTCTCTTCTTCTTTTCCTTCTCCACATAGCATCCACCCCTTTGGAAGACCATTTCCATGATTTGCTAAATCAAAACCATTTCCACCCATCTTCCACCACTCCAAGTTCTCTTTTGTTGATATCTCCTTGGTTCTTCTTCTTCTTCCTCTTCCATTTTTTCACCATTGAAGCTAAAGCTTGGAGCTTTAAGGTAAAGTCTTCAACTTTCTCCCATTTTTCTTGCTATTCTCATTTCTCTTGGTCCCCTAGGTGACCAAGAACCCATTTTTCATGGTTTGAGTGGACATTGTGGAAGTCACTCACATTTGAGTTTTTCTTGAAGGGGGAAAACGAAAACTTAGGGCAAGAAGGAGTATCACCATTGTGTTGTCTTCCAAATAGGTAAGAGGAAGATGATCCTCCTCAACCAATCTTGGTTAAGGGAATGTCTTGTGTGTTGTTGTAGATGAGGGAATCCATGTTGGATTACTATCCTTGTCATATTGTGTTTTTCCATGATTTTGTAGTTGTTTGATTTGTGTGATTATATGGATTTGTAATGTGTGTTTTGATGATATAAACCATGCTTTGGATTGTTAGTAAATGATTGTAAAATCTTGAGATTGGATGGGCCACGGTTCTATAGAAATGGATTCTGCAGAATCCTTGAAAATGCACTAGCGCTCAGGCGCTATGCATAGAGCGTCTAGGCGCTCGTTGCCTAGAGAATTTTTCCTGTAATGCGGCTTGGTTAGCGCTCAAGCGATTTGTGTTCAGCGCTTAGGCGCTCAACCGGCGCCCAGGCACTACAAATATAGCGCCTAGGCGCCCATAGCAGAATCAGCTGGATAATTGTGAAATGATACTAAGACTTCCATATGATGATATTACAAAAAAAAAAGGGTAAATATTAAAATAAAGTAAGGAACTGGATTTGCTAAGGGAATTCCTCTAGAAAGAGAAATTTTATGAGAATAAACTACGTTAGGAAATTCAATCGATTATGGAAACTTACTTAGTGATGGATATTTATAAGAATGGCAAATCTTGAATAAGAATGCATAATGGACCTTGAAAATGTATTACCTTATTTGATTTCAATATTATGATATTGTGGGACCATATGAATGACCAATGTTGTGTTGATGCTTATTTGAGCCATTTGTGGCATATTATGGAATAGTATGTGATGTTGACCATACATGTTCATGCATAGTCTTATGCATTGTGAATGTCCTGTGGACTGTTGTAAGGCCGAGTTGCCTAGGAGATTGAACACACCTTGGTGTGGGTGCGAATAGACTAGTGTAGGTCGTGTTATGACCTTAGGGACGTCGGGGTGCGGGTCCTTCACAGTGGGCAGTTGGTAGCTCTTCTGTCCGTGGGGCAAATCGATGCAAATGCACTGACGATCCGGACCGAGACACTGTCCTATGTCGTGATCGAGCGTGGACTGTCTGTACAATGCCTGTATGCGCACGTAAAAAACTGTTGAGTTTTAGCACCTTGGCCTCGGCAGCCGCGATATAGACACGTCTCCTGATCTTTCTCTCCGACTGCTTGAGTCTAGCTCCATGGAGTAAGAAATTTGAATACCGTATGCATGTGCATCATGAGATATTTTACTGTTAATGACTACTACCCTATGTGAATTTGAACTGTTGTATTATTATTATGAAAAAATGCCTACCTGGAACTGTTTACTTGCTTACAGATATACTATTTGCCTATTATTGTTGTTATTATTTTTGGGATTGTTATATGGGCACTATGCGCCGTATGATTCCTGGCTGCCATAATTGGTAATGATGGTAGGATGTCTTACCTCTTTTCTGTGTTTCCATTATTTGCTGCCTGTGCGTTTACTGTATCTACTAAAGACGACGGCACGGAAGCTGAAGCTCCTGATTTTCCTGGCTTCTGGCCCGAGCAAGACTAGTATCTATTGTGGAGCATGGAGGCACGCATGCGCGGATTTCTGGACGACGTGCGTCTGACCTTCCTCGGAGGGCCAGAGTGCTGGCACATCAACCTGAGCTCTGACCGTTGTGTCTATATGGGAGATGTATTGATTTCCCTTGCCAGGAGACGTCATGAGGCGCCGATCCTCACCTGCCATGTCAGCCTGCGGCTGGAATTCTACTTACCCATCTGAGAGATGTGGGGTGACCGTTACTACACCCCTTGGGAGGACTCTTTTGATTCTACTGCTCGGGCTCCTACCCGTGGTTCCGTGGTTCCCATGGAGGTTTCCTCTGAAGAGGAGGATCCTGCTGAGGATCCGGATACGGTCCCTCCTCATCTGAGGGACTGATGTTACTGGTAGCTGCTGATGGCTGCCAGTGTTTTATTTTGGGGGCCTGATGTATTATTTTTGGTGGGGTGTGTATTTTGATATTTCTGGTGGATGTATATGTAAAATCCATAGGCAGGTATAGTTTTGCTTTTTAGAAATTTCCAGGCTGTATCTAAAATATATTTGGCACCTAAATATATATGTATATGTATGTTATTCAGATATGGGTTTCTGTTTACTGTTTTGTTCTTTACCGTTATTCATATTCCGCACTATTAAAAAGGAAAAGAAAAAAAAATATACTGCCAATTTTACTCACGTATTAAAGTACTAAGCAAGTTAATTTTGAACTAAATGAACCGGGTCTTGATTGTTCAAAAAAAAATTATTTTCCGCATTTCCTTTTGATTTGACAATGTGACGTTCCCTCCCAAAAAGGGGCGTTACAACACCTCCCAATTAATTGCTCAATTCTCAGCCTCAACAACCTCTGCTTTCCAGTCCACCAATCCTCTACGTCCCCAATCAACATGAACGCACATAAGTCACCATCCTATCGTTGGCACAATTCATGCCCATGAATATCTTCTCCAGCTCTTTGATCTATAGAGTAGCCTTCTTAGGATCATATTCTCCCTTAAATTACGGAGGGTTAGTGCGATAAAATTCTGCCAGATTTTGGGCATCAGCAGTAGCCTCCAATTATTGTGCAGTCATTTCTTATTGTTGAGCCGTTTGCTGGTTTTGCTGCAGTATAGCTTCAGCCATCTTTTGAATTGCTTCGATTGCGACAATCATGTCTCCTCGACAAGCCATAATTCTTCTCAAATCAAGCTATACAAAACACAGAGAAAAATCAGATGTATCCTTGCGGAATACCAAACACAGAGAATCACACAGCATAAACAAGATAGTCCAAAACCACATGACCTAAAAGAAAACTTAAATCAGGGCTCTGATACTAAGACAGTGTAATGCCCCTTTTTCTTACCTCAGGAAGAAGGAACGTCACACCATAATATAGAGAAACGAAATAAATTGTGGAAAATAATAAGTACGTTGAATAATTAAGACCCGATTCATTTTTAACACGTAATTAAACAATTTGCACTCTTGAATGATAAAATAATCGAGTATTGAAATATGTGTATATATTTTTATTTTCCTATTTTTTTAAACTAACAATAAAGAGATAATTACAGATACAATAAAATCGACACATAATTGAAAATCGTACATTCACAATATATATATATATATATTATATGCATCAGCCTGTTTAATTACATTATAAATTATACAAAAAGCAAAAGATGTACCCACCCGAATTGATACAAAAATACACCCGTTAAATACGGCAAAACATCAGGCTTCCCCAAAAAGATAAACGGTTAGCCATCAGTAGCCACTGACAGTATCAGCCCCTACGACTGACGAGAAGGGACCGTAGCCTGGTCCTCCTCAGGGTCTTCCTCATTTGATGAAATTATCATCGGCGTGACAGAATTTCGGGCAGAAGCCCGAGCAGTGCAGAGGAAAGAGTCCTCTTGTGGGGTGTAGTACATATCAGCCCACATATCCCTAACAGGTAGGTAAAACTCCAAAATGACAAAAGCAGTAAAATCGAAGACAGGAGGGTCATAGCGATCCCAAGCTAAAGACACCGTCAGCTCCCCGTAGTAAACGCATCGATCCGTCTGCACATGTATATGCCAGCAATTGGGCCCTCCATGGAAGGTCATCCTGATGAACCCCAAAAATCGGCATGGGCGCGACGACATCCTCAGCAAGCCCTAGTCGTAGTATGGCCAAAAACCCAGAAACTCATGTGCTTCCTTTTCTTCCTCACAAACGTCTTCTCATAAATATATAAATAAACAGAAAATATCGAAATACAGAAAGAGGTGAGACACTTAGCTTTCAGTACCAAAATGGCAGCAAGAAAACAGAACGGCGTTGGACGCCCGCATATCAACACAGTTAATATATCCAATCACAGTAATAATTAAAATTTACAGTAAAAGTAGAACAACAATAAATAGCAGTAAGAATCCGCAATAACAAGCAGACAACATCAATATCTCCAACAGTCAACAGTTTAAGCAATAAATAATTATTGCAGTAATAAGAACATATATTTTTCCACAGTTATAAATGCTCATGCTCAATGAATTATGAGAATGACAATTCACAATGCAAATGGTACCAAATTCCTACTCCATAGAGCTAAACATAAACATTTTCGGAGTGAATGATCAAGGAGTTATGCCAGTATCTCATTAGCCTTAAAAATAGTGTGCTCATCTCATAAAAATACTTATGCACTGCAGCTTATACATGGCACCTCAACAGTTGATTGCAATATAGGGTAGCGTATCAGTCCGGATCGTTGGTATGTTTGCATCGGTCTATCCCACGGCCCCAGTGGAGCTACCACTGTCTATTGTGAGACACCCGCACCCTAACGCCCCCAGGGCCAACCACTATGACCCTATGCTTAGTCTACTCGCGTCCGCACATAGGTGTTATTCAAACTTCTAGGCATACATCGCCTTTCTAACAATGTCCAATGGACAACACATATGCATGATGACACAATGTACATCATGTATGTTTATCAATAATACATTTATCATAAAGTATACCACAATGGCATATATTCATTTCTCAATATCAATATGTCATGATTTCATCAAATGCTTAGTTCCACATAAGAACTCACAACAATATAGAACCAATTCTCAACATCAACATTTAAACACATATGGTTCATCAATTATTACAAGTCCATATTATGAATTTACATTTCCAAAATCTTAAGCTTTGATCAATTATGAAAAATTTAGGTTAAATAGCCCTTAAAATCGTGGCTCTTTCTTATAAGTCATTACTCAATTTAATTCTTCCATCTCATTGTGAATTATATATATCCCTAAATTCTTAATTCCCAAAAATGTACCAAGGCATCATTTAGCCTCAAAATTTTCTCTAAAACCATGGCCTCCCTAGGTCTTCAACTTCCAATTTCTTTCCATTTTATGCATTAATTACTTAGTATCTAATCACTCAAATTCTATCTTATACAAAGTCACTCCAATCCCCTAAAATCCAAGCCAAAACCGTGACCTCATCTTAGTATAGGAAATCCTCAAAATTTTCATTCATTAATTCTAACATTTCCAAACATTCCAACACCACCAATGCATTCAAAATCATTATTAAATCATCAACATCAATTAAGAACACATACATATGTAAAATCATCAAATAAAACAAGCATACAATTATGGATTTCTCCATCAAACAATCACAAAAAGTCTCCTCGCCACCAATAATGGTAGAAGTGAGTAAATCTCCCTCTTACCTAAAGGAAGAACACGAAAATGGTCTCCTATTGGCTCCTTGGTGGTTTCAGTTTTGAGCTTCTAAAACCCTAGAAATTTCAACACAAAGAATCAACACCAATGGTTGAAAAAGAAGAGTCTTTGGTCTCCAATGAAACCATAGAACACGAAAATGAAGAAAAGAAAGAAGAAAAATGGAAACTTTACCTTAAAGTTTAAAGCTTTGCCTTGGAAGACAATGGAGGTGAAGATGGATTTTGAAGAAATTTCCTAAATAGAAAGTGTAGAGGAGGTTGAGGTGAGTGTAGAGATGATATTGGTGAGGTTGAAAAATGAAAGAGAATGGTCTCCTTAGGGGCTGCAAACCGTGAGGTGAAGGACAGGAAGAAGAGAGAAGGAGGAGAAAAATGAAGAAGAAGAAACTAGAGAGAGAAAGTGTTAGATAGAAAATGGTATTTTTGAGTAAAATGTATTAAGTGTGGAGGCAAATTTTTTTTTGCCTCCCATGGGCAAGGAATGCCGCGGCAATAGAGAGAGAGAAGGGGGTGGAGAGACTTCTCCAACAGGCCAAGGGCATACTTGTCTTTTGGTGGTCAAAGCTTCTCAAAGAAGCTTTGATTAAAATACACTAAATTTAAATTAAAGTGGATTTGATTAGACATACAGTGGATTACATTAGGATAACGTGATAGGGTTTTTAATTCATGCTATTATCCAATGGACAATTATTGCAGTTGACAGAAGTCAATATTAATTGTCCAGCGGATAAAATTTACACATCGATTTATTATCTTATCAGATAAAATTTCTTGAAAAACATGAAACCTCATAAACCTTGTCTAGCCTCGGGTTTAGTAAGATCTCCCATCAACGTTTCCACAGGTCAAAGTTCTCGAGAAAAATATCTCATTTTCCCGGCTCCTCTCAGTTTGCATGCAAAACGAGGAATAATATTAAAATATTTCGCATTCTCAAAAAAATCCAGAAAAATTTTCAAAAATCACAAATATTATAAAATGAATATTTATAATGAAACAATTAAATTTTGGGGTGTTACACAACGGGTGAGCTATACGTCAGTAAATTTCAAGTCACCAATTTATTTCTCTTTATAAACTAATTCCACCAATTTAATAAGTCCCAAAAATGATTCTCACTCACTTTAAAAATCTCAAAATTCATTATTTTAAATCCTTTGCAAATAATCATCTAAGATTACTCTCAAAATCACTTAATTTACCAATCCTTGGCAGATTAGCCGAAAATCACAAATAGCTTCATCATAAAATCTTTGTTCATTTTCATATCCACTTTCTTTGCAAATCCTTAAAATCATTAACTTATTACTCTTTTCATCTAAAACTCATGATTAATAAAATACTTAGAATCTTTTACTCCCAAAATAACTTTGAGGTCGTGTGCTTCCATCGCTCTTTTAAACCAAAACAGTTTTCCTTTCCATATAATTATCATCATATCCCATACTTCAATTCAATAAGCATACTATAAAAATTCATGCGTCATAAACACATATTCAAACATATTATCATAGTAATAAACATATCAATCACTAAACGATCATAAATATGGAAAGCTCTTAAACAAACAAGTGAAATAATCCTTATGGATTTTTCACCACACACACATCCATTCCTCACTATCAACACATGGTTGATGAGGGTAATCTCCCTCTTACCTCTTGGAGAAACCTCCAAAGCTCCTTGTATGTCCTTCTTGTTGTCTCCTCTAAGACGAACTTCAACCATCAAGTGAACTTAAAACAAAGAAAACATACAATATTAATATCTAAGGCTTTATCTAAAATAACCATGGATTAGAATCATGGTTAGAACCTTGAAAATCAAAAGAAAAGTGAAGATTAATGAACTTCACCTATAATGCTTCAATCTTTAGCTTGAAGAACAAGGTTGAAGATGGAAGAATTAGGGAAAGTCTCCAACATGAAAGTTCCTTAGAATTTCATAAAGATTCAAGATCTAAGGTTGTTTAGAATTATAGAAACTTGGAGAGTAGATTTAGAGGGTTTGACCATGAGCTTCTCTAGAGAGGAAAGGTAAGAGTTTTTGTGTTTGCCTTTAAAAGAATTCCTTGAAGATGGATGATTTTGATCAAGACTCCAACTACAAAGATGCTTAGATTGATGTAAGGATTCAAGAAATAAGGTTGGTTAAAATTATTGGAGAGTGAAGGTTGGATTTTTGGCCTCTTGGCCATGAGCTAGGTTGATAGAAAATGAGAGAAAATTTTTGTGAAGCTTTGGCTTTTTGGAAATGAGAAAGATGAGTAATGAAATGAAATGAAAACTTTCCTATAGCTATTTGGTCTTCAAAACCGTGACCCCCCCTTATACACCAAAGAATTGTCCAAATACATTAGTCACCATTTTAGGCATCAATAGCCATTGATTAAATCAATATTGATCTTTGGTAGAAGCTTCTAAGTGATATGATCAAATCTAAGCCATTGGATCTCTCCTCTATGAAATCCTAGCCATAAGATGCATCTTAAAATTTGGAGGGTCAAGACCTTCTCTATATACTTTCCATCCAATGGTCACAAAAGGTCCTAGCCATTTTGTGAGACCAATCTCCACCATAGATTAAATCAAGGGTGGATATCCTAAACTTCCTTATTAAGCTTGTCTTTACAACCATTGATTAGATCAATGATGAATATCCAAAGCTTCCTAACTAAGTTTACTCTCACACCATTGATTAAATCAATGGTGATCATCCAAGGCTTCTTCATTAAGTTTGTTTCTCAACCGTTGATTAGATCAATGGTTGATGTCAAAACTTCTCCACTAAGTCTTGTCATCCAAGGGTGCAAATCAAAGTCAAGCCCTCTTCGTTGACTAATCTCCACCATAGATTAAATCAATGGTTGATGTCAAAACTTCTCCACTAAGTCTTGTCATCCAAGGGTGCAAATCAAAGTCAAGCCCTCTTCGTTGACTAATCTCCACCATAGATTAAATCAATGGTGGACATCCAATGCCTTCATCACCAAGCTTGCTTCCTATTGGTCCTCTATAGAGTTGTCATAACCATCAAAGTAGACTAGCATTTTCATTGGTTGGGTGGTTACTAACTTGATTCCTATTGGCTGCCATTTTTGTTGACCAATTTCTATTGGTTACACTTGAAAAGTCTTTGCCACAAATGTTGACTTGATCTTATTGGTTGATCTTATTTCTATAGCTTTCCTATTAGTTCATCAAAGATGACTACTTCTAATTGGTTTATCAAATGAAGACTAGATTGTTATTGGTTCAATATATAACCATCAAATTTAACCAATTCTTATTGGTTCATTTCAAAGATACTAGATTTCTATTGGCTCAGAGAATTCAAGCCACTATCGTTGACTTTTCTAAAACTTAGCAAGCAAGCTACGCTCTCCTATTGGTTCGTCATAAAGGTTGTCATGATTAATTTCCAAGATATTTTTGGAAATTATTACCCAATAGACAATAGTTACAAAAATTATTACACAATGGACAGAACATACTGCTTATAAGTCAGTAAGTATTTGTCCGCTATAGAAATAAAATACAATATATTTTTATTTCACAGATAATTTTTAAAAATAAAAAGATTATGACATGTATCTCTCGAAATTAAGTTTAGTAAGATTCCCCGACTCCGAATAAATACGTAAAGATTTTCCTCGACTCGAAAATTATTATTTTCATGACTCAGAGCAAATTACACAAAATGATTAAATACAGTAACAGAATAGTCAAAATATTTTTACAACAGACAAAAATTGCAAAACAGTACAATTTTTTTCATTACTATCAAATAGCTAAATTTTGGGGTGTTACAATGAGCATCTAAATTTTTACCATAATAGGGCAGCAATCATCATGGCATTCACATACCATTTAATCAACAACTTTGCTCATTTTCCTTTTCTAAATTTCTGCCATAACAGGGCAGCAACCATCATGGCCTTCACATAGCCATTTAATCAATAACTTTGCTCATAAATATTAGTTAAATAAAGTTTTAAGACAATCAGCAAAAAGTCAATCAATACATTGGTATAATAACTCGCCACATTAACCTTAAAGGTCGAGAGGCTCTCAACCGAGTAACTCAATAATCAAGTAATTTACACAAGTTCTCACATAATTAGACTTTCAAGAGTAGGGAACAAACAAGAATATTTAACCATACTCAAGAACCCACACCCATATATCTTTACACCCCACTTTACCTTTAACAACCCAGTTTTATTAATAGTTGTTTGGCCAAGAAAACAATACTCCAATAGTCAAGGTGTGTCATGGTTCCACATTACAAAATTAACATTTCAAAATCAACAATTTATCTTTCTTTCAATAAGTGGCTATGACACTCAAGGGTATAAAACCAAACATTAGTGCTATTATACATACCAAAACTTATTTCATATCGTTCATAAAAATCATAGGAGAGTGATGTTTTCATAAATTAAATATCAATTCTATTTTAAGTTGTACTAAACCATATGAATCCTTCAAACAACAAAGTTCTCAAGATTCAATATCACAAGTTTTTCAGAAACTCAAGAAAGTTGAAAGAAAGGAAAATAGTAAGGAAATCTCCCTACCTCTTGGTGAAGCCATTCTTTCTTGAATCTAACTTGATCTTGCTAAATTTTCATTTTTTTTCTCTCTTTTTTCCCATTTTCGTTTGCTGCTGCCATTCTTCTCTCTTTATTATTTATCTTTTTTTATCCCTTCAACACACTCAGATGAGAGAGAAAAAGTAAATGAGAGTCAAAGAAATAAAAGGAAGGAATATTATCAAAACATATCAAAGATGGCAGCAAGCATGAACCAGGGGAGAACGGATAAACCAATATGGCGGACATACCAGCGCAGCGGACGAACCGGTACGACAGACATGCGAGCTTGAGAACTAGCGAAAGAGAGCATGGAGAGCGTACAAGCGAGAGAGAAATCGAGCTAGCGTGAAAATGGAGAGAGAGTCAGTGGATGAGAGATGAGAAAATGAGAGTGAATGAATAAGAGAGAGAAATGAAAATGAGGATGAATAATGTGAGGGTAAGGAATGAGAGGCTGAGAATGGTGGGAAGAAAATTTTAAAAAACAAATTCACTTAGAACTTTTATGTCTCCTAGGAACACTTTAATCTTTTGAAACCAAATTTTTCAACTTTTATGAGTGTTCCCAAAAATTATAGATCTTAAATAAATTCATATATTTTGAGTTCCATAATTTTTATACACTATCATTCATCAGATAAACTGCACTATTTCTTTTAAATTAAATTGCATCTGTGAAGTAAGTAAACGTACCTACCTTAACTTATTTTTCATATCAAAATATTTTTCACATTCCACTTATCATCTCCAAACAGTTTCATAATTTTTCAAGCTATCTAGCTATTTTATTTAATTTATAAACACTTTCTCAGTGTTATTAAAAATATCAAACTAATTCATTTGATATCTAAAATTTAATATAGCTCATTCCAAGCATTTATGACTTAGAAATAATTTTCCATATTTATTTCTACCTTCTTAGTTTTTTAAGTTAAATTTTTGGATAATTTGGAATTATTTCTCATATTCAAAGTTATAAATTTATGCTCAATTCAACCCAAACAATTATCCAATTTATCAAGTAACTAATACCAAATTTATTGAGTTGTTGTAATATTGATTAGTATCATCAGGTTAGGCAGAATGTTACAATTCTCCCCCCTTTATAAATTTTGTCCTCAAAATTTGATTTTCCTTATAAAAAAAATGATGTCTCTTTTAATTTCCCAACTCCATACTTCTATTTAGGGCTAAGATTGAATTCGACAATGAAGTCACTAGACCAAGAAGCACATGGAAAACATTTCCCTTATGATAGTTGTAACACCGTAATACCAATAACCTAGTGTATCTTGCATACACCTGGATAAATAGTATTAGCTATGCTACTACTAACGTAATCTACATACTAATATATATCATTTAAACAAAATAATAATGGAGAGCCTTGCGGAAAACTAAAAGTTATACATACATTCTTGCCTCAAAAGGGCACATTGAATATATAAACTTTTCTACTTAAACTTAAAGCAACGTAAATAAATACAAGCTTGATAACTAAGCATAAAAACTATCCTAAACTTCATACTTCTTCTTCTTGCCTTTGGATGAACTTCCACCTGGATTTATATGGCAACAAACTGGGTGCGAAATCACATTTCTTAGTATAAGCATACCAATACCAGCAGTTTAAACATTCACAATGAATAAACTAAACTATTACATAAGAATATATGCCTTAAATCTATGCAATATTCAAATGTAAACTATAACTTATTTCTGACTAGAACCAGCAATGATATCAAGTAACTGCTCATACAGCTATCACCGAAGGCAAATGCAACACAAATACAACAACACACAATTTCCAATCAAAACACATAATAAAAAATGCAATGTTGAGATGATGTATAATTATGTTTAAATAAAAGTGTATGATAATGTGAGTGCAGTGTGGCGAAACTTGGCTATTTCCTTGGGTTAGGAGGGAATCTGGTACAATAACAAGTAACCTCCTATAACCTACCAAGTAGGGAAGGAGTCTACTATTATATCATGTAACCTCCTATAACCTACCATAAACTAGTTGGATATCGCCACCAAAAACTGAGTGGATGCCTCAATTATTTGACTCTTGGGATAGCAAGTCTGTGTGGAAAGTGATGTGTGTGTGAAAATGTAGAGTTATGTCCTAACTCTAACATAACCACCACATAACTCTATACTAAGCCCATCTTAGCATTACTAACTCTACCTCTTCTCTATAAGAGCATTTCATGCACTGTGGCACTTAACTAATGCCAACTAGGCTTAGTATACTCCTTATCTTTGTATATTGGCTCCACCTCAACTCTATGTGGGCACTTACATACTATGGCACTCAATTTTTGCCAACTAGACTCTATGGCACTCCACTATTGCCAGCTAGCTTGCAAACTTGTTTCTCACTTTCTCATCACTTCTCAAGTGATATCTAAGCAACACTTTGTCACTCATGAACTAAAATTTAATCTAAGACTATCCATACTTAATGAATTGCACAACTTATTTCTTTACCTTCTCCACTAGGTCTTTCTCTTTAAGAAATACTCTCTCTAGTGCCTCAACACTTAAAAAAAGCATATAGGAGGGATTCCAACATCTAGGGAAGTCTAAAACATCAAGAACACACGTCTTGCAAAGTTCTGGAACTCACGTCTAGGCTTGATAATATTCTGGGCCAAAAACATGGGCCATGTCTGATTACCCCCCGCGTGTCTTGCTCTGTTAGCCAAGTTCACGAGATTAAACAGACAGAGAGGGACACGCCCCCCTATGTTTCTTGGCTATACATTATGCAGAAAATTTGTAACACCCACCATAGGGTATCATATTTCTTACTTAATTATTACTAAACCTTACCCAATTTCAAAATCATTTATTAATAGGATAAAAATATGAGTTGTAAAATTTTTCTTTTGCAAATAATATAATTAAATAAATTAGACAAAATGTAAATACAAAAGATTAAACCATACACATTACATATATATATATATATACATATAGTTTCAGTACTCGACACAAAGCATATAAAATACAAATTGTTTTTAGGAAACATAAATTGTCCTCATAACATACATCTAACTAGAAGAACCCTCAGAAGGATCTTCCTCCATCTCTTTGAAAGATAAGACTCCCGGATGATAAGTTGTCCTACAGACAGGTGTCTGAGTGGACGACACTACACTAACTTCCCTAGGGGTACAGTAACGACCACCCCAGAACTGTCTAATTGATAAAGGAAACTTTATGTGTACATATACATCAACAAAAAAGAAAGGGACCCCGTGGTAGATCCTACTCAGAGAGACAATCAACTCTCCCTGATAAATAAGACCCTCCTCATCAGGACTAAGATGCCAGGCCTCAGTGCCATCACGAAACAGCAGCCTTACATAACCAAAGAAACTAGGTCTCGACACCATAATAACAAAGTATGCTAATAAAACTGAGGTGCTCATGTCTCCTCTTCTTCACCATCTTTACCAATCATAAATATAAAACAGAACAATACAATAAAGAGGTGAGATCACCTACACCTGTAATACCCCCCGTAGGGCATCACATTTCTAACTACCAATTTATAATCTCTAAATCAGTTCATAAAAGGTTTGAGTTATAAAACATGGGTTTTAAAATTTCTTCTCGCGTAAACATAAACTTACTGAAAAAAAATAGATTTAAACTTATTAAAACTCATATAACAGACACCACTTAATATTTAACAATTATTCAAGAAATATAAAAACTTACAGACTCAATTTTAAACAGTAGTAAACCCCATGATGGGTCCTACTTAATAGCATGGTAAAACACTAACGAGAAAACTCAACATACTTATTTCATCTTGTATTCATCTTGATGCGCCATATATTTGTTCCTCATCAAAAATGCACACGAACCAGTCCGAGATGGTCACTCCTCGATGTTGTCACCAAACTCAGAATATCCATTTCCCGTCACGTTTAAGAAACTCGTTCCATCTATTATATAATTTTTAATAATACAAGCACAATGAAACAATATAACAAAGAGGTGAGATCACCTACGCCAATACCAATATGGTAGCACAGAGATAACACAAACAGCACACCATACAGATATATCATACCATAATTACAATTATGCCATCATCATAATGTATATAAAAAAACAATAATTACAATAATGCCATCAACATTATTTATCATCATCATCATCCAGTACTATTCAACAGTTCAATTATCACACCGATAATTATGATAATGCCATCTACATTATCCAATATTCTTCAATCAATATATCACACAGATATATATATATATATATATATATATATATATATATATATATATATATATATATATATATATATATTCAAATTATGCATGTGCACAAAGACTCAGTTTTTCAAAAACTCCATGGAGGTTTTTCACAAAATTCGAGAAGAATGCTCTGGTTAATTGCCCAGCATAAACCCACAGACAATTGCCCAGCTTTGACCCACAGACAATGTCCAGCCTTAGCCCACAGACAATGCCCAGCCTTAGCCCACAGACAATGCCCAGCTTAGCCCACAGACAATCTCCAGTGTTTGAAAAGAATCGTGTTCTTGTCGAGTATCGCCAATGCGTTGCAACGGACTGCATCGCCAAGTGGCACATGGTTTTAGCCAATCTCAGTCCACTGGTCGACCGCCGTGCCTTGACGCCCCCAAGATCCATCATAGACCTCACTTTTCAATTCTAATTCCCTCTTCAACCACAAGGGTCACAATTTTTGTTCAATGCACGAATATCTCAATGCAATTTTTGTTTAAATTCATCATATGCCACAATGCATATTTTCCAATTTCATCATATGCCTCAATGCATATCTTTCTACTGCATGTATAATGCACCAAATGCCAATCACAAGCAAAATTCATCATTTACTCATACAGTGTCCATACACTGGTTCAACAGTAATCATACTGTATTTTCAACAGCAAAATCATATTATCGCGTTTTCATAGTCACAAAACATTTTCATCGTGTTTTCACAATCGCGCAACATTTCTGTTATATTTTCAAATCACATATTGATTTTTTAACGTTTTCTCAATCACGTAAAAATATTTACACGTTTCTCAAATCGTGTAGTGATTTTCCACCATTTTCACAATCGTGTAACTTAAAAATCATTCTTTTAAGTCGCGTAAACCATTTTCCATCATTTTTGAAATATTTAAACGCTTTCCAAATCGCATAGAAATATTTTAACATTTTTCAAATCACATAGCTTAAAAATCACGTTTTTAAGTTACGTAAATCGTTTTTCACCATAATTCCATTACGAAAAATATTTCTCAACCTTCAAAAAAATTCCATTTCAACCTTTCTCATAATAATATGATTTTGTACTTCATTTTCCACATTTTCATATTCAAGAAATCCTTTTCGTAATAAATTCCACAATTTCACCATTTCCATTGATGTAAATCAATATTTTCAAATCTTTAAAATTCCTTATCACACTTCAAAACCCAAAGGATAAGTTATACATTAGAAAATATCAAATCACTATTATATTCTCCATTTTTCTCAAATCAATTCTAAAATCAATTCTCTTCAAAATAAATTGAGGTTCAAACACTTTTAACCTCTTTTTGTCTTTCATAAACGAAATTTCATCTTTCAAGTAACAAAACACCTTGTTTCCATTTTCTTTAATCCTTGTACTAAAACACTTTGTTCAAACACTTTGTTTCCACTTTGAAATCACTTTGTTTCATAAAACCAAAACTATTCCAATCTCCCAAAAAAAACCGTGGTACATGGCCATTGAAACCATCAAATATTTTCCTTCTAAGTCAATATAGTTTTACACAAACAAAACCATTAAAATTTCTTTAAAAAAAACCGTGAACACTTGGTCTTTAAAATCAAATCATTTGTTCATTTTTCATTTTCACTTTCTTTGCAAATCCTTAAAATCATCAACTCATTGCTCTTTTCATTTAAAACTCATGATTAATAAAATACTTAGAATATTTTTATTCAAAAATTATCTTGAGGTCGTGTGCCTTTATGGTTCTTTGGAACCAAAATTGTTTTCCTTTCCATCATCACATCATGGCATACATATACATATTTCATCATATATACTACAAGCATACCATAATCAAAAGTAATAAATCATGCAAATCATATCAAGCATAAGAAAATAATTAAAACACATAAACACCCACAAATAATTACATGACCATGGATATGAATCCACACATGGATTCACCATCCATCAAATACAAAACCATCTCTCACTACCATACTTGGTTGGTGAGATGAATCTCCCTCTTACCTCTTGAAGAACCTCAAAAGCTCCTTGTTTTGCTTCTTTTTCCAAGTCCTTCAGCACCAAAGGCTTCTCAAATACAAAACAAAACACACATAATTAATATATATAAGACTTGAATAAGAAAACCATGGAGATGAATCATGGTTAGAACCTTGAAAATCAAAAGAAAAGTGAAGATTAATAAACTTCACCAATAAAGCTTCAATCTTTAGCTGGAAGAACAAGGTTGAAGATGGATGATTTAGAGAAAGTCTCCAACATGAAAGTTGCTTAGAATATCATGTAGATTCAAGATCTATGGTTAGATGAAATTAAAAGAGATTGGAGGGTGATTTTGGGTGGTATGGCCGAATGGTTCCTCTTGAAGAACAAGGATGGAGTTTTTTATTTTTGTGAAAGGAAGGCTTCTTAGACTTAGTTAAGATAAAGAATGAAGTGAAAACACTTGGTTTTCCTTCCTACCAATTTCGTGGAGCTCCATGGAAAAATCCCTAAAAATCATAAACAAATGTTAAAATCAATAACAAGTGTAGGAATAGGTAAACCATGGTTCAAGCATGGCTTAGAAAATTAAAACTAAAAGATTGGGTGAATAAATATGAACTTTACCCTTTTTGGTAGAAACTTGAAGCTTGGATTTAAAGCTCAAGATGAATGATTTTGTGAAAACTCATAACTAGAGATGTTCTTAGAATGGTGTTTAGGTTTAGGAAATGTGTTTAGATGAAATTTTAGAAGCTTGGAGGCATGACTTCTAGGTGTTGGCCGAAACTTGCTTGGAGAAGGAAGGAGAGAAAATTTTGAAGAGCTTTGGCTTTTTGGAATTGATCAATAATGACCAAGAATGACAATAACGTGGTCTTCAAATTTTGCTACACACTTAAGCCACCAAAAACCGTCCCCCCCTCTCATTATGCATTCAATAAGTGATCAATAAGTGAGCATCTTTTCAAGCCACCATTTAGAGCATTCTAAGCCATTGATTAATTCAATGGTTAGGATTAAGGTAGATTCTAGGTATAGCCTTAGATTAGAAGACTTAATCTAGGCCATTGGATCTTTTTCCTTGAAATTCTAGCCATTAGATGTGTCTCCAAAAATGAAGGGTCAAGATTACTCCTTCAAACTTTACATCCAATGGTCATAAATGATCCTAACCATTTTATAAGACTAAATCTTCACCCTTGATTAAATCAAGATCAAGTCTCCACCGTTGATTAAATCAATGGTGGATATCCAAACCACCAATGTTGACTTAAGCAGTATAATATTTATTTTTCTATCTGCTATTACCCTTCAAATAATATTTTACTGTATTTTTATCACCCGATAATTAAATACAATACAAAACATAGTAAAAGAAAATTTTAAAAACTGTTTCTGGATTCAAGTTTAGTAAGATCCCCCGTCTCCATCTTAACAGTACAAATTTTTTTATCTACAGAAAAATTTTTACTTTTCGGGACCCACCCCGGGCCCACATAAGGCCACTTGGACCCACAAACAGCCCAAAAACAATTAGAGAAATACAAAAATTTCATAATCATCCACAAAATCATAAAAATTATAAAATTTATGGAAATCAAGTCGGATTAGTAAAAATCATTAAGGATTTTCAAAAAGAAATAAAATACGAAGGCTCGTATACAACCCCAAAATAATATTAAAATAATAAAAAAATGTAAAAATTCTCAAAAATTCTTAAAAATCACAAAAATTATAAAATCCACGGAAGTCGAGTTGGATTATTCAAAATAATTAAGAATCACCCGAAATAAATAAAATACAAATTTTCAGGGTGTTACAACACCAATACCATCACAACAATAGAGAGGTAGTAACAACAGTAATATCATATAGATATAACAAACAACATATACAGTTATGGCAATCAAGTATTTAATCACTTTAACAGATATAAGATGTCACAATATTATGTAGACAGACTATGCACATGTACAACGAACCAATTTCCTACTCCATGAAGCTAAACACAAACGTCGGAGAGAATGATCCAGAAAATCTGTCTGTATCTTAGTCGCCTCATACCAAAGTGCTATAAATTTATCCATCGTGCACATCAGGCATTATACAAGACATCCTACGCCAAATCGTGATTAAGAATAGTGTCTCGGTCCAGAATCATTGGTGCGTTGCATCGGTCTGATCCATGGTACAGTGAGGCTACCAACTGCCCATTGCGGAAAACCCGCACCCCGATGTAACACCCTCCATAGGGCATCACATTTCCGACTACAAGCTCATAATCTGAAAATGATTTCATAAAAGGTTTGAGTTATAAAACATGGGTTTTAAAAATTTCTTTTAGCGGAAACATAAACTTACTAAAATTTATAGATAATACCAAAAAATAGATTTAAACTGATTAATATCCATTACTAATACCACATATTATTTAACAATTAGGTAGGAAACATAAAACTTACAAACTTAATTGTAAACAATAGCAACCCCATGGCGGGTCCTACTTAATAGCACGGTAAAACACTATCGATAAAACTCAACATACTTATTCTGCCTTGTATCTATCTTGACGCGTCATGTATCTGTTCCTCCTCAAATCTGTACACCATCAAATCTGGGATGGCCACTCCTCGATGTTGTCACCGAACTCAGAATATTTGCTTCCAGTCAAGTCTAAGAAATTTGTTCCATCTACTGTACAATTTTAACATTACATACACAACAAAACAATATAACAAAGAGGTGAGATCACCTATGCCAATACCAACATGGTAGCATGGAGATAACACAAATAGCACACCATACAGGTATATCATACCATAATTACAATCATGCCCTCATCATTATTTATCATCACAACAGACGTAATAAGCAGTAATTACGATCCTGCCCTCAATATTTTCCAAATATTCAACAATTCAATTATCATAAACAATAATTATGATAATACCCTCAACATTATCCAAATATTCAACAATTCAATTATCACAGCGATAATTACGATAATGCCATCAACATCATCCAATATTTCTCAATTAATATTTCACACAGATAACACAAATATAGATATTCAGATTATACATGTGCCCAAAGACTCAATTTCCTACTCCATGGAGGTTTTCACAATTTCAAGATGAATGTTCTGGTTAATTGTCAGCCTTAGCCCAAAGACAATCTCCAGTCTTCGAAAGGAATAATGTTCTTGTCGGGTATCGTCAATGCGTTGCAACGGACTATGTCGCCACGTGGCACAGGGTACTTGCCACTGCCCACTGGATCAACCGCCGCGCCTTGACTCCCCCAAGATCCATCATAGATCTCACTTTTTAATTATCATTCTCTCTTCGACCATAAAGGCCATAATAGCTATCAGTTATATTTCGTTCAATGCAAGAATACCTCAATGCAATTCTGTTCAATGCACGAATACCTCCATGCAAGTTCTATTCAATTTCATCATATGCCTCAATGCATATCTTTCAATTTCATCATATGCCTCAATACATATTTTTCAATTTCATTATAAAAAAAGGTTCCCTTTCAATACATACGTTCTTTACAATATCTTTACTGTATTTTCAATCACGTATCATTTTGAATGCGTTTTTCAAATCGTGTAGCGATTTTCCATCGTTTTCTCAATCACATAAAAATATTTCATCATTTTTCAATCACGTAGCGATTTTTCAACAATATTTCAATCGCGTAAAAATATTTAAATGCTTTCCAAATCGTGTAAAAATATGTAAACATTTTCAAATCGTGTAGCTTAAAAATCACGTTTTTAAGTTACGCAAAAACACTTTTCACCATTTTTCCACTACGTAAAATATTTTTCAACCTTCTAAACGTCATTTTAATCTTTCTAAAAATTCATACCACTTCTAACTTCACTTTCTCACATTTTCTTACTCAAGAAAATCCTTTTCACTATAAATTCCACAAAATCACCATTTCATTGAATAAAATCAATGTTTCAAATCTTAAAATTTCCTAATGCACTCCAAAACTCAAAGGATGAGTTATACGTTAGAAAATCTCAAGTCACCAACGTAGCACCCACTTTAGGGTATCACATTTCATACCAACTCCCTTATATTCTTACCCAAGTCATAAAATATTTAAATATTATTTAAAATGTAGGTTTCAAAAATTTCTTTTTCGCAGATAACATAAATTTACCAAATTAAAGTAACACAAGATAAAAAAAATAGAACAACATATATCCCTTATACATATCATAGAATCTTAATATTTTCATTACATAAACCATATAAAACTCTACCTGGCCCAAGTTCACAAACTCTAAAGACAAAAATCCTTCTCAAAGACAGATTCCCTAGTGACTGCGGGATTTAAGGATGCAAACCCAAGTGCAGGTTGTCTCAAGTAGTAAATTTCTCGGGAGTCCGAGGTCGATCCACAGGGAATTGATGAAGAAAAATTAATTGAGGTAAGAAGAGGATTTGTCACAACACCAAAAGTAATAAAACAAGTTCACAAATGAATTTAAGGGCTTGCTTGGGTTAGGAGATCCACTCTTGGTAATAAATTAAAGGTAAGATTATTTCTCTTTTTAACTCAATTGAAATCCACACACAACGAAGGTTCCAATCGGAAAATATAACATTCAAAGTTCAATTATATATGTAATCATATTATGATTCCTTTAATTATCTACCAACATTTGTAAATAAGTTCAAGCATTCACTGTGCCAATCCTATTGTCTACAATAAATCAAGATCTCCAATAACAAAGAAGGTTTCTAAATTGATTGGAAACAAAATACAACACATATAATATTCATTTAATAATATATCATTTAAGCACAAGAAATAAAATAATCTAACCTTATTTCATTACCGAGAGCTTCACTCTTTCACCCAAGCAAGATGAAGATTTAGTTACTCATGGATAAGAAGAAAGAAAGAGAGAAGAAGAGAAAGATGAACATGACTGCAATTTAGAACAAGAGAAAATTACAACAAAGGAAAACAATAAACAAGCATAGCCTTAACTTGTACAAACTAAGCCTAACACCAAGTGCCCCAAATGGTCAGCCAATGGTGCCTTTTATAGAGGATTAGGGATACAAAATGACAAAGGGGCTGATTAGGGGTAGGTGGGATGAGTGGATGAATGAGTGGAGAATGCCAAATGGTGAGGATAAGAGTGAAAAATCATTGAGATTTCTTGTCTCCGAAATCATTCATTGCTTAAGTCATTGATTTCGTCATTTTCAAGCCAAGTGGTTCATGAAAGTTCTAGGAAATTGTCTAAGCTTTCCAATGGCTCTAGAATCACCCAAAAATTCGTCCTACAGCCCAAGATATGACCCAATTACTACAAACTGTTCAGGCCCAGTTTCAGCACCTCTGTTTTGACTTTCAGACCGAATATCACCATCAAGGAGCCCAAATCAAGTTTTGTGTTCAACATGAAAGTTTTAGATCTGAGTCTTAACTTTCAAATGTCCAAAATTCAGCCCAGGATAATTCTTGCAGCCCGAGTTATGCTCTGATTACTGTACATTGTTTAGGTTTCAGACACAAAACTTGTGTTCTGTCTTCCAAGCCCAATTAGCTCTACTAGATGTCTGATTGAGACTTTGAGCTCTTCATCAAAGTTGTAGAGCTCTCTCTTATCTTTCCTACAAGGTAAAATTCATAATTATCAGACATTTAGAACTCAAGATATGGCCGAAATACAAAAACAGTGTAAGACCAAAATAGTGCTAAAAAAATCAATTAAGTCCAATTTGAGTCCAAACTTACAAAACATAACTAGACTTAATCAATTAAGTACATAAAGAGTGTAAATGACTAAAAATGAGGGTTTATTAATGTATAAAATATGTGATCATCACCTAGCTAGGAACGTCTCACTACTTGTGCAACCTTAAAATAGAGTAATATCACCACAATACTCTAGATACTCAGTGTCCCAATGAACACACCAAGTAGTAGCGCCTTCAAGAATTTGTTGTCTAAAGAACCCTAGTTGATCCCTCCTTGCCACCATCGCAGTCTTCACCGACATAGGCATAAAATAGAAACAAACAGAATAATACAGCAAAGAGGTGAGATCCCATACATCGCATACCAATATAGCAGTAAGAGAACGACAAACATTCTAACACAGTTCAACATACAATATAACAATAACATATTTAATAAGTAATTAATCCGATAACTTGTATCACAATATCATGCATAATGTTAACACCACAATAATATTACATCACAATATTATTATATCACAATAATGTAAATGCTGATTATGCATATGCACGATGTGTATGTTGACCATCCTTTTCCACAATGTAACCAGTTCCTACTCCATGGAGTTAGACCCAAATTCAGAGATGAACGCTCCAAAAGATCTGTCCCCCCCTAAAAAGACAGTCTATGGACCATGAAAAACAATAGTGTCATCGGGACTGTTAGTGCGTTGCAAATGATTTTTATCACGGCCAGGGGTATATATATATATGGTGCTCAATCAGCACTCGTGATACCATCGTACCACGAAGTGAATCACCGCGCCTTGACCTCCCCCAGGATCTATTACGAATTAAGATCCCACTATCCTATAAGTTTTCGTCCACTCTTTTGGCATAAAACACCACAACAACCATCAACTGTACAATGCTTTTCCATGCATGATGTATGATCCAACATATACAAATCATATTTCATCATATTTTACATATACCCACCACATTCTTGGCGATATCATTTTCCAACATAATGGGGCTCACCACAACAGCCTGACAGTTAATTGCTAAAATTTCCAATCGCGTAAATATTTTATCACATTTTTGAAATCGCATAACATTTTTCAAACGTTTTCAAATTACGTAAATATTTTTCAACATTTTTACAATCGCATAAATATTTTCAAACATTTTCTAAATCACATAAATATTTTCAAAAAATTTAAATCATTTTCTCAATCGCGTAGTTTAAAAATTATTATTTTAAATATGCATAAGATTTTTCTACTGTTTTTCACTGTATAAAATATTTATTGACGTTCTAAATTAAATTATGAAACTTTTCAAACTAAAATATTATTTGGACATCATTTTCCATTTTTCTTATAAAAACATCTCTAAGTAATAATTTTTGACCGTTTTCTCAAAATTTACATTATTCGATTTAATAAAAATCTTCTACTGTTACCTTTACTAAGATCCTTTTCAATAAAATACTTTGAGCTCTAAATCACTTTCAAGACTTATTCTCCATTATCATGAATAAAAATCACTTTTATCTAATAAAACTTTATTTTATAAAATATTTGAATTCTCAAATCACCTTTAAAAACTCCTTTCTCATTTCAAAAATCACTGTTCTTGTTAATAAATCCTTCAAAACTATCCTTAAGAAAATATTTTGATCTAAACCACCAATTCTTGGCATGTTGGCCGAAAATCAATTTATTTTCCATAACCAAATATTTATTCATTTCCTATCTCATTTTCCTTTGTAAAAATCTTTAATCCAATTACTTGTTACTTCCTCATAAAAAATCCACACTTAGTAAAATATTTCAAATGATTTGTTCCAAAATCCTCATGGAAACCGTGTACCCCTTAGTTCTTAGAAAATAACATAGTTTTCCTTTCCACTTGATTCTTATCATATGCCACATATCTCATATGATATTTTCCACTATCACATATTCATGCTTTAAATCATACTTAAGCACATTAAACACCCAATAATAATCTAATCAAAATCATATCATCTCACATATAAATCATAAGTAATTATCCAAGTAATAGAATCATATATATCAAAAATCAACAATGGCAATTTCATGCATACAATCAACATCATATAGTTGTACACAATCAAACACACAAGCACCAATAACCACACAATTCGAATGAATAAATCCTCACATGGATTTTCCACTCACAAACACAAACAAATCCATTCCCTCACCACCACATATGGCCGATGAGGTTAATCTCCCACTTACCTTGATTGATGTCTCCTAGCTCCTTGTAGAATTCTCTTGTATCACTTTTTCACCATCAAGTAGATCTTAGAATCAAAACAAACACATAAAAGTTAGTATCTAAGGCTTGATTAAGATGACCATAGATCCAACATGGTCTTAGGATTCCAAGAATTAAATAAGAAATCAAGTTTCAAGATCTTTACCTTGAAACCTTAGAACTTAAATCCAAGAATCAAGCTTGAAGATGATAAAAAGAGGTCTTGATCACAACATGAAAGTTGCTTAGAATGAAGTTTAAGATCAAATGATGTGATTAGAAAGAATTATGAGTGATTGGAAGGCTATTTTAGAGAGTGAAACAGTGAGCAACACAAGGAGAAAAGGTAAGAGCTTTTGTGTTCTTTGCTTGATAGGAAGGTGAAGATGAATGAATCTTGAGAAGTTCACAACATGAAAGTGTCTTGAATTGATGAGAAGATTAAAGATATATGGTTGGTGTAAATTATTGAAGAGTGATAGTAGAAGATAGACCTCTTGGCCGTGGGCTCAGGGAAGAGAAAGGAAAGAAAATTGTGAAGCTTTGGCTTAGGAAATGTTAAATGTGAATAATGAATTGAAATGAAACTTTCGTATAGCCATTTGGTCTTCAAAACCGTGGCCTCCCCCCCTTGTACACTTAGGAATTGTCCAAATACATTAGCCACCATTTTAGGCTTCAAGAGCCATTGATTAAATCAATGGTTGATATTAGGTAGAAGCTTCCAAGTGATAAGATTAAATCTAAGCCATTGGATCTCTCCTCCATGAAATCCTAGCCATAAGATACATCTCCAAAATGGAGGGTCAAGATTTACTCTTCATACTTTCCATCCAATTGTCACAAAGTATAGAAAATGAAATGAAATGTCCAACATTCAAGTGCATAGCCGTGGAGTAGCTTAGATAGAAGGTTCAAGACTTGATTAGCAAGATAGAAACATTTGCACATGGCTTCACATGGTCTCACATGGCCTTGGTCATCAAATAGTCATTCTTTAATCAATAGAAATTTCAAGAACATGGTAGAATTAGCATAGGTCTTCAACATAAAAGAGTCTTAGAATAATATGTACGCTTAGGAAATAAGATTAGATAAAATTTCAGAAGCTTGAAGAATGGTATTTGGTGTGTTGGCCGAATGCTTCATGAAATGGGAGAAATGGAATTTTTAGCTAAATTAAGAAGAAAAGAAATGAAGAGAATGGCTTAAGTGACAAAGTGTGATAGAAATATGATAGCTAGCCTTCACAAAAGTGTGATAGCCGTGGAGTGCATGCATGTGAGGGAGTTAATGCTTGATAAATCAAGATAGAAATCAAGCACATGGTAAATGTCATCAAGTGGTCATGCTTTGGTCATCCTTGATGAATCATAAGCTCTTGAATATCCTAGAAAACTCTACATGGTCGTGGAACACCATTGAGATAGCTAATCAAAATTTGTTTCATTTAATTACCACTTAAACTTAAATTAACTTAGCTAATTCATCTAGTTTAAAGACTAATTAAACAAGCCACTTTTGTTGACATAATGCCATTGGCTAAAAATCATGTCAAGCCACTAATTTTGACTTTTAATAACTAGTAGCATATGGCTACCACATGGCTAAAGCTACAAGAATTTATTACTCACAGAATAAAAATTACTGCTCACAAACCAGTAATTATTGTACAGTGAATAATAAAATAACAGTAAAAGAAAATTTAGTAACTGTATCCGGTTTCGGGTTTAGTAAGATCTCCCGGTCCCGCATTAACAGTACAAAATTTTCTGTCCCATAAAAATTTAATTTTTTTTCGGTCCCACCCGAGCTCACAAACGGCCCAAAATAATATTAAAATAATCACAATATCAGAAAAATCCAGAAAAATTCTCAAAAATCATAAAAATTATAAAATTAATATTTATGCAGAAAAAATGAAATTTGGGGTGTTACAACCAACGTATTCTCCATAATTCTTAAATTAATTCTGAAAAATTAGTTCTCTTTAAAATAAATTGAGGTTCAAACACTTTCAACCCCTCTTTTCTTTTCATAAACGAAATTTCCATCTTTCAAATGACAAAACACTT
This sequence comes from Ormosia emarginata, assembly GCA_029884605.1. Lineage (NCBI taxonomy): Eukaryota > Viridiplantae > Streptophyta > Magnoliopsida > Fabales > Fabaceae > Ormosia > Ormosia emarginata. Next base: position 8,622,737 of record JAQQTP010000037.1, read on the forward strand.
TGTTTCCATTTCTTTAATCCTTGTACTTAATCAATTAAATTTCTACTTTACAATCATATTGTTTCATAAAACCAAGGCATTACAAGCCTTCAAAAACCATGGGCATATGGCCATTGAAACCATTATATTTTTTTATTTTCCTTTTCCTTCTAATCATCCATTGTTACCATTCATGAAAATCTTAATTTACCAATCCTTGGCATATTAGCCGAAAATCATAAATAGCTTCATCATAAATCTTTTTTCATTTTCATGTCCACTTTCTTTACAAATCCTCAAAATCATCAATGTATTACTCTTTTATCTAAAACTCATAATTAGTAAAATACTTAGAATCTTTTGCTCCCAAAAATTAATTTGAAGCCGTGATGCCTCTATGGTTCTTTGGAACCAACACACTTTCCTTTGTCATGTAATTCATATCTTAATTACATACACAAATCATCATGCATCATAAACACATACTAAAGCATATTTTCAAAGTGATAAACATCTCAATCACCAAACAACCATAATATGGAAAGCTCTTAAACAAACAAGTGAAACAATCCTTATAGATTTTTCACCACACACACATCCATTCCTCACCACCAACACATAGTTGATGAGGGTAATCTCCCTCTTACCTCTTGGAGAAACCTCCAAAGCTCCTTGTTTTGCTTCTTGTACAAGTCCTTCACCACCAAAAGTTTTCTTAAAAATCAAAGTAAACATACATAATCAATATCTAAGGCTTGAATAAGAAAACCATGGATCAAAACATGGTTTAGAACTTTAAATATAAGATCTAGAAAAGAATAGCAAGAACTTCACCCTTTACCCTTCAAACTTAGATCTTAGGAAAAGTACTTGAAGATGGATGATTTAGAGGAAGTCTCCAACATGAAAGTTGCTTAGAATAAGGTAAGGATTCAAGAAACAAGGTTGGTTGAAATTATTGAAGAGTGAAGGTATGAACTAGGCCTCTTGGCCGTGAGCTTGGGGAAGAGAAAAGAGAGAAAATTTGTGAAGCTTTGGCTTAGGAAATGTTAAAGGTGAGTAATGAAATGAAATGAACACTTTCCTATAGCCATTTTGGTCTTCAAAACTGTGGCCTCCCCCCTTGTACACTTAGGAGTTGTCCAAATACATTAGCCGCCATTTTAGGCTTCAAAGCCATTGATTAAATCAATGGTTAGTATTAATGTAGATTCTAATTATAGCCTCTAGATTATAAGACTAAATCTAGGCCATTAGATCTTTCCTCCTTGAAATCCTAGCCATTAGATGTATCTCCAAAATGAAGGGTCAAGATCACCTCTTCATACTTTCCATCCAATGGTCATAAAAAGTCATTGCCACTTTGTAAGACCAAATCTCCACCCTCGATTAAATCAATGGTGGATATCCAAAGGCTTCAACATTAAGCTTGCTTTGTAACACCCTAAAATTTCCTATCTATTAGATAGTAATTTTGACAGTTAACAGAATTCTACTATTTAGTTATTTCTGTGTACTGTAAAATTATTTTGAGTATTCTGTCAGCATATTTGATCATTTTGAGTAATTTACTCTGTGTCAAGAAAATAATAATTTTTGGACCGGGGAAAATCTTTATGTATTTATTTCTCTTGATTGTTAATTATTTTTAACAATCTAACTTGATTTTCATACGTTTTCTAATACTTGTGATTTTTATGGATGATTATAAATTTTTATATTTCTCTGATTATTTTTGGGCTGTTTGTGGGCCCAGGTGGCCTTACGTGGGCCTAGGTAGGTCCCGAAAAGTGAAAATTTTTCTACGTATAGAAAAATTTGTACTGTTTAGATGGAGACGGTGCATCTTACTAAACCTGAATCCAGAAATAGTTTTTAAAATTTTATTATACTGTGTTTTGTATTGTATTTAATTATCAGGCGATAAAAATATAGTAAATATATTCTTTCATAGGATTATAGCAGATAAAAATAAATATTGTATTGCTAAGTCAACATTAATGGTTATGACAACTTTTGACGGACCAATAGGAAGCAAGTTTAATTTTTGAAACTTTGAATATCAACTGTCAATTTAATCAACGGTGTAGAATTAGTCTAAGAAAATGGCTATGACCATTTATAACCATTGGATTTAGATTTAAATCAAGGGTGGAGATTTGATCTTATAAAGTGGCTAGGACCTTTTGTGACCTTGGATTTGGATTTAATTAGGACCTTTTGTGACCGTTGGATTTGGATTTAATCAACGGTGGAGATGGATCATTTATGACCATTAGATGTGGATGTAACGCCCCTTAACGGGAGGGAACGTCACATTGTCAAACAAAGTAAAATGCGGAAATTAAATAATTAACGATTAAGACCCGGTTCATTTTAATTAATTAATGTTTAACCATGTGAGCAAATTTGACAATATTTTTTTTTTTTTTATAATGATAATAATGATACTACAGAGTGCGGATAAAAGTAACGAATAAAACAATACATAGAGATTTGCACCTGAATAGCATGCATATATATATATCTAGAGTTTAATACAATTTGTTTCATAAATACAAGCCTGGCCATCATCAAAAAGCAAAACTATACCCACCCCAAGGAAACATGCATATATACCCACATGCATATACAAAATATACAGCCCAAATCAAAAGAAAGATACATCGGGCCCCCAAAAACAAAAACACGCGGCACCATCGGTAGCCACCAATGATCATCGACCCCTCAAATAGAAAGGGACCGATTCGGGATCATCGGGAGGACCCTCATCGGGATCTTCCTCATCCGAGGACTCATCCATAGGAACCACAGAGGCGCGGGACGGAGCCGAGCGGTGGAATCAAACGAATCCTCTGCGGGGTGTAGTAACGGGGACCCCACATCTCACGATAGGCGGGTAAAACTCCAAGCGTAAGGCGATGTAGCAAGTGAGGACCAGGTGCCTCATGGCGTCTCCGGGCAAGTGATGAGACACGTCTCCCACATACACACAACGGTCGGAGTTTAGGTTGATGTGCCAACACTCCGCCCTCCGAGGAAGGTCGGCGCACATCTCCCAAAAATCCGCGTGCGTGCGTGCGGACATCGTCGTAGTCAAAGTCAATCTGTGCGGGCCAGAAGCGGGAAGGCAGGCTCTTCGTCTCTTCACCGTCGTCTTCGATCAGCACAGGGTGCACATAAACAGCAAGTAATAGAAGCACAGGGAAAGAGGTAAGATATCCTACCATCAATACCAATACAGCAACCAAGAACCGAACGGCGCATAACGCCCACGTAGCATGTAAAGGCAATAAATAAGCTTTTGAACAGATAACCAGTCAGGCAATCATTAATAAAGGTAATGAATAATTCATAATATCCAGGCAGTTAAATATCAGGTAAACAATAATTTTCAGATGTCAGAATATTCCATGATGCATGGACTCAACATTCAATTTCCTACTCCATGGAGCTAGACTCAAACAGTCGGAGAGAAAGATCAGGAGACATGTACGTGTGACTCGAGGCTGCCGAGGCCGTGCTTATCAATAATTTTCCACGTGCACAATCATGGCATTGCACGGACATTCTACACTAGATCACGATATAGGACAAGTGTCAAGTCCGGATCGTCGGTGCGTTTGCATCGGTTTGCCCCACGACGGAGGAGCTACCAACTCCGCCCATTGCGAAGGACCCGCCCCGACGCGCCCCAAGGTCATAACAAGACCCACACTTGTCTACTCGCACCCGCACTAAGGTGTGTTCAATCTCCTAGGCAACTTGGCCTTACAACAGTCCACACGGACATCACAATGCATAAGACACTATGCATGCTCATGTATGATCCACCATCTCATACGAATTCATAATATACCATAATTGATCAAGAGAGTGCAATAAGCAAATTTGCATCCAAGAAGAACCCAATATCCACATAATATCAATTTATAACTCAAGGAACACATTATGGGTCCATTATGGATTTCTAAAATCTCCAAGTCTTATGAAATTCATCTCATTGGTTCATTTACTTGTCATTTGATTCAAGTTACTTGATTCTTATAATTACCTTCCAAGCTTAGCTCATTTCCTAAGTCTCCACCACAATCCATCATGAATTTATTGTTACAAGTTTCCTATTATCAATCTACATTTTTAATCGCTTGATTAACTCAAGTCTTGACATCTCAAATTTGTTAATCTTTTCCCTCATTCAAGCCCTCAAAACCGTGGCACTCAAGAGAGTCTTAGATCACAATTTTCTTCTCACTAATTTAGTCTTCCTTTACTTAACCTACCTAGCATTATTCTTGGCACCATGACAACCAAAATTCTGCTCCTAAAACAACCCAAAACCGTGGCACTTACCAAGGTTTAACAACCAGAATTTTGTCCATTTAAACCAACCTTAACTACTTGATTTTATTAGCCATGCATTGATCAAAAATTAAGCATTACTTCCACTCATTTTCCAGCACAAAAACAGCCCCAAAAACAAGCCAAAAACCGTGACTCACTCAAGGTTCCAACAACCAGAATTTTATCCATTCAAATCAACCTTAACTACTTGATTAAATTAGCCATGCATTGATCACAAATTAAGCTTCATTTCCATTCAATTTCCAGCACACAACCAGCCCAAAACAGAGCCAAAAACCGTGGCACTCCTAGGGTCCAGCAAACCAGAATTTTGCTCACTTCAATCTCACTCAACTACTTGATTAAATTAACCATGCATTGATCACAAATTAAGCACCACTTCCATTGAATTTCCAGCACAAAGACAGCCCCAAAAACAAGCCAAAAACCGTGGCACTCCAAGGGTCCAACAAACCAGAATTTTTCAGCATTCATACATGGTTTCCAATCACAAAATTACACAATCAATCAACCACTCAAAGCTAAATCAAAATCACATTCAAGAAACCAATTTCAAGCAAGTTCAAGAACAACCACCATGTGGTTCTTCTTCCAAAAATTAAATACAAGATTCCTAGTTGCTAAAGAGGTTGAGGAGGATTAATCTTCCTCTTACCAAGTTGATGAACCAAGAAACTCCAAGAATCACCCTTGATTTTCGGATTTGGAGCACCAAAAACCCTAGAAAATTTGGTCCAAGTTAGAACAATGAAATGGTGTGTAAAAGAAGAAGAAAATGGCCAATAAACCAAGGAAAAACAGAAACGAAAATGGGAGGGGAAGGCTGGAATTTTTCAGCCATGGGAGCTCACCTTCAAGGCTTGAGGAATGGTTGAAGATGGAAGCTTTTCTTGAAACTCCAAGCACCAAAGATGAAGAGGAGGAGTAGGAGATTAAGGAAATGTGGTTAGATTAAATTTTTTGTGAAGGTTAGGTTTCATGGGAGAGGGCTGGGCCTTGGGAGAACTCTTTGGAAGGAGAAGAGAAATATGTGAAAAAAGAAAGGAGAAGAAGAGAACGTAAATGAAGAAGCAAAATGTGTTTTTGGTGATATTATGTCAATTGATTTATTTGAATAATTGAATCCAATTTCTTTCTCCAATTTGGGCTGCAGACCACGTAAGTGAGAGGGAGAGAAATGAGTGGGAAAAATTTGGCTTCCTTTGGAAGCTAAACACTTGGTCAAAGCTTGGGTCAAAGCTTGTTAAGGAAGCTTTGATTAAAATACACTTAAATTTGAATTAAAGTGAGTAAATTAAATATAATGTAAATAGCATTAGGATAAGGTGATAGTATTTTTATTACACACTATTATCCATTAGATAATAGTTACGATCGTGAAGTCAGTATTTAATTAACCGGATGAATTCTTCATTTGTATTGATTTAAGCGTAATCAGTAAAGATTTCTCGGAAATTTGCGAAACCTCGTAAACTGTGTCAAGTCCCGGGTTTAGTAAGATCCCCGTTGACTTATCCATAGTCCAAAGTTCGCAGAGAAAACATCGCGTTTTCCGGTTCGGTCGGTGTGCACGCAAAACGAGGAATATACGGTAATATTCGACGTTTCCGAGAAAATTCCAAAAAATTCTCATAAATCACAAATATTAGAAAATGACTATTCATAGTGAAATAATCAATTTCCGAAGTGTTACACTGGTCTCGGCAATTCTCACCAAGTGTGCACGTAAAACGAAGAATATATTAAAATATTCGTCGTTTAGAAAATTTCCAGAAAAATTCCTAAAAATCAAGAATATTATAAAATGATGATTTATGATCAAATATGTATTTTTCGGGATGTTACAACACTCCCTACTAAAAGGAATTTCGTCCTCGAAATTTTCATACCTTAAAATAATTGGATGTTGCTCCTTCATCTTGTCTTCCAATTCCCAAGTCGCATCACCGGTTGCTTCATTCCAAATCACCTTTACCAATGGAATCTCCTTGCCTCGTAGTTGCTTTATCCGTCGATCCTCGATTCTCGCAGAGACGTTTCATAGGTCGAGTTCTCTTTTAAGCATCTGTCTTGTGTCCAGGTGCTATAACATGACTTGGATCGTGTAAATATTTACGAAGTTGTGACACATGGAAGACATTGTGTATGTTTGAAAGAATAGGGGTAAGGCTATCCGGTAAGCTCTTGGACCTATCCAGGTGAAGAATTTGGTAAGGTCCAAGAAATTTTGGAGTGAGTTTTCTAGATTTTAAGGCCCCGTAGCCGACCCGGTCGTGGGTGTGACTTTCAGAACACATGCTCACCTTCTTCAAACTCAAGAGGCTTTCTTCTCTTATCCGCATAGCTCTTTGCCGGCTACGAGCAGTTCTCATCTTCTCTTGAATCATCTTGACCTTTTCGGTTGTCCGTTGAATGATATCCAGGTCCAATTGTGAGACGCTCTCCATCTTGGTACCAACACAACGGCGGCGTTCGACACCGCCTTCCATACTGGGCTTCATATGGTGCCATCCCTATACTCGCATGGTAGCTGTTGTTGTATGTGAACTCTATCAACGGCAAGATTTGGTCCCAACTCCCGGTCGCTCAATAGTACACGCTCTAAGCAAGTCCTCAGAGATGGATCGTCCTTTCCGATTGTCCATCGGTTTGTGGGTGGTACGGCCGAACTCAAACGTAACTCGTTCCCGGCGATGCCCTGTAGACTTTGCCGAATTTTGAAGTAAATCTCGGATCCCTATCCGAAACTATACTCGTAGGCACACCATGCGATCGACAATCTCTCCAATATACGGTCGGGTCGCCTTTTCCAAGCGTACCTTATATTAATCGGGAGGAAATGAGCCGATTTTGTAAGCCGATCGACTATTACCCAAATCGAGTCATGTCCTATCCTTGTCCTTGGCAATCCTACAACGAAATCCATTGCAATCTTTGTCCCATTTCCATTCGGGAATAGACAACGGTTGTAGCGATCCAACAGTCTCGATGTTCCACTTTGGCTTTTTGACGGACTAGACAAGTCGATACACATCTAGTAACGTCACTCTTCATTCCATGCCACCGAGAATAACTTTTTCAAGTCTTGGTACATCTTCGTTATGCCTGGGTGCATATTCAAAGCAAGCTGGTGTGGGCATGTTCCACAATGTACTGCTTCAGTTCTTGATCACGGGAATACGAGACTCTACCCGAAATCTCGAATTCCATCAGTTCCTTCTTCGAATTCTGTTTTCTCACCTTGTTTCATTCGTTCTCTCACCTCTTGCAAGAATTCATCGGCCTTCTGCTTTTCCCCTATGTCCTCCATTAGCTCGCTTGAGATGGTAACCATATTCATACAAATTTTTCCTGGCTTCAATTCCACAACCGACCACACATCTCTAAACTGTTCAATGAGCTCCTTTTCCTTGATCATCGGGCGCGAAGCATCGATAGTTTTTCTCGCTCAAGGCGTCACCACAACGTTCGCCTTACCTGTGGTGGTACAACGGTTGAAAGTCATAATCTTTCAAGAATTCTAACCATCTCCGTTGTCTCATATTCAGCTCTTTTCGATCGTACAAGTACTTCAAGCTCTTGTGGTCACCGAAGATGTTGAATGTCGCTCCATAGAGGAAATGTCTCCATATCTTCGAGCAAAACCGGTGCCAACTCCAAATCATGAGTCGGGTAATTCTTTTCATGCACTCGCAACTGTCGCGAAAGCGTAGGCTACCACCTTTCGGTGTTGCATAAGAACAGATCCCAATCCTTGGTACGAAGCGTCACAATACACCTCGAACGGTTCATTCGGATCGAGGTAGCACTAATACGGTGAGGTAGTCGGTCACCGTTTCTTCAACCCTTGAAAACTCGCTCACATTTATCGGTCCATTCGAAAGCTTGATTCTTCTTCGTCAATTGAGTGAGCGGTCCGGCAATCTTGGAAAACCCTCTATGAACCTCCGGTAATATCCGGCTAAACCAACGAAACTACGGACTTAGTCACGACTTCGGTTGTTCCCACCTGCAGATCGCTTCTACTTTGCATGGATCCACCGCGATTCCTTCTTTTGAGATTACGTGACCCAAAAACTTCACCTCATCAAGCCAAAACTCGCACTTCGACGACTTGGCATACAGTTCCTTTTCCTTCAAAATCGAAGAACTATCTTCGAGGTGCTCGATGATCCTCCCGATTTTGGGAATATATCGGGATGTCATCAATGAAGACGACAACGAACCTATCCAAGTACGGACGAAAGATGCGGTTCATATAGTCCATGAAAATAGCAGCGCATTCGTCACACCAAACGGCATCACAAGATACTCGTAATGACCGTATCGCGTACGAAAAGCAGTCTTGGGTATATCCTCCGTCTTCACTCTTATCCGATGATACCCAGATCTCAAGTCAATCTTCGAAAATACCGCTGCCCCTTCGGTTGGTCCATCAAGTCATCAATTCTCGGTAGAGGATATTTGTTCTTGATTTGTCAACTTGTTCAATTGCACGTAATCCACACACAATCTCGAGGTACCGTCCTTCTTTCGAACTAGTAACACGGGTGCTCCCCACGGAGACACACTTGGTCTAACGAATCGCTTCTCCAAAAGCTCTTCTAGCCGCTTCTTAAGTTCAGCTAATTCTGCTTCGGTGACATTCGGTGACGGTGCTATAGACACGGGACCAGCTCCGCAGTACTAGATCAATAGCAAACTCGATTTCACGTGCGGCGGTAAACTGTGTACTTCTTCGGGGAAGATCTCGGGAAATTCCTTCACTTAGGAATAGTACTCAAATCACCTCACTCTCAACTTTCGAGAGAAGATAATAGCATGTACCCCGAGCTCCTTCTTTCAAGAAAGCTCGTGCTTGGTTGGCCGTCAAGTATCTAGAATTCTCATCCACGGGAAAGACTATGGTCCTACTAGAACAATCTAACAGAACATGGTTGGAAGATAACCAGTCCATCCCTAGGATTATATCTAACTGTGAAAGAGGTAAACAGATCAAATCGACAGAAAAGATTCGACCTTCAACAATCAAAGGACACTTCAAACAGACTTTGGTAGTAACTACCGGTTTATCAGTGGGGGTTGAAACAGTCAATTCAAAAGGTAGTTCAGACACAGGTAAACCAAGTCGCAGCACACAGTCATATGATATGAAAGAATGGGTTGCCCCAGAGTCATACAGTACTTTTAAAAGATTACCTTCTATGGCGCCTTCTCCTTGAATCAAGTCCTCAGATTCGGCAGCTTCGGCTCCGCTCATAGTGTAGACTCGTCCTCCGGCTTGCGGTTTCTTGGCTCGAGTCGCATTGACTGAAGGCTCAGTCTTTGCCTGGTTACAGTCTCTGGATATGTGGCCTGGTTTGCCACACCTAAAGCAGATGATCCCCTTAATCGTGCAATCTCTTGTGAGATGATCCTTCCCACACTTCAGGCATTTGGATGGGTAGGTCGTATTCTGACCAGTTCGATTCCCAGAAGAACCTCCACCAGAACTTCCACCGGTTGGTTGATGACTCCTCGTTGGTCGGGAATAGGGCTTCTTCTGAAAGCGGTTTGAACCACTGCCTCCACCTCTTTGGGACCGTACAGGCCCAAAGTTCCTGTTTCTCGAGTCTCTAGCCTGCTCCAAGGCTTCAACTTCGCAGCAAGTGTCTAACAGTTCTGAGAATACCTTCATTTTCAAGGTAATCACAGCTTTCTTCACTTCGTACCTCAGTCCTTCGGTGAATTTCCAGCACTTCCAGGCTTCATCAGTTTGATGCTGGTAATGTGTTGAAAATCTCTCCAAGTTTTCAAACTTGGCTGCGTATTCGCTGACAGTCATGTTCCCCTGTCTCAGGTTGAGGAACTCCATCTCCTTTGCGTGTCTCGCATTCGCAGGAAAGTATTTGCCCAAGAATTTCTCCTTGAACAATTCCCAAGTGACCTCTGCTCCTTCGGCTTCTAACGCCCTTTGAGCTCCATTCCACCAGTCTTCGGCATTTCCGACAAGCATAAAAGTCGCATAATTTACCTTCTTGTCTTCCGCACAATTCATGCCACGAAAGACTTTTTCCAGTTCCTTGATCCATAAATTAGCCTTGTCGGGATCAAACTCCCCCTTGAACTGCGGAGGGTTATGACGACGAAATTCTGCTAAGTTTTGCGCATCGGCAGTCACCTCAAGCTGTTGAGCGCTCTTTCTTGTTGTTGAGCAGCGCGTTCGTTTTGTTGCGCAATGAGTTCCGCCATCCGCTGAATTGCTTCCACAGCAGCTGCAATATCTCCACCTCTTGCCATTTTGCCTTTCTCTTAAATTAGATTACTGAAAACATAAGAAAAGTCAGAGGAATCCACTCAAGACACTCACCACAGAGATTCACACAGCACAAACAAGACAGACTCACACTCAAGACCCAAAGAAAACATAAACCGGGGCTCTGATACCAACTTAATGTAACGCCCCTTAACGGGAGGGAACGTCACATTGTCAAACAAAGTAAAATGCGGAAATTAAATAATTAACGATTAAGACCCGGTTCATTTTAATTAATTAATGTTTAACCATGTGAGCAAATTTGACAATATTTTTTTTTTTTTATAATGATAATAATGATACTACGAGTGCGGATAAAAGTAACGAATAAAACAATACATAGAGATTTGCACCTGAATAGCATGCATATATATATATCTAGAGTTTAATACAAATTTGTTTCATAAATACAAGCCTGGCCATCATCAAAAAGCAAAACTATACCCACCCCAAGGGAAACATGCATATATACCCACATGCATATACAAAATATACAGCCCAAATCAAAAAGAAAGATACATCAGGCCCCCAAAAACAAAAACACTGGCAGCCATCAGTAGCCACCAATGATCATCGACCCCTCAAATAGAAAGGGACCGATTCAGGATCATCAGGAGGACCCTCATCAGGATCTTCCTCATCCGAGGACTCATCCATAGGAACCACAGAGGCGCGGGACGGAGCCCGAGCGGTGGAATCAAACGAATCCTCCTGCGGGGTGTAGTAACGGGGACCCCACATCTCCCTGATAGGCAGGTAAAACTCCAAGCGTAAGCTGATGTAGCAAGTGAGGACCGGTGCCTCATGGCGTCTCCAGGCAAGTGATACAGACACGTCTCCCACATACACACAACGGTCGGAGTTTAGGTTGATGTGCCAACACTCCGGCCCTCCGAGGAAGGTCGGCGCACATCTCCCAAAAATCCGCGCGTGCGTGCGAGACATCGTCGTAGTCAAAGTCAATCTGTGCGGGCCGAAGCCGGGAAGGCAGGCTCTTGTCTCTTCACCGTCGTCTTCGATCGTACGGGGTGCACATAAACAAGCAAGTAATAGAAGCACGGGGAAAGAGGTAAGATATCCTACCATCAATACCAATACTGACAACCAAGAACCGAACGGCGCATAACGCCCACGTAGCATGTAAAGGCAATAAATAAGCTTTTGAACAGATAACCGGTCGAGCAATCATTAATAAAGGTAATGAATAATTCATAATATCCAGGCAGTTAAATATCGGGTAAACAATAATTTTCAGATGTCGAATATTCCATGATGCATGGACACAACATTCAATTTCCTACTCCATGGAGCTAGACTCAAACAGTCGGAGAGAAAGATCAGGAGACATGTCTGTGACTCGGCTGCCGAGGCCAGTGCTATCAATAATTTTCCACGTGCACAATCATGGCATTGCACAGACATTCTACACTAGATCACGATATAGGACAGTGTCAAGTCCGGATCGTCGGTGCGTTTGCATCGGTTTGCCCCACAGACGAGGAGCTACCAACTGCCCATTGCGAAGGACCCGCACCCCGACGCCCCCAAGGTCATAACAAGACCCACACTTGTCTACTCGCACCCGCACTAAGGTGTGTTCAATCTCCTAGGCAACTTGGCCTTACAACAGTCCACACGGACATCACAATGCATAAGACACTATGCATGCTCATGTATGATCCACCATCTCATACGAATTCATAATATACCATAATTGATCAAGAGAGTGCAATAAGCAAATTTGCATCCAAGAAGAACCCAATATCCACATAATATCAATTTATAACTCAAGGAACACATTATGGGTCCATTATGGATTTCTAAAATCTCCAAGTCTTATGAAATTCATCTCATTGGTTCATTTACTTGTCATTTGATTCAAGTTACTTGATTCTTATAATTACCTTCCAAGCTTAGCTCATTTCCTAAGTCTCCACCACAATCCATCATGAATTTATTGTTACAAGTTTCCTATTATCAATCTACATTTTTAATCGCTTGATTAACTCAAGTCTTGACATCTCAAATTTGTTAATCTTTTCCCTCATTCAAGCCCTCAAAACCGTGGCACTCAAGAGAGTCTTAGATCACAATTTTCTTCTCACTAATTTAGTCTTCCTTTACTTAACCTACCTAGCATTATTCTTGGCACCATGACAACCAAAATTCTGCTCCTAAAACAACCCAAAACCGTGGCACTTACCAAGGTTTAACAACCAGAATTTTGTCCATTTAAACCAACCTTAACTACTTGATTTTATTAGCCATGCATTGATCAAAAATTAAGCATTACTTCCACTCATTTTCCAGCACAAAAACAGCCCCAAAAACAAGCCAAAAACCGTGACTCACTCAAGGTTCCAACAACCAGAATTTTATCCATTCAAATCAACCTTAACTACTTGATTAAATTAGCCATGCATTGATCACAAATTAAGCTTCATTTCCATTCAATTTCCAGCACACAACCAGCCCAAAACAGAGCCAAAAACCGTGGCACTCCTAGGGTCCAGCAAACCAGAATTTTGCTCACTTCAATCTCACTCAACTACTTGATTAAATTAACCATGCATTGATCACAAATTAAGCACCACTTCCATTGAATTTCCAGCACAAAGACAGCCCCAAAAACAAGCCAAAAACCGTGGCACTCCAAGGGTCCAGCAAACCAGAATTTTTCAGCATTCATACATGGTTTCCAATCACAAAATTACACAATCAATCAACCACTCAAAGCTAAATCAAAATCACATTCAAGAAACCAATTTCAAGCAAGTTCAAGAACAACCACCATGTGGTTCTTCTTCCAAAAATTAAATACAAGATTCCTAGTTGCTAAAGAGGTTGAGGAGGATTAATCTTCCTCTTACCAAGTTGATGAACCAAGAAACTCCAAGAATCACCCTTGATTTTCGGATTTGGAGCACCAAAAACCCTAGAAAATTTGGTCCAAGTTAGAACAATGAAATGGTGTGTAAAAGAAGAAGAAAATGGCCAATAAACCAAGGAAAAACAGAAACGAAAATGGGAGGGGAAGGCTGGAATTTTTCAGCCATGGGAGCTCACCTTCAAGGCTTGAGGAATGGTTGAAGATGGAAGCTTTTCTTGAAACTCCAAGCACCAAAGATGAAGAGGAGGAGTAGGAGATTAAGGAAATGTGGTTAGATTAAATTTTTGTGAAGGTTAGGTTTCATGGGAGAGGGCTGGACGAGGGGCTCTTTGGAAGGAGAAGAGAAATATGTGAAAAAAGAAAGGAGAAGAAGAGAACGTAAATGAAGAAGCAAAATGTGTTTTTGGTGATATTATGTCAATTGATTTATTTGAATAATTGAATCCAATTTCTTTCTCCAATTTGGGCTGCAGACCACGTAAGTGAGAGGGAGAGAAATGAGTGGGAAAAATTTGGCTTCCTTTGGAAGCTAAACACTTGGTCAAAGCTTGGGTCAAAGCTTGTTAAGGAAGCTTTGATTAAAATACACTTAAATTTGAATTAAAGTGAGTAAATTAAATATAATGTAAATAGCATTAGGATAAGGTGATAGTATTTTTATTACACACTATTATCCATTAGATAATAGTTACGATCGACAAGTCGTATTTAATTAATCGACGGATGAATTCTTCATTTGTATTGATTTAATCGTGTCTGTAAAGATTTCTCGGAAATTTGCGAAACCTCGTAAAGCTGTGTCAAGTCCCGGGTTTAGTAAGATCCCCGTTGACTTATCCATAGTCCAAAGTTCGCAGAGAAAACATCGCGTTTTCCGGTTCGGTCGGTGTGCATAAAACGAGGAATATACGGTAATATTCGACGTTTCAGAAAATTCCAAAAAATTCTCATAAATCACAAATATTAGAAAATGACTATTCATAGTGAAATAATCAATTTCCGAAGTGTTACACTGGTCTCAAGCAATTCTCGGCCCGGTGTGCACGTAAAACGAAGAATATATTAAAATATTCGTCGTTTCCGAAAATTTCGAGAAAAATTCCTAAAAATCAAGAATATTATAAAATGATGATTTATGATCAAATATGTATTTTTCGGGATGTTACAACACTCCCTACTAAAAGGAATTTCGTCCTCGAAATTTTCATACCTTAAAATAATTCGGATGTTGCTCCTTCATCTTGTCTTCCAATTCCCAAGTCGCATCACCGGTTGCTTCATTCCAAATCACCTTTACCAATGGAATCTCCTTGCCTCGTAGTTGCTTTATCCGTCGATCCTCGATTCTCGCAGGAGACGTTTCATAGGTCGGGTTCTCTTTTAATCGTATCCGTGTCCGGTGCTATAACATGACTTGGATCGAGGTAAATATTTACGAAGTTGTGACACATGGAAGACATTGTGTATGTTTGAAAGAATAGGGGTAAGGCTATACGGTAAGCTCTTGGACCTATCCGGTGAAGAATTTGGTAAGGTCCAAGAAATTTTGGAGTGAGTTTTCTAGATTTTAAGGCCCGGCCGACCCGGTCGTGGGTGTGACTTTCAGAACACATGCTCACCTTCTTCAAACTCAAGAGGCTTTCTTCTCTTATCCGCATAGCTCTTCTCGCCGGCTCGAGCGGTTCTCATCTTCTCTTGAATCATCTTGACCTTTTCAGTTGTCTGTTGAATGATATCCGGTCCAATTGTGAGACGCTCTCCATCTTGGTACCAACACAACGGCGTTCGACACCGCCTTCCATACAGGGCTTCATATGGTGCCATCCCTATACTCGCATGGTAACCTGTTGTTGTATGTGAACTCTATCAACGGCAAGATTTGGTCCCAACTCCCCACTGCTCAATAGTACACGCTCTAAGCAAGTCCTCTAGAGATTGGATCGTCCTTTCCGATTGTCCATCGGTTTGTGGGTGGTACGCTGAACTCAAACGTAACTCTGTTCCCAGCGATGCCTGTAGACTTTGCCGAATTTTGAAGTAAATCTCGGATCCCTATCCGAAACTATACTCGTAGGCACACCATGCAGTACTGACAATCTCTCCAATATACAGTCGGGTCAGCTTTTCCAAACTGTACCTTATATTAATCGGGAGGAAATGAGCCGATTTTGTAAGCCGATCGACTATTACCCAAATCGAGTCATGTCCTATCCTTGTCCTTGGCAATCCTACAACGAAATCCATTGCAATGTTGTCCCATTTCCATTCAGAATAGACAACGGTTGTAGTGATCCAAACAGGTCTCGATGTTCCACTTTGGCTTTTTGACGTACTAGACAAGTCGATACACATCTAGTAACGTCACTCTTCATTCCATGCCACCGAATAACTTTTTCAAGTCTTGGTACATCTTCGTTATGCCTGGGTGCATATTCAAGACAAGTGGTGTGGGCATGTTCCACAATGTCGCTTGAGTTCTTGATCACGGGAATACAGACTCTACCCGAAATCTCGAATTCCATCAGTTCCTTCTTCGAATTCGTTTTCTCACCTTGTTTCATTCGTTCTCTCACCTCTTGCAAGAATTCATCGGCCTTCGCTTTTCCCCCTATGTCCTCCATTAGCTCGCTTGAGATGGTAACCATATTCATACAAATTTTTCCTGGCTTCAATTCCACAACCGACCACACATCTCTAAACTGTTCAATGAGCTCCTTTTCCTTGATCATCAGGGCAGAAGCACTGATAGTTTTTCTGCTCAAGGCGTCACCACAACGTTCGCCTTACCAGGGTGGTACAACAGTTGAAAGTCATAATCTTTCAAGAATTCTAACCATCTCCGTTGTCTCATATTCAGCTCTTTCTGATCGTACAAGTACTTCAAGCTCTTGTGGTCACTGAAGATGTTGAATGTCGCTCCATAGAGGAAATGTCTCCATATCTTCAGAGCAAAAACCACAGCTGCCAACTCCAAATCATGAGTCGGGTAATTCTTTTCATGCACTCGCAACTGTCGCGAAGCGTAGGCTACCACCTTTCGGTGTTGCATAAGAACAGATCCCAATCCTTGGTACGAAGCGTCACAATACACCTCGAACGGTTCATTCGGATCAGGTAGCACTAATACAGGTGAGGTAGTCAGCCGTTTCTTCAACCCTTGAAAACTCTGCTCACATTTATCAGTCCATTCGAAAGCTTGATTCTTCTTCGTCAATTGAGTGAGCGGTCCGGCAATCTTGGAAAACCCCTCTATGAACCTCCGGTAATATCCGGCTAAACCAACGAAACTACGGACTTCCGTCACTGACTTCGGTTGTTCCCACTGCAGTACTGCTTCTACTTTGCATGGATCCACCGCGATTCCTTCTTTTGAGATTACGTGACCCAAAAACTTCACCTCATCAAGCCAAAACTCGCACTTCGATAACTTGGCATACAGTTCCTTTTCCTTCAAAATCGAAGAACTATCCGAGGTGCTCAAGATGATCCTCCCGATTTTGGGAATATATCGAGGATGTCATCAATGAAGACGACAACGAACCTATCCAAGTACGGACGAAAGATGCGGTTCATATAGTCCATGAAAATAGCGGGCGCATTCGTCACACCAAACGGCATCACAAGATACTCGTAATGACCGTATCGCGTACTGTGCGATCTTGGGTATATCCTCCGTCTTCACTCTTATCTGATGATACCCAGATCTCAAGTCAATCTTCGAAAATACCGCTGCCCCCTTCAGTTGGTCCATCAAGTCATCAATTCTCGGTAGAGGATATTTGTTCTTGATTGTCAACTTGTTCAATTGCCTGTAATCCACACACAATCTCGAGGTACCGTCCTTCTTTCGAACTAGTAACACAGGTGCTCCCCACGGAGACACACTTGGTCTAACGAACTGCTTCTCCAAAAGCTCTTCTAGCTGCTTCTTAAGTTCAGCTAATTCTGTCGGTGACATTCGGTACGGTGCTATAGACACGGGACCAGCTCCCGGTACTAGATCAATAGCAAACTCGATTTCACGTGCGGCGGTAAACCAGGTACTTCTTCGGGGAAGATCTCAGGAAATTCCTTCACTAGGAATAGTACTCAAATCAGCCTCACTCTCAACTTTCAGAGAAGATAATAGCATGTACCCCTGAGCTCCTTCTTTCAAGAAAGCTCGTGCTTGGTTGGCCGTCAAGTATCTAGAATTCTCATCCACAGGAAAGACTATGGTCCTACTAGAACAATCTAACAGAACATGGTTGGAAGATAACCAGTCCATCCCTAGGATTATATCTAATCTGTGAAAGAGGTAAACAGATCAAATCGAGTAAAAGATTCGACCTTCAACAATCAAAGGACACTTCAAACAGGACTTTGGTAGTAACTACCGGTTTATCGTGGGGGTTGAAACAATAATTCAAAAGGTAGTTCGCATACATGTGTAAACCAAGTCGCAACACACAGTCATATGATATGAAAGAATGGGTTGCCCCAGAGTCATACAGTACTTTTAAAAGATTACCTTCTATGGCGCCTTCTCCTTGAATCAAGTCCTCAGATTCGGCAGCTTCGGCTCCGCTCATAGTGTAGACTCGTCCTCCGGCTTGCGGTTTCTTGGCTCGAGTCGCATTGACTGAAGGCTCAGTCTTTGCCTGGTTACAGTCTCTGGATATGTGGCCTGGTTTGCCACACCTAAAGCAGATGATCCCCTTAATCGTGCAATCTCTTGTGAGATGATCCTTCCCACACTTCAGGCATTTGGATGGGTAGGTCGTATTCTGACCGGATTCGATTCCCAGAAGAACTTCCACCGAACTTCCACCGGTTGATTGATGACTCCTCGTTGGTCGGGAATAGGGCTTCTTCCGAAAGCGGTTTGAACCACCGCCTCCACCTCTTTGGGACCGTATGGGCCCAAAGTTCTGTTTCTCGAGTCTCTAGCCCGCTCCAAGGCTTCAACTTCGCAGCAAGTGTCTAAATGAGTTCCGAGAATACCTTCATTTTCAAGGTAATCACAGCTTTCTTCACTTCGTACCTCAGTCCTTCGGTGAATTTCCAGACTTCCAGGCTTCATCAGTTTGATGCCGGTAATGTGTTGAAAATCTCTCCAAGTTTTCAAACTTGGCTGCGTATTCGCTGACAGTCATGTTCCCCTGTCTCAGGTTGAGGAACTCCATCTCCTTTGCGTGTCTCGCATTCGCAGGAAAGTATTTGCCCAAGAATTTCTCCTTGAACAATTCCCAAGTGACCTCTCGCTCCTTCGGCTTCTAACGCCCTTTGAGCTCCATTCCACCAGTCTTCGGCATTTCCGACAAGCATAAAAGTCGCATAATTTACCTTCTTGTCTTCCGCACAATTCATGCCACGAAAGACTTTTTCCAGTTCCTTGATCCATAAATTAGCCTTGTCGGGATCAAACTCCCCCTTGAACTGCGGAGGGTTATGACGACGAAATTCTGCTAAGTTTTGCGCATCGGCAGTCACCTCAAGCTGTTGAGCAGCCTCTTTCTTGTTGTTGAGCGGCGCGTTCGTTTTGTTGCGCAATGAGTTCGCCATCCGCTGAATTGCTTCCACAAGAAATTTGCAATATCTCCACCTCTTGCCATTTTGCCTTTCTCTTAAATTAGATTACGAAAACATAAGAAAAGTCGAGGAATCCACTCAAGACACTCACCACAGATTCACACAAAGACAAACAAGACAGACTCACACTCAAGACCCAAAGAAAACATAAATCGGGGGCTCGATACCAACTTAATGTAACGCCCTTAACGGGAGGGAACGTCACATTGTCAAACAAAGTAAAATGCGGAAATTAAATAATTAACGATTAAGACCCGGTTCATTTTAATTAATTAATGTTTAACCATGTGAGCAAATTTGACAATATTTTTTTTTTTTATAATGATAATAATGATACTACAGAGTGCGGATAAAAGTAACGAATAAAACAATACATAGAGATTTGCACCTGAATAGCATGCATATATATATATCTAGAGTTTAATACAGCTGTTTCATAAATACAAGCCTGGCCATCATCAAAAAGCAAAACTATACCCACCCCAAGGGAAACATGCATATATACCCACATGCATATACAAAATATACAGCCCAAATCAAAAAGAAAGATACATCAGGCCCCCAAAAACAAAAACACTGGCAGCCATCAGTAGCCACCAATGATCATCGACCCCTCAAATAGAAAGGGACCGATTCAGGATCATCAGGAGGACCCTCATCAGGATCTTCCTCATCCGAGGACTCATCCATAGGAACCACAGAGGCGCGGGACGGAGCCGAGCGGTGGAATCAAACGAATCCTCCGCGGGGTGTAGTAACGGGGACCCCACATCTCCCTGATAGGCAGGTAAAACTCCAAGCGTAAGCTGATGTAGCAAGTGAGGACCGGTGCCTCATGGCGTCTCCAGGCAAGTGATACAGACACGTCTCCCACATACACACAACGGTCGGAGTTTAGGTTGATGTGCCAACACTCCGGCCCTCCGAGGAAGGTCAGGCGCACATCTCCCAAAAATCCGCGCGTGCGTGCAGACATCGTCGTAGTCAAAGTCAATCCTGTGCGGGCCAGAAGCCGGGGAAGGCAGGCTCTTCTGTCTCTTCACCGTCGTCTTCGATCAGTACAGGGTGCACATAAACAGCAAGTAATAGAAGCACAGGGAAAGAGGTAAGATATCCTACCATCAATACCAATACAGCAACCAAGAACCGAACGGCGCATAACGCCCACGTAGCATGTAAAGGCAATAAATAAGCTTTTGAACAGATAACCAGTCAGGCAATCATTAATAAAGGTAATGAATAATTCATAATATCCAGGCAGTTAAATATCAGGTAAACAATAATTTTCGGATGTCGAATATTCCATGATGCATGGACTCAACATTCAATTTCCTACTCCATGGAGCTAGACTCAAACAATCGGAGAGAAAGATCGGGAGACATGTACGTGACTCGGGTCGTACCGCCGAGGCCGGTGCTATCAATAATTTTCCACGTGCACAATCATGGCATTGCACGGACATTCTACACTAGATCACGATATAGGGACGGTGTCAAGTCCGGATCGTCGGTGCGTTGCATCGGTTTGCCCCACGTACGAGGAGCTACCAACTGCCCATTGCGAAGGACCCGCACCCCGACGCCCCAAGGTCATAACAAGACCCACATTTGTCTACTCGCACCCGCACTAAGGTGTGTTCAATCTCCTAGGCAACTTGGCCTTACAATGAGTCCACACGGACATCACAATGCATAAGACACTATGCATGCTCATGTATGATCCACCATCTCATACGAATTCATAATATACCATAATTGATCAAGAGAGTGCAATAAGCAAATTTGCATCCAAGAAGAACCCAATATCCACATAATATCAATTTATAACTCAAGGAACACATTATGGGTCCATTATGGATTTCTAAAATCTCCAAGTCTTATGAAATTCATCTCATTGGTTCATTTACTTGTCATTTGATTCAAGTTACTTGATTCTTATAATTACCTTCCAAGCTTAGCTCATTTCCTAAGTCTCCACCACAATCCATCATGAATTTATTGTTACAAGTTTCCTATTATCAATCTACATTTTTAATCGCTTGATTAACTCAAGTCTTGACATCTCAAATTTGTTAATCTTTTCCCTCATTCAAGCCCTCAAAACCGTGGCACTCAAGAGAGTCTTAGATCACAATTTTCTTCTCACTAATTTAGTCTTCCTTTACTTAACCTACCTAGCATTATTCTTGGCACCATGACAACCAAAATTCTGCTCCTAAAACAACCCAAAACCGTGGCACTTACCAAGGTTTAACAACCAGAATTTTGTCCATTTAAACCAACCTTAACTACTTGATTTTATTAGCCATGCATTGATCAAAAATTAAGCATTACTTCCACTCATTTTCCAGCACAAAAACAGCCCCAAAAACAAGCCAAAAACCGTGACTCACTCAAGGTTCCAACAACCAGAATTTTATCCATTCAAATCAACCTTAACTACTTGATTAAATTAGCCATGCATTGATCACAAATTAAGCTTCATTTCCATTCAATTTCCAGCACACAACCAGCCCAAAACAGAGCCAAAAACCGTGGCACTCCTAGGGTCCAGCAAACCAGAATTTTGCTCACTTCAATCTCACTCAACTACTTGATTAAATTAACCATGCATTGATCACAAATTAAGCACCACTTCCATTGAATTTCCAGCACAAAGACAGCCCCAAAAACAAGCCAAAAACCGTGGCACTCCAAGGGTCCAGCAAACCAGAATTTTTCAGCATTCATACATGGTTTCCAATCACAAAATTACACAATCAATCAACCACTCAAAGCTAAATCAAAATCACATTCAAGAAACCAATTTCAAGCAAGTTCAAGAACAACCACCATGTGGTTCTTCTTCCAAAAATTAAATACAAGATTCCTAGTTGCTAAAGAGGTTGAGGAGGATTAATCTTCCTCTTACCAAGTTGATGAACCAAGAAACTCCAAGAATCACCCTTGATTTTCGGATTTGGAGCACCAAAAACCCTAGAAAATTTGGTCCAAGTTAGAACAATGAAATGGTGTGTAAAAGAAGAAGAAAATGGCCAATAAACCAAGGAAAAACAGAAACGAAAATGGGAGGGGAAGGCTGGAATTTTTCAGCCATGGGAGCTCACCTTCAAGGCTTGAGGAATGGTTGAAGATGGAAGCTTTTCTTGAAACTCCAAGCACCAAAGATGAAGAGGAGGAGTAGGAGATTAAGGAAATGTGGTTAGATTAAATTTTTGTGAAGGTTAGGTTTCATGGGAGAGGGCTGGACGCAGGGGCTGCTGGAAGGAGAAGAGAAATATGTGAAAAAAGAAAGGAGAAGAAGAGAACGTAAATGAAGAAGCAAAATGTGTTTTTGGTGATATTATGTCAATTGATTTATTTGAATAATTGAATCCAATTTCTTTCTCCAATTTGGGCTGCAGACCACGTAAGTGAGAGGGAGAGAAATGAGTGGGAAAAATTTGGCTTCCTTTGGAAGCTAAACACTTGGTCAAAGCTTGGGTCAAAGCTTGTTAAGGAAGCTTTGATTAAAATACACTTAAATTTGAATTAAAGTGAGTAAATTAAATATAATGTAAATAGCATTAGGATAAGGTGATAGTATTTTTATTACACACTATTATCCATTAGATAATAGTTACAGTCGACAGAAGTCAGTATTTAATTAATCTGACAGATGAATTCTTCGCTGTATTGATTTAACTGTGTCTGTAAAGATTTCTCGGAAATTTGCGAAACCTCGTAAACTGTGTCAAGTCCCGGGTTTAGTAAGATCCCCCGTTGACTTATCCATAGTCCAAAGTTCGCAGAGAAAACATCGCGTTTTCCCGGTTCCGGTCAGTGTGCACGCAAAACGAGGAATATACGGTAATATTCGACGTTTCCAGAAAATTCCAAAAAAATTCTCATAAATCACAAATATTAGAAAATGACTATTCATAGTGAAATAATCAATTTCCGAAGTGTTACACTGGTCTCAGCAATTCTCAGCCCAGTGTGCACGTAAAACGAAGAATATATTAAAATATTCGTCGTTTCCGAAAATTTCCAGAAAAATTCCTAAAAATCAAGAATATTATAAAATGATGATTTATGATCAAATATGTATTTTTCGGGATGTTACAGTGGATTTAATCAATGGTGGAGATTTGGTCTTCTAAAATGGCTATGACTAATTATGACCCTTGGATTTAAAGTTTGAAGGAGTACTCTTAACCCTTCATTTTTGGAGATAGATCTAATGGCTAGAATTTCAAGGAGGAAAGATCTAATGGCCTAGATTAAGTCTTCTAATCAAAAGTCTACCTTAATCCTAACCATTGATCTAATCAATGGCTTAAATGGCTCTAAATGGTGGCTAGAAAAGATGACAACCTTATGGAATGCATGGATGGAGGGGGGGACAGTTTTTGTGTTGTTTAGGAGCTTAAGGAAAAAGTTTGAAGACATTATTAGATGTCTTGGTCAATTATGCATCATTATTGATTATTTGCACTCATAGGAGAATGCATGGAGGGGGGACGGTTTTGGTGCATGCTTAAGAGCATAGAATGGTTTCAAGACCATTATTACTCCATCTTGATCATTATTGATCATTTCCAAAAACCTAAAGCTCTTAGAAAAATTTCTCTCCTTCTCCTCCAAGCTAGCACACGGCCATGATCATCAAATCTACCCTCCATCACTCAAAAATTTTAACCAACCTAGTTTCTTGAATCCTTACCTTATTCTAAGAACATCTCTAGTTATGAGTTTTCACAAAATCATTCATCTTGAGCTTCAAATCCAAGCTTCAAGTTTCTATCATAAAGGGTAAAGTTCTTATCTCTTCACCCAAACTTCAAGTTTTAATTTTCTAAGCCATGCTTGAACCATGGTTTACCTATTTCTACAATTGTTATTGATTGTAACATTTGTTTATGATTTTTAGGGATTTTTCCATGGAGCTCTACGAAATTGGTGGAAGGAAAACTAAGTGTTTTCACTTCATTCTTTATCTTAACCAAGTCTAAGAAGCTTTTCTTGCACAAAAATCAAAAACTTCATCCTTGTTCTTCAAGAGGAATTTCGGCCATACCACCTAAAATCACCATCCAATCTCTTTTAATTTTATCCAACCATAGATCTTGAAGATATTCTAAGCAACTTTCATGTTGGAGACTTTCTCTAAATCATCCATCTTCAACCTTGTTCTTCAAGCTAAAGATTAAAGCTTTATTGGTGAAGTTTATTAATCTTCACTTTTCTTTTGATTTTCAAAGTTCTAACCATGATTCTAATCCATGGTTTATCTTGTTCAAGCTTGATTTACTAATAAATATATGTTTTGTTTTGTATTTGAGAAGCCCTTGGTAGTGAAGGACTTGGAAAAAGAAGCAAAACAAGGAGCTTTTGAGGATCTTCAAGAAGTAAGAGGGAGATTCATCTCACCAACCAAGTATGGTGGTGAGAGATGGTTTGGTATTTGATGGATGTTGAATCCATGTGAGGATTCATATCCATGGTCATATAATAATTTGTGGGTGTTTATGTGCTTTGATTATTTGCCTATGCTTGGTATGATTTGCATGATTTATTGCTTTTGATTATGGCATGCTTATGGTATATATGATGAAATATGTATATGTATGCCATGACTTAATGATGGAAAGGAAATTGATTTTTGGTTCCAAAGACCAAGAGGAATTTCAGCCAAGACACCTCAAAGTAGGTGTTCATAAATTAATATTTTCATGAATGATAAAATTGGATGATTAGAAAAGCAAGGAAAATAAACAAAGGGTTTGTTTTGCAAGAAGTAGTGTTCACGGTTTTGAGAAGAATTTCTATTGATTTATTTTGTGTAAAAACAAGAATGGAATTTAATGGAACTCAAGGACATTTTTGAATAAAAAGATTCTAAGTATTTTATAAATCATGAGTTTTAAATGAAAAGAGCAATAAGTTGTTAATTTTAAGGATTTGCAAAGAAAGTAAAAAATGAAAATGAACAAATGAATTGGTTTTTAAGACTATGAGTCTCACGGTTTTGTTAAAGAGTTTTTAATGGTTTTGTTTGTGTAAAACCATATCAATTTAGAAGAAAAAATATTTGATGGTTTCAATGGTCAAGTACCACGGTTTTGAAGGTTTGTAATGCCCTGGTTTTATGAAACAAAGTGATTTTCAAAATGGAAAGACAATTTGGTTTAGTACAAGGATTTTTGGAAAGGGAATCAGAGTGTTTTATCACTTGAGAAATGGAATTTTCGTATGTGAATAGAAAAGAGAGGTTGAAAGTGTTTGAACCTCAATTGATTTTGAAGAGAATTGATTTTGGAATTGATTAGAGAAAAATGGAGAATATAATGGTGATTTAAAATTTACTAACATAAAACTCATCCTTTGGGTTTTGGAGTGCGTTAAGAAATTTTAAATGAGAAACATTGATTTAATTCCATGAAATGATGAATTTGTGGAATAAATTGCGAAAAAGATTTTCTTCAGTAAGAAAATATGGAAAATAATGTGAGTAGTCATATTATTTTGAGAAAAGTTGAAATAGAATTTTTGAAGGGTGAGAAATATTTTACGAAGTTGAAAAATGGTGAAATATTTTTACGTGATTGATGAAAATGTTAAAAAATCAATATGTGATTTGAAAATGTAACGAAATTATGAAAACGTAACAGAAATGTTGCGCGATTATGAAAACATGATGAAAGTGTTTTGTGACTATAAAAATTCGATAATATGATTTTGCTGTTGAAAATACAGTATGATTTCTGTTATGCCAGTCTGTGGACCCTGATTATGAAATTAAACTGAGAATGGGCCAATGTGTGGACCCTGAATATGAAATTATGAATTTTGCCTGTGATTGGCATTGGTGCATTGAATATGCATTGGAAAAATATGCATTGTGGCATATAAGGAAATTGAACAAAATTGCATTGAGATATTCGTGCATAGAACAAAAATTTGATAGCTGATGCTATTGTGACCCTTGTGGTTGAAGAGAGAATATGAATTGATAGTGAGGTCTGTGATGGATCTTGGGGGCGTCAAGGCGGGGCGGTCGACCAGTGGATATCTGTCTGTGGGCTAAGGCTGGACCATATGCCACTTGGCGATGCGGTCCGTTGCAACGCATTGACGATATCCGATAAGAACATGATTCTTTTCGAAAGCTGGACAATTGTCTGTGGGCTAAGGCTGGGCATTATTTGTGGGCTAATCTGGAAGATTGTCTTTGGGCTAAAGCTGACAATTAACAGAGCATTCTTCTTGAAATTGTAAAAACTTTCATGGAGTAGGACATTGAGTCTACATGCATAACATATGCATCATTATTGAGCATTTGTTATGATAATTGAACTGTTGAATACTTGGATAATAATTGAGGGTATTATCATAAATATTGAATAATTATATCTGTGTGATATGTTAATTGAGGGATATTGGATGATGATGATAATAATAATGTTGATAGCATGACTGTAATTATTGTATTTGTGTGATGACAATAATGTTGACAACATGATAGTAATTATGGTATGATATATCTGTATAGTGTGCTGTTTGTGTTATCTCTATGCTACCATGTTGGTATTGGCGTAGGTGATCTCACCTCTTTGCTATATTGTTTTGCTGTGTCTGTATTGTTAAAATTATATAGTAGAAGAAACGAGTTGTCTTAGACATGACGGGTGGTAGATATTCTGAGATTGGTGACAACATGGAGAAGTGGTCATTCAGGACTCGTTGGTGTGCAATATTGATGAGGAATAGAGATATGACGCATCAAGATGGATAGGAGAAGAAATAAGTATGTCGAGTTTTCTCGTTAGTGTTTTACTGTGCTATTAAGTAGGACCCGTCATGGGGTTTGCTACTGTTTAAAATTGAGTCTATAAGTTTCATATTTCTTAAATAATTGTTAAATATTAATTGGTGTCAATATTGTATATTAATTAGGTTAAATATATTTTTCAATATTACTTATAAAATATCCGTAAGTTTATGTTTCCGTCTTTCGCAAGAAGAAATTTTGAAACCCATCTTTTATAACTCAAACCTTTTATTTATGAAATCATTTTGAGATTGGGAGTTAGTAGTCGGAAATGTGATACCTGAGGAGGGTGTTACATGCTTCCTATTGGTCCGTCATAAAGCTGTCATAACCACTAATGTTGACTAAGCAATATAATATTTATTTTTATCTGCTATTACCCTTCGAACAATATTTTTATTGTATTTTTATTACCCGATAATTAATACAGTACAAAACATAGTAAAAGAAAATTTTAAAACTGTTTCCAATTTCGAGTTTAGTAAGATCCCCCGTCCCTGTCTCAACAGTACAAAATTTTTTGGTTCTTGAAAAATTTTTACTTTTTCAGACCCGCCTCTGCCCACGTACAGCCCCCTGGGCCCACAGGCAGCCCATGGATAATATTAAAATAATCAGATAAATATAAAAATTTCATAATCATCCACAAAATCATAAAAATTATAAAACTTACGAAAATCAAATCAGATTATGTAAAATAATTAAGACTTAACAGTAATAATTAAAATACGTAAGATTTTCTCCAACTCAAAAATTATTATTTTCCTGACATTGAGTAAATCACACAAAACAATCAAATGTATTCACGGAATACTCAAAATAATTTTACAGTACATAGAAATTACTAAACAGTAGAATTCAGTTATTACTGTCACATAACTAGGAAATTTGGGGTGTTACACCCGACGCCCCCCAAGGTCAACAAGTGACCTACACTATGCCTATCGCCCCCGCACAAAGATGTAATTTAACTCCTAGGCTATCGGCCTTAACATAGTCTACCAGACTATCACAATACATGATTGATGCACACAGGCCAATTACAGGCCAAAGTCACAACTTATAATTCTGGGTCCACTACATTGGCCCAACAGCAATCCTACTATATTTTCAATCGCATAGTCATTTTATCGTATTTTCACAATCGCGCAATATTTCTGTCCCGTTTTCAAATCGCGTAAATATTTTTTGATGTTTTCTCAATCGTGTAAAAATATTTTGACGTTTTCTAAATCGCGTAGCTCAAACAACTACGTTTTTGAAACGTGTAAGATTTTTCTTCTGTTTTTTAGCCGTATAAAATATTCTTAACATTCTAAATTCAATTTTGGAACTTCCTACATTTTAAAATATAATTTGATTTCAAATTCTACTTTTTCTCACAAAAATACTTCTAAGAAATAATTTCTGATGTTTTTCCAAAAAAACTACATTATTTCCTCTTAATAAATCCTTCTTTATTTATTTTACCAACAATCCTCTTTAATAAAATACCTTAAGTCACCACTTCCATTTAAATCCTTATTTCTAATATTATATCCAAAAATCACCATTTGTGAAATAATAAAAATTCATTTGTTTCTTGTTTCCATCTTATAAGTCCTTAATTAATTCCTTATCTCCTAATCACCTAAGTTTACCATTCATAGTCCATTTTTACACTAATTTACTACTCTATTTCATGCTTTTTGGCTATGAGCTATGTGGTCCTTTGGAACCAAAATTTATCAATCCATTTTCTTACTTCTTAGTCATCTAACTTTACCATAAAAATTAATTTTAACTTGGAATACCCATTCTTTATCTCCCGAATCATAGAGCATGGTTAAAGAAATACCATGTATAGCACACTCCTCCATAATCAGATCCTCAGATTTGGAAGCTTCTTCTCCACCCATAGTGTATACTCTTCCTCCTACTTGCGGCTTTGTGGCATGTACATTACTCACTGCAGGCTCCATCTTGGTTTGATTACAGTCCCTTGAAATGTGTCCAGGCTTTTCGCATCAGAAACATATCATCCCCTTGAGTGTACAGTCTTTTGTCAAGTGGTTATTTCCACACTTGAAACATTTCGATGAAGACATCCTAGCTTGTCTAAACTTTTTGTTGCCAGAACCTCTCCCATATGATTGTTGTTGGGGTTGATTCCCCAGTGGTCTAGCATATGGCTTCTGTTAATAACGGTTGCCATCGCTACTCTTTCCTCTTTGGAACCGTGTAGGTCCAAAGTTTCAGTTCCTTATATCTCGGTGTTGATCTAGTTCCTCTATCCGACGACACTTCTCTAACAGGGTTGGGAACTCCTTAATTCCTAAAAGTAATATCGCACGCTTCATATCGTGCCTCAGTCTTTCCTCAAATTTTCTGCATTTCCACTCCTCGTCTGGTTGTAATTGGAAATACCTTGAGAACTTTGACAAGCTCTCAAATCTTGCTACGTACTCACTAACCAACATCACTCCTTGTCTTAAGCCAAGGAATTCCATTTCCTTAGCATGTCTATTGCTAGCTGGAAAGTATTTTCCTATAAACTTATTCCTGAAAACTTCCGAAGTGACTATTCTTCCTTCTGCTTCCAGTAGTCTTTGCGCTCTGGCCCACCAATCTTCTACGCCCCCGACGAGCATAAAGGTAGCATAGGTTACCTTCCTTTCGTCAGTACATCCCATTCCTTGGAATATTTTCTCTAGTTCTTTGACCCAAAGATCTGCCTTCTCTGGATCAAACTCTCCCTTGAACCGTGACGGGTTATTTTGAGGAAACTCAAATAAGTTTTGAGCTTCCGCAGTCGCTTCCTGCTGCTGGGCAACTCGTTGGTTTTGTTGTACGATAACTTCAGCCATTCTTTGCATAGCTTTAGCCGCTACAGCCATACTTTCATTATTGTGTCCACCTCTACGAGCCATTTCTCTTCTTTGCAATCAAACTAAGCAACACACAATAAAAGTTAGGTGAAATCATTTCAAACAATTTTGTCTCCTTTCGGAAACTAAACATAGAGAATTACATAACACAAACAAGACAGACCTAACCACAAAACCAAAAGATTCTAACTAAAGCTCTTATACCAACTAATATAACACCCATCGTAGGGTATCACATTTCTTACTAAATTATTACTAAACCTTACCCAATTTCAAAATCATTTATTAATAGGATAAAAATATGAGTTGTAAAATTTTTCTTTTATGGATAATATAATTAAATAAATTAGACAAAACGTAAATACAGAAGATTAAACCATACATACTACATATATATATACATATGGTTTTAGTACTCGACACAAAGCATATAAAATACAAACTATTTTTGGGAAACATAAATCGTCCTCACAACATATATCTAACTAGAAGAACCTTCAGAAGGATCTTCCTCCGTCTCCTCCGAAGATAAGACTCCCGGATGATAAGTTGTCCTACAGACAAGTGTCCAAGTAGATGACACTACACTAACTTCCCTAGGGGTATGGTAACGACCACCCCAGAACTGTCTAATAGATAAAGGAAACTCTATGTGTACATATACATCAATAGAAAAGAAAGGGACCCCGTGGTAATCTTACTCAGAGAGACAGTCAACTTTCCCTAATAAATAAGATCCTCCTCATCAGGAATAAGACGCCAAGCCTCAGTGCCATCACGAAACAGAAGCCTTACGTAACCAAAGAAACTAGGTCTCGACGCCATAATAACAAAGTATGCTAATAAAACTGAGGTGCTCCTGTCTCTTCTTCTTCACCGTCTTTACCAATCATAAATATAAAATAGAACAATACAATAAAGAGGTGAGATCACCTACACCAATACCATCACAGCAATAGAGAGATAGTAACAACAGTAATATCATATAGATATAACAAACAACATATACAATTATGGTAATCAAGTATTTAATCACTTTAACAGATATAAGATGTCTCAATATTATGCAGACAGACTATACATATGTACAATGAATTAATTTCCTACTCCATAGAGCTAAACACAAACGTCGGAGAGAATGATCTAGAAGATTTGTCAGTATCTTGGTCACCTCAAACCAAAGTGCTATAAATTTATCCATCGTGCACATAAGGCATTATACAAGACAGTCTACGCCAGATCATGATTAAGAACAGTGTCTCGATCCGGAATGTCGGTGCATTGCATCAGTCTGATCCACAGTACAACGAGGCTACCAACTGCCCATTGTGGAAAACCTGCACCCCGACACCCCCAAGGTCAACAAGTGACCGACACTATGCCTATTGCACCTGCACAAATGTGTAATTCAACTCCTAGGTCATCGGCCTTAACAAAGTCCACCGGACTATCACAATGCGTGATTGATGCACAGAGGCCATTACAGGCCAAAGTCACAACTCACAATTCTGGGTCCACTACATTGGCCCAACAACAATCCTACTGTTTTTTCAATCGCGTAGTCATTTTATCACATTTTCACAAATGCGCAACATTTCTGTCCCGTTTTCAAATCGCGTAAATATTTTTTGACGTTTTCTCAGTTGCATAAAAGTATTTTGACATTTTCTAAATCATGTAGCTCAAAAATCTACGTTTTTGAAATGCGTAAGATTTTTCTACTGTTTTTCAGCCGTATAAAATATTCTTGACATTCTAAATTCAATTTTGGAACTTCCAACATTTTAAAATATAATTTGATTTCAAATTCTCCTTTTTTCTCACAAAAATACTTCTAAGAAATAATTTTTGATGTTTTTCAAAAAATTTGCATTATTTCCTCTTAATAAATCCTTCTTTATTTATTTTACCTACAATCCTCTTTAATAAAATACCTTAAGTCACCACTTCCATTTAAATACCTTAAGTCAACAAGTGACCGACACTATGCCTATTGCACCTGCACAAATGTGTAATTCAACTCCTAGGTCATCGGCCTTAACAAAGTCCACTGGACTATCACAATGCATGATTGATGCACAGAGGCCATTACAGGCCAAAGTCACAACTCACAATTCCGGGTCCACTACATTGGCCCAACAACAATCCTACTGTTTTTTCAATCGCATAGTCATTTTATCACATTTTCACAAATGCGCAACATTTCTGTCCCGTTTTCAAATCGCGTAAATATTTTTTGACGTTTTCTCAGTTGCGTAAAAATATTTTGACATTTTCTAAATCATGTAGCTCAAAAATCTACGTTTTTGAAATGCGTAAGATTTTTCTACTGTTTTTCAGCCTCATAAAATATTCTTGACATCTAAATTCAATTTTGGAACTTCCTACATTTTAAAATATAATTTGATTTCAAATTCTCCTTTTTTCTCACAAAAATACTTCTAAGAAATAATTTTTGATGTTTTTCAAAAAAACTGCATTATTTCCTCTTAATAAATCCTTCTTTATTTATTTTACCAACAATCCTCTTTAATAAAATACCTTAAGTCACCACTTCCATTTAAATCCTTATTTCTAATATTATATCCAAAAATCACCATTTGTGAAATAATAAAAATTCATTTGTTCCTTGTTTCCATCTCATAAGTCCTTGATTAATTTCTTATCTCCTAATCACCTAAGTTGCTTCATAGTCCATTTTACACTAATTTACTCTATTTCATGCTTCTTGGCCATGAGCTATGTGGTCCTTTGGAACCAAAATTTATCAATCCATTTTCTTACTTCTTAGTCATCTAACTTTATCATAAAAATTAATTTTAACTTGGAATACCCATTTTGGGGCATAGTGGCCGTGAGCCTCATGGTCCTTTGGAGACCAAAAATTGTTTTCCTTTCCCACATAAATCATATCACATATTATCCATAATCATCAAAATCCATAACAGCATAAGTCATGCATAATAATAAAGCTTATAAAAACACATACTATAAAACATGCATAAATTATAAAAGCACATAACTAAAACAACCACAAACAAATTATTTACACAACAAGGGAAACAAATCCTTACATGGATTCATTACCCACAAACTACACCAAAATTCATCTCTCACCACCATGAATGGTTGATGAGGTTAAATCTCCCTCTTACCTTTTGGTGATGCTTCCTTAGCTCCTTGCTTGTCCTCTTGAACCAATCCTTCACCACCAAGAGGTTCCTAAAAAAACAAACACAAATATATTAACATATAAAGCTTGAATAAGAAGACCATGGATCAAAATATGGCCTAGAGCATGAAGATGAAACAAATAGTGAAGTTTTCATGAACTTCACCTTATAACCTTAGAACTTAAGCTTTGAAAGAACTCCTTGAAGATGGATGATTTTGATCAAGGCTTCTACTACAAACTGTCTTAGGATTATGTATGGATGCTAGATATAAGGTTGGTTAGAATTGTTGAAGAGTGGAAAGTGATTTCCTATGCTTGGCCGTGAGGCTCCACAAGAGGAAAAGAAGAGAGTTTTTGTGTTAGTTCTTGGTTGCTTGAATAAAGTGAAATGATTTAGTGAATATTTGGTCTTCTAAGGGTGCTTGGCCGTGGGATTCTTGGAGAGAAGGAAAGATGAAAGCTTTTTGTGTCACTTTAATGTTGAATGAAAAGATGACTAAGTGAATTAATTGAAGGATTTTGCCTCCATTTAGCTTTGCATGGCTGTGGAGTGCTCTAGGAGAAAGCCTAATTTGGTTGACTACAAGAAGAATTCACAAGGAAGCTCTCCATTTGCAACGCCCTTTTTTCTAGGAGAAAGATGGAATGTCACACCACAATAAAATAAAATGCGAAAAAGTAATAAATCATGAACTAAGACCCGGTTCATTTTAATATATAAATAAACATCTTTAATCGTAAATGTATAATAATCGGGTATTGAATATATATATATTTTTTGTTATGTAGTGAGAGAATAGTAGAATATAATTACAGTAGAAAAATCGACGTGAAAATAAACCATACATTCACATAATATATATCAAGCCTGTTTAATTACATCATCAAGTATACAAAAGGGAAAAGCTTTACCTACCCCAAGATGTGTACAAATATACAACCCATCAAAATAGCAAAACATCAGGCTTCCCAAAAAGATAAATGGATAGCCATCAATAGCCACCGACAGTACCAGCCCCCTAAGACTGACGAGAAGGAACCGTGGCAGGATCCTCCACTAGGTCTTCCTCGTCAGATGAAATCATCATCGGAGCAACCGAATTACGAACAAAGGCTCATGCAGTATGTAACACCCCTTTGGAGGATGTCACACATAAAAGAAAATAAAAGAAATAGAAATAAAATCTACCCAAGTTGTGAAACATTTGTTAAATATTATTACGGGTTGTAAAATAATTCCTGATAGACAGAAATATGGTATAAAAAAAATATGCGAAAAATACGAAATAAAAAAAACATCATCACTAATCATATACATATGATTAAGTTATAAACTGTACAAATAATTTACAACTAAGACTACAAATATTTAAACAAAAACAGTAAAGAAAGCAATAAAAGAGTTAATATATACAGACATACGCTGACGCGCCCAAAAAACATCATGATTATCTAATCCTCTGATGGATCACTCTCAGCCTGAAAATGATCATCGGGAGATAGATATCCGGATGTCTCGACACACGGCGATAACGGGATCGCGCGGTCGATACGATGCTTATCTCACTAGGCTCAGGGTTTTCAGCACCCCAATAACGCCTAATGGATAAGGGTAACTCTAAGTGCGAAAAAGTGTCGTAGTCATGACGGGCTCTTCATCAAAACGTTGACGTAGGATCACGGTCACACGTCCCGCATACGTCACGAGTCACGATCGCCTCGTAAGTGCCAAGCCGAGCACTTCCATGAAATACCAGCTCTATGAATCCCAAAATCAAGGCGTCGCCATCCCTCAAAATCAATCCAGAGGATATGGATGATCGGATGGTTCTTGATCGTAAAACTGGTCGTCTGCACTGATCTTCCTCCTCCTCATGGTACACGATCTCAATAGGCTGATCCTCTTCCTCGAAGTCTTTACCGCGTAAAATAATTAAACAGAAAATACATATAACAAAGAGGTAAGACAACATAAAATCATCACAACATGGCCAATAAGAAGACGACAAACAACATGTATACAGTTCATGCAATACATAAAGCTTTAACAATTATAATAACAAATTGAAGTAAAATTTAGATATCATAACAATATATCACATAATGAGATAAAACCTCACAGATAAAATAAGAAAGATAAGAATAAACAGATAAGATATAATAACCAAATATAGTAACAGTAACCAGATAAAATAAACAAATAAGATACAGATAAACAATAAATAGATAAGATGGAAACAAATAGACATAGAGATAAATAATATGACAAAATCCTACTCCATGGAGCTAAAGAAAACACAAGTATCAGAGAGAGGAATGACTCGCAAAATCTAATAGTACCACGGCTGCCCCACCAACTATTGCGCTGTCACACGTTGCGTCTATAGCCCCACGACACAGGAATCCATTATCCAGGCGTGGTGTAGTTCACGGTCTCACGTTGTGGCACTACAGCAAATGTACTACTAGATTTCACAAATCTTGATTAAATATAGTGTATGTCGAGTACCATAGTGTGCTATCGGTTTACCACGGCCCAATGCGGAGCTACCAATCCGTCCACATGTGGGATCCCGTACACTAAAGTCTCCAAGTTCATTAGAACAATGAACCACACTACGTTTATCGCATCGACAACACGATGTGATTCGTCTCGTCAACCAATCCACCAAATACATGGCACACATAACAGATAGATGGAAAGCCTGTACGGGTTCACATTTTCCCGACAGCAGATATAGTCTCAAAAGCCTGTACGGGTTCACATTTTCCCGACAGCATATAAATTTTCAAAAATAATCTGTACGGGTTCACATTTTCCCGACAGTATAAAGATAGTAACGGTCAATCGCGTAGAAATTTTATCGCGTTTTCATAATTCCGTCGTTTTTACAAACGTTTAAAAATCGCGTAAAGATATTTTTCTGTTTTTAAAACCGCGTAGCATTTTTAATACGTTTTCTCAATCGCGTAGGATTTTCAAATCATTTTCTTATTCGAATGCCTTTAAAATTACTGTTTAAACAGACAGAAATAGTACTTAGTACATTTAAACTACGTTGAATAATTTTTCATACCGCATATCTTGTCTTTTGGATATTTTTGCTATCTTATTGGTTCATTTTTACTAAAAATTGATGATTTTGTTTAGAATATCATAATAATGGTTTACAAATTTTTCCATAAAATTTCCATTTACCTAATTTTTTTTAACCATATCATTTAATTCTTTTTGAAATCTCTAACATGCTTCAAAACCTAAAGTGAGCTATATGTTAGAAAATTCTCAAAATTTACTTGTATTCCTTTCTAAATGATAAAATCATTGGTTTTAATTCTTTAAACTTAATTCTAACCAATTTGTTTCTTTAAAAATCATTATAGGAAATTTCTTTCTAACTTGTATTGTCTCTTTTTGATTGAAAAAGGTTTGAAACTAAGTTTAGAAACCATGATAACCTATATTGGCATGTTGGCCAAATTTAAGTAAAACTTTTTCATTTGATTTCTAAATCATGTCAAAGGTATTATCTTATCTAAGTTCATTAAATCATGTTATAAAATAATGATTTTGAATCAAATAAATCCTTTAGGCATGTTGGCCCAAAATTTACTAAATCTTTACCATTTGATTTCTAAATTCCTTTTCTTTGATCAAATCAATTTGAAACCTTCTTATTTCTCCTAATTAATTAAGTTACACTTTAGGAAAAATTAAGAGAACATTTTGGTCCTCACACTTTGTCATTGCCGTGAACTAGGGAATGTGTTCTTTGGAACACTCATGCAAATTTACACATGTTATTCACATCTTATACCTTTTCATACAATTCTAACACATGCATTTATATTTCTAACACATGCAAAATATTTCTAACACATAAAACCTAAATTAAAGCTTATAGACATACAATCAAAAGCTAATAGACATGCAAAATTATTACAATCACCAAACAAGAAAGCTACTAACATACAACACCTAAGCTACTAGCAACCACAAAAATTAACAAATACACATCAATAAACACACCACAACCGAATCCTTATGGATTCTACAAACAATCCATCTTCTTACCACCATCAAGGGATGATAAGAATTGTCTTCCTCTTACCTTAAATGAAGACAAATGATTAGCTTTCACACCTCCTATGGTTCGGTTTTCACTCCACCAAATACCTAAAAATCTCAAATAAAATCTACATGTTATTAACCATGAAAAAGAAGCTAAACCATGGAGAAATCATGGCTTAGAACTTTGAAAAAGAAGAGAGAAAAGAAAAATATGATATTTCACCTTCTAGGTCAAATTTACAAGGTTGATTTCCAAGCCCTAAATGGAAGATTTTGAAGAAACTTCCAACTAGAAAGGTTCTTAGAATAGTGTTTAGGTTAAGGAAACTTGGTTAGAAAAATTTTTGGATGGTTGGATGATTAGGAATGGCTCTTGGCCGAATGATAGGGAAGAAGAACAACAATGGAGGCTAGGGTTCTTGGAAGAGAGAGAAGAGAGAAAAGTGATGAAGATGAAGTGTAGTTTTGGTCTTCCAAGGCCTCTTGGCCGTAGCACTCAAGTGCAAATGGATGTGCATGGATTTGGCTTCATCCAAGCCATTGAATGCATCAAAGGTCAAGATCAAATCTTGCTTAACAAGCTTCAATCCTATTGGTTGCTCATGGTGACTCACCTTGCTTAGTCACATAGTGTATTAAATTCTCTGCTGAGTCAGCTAGCTGAGTCAGCCTGTTCTGGAAAGTTCTACTGCTTACGGTGATTAATTAAGCTACCGATCTAACCGTTCTGCTAATTGTGGGTCTCGCAAAATATTTCTGGGTCCACTGTCACTAAAATATATTGACTAATAAAATAATATTATAATAATATAAAATTATTTTATTTGTGATTAAATCCTAAAAATTAAAAGATTATTTTTAGTCTCATTCAGAATCGGGTTAAGTAAGATCCCCCAATTCTAAATAATAAAATAAGATTTTCCCGGCCCAGGAAA
This sequence comes from Ormosia emarginata, assembly GCA_029884605.1. Taxonomy (NCBI): domain Eukaryota; kingdom Viridiplantae; phylum Streptophyta; class Magnoliopsida; order Fabales; family Fabaceae; genus Ormosia; species Ormosia emarginata. Next base: position 8,660,699 of record JAQQTP010000037.1, read on the forward strand.
ATATTATTTTTCCGCTTCGAGCAAATCACCCAAAAAGTCCATATAAAATCACAGACAAGGTATTATCGGACATTAAATCAAGAAGAAAACAATTAAAAACAAAAAAAGCAAAAAACGAAGACGTTCGGGACGTAACGGTCATTTTCCCATTTTTTCCCACAACGTAGGTAATCGTCCAAAACGTTCAAATAAAATATCCAAGAAGTATTATATAGCTGTATATCTTTCGAGAAAAATTAATACAATACAAGAGTTTCGAGAAAAATTTTTATTTTACCGTCTCGAAGCAAACTACGTAAAACGATCAAATAAAATTTGAGCCTGTATTATCGTAATTGTTTTCATACAGAAATCGAGAACAGAAAAATAGGGATACAGCGGTCATTCACACAAAAGCATGAAAAACAGCAAACAGTACATTCAGAATATTTTCTAAAAATTGGGGCGTTACACAGTAGATAGGAATGAATCCTCTTATGGGGTATAATAGAGATCATCCCACAAATCATGGATGGGTAGGTAAAACTCTAGATGAACAAAAGCAGTAAAGTTAAAAATAGGTGGGTCATAGCGACCCCAAGCTAGCGACACCGTCAAGTCCCTACGATAAATACAACGATCTGTGCGCAAGTTGATATGCCAGCAATTAGGACCTCCGTGGAAAGTCATCCTCGCGTATCCCAAAAATCTTCGTGGACGAGACGACATCTTCAAACAAGCACTAGTCGTAGTCAGGCTATAAACCAGGGATAAGCAATAATATATATATCAATAGTAAATAATAAAAATAAGCAGTAAAAGAGAAACAACAATAATATTTCAGGCAGTAAGCAGTTCAACAGTCAGATAATTATTACAATGCTAAAAGAGATAATTTAACAGTTATAAACACTCATGTCAGATGAGATATGAGACCAACAATACTCAATGCAAAAGGTACCAAAATCCTACTCCATGGAGCTCAACATAAACATTCGGAGAGAATGATCAGGGAGTCATGCTAGTATCTCGTTAGCCTTAAAATAAAGTGCCTATCAGAAAAATCAAGATCGTGATATAGAACAATGTTTCGGTCCGGATCATCGGTGTGTTTGCATCGGTCTATCCCACGGCTCCAGTGGAGCTACCACTATCTATTGTGAGACACCTACACCCCGACGCCCCCAAGGTCAACAATATGACCTACACTTAGTCTACTCGCACCCGCACTAAGGTGTAATTCAATCTCCTAGGCATGCATCGCCTTCACAACAGAGTCCAACAGACTTTCACAAATGCTTGATGACTCAATGCATATCATGTATATTCATCAATAATATACTTCTCATGAACATCCCAAAATATGGTCAAATTAAACATCAACAAGTCTTTAGTCTCACACAAGGACCCATAATGGCATATAATCAATTCTCAATAACAACATACATTTATGAGGTTCAACACAACCCACAATTTCATTTTTATGAATCCAACATTCCTAATTACCTAAGTCTTAATTAATTACATAAGTTTAGGTCAAATAGACCCTTGAGGCCGTGGCCTCTCAAACACAAGATTCCAACCATTTTTCTTCCATCACATTATGGATTTCATAACACTAAATTACTTAAATCACAAAGTTACACAAAAACACCACTTGGACCCCAAAAACTCCCTAGAGGCCGTGAGCCTCTCAAGAGTATGAAAACTCAATTTTTCCATTACATGCATCAAACCTTTAACACCTAATTACCTAAGTTCCAATTCATACAAGAATCAAATTCAAACCCCCAAAATATAGTCCAAAACTGTGACTTCCCCAAAGGGCAGGAAACCCTACATTTCCATATAATTCAAATATACACAAAAGTATGAAAAACAAGCATACAAAGTGAGCAATCCATTATGGATTCCTCCATCAACAACCACTCAAAAGTTCCCTCACTACCAATAATGGTTGAAGTGAGTAAATCTCCCTCTTACCTAAAGGAAAACAAGAAAAGATGACTCCTTATTGGTCTTTGTGATTTTCCTCCAAAGCTCCACCAAACCCTAAGAATCATAACTCAAAGAATCAACACCAATGGCTTGAAAGAAAGGATCCATGGCCATAAAAGTGACCATAGAAACGAAAAAGAAGAAGAGAAAGTAAGAAATTAAAAGTTTACCTCAAAAGCTTCAAGCTTGGTTCTTGAAGAAAAGAGATGAAGATGATGGATTTGGAAGAGAATCACCAAAGAAGAAAGGTTTAGAATGGTGAGGGGAAGTGAGAAATGGAAGTGTTTTAGCAAGCTAATGGAGATGGTCTCCAATGGGACTACAACCGTGGAGAGGAAGAGAGGAAGAAGAAGAGAGAAAAAGATGAAGAGGAAAATGAAGAGAAAAAGGTAATAGTTTTTGGTGTTTTAGAATTTTGGAGTAAAGAATAATAAGGTAAAAATCAAATTTTTGGCTCCCCCCAAAGGCCCTAAAGCCGCGGCACACAAGAGAGAAGGAGAGGGAGAGATTGGCTTCTCTTGCAAGTTTTGGGCATTTTGGTCATTTTTGGTCAAAACGTCCTTGAGAAGCTTTAATTAAAATACATTACTTTTTGAATTAAAGGTGATTTGACTTGACATAAAGTGGATTTTTAGATAAGGTGATAGGATTTCTACTACAAGCTATTATCTAATGGATAATGGTTACAGTTGACAGAAGCCAGTGTTAATTATCCAACAGATAATAAAATACCCAGTGATTTTTATTTATCAGATAAAAATCTCAAAAAACGTGAAACCTCATAAACCGTATCCAGCCTCGGGTTTAGTAAGATCCCCCGTCGATGTTTCCACAGATCAAGGTTCTCGGAGAAAATATCTCATTTCCTGGCTCCGCTCAGTGCGCACACAAAATGAGGAATAATATTAAAATATTTCGAGTTCTCAGAAAAATCCAAAAAAATTCACAAAAATCACAAATATTATAAAATGACCATTTATAATAAAATAAACAAATTTTGGGATGTTACAACTCTCCCCTTCAAATAGAAATTTCATCCTTGAAATTTTTATACCTTAGAACAATTGTGGGTATTACTCCTTTATCTTGTCTTCTAACTCCCACATTGCATCTCTGGTTGTTTCATTCCAGATCACTTTTACCAATGGGATGTCTTTCCCTTTGAGTTGCTTTACCTTCCAATCCTCAATCTTTACAGGAATTGTCTCATAAGTTAAGTTCTCTTTTAATTGTACCATATCAGGTGCTATGACATGATCAGGGCTAGGAATATATTTTCGAAGTTATGACACATGAAAGACATTGTGGAGATTAGAAAGAAAAGACAGTAAGGCTATTTGGTAAGCAACTGGACCTATCCGACGAAGAATTTGGTAAGGTCCAAGGACTTTAGGAGTAAGTTTTCTGGACTTAAGAACTCGGCCGACCCCAGTCGCAGGCGTGACTTTCAAAAACACATGTTCACCTTCCTTAAACTCAAGAGGCTTTCTCCTTTTGTCTGCGTAGCTCTTTTGTCGACTCTGAGCCGTCCTCATCTTCTCCTGAATCATCTTGACTTTCTTAGTCATTTGTTGTATAAGATCAGGTCCAACAGTAAGTCGCTTTCCATCCTAGTACCAACACAAAGGTGTTCTGCACCTTCGCCCATATAGAGCCTCATAGGATTCCATCCCTATACTCGAATGATAACTGTTGTTGTAGGTGAACTCTACCAATGGTAAAACTTCACCCCAACTTCCAGTTTGTTCCAAAGCACAAGCTCTGAGTAAATCTTCCAATGATTGAATCGCCCTCTCTGATTGACCATCGGTTTGGGGATGATATACAAAACTTGTAACACCCTCCGTAGGACATTACATTTCCGACTAAAATCTTAAAATCTGAAAATCATTTCATAAAAGCTTTGAGTTATAAAATATGGATTCTAAAATTTCTTTTAGTTGACAATATAATTTTACTGAAAATATAAGTAATACAGAAGATAGACTGAACTAATTAATACACATATTACTTATACCACTTAATATTCAACAACATTTAAAACATAAAACGTACAGACTCAAGAAACAGTAGCAAACCCAATGACAGGTCCTACTTAATAGCACGGTAACAACACTAACGACAAAAATTCAACATACTTGTTCTGTTCCTCCACCAAACTGCATACTGTCGAAACTTGGAAGATCACTCCTTGACGCCATCATCGACCTCAGCACATTGCCTCCAGCTAAGTCTAAGAAACTCGCTTCGCCTACTATACAATTTTTAACAATACAAATACAACAAACAATACAGCAAAGAGGTGAGACCCCTTTTCATCAATACCAGCATGGTAGCAAAGAATGATACGAATGACAAAGTCATTCCATCCACACAGATATCACAAGTATAATCATGTTATCAATTTATCATTATATTCAGAAAACATATATCACCATAGTATAAACATTAATAGTATTTCAACAATAGATATCAATAATATATATATATATATATATAATGATTATGCCACCATGATATGTACCATGACAATGTCACAACAATATGTATATCGACTTTACATATTCCTACTCCATGGAGCTAAACACAACATCAGAGAGAATGATCCGGAAGACCTGTTCGTACCTCAGGCTGCCCCAGCCAAATATTACATAGTCAAACGTCGTGTAAATAATACACAGTCAAAACGTCATGTAGATAGTACAAAGTCAAAACGTCGTGCACAACAGGCATTGTACCAGACAGTCTCCACTAGATCCTGATTAAGAATAGTGCTTGTCAAGATCGCTAGTGCGTTGCTCGTTACCACAGCCCAGAGGAGCTATCAACTGTCAACATGTGGAATCCTACGCACACTAACGCCTCCAAGTTCACTCAATGAACCACACTACACCTATCGTACCCGCACTATGGTGTAATTCATCTCGTCAGCTAATTGTCAATTTCAACCAAATTGACACATTCCTCAATGCATGTACATGGACCAAAAATACACAAATAACAACATTATCACAATTTCCCATAATAGTACACCACCACTTGGCAGTACCATTTTTTAACATGTTCGGGTCCACCACTTTGACCCAACAGTAAACTACTGTTCCTTTCAGTCGCATAAATATTTTCTCGCGTTTTCACGATCACGTCACCTTTTTGCAACGTTTTCAAATCATGTAAGTATTTTTCAACATTTTCTCAATCGCATAAAAATATTTAAATGTTTTGAAAATCGTGTAGCATTTTTAAATCATTTTCTCAATCGCGTAGTTTAAAATCATTATTTTAAATATGCATAAGGTATTTCTAATATTTTTCAACTACGTAAAATATTTCTTTACGTTATAAATTATAGTTTAAAACTTTCTCCATTATATATTTATTTTTAAATTTATTTACAGTACTTCCTTAAAAAAAACCTTTACTTAATATTTTTTACTGTTTCCTTTAAAAATTTCCTTTCTTGGACATAACCAATATTTACATCTCAAAATTTGCTAACGCGCTTCAAAACCCAAAGGGTGAGCTCTACGTTAGTACTTTTTAACTGTTCATTTTATTTGTCATCCATACTTAATTTCTCTAATTAAGTTTATAAAATAACTTCATTCATTCTATTCTCTAAAATCCATTGAAATTGAGTTCCCTTTAATTTAATTACGTAGTTCACACTTAGAAAATGATTTTGGATCAAAGGTATCTCAAATGGCATGTTGGCCGAAATTTACTTTGTCTTCTATATATCATCTTTAAATTATTTTCTACTATCAAAGTCCTTGTAAAAATCATTAATCCAATTAAATTAATTAATCCATGCTTTATAAATCATTTTTATTTATTTTCCATCATCTAATCTCTTATAAAAATTCTTAATCCCATTTATTATTGTTAAATCACTTAGTCCATGATTAGAAAAATATTTAGAACATCTTGGTTCCTTTTGTAGTGGTGAAGTTGTGAGCTTCATGTGTTCTTTGGAACACTCATACAAATCCTCAACATATTATTCACATTCTATAATAACTATCCTGCATCCATAAACACATACCAAAATATATTAACACTAAAGACATGCTTGCAAACAAAATTAATCACAAATAGGAAATACTTTAAACAACCAAGTGAATGAATCCTTATGGATTCTTCACCACACACAAATCCACTCCTCACCACCAACACATGGTTGATGAGGGTAATCTCCCTCTTACCTTGTGGTGAAGCCTCCAAAGCTCCTTGTATGCCCTTCTTGTTGTCTCCTCTAAGATGAAATTCAACCACTAAGTGAATATAAAGCTTCAATCTTTAACTTGAAGAACAAGGTTGAAAATGGAAGAACTAGGGAAAGTCTCCAACATGAAAGTTTCTTAGAATTGTATGGAGATTCAAGATCTAGGGTTGTTTAGAATTATTGAAGCTTGGATGGTATATTTATAGTGGTTGGCTATGAGCCTTGTGGAAGAGAAAGGTAAGAGTTTTTGTGTTCTTTGCTTGATGAGAAGATGAAGATGGAAGAATCTTGAGAAATTCCTAACATGAAAGTGTCTTGTATTTAGGTAAGGATTCAAGAAACAAGGTTAGTTGAAATTATTGGAGAGTGATAGTATGATCTTGGCCTCTTGGCCATGAGCTTAGGGAAGAAAAGAGAGAGAAAATTTTGTGAAGCTTTGGCTTAGGAAATGCTAAAGATGAGTAATAAAATTGAAATGAAAACTTTCCTATAGCATTTAGCCTTCAAAACCGTGAGGCTCCCCCCCCCCTTGTACACCAAAGTAATGTCTAAATACATTAGCCACCATTTTAGGCATCAATAGCCATTGATTAAATCAATAGTTGATCTTTGGTAGAAGCTTCCAAGTGATATGATCAAATCTAAGCCATTGGATCTCTCCTCCATGAAATCCTAGACATAAGATGCATCTTAAAATTTGGAGGGTCAAGATCTTCTCTTCATACTTTCCATCCAAAGGTCACAAAAATCCCTAGCCATTTTGTGAGACCAATCTCCACCATAGATTAAATCAAAGGTGGATATCCTAAACTTCCTTATTAAGCTTGTATTTACAACCATTGATTAGATCAATGGTAGACATCCAAAGCTTCCTAACTAAGCTTACTCTCACACCATTGATTAAATCAATGGTGATCATGCAAGGCTTTTTCATTAAGTTTGCTTCTCAACCATTGATTAGATCAATGGTTGATGTTCAAAACTTCTCCACTAAGTCTTGTCATCCAAGGGTGCAAATCAAAGTCAAGCCTTCTTTGTTGACTAGCATTTCCATTGGTTGTGTGGTTACTAACTTGTTTCCTATTGGTTGTCACTTTTGTTGATCAATTCTATTGGTTACTCTTAAAAAGTCTTTGCCACAATTGTTGACTTAATCTTATTAGTTGATCTTATTTCTATAGCTCTCTTATTGGTTCATCAAAGATGACTACTTCTAATTAGTTTATCAAATGAAGACTAGGTTATAATTGGTTCATCACAGAAGACTAAATTCCTATTGGTTCAATATATAACTATCAAATTTGACCAATTTTTATTGGTTCATTTCAAAGATACTAGATTTCTCTTAGTTTAGAAATTCAAGCCATCTATTTTGACAAAACCCTATTGGTCCACATAAAATATTTTCCAAACAATTGCTACAAAAATATTTACTCAATGAACAGAACATTACTGCTTACAAAACAGTAAATATTTGTCCACTGTAAAATAAAAATACAGTATATTTTTATTTCACAGATAATTTCTAAAACTTAAAAGATTAAGTCTCGTATCTCTTGGAATTGGGTTTAGTAAGATTTCCTGGCTCCGAATAAATAGGTAAAGCTTTTCCCCGACCCGAAAATTATTATTTTTCTGACTCGGAGTAAATCACACAAAACGATCAAATACAATCACGGAATAGTCAAAATAATTTTACAGCATACAGAAATTGCAAAATAGTACAATTCTATCATTACTGTCAAATAGCTAAATTTTGGGGTGTTACAGAACTTAAACGTAGCTTCGTTCCCATCGCTTCTTAAAGACTTTGCCAAAACTTTGATGTAAACCTTTGATCTCTATCAAAAATGATACTGGTAGGCACACCATACAATCAAATGATTTTGCCAATGTACAGTTGGGTTAGCTTCTCCAATGAATGCCTTATGTTGATTGGTAAGAAATGGGCTGACTTCGTGAGTCGATCCACAATTACCCATATCGAATCATAACCCTTTCTAGTCTTTGGCAATCCAACCACAAAGTCCATCGCAATATTATCCCACTTCCATTCGGGAATAGCTAGGGATTGTAACATTCTTGACGGTCTCTGGTGTTCGACCTTCGCTTTCTGACAAACTATACAGGAAGACACATATCTGGCAATATCTTTTTTTATTCCGTGCCACCAAAATAGCTTCTTCAAATCTTGGTGTATCTTGGTTATTCCTGGGTGCATACTCAACTAACTCGTGTGAGCATGTTTGAGTATATACTTACTGAGTTCTTGATCCTTGGGTACACAGACTCTGTCTCTAACCTTAGGATTCCATCAGTTCCTTCCTCTAATGTTGTCGCACCGCCTTGCTTCATCAGCTCATTTTCTTCTTACAAAAACTTATCAGCTTTCTGTTTCTCTCGGATATCTTCCATTAAGTTGTTTGAGATTGTGACCATGTCTATACAAATTTTTCCCTATGTCAATTCCACAAAGGACCATATATCTCTGAATTATTCTATCAAATCCTTTTCTTTGATCATCATAGTGGAATCATTGATCATTTTCCTACTTAAGGCATCCGCCACGACATTTGCCTTTCCAGGGTAATACAGAAGTTGAAAATCATAATCCTTTAGAAATTCCAACCACTTTTGTTGTCTCATATTCAACTCTTTCTGATCATACAAATATTTTAAGCTCTTGTGGTCACTAAAGACGTTAAACGTTGCCCCATAAAGAAAATGCCTTCATATCTTCAAAGTGAATACAACAGCTGCTAACTCCAAGTAGTGTGTTGGATAATTCTTCTCATGCAATCGCAACTATCTCGAAGCATAAGCCACCACTTTTTCGTTTTGCATAAGCACACACCTTAATCTATGGTATGAAGCATCGCAATACAGTTCAAAGAGTTCACTTAGGTCAGGTAGAACTAACACTGGTGAAGTAGTTAGTCGCCTCTTCAGTTCTTGAAAACATTCTTCGCAAGCATCCGTCCACTCAAAGGCTTGATTCTTCCTTGTGAGCTGAGTGAGAGGTCTAGCTATCTTAGAGAATCCTTCAATGAATCTTCAATAATATCCAGCTAATCCCACAAAGCTCCAAATTTCTGTCACTGTATTCAGCCTTTCCCATTGCAGAATCGCCTCAACTTTAGATGGATCTATTGCAATCCCTTCCTTAGATATTACATGACCTAAAAACTTGACCTCTTCTAGCCAGAATTCACACTTCGATAGCTTAGCGTACAACTTCTTCTCCTTCAAGATCTGGAGAACTATACTGAGGTGTTCAACATGATCTTCCTAATTCTGGGAGTAGATCAAAATGTTGTCAATGAAGATAACAACAAACCTGTCCAAATAAGGACGAAAGATTCTATTCATATAATCCATGAATATGGCAGGTGCATTTGTCACACCAAAAGGCATCACCAAGTACTCGTAGTGATCGTAATGTGTACGAAAAGCTGTTTTGGGAATATCTTCCACTTTTACTCGAATCTAATGGTTGCCCGATCGCAGATCGATCTTTAAGTACACTGCAGCTCCTTTGAGTTGATTCATCAAGTCATCTATCCATGGAAGTGGATACTTATTCTTGATCATGACTTTATTCAACTGGCAATAGTCTACACACAATCACGAAGTACCTTCTTTCTTTTTGACTAGCAATACCGGTGCTCCCTATGGTGACACACTAGGTCTAACAAATTGCTTCTCCAAGAGTTCTTCTAATTATTTCTTGAGTTGAACTAGCTCTGCTAGTGACATTTTGTATGGTGCTATAGAAACAGGGCCAGATCCAGGTACAAAGTCAATGGTGAATTCGATCTCCCGCTCTAGCAATAAACTAGGTATGCCATTAGGAAAGACTTCGGGAAACTCTCTAACCATTGGAATTGCGTTCACATCTGCCTCGTTCTCAACTTTTAAAGAAGACAATAGCATGTATCCTTGAGCTCCTTCTTTCAAGAAAGTTTGAACTTGGTTGGCCATCAAAAATCTAGGATTCTCATCCACAGGGAAAACTATAGTCTTACTAGAACAGTCTAACAGGACATTGTTAGAAGATAACCAATCCATTCCTAATATTACGTCTAGTTGGGATAGAGGTAAACAAATCAAATCAACAGAAAAGATTCAACCTTCAACGATTAAAGGACAATCTACTTTTGTGGTAATAATAGGTTTAGTAGTAGGGGTTGAAACAGTCAAGTCAAAAGATAATGATGGCACATGTAAGCCAATTCATTTCACACAGTCATAGGAAATGAAAGAATAGGTTGCTCCAGAGTCATACAATACAGTCAAAAGATTACCTTCTATGATACCTTCTCCTTGTATTAGATCTTCGGATTTAGAGGCCTCAGCTCCACTTAGGGTATAAACTCTACCTCCTGCCTGTGGTTTCATAGCTCTTGCAGCATTGACTGAAGGCTCTTCCTTGGCTTGATTGTAGTCGTGAGAAACATGTTAAGGCTTCCCACATCTAAAGCAAATGACTTCTTTAATTGTGCAATCTCTCGTTAAGTGCTCCTTTCTGCACTTCAAACATCTTGTCATAGACGCCGTAGTCTGACCAATCTTACTAGGACTTTCACCTTGTGATCGTTGTTGCTGAGTTCCAGGTGGTCTTGAGTAAGGCTTTCTTTGATAGCGATTAGCACTGCTACTTCCTCCTCTTTGGGACCGAAAAGGCCCAAAGTTGCGGTTCCTCGTGTCTCGTGCTTGGTCTAGGTCTTCTACTTAGCGACACGTATCCAGCAGTTCTGAAAACTGGGTGATCTTCAAAGTTATGACCGCCCTCTTTACATTATCCCTTAATCTTTCTTCAAATTTCTGACACTTCCACACCTCGACCGACTGGTGTTAGAAATACGTCGAAAACTTGGAAGCTAAGGAACTTGCTAACAGTTAAGTTCCCTTGTCTCAAGCTAAGGAACTTTGCATGTCTCGCACTAGCTGGGAAATATTTCTCTAGGAATTTATCTTTGAATACCTTCCATATAATTGCTTGACCTTCAGCTTGCAATAATCTCCGCGTCCTGTTCCAACAGTCCTTCGCATCTCTAATCAGCATAAAAGCAACATAAGTTACCTTCTTGTTATCAGCACAGTTCATACCCGTGAATATTTTCTCCAACTCCTTGATCCACAGACTAGCCTTCTCTGGATCAAATTCTCCCTTGAATTGAGGAGGGTTATTACGATGAAATTCAACTAAGAGCATTTGCAGTAGCTTCTAACTGTTATGCAGCTATCTTTTACTATTGAGCAGTTTGCTGGTTCTGCTGTAGTATGGCCTCAGCCATCCATTGAATTGCCTCGATCGCTGCAATCATATCCCTTCTACGAGCCATATCTCTTTTTCAAGTCAAACTATACAAAACACAGGGAAAAGTCAAATGCATTCTTTTGGAATACCAAACACAAAGAGTCACATAACACAAACAAGACAGACCTAACCACAAAGACCCAAAAGAAAACTTAAACTGGGGCTCTGATACCAAACCAGTGCAACGCCCCTTTTTCTAGGAGAAAGAGGGAACGTCACACCATAATAAAATAAAATGCGGAAAAGTAATAAATCATGAATTAAGACCCGGTTCATTTTTATATATAAATAAACATCTTCAATCGTAAATGTATAGTAATCGAGTATTGAATATATATTTTTTTGTTCTGTAGTAAGAGAATAGTAAAATATAGTTACAGTAGAAAAATCGACGTGAAAATAAACTATGCATTCACATAATATATATATATATATATATATATATATATATATATATATATATATATATATATATATATATATATATATATATATATTTATATTTGCATCAAGCTTTGTTTAATTACATCATCAAGTATACAAAAAGCAAAAGCTTTACCTACCCCAAGATGTGTACAAATATACAGCCCATTAAAATAGCAAAACATCAAGCTTCCCAAAAAGATAAATGGATAGCCATCAGTAGCCACCGACAGTACGAGCCCCCTAAGACTGATGAGAAGGAACTGTGGCAGGATCCTCCTTTGGGTCTTCCTCGTCAGATGAAATCATCATCGGAGTGACTGAATTATGAGCAGAGGCTCGTGCAGTAGATAGGAATGAATCCTCTTATAGGGTGTAATAGAGATATCACACAAATCACGGACGGGTAGGTAAAACTCTAGATGAACAAAAGCAGTAAAGTTAAAAATAGGTGGATCATAGCGACCCCAAGCTAGCGACACCATCAAGTCCTTATGATAAATACAACGATCCGTGCGCAAGTTGATATGCCAGCAATCAGGACCTCCGTGGAAAGTCATCCTCGCGTATCCCAAAAATCTTCGCGGACGAGACGACATCTTCAAACAAGCACTAGTCGTAGTCAGGCCAGAAACCGGGGAACTCGGGCGCTTCCCCTTCTTTACGGACATCTTCTCATAAGCACATAATTAAAAACAGAAATATAGAGATACAAAAAAAAGGTGAGACACCCGGCATTCAATACCAATACGGCAATAAGAAAACAGAACAACGTAGGATGCCCACAAAACATCACAATATATATATATATATATATATATATCGATAGTAAATAATAAAAATTAGCGGTAAAAGAGAAACAACAATAATATTTCAGGCACAAAGCAGTTCAATAGTCAGATAATTATTACAATGTTAAAAGAGATAATTTAACAGTTATAAACACTCATGCCAAATGAGATATAAGACCGACAATACTCAATACAAAAAGTACCAAAATCCTACTCCATGGAGCTAGACATAAACATTCGGAGAGAATGATCAGGGAGTCATGCCAGTATCTCATTAGCCTTAAAATAAAGTGCTTATCAGAAAAATAATCTTTTGCGTAACATGGCTTATACATGGTACTCTCAACAAAATCGCGATATAGGACAGTGTCTCGGTTTGGATTGTCGGTGTGTTTGTATCGGTCTATCCCACTACCCCAGTGGAGCTACCATTGTCTATTGTGAGACACCCGCACTCCGACGACCCCAAGGTCAACAATATGACCTACACTTAGTCTACTCGCACCCGTACTAAGGTGTAATTCAATCTCTTAGACATGCACCGCCTTCGTAATAGAGTCCAACGGACTTTCACAAATGCATGATGACTCAATGCATATCATGTATATTCATCAATAATATACTTCTCATGAACATACCAAAATATGGTCAAATTAAACATCAACAAGTCTTTAGTCCCACACAAGGACCCACAATAGCATATAATCAATTCTCAATAATAACATACATTTATAAGGTTCAACACAACCCACAATTTCATTTTTATGAATCCAACATTCCTAATTACCTAAGTCTTGATTAATTACATAAGTCTTGATTAATTACATAAGTCTAGGTCAAATAGACCCTTGAGGCCGTGGCCTCTCAAAAACAAGATTCCAACCATTTTTCTTCCATCACATTATGGATTTCATAACACTAAATTACTTAAATCACAAAGTTACACAAAAACACCACTTGGAACCCAAAAACTCCCTAGAGGCCGTGAGCCTCCCAAGAGTATGAAAACTTATTTTTTCCATTACATGAATCAAACCTTTAACACCTAATTACCTAAGTTCCAATTCATACAAGAATCAAATTCAAACCCCCAAAATATAGTCCAAAACTGTGACCTCCCCAAAGGGTAGGAAACCCTACATTTCCATATAATTCAAATATACATAAAAACATGAAAAACAACCACACAAAGTGAGCAATCCATTATGGATTCCTCCATCAACAACCACTCAAAAGTTCCCTCACAACCAATAATGGTTGAAGTGAGTAAATCTCCCTCTCACCTAAAGGAAAACAAGAAAAGATGACCCCTTGTTGGTCCTTGTGATTTTCGTCCAAAGCTCCACCAAACCCTAAGATTCATAACTCAAAGAATCAACACCAATGGCTTGAAAGAAAGGATCCATAGCGATGAAAATGACCATAGAAATGAAAAAGAAGAAGAGAAAGTAAGAAATCAAAAGTTTACCTCAAAAGCTTCAAGCTTGGTTCTTGAAGAAAAGAGATGAAGATGATGGATTTGGAAGATAATCACCAAAAAAGAAAGGTTTAGAATGGTGAGGGGAAGGGAGAAATGGAAGTGTTTTAGCAAGCTAATGGAGATGGTCTCCAATGGGGCTGCAACCGTGGAGAGGAAGAGAGGAAGAAGAAGAGAGAAAAAGATGAAGAGGAAAATGAAGAGAAAAAAGTAATAGCTTTTTGTGTTTTAGAATTTTGGAGTAAAGAATAATAAGGTAAAAATCAAATTTTTGGCTCCCTCCAAAGGCCCTAAAGCTGCGGCACACAAGAGAGAAGGAGAGGGAGAGATTGGCTTCTCTTGCAAGTTTTGGGCATTTTGGTCATTTTTTGTTAAAGCTTCCTTAAGAAGCTTTGATTAAAATACATTACTTTTTGAATTAAAGGTGATTTGATTTGACATAAAGTGAATTTTTAGATAAGGTGATAGGATTTCTACTACAAGCTATTATCTAATGGACAATGGTTACAGTTGACAGAAGTCAGTGTTATTGTCCAACAGATAATAAAATACACAACGATTTTTATTTATCAGATAAAAATCTCAAAAAAATGTGAAACCTCGTAAATCGTGTCCAACCTCGGGTTTAGTAAGATCCCCCGTCGATGTTTCCACAGATTAAGGTTCTCGGGAAAAATATTTCATTTTCCCGGCTCCGCTCAGTGTGTACGTAAAACGAAGAATAATATTAAAATATTTTGCGTTCTCAAAAAAATTCAGAAAAAATCACAAATATTATAAAATGACCATTTATAATAAAATAAACAAATTTTGGGATGTTACAACTCTCCCCTTCAAATAGAAATTTCGTCCTCGAAATTTTTATGCCTTAAAACAATTGTGGGTATTGCTCCATCATCTTGTCTTCTAACTCCCACGTTGCATCTCCGGTTGTTTCATTCCAGATCACTTTTACTAATGGGATGTCTTTCCCTCTGAGTTGCTTTACCTTCCAATCCTCAATCCTTACAGGAGTTGTCTCATAAGTTAAGTTCTCTTTTAATTGTACCGTGTCAGGTGCTATGACATGATCAGGGCTAGGAATATATTTTCGAAGTTATGACACATGAAAGACATTGTGGAGATTAGAAAGAAAAGACGGTAAGGCTATTTGGTAAGCATTTGGACCTATCCGGTGAAGAATTTGGTAAGGTCCAAGGAATTTAGGAGTAAGTTTTCTGGACTTAAGAACTCGGCCGACCCTAGTCATAGGCGTGACTTTCAAAAATACATGTTCGCCTTCCTCAAACTCAAGAGGCTTTCTTCTTTTGTCCGCATAGCTCTTTTGTTAACTCTAAGTTGTCCTCATCTTCTCCTGAATCATCTTGACTTTCTTAGTTGTTTGTTGTATAAGATCAGGTCCAATAGTAAGTCGTTTTCCATCCTAGTACCAACATAAAGGTGTTCTGCACCTTCGCCCATATAGAGCCTCATAGGGTGTCATCCCTATGCTCGAATGATAACTGTTGTTGTAGGTGAACTCTACCAACGGTAAAACTTCATCCCAACTTCTAGTTTGTTCCAAAGCATAAGCTCTGAGTAAATCTTCCAATGATTGAATCGTCCTCTCTGATTGACCATCGGTTTGGGGATGATATGTAGAACTTAAACGTAGCTTCGTTCCCATCGCTTCTTGAAGACTTTGCCAAAACTTTAATGTAAACCTTGGATCTCTACCAGAAATGATACTGGTAGACACACCATGCAATCTAACGATTTTGCCAATGTACAGTTGGGTTAGCTTCTCCAATGAATGCCTTATGTTGATTGGTAAGAAATGGGCTGACTTCGTGAGTCGATCCACAATTGCCCATATCGAATCATAACCATTTCTGGTCTTTGGCAATCCAACCACAAAATCCATCGCAATACTATCTCACTTCCATTCGAGAATAGCTAGGGGTTATAATATTCCTGACGGTCTCTGTTGTTCGATATTCACTTTCTGACAAACTATACAGGAAGACACACATCTAGTAATATCTCTTTTCAATCTGTGCCACCAAAATAGCTTCTTCAAATCTTAGTACATCTTGGTTATTCCTGGGTGCATACTCAACTGACTCGTGTGAGCATGTTCGTGTATATACTTCCTGAGTTCTTGATCCTTGGGTACACAGACTCTACCTCTGAACCTTAGGATTCCATCAGTTCCTTCCTCTAATATTGTCGCACCGCCTTGCTTCATCAACTCCCTTTCTTCTTCCAATAGTAAGTTGCTCTCCATCCTGGTACCAACACAAAGGTGTTCTGCACCTTCGCCCATATAAAGCCTCATAGGGTTCCATCCCTATGCTCGAATGATAACTGTTATTGTAGGTGAACTCTACCAATGGTAAAACTTCATCTCAACTTCCAGTTTGTTCTAAAGCACAAGCTCTGAGTAAATCTTCCAATGATTGAATCATCCTCTCTGATTGACCATCAGTTTGGGGATGATATACAGAACTTAAACGTAGCTTCGTTCCCATCGCTTCTTGAAGACTTTGCCAAAACTTTGATATAAACCTTGGATCTCTATCAGAAATGATACTGGTAGGCACACCATGCAATCTAATGATTTTGCCAATGTATAGTTGGGTTAGCTTCTCCAATGAATGCCTTATGTTGATTGGTAAGAAATGGGCTGACTTCGTGAGTCGATCCACAATTACCCATATCGAATCATAACCCTTTCTGGTTTTTGGCAATCCAACCACAAAGTCCATCGCAATACTATCCCACTTCCATTCGGGAATAGCTAGGTGTTGTAACATTCTTGAAGGTCTCTGGTGTTCGACCTTCACTTTCTGACAAACTATACAAGAAGACACACATATGGCAATATCTCTTTTCATTTCGTGCCACCAAAATAGCTTCTTCAAATTTTGGTACATCTTGATTATTCCTGGGTGCATACTCAACTGACTCGTGTGAGCATGTTCAAGTATATACTTCATGAGTTCTTGATCCTTGGGTACACAGACTCTGCCTCTGAACCTTAGGATTCCATCAGTTCCTTCCTCTAATGTTGTTGCACCGCCTTACTTCATCAGCTCCCTTTCTTCTTGTAAAAACTTCTCAGCTTTCTATTTCTTTCGGATATCTTCCATTAAGTCATTTGAGATTGTGACCATGTCTATACAAATTTTTTCCGGTGTCAATTCCATAAAGGACCATATATCTCTGAATTATTCTATCAAATCCTTTTCTTTGATCATCATAGCGGAATCACTAATCATTTTCTTATTTAAGGCATTCGCCATGACATTTGCCTTTCCAGGGTGATACAGAAGTTGAAAATCATAATCTTTTAGAAATTCCAACCACCTTCATTGTCTCATATTCAATTCTTTCTGATCATACAAATATTTCAAGCTCTTATGGTCGCTAAAGACGTTAAACGTCGCTCCATAAAGAAAATGCCTCCATATCTTCAAAGCGAATGCAACAGCTGCTAACTCCAAGTCGTGTGTTGGGTAATTCTTCTCATGCAATCGCAATTGTCTCAAAGCATAAGCCACCACCTTTTCGCTTTGCATAAGCACACACCCTAATCCTTGGTATGAAGCATCGCAATACACTTTAAGAGTTCACTTGGGTCAGGTAGAACTAACATTGATGAAGTAGTTAGTCGCCTCTTCAGTTCTTGAAAACATTCTTCGCAAGCATCCATCCACTCAAAGGCTTGACTCTTCCTTGTGAGCTTAGTGAGAGGTCTAGCTATCTTAGAAAATCCTTCAATGAATCTTCAATAATATCCAGCTAATCCCACAAAGCTCCAAATTTATATCACTGTATTCGGCCTTTCCCATTGCATAATCACCTCAACTTTAGACGGATCTACTGCAATCCCTTCCTTCTATATTACATGGCCTAAAAACATGACCTCTTCTAGCCATAATTCACACTTCGATAGCTTGGCGTACAGCTTCTTCTCCTTCAAGATCTGGAGAACTATACTGAGGTGTTCAGCATGATCTTCCTGATTCTGGGAGTAGATTAAAATGTCGTCAATGAAGACAACAACAAACCTATCTAAATAAGGATGAAAGATTCTATTCATATAATCCATGAATATGGCCGGTGCATTCGTCACACCAAAAGGCATCACCAAGTACTCGTAGTGACCGTAACGTGTACGAAAAGTTGTTTTGGGAATATCTTCCACTTTTACTCGAATCTGAAGGTAGTCCGATCGCAGATCGATCTTTGAGTACACTGCAGCTCCTTTGAGTTGATCCATCAAGTCATCTATCCTCGGAAATGGATACTTATTCTTGATCATGACTTTATTCAACTGGCGATAGTCTACACACAATCGTAAAGTACCATTTTTCTTTTTGACTAGCAATACCGGTGCTCCCCATAGCGACACACTGGGTCTAACAAATTGCTTCTCCAAGAGTTCTTCTAATTGCTTCTTGAGTTCAACTAACTCTGCTGGTGACATTCTATATGGTGCTATTGAAACGGGGCCAAATCCAGGTACAAGGTCGATGGTGAATTCGATCTCCCACTCTAGCAGTAAACTAGGTATGTTATCAGGAAAGACTTCGAGAAACTCTCTAACCACTGGAATTGCGTTCACATCTACCTCGTTCTCGAATTTTAAAAAAGATAATAGCTTGTATCCAATAGCATGGAGGTGGCCATGATAAGGGCCAATGTCATTGAAGATAAGGAGGCTACTATGTCACATTTCCTTCATGGCTTAAACCATAAGATATGAGACATTGTGGAGTTGCACAACTATGAAAAGCTTGATGAGTTAGTCCACTAAGCCATAAAGGTGGAACAACAACTCAAAAGAAAGGGTGCATGGAAGAAGCCTTCTTCTAACCTCAAACCTCCCACTTGGAAGGACAAGGAACCAAAGGAAGACTCCTCTACACAACTCAACGGAGGTATGACTTCTAAAAACTCTAATGTTTTTTCTTCCACTAATGCTTGTTCCTCTTCTTCTTCTAAAAATAGGAACATCAAGTGCTTCAAATGCTTGGGGAGTGGACACATAGCCTCTCAATGCCCAAACAAAAGGGCAAAGGTGATAAAAGAGGGACACATCTCTAGTGATTCATGTCCAAATTCCCCTCCCTCAAGTGAAGAAGAAAAAGAATATGAGACCTATGCTCATGATGGCGACTTGCTAATGATAAGGAGACTCTTGGGTAGTCAAGTTGTGGCAAAGGACCAAGACCAAAGGGAAAACATCTTTCACACAAGATGTGTCATCCAAGGCAAAGTGTGTTTATTAATCATTAATAGGGGAAGTTGCACCAATGTAGCAAGCACTCGCTTGGGAAGAAAACTTGACCTTAAAACTACTCCTCACCCCCGACCATACAAGCTTCAATGGCTAAGTGAGGATGGTGAGTTGATAGTGAATCAACAAGTGTTGGTAAGTTTGTCAATTAGTAAATATAATGATGATGTTTTATATGATGTTGTTCCCATGGAGGCCGGCTATATTTTACTTGGAAGGCCTTGGCAATTTGATAAGCATGCTATTCATGATGGTTTCACTAACAAGTACTCCTTTGTTCATAATACCTTAAAGGTAACCCTTGTACCCCTTACTCCCAAACAGGTTTGTGAAGACCAAGTGGCCTTGAAGCTAAGAAGGGATCAAGAGAAGAAAGACGTAAAAGTAAAATCAAAGGGGGAAGCAAAGAATAGGGACCAAGAACTTGTAAATGAGAAAAAAAAATAAATGTTTAATTGCTAGGGAGAGTGAGATTATAAGGGCTTGCTTTGCAAAGCAAGAGATGTACATTTGCATATACAAGGACTTGTACTTAAATTGTAACTCTAATCCTCTACCTAGTAAAGTTGATTCTCTTTTGCAGGACTTTGAAGAGGTCTTTCGAAAGAATGTCCTTCCTAGACTACCACCCTTGAGGGGGATTGAACATCAAATGGACTTCATCCTAAGAGCCTCTTTGCCTAATAGGCCCGCCTATAGGACAAATCCTGAGGAAACTAAGGAAATTCAAAAACAAGTGGAGGATTTGATGCAAAAAGGATAGGTTTACCCCGCTCAAAAATAATGAAGAGACTCTATTTTTGTGGTGGTAGATAGATTCTCTAAGATGGCCCACTTCATTCCTTACCATAAGGTGGATGATGCCATTCATGTGACAGACTTGTTCTTCAAAGTAGTGGTGAGGCTTCATGGAATGCCCAAAAGCATAGTCTCAGATAAGGACTCAAAGTTCCTAAGCCATTTTTGGAGGACCCTTTGGAACAAGCTTGGGACTAAGCTACTATTCTCTACCACTTTCCACCCACAAATCGATGGGCAAACTAAGGTGGTGAATAGGACCCTATCGACCTTGCTGTGATTAATCATTAAGAGGAACATCAAAACCTGGGAAGAATACTTACCTCTTGTTGAATTTGCTTATAATAGGGTTGTGCATGCTACTACTAGTTTTTCTCCTTTTGAGATTATATATGATTTTAATCCCCTTACCCTTCTTGATTTACTGCCTTTACCTAATGTCTCTTCTTTAATTCATAGGGATAGACATGCAAAAGCTGAATATGTGAGGAAGCTCCATAAATAAGTCAAGACTCAAATTGAAAGGAAGATGGAGCAATATGCTAGGCAAGCAAACAAGGGAAGGAGGCAAGTTATTTTTGAACCAGGAGATTGGGTGTGGGTGCACATTCAAAAAGAAAGGCTTTCTTTGCAAACGAAATGTAAGCTCTTACCTAGAAGAGATGGACCCTTCCAAATCTTAGAAAGAATTAATGACAATGCCTACAAAGTTGATCTACCAGGTGAGTATGGGGTTAGTGCAACATTTAATGTGGCTGACTTAAGTCCTTTTGATGTAGGTGATGAAGGATCAAATTCGAAGACGAATTCTTTCGAAGGGGGAGGGCATGATGGAGACCAAGGAAGCTCAAGTGGCAGCCCAATGGGCCCAATGCCCAAAGATGCACTGCGAGGACTTGGAGGCCTAATGACAAGGTCAAGAGCTAAGAAGGCTAAGGAGGATTTGAACAAAGAAGTCAACCACTTTCTCTCACTCAAGCCCATTCCAGAAGAAGGAGCATTCAAGATGGTCCAAATTATCTAAGTTGACGAAGGGCCCAATGTGGGGGCATGATTTCTTCTTAGTCAATTTTATTTAATTATGTATTTGAACCTTTTAATTTTCTCAGTTTGGTTCTTATTTTCTTTTTAGGATAATTTTGTAATAAAGGCCTATTGTTTAGGCTTAACTTGCGCATAGTAGAGCTAGGGATAGGTGTTGCCTTCTAATTGGGCCTGGGCCACATTTGCGCTAGGGTTAGGATTAAAAATGCGCTAGCTTGTTACCTCCTTTAGCTAGACCTAGCCACATACCTAATGCCTATAAATAGGCTTGTGTTTACTGCATTTGACACTTTTGAATTTGAGAATATTATTGCACTCCTTTGTGAGTTTTGAGAGCTTAGTTCTCTTAGGGTTCTTGGAAGAACCATCTTAGTTCTTATCAAAGGTTTCCTTACCTTTGTGGCGAATCTTCGCTTGACTTATCACTCTCCAAGAGTGTAGCCTCTTCTTCCTTCCATTTCTTGTCCTTTTCCATCTTTTTTCTATTTTTTACTGTTTATATTACTATTCACCATTCATCGTTTAATTCTTTAAAACACGAAATCAACTCAAGGACGATCCAAAAAAAGCAATATGCATCCAACTTGGATCATATCATTATAGAGAGCCATATGAAGTGCGGAAAACATAAACTCATAGCAAAATGCACATAATTATATACAACATTAGCCTTAGCAAAGGCTTGAAGTATTACATAGTTCTCTACATTACAAAAAGAGTATTGATAAGATACAACAATTATGATATAAACTATAAAGCTAATCTAATCTTTAGCTTCCTTTTTCTTCTTGTTCTTGGAAGAACTTTCACCTGGAATTACATGGCAACACAGCGAGGTGAGAAACAACATTTCTCAGTATGAGTAAACCAAAATCAATCATACATAACATAGCAAATATAATCTTAACGCATGCTAAATATGATATATTTACATACATTCATAACATACATACTTAGTCCAACTCAGAACCAATATGTTTAACCAGGAATACTAGTTTAGTGTATTATGTTGTGGTAAATAAAGGGAAAGTTCATTCTCACATTACACGTACCCTGGTACTATCGAGAAG
Organism: Ormosia emarginata; assembly: GCA_029884605.1. Taxonomy (NCBI): domain Eukaryota; kingdom Viridiplantae; phylum Streptophyta; class Magnoliopsida; order Fabales; family Fabaceae; genus Ormosia; species Ormosia emarginata. The sequence goes on from JAQQTP010000037.1 coordinate 8,683,108, forward strand.
TTAGGGCATGAATCCAAGCTCAAGAACCTTTATGGACTTCCCAATTATCTCCTTTGGCATGGCTCTATCGAGACGTTATGATATGAATTCCCCTAAATATCTCCCTCAACTATGATAATTGTGCACATCATCAAAGATACTCACACAGATCAATACCACTAGAGAATCCCATCATACATGCATCTAAACACCAACTCATCACTCATAACTCTCAAGTGACATAAATGCCACAATAAATGGCCTAAGGTGTTAGATACTTTCCTTTAGCAACCTCTACTCTTAGTTACTCTAAGGTTCATACATATAATATACACACCAGATGATTATTACCTTACCAAATTATGTCTAGTAGTACATTAAACATAACCTATGTCAATCCACTTTTGTTGGATGTTCAAAGGCCTAACTTTCTCATATATACTAGGTGAAAGTTCCTCTCTTGAAATATCTTCTATCTGTGTCTTAACACACTTTAGGAAACATATATAAATGGTTCCAACTTGCCAAGAACTTAAAAACATCAAAAATGACATTTTTGCAAGTTTCAAGTGTAATACCCATCGTAAGGTATCACATTTTTCGACTAATTATTATTAAACTATACCCAAGTTGTAAATAATTTATTATTAATTAATATAATAATACGAGTTATAAAATTTCATTTTACTTATAATGTAAACTTACTTGAATATCAAAATACCTAACAACATCATTGAATAATATACATCATATACATAATATAAGTTAATGATAAACTTTAATACATCAAACTGAAGTTCTCAAAATAAATATATACAACTACTACTACAACTATAGACTAGCCCAAGTTCATGCCTATGGAGTTGGGTCCTCAGATGGATCCTCCTCCTCGTCAGATTCCTCATTAGTCAAATCCCTTAGAGGGGGTAAGATTGGACGAAGAAGAGTCCGAGCAGATGAGACCTCAGAATCCTCCCTCAGAGTATAATAAATATCACTCCAAAGATCTCTAAAAGGCATATTAAACTCCAAACATAACCTAACAGTAAAAGTAAAAACAGTGGCCTCCTGCCGGTTCCTGCTAATAAACACAGACGCATCTCCTCGATATGTCACACGCTCCACTTCCCAATTGAAGTTCTAAGCACTACTGTCATCATTAAATTGTACTCTTACAAAACTAATCAGTTCATGTCCCGATGCCATACAAAGACTCAAAAATCAACCCAAACAATACGGATGTTGTTCCTCCTCACCTTCCTCACCTTCTTTAACAACATAAATACAACACAGGAATAATATACAAAGAGGTGAGATCACCTACACTAATACCATCATAGCAATAGAGAAATAGAAATGACAATAATGCCATACAGATACAACGAACAACAGATATATTCATGGTATCAAGTATCAATCCATATTAATGTTACCAAGTGGCTTCCAGTACTCAAGAAGGGGTAAATTGAGTATTAAAAACTTTTCACAAAAGTGTAAATAAATTAAATATACTGAAATAAAATATTTAAAAGTGTGAATTAAAAGAAGAGAAGAAGAACACTAAAAACAGCCAATAAATAAATTGCAGGAAATAATAAATTAAATGCAAATAAATAAAAGAATAAGGATTAGAAAAGCAGGCACGATATTTATCCTAGTTCGACCACCAACCATTTGTGGCCTACGTCCAGTCCTCGAAAAAACTATCCGAGATTTTTCGTTATCAATACAAGCTTAAACGGGTGCTTGCAACCTTTACAAACAAGAGCACTTTTCACACACAGGGAAACTCTACCCTTGTGCTAAAGCCTCAAACTTCAGGGATACCTAACCCTTACAAACTTTAGAGGGATACCTCAACCCCATTACAATAAAGCAGAAAAAATAGATGAACAAAAACACTCTTTAAGAGCGAATAATACAAATTTAAGTGCTAAAGGAGCTCTCACATAATATCACAAAGTTTTGATCGAAAAAGAGCGTAGAAAATAAATTCACGAGTTAGTGCAAGTAGAAAATAATTCAGAGTGTTAGACAATTTTAGAAATGACCCAAGACTTCTATTTATGGAGAAATTCAATCAAAATAGTTGTTGGGTGTATTAATTGCTCATTATGAAAACGTATACGAGCTTTTATTTCCAATTTAGAAACAGGGGTTATTCGAATAACCTTCGTGTTATTCGAATAACATGTTCTTGTGAAAACCAGTTCAAAAAGGGTTTATTCGAATAACATGAGTGTTATTCGAATAATGCTGTTAAAATCTGAATTCTATGAAAATTGATCTATTTGAATAACCATGTGTTATTCAAATAACCAATGTGCTATTCAAATAATGCTTTTGAAAACAAGAAGCACGCAGGAAGGATTTAAAACCTTTATTCAAATAACTCAGTGTTATTCAAATAAAACTGTTGTAATAAATAAATTTTGTCCTGCTTTATTCGAATAAGATGATCTCTATTCGAATAACCATGTTTAAAAAACAGTTTTAAACTTCTAGATTTATTTGTTAAAACATTAAAATGGTTTTTCTCTTTTCTTGCAAAAATAGTGAGATACCAAGAGAGCTCCGTACATAAAGATTCTAAGTTCTAATAACTATTCTTGAGAGCCTGGACTTGATCTTCATTTTGTCTTCATGTTTGTTATCATCAAAAGTAATCTTCATATATTCAATCACATTCTCTCCCTTTTTATGATGACAAACTATCATTGAGAAAAGAGTTAGTGCCTATAATTGGAATTCACCAAGAGGTATTAAAAGCTTACTCCCTCTCTTTTTTTATAAGAGGTGATGTATGTATATCAGAGATTTGTGCAGCTCCCCCTTACTTTTGGAATCCAATTTCGCTTGTTAATTTTACCTGTCTTTTCTCAAATAAATTCACAAATTTTCTCCCTTTTTTGTCATAAGTAAAAAAGTGGGGTAAGTCCCATAATTAATCCATTTATAAATGTAGGGAAAAGATTAAAATAAAGAACTATAAATCACATATAGGCCATAAAAACATCATGTATACATTAATCAAAGGTGGTACAAGGACAATGGCAACATAAATAAAACAAAATAGAGCAAAACAAAGATCCTAAGATCTAGAGCTCCTAGAAATAAGCATCTGGAGGTGGAGGCGGAGAGTCAAGTGTAGGGGCTGGTAGCGCAGCTCGAAGGGTAGTAATCGCTCGCTCAACACCTTCTATTATGTCGAAAAGAATAGAAAAGGTGTGTTCCATATAAGCACGGTTATCAAGTAGCGTAGCTAATATTTGCTCCAAGGAAACTAGAGCAGGGGCAGTAGCAGTAGGGCCTTCTGGGTCAGGCTCATCATCAACAACCTCATCTGGGTACACCCAGCCTTCATCAGTCCCGTTCATCTTCATTTTGCGCAAGGTGTGAGCTCCGAAGACATTGTGATGAGTCAATGCGACTGCACGCTCAGACTCCATCACCTGGGGGTATTTCCCAAGAAGGGTCGTGATGAGAATACCATAAGGCAGGTCAAATTTCTCCTTGCCCTTGGCCTTTATCATATGCTTCACGATGAATATAGGCTAGTTGATCTTGTGACCATTCTTCAGGACCCAAAGCATGAAGATGTCATCTTCACTGAGACATGCATAGTTGCCACCACGTGGAGCCAGAATATGAGCATAGGCATAATGCAGGAGCCTATCTTTGCTCTTCAGCATGCCTCTCTTGAGGCCCTTGTCTAGTAAGGCAAGTCTAAGCTTCAGCAGGTCTTCAATAGCTTGGTTCCTGTCGAACTCATAGAGGAGGGGGTTGGCATCTTCCATAATCGTTGTCTCAACACATCGCAAGCCAAACATCGCTTCCCAGTTGTGAGTGACAACGGATTGATCACATACGTCAGAGAGAAGGTCTTGACCAACAATGGCCAAGTTATAGTAGAACATCTTGACCAGAGCAGTGTAGAGCATAGCCTGATGAGAGCAAAGCTGGAGAACTCCTTGATTTTGTAGCAGAGTCAAAAAGTCGAAGCCTTCGTTCTACTGGAAGAAGGAAAGCTGAAGATACTTAGGCTGCACTAGATTATGCTCCCAGCAATGCGTAATGAAGCGACCACGTTGCTCTTGGTTGGATGAGAGCCTTTGCATGTCGAGTGGATTGTTGCAAGGGGTAGTCTTCGTGCGAGGACGCTTACCACGTGAGGAAGAGGAGGCCATGGTGTATGGTAGAAAGGAAGAGAGAGAGAGAGAGGGGGATGAAGAAAAGGAAATAGTGAAGGTGAGGCTCGATGGTAATGGTGGAAAAGAGGTGTAGGTAGAGAAAAGGAAGAGGCAGAGATAGAAACAGAGAAGAAACGAAGCTTAAACACACGTGGGCTTTAAATAAGAAGCCCGAAATTATTCGAATAACCCTCGTGTTATTCGAATAACCCTTCTTGGGAACCCAAAGGTCATGGGAAACCAGCTAGGGTTTATTCGAATAGCTTGGGGTCTATTCGAATAAAGCTGCGAGGAAAGCTAAGCATTGTGGCTTTTGAAAGAATTTATTCGAATAACTTATGAGTTATTCGAATAGGGCAGAGAGGAAGCACAAAGAACTGCTCAAACAAGTTGTAGTTTATTTGAATAGGCTATGCTTTATTCGAATAAAGCTGAAACTAAAATAAATAGAGAACTGATATGGAGGTCAGTTTATTCGAATAAGCTTTAGTTTATTCAAATAACACAGATTCAAAACAAAAGAACTGTGGTTGCTTGATGTCAGTTTATTTGAATAAATGAAGTGTTATTCGAATAACACTGATACACAACACAATTTTTGAGCAGCTGACTTCAGTTTATTCGAATAGCCATAGGTTTATTTGAATAAACCTATGAGAAAACAAAAGGAAACACGTCCAGAGATGGAATTTAAGAGAGAAAAACTTACCCAAAGATAAAGTACCTACAAAAACAAGATTTGGGATATCTCTGATGCTCAAGTCAGTAATAATTCAAGAAAGATAATTCCATAATTAAGCAATAATTACAAGCAATTATATGTTGGATTGATCAATTATGCCCAATTCTCCTCTAATATAAAAGAATGCTTCTTTTGCTAAGGGTTTAGTAAAAATATCTGCAAGTTGTTTAGATGTTTCATCAAATTCAAGAATGCAATCCCCTTTTTATACATGATCTTTGATAAAATGATGTCTTATCTCTATGTGCTTTGTTCTAGAATGCAAAATGGGATTCTTAGAGAGATTTATTGTACTAGTATTGTCACATCTTACTGGGATGTGATCAAGCTGAAGACCATAGTCTAGAAGTTGTTGCTTTATCCATAGGATTTAAGCACAACAACTCCCAGCTGCAACATATTCAACCTCAGCGGTAGACAAAGCCACATTATTTTGTTTCTTGCTATGCCAAGAAACTAAAGAGCTACCAAGCAAGTGGCATGTCTCACTAGTACTCTTCCTATCCATTTTGCATCCCGCAAAATCAGAATTGGAATAGCCTATTAGGCTATATGAGGCACCCTTAGGGTACCACAAATTCATTTGTGAAGTGCTCACTAGGTATTTCATTATTCTTTTAACAACACTTAGATGAGATTCCTTAGGGTTAGCCTGATATCTAGCACACATGCAAACACTAAACATAATATCTGACCTACTAGCAATAAGATAAAGAGATCCAATCATACCTCTGTATTTCGTTATTTCTACGAATTTACCTCCTTCATCTTTATCCAAATAGCAAAAAGTGTCCATTGGTGTAGCCATGTGCTTAGCGTTGTCCATTTCGAACTTTTGGAATAGTTCCTTGCAGTATTTGTTTGACTTATGAATGTCCCTTCTTTTGTTTATCTAATTTGAAGCCCAAGGAAGAAATTAAGTTATCCCATCATTGACATTTCAAACTCATTCTGCATTAACTTAGCAAAATCCTTGCAAAAGGATTCATTAGTAGCACCAAAGATAATATCATCCACATATACTTGTACAAGGAGAATATCATGCTTTTGTTTTTAATGAAAAGGGTAGTATCGATTTTTTCTCTTAAAAAACATTTTTTAAAAGAAACTTACTCAACCTTTCATACCAAGCTCTAGGAGCTTGTTTTAAGCCGTACAAGGCCTTTTTGAGTTTAAAAACATGGTTGAGTAGTTCATGATTTTCAAAACCCGGAGGTTGTTCAACATATACGTCTTCTTGAATAAAACCATTTAGAAAAGCACTTTTAACATCCATTTGATATAACTTGAAATCCATGATGCAAGCATATGCAAGTAACATTCTAATAACTTCTAGCTACAGGTGCATAGGTTTCTTCATAATGTATTCCTTCTTCTTGATTATAACCTTTTGCAACTAATCTAGCTTTATTTCTTGTTATCAAGCCATTTTCATCAAGTTTGTTCCTAACGACCCATTTAATGCCAATTATAGAATGATTATTAGGTCTAGGAACTAATTCCCAGACTTGGTTTCTTTCAAATTGATTTAATTCCTCTTGTATAGTTAAGATCCAATGTTCATCATCAAAAGATTCAATTATATCCTTATGTTCAATTTGAGAAACAAAGGCTAAGTGATTACATGCATTTCTAAGATAGTTTCTAGCAATTATCCCTTTTGAGATATCACCTATCACGGAGTCAAGAGGGTGGTGTCTTGATGTACTCCATTCCTTGGGAAGGTCCAAGACTTGTGAGTCCTCTTGTCTTGATGTTTCTTCTTGCTCCATGACTTCTTTTCCTTTGTTGTCCAAATGTGATTCTGCCAAGATTTCAACAACATCATCAACAAAATCCTTTCTCGGCCCATTTGGATTAGTTTCATCAAAGGCAACATGAATAGATTCTTCAATAGTCATAGTTCTTTTATTATAAATTCGAAAAGCCTTACTATGAATAGAATAACCAAGAAATATACCTTCATCAGACTTAGCATCAAACTTTCCCAAGTTATCATTTCCGTTATTTAAAACAAAATATTTACATCCAAAAACGTAAAAATGTGAAATATTGGGCTTTCTTCCCTTGTATAACTCATATGGGGTTTTCTTTAAAATCGGCCTTATAAGGGCTCTATTCATTACATAACACGCAGTATTAACCGCATCAGCCCAGAAATACTTAGGAAGAGTAGCCTTATTGAGCATAGTTCTTGTCATTTCTTCTAAATATCGATTTTTCCTTTCTATAACTCCATTTTGTTGTGGAGTTCTAGGGGCAGAAAAGTTATGCTCAATGCCATATTCATCACAAAATTTTTCAAAATCAAGATTTTCAAACTCACCACCATGGTCACTTCTAATAGATGTAATAGAAAAATCTTTTTTCATTTTGGATAACTTTGGCAAGTTTCTTAAAGGCTAGAAATGCATCACTTTTATAAGAAAGAAATAAAGTCTATGTGAACCTAGAAAAATCGTCCACAATCACTAAAGCATAGTAATTCTCATCGTAAGGTTTTTCTACTATTTTTCACTGTATAAAATATTTCTTGACGTTCTAAATTTAATTTTAAAACTTTCTAAGTTTAAAACATAATTTGGACTTCAAATTCTCATTTTTCTTAATAAAACACGTCTAAATAATATTTTCTGTCGTTTTTCTCAAAATTTGTACTACTTTAATTTAATAAAATATTTTTCATTTATTTTGCTAACAATCATTTTTAACCAAATACCTCAAATTACTATTTCACTTTAAAACCCTAATTTCTAACATTATTGCCGAAAATCATTATTTGTGAAATAATAAAATTTATTTATTTCTTGTTTCCATTTTATAAAACTTTCATTTATTTTATTTCACCCAGTCAACTAAGTTTACCATGAATAAATCATTTTTGCACTAGGTTATCAAAATCAAGCCTTTATGGTCGTGAGTCAAGTGATCTTTGGAACTAAAATCCCTTTTAATTTATTTTCCTTATTTCCTAATTATCTAACTTCATTATTCATAAAATAATTTTAACTTGGTATACCCATTTTGGGGCATAGAGGCCATGAGCCTCACGGTTCATTGGAGACCAAAAATTGTTTCCTTTTCAACATGATTCACATCTTATTTCATACACCAATCATCAATAATCTATTATAACAAGTTTATGCATAAGTCAAAGCAATAAAATCACATACCATAAAACAAGCATAAATCATAAAAGCTCATAACCAAAGCAAACACAAACAATTAATTTACACCACAAGATGGATAAGTTCTCACATAAATCACCAATTTCGTCGCTCACCACCATGAATGGTTAATGAGGTTAATCTCCCTCTTACCTTGGTTGATGTTCAAATCCTCCTTGTGTGCCTCCTTGTTGTACGTTTTCACCACCACCAAGTGATCCTTGAAAACAAAGCAAACACACACATATTAACATCTAAAGCTTTTCTAAGATCACCATAGATTCAAATCATGGTTTAGAACTTTGAAACAAGATCAAAGATGAAGATCAAGGACTTCACCTCAAGAACCTTCAAACTTTAAGCTTGAAGAAAAGATAGAATATGATAGAACTAGATCTTGGTTGCAACTACAAAGTGTCTTAGATTTATGTAAGGTTTCAAGAAATGAGGTTGTATGAAATTATAGAAGGATGGAAGGCATTTCAATGGCTCTTGGCCGTAGGGTTTTGAAAGAAGAAAGTGAGAGAATTTCTTTGGTAACTTGTGTAGTTTTCTTTAAGTGAATGGTAAGAATGAATAAAAGATGAACAAAGAGATATTTAGGCCACCAAAATGTGCATGGCCGTGGGTTAGCTTGGAGGAAGAAGTCTCCAAATTGGCTTATAAGCCACCAAGCTTAACAAGGAAGCTAACTCCTCATTGGATCATTTTTGTGCTAGCCACTTTGTGAGACTTTTCAACAAGCTTGTTGAACAAGCTTAATTTCCATTGGTTGGTCATAAAGATGGTCATGGTGGTCTTCCAAGATATTTAGGTTATAAATATCTATCCATCTAGATATTTTTCAGTATACATTAACTAATGGTTAATAACTACTGCTTGTAAAGTTAGTATCTATTGTCTAATGGACAATAGCTTTATCCAATGGATAATAACATTATCCAATGGATAATACAATAGAGCCAAATCACTGTAAAAGAAAATTTTAAAAATTGTTTTCGATTTTGAGTTTAGTAAGCTCCCCCAGCTCCGAATCAATAGTTCAAAATTTTTCAGTTCTGGAAATTTTTTATTTTTTCGGGCACGCCTCTAGCCCACATACAGTCTGAAATAATATTAAAATATTCACAAATTCAGAAAAATCTACAAAAATTCTCAAAAATCACAAAAATTATAAAACTCATATTTATTCGGAAAAAATGAAATTTGGGGTGTTACATCAGGGCCTCACGCTGCAGCACAAACTTAGGCACGTTGCAGCGCCCTGTTCTCGAGATTTCATACTAATGCACCTCACGCCAAGCAAAAACTTCCTCATGCTACGATGTCACACCCTTACACCGCAACGCGCTAAGCAAAAACATCCTCATACTGCTATGTGACACCCTCACACCATGGTATTCATAACAGAAACCAGATTCTGCAGAACCGTTGTACTATTCCATTGATTCTTTTCATGGTTTTTGACCATTCCAAAATAGTTTCTAAGTGATTCTAAGTCCCTAATTAGTTCATTAATACATAGGAATCATCAATCACTAACTTAAACTTCTTAATTTGGATTCAACACCAAAAATCACATACTTGACCTAAAACCTCATTTTTGTTCATCAAAGGTCTAAATGAGATGTTTTAAGTTTCTATCTTCAACTTATGCTATGAACAAGTCATAAATGACCATAGAAACACAATTATGTAAGCCAAACACTTTTATAACTCATTTTAACCTATTATGCACCAAAAGTGCATTCATGGAGAAAATGATAAAAAGAGATGAAAAAAAGCTCTAATCCCCTACCTTTAGCAGTTGAGATGAAGCTTCAAACTTGGTTAATCTCAAACCTTAACTTTGCCTTTGGCTTTCCTCTTTTTCTCCTTTTCTTCCTTCTTCTTTCTTTCCTTTTCTTTCCTTTGGTCTTGCAAGTTTTCTGTTTCTGAAAAATACAGCCAAGAGGAACTGTGAATGAGGCTTAAGAGGAGGTTCCAAAAGACTCATAAAGCCTTAACAGATAAATCCTGATCTGCTAAAAACACTTAGATTTAGCTAAATCAAGATTTCCAGCTTCCAACAACTTTAAAATAAATACTAAGATTCATATAAAAAGTTGTTTCATCAAAAACTGATATTTTTATATCTGTTACTAGTCAATCTAGCTTTGAATGCACGACTAGTATGCCTAAAAATGCCAAACTGACTTAGTTTACCTTGAAACTTTAACTACAACTTGTTTCATACATTTTTGACCAAGAAAAAATTTATCCATTTTTATTTCCCTCATCTAAACAATTTATGCTATTATTTGAGTCATTTAAAGCTATTTTTCACCTTCGGGGCTGCAACAAAGTGCCTAAACGAACTCAGTTTGCCACAAAATTAAACAGGCATGTTAAGCAAGTCATATGCTACCTTTTGTACACATATAAAAGCCTAATATATTATTAAGGGTATTATAAGACACACCTTTTTTGCATAGACTTTCATCATTCTCTTTTGGTAAAGCTGGTCATGACATAGTGCAGCTAATCTTTTTCCTTTAATGAGGTTGAACTGATCAAGTCGAGTTTGGACCCATTCAACTTCTTTTAATCCTGCCTCTATCAGCACTCTTAATGATGGGATTTTCACTTCAATAGGGAGTATTGCTTTCATTCCATAAACTAAAGAGAAAGGGGTTGCCCCAGTTGAAGTATCAACGGACGTGCGATAGATATGCAATGCAAATGGTAGCATTTTGTGCCAATTTTTGTATGTTACAATCATCTTCTGGATAATCTTCTTGATGTTCTTGTTTACTACCTCAATTGCTCTATTCATCTTAGTACAATAGGGTGAGGAATTGTGATGCTCAATTTTGAAACTTTTACACAACTCCTTCATTATCTTATTGCTCAAATTTATGGCATTGTCAATGATAATTTTGCTTGACAAACTGTAACAACAAATCAACTCCTTTTTGACAAACCTGATCACTACACTCCTGGTCACATTGGCATAAGAAGCAGCTTCAACCCATTTTGTGAAGTAATCAATTGCAACAAGAATAAAGTGATGTCCATTTGAGGTCGTCAGTTCAATGGGCCTTACGACATTCATTCCCCACATCGAGAATAACCAAGGTCCTATTAAAACATTCAAAGGTACTAGTGGTGCATGAACATTGTCAATATATATCTGGTATTTATGGCACTTCTTCACATAATTGAAGCAATCGGTTTCCATTGTCAACCAATAATACCTTGCTCTTAGGATCTTAAGTACCATTGCATGCCCATTTGCATAAGTTCCAAAAGAACCTTCATGAACATCGCTGATGATTTTCTCTTCCTCCGCTGCATCAACACATCTTAACAGCATCATGTCGTGGTTCCTCTTGAAGAGCACTTCCCCATTTAGAAAGAAATCCATTGCAAGTCTTCTAAGGGTCTTTTTGTCATTTTTGAAGCATCTAGAGGGTACTCTCTACTCTTGATAAAGCATTTGATATCATGATACCACAATTTCCTATTTGACTCCACTTCTACCATTTGATAATATGCTGGTTGGTCACGACTTTCTATTTTTATAAGTGACAAGTCCCTGTCATGGCTTACTTTGAACATTGATGACAATGTGGCTAAAGCACCAGCTAACTGATTATCTTCCCGGGGGACATGATGGAATGCGACTTCATCAAGCTGTTTAATTAATTCCTTGATGTAAGCATGATAAGGGATTAACATGGCATCTCTAGTTTCCCATTCTCCTTTGAGCAGATGAATAACCAAGGTGGAGTCCCCGTATACCTCAAGAACGTTTGCCTTTGATTCTATTGCTACTTGGATTCCCATGGCACATGCTGCTTACTCAGCTTTGTTGTTTGTATAGTCAAAGCACAGTCTAGTAATGGTTGGAATGAACTTATTTTCAAGGGAAATTAGTATGGCTCCAATTCCAATGCCCTGGTGAATTAGAAGCTCCGTCAAACAACAAAGTCCACTTTTTTTCGAGGATTCTTCTTCTCCTAATAAAGCCATTATATCTTCATCAGGGAATTCACACTGTATAGACCCATAATCCTCCACAGGTTGACTGGCCAAGAATTATGCAAAAGCGCTGCCTTTTATTGCTTTTTGGGTGACATAGATAATGTCATATTCTGATAGCAAAACTTGCCAATGTGCAATCCTCCTAGTGAGAGCAGGCTTTTCAAAGATGTACTTGATTGGGTCCATTTTAGACACTAACCAAGTGGTGTAACAAAACAAGTACTACCTCAACCGATGGGCCACCCATGCCAAGGCACAACACGTGCACTCCAACAATTAGTATTTTGCCTTATAGTTGGTAAACTTCTTACTCAAGTAATAGATGACATATTCCTTTCTACTAGTGTCATCGTGCCGCCCCAGTACACAGCCCATGGATTCATCCAACACAGTCAAGTACATGATGAAAGGCCTTCTTAGCACTAGAAGTATCAAAACTGGGGGTTCTTATAGATACTACTTGATCTTCTCAAATGATGTCTGACAACCTTCTTTCCATTCTACTATCTGATTTTTACGCAACAACTTAAAAATTGATTTGTATGTTGCAGTCAACTAAGATATAAATCTAGTAATATAGTTCAGCTTCCCCAAAAACCCACAAACTTCTTTTTTAGTGTGAGGAACTGACATCTCTAGGATTGCTTGAACTTTATTTGGATCAACTTCTATCCCTTTCTGGCTAACCACAAACCCTAAAAGCTTACCTGATTTTACACCAAAAGTGCATTTAGCAGGATTCAGTCTAAGCCCGAACCTTCTCAACCGTTCAAAGAGCTTTTGCAATTAAACAACATAGTTTTCTTCTATTCTAGACTTTGCAATCATGTCGTCCTCGTAAACTTCTATTTCTTTATACATCATGTCATGGAACAAAGTCACCATTTTCCTTGATAAGTTGCCCCTATATTTTTTAATCCAAATGACATTACTTTGTAGCAAAAAGTTCCCCACATAGTGATGAATGTAGTCTTCTCCATGTCTTCAGGTGCCATCTTGATCTAATTATATCTTGAGAAACCATCCATGAAGGAGAAAATGAATGTTAAGTAGTGTTGTCCACCAAAACATTAATGTGAGGTAGAGGAAAGTTGTCTTTACGGATGACCCTATTCAAATCTCTATAGTCAATGCACATTCGTACTTTCCCGTCATTCTTCGGGATACAGACGATGTCGGTGACCCAATGAGGGTACTTTGTAATAGTGAGGAAACCTGCATCAAACTGCCTTTTAACCTCTTCTCTAACTTTTAGTGACATATCTGGCTTCATTTGTCTCAACTTTTGCTTGACGAGAGGATATTTAAGTTTTAATGGCAATTTATGCTCAACTATGCTAGCATCTAGCCCAAACATGTCTTGGTATGACCATGCAAAAGTGTTGTAATAATCATATAAGAGCTTAACCAACTTGTTTCGCTCATCTTCTTTCATGGAAGTGCCAATTTTAACTTATTTTTTATCATCCTCCATCCCCAAATTAATCACTTTAGTTAACTCTCCGTGGGGTTGAATTTCTTTGGCCTCTTATTCTATTAATCTCATTAGTTCAGGAGAGGGTTTCCAATTGTCATCATTATCCTCACCAACATGACTAATGCGATGGTCAAAATCATATAATGGGTTCATAACACTGTCATTTTCAAGATAGCTACTTTTAGATTTGCATTTATTAATGTTAACATAAGTAAAAAATGGTAATGAATAAAGGTTAATTTAATGGTTAGGTAGAAACTAAAAAATGGCAGGAAAATGCATTTATTGATAGTAAATATTAAAATGGAAACATGTGAGTCCGTTTTCACAACATTTCTTCATAAAGCCTTGGGAAAAGCTATAGGATTAGCATTACAAAATGACTTTGAATTTGTTTCAAAGGTCATGGGAAAATCAACGATCTCCCAATTGTTGAGCTCTGCATTTGGGGAACAAGGATACACCAGATTGACACCATAATTGATGGGTTGATCATCTTAGATAGTGGTCACTTAGTTAAGAAACATGAATCCTATACTTTGGAAGCTCTATCGGATGTCACAAATGTGGATCCCCTCAGCTTTAGGCTCCCGATTTTCCAACTGAGCCAACATCTTCTCCCTTTTTTTCTTCTATGACCTTTCTTTTGTCAGCTTTGGTGGGTTTATATCCTAACCCGAGCCTGTCTTTATTTTCACAGGACTACAGAAACTCTACAATGCCTTATTCGTTCATTCCTAGTCCATTTCCATATTGATGTCCTCTTTCAAGCATGACCTTAGCCTTTATTATGGATGCACTAGATAGTTGTGGCTTTAGAATTTGAGCTCCTTTTGTAACACCCTAACCCTAATACAGTAGTATATTCACAATAAATCAGAGTAAATAGAGTTAAGCATGTCATTATCACTTCACACAATGATAAAGAAAATCTATAATAATCATACATACTATTATAGAGAGCCAAGAGGGAAGAAAAGCTAGATAAAAACATCATTGGCCAAAAATGGGCTCATTGTTATATACAAACTTTACACAAACTCAAGCGATATAAAGAAATACATGCTTTGTATTAGAAGAAACAAAAGAAACTACTCTATGTCTTTTGCTTCTTCTTCTTCCTCTTGGAAGATTTCTGACCTGGATTTATCACAAAAACAAGCAAACGGGGTGAGAATTCACAAGCCTCAGTAATCAGTTTAAAACATGTCATCATGATAAGTCCAACTATTTCGGGGGAAAACAAGTTATACACAAATAACTAGAAAGGTGGCACAGGCCAAAAACAGTCATTTCTCTTCCCAAGGCAGTAAGTTCTTTCATTTACAAAAAAAATGAGGTTTAATAATCACACAATTAACCAAATGCTATAAATCGAACTAAAGACAACAACAACAACAACATATTATGTTTGCAATAGATAAATGAGACTTTACTCATTACTATAAGATATTTACATACTCATTATGTAATACTCATAAAGCCAAATATAACCCTATCGTATTTTGATACCAACAAGAGAGACAACTGTCTATACAATTATCAAATAATGCAACGTATAATATGCGATATGATTATGACTAAGAAATGTCCTAAAAGTATGTTTAGGCCTTGCTTGTGCAGGTTTTAGTTTTAGAAAACACATGATACTTGCTTTATACCAAGAACCGCATTCCCTTGTATTTTTCTGGGTAGAATAGGCAAATGTGCCTTTACACTACCTGGTAATCGGTGGATTCTTTCCCCTTACAAAGGTAAGAATACTATTACCATCCTATATACCAGTAACCCTAACTATAATAGCACTCTAGCTACGAGAATTGAGGACTAGCCCTTATTCTCCGGCCAAATGGTTATGCACACCATATAAGGTCATAATACATAGGAATAACAAGTTTAAAAATATGAAAAGTTATTTTCAAATCACATTTGAACATCACTAGGTTCACAACAACCAAGTGAAAAAGCAATGCTAGTAACTTAAGATTCTAGCTTAACTTATCACATAAATTAGCAAGATCCATGTCACTAGCATTCTTGTACCTAGTACCTCACATCATCACTTCTCTAATGATTTCAAGATAACCTCATGTTGCTCAAAGTTCTAGACACTACCTTATGACATTCCACAACATAATGGATGCCCAAGGTTTCTTACTTTCCCATATATGCAAGGTGGTAATTTCCGCAATGAAATACCCTTAAGAGTGTCTCAACACACTTTAAAAGGCATATATAAGGGATCCCAACCAGTATGGAAGTCAATTTCATTAAAATGAAAATCTTGGAAAACTCTGGTCTGCGCGCCCACTCTCTAGTGCTTAGGCGCTAGCATCGCAGAAAGCATGTCCTGTTTTCCTAATCCCTGACACTCAAGCGCCCACTTCCTGGCTCCTAAACGCCCAGCGAACAATAGCACTCAGAACAGGTTCTAGGCAATGGGCGCTTAGGTGCCCAACCTCTGGCGCCTAGGTGCTAGTGCACCAGAATCATATCCTCTATTTTATTGGTCTCCAAACCAATTTTTATCCTTCCAAAAACAGGCCTTAAGTGTTCTCCAACACCATTTATGGTCAAATAAACTCAAAGAAACTATCATACACCCTATCAACTCATCACCTCATGAAAATGATCTAATCAATGATTCACATATATACTCATTTTCTCAAATCATGGATTTGAGATCTCAAGGATGCAAACATGTTTCAAAACAAACATTATACATGTTCTAACACAAAAATAACCACAAAACAAGTTCTCAATTGGTTCAATCATCTCAAACCATGGAAAAACTATATAAAAAAATTGATTTTTCTAATCCAACATGCATAACACAAGCATGAAGAGAAGAAGAGTAAAGGGTAAAGTTAAGAACAAGCACCCCTACCTTTTGTAGCAAGGATGAACTTCAAGCTTTTGACTTGCCCTTAGCTTTTCTCTTCCTTTCCTCTTCTTCCTTCTCCTTTTCCTACTTTATTTTCCCTTTCTTTGTTTTCTTTCTTCTGTTTTCTGCTTCAGGAAGGAGAGAATAAGTGAGCAGGTGAGATAAGAGAAATATCAAGGAGAAAGACAAATAAGAAGGCTGAAAACGTGAGGCTCAAAGGCATTAAGATATTGTCCAGAAACTTTGTAACACCCCAAATTTTTATTCATTTTATGATAAATATTCATTTTCTAATATTTTGATTTTTGGAAATCTTTCTGGATTTTTCTGAGAACGCAGAATATTTTAATATTATTCTTCATTTTGCGTGCAAACTGAGCGGGCCCAAGAAAATGAGATATTTTTCTCAAGAACCTTGATCTGTGGAAACGTCGATAGGAGATCTTACTAAACCCGAGGCTGGACACGGTTTACGAAGTTTCATGTTTTTTGAGAAATTTTAACAGATAAAATAATAAAATGCTATGTAAATTTTATTTGTCAGATAAATTAACACTGACTTCTATCGACTGTAGTAATTGTTCATTAGATAATAACATGTATAAAAAACCCTATCACATTATCCTAATGTAATCTACTTTAAGTCTAATCAAAACTTCTTTGAGAAACTTTGACCACCAAAAGACCATGATACCATTGGCTTGTTGGGGAAGCCAAAAATCTCCCCCTCTCTCCTCCTTGTTGCCACGGCAATGCCCTCCAAGGGAGGCAATCTTAACCAATAATCACCCAAAATTAGATTTTTCCTACAACACTTTCTCTCTCTAACTTCATCTTCTTCACATTTCCTCTTCCTTCTCTCTTCTTCTCCTCTCTTCATATGAAAATTGCAGCCCCATTACCAACCATTTTTCTTCACTTTTCTCTTCACCAAGACCATTTCTCTACTCACCTTAACCCCCTCTACACTTTCTCTTTAGAAATTTTCTTCAAAATCCAACCTTTCCTCCATTGTCATCCAAGACAAAGCTTCAAGCTTTAAGGTAAAGTTTTTATTTTTCTTCTTCTTTCTCTTCATTTTTGTGCTCCATGGTCTCTTTGATGACCATGGATCTCTTCTCTTTCAACCCTTGGTGTTGATTCATTGTCTTGAAATTCCTAGGGTTTTTGGAAGCTCAAAACCGAACTTACCAAGGAGCATCTAGGAAGCCATTTTCGTGATTCTCCTTTAGGTAAGAGGGAGACTACTCACTTCAACCATTTTGGTGGTGAGGGAACCTTTGTTGCTTACTTTGTTTTGGTGATTTTGTATGTTTATGTATTCTTGAGTTGGATTAATGTTTGAATGGTGAATTTGAATGTATTTGATGTGTTGGAAATGCTTGATCATGTTAGGGTTGTTAAATGAAAAATTTGGAGTTTCCTACCCTAATATGATGCCACGGTTTTGACTAGATTTTAGGGGTATAAATTGATTTTTGTATACAATGAAATGAAGCATATGTGATTACTTGTTAAATAATGATATTAAAAATTAATGAATGGAGAATTTTAAGGGTTTAATACCCTAGGGTGAAGCCACAATTTTGATCTTGAAAGTTAGGAGATTGGATTGATTTTGTGTAAAATAAAATTTAAATGATTAGATACTAAGTAATTGATGCATAAAATGGAAGGAAATTAGAATCTTGATTACCTAGAGAAGCCACGATTTTTAGAGAAAAATTAGGGGTTGAGTGATGCCTTGATACATCTTTAGAAATTAGGAATTTAGAGACATTCATAATCCATAATAAAGTGGAAGGATTGGATTGAATAATAACACTCAAGAAGGACACGGTTTTGAAGGGCTATTTAATCAAAAATTGTCATAATTGACCAAAATATAAGACTTTGAGAATGTGAACCCATAAGGTGGACTTATGATAAGGGATGAACCCTAAGTATATATTGACATTAAAAATTGATTCTACGTCGTTGTGGATCCCTATGTGGGCTTAGTGTTTGTTGATTCGTACTTGAGGAATTTGTGACATGTTGATATTGAACCATGTATATTTAGATATGCCAGTGTGGTATATTGTATGATTATTGTATCATTGATAAACATACATGATGTATATTATGTCGTCATACATATGTGTTATCCGTTGGACATTGTTGGAAAGGCTATGTATGCCTAGGAGTTTCAATAACATCTATGTGCGGGTGCGAGTAGACTAAGCGTAGGGTCATAGTGGTTGGCCCTGGGGGAGTCGGGGTGCGGGTGTCTAACAACGGGCAGTGGTAGCTCCACTGGGGCCGTGGGATAGATCGATGCAAGCACACCGATGATCCGGACTGAGACGCTATCCTATATCGCGATCAACTGTTAAGGTGTCATATATAAGCCGTATTGCGCAAATGTTTTTATGAGATGAGCACACTAATTATTTTGACTAACGAGATACTGGTATAACTCCTTGATCATTCACTTCGAAAATGTTTATGTCTAGCTCCATGGAGTATGAATTTTGGTACCTTTTTGCATTGTGAACTGTTAGTCACATAATGCATTGAGCATGAGTATTTATGACTATGGGAGTTATTTGTTATCATTACCGTAATGCTTATTTAATTGTTAAACTGTTGACTATTGGGAATATTGTTATTATCTACTTATTATTGATGGTTGTTGCTACTGTTTATTGTTGATCTGCTTTACTGTCAATTCTAATTATTGTATGAACTGTGTTGATATGTGGGTGTCCAATGCCGTTCTGTTTTCTTACTGTCATTTTGGTATTGAAAGCTGGGTGTCTCACCTCTTTCTGTATTTTTTGTATTTCTGTCGGACTGTGTACTTCTGAGAAGACGTTCGTGAGGATGAGAAGGAAACAACTGAGTTTTCGGGTTTTTGGCCGTGCTACAACTAGAGCTGTTAAGGATGTCGTCACGCCCACACCGCTTTTTGGGGTACGTGAAGTTAACTTTTCATAGAGGACCCGATTGCTGACACTTGCATGTAGAGACGGACCGATGTGTCTACTGCGGGGAGTTGACGATGTCTTTGTCTTGGGGTCGTTATGACGCCTCTGTCTTTGATTTTTCAACTTTTGTTATTTTAGAATTTTACTTACCCGTGAGGGACATGTGGACTGATATGTTCTACACCCCTCAAGAGGATTCCTTCTTCTCCACTGCTTGGGCTTCTGCCCGAAATTCGGTTGCCCCGGTGGCTATTTCATCGGAGGATGAGGACCCTGAGGAAGACCTGGCTACGGTCCCTTCTCGTCAGTCTTAGAGGCTGATACTATAGGTGGTTACTGATGGCTAACCGTTATTTTTTTGGGGAAGCCTAATGTTTTGCTAGTTCATAGGTGTAAATTTGTAACTATCTTGGGTGGGTAAAGCCTTTATTTTTTTGTATATTTTGTGATGTAACTAAACAGGCTAATGCATATATATATATATATATATATATATATATATATATATATATATATATATATATATATATATATATATATATATATATATATCTATTGTGAATGTATGATTATAAATTCTATTTCGATTCCATCGCATTGGTAATTATTATTATCTCCTTACTGTTATATTATACAGAAAAAAATGCATATAGACATTTCAATACTCGATTATTTTATCATCCAAGAATACAAACTATTTAATCTTATGTTAATAATGAACCGGGTCTTAATTAATCACTGTAACTATTATTTTCCGCAAATTATTTCGTGTTTTTAGTATTATGGTGTGGCATTCCTTCTTCGCGGTATTAAGAAAAAGGGGTGTTACAAACTTCATATATGTTAAGAACACTTAGATTTCTGCAAATCTCATTTCTTAACTTCCATAGGCATTAAAATAAATCCTAAGATTCATCTCAATCCTAATCTCACCATTTCCAAAAGTTTCCATATATGTGATTTATCAATCTGGTACTTAAACATTCACTTAGTGTACTTAAAAATACCAAACTAACTCAGTTAACTCTTAAAAATGAACCACATCACATTCCACACATTTGTGACCTAGAAATAAATTCTCTATGTTTATTTCCATTAACTAAGCAATTTGAGTCATTTCCTAAGCTAATAACAACTATTTTTCACATATAGTGTTACAACAAAGTGACTAAACTAACTCAAAAAGTCACAAAATTAAACAGGCATGTTAAACAAGTATTATGTTTGTTGGGAATTTGCGGATCAAAGTCTCGCAGCGGAATAACAGAATTCCCTCACAGGATCCATGCGAAAAATCCATAATCCGAGGTTTTTAAAATTTTACCTCTTGAAGCGTGACAGACACAAGCGAGGTGAATCACCAACACCGTAATAGCGACGATGTTTCTGCGGTATCCACACGAACGGACTTGCAAAAGGAGTCACGCCCTGTTTCGTAGTGCTAGGCTGCGAAGAGAGGAGAAGAAGACCTCACTATCTCTCACTCACTTTCTACGTAGGTGCGGCTAGGGTTGTGATATAGCCTAGTAGCAGCCCCCTTAGCAAGTACTATTTATAATAGTGGCTGCCTTAAGTGAGTGTGAGCAGTAGCAAGGTAAGTGGTGCAACCCTAAACCCATCTGTCATGAGTTAGGCCCACAATTGAATCCGAGTCCAACTTGGATTCGATTACTCAATTTAGTCTGTTCTAAGTGTGCGACCCTGCGAGGTTCTCATGACGTTGGTAGTAATATTAAAATCTCATTTTAATATTACAAACGATGAGCGGTATCTAGCAACACATCACGCTACCCAAGTAATGAGAATGTCGGTGATTTGACATAACCTATCTCGTGACCAATGTTTCCGTGTAGTTTAGTCCCTTTGTCCAGATATCCAAATTGAACACAAGGCATGGAACGTGTCACCCTTGTTTAGTTCAATCTTCGGTTTCATGATTCCCGAGTAGACATAGTAATGACAAATGAGATCAATATCTCATATTGACTCATTTGAGCATGGCCATGCATTTCATAGTCTCACTCAATCAGGGGGCCCGAAGATATCACTCTTGTTATGTAGGAGGGACAAATCCCATCTAGGTCACTCACATCCCTCCACATGTATCGCGGTATGTCTAATAACCAACTTTATAATCATCTTGTTACAGATGACGTTTGATGGCATTAAAACACACAACTCCTCATGTAGGAATCGTAGTGATTTCAGGTCAAAGGACCACATACACCATTATCACTATGAGAATTGCTTATGACACTCACGTAACGATCCACGTAGCGTTCTCATGGCGGGTCTGTCCAATACATCATTACTCTAATATGTATCTATGTGTAGACTTGATATCTCATATCCATGACCCGTGAGATGTGGTCATCAGTCTACGCACATACTAGTCTCAAAGCATTATTGTTGTCCTAATTAACAATAATACTTGACTAGGGACATTTAAGAATAGTGTTTTATCCAATAGGATCTCACGATCAAGTCATCCACTTGATGTCCTATGGTATCAAATTTACTATTCTAAGGACTTTATCATGTTTACCAAAAAAAAAAAAAGAACATAATAAATGAAATGCCTCATATAAAATAGCATAATATAATGTATGTAAATACAAACAAAACGTATTGGCCACTAGGGCATACACCAACAATGTTACCTCTATAACCATGTACAAGTCTAACATATTTAAGAGGATGTTACACTTTCCTTCTCATAAGTGGCATTGACAATCTTGAATGCTTGAAACACAGTTTTAAGAGCTTCTTTTGCAGCTTCAATGTAAAGGGTTGATGATGGCTTACTCACCAACAGATCTTCCTCACCCAAAATGATCACCAACCTGTTGCTAACTATGAACTTCACTTTCTGGTGCAATGTGGATGGCACAACTCCAGCGGAATGAATCCAAGGTCATCAAAAGAGACAACTATAAGTTGGTGTGATATCCATCACCTGGAAAAGTAGTAGGTCCAATCTGAATTAGGATCTCAATTTCTTCTATCATTTTTCCTTCGGGTCCCATCAAAAGCCCTCACGGTCATTGTACTTGGTTTCATGTAAGTCTTATCAAAAGGCAACTTAAAGAAAGTTGATTTTGGCATTACATTCAATGAGGAACCATTGTCAATAAGCACTCTAGCCATTATATGCTCTTGGCATTTGACATAAATATGTAGTGCTTTGTTATGCCCTATTCCTTCAGTAGGTATGAGTGAAAGTGACATAATTATCAGTAATAATGTTACTAATAATACTACCTACCTTGTCAATTGTGATGTCATTAGAAACATGAGCTTGATTCAGTACTTTCATCATCACTTTTCTGTGCAACTCAGAATTCATTAATAAGGACAAGAATGATATCCTTACGGGGGTGCAATTCAACTGATCTACCACTTTATACTCACTTTTCTTGATAAACTTCAAGAATTCACAAGCTTCTTTATCAGATACCTTCTTTTTGTACTCCTTCTATTTTGTCAACCCTTCCTTTCCTTTCACCTCATTTTCAATAGAAGCCTCTCCTATCTTGCTTTTCCCTTTGCGGTTCCTCTTTTCTTCTTCTTGCTTCTTTTGCAGCTCCTCATGAGTGTAAATGTGACCACTTCGTGTCATCCCCTTGATCTCAGATATATTAGTGACAATAGAGGTCGAACAAGATGAAACTTTTGGCTGATCATTCGTGCGATTGCTTCTAAGGATTTGTGCATCATAGCTCCGCAGTACTGCTCTGGTGTCCTTGGATGGAAAAGGACTATGAACTTGAATGGTGATAGGCTTCGTGTAACATCCTCATATATGTAACATCCTAATACCTGTAACCTAGTATACATGGCATATACATGGATAAGCAGTATTAGTTATGCTACTGCTAACTTAAACATCAAACTAATCTATATCATTTAAACAAATAATAGTGGAGAGTCTTGCAGAAACCAAAAGTTGTATATATACATCATTGCCTCAAAAGGGCACATTATGATACATAAACTTTAACCACTAAAACAGTTAAAATTATTCTAGTCTTCATGCATCTTCTTCTTCCCCTTGGAATAGCTTCCACCTAGATTTACATGGTATCACACGGGGTGAGAATTCATAATCCTCAGTATAAGCATTCCAATACTAGAGTTTAACCATTAACAATGAATAAACCATAACTTAAAATAAGATTATACTCGCAACAAAACTATGAGTCACTACTCAAAACTATTAGAATATACATGTGCTTTATGTAACATTCTTAAAGCAAGCTTTAACCTTATCTCACATTTGTAACAAAAAGATATCTAGCGACTGCCTATACAATCATAAGATATCATTAAACAAGACAATCGCCCATACAGCTGTGATCGAAGGCAAAATGCAACACAGAAGAACATAGTTCACAAATAGAAATAATTACTAAGAACTGCAATGATTATGTTATGTATGATTATGCTCAAAGGAAATTGTGTATGATAGTGTGTATGCAATGTCATGAAACTTAGCTATCTCTTTTGATAGGGAGGGAATCTATTATCTCCTTAACCTACCTTATACTAAATGGACTTTTCCACTACCTCAAACTGTTAGAAATAGTAAGTGTATGTGATGAATGTAGTGCTAATGTGGTGCTATGTCTAACTCCTATATAACCACCAAATAACTCTATACCAAGTTTGTCCTTGCACTACTAGCTCTACCTCAACTCTATAAGAACATTTATGCACTACAGCACTCAACTTTTGCCAACAAACTTAGTATACTCATATCTAGTTTGCCTTACTATCACACTACAAGTGGAACCCTCTACCACACTAGTACGTTCAAGGTCCTAGAAACTGATCCCAGATAATCTATACCCTATGGATTTACCTAGCTTCTAACTTTTCCATATATGCATGGTGGTTCTTCTCTTTAGGTAATACCTCTGTTAGTGTCTCAATACACTCTAGGAAGCATATATGAAATATCCCAGTTGGCAGGGAACTCAATTTCAACAAGAAAAAAATCTTGTGAAATCCTGGCAGAGGCATTCCTCTGTCTTCCCCGGTGACTGGCGCTCAAGCACTCCTTGCATGGCGCTCAGGCGATCAACACGTGGTTAGGCGCTCACAACCTTAAGCTTAGGCGCTAGGTGCACAACAGTACTTACGCTCTCTCTGGGCATTGGGCGCTCAGCACCCGAAACCCAGTGCTTAGTGTAACATCCTAATACTGAAATCAATGATTGACCATATGACAATGAAGATTAGTTTTGATGATCACAAACATAAAGATGATGAGAAGACCAAGTCTAAGCTATTCAAGTATAGCCTTAGGACTTAGGGTCTTTTATATAGAAGTCTTTCTAGATATCTCATTATTTTTTAAAAGTTAAATATGTTTTCCAAATGAATTCAAAATGGTTTTGAAAATAATCAAAATGGTTTTGAAAACATCCTGGCAAGGTTAACAGTTTTTGTCAAGTTTTACAAATAGTTCAATCTGTTTTTCTAATAGGTTTATTCAAATAAACCTACCTTTATTCGAACAAACTTACTCAGATAATAAGTCCTCTTTCAAGGATTATTCGAATAACTCTTAGGTTATTCAAATAAAAGTTTTAAAAATCAGCTACTTCTTCTATTTTCAAAGAATGTTATTCGAATAGCATCCATGGTATTCGAATAAAATGGCCTTCTAGGATTTGGGTTTTAACTAAACTATTCGAATAACCTAATGATTATTCGAATAAAACCTGTTTTTCATAAATGCTTCTAAACAGAGTTATTCAAATAACTCTCAAGTTATTCGAATAACCCATATCAGATTTGGTTTTTACGTGTTATTTTCAAAATGAGTTATTCGAATAAAACCATAAGATATTTGAATAAACCTAAGACCCTTGTTTTGGAAAGAAACAAGCATATTCACATTAAATACGTAATTTAATTCTTCAAACGACTATGTTCTTCAAGAACTCTATAAATAGAGACCTTGAGTCATCTGTGTAAGTTGCCTAATACTCTGAATCAATTTTTGCTTGCATTAACACATGATTTATAATTTTTTATTATTTCTTGTGCTCTTTTCACCAAAACTCTGAGATATCCTTAAAGAGCTTTCTTAGTGCTTCAAGTTGTATTATTTGCTCTGTGTTAAAGTTTCTCTTCATCTATTTTCTACTCTATTGTAAAATGGGTGAGGTATCCCTCAAAGATTTGTGTAAGGGTGAGGTATCCCTAAAAAGTGAGGCTTTAGCACAAGGGTAGAGTTTCCCTGTGTGTGAAAAGTGCTCTTGTTTGTAACGGTTGCAAGCACCTGTTTAAGCTTGTATTGATAGTGAAAAATCTCGGATAGTGTTTCGAGGACTAGACGTAGGCCACAAGTGGTTTGGTGGCTGAACCAGATAAATATTGTGCTTGCTCTTCTCATTTTTATCTCTTTATTTATTGCAATTTATTTATTATTATTTATCTGTTTATTTTCTATTCTTAAGGCTTTTTATCCTCTCTCTACATTCACATCCTTTTAAGAAATAGCTTTAACAAAGTTTGTTTTATAAGCGTTTGTGAAAAGTTTTAAATACTCAATTCACCTCCCTCTTGAGTACTGGATCCACTTGGTAACAAGTGGTATCAGAGCTAGACTCTTATTTAAAGAGCTTAGCAGCTTCGAGAGAACATGGCTTCTTCAAATGGTTTTTTAAAGGGATCTTCCATAAACCGACCATCCTTTTTCAATGGGGATGGTTACACATATTGGAAGGAAAGAATGAAAATCTTCATCGAAGCTATTGATCTAGATATGTGGGATGTTGTCGAAAACGATGTATTTATACCTACACAAGAAGTCAATGGTGTAAAAACTGAGACACCAAGAAGTTATTGGTCTAATGAGAATAAAAGAAAAGTTCAACATAATTTAAAAGCCAAAAACATCATTACCACTGCTTTGGGGTATGATGAATTTTTTAGAATTTCAAATTGTAAAACTGCTAAAGAAATATGAGACACTCTATAAGTCCCCCATGAAGGTACTAGTGAAGTAAAGAGGTCGAGAATCAATTCTCTTACTCACGAATATGAGTTATTTAGAATAAACCAAGGAGAAGGCATTTAGGAAATACAAAAGAGGTTCACCCACATTGTAAATCATCTTGCATCATTAGGAAAGAATTTTTCCAATGAAGATTTGATTAACAAAGTTTTGAGATGTTTGAGCAGGATATAGTAACCCAAGGTGATAGCCATATTAGAATTAAGGGATTTGTCAATAATGACACTAGCTACACTCTTTGAAAAACTTCATGAACATGAACTAGAGCTGAACAGATTAAGTCAAAGTGAAGAAAATGATAAGAAGAAAAAGGGAATAGCTCTTAAAGACACTTCCTCAGGAATTGATAACGATGATGATGAGGATGGAGAAGGCATAGAGAACCTC
This sequence comes from Ormosia emarginata, assembly GCA_029884605.1. Lineage (NCBI taxonomy): Eukaryota > Viridiplantae > Streptophyta > Magnoliopsida > Fabales > Fabaceae > Ormosia > Ormosia emarginata. The sequence goes on from JAQQTP010000037.1 coordinate 8,709,956, forward strand.
GAGCTAAATGTCTTATAGTAAAAAAATTTGGTAAGTTTCTCAAAAAAAAAAAAAAGGGAACCAAAGAAGACTGTTTTTTCCTCCAAAGAAAACTCATCTCAAAGGGGAAGGAACACCCTCAACTCCAACTTGCTATAAGGGTGGAAAATCAAGACATATGAAGATGGAGTGTCCAATTTACCAAAAGAAGATGGGGAAATTTGAGAAGAAACCTTTCAAGGAATGAAAAGGAAGAAGAGCTTACATAGCATGGGATGACAACGACATGGACTCAACTGATAGTTCAGATAGCGAGGAAGCTCGTCTATGTCTTATGTCCAAAGGAGAAGAAGAAGAAGAAGAAGAAGAAGAAGAAGAAGAAGAAGAAGAAGAAGAAGAAGAAGAAGAAGAAGAAGAAGAAGAAGAAATCGATAATGAGATAAGTTCTAATCCTAATTTATTACCTTCTTATGATGAACTACAAGATGCCTTTGAGGAACTGCATAATGAATCATTAAGGCTCACAAAATTAATTTATTCATCTAAGAAAACAATTTCTTTTTTAGAAAACCAAATACTTAGTTTGAATAAAGAAATTGAAGAATTAAAAATTGAAAATGAGACATTAGGATTAATTTATGCATGCACAACTTGTTCTTCACATGCTTCTACATCTTCATCTTGTTCTTCATGTCATATGCTTGAAAAAGAAATTGAAGATTTAAAGAACACCCTTTCTAAATTCACTTTTGGAAGAGATAATTTAAATATTTTGTTAAGAAAACAAAGTTATTTTTCAAAAAGCTGGGATAGGTTATAACCCAAAAAATTAGCAAAAATCTTATAAAAATTTCTTTGTTCATTCAAGTACTTCTAGTAGCCCATTTATTAAATGTTTTTATTATGGGAAGAAAGGGCATAGTGCATCAACATGCAATGCAAGGAAAAATATTAACACAAAAATTAGGACAAAAATGGTTTGAGGTCCTAAGGGTATTATACCTAAAAGTGCATTTTTAAATGGGTTTATTCAAGAAGAGGTATATGTTGAACAACCTCCAGGATTTGAAAATTATGAACTGCCCAACTATGTTTTCAAACTGAAAAAAGCTTTATATGGTTTAAAACAAGCTCCTAGAGCTTGGTATGAAAGGTTGAGTAAGTTTCTTTTAGAAAATGGGTTTACAAGAGGTAAGGTTGATATGACTCTTTTTATTAAAAATAAAAAGCATGACATACTCCTTGTACAAGTATATGTAGATGATATTATCTTCGGTGCTACTAACAAAACTTTGTGTAAGGAATTTGCTAATATCATGCAAAGTGAATTTGAGATGTCCATGATGGGAGAGCTTAATTTCTTCCTTGGGCTTCAAATTAAGCAAACAAGGAATGGAACCTTCATTGGTCAATCCAAGTATTGCAAAGAGCTCCTCAAGATATTTGGAAAGGACAACTCAAAGCATATGGATATACAAATGAGCACCTTATGTTACTTAGACAAGGATAAAGCAGGTAATCCTATAGAAATCACTAAATACAGGGGCATGATTGGATCCCTTCTTTATCTCACTGCTAATAGAACTAATATTATGTTTAGTGTATGCATGTGTGTGAGATACCAAGTTAATCCAAAAGAATCGCTCTTAAGTGCAGTAAAACGAATTATGAAATACCTTGGTGGCACTTCACAAGTGGGCTTGTGGTACCCTAAATGTGCCACTTGTAGTCTTATTGGTTATTCTGACTTTGATTTTACTGGATGCAAATTGGATAGGAAAATCACTAGTGGAACATGTCACTTCCTTGGCAACTTTTTAGTTTCTTAGCATAGCAAGAAACAAAATAGTGTGACATTGTCTACTACTGAGGCTGAATATGTTGCAACCGGAAGTTGTTGTGCCTAAATCCTATGGATGAAGCAACAACTTCTAGACTTTGGACTTCAGCTAGATCACATCCCTATAAGTGTTGGGAATTACAGATACATCACACAGCGGAAAATAGAATTCCCACCAAGGATCCATGCGAAAAAGTCATAATCCGAGTTTTTAAAATCGTTTACCTCTTGAAGCGTGATCAAAACAAGTGGCGTGAATCACCAACACCGTAACAGCGATGATGTCTCTACGGTATCCACATGAACAAACTTACAAACATCCAACATCCACAAAAAAGAGTTACGCCTCTCTCACACAGTGCTAGCTACGAATAAAAGAGAAGAAACCTATCATTCTCTCACTTAGTGTTTCTGTCAAGTGCGGCCAGGGTTTCTAATGTATACATTGATAGCCCCTTAGTAGTGCTATTTATAATAGCTGACTACCTTAAGTGAGTGAGAGCGGCAACAAGGTAAGTTGTGCAACCCTAGACTCATCTGTTATGAGTTTGACCCACAATTGAATCCAAGTCCAACTTAAATCCTAATTACTGCAATTTAGTATGCTCTATGTGTGCGACCTTGCAAGTTCTCATAACATTGGCAGTAATATTAAAATCCTATTTTAATACTACAAGCAGTGAGTGGTATCTAGCAACACATCGCTACCACCCAAGTAATGAGAATGTCAGTGATTTGACATAACCTTTCCATGACTAATGTTTCTATATAGTTTAGTCCCATTGTCCAGATATCTAGATTGAACACAAGGCATGGAATGTGTCACCCTTGTATAGTTCAATCCATCGTTTCCTGATACCTGAGTAGACTTAATAACAACAAATGAGATCGATATCTCATATCGACTCATTTGAGCATGCTATGCATTTTGCAGTCTCACTCAATCAGTGGGCCAAAGATATCGCTCCTGTTATGTATAAGGGACAAATCCCATCTAGATCACTCATATCCTTCTGTATGATTTGCGGTATGTCTAATAATCGATTTTATAATCACCTTGTTACAGATGACATGTGACGGCATTAAAACACACAACTCCTCATGTAAGAATCATAATGATTTCAGGTCAAAGGACCACATACACCATTGTCACTATGAGAATCGCTTATGACACTCACGTAACGATCCATATAGTGTTCTTATGGCGGGTCCGTCCAATACATTATTACTCTAATATATACCCATGTGAAGACTTGATATCTCATATCCATGACCCGTGAGATGTGGTCATCAGTCTACGCATATACTAGTCTCAATGCATTATTGTTGTCCTAATTAACAATAATACTTGACCAGGGACATTTAAGAATAGTGTTTTATCCAATAGCATCTCACGATCAAGTCATTCACTTGATGTCCTACGGCATCAAACTTACTATTCTAAGGACTTTATTATGTTTATCAAAAAGAACACAATAAATGAAATGTCTCACATATTAAAAATAGCATAATACAATGTATGTAAATGCAGACAAAAAGTATCGCCCCCTAGGGCATACACCAACAATAAGATGTGACAATACTAATGCGATCAATTTGACCAAAAATCCCAGTATGCACTCTAGATCTAAAAACATTGAGATAAGACATCATTTTATAAGGGATCATGATCAAAATGGTGATTGTGTGTTAGGGTTTGTTGAAACAATAAACCGACTTGCTGATATTTTCATAAAACCTTTGCCTAAAGAAACTTTCTTTCATTTAAGAAGAGAACTTGGTGTAACGCCCCTTTTTGGGAGGGAACGTCACATTGTCAAATAGAAGAAAATGCGGAAAATAAATTTTTAAACAATTAAGACCCGGTTCATTTAGTTCAAAATTAACTTGCTTAGTACTTTAATACGTGAGTAAAATTGGCGGTATATTTTTTTTGTTGATTTATGCGGAATATGAATAACGGTAAAGAATAAAATAGTAAACAGAAACCCACATCTGAATAACATACACATACATATATATTTAGATGCCAAATATATTTTAGATACAGCCTGGAAATTTCTAAAAAGCAAAACTATACTTGTCTCATAGGATTAAACATATATATCCCAGAGATATCAGAATATACAGCCCACCAAAAATAATACATCAGGCCCCCAAAATAAAACACTGGTAGCCATCAGTAGCTACCAGTAAAATCAGTCCCTCAAAGGAGGAGGGACTGTGTCTGGGTCCTCAGCAGGATCCTCCTCTTCAGAGGAAACCTCTATGGGAACTTCGGAACCATGGGCAGGAGCCTAAGCAGTAGAATCAAAAGAGTCCTCCCAAGGGGTGTAGTAACGATCACCCCACATCTCTCTGATGGGTAGGTAGAACTCCAGCCACAGGCTGACATGGCAGGAGAGGATCGGCGCCTCATGACGTCTCCAGGCTAGGGCAATCAACACATCTCCCAGATAGACGTAGCGATCGGAGTTCAAGTTGATATGTCAGCACTCTGGCCCTCCGAGGAAGGTCAGACGCACATCACCTAGAAATCCGCGCATACGTGCCGCCATCACCTCAGTAGATGCTAGTCTTGTTCGAGCCAGAAGCCAAGAAATTCGAGATCTTCCGCCTCCTTGCCGTCGTCTTCGATCAATACAGTATACGCACAGGCAACACGTAATAGAAATACAAAAAAAATGAGGTAAGACATCCTACCATCATTACCAATTATAGCAGATAGAAACAAAACGGCGCAACGCGCCTAGATAGCAATTTAGAAGTAGCAAATGCAAGTAATAAGCAGTAAATCCAACAGTAAGCAGATAAACAATTCCAGGCAGACATTCATTACTATAATGGTACAAACAGTTCAAGTTCACATAAGGCAGTAATTATTAATAGTAAAGTATGTCATGATGCACATGCATGCTTTCCCAATTCCTACTCCATGGAGCTAGACTCAAATGGTCGGAGAGAAAGATCAGGAGACGTGTCTGTAACTCGGCTGCCGCGGCCAAAGTGCTATAATCAATAATTTCCACGTGCATGTCCAGGCATTGTATAGACAGTCCATGCTCGATCACGATATAGGACAGTGTCTCGGTCCCGATCGTCGGTGCATTTGCATCGGTTTGCCCCGCAGACAGAAGAGCTACCAATTGCCCATTGTGAAGGACCCGCACCCCGACGCCCCCAAGGTCAAACATGACCTACACTAGTCTACTTGCACCCGCACTAAGGTGTGTTCAATCTCCTAGGCAACTTGGCCTTGCAACAGTCCACAGGACCTTCACAATGCATAAGACTCTATGCATGACACGTATGATTCACAATTTCATACAATCCCATAATATGCCACAATTGACCAAGATAAGCATCAACACGTAAATGGTCACTCACATAGACCCATAATGTCATAATATAAAGATCAAATCAATTGGTACATTCTTAGGTTCATCATGAATCCTAACTTAGAATTTGTTTACCCTTTCAAGGTTCATGTCCAATCCAATTCTTACAATTAATTTAATCTTCCAAGGTAATTTAATTTCATACAATTTGTAAATTATTCAAGTTCTTAGGCCTCTCACTCTCTTGTTCTTCACTCACTTATAATTACCTTAAGTCTTATGACAATCTCACTCTTAGTCCTTTAAAATTTATATCATCTTTGATTATATTAAGTTCTTCCAATTTATTAATTATCTACCCCACTACATAGGTTTCTAATTACATAATTACTTATGCTCCCAAATTACCAAAGTTACATAATTACACCTAAAAAGGCCTTAGAGGCCGTGGCCTCTCTAGGAATTCAATTCCCAAATCTTTTCAATTTATCACATTATAGGTTACACTCTTAATTCACTTAATCCTTTACTTGTTGCATTAATTCACCATTAACCCCAATTTTGGGCTCAAAACCGTGGCCACCCTATAGGTTTCAATCTCAAATTTTCCTTCCATTAAATTCCATTTTATCACTTGATTAATTTAAGTCTCATGCTTGTTACAACTTGTCCACATTTTACCTCATTCTTAACCCTCAAAACCATGGCCACCCAAGGGGGGGTTCTCAATTATTTTTCTTCCATTTTCAATCATATAATCCAATCCAATATATATTTATACACAACTAATCACTCCAACAACATAAACAAAGTAAAATCAACACACAAACATACTAAATTACAAAATCAAAGAATAACCCTCATTAGGGTTTTTCCACAAATAACACAACCAAGGTTCCTAGATGCTAATAGAGGTCGAGGAGGAGTGTCTTCCTCTTACCCAAGTGAAGAAATCAATAGAAACTCCAAGAAATCTCCTTGAAATTTCGGATTGCACCTCCAAAAACCCTAGAAATTTTTGACTTGATTACAATAGCATATGGACATGAAAAATGGAAAGTAAATGGCCATTAGAAGACTCTTGAAACCGAAAATGAAGAGAAGAGAAGAAGAGTCTTGAAACTTACACAAAACTCCAAAACTTGAAGCTTGAAGAAGATGGTAAAAATGGTGGAATTTCAAGTTGCTCCAAGCAAGAAAGATGTTTAGGATGAGGAGAGGATTAAGAAAATGTAGTTAGTTGTAATTTTTGTGAAGAATGAGTGGGAGGAAGAGAGGGCTGCCGTGGCTCTAGAGAGAAGGAGGAGAAGAAGAAAATGAAGAAAGAAGAAGGAGAAGAAGAAGAAAGAGAAAGTGCATAGGAAAACTTTTGAAATAAAATGGTGTAATTAATAAATTGAAGTCAAACTAATTCCTCCCCAAATGGCTTGTTCCAGCCGTGAAAATGGAGAGAGAAGAGGGCATGGGCTGCATTTGCATGGGGAAGGAGGAAGAGGAAATTTCCAAGAAGCTTCCTCCAAGCTTACATGAGAAGCTTCGCACGTTTCTCGATAAAGTGAAAGTAAGGTTGTCTCCTAATTGGGCACACTAACACAGATGAATATTTACACTGTCAGTATTCTTTTTTTCCCAGTGTAGAAGAGTCACAGATGATGAAAATAATATTTTACTATTCATCAGATGATTTTACAGTACCGCGATTTTATTTATCGGGTAAAAATCTCGTAAAACGTAAACCTCGTAAATTATGCCCGGTCTCGGGTTTAGTAAGATCCCCTGTCGACAAGTCCACAATTTTTTAGTTTACCAGACACAGGGAAGATATTGCGTCTCCCCAGGTCCATCCAGCGCGCACGCAAAACAATGAATATACTAAAATATTCGACGTTCCCGAAAAATTCCTGGAAAATTCTCAAAAATTGTAAATATTATAAAACGGCTATTCGTCATATAATTTTCCAATTTTTAAAGCATTACAGTTGTCTTCCCGACTCTGCTCAATATTCACGCAAAACGAAAAATATATTAAAATATTCGTCGTTTCCGAAAAATTCCAAAAGAATTCACATAAATCACAAATATTAGAAAATGACTATTGGTGATAAAATAAATAATTTCTGGAGCATTACACTGACCTCAGAAATTCTCAGTTCAGTGTGCACATAAAACAATGAATATATTAAAATATCCGTCGTTTCTGAAAAATTCCAGAAAAATTGCTAAAAAACAAGAATATTATAAAATGATTATTGATGATTAAACAAACACTTTTTAGGGTGTTACAACACTCCCCTACTAAAAGGAATTTCGTCCTCGAAATTTACGTACCTCAAAATAGTTCTAGATGCTGCTCCTTCATCTTGTCTTCTAGTTTCCAAGTTGCATCACTAGTCATCTCATTCTAGATCACCTTTACTAATGGAATCTCCTTGCCTCTAAGTTGCTTTATCCGCTGATCCTCGATTCTCATAGGAGGCACCTCATAGGTTAAGTTCTTTTTTAACTGTACTGTGTCCGGTGCTATGACATGACTTGGATCAGGCAAATACTTGTGAAGTTGTGACACATGGAAGACATTGTGTATGTTGGAAAGAAAAGGGGGTAAGGCTATCTGATAAGCTACTGGACCTATCCGGTGAAGAATTTGGTAAGGTCCAAGGAATTTTGGGGTGAGTTTTCTAGATTTCAAAGCCCGGCCGACCCCAGTCGTGGGTGTGACTTTCAAGAACACATGCTCACCTTCTTCAAACTCAAGAGACTTTCTCCTCTTGTCCGCATAACTCTTTTGCCGGCTCTGAGTAGTCTTCATCTTCTCTTGAATCATCTTGACCTTCTCAGTCATCTGTTGAATGATATCTGGTCAATCGTGAGACGCTCGCCATCTTGGTACCAGCACAAGGGTGTTCGACACCGTCGTCCATACAGAGCTTCATAGGGTGCCATCCCTATACTCGAATGATAACTGTTGTTGTAGGTGAACTCTATCAGTGGTAGAACGTCATCCCAACATCCAATCTGTTCTATGGTACAACCTCTAAGCAAATCTTCCAGAGATTGGATCGTTCTTTCAGATTGACTATCGATTTGTGGGTGGTACGCTGAGCTCAGACATAACTTTGTTCCCAACGATGCCTGTAGACTCTGCCAAAATTTTGAAGTAAACCTCGGATCCCTATCCGAAACAATACTCGTAGGCACACCATGCAGTCTAACGATCTCTCTAATGTACAGTTGGGTCAACTTCTCCAGACTGTACCTTATATTGATCGGAAGGAAATGAGCCGACTTTGTGAGTCGATCAACCATTACCCAAATCGAATCGTGTCCTCTTCTTGTTCTTGGCAAACCCATAACAAAATCCATTGCAATGCTGTCCCATTTTCATTCAGGAATAGACAACGGTTGTAGCAATCCTGCAGGTCTTTGATGTTCCACCTTAGATTTTTGACAAACTAGACAAGTCGATACACACCTAGTAACGTCACTCTTCATTCCATGCCACCAAAATAACTTCTTCAAGTCTTGGTACATCTTTGACTGCGGGATTTACGGATGCAAACCCAAGTGCAGGTTGTCTCAAGTAGTAAATTTCTCGGGAGTCCGAGGTCGATCCACAGGGAATTGATGAAGAAAAATTAATTGAGGTAAGAAGAGGATTTGTCACAACACCAAAAGTAATAAAACAAGTTCACAAATGAATTTAAGGGCTTGCTTGGGTTAGGAGATCCACTCTTGGTAATAAATTAAAGGTAAGATTATTTCTCTTTTTAACTCAATTGAAATCCACACACAACGGAGGTTCCAATCGGAAAATATAACATTCAAAGTTCAATTATATATGTAATCATATTATGATTCCTTTAATTATCTACCAACATTTGTAAATGAATTCAAGCATTCACTGTGCCAATCTTATTGTCTACAATAAATCAAGATCTCCATTAACAAAAAAGGTTTCTAAATTGATTGGAAAAAAAATACAACACATATAATGTTCATTTAATAATATTTCATTTAAGCACAAGAAATAAAATAATCTAACCTTATTTCATTACCAAGAGCTTCACTTTTTCACCCAAGCAAGATGAAGATTTAGCTTCACTCTTTCACCCAAGCAAGATGAAGATTTAGTTACTCATAGATAAGAAGAAAGAAAGAGAGAAGAAGAGAAAGATTAACATGGCTTCAATTTAGAACAAGAGAAAATTACAACAAAGGAAAACAATAAACAAGCATAACCTTAACTTGTAAAAACTAAGCCTAACACCCATTGCTCCAAATGATCAGCCAATGGTGCCTTTTATAGAGGATTAGGGATACAAAATGACAAAGGGGTTGATTAGGGGTAGGTGGGATGAGTGGATGAATGAGTGGAGAATGCCAAATGGTAAGGATAAGAGTGAAAAATCATTAAGATTTCTTGTCTCCGAAATCATTCATTGCTTAAGTCATTGATTTCGTCATTTTCAAGTCAAGTGGTCTCATGAAAGTTCTAGGAAATTGTCTAAGCATTCCAATGGCTCTAGAATCACCCAAAAATTCATCCTACATCCCAAGATATGACCCAATTACTACAAACTGTTCAGGCCCAGTTTCAGTACCTCTGTTTTGACTTTCAGACCCAATATCACCATCAAGGAGCCCGAATCAAGTTTTGTGTTCAACATGAAAGTTTTAGATCTGGGTCTTGACTTTCAAATGTCCAAATTTCAGCCCAAGATAATTCTTGCAGCCCGAGTTATGCTCTGATTACTTTACACTATTCAGGTTTCAGACACAAAACTCGTGTTCTATCTTCCAAGCCCAATTAGCTCTACTAGATGTCTGATTGAGACTTTGAGCTCTTCACCAAAGTTGTAGAGCTCTCTCTTATCTTTCCTACAAGATAAAATTCATAATTATCAGACATTTAGAACTCAAGATATGGCCGAAATACAGAAACAGTTTGTTGCGGGTTTGTTGCGGGTCGGGAATAAGGCCTAAAAAGGCCTTAGAGGCCGTGGCCTCTCTAGGAATTCAATTCCCAAATCTTTTCAATTTATCACATTATAGGTTACACTCTTAATTCACTTAATCCTTTACTTGTTGCATTAATTCACCATTAACCCCAATTTTGGGCTCAAAACCGTGGCCACCCTATAGGTTTCAATCTCAAATTTTCCTTCCATTAAATTCTATTTTATCACTTGATTAATTTAAGTCTCATGCTTGTTACAACTTGTCCACATTTTACCTCATTCTTAACCCTCAAAACCGTGGCCACCCAAGGGGGGTTCTCAATTATTTTTCTTCCATTTTCAATCATATAATCCAATCCAATATATATTTATACACAACCAATCACTCCAATAACATAAACAAAGTAAAATCAACACACAAACATACTAAATTACAAAATCAAAGAATAACCCTCATTAGGGTTTTTCCACAAATAACACAACCAAGGTTCCTAGATGCTAATAGAGGTTGAGGAGGAGTGTCTTCCTCTTACCCAAGTGAAGAAATCAATAGAAACTCCAAGAAATCTCCTTGAAATTTCGGATTACACCTCCAAAAACCCTAGAAATTTTTGACTTGATTACAATAGCATATGGACATGAAAAATGGAAAGTAAATGGCCATTAGAAGACTCTTGAAACCGAAAATGAAGAGAAGAGAAGAACAGTCTTGAAACTTACACAAAACTCCAAAACTTGAAGCTTGAAGAAGATGGTGAAAATGATGGAATTTCAAGTTGCTCCAAGCAAGAAAGATGTTTAGGATGAGGAGAGGATTAAGAAAATGTAGTTAGTTGTAATTTTTGTGAAGAATGAGTGGGAGGAAGGGAGGGTTGCCGTAGCTCTAGAGAGAAGGAGGAGAAGAAGAAAATGAAGAAAGAAGAAGGAGAAGAAGAAGAAAGAGAAAGTGCATAGGAAAACTTTTGAAATAAAATGGTGTAATTAATAAATTGAAGTCAAACTAATTCCCCCCCAAATGGCTTGTTCCAGCCGTGAAAATGGAGAGAGAAGAGGGCATGGGCTGCATTTGCATGGGGAAGGAGGAAGAGGAAATTTCCAAGAAGCTTCCTCCAAGCTTACATGAGAAGCTTCGTACATTTCTTGATAAAGTGAAAGTAAGATTATCTCCTAATTGGGCACACTAACACAGATGAATATTTACACTGTCAGTATTATTTTTCCCCTAGTGTAGAAGAGTCACAGATGATGAAAATAATATTTTACTATTCATCAGATGATTTTACGGTACCGCGATTTCATTTATCGGGTAAAAATCTCGTAAAACGTAAACCTCATAAATTATGTCCGGTCTCGGATTTAGTAAGATCTCTCATTGACAAGTCCACAATTTTTGAGTTTACTAGACACAAGGAAGATATTGCGTTTCCCCGGGTCCGTCCAGCGCACACGCAAAACGATGAATATACTAAAATATTCGACGTTCCCGGAAAATTCCTAGAAAATTCTCAAAAATTGTAAATATTATAAAACGGCTATTCGTCAAATAATTTTCCAATTTTTGAAGCATTACAGTCGTCTTCCCAACTCTGCTCAATATTCACGTAAAACGAGAAATATATTAAAATATTCGTCGTTTCCGAAAAATTCCAAAAGAATTCACATAAATCACAAATATTAAAAAATGACTATTGGTGATAAAATAAATAATTTCTGGAGCGTTACACTGATCTCATAAATTCTCAGCTCAGTGTGCACGTAAAACGAAGAATATATTAAAATATCCATCGTTTTTGAAAAATTCCAGAAAAATTCCTAAAAATCAAGAATATTATAAAATGATTATTGATGATTAAACAAACACTTTTTAAGGTGTTACACTTGGTATTTTAAATCAATCTTGCATTTAAATGCTTACATTTGCTAATTTTTTATTGATCTTGAACTATTACTGACTTGAGCGTCGGAGATATTCCCTAATTTGTTTTGCAGGTACTCATCTATTGGGTAAGTTTTTCCTCTCAAAATATGGCCTAGAACATGTTTATTGTTGTTTTCTTGACCATTTTATTCGAATAAACTTGTTAACAATAGTCAGTAGCTTCAAAAATCTGTGGTTCTTCTTTGCTTATTCGAATAAACCTGTGGCTATTCGAATACCAAAAGTCAGTAACCCATAATTTTATGTTTTTCAGTTGCGAATAATGACCATTTTATTCGAATAAATTTGTTTGTCCTCTGTTTGCTTCATTTGCTTTATTCGAATAGGTGCTCACTTATTCGAATAACATCTTTTAGCAGAGGTTCATTCCTTCTGGTTTTATTTGAATAACCAGAAGGTCATTCGAATAAAACTTGGCAGAAAGCCAAGCCTATAGATTTGGCTATTCGAATAACTTAAAAGTTATTCAAATAACATCTGGCAGAATGCCATGACTTTTGAATTTCCACTCCTTATTCAAATAACGTTTAGAGCTATTCGAATAACGCTCTACAGAGAGCCTTGTCTACTGAACTACCACACATTTATTCGAATAACACCTATGTTATTTGAATAAACATGGGCTTCTTATAAATAGCCCCACACATTTTAGCCCATTTCCATCTTTCTTCTTACTCTATTTTGCCTCTTCACCAGAAACACCCCCAGCTTCGTCTCTCTCTCTCTCTCTCTCTCTCCTCCATTACCAATCTTAACCTCCCCACGTTGCTCCTTTACCAAACACCATGGCCTCTTCCTCCTCACACCTAAAGTGTTCCCGCACCAAAACAGCTTCAGTCAACAATCCTTTGGACTAACGAAGACTCTCTTCAAATTAAGAAGATCCAGGTCGCTTCTGGACTCATTTCTGGGGAAGAAAGCTTGTGCAACCCAAGTATATCGATCTCCCCTTCTTCGAAAAGGAAGGCGGCTTCGAATTTCTAGATACCCTAAATCATCAAGGGGTGCTTAAGCTCTGCATATTCAAATCCTTCATCTATCCTGACCTCACAAAAATGTTCTTCTGTAACCTACGGATAGATGGTCAGGATCTTTTCTCTGAGGTCAGTAATCAGCAAATTCACATCACTCCTCATGATTGGGTTCATCTCTTTGGTCTGACAACCACTGGTTGATAACTCTATAAAATGTAGTTATTTGCATCCCATATTGGTGGTACATTGATCCCTTAGTCCTTGTGCTTAGACATGATCGGAAGATTTTTTTCCTTCACTTTGAATTCAAATTCATGTTAATATCTTCCTCTATAATCTTGCCAAAATCTTGTCTATTCTTTATTGGATTAAGTAGATTTACACTTGTGATTAATTAAGCGACTTCTCTATTGCAGGATGGGCTCTAAACTGATAAAATGAAGCTAGTTAACACCTTGCATTGGAGAAGGAAGCTTAGCATGCATTCCAGCTTATCACGTCGTAACGCAAGGTTTAGCACACTGCACGTCTCGATCTCTGCCTGCTATGCATACTGAATACAGAGGCTAGGGAGTCGCGGCACAAAGGATATCACGCCGCGATGCATGTTTATGAGCACTGGTTTCACTTAACAACATAAACATTCATGCCACGGCGCAACAATGATCACACCGCGACACAACAATGATCACACTGCGACGCAACAATGGTCACGTCGCGGCACGAGTTCGTGAGCTTTGTCTATTTATACTGTTTCATCATATATTTTGAAGGGAGTTAGGTGGGAGACGAGACAAAACGTAGAGAAGACCAGTTTTCGTCATTTTTGAGGGCTTGGACGAGATTCAGAAGGAAAACCATCATCATCCAAGGAAGATCAAGCCTCCCAAGATCTCATTATAGAGTTTTCCTTCTTCTCTCTTTATCCTCTCTTTCTCTAGGTCATGGGTAGGAAATCTCTCTTGATATTTTCGGATTCCATGGGTAGCTAAGTTGTTTTTAGGGATTCCTTTGGACCCTTCTATGTACATTGGTGACTTTGTAACCTTTTAAGTTTATAATGATGTTTGATTTTGTTCATCCATGTTCCTCTTAATGCCCATAGATGTTTGGCGATCATTTATTGTGATTTGATAAAATCTTTTGAACTAGACACATAAATGTAGATTTTAGATCATAAACATGGATGATGCATGTTTAATTTCATTCTAACGGTGGGATGAATTAATTTGTTAATACGATAGACATATACCTATTAGCCATGTATAGCCATTGTTAAGAATCAACCATAATGCATGTTGTTTGCTCTAGTTCTCATGGACACATAGTGGGCTAGGCAAATGGCATATGGTTAAATGACCTAGACATAGGCTTTTAACTAATATAGCTTCTTAGGTTAACAAAACTAGTATCATTGTAGCTTAAAATGGTTGCGAGTTTCCAAGTGAAGTAATTGGTGAAGAAGGAGTCTCTATGCTCTCGTTACTACTGTCTTGTACTTCTGGTTTATTATTTTTTTTAGCCCTAATTTTGTCTATACACACTTTGACTAATTTATATGCGCTTGAATAGATTTGTTAAGCTATTGGTTAATAGTTGGCATTAGATATTATCCATTATCCTTGTGGAGACGATTCTTATTATTATATTACTTTCGCGACCCGTATAATTGCGGTACACAAAAGGTCATAATAAGTTTTTGGCGCCGTTGTCGGGGATAACAACTAATTTCTGATTTTTACCAATATTGACAACGAGTTTAATTAGTTCTAATTCATGTTTTCTTTTAGTTCATTTTAATCCAAGTTGCATTCATTCATTGTGTTAGTTACAGATACCATGACTGGTAAAAATGATCATATGAGGCCCTTGAGAGAGTTTGCAACTCCTCAAATGGACAATTTGTAATCAAGCATAAGGCAGCCTCCTATTTGAGCCATCATCTTTGAAATTAAACCAGCCATCATTCAAATGATCTAGATGTCAGTGCAATTTGGTGGGTTACCAAGTGAAGATCCAAATTGTAACACCCTAACACAATTTTTCATAAAACTTGCGGAACATTTCATGATAAATTGCGTTAAATGTGTCACTTCTAAGCATACAAGTAATTAAAAATCCATAATAACTTTTATAGTTAATACAGAAAGCCTTGAATGATAAAAAGATCATATATACATACATCTCTGGCTAACAAGTCATATTGTATACATAAACTTTTACATATAGCCAGAAAAGTAATAATATACAGACTGGTTCAAAAAGAAGTACAATTACTAAACTAAGCCTTCTGTTTCTTCTTTTTCTTGCCCTTTTCTTTTGGAGGGTCTTCACCTGGAATTACATGAAACATACAGGGGTGAGAAATCACAATTTCTCAGTATTCACATATCAAGACCAGCAATTAATTATTTACAACAAATCAATAATCGAGCACGTTAATATTATAAATATCCAACAATCAATAACATCAAAAGATCGCCCATATTATCCTAAGATATTATCAAACAAACAACTAACTAATGAATCGATTAAGCAATGACAATTGCCCATACAATTGTCAACCATGCAATGCTGTATGAAATGAGGTATGATTATGCTCAAACAAGTACTAATATAATGATTATGCAATGCTAATGCAGTTTTAAGATTTGAAAACACAAGCTACTTGATTAATTTCCCAGAAACCACTGTTTCTTGTATATACAAAGTAGAATAAGCCTAAAAGCCTAATCTCACTTAGTAATAGGTAAACACCTTCTTCTTACCAATGTAAGAGTACTACTGTCACCCCTATACCGGTAACCCTGACCGCAATAGCATACCTGCTACGAGAATCTAGATCAACACCTTGTTCTCTGGTCATATGGTCATGCACACCATGAAAAGTTACAATACATAGGAAACTAACAAGTACCAAGTTTGAAAACCAAGTAATCCAGACTATCTTAATTCACAAATAAGACATATCACAAGATTCTCATAACTAAGTGACTCTTCAATACCAAAACATATAGGTCCTAGCGTAACCTATCCACACGGTAGCAAGAACTATGTAACTAGTATTTCCTTACCCTTAACTTCTCACCATCACTTCACAAGTGATTTCCAAGTCAACCTCATGTTGATCAAAGCTAGGATAATTCCTATGGCATTCTAACTCATAGATTTGCCTAAGGTTTCACCACATTTAACTATATGTCATATGGTTATTCTCTCCAAGAATTACCGGCATTTGTGTCTCAACACACTTAGGAAAGCATATAAGAGTGATCCCAACACTTAAGGAATGCCAAAACCTCAAGAATACAATCCTGAAGCATCCTGGTACTCACGCCTAGGCGTGACATTACCATGCCTAGGCATGGTACTATCTGTCTCGCCCAGACTATAATTGAACCACTCACGCCTAGGCGTGGGCTTCTTGAGCCTAGGCGTGGCCTCGTGATCTGCAGAATTATGCAGAAGTGGTACTGTTCCATTGGCCAAAATCTTGGCCACTCCAATCCAACCTCTAGGTGATTTTAAGTCCCAAACAAGTTCATAAACACAAGGGAAACTCAAAATACCAATTGATTTCATCAAAAATGGATCAAAACAAAAAATCACCCATCAAAAGTCCCAAAACCTACACATTGAGCATTTTAGGTCCAAAATGGATAGTTTTGGTTTCTAATCCAAACTCTTTGCATAAACAAGTCATAAACAACATTTATAACTCATCCAAGCAAGAAAATCACACCACACATCACAAGAACTCAATTTGAAATGTTTAACCTCAATCAACATTAACATGAAGAAATGAGGAAAAAGATGAACTAAGTTCAAGAACCCCTACCTTCAAGTTCTTAAAGCTGCAGAATTTGGTGGAGATGATGAAGGATTGATCACAAGTCCTCAAGCTTCCTTTTTCCCTTAGATTCCCTCTTCTTCCTTTCCTCCTTTGCTTCTTTCTCTTCCTTCTCCTTGGCTTCTGTTTTCAACCGTGAAAACTAAAAGAGATGGTGATAGAAATATCACATAAAAGGAGTTAAGAAAAGGGGCCAAAACTGTGGAGTGTTAAGGGCCAAGGGATTCCACACAGATAATTCTCGATCTGCTAAAAACACTCAAGTTTAGCTAAAATAGGTTTTCCAAGTTCCAAAACTTTAAAATAAATCATAAGATTCATTGAAAATATTGTTGTACCAAAACCATCATTTTCCATATCTGTGACTAGTCATTCCGGCTTTAAATAGACAACCAGTAAGCCTAAAAATACCAAACTGACTCCGAAAATTCTCAAACTTAAACGAGATCATAGAATATACATTTGTGACTTAGAAATAAATTATCCACATCTATTTCCATTAGCTAAGCCATTTATGCTAATATCTGGGTCATTTTAAGCTATTTTCCACCTTTCGGCTTGCAACAAAATGCCTAAACTAACTCAGATTATTACAAAATTAAACAGGCATGTTAAGCAAGTACTAAGCTACCTCTGTAACCATTTACAAGTCTAACATGTTGAAAAAGATGTTACACAAATGCCCAGTTGACAAATTTTCTAGAGATTTGTGACACATTCAAGCATAATAGAGTCTCGGAAGACACCATTCGACTAAGGCTTTTTCCTTTTTCTCTCAGAGAAAGAGCCAAAAGTTGGTTACAATCTCTACCACCTAGATCCATAAGCACTTGGAGTGACGCATGTGGCAAATTCCTGAACAAATATTTCTCACCTGCCAATATTGTAGAGATGGTGAATGACATTACTTTGTTCACTCAGTTTGATTCTGAAAACTTATATGAAGCAAGGGAAAGATACAAGGATCTTTTGAGAAAGTGCCCTAATCATGAGATTCCTTCATGGCATCAAATTTATTCCTTCCATAAAGGGTTGTTGCCTCAACACCGTCCACTAGTGGACGCAGCTGTGGGTGGTTCATTGCTTGGTAAATCCTTTGATGAGGCATTCTAACTACTTGAAGATTTGGCTGCAAATAGCTACCAAGGGCCTTCAGAAATAAATACTCCAAAGAAGGTAGCTGGAGTGCATGACATTGATGCAATTACCTCACTTTTTGCTCAAGTGGCTGCAATTGCTAGCAAGTTGGATAGCTTGGGAGCAAGTCCGCATTTGAGCCCTTTTGTGCTTTGTGATTGATGTGGGGATAATCATGCTACTAATAGGTGTCTTTCCATCTTGGAGAGTGCACAATATGCTGGGAACTATCGACCATCACAAAACAATCCTTATTTGCATCATTATAATCCAGGGTGGAGAAATCATCCAAACCCCTCATGGAGAGTCAATCAAAGTGCATCAAAGTTCCTCTTAATTGTAACACCCTCCGTAGGGCAATACATTTCTGACTACAAGCTTATAATCTGAAAATCATTCCATAAAAGGTTTGAGTTCTAAAATATGGATTTTGAAATTTCTTTTTGCGAAATATTAACTTATTGAAATTTATAGGTAATACGGAAAAATAGATTTAAACTGATTAATATACATTACTGATACCACATAATATTTAACAATTATTCAGGAAATATAAAACTTACAAACTCAATTTTAAACAGTAGCAGACCCCATGACAGGTCCTACTTAATAACACGATAAAACACTAACAAGAAAAACTCAACATACTTATTCCGTCTTGTATCCATCTTAATGCGTCATATATTTGTTCCTCCTCACAACTGCACACCAACCAATCTGGGATGGTCACTCCTCGATGTTGTCACCGAACTCAGAATATTTGCCTCCAGTCAAGTCTAAGAAACTCGTTCCATCTACTATACAAATTTTAACAATACAAGCACAACAAAACAATACAACAAAGAGGTGAGATCCCCTTTCATCAATACAAGTGTGGTAGCAAGAAATGATACGAATGACAAAGTCATTCCATACACACAAATATCACAATTATATTCATGTCATCATTTCATAAACAATTTCTATAACCATATATCATAGTATAATAACCAATACCAATTTCATCATAACAAATACCATCAATATATATGAAATGATGATGTCACACCATATGAACATTTACCATTCCACAACAATATGTGTACTAACCATGTGTATGCATACTAAACTAATTTTCCACTCCATGGAGGTTTTCACAATTTCAAGATGAATGTTCTGGAATAAATGTCAGCCTTAGTCCAACGACATTACCAGTCCACGAAAGGAATTGTGTTCTTGTCGGGTATCGTCAATGCGTTGCAACAGACTGCATCACCAAGTGGCACATGGTACTTGTCAACTGTCCACTGGTTGACCGCCGCGCCTCGACGCCCCCAAGATCCATCATAGATCTCATTTTTCAATTCTCATTCACTCTTCAACCATAAGGGCCATAATATCTATCAGCTATATTCCGTTCAATGCACGAATACCTCAATACAATTTTGTTCAATACATGAATACCTCAATGCATGTCTCAATTTCAGCATATGCCTCAATGCATATCTTAATTTCATCATTAAAAGGGTTCCCAAATGAGATTAGAACAACCGCCTATACAATTGTCTAATATCATAAGATCAATGGATATTATATAATCGCTCATATAATTACATAATATCATCGATACATCCGGGTCCAGTACATCAGTTCTTACAGTATTTTTAATATATTTTCAATCGCGTATCATTTTTAACGTGTTTTCACAATCGCGTAACACTTTTGTTACGTTTTCAAATCGTATAACTATTTTCAAATCGCATAACTATTTTCAACGTTTTTAAAATCGCGTAGCTTAAAAATCATATTTTTAAGTCATATAAATCATTTTTCATCATTTCTCTACTACGTAAAATATTTTGCAATATTCCAAAAATTCAATGTCGTTTCCAACTTCACTTTCCACGTTTTCTTCACTTAAAAAAAATCCTCTATGTAATATTTTTCATTATTTCCCCAAAATCAATATTCCCTCAAATCAATTATTCTAACTTAAAATTTCCTAACGCGTCTCAAAACCCAACGGGTGAGCTATACGTCAGTAAACTTCAAGTCATCAATTTATTTCTCTTTATAAACTAATTCCACCAATTTAATAAATCCCAAAAATGATTCTCACTTACTTTAAAAATCTCAAAATTCATTAATTTAAACCCTTTATTAATACATCATCTAAGATTACTCTTAAAATCATTTTTGACTCAATTTACCAATCCTTGGCATATTAGCCGAAAATCACAAATAGCTTCATCATAAAATTTTTGTTCATTTTTATGTTGACTTTCTTTACAAATCCTTAAAATCATTAACTTATTACTCTTTTCATCTAAAACTCATTATTAGTAAAATACTTAGAATCTTTTGCTCCCAAATAACTTTGAGGTCGTGTGCCTCCATGGTTCTTTGGAACCAACATACTTTTCTTTGTCATGTAAATCACATCTTATTACATACACAAATCATCATGCATCATAAACACATACTAAAGCATATTATCAAAGCAATAAACATATCAATCACCAAACAATCATAAATATGGAAAGCTCTTAAACAAACTAGTAAAATAATCCTTATGGATTTTTCACCACACACATATCTATTCCTCGCCACCAACACATGGTTGATGAGGGTAATCTCCCTCTTACCTCTTGGAGAAACCTCCTAAGCTCCTTGCTTTGCTTCTTGTACAAGTTCTTTACCACCAAGAGCTTCTTAAAATTAAAGTAAACACACATAATCAATATCTAAGGCTTAAATAAGAAAACCATGGATCAAAACATGGTTTAGAACTTTAAATATAAGATTAGAAAAGAATATCAAGAACTTCACCCTTTATCCTTCAAACTTAGATCTTAGGATAAGTACTTGAAGATGGATAATTAGGAAGATGGTCTCAAAATGAAAGTTCCTTAGAATTGCATGGAGATTCAAGATCTAGGATTATTTAGAATTATTGAAGCTTGGAAGGTATTTCTATGGTGGTTGGCTGTGAGCTTTGTGGGAGAGAAAGGTAAGAGCTTTTGTATTCTTTGCTTGATAAGAAGATGGAGATGAAAGAATCTTGAGAAATTCCTAACATGAAAGTGTCTTGTATTTAGGTAAGGATTCAAGAAATAAGATTGGTTAAAATTATTGGAGAGTGAAAGGTATGATCTTGGCCTCTTGGCCGTGAGCTTAGGGAAGAAAAAAGAGAGAAAATTTTGTGAAGCTTTGGATTAGGAAATGATAAAAATAAGTAATAGAATTGAAATGAAAACTTTCCTATAGTATTTAGCCTTCAAAATCGTGAGGCTCCCCCCCCCCTTATACACCAAGGTAATGTCTAAATACATTAGCCACCATTTGAGACATCAATAGCCATTGATTAAATCAATGGTTGATCTTTAGTAGAAGCTTCCAAGTGATATGATTGAATTTGAGCCATTAGATCTCTCATTTATGAAATCCTAGCCATAAGATGCATCTCTAAAATGAAGGGTCAAGAACTTCTCTTCATACTTTCCATCCAAGGGTCACAAAAGGTTCTTGCCACTTTGTGAGACTAATCTCCACCATAGATTAAATCAATGGTAACTATCCAAAGCCTTCACCTCTAAGCTTGTTTCCTATTGGTCCTCCACAAAGTTGTCATAACCATCAAAGTAGACTAGCGTTTTCATTGGTTGGGTGGTTACTAACTTATTTCCTATTGGTTATCACTTTTGTTAACCAATTTGTATTGGTTGCTCTTGAAAAGTCTTTGCCACAAATGTTGACTTAATCTTATTGGTTAATCTTATTTCTATAGCTTTTCTATTAGTTCATCAAAGATGACTACTTCTAATTGATTTATCAAATGAAGACTAGATTCTAATTGGTTCATCAAGGAAGACTAAATTGCTATTGGTTCAATATATAACCATCAAATTTGACCAATTCTTATTAGTTCATTTCAAAGAAACTAGTTTTCTATTAGCTTAGAGAATTCAAGCCACTATCGTTGACTTTTCCAAAACTTAGCAAGCAAGCTACGCTCTTCTATTGGTTCGTCATAAAGGTTGTCATGATTAATTTCCAAGATATTTTTGGAAACTATTACCCAATGGACAATAGTCACAGAAATTATTACACAATGGATAGAACATACTGCTTATAAGTTAGTAAGTATTTGTTCGCTGTAGAAATAAAAATATAGTATATTTTTATTTCACAGATAATTTCTAAAAATAAAAAGATTATGACACGTATCTCTCGGAATTGGGTTTAGTAAGATTCTCTGGCTCTGAATAAATACGTAAAGATTTTTCCTGGCCCAAAAATTATTATTTTCCTGACTCAGAGCAAATCACACAAAATGATCAAATACAGTCATAGAATAGTCAAAATATTTTTATAGTATACAGAAATCATAAAATAGTAGAATTCTGTCATTACTGTCAAATAGCTAAAATTTGGGGTGTTACAACTCTCCCCCTATAAAAAGAATTTCATCCTCAAAATTCGTAATAGTCTCCAAACCAAAAATGGATACTGCTCTTTCATCTTATCTTCCAGTTCTCACATTGCATCTCCATTTACATCATTTCAGATTGCTTTGATCAACGAAAATTCTTTGTCTCACGTTCAACTTCTCCCGATCAAATGGATACCTCAGACTTTTGTGATCGCTGAAGACGTTGAATGTTGCTCTTCAATTGCCTTCAAGCATATGTTACAACCTTTCAGTTTTGCATAAGCACACATCCTAAACTCTGATGTGACGCATTGCAATTCACTTCAAAAGATTCGCTGGAATCAGATAGAATTAACACCGGTGAAGTAGTCAAGCGCCTTTTCAACTTTTAAAAATTTTCCTCGTATGTATCAGTCCATGTAAACGCTTGATCCTTTCTGGTAAGCTGGGTAAGAAGTCCTGCAATCTTGGAAAATCTCTCAATAAACCTTCGGTAGTAATCGACTAACCCGATAAAACTATGAATTTCCGATGCAGTCTTCGGTCTTTCTCATTTAAGAACTATTTCAACTTTTAACGTGTCCACTTCAATTCCTTCCTCTAACATCACGTGGCCCAACAACTACACTTCAACCAACCAGAACTCGCATTTCAACAACTTAGCATATAATTGCTTCTCTTTTAGAATTTGGAAAACCACACTGAGTTGTTTAGCATATTCCTCATCATTTCGAGAATAGATTAGAATGTCGTTAACATGGATAATGACAATTCTGTCTAGATAAGGATGAAAAATTCTACTCATATAATTTATAAATATTACAAGAGCATTCGTCACTCCGAATAGCATTACCTGTATTTTCCTTAACTTTATATCGCTTCACTCTCCAGCCTTTGCTCTTAACAGGAAGTGTCTTACCAATCGAGTTCTCTTTTAACAGCATTGTATCTGATACTCTGACATGAATTTGAATAGGAATATCCTTTCTTACAATTTGCGATATATGAAAGAACATTATGGAGGTTTAGAAAGAAAAATTCAACGAAACTATCTGAAGTGTTACTGGACATATTCAACAAAGAATTTGACATTGCCCGATTTTTAAGAATGGGTTTTCTAGGATACTAACACCTTATTGAAACAATCTCATAGGATATGGTTGGAAGATAACTAATCCATTTCAAGATCACGTCTAATTATGAAAGAGATAAACAAATCAATCTAACAGAAAAATTGGATCTATAACAACAATAAGATAATTTAAATAACTTGAGTAGCACGATAGGCTAGTAATAGAAACAGAAGTAAATAAGTCAGAAGGTAACGAAAACACAGATGACTCTAATCAATCCTCATAGTCAATCTAGCCATAAAAGAATGGATTGAATCAAGAATATAATTTCGCAATTGCGACACATGAAAAATATTTTGAATGTGTAGAAAGAAAAAATGGTGAAGTCATCTAATATGCTACCGGACCTATCCAACAGAGAAATTGATATGGTCCGATGAATTTAGTAGTAAGCTCTTTAAGTTGAATAATTCAACCGATAGATCTAATAGAGTATGGATGGTTGGAAAATAACCAATCCGTTTTTTAAGATTGCATCTATTTTGAAATAGATAAACAAATCAAATCAACAAAAAAGATTTAGTCTTTGATAGACATAGGATAGTTTAAGCAACTTGAATATCAACGATAGGTTTTGGTAAGAGAAGTAGAAATAACTAGGTCAAAGATAACGAAGACACATATAACATCTAACTGATTCACACAATCATATGCTATAAAGAATGAGTTGCCCCCAGAATTATACAGTATAGTTAAAGGATCACCTTCAAGGACACAATCTCCTTTGTTTAAGTCTTCAGGCCAGAACACTCTTGTTCCATTCGGGGTATCGACTCTCCCTACTACTTGAGATTTTGAAATATGTACGTTACCCATAGAAAACTTCATTTTTGGTGGAACACGATCTCTGGAAATGTGTCCAGGCTTTCCGCACTAGAAACAAATTATTTCCTTGGACGTGCAATCCTTCTTTAGGTGCCCTCTTTCACATCTCTTACATAATAGTAAAGATGTCATGATCTGACTAATTCTGCTACCACTAGTACTTCCGTCACAAGATTGTTGCTGCTGTTGATTTCCTAGTGATCATAAATATGTTTTCCGCTGAAATTGATTTAACTTCCTATTATTCCTCCTTTGGAACCTAAGTAGTCCAAAGTTACCCCAAAATTGACTCTCCTCCAACAGATTCTGAACCTCAACTTCTAGTTCCCGCTGTTCAGCGATCCTCTATTCCTGTTGTACTATCACGTCAGTTGTCCTCCGCATTGCTCCCGTAGTTGCAACCGTATTTTTGGTATCACATTCCGCTTCCACACGCATGCGTCGACCATGAGCCATTTCTTTTCTTCAAAGATGGACAAATCAAAATACAATGGAAACCAGATGTAACCATTTCAAACAACATTATTTCTTTTCGGAAATCAAAAGTGTAATGCCCCGTTTTCTTAATACTGCGAAGAAGGAATGTCACACCATAATACTAAAAACATGAAATAAATTTATGGAAAATAATAGTTACAGTGATTAATTAAGACCCGGTTCATTATTAACAAAAGATTAAATAGTTTGTATTCTTGGATGATAAAACAATCGAGTATTGAAATGTCTGTATGCATTTTTTTGTATAATATAACAGTAAAGAGATAATAATAATTACCAATGCGATGGAATCGAAACAGAATTTATAATTATACATTCATAATAGATATATATATATATATTATGCATCAGCCTGTTTAGTTACATCACAAAATATACACACACAAAAATAAAGGCTTTACCTACCCAAGATAGTTACAAATTTACACCCATGAACTCGCAAAACACCAGGCTTCCCCAAAAAGATAATAGTTAGCCATCAGTATCCACCTATAGTATCAGCCCCTAAGACTGACGAGAAGGGACCGTAGCCAGGTCCTCCTTAGAGTCCTCATCCTCTGATGAAATAGCCATCGGGGCGACCGAATTTCGGGCAGAAGCTTGAGCAGTGGAGAGGAAGGAATCCTCTTGAGGGGTGTAGAACATATCAGTCTACATGTCCTTCACGGGTAGGTAAAATTCTAAAATAACAAAAGCAGAAAAATCAAAGACAGGGGCGTCATAACGACCCCAAGATAAGAACATCGTCAACTCCCTGCGGTAGACACATCGGTCCGTCTCCACATGCAAGTGCTAGCAATCGGGTCCGCCATGAAAGGTCAACTTCACATACCCCAAAAAACAGCATGGGCGTGACGACATCCTCAACAGCTCTAGTCGTAGTGCGGCCAGAAATTCGAAAACTCAGTTGTTTCCTTTTCTTCCTCACGAACGTCTTCTCAGAAGTACACAGTCTGACAGAAATACAGAAAATACAAAAAGAGGTGAGACACCCAGCTTTCAGGACCAAAATAGCAGGAAGAAAACAGAACGGCATTGGACGCCCACATATCAACACAGTTCATACAATAATTAGAATTGATAATAAAGCAGATCAACAATAAACAGTGGCAACGACCATCAATAATAAGCAGATAATAGCAATATTCCCAATAGTCAATAGTTTAACAATTAAATAAGCATTACGGTAATGATAACAAATAACTCCCACAGTCATAAATACTCATGCTCAATGCATTATGAGATTAACAGTTCACAATGCAAAAAGGTACCAAAATTCCTACTCCATGGAGCTAGACATAAATATTTTCGGAGTGAATGATCAAGGATTTATGCCAGTATCTCGTTAGCCAAAATAATTAGTGTGCTCATCTCATAAAAATATTTGTGCAATACGGCTTATACATAGCACCTCAACAGTTGATCGCGATATAGAACAACGTCTCAGTCTGAATCATCGGTGTGTTTACATCGGTCTATCCCATGGCCCCAGTGGAGCTACCACTGCCTATTGTGAGACATCTGCACCCCCACGCCCCCAGGGCCAACCACTATGACCCTACGCTTAGTCTACTCACACCCGCACATAGGTGTTATTCAAACTCTTAGGCATATATAGCCTTTCCAACAATGTCCAACGGACAACACATATGCATGACGACATAATGTACATCATGTATGTTTATCAATGATACAATAATCATACAATATACCATACTGGCATATCTAAATATACATGGTTCAATATCAACATGTCATAGTATCAATATGTCACAAATTCCTCAAGTACGAAATCAACAAACACTAAGCCCACATAGGGATCCACAATGACAATTTTTAATGTCAATATATACTTAGGGTTCATCCCTCATCATAAGTCCACCTTATGGGTTCACATTCTCAAAGTCTTATATTTTGGTCAATTATGACAATTTTTTATTAAATAGCCCTTCAAAACTGTGTCCTTCTTGAGTGTTGTTATTCAATCCAATCCTTCCACTTTATTATGGATTATGAATATCTCTAAATTCCTAATTTCCAAAGATGTATCTAGGCATCACTCAACCCCTAATTTTTCTCTAAAAACCGTGGCTTCTCTGGGTCATCAAGATTCCAATTTCCTTCCATTTTATGCATCAATTACTTAGTATCTAATCATTTAAATTTTATTTTACACAAAACTAATCCAATCTCCTAACTTTCAAGATCAAAATCGTGGCTTCACCCTAGGGTATTAAACCCTTAAAATTCTCCATTCATTAATTTTTAATATCATCATTTAATAATTAATCACATATGCTTCATTTTATTGTATACAAAAATCAATTTATACCCCTAAAATCTAGTCAAAACCGTGGCATCATATTAGGGTAGGAAACTCCAAATTTTCTATTTAACAACCCTAACATGATCAAGCATTTCCAACACATCAAATACATTCAAATTCACCATTCAAACATTAATCCAATTTAAGAATACATAAACATACAAAATCACCAAAACAAAGTAAGCATACAAAGGTTCCCTCACCACCAAAATGGTTGAAGTGAGTAGTCTCCCTCTTGCCTAAAGGAGAATCACGAAAATGGCTTCCTAGATGCTCCTTGGTAGGTTCGGTTTTGAGCTTCCAAAAACCCTATGAATTTCAAGACAATGAATCAACACCAAGGGTTGAAAGAGAAGAGATCAATGGTCATCAAAGAGACCATGGAGCATGAAAATGAAGAGAAAGAAGAAGAAAAATAAAAACTTTACCTTAAAGCTTGAAGCTTTGTCTTGGATGACAATGGAGGAAAGGTTGGATTTTGAAGAAAATTTCTAAAGAGAAAGTGTAGAGGGGGTTAAGGCGAGTAGAGAAATGGTCTTGGTGAAGAGAAAAGTGAAGAAAAATGGTTGGTAATAGGGCTCCAATTTTCGTATGAAGAGAGGAGAAGAAGAGAGAAGGAAGAGGAAATGTGAAGAAGATGAAGTTAGAGAGAGAAAGTGTTGTAGGAAAAATCTAATTTTGGGTGATTATTGGTTAAGTTGGGAGGCAAAATTTTGCCTCCCTTGGAGGCCATTGCCGTGGCAACAAGGAGGAGAGAGGGGGAGATTTTTGGCTTCCCCAACAAGCCAAGGGTATCATGGTCTTTTAGTGGTCAAAGCTTCTCAAAGAAGCTTTGATTAAAATACATTAAATTTGAATTAAAGTAGGTTTTATTAGACTTAAAGTAGATTACATTAGGATAATGTGATAAGATTTTTTAATACATATTATTATCTAATGGACAATTACTACAGTCGATAGAAGTCACTCGCGTATTATTATTATCTAACGTATCAGTTCTTACAGTATTTTTAATATATTTTCAATCGCGTATCATTTTTAACGTGTTTTCACAATCGCATAACACTTTTGTTACGTTTTCAAATTGCGTAACTATTTTCTGACGTTTTCTCAATCGCGTAAAAATATTTACACATTTTCCAAATCGCATAGCGATTTTTCAACGTTTTCAAAATTGCGTAGCTTAAAAATCATATTTTTAAGTTGCATAAATCATTTTTCATCATTTCTCAATTATGTAAAATATTTCACAATATTCCAAAAATTCAATGCCATTTCCAACTTCACTTTCCACGTTTTCTTCACTTAAAAAAAAAATCCTCTATGTAATATTTTTCATTATTTCCCCAAAATCAATATTCCCTCAAATCAATTATGCCAACTTAAAATTTCCTAACGCGCCTCAAATCCCAACGGGTGAGCTATACGTCAGTAAACTTCAAGTCATCAACTTTTTTATCTTTATAAATTGATTCCACCCATTTAATAAATCCCAAAAATGATTCCCACTTACTTTAAAAATCTCAAAATTCATTAATTTAAACCCTTTATTAATACATCATCTAAGATTACTCTTAAAATCATTTTTGACTCAATTTACCAATCCTTGGCATATTAGCCGAAAATCACAAATAACTTCATCATAAAATCTTTGTTCATTTTTATGTCGACTTTCTTTGCAAATCCTTAAAATCATTAACTTATTACTCTTTTCATCTAAAACTCATGATTAGTAAAATACTTAGAATCTTTTGCTTCCAAATAACTTTGAGGTCGTGTGCCTCCATGGTTCTTTGGAACCAACATACTTTCCTTTGTCATGTAAATCACATCTTATTACATATACAAATCATCATGCATCATAAACACATACTAAAGCATATTATCAAAGCAATAAACATATCAATCACCAAACAATCATAAATATGGAAAGCTCTTAAACAAACAAGTGAAATAATCCTTATGGATTTTTCACCACACACACATCTATTCCTCGCCACCAACACATGGTTGATGAGGGTAATCTCCCTCTTACCTCTTGGAGAAACCTCCTAAGCTCCTTGCTTTGCTTCATGTACAAGTTCTTTACCACCAAGAGCTTCTTAAAATTAAAGTAAACACACATAATCAATATCTAAGGCTTGAATAAGAAAACCATGGATCAAAACATGGTTTAGAACTTTAAATATAAGATTAGAAAAGAATATCAAGAACTTCACCCTTTATCCTTCAAACTTAGATCTTAGGATAAGTACTTGAAGATGGATAATTTGGAAGATGGTCTCAACATGAAAATTCCTTAGAATTGCATGGAGATTCAAGATATAGGGCTGTTTAGAATTATTGGAGCTTGGAAGGTATTTCGATGGTGGTTGGTCGTGAGCTTTGTGGGAGAGAAAGGTAAGAGCTTTGGTGTTCTTTGCTTGATAAGAAGATGGAGATGAAAGAATCTTGAGAAATTCCTAACATGAAAGTGTCTTGTATTTAGGTAAGGGTTCAAGAAATAAGGTTAGTTAAAATTATTAGAGAGTGATAGTATGATCTTGGCCTCTTGGCCGTGAGCTTAGGGAAGAAAAAAGAGAAAAAATTTTGTGAAGCTTTGGCTTAGGAAATGATAAAGATGAGTAATAGAATTGAAATGAAAACTTTCCTACAGCATTTAGCCTTCAAAACTGTGAGGCTCCCCCCTTGTACACCAAGGTAATGTCGAAATACATTAGCCACCATTTGAGACATCAATAGCCATTGATTAAATCAATGGTTGATCTTTGGTAGAAGCTCCCAAGTAATATGATTGAATTTGAGCCATTAGATCTCTCCTTCATGAAATCCTAGCCATAAGATGCATCTCCAAAATGAAGGGTCAAGAACTTCTCTTCATACTTTCCATCCAAGGGTCATAAAAGGTCCTTGCCACTTTGTGAGACTAATCTCCATCATAGATTAAATCAATGGTAGATATCCAAAGCCTTCACCTCTAAGCTTGTTTCCTATTGGTCCTCTACAAAGTTGTCATAACCATCAAAGTAGACTAGCATTTTCATTGGTTGGGTGGTTACTGACTTATTTCCTATTGGTTGTCACTTTTGTTAACCAATTTGTATTGGTTGCTCTTGAAAAGTCTTTGCCACAAATGTTGACTTAATCTTATTAGTTAATCTTATTTCTATAGCTTTCCTATTGGTTCATCAAAGATGACTACTTCTAATTGGTTTATCAAATGAAGACTAGATTCTAATTGGTTCATCAAGGAAGACTAAATTCGTATTGGTTCAATATATAACCATCAAATTTGACCAATTCTTATTAGTTCATTTCAAAGAGACTAGTTTTCTATTGGCTTAGAGAATTCAAGCCACTATCGTTGACTTTTCCAAAACTTAACAAGCAAGCTACGCTCTCCTATTGGTTCGTCATAAAGGTTATCATTATTAATTTCCAACATATTTTTGGAAACTATTACCCAATGGACAATATTCACAAAAATTATTACACAATGGACAGAACATACTGCTTATAAGTCAGTAAGTATTTGTTCGTTGTAAAAATAAATATACAGTATATTTTTATTTCACAGATAATTTCTAAAAATAAAAAGATTATGACACGTATCTCTCAGAATTGGGTTTAATATGATTTTCCGGCTCCGAATAAATACGCAAAGATTTTCCCCGGCCTGAAAATTAGTGTTTTCCTGACTCAGAGCAAATCACACAAAACGATCAAATATAGTCACGGAATAGTTAAAATATTTTTACAGTACACAGAAATCACAAAATAGTAGAATTATGTCATTATTATCAAATAGCTAAAATTTGGGGTGTTACATTAATGCCCATAGATGTTTGACCATTATTTATCATGATTTGATAAAATCTTTTGAACTAGACATAGGAATCTAGATTTTAGATCATAGACGTGGATGGTGCATGTTTAATTTCATTCTAACAGTGGGATGAATTAATTTGTTAATAGGATAGATATATACCTATTAGCCATGTATAGCCATTGTTAAGAATCAACCATAATGCATGTTATTTGTTCTAGTTCTCATGGACACATAGTGGGCTAGACAAATGGCATAGGGTTAAATGACCTAGACATAGGCTTTTAACTAATGTAGCTTCTTAGGCTTACAAAACTAGTATCATTGTTGCTTAAAATGATTGTAAGTTGCTAAGTAAAGTAGTTGGTGAAGGAGTCCCTATGCTCTCGTTACTATCTTGTGCTTCTAGTTTATTATTTTTTTTAGCCTTAATTTTGTCTACACACACTTTGACTAATTTATATGTGCTTGAATAGAATTCGTTAAGTTATTGGTTAATAGTTGGCATTAGATATTATCCATTATCCCTGTGGAGACGATCTTTCTCATTATTATATTACTTTCGCGACTCATACACTTGTGGTACACAAAAGGTCATAACACTGGTCCTAACATTGAAGAGGACAATGGCCCTTATGTTAAAGAGTTCAACCAGATTCGTGCCATTGAAGGCCTCTTGAAACCTGGCCTGGAGTTCCCTCAGAATGGTGTCAAAGGAGGGATGCTAAAGAGTCAAGATAGGCTCTTACACTACGCCTATGCCCACATCATGGCTCCCAGAGGAGGCAATTATGCTTATCTAAGTGAGGATGATATATTTATGCTATGGATTCTTAAGAAAAGGTACAAGATCAATTGTCCCAACTTCATCATGAAGCATATGATGAAGGCTAAGGGTAAAGAAAAATCAGAGTTACCCTTTGGCTTAATTGTCTCTGCTTTCCTTGGCAAGTACCCTCAGGTTTTGGAAACTGAGCGGGCCACTGCGCTGACGCATCTCAACATCTTTGGTTCCTTCACTCTGCACAAGATGAAGATGATCAGCACCTCTGATGGCTGGGTCTACCCAGATGAAGTAGAAGATGGTGAGGAAGAACCTCAAGGTGAACCTGCTACTGCAGATTCCCCTGTGGATGCTGATGCTGCCCCTGCTGCTGGTCCAGTCACTCTGGATCAAATCATGGCCGCTTTGCAAGACAACCAGGCCTATATGGAGAACACCTTCTCTATCTTGTTTGATAGGATAAAGGGTGTAGAGCGTGAACAGACTGCCTTGCGCATACTGCTGTCTGGCAGAGCACCTGACTCTCCTCCTCCGCCACCAGATGCTTATTTCTAGTTTTCTGTTCTTCTTTTGTTTATTGTATTGGTTATTTTTGATATAATTGTACATGTACTTGGCCAATTAAATTATTAATGAAATGAGTGTTTTGATGCATTCTGTGATTCTTTGTTATTATTTGTGTAACACCCTCCATAGGGCATTACATTTTCGACTAAAAATTTAAAACTTGAAAATCATTTCATAAGAGCTTTAAGTTAAAAAATATGGATTATAAAATTTTCTTTTTGTCGACAATATAAACTTACCAAATATATAAGTAATATAGAAAATAAACTGAACTGATTAATACACATTATACTGATACCACATAATATTCAACAACATTTAAAACATAATTTACAGACTCAAGAAACAGTAGTAAACCCAATGACGGGTCCTACTTAATAGCACGGTAACAACACTAACGAAATAAACTCCACATACTTGTTCTGTTCCTCCACCAAACTGCATACTATCGAAACCTGGAAGATCACTCCTCGACGCCGTCACCGACCTCAGAACATTGCCTCCAGTTAAGTTTAGGAAACTTGTTTCGCCTATTATACAAATTTTAACAATACAAACACAACAAAACAATACAGCAAAAAGGTGAGACAATCTACACCATTACCAGTATGGCAGTACAGAAAATGACAATACAAACAGATATAACAGTTGATACCACAATTCATATTATCACATCATACATAATATCTCATAACCCAATATAAATAATCACATCATACATAATACCTCATAATCAAATATAAATAATCACATCATACATAATATCTCATAATCCAATATAAATAATCACATCATACATAATATCTCATAATCCAATATAAATAATCACATCATGATGCAGACCACATATGCAAGTGTACACAGACTCATTCCTACTCTATAGAGCTAAACACAGACACCTGAGAGAATGATCCGAAAAGAACCATTAGTACCTCAGGTTGCCCAACCAAACTATTACACTATCCAACATCGTGTCTATAGCCCACAGTCCAAAACATCGTGCAGTAGTACACAATCCAAATACGTCATGCACTATAGGCATTGTACTAAACAGTCTCCACAAGATCTCGATTAAGAATAGTGCGTGTCGAGATCATTAGTGTGTTGTCAGTTACCATGACCCAGAGGAGCGACCAACTGTCCACATGTGGAATACTCCGCACACTAATGCCTCCAAGTCCACTCAATGAACCGCACTACGCTTATCACACCGACAACACGATGTAATTCATCTTGTCAATCAATCGCCAATATCAACCAAATTGACACAACTCTCAATGCATGAATAAGAACCATAATTAAAAATTTACCCTTAGTTTCAAAATGTTACCATATTTATAAAAACGCCCTCAATCTCAATATTCTCAAATATAGTACGTCTCCACTTAACAGTACTATATCTCAATATGTCCGGGTCCACCACTTTGGCCTGACAGCAAAACTCACTGTTAGAATTAATCGCATGGAAATTTTATCGCGTTTTCATAATCGCATCACTTTTATAAATGTTTTTAAATCGCGTAAATATATTTTTGACGTTTTTAAAATCGCGTAATGTTTTTAAATCGTTTTCTCAATCGCGTAAGATTTTTAAATCGTTTTCTTAACCGTAAAGCTTAAAAATCAATATTTTAAATAAGCATAAGCTATTTCTAATACTTTTAAACTACGTAGAATATTTTCCTTACGTTATAAATATATTATGAAACTTTCTCTTTCATTTGTCCGTTTCTAATAAATTTTGACAGCATTTTGTCTAGAAAATCTACTAAAAATGTATTTTATATGTTTTCCTTTAAAAATTTACTTGCTTTAATTATAACCATTATTTACACTTTGAACCTCACGAACATGCTTCAAAACCCAAAGTGAGCTCTACATTAGCATTTTTCAAGTGTTCAATTTATTTCTTATCCAATCTTAATTTCTCTATTTAAGTTTCTAAAATAAGTTTGTTTACTTTCTTCTCTAAAATTCATTAAAATCCATACTTAGTGAATAACTTTAATTTAGAAACATCATAAGTAGGCATGTTGGCCCAAAAATAATTCTATGCTTTATAATTCATCCCTAATTATTTTCATGCATTTAATCTCTTGTAAAACTCTTAATCTAATTTATTTTTATTAGATCATCTAGTCTATAGTTAGAAAATAATTTTGGATCAAAGGTGTATGGTATGTTGGCTAAAATTTTACATGTCCTCATAATTCATCTTAAAATTATTTTTCATCCTCTAAATCATTGAAAAATCCATTAATCCAATTAAATCATTTAGGTCATTCTTTTAGAAAATGGTTGAGAACATTTTCGTCCTCTTTGGTGATGATGGAGTCGTAAGCTCCCTTGTGTTCTTTGGAACACTCATGCAAATCCTCACATGTTATTCACATCCTACAATAATTATCATGCATCTATGAACACATACCATATATTAAAGCAATCATAAAACACATACAAAATATTAAAGCAATCATAAAACACATACCATATATTTTAAAGCTAT
The DNA here is from genome assembly GCA_029884605.1 of Ormosia emarginata. Lineage (NCBI taxonomy): Eukaryota > Viridiplantae > Streptophyta > Magnoliopsida > Fabales > Fabaceae > Ormosia > Ormosia emarginata. The sequence goes on from JAQQTP010000037.1 coordinate 8,744,847, forward strand.
AGACATGCTTGCACACATAATCAATCACAAATAGAAAAGACATTAAACATGCACACATAATCAATCACAAATAGAAAAGACATTAAACAACTAAGTGAATGAATCCTTATGGATTCTTCACCACAAACACATCCATTTTCTCACCACCACACAAGGTTGATGAGATTAAATCTCCCTCTTACCTCTTGGAGAAACCTCCAAAGCTCCTTGTTTTGCTTCTTGTACAAGTCCTTCACCACCAAGAGCTTCTTTAAAAATCAAAGTAAACACACATAATCAATATCTAAAGCTTGAATAAGAAAACCATGGATCAAAACATGGTTTAGAACATGAAAATAAGACAAGTAGTGAAGTTTCCACAAACTCCACCTTAAAACCCTAGATCTTGATCTTGAAGAAAGTCCTTGAAGATGAATGATTTAGAGAAAGTCTCCACATGAAAGTTGCTTAGAATAAACTAAGGATTCAAGAAACAAGGTTGGTTGAAATTATTGAAGAGTGGAGGTATGAACTAGGCCTCTTGGCCGTGAGCTTGGTTGAGAGGAAAGTAAGAGTTTTTGTGTTTGTCTTTGAAAGAACTCCTTGAAAATGGATGATCTAGCCTTTGTTTTCAACTAGGAATAGTCTTAGAATGATGAGAAGATTTGAGAAGTAAGGTTAATAGAAATTATTGAAGATGGGAGGGTGTTTTTCTCCACCATGGCCGTGAGCTTTGTTCTTGAGAAATGAAGAGATTTTTGTGAATTTGCTTTAGGGTGTTTTTCTCCACCATGGCCGTGAGCTCTGAATTACTATTGAAAAATCATTACGTGATGGAAAAGTGATGAATTATTTTTATGTGATTGTGAAAATAGCGGAAAATCATTATGTGATTTGAAAAGTGTTTTAAATATTTTGAAAATGAAAGAAAATGATTTACGCGACTTAAAAGGATGATTTTTAAGTTACGCGATTTTGAAACAGTGGAAAAATATTATGGGATTTGAGAAACGTATATTTTTACGCGATTGAGAAAAACGTTGAAAAATTAGTATGTGATTTAAAAGTGCAACAGAAGAGTTGCGGCATTTTGAAAACGTAACAGAAGTGTTACGATATTTTGAAAACATAACAAAAACATTTTGGAATCGTGAAAACGTAACGGAAATGTTGCATAATTTTGTGAAAACACGACGAAAGTGTTTTATAACTATGAAAATGTGATAACATGATTTTGCTGTTGAAAATACAGTATAATTTGGTACAATTTATATGCATTGAAAAGAGATGCCTGTGATTGGATTTGGTGCATTATACATGCATTAGAAAAACATGCGTTGAGGCATATGATACATTGAACTAATGAAATTGAAAAGATTTGGCCCTTTGGGGTTAGACTTGCACTGATATATTCGTGCATTGTATATGGCCCTTGTGGTTGAAGAGGGAATGAGAATTGATAGTGAGGTCTATGATGGATCTTGGAGGCGTCGAGGTGTGGCGGTCGACCAATGGACAACTGGCGAGTACCCTATGCCACTTGGTGATGCAGTCTGTTGCAACGCATTGATGATACCCGACAAGAACACGATTCTTTTCAACAACTGGAAGATTGTCTTTGGGCTAAGGCTGACAATTGATAGAGCATTCTCCTCGAAATTGTGAAAACCTCCATGGAGTTGTTTTTGAAAAACTGAGTCTTTGTGCACATGCATAATCTGACATTTATATCTGTGTGATATATTAATTGAGAAATATTGGCTATGACAATTGTTTTGAATACTTGGATGATGATAATGATAATTAGACAATGTTGAGGGCATTATCGTAATTGTTGCTTATGATAATTGAACTGATAAATGATTGGATGATGATAGTTGATTAATATTGATGCCATGGTCATAATTGTGATATGATCTATCTATATGACATGTTGCTTGTGTTATCTCTGTGCTGCCATGTTGGTATTGGTGTAGGTGATCTCACCTCTTTGTTATGTTGTTTTGCTGTGTCTGTACTATTAAAATCAAATAATAGAAGGATTGAGTTGTCTTAGACATAATAGGCAATGAATACTCTGAGATGGGTGACAACAATAAGGAGTGGACATTCAGGACTCGAAGGTGTGCAGTGTTGACAAAGAACAGATGTAGAACAGATGTCTGATGCAATAAGATGGATACACAACAGAATAAGTATGATAAGTTTTAACGTTAGTGTTGTACCGTGCTATTAAGTAGGACCCGTCATGGGGTTTGCTACTGTTAAAAAAAAAAGTCTGTTAGTTTTATATTTCTCTTTAAATTGTGAAATATTAATTAGTGTTAATATTGTATATGAATCTATTTTAATATATATTTTTCAGTATTACATATAAATTTCAGTAAGTTTATATTTCAACAAGAAAGAAATTTTAAAACTCACTTTTCATAACTCAAACTTTGTACGAACTTCTTTTCAGATTATGAGTTGGGAGTCAGACATGTGATACCCTAGGGAGGGTGTTACATAACTACTACAACAATAAGTTGCTCATAAGACTAGATTCTTAACTAAGGCAATCAATATCTAATGGAGGCTCATAATCCTCTTACTTTCTCTTGAAAACATTTTTCCTCAACTCTCAATCTCATTTGGCTCCATCTTTTCTTAAATTCACTTCTTGACTTTGTTTGGGTGCATATTCAAATCTCATTTAATTGAATTCTAATCTTTCAATTGAAGATCTAAGGTTTATATTTAAGTTATATGGGATAAAGAACTCTATTTCCATCACTTTTAGCTCAAAAATCCTCATTTTTGGGGTCTGGTAATCAATTACATGACCTTGGTAATCGATTATCAGCTTGGCAGAGCCTCTGTAATCGATTATGGGCCTGATGTAATCGATTACATATTATCTAGAAACCTTGTAATCAATTACAAGTTGCCCAGAAGCATATTTCGCAATTCCTGAAGCTCGGTAATCGATTACAACTACCATGTAATCGATTACCACGTAAAAATTTACAAAAAATAAAGTTCTTAAGGCATTCAAACCCAAACCAAACCATTAAACATCATCTTTAACATCAAACTAACTTAAATATGCATCCAAATCATGCAATAAACTATAAAACTCAAAATGGGTATAAAACCCATTTTTCTCCTCTTACCATTCAAGCTTCATCTATGGGTTCCAAGAACCACAAACTAAACTTCATACACCGAACAAGCTTAAACTCAACTCACTTCACCTTTAGAAGCAAGAAACTAGCATTTATACTCACTAAGTTCACCCAAACCCATTTTTCCTCATCATGAAAAACTAAGGAAACAAGATGAAGAAAGAGAGGAATGGATAGAAACAAACACCCCTACCTCTTTGTGAAATCTCTATGTGGAATTGATGCTTAAACCTTGGCCTTGCCTCTTTCTCTTTTCTTCCTCTCTTCTTCTTCTTTCTCTTTTCTTTTCTCTTCTTCTCCTCTTCCTCTTTTGTTTTCTAATTCTCCCGTTTGAGAAAAAAGAAAGGAGATAAATCATTATATTGACTTAACTTAATAATTAGGTATTAAAACTTATACCTCTTAGGAACACTTTGATCTTATTATTTCAAATTTTCTCTCCTCCATAGGTATTAGAATAAATCCAAAGATTTATCTAATTACCAAATTCATCATTATCTTTAATTTTCATATCTGCGTTGAGTCTATTCAGTATCAAAACACTTACTCGGTGTGCTTAAAAATACCAAATGAGTTCAGTTTACCTTCAAATTTTAATTGTAACTTCCTTAACTTACTTATAACTTATAAACAACTTATCCTTAATTATTTCTATTATCTAGACAATTTATGCCATTTTCTGAGTTATTTTAAGCTAATTTTCACATTCTGTGTTGCGGCAAAGTGCTTAAACTAGCTTAATTTACCATGAAACTTCACAGATATGTTAAACAAGTATCAGGCTATCTCTGGAACCTTATACTGGCTTAACATGTTCTTAGGGATGTTACACTTAGGCGTTGGTTGCCCAGAATCAGTTTTTGCATAATTCTGCAAAAACAACAATTGTTTCTATGATTTTCAATCAAATCCACTCTTCCAAATTCACTTTCTACATGTTTTCTAACCACAAACACGATCTCTTATCACCCTTAACCCTTCACACAAGTTTTCTAATCACTCAACTTAATTATCAAAACACAAGTATGTTAACCACATCACATTCCACACATTTGTGACCTAGAAACAAATTCTTCATGTTTATTTCCATTAACTAAGCAGTTTAAGCCATTTTCTAAGCTAATAACAATTATTTTCACATATAGTGTTATAATAAAGTGACTAAACTAACTCAAAAGTCACAAAATTAAACAAACGTGTTAAGCAAGTATTATGCTACCTCTGTAACTATATACAAGTCTAACATGTTTAAGAGGATGTTACATTTCTCCCTACCTTTTTAAAATTATCCCCAAAATTGCTTACCTCATATAAACAACTGTGGATAATCTTGTTGCATAGTGGACTCCAACTCCTATGTAACTTCCTCAAAACTATCTCTATCCCAAAGCACCTTCACTAGAGGAATCTGCTTACCACTAAGCTATTTGACCTCTCTGTCCATGATCCTTACGGGTTACATTGTAAAAGAAAAATCCTCCCTTAATTGCATAGATTCATTTCTTATGACATGTGAACGATCTGGATTATACTTTCTTAGTTGTGACACATGAAAGACATTATGAAAGTTTAAAAAAATGGGAGGAAGGGCTATTTGATAGGCTACAAGTCCAATTCTCTTTAGGATTTGCTAGGGACCAATGAAACGAGAATTTAACTTTCATGTTCTCAATGTTCTACTAATCCCTGTTATAAGAGTGACTCTCAAGAAAACATGTTCTCCCTTTTCGAACTCTAGAGGTCTCCTCCTTCTATCAGCATAGCTCTTCTGCTTACTCTAAGCCATGATCAACTTATCCCTGATCATCTTAATCTAATCTATGGTCTGTTATACCAAGTCAGGCCCTAGGATGGTCTTCTCTCCAACCTCATACTAACAAAAAGGAGACCTACACTTCCTACCATAAAGTGCTTCATACGGTGTCATGCTTATACTGCTATGATAACTGTTATTGTAGGCAAACTCCACTAAAGATAAGAACTTATCCCAACTACCCTTTTCCTCTAG